>JAZGTH010000094.1:2711250-3995000 GCA_036877525.1 Chromobotia macracanthus
AGGGCAATTCATGAGATTACAAGATCCTCTGACTTGAGGATTGCTGGAGATTAGTCCGGACAATGGTCATATCACAATGCCTGAAATCATTCACTCTTTTCACGTGTTGCCTAAAAATAAATCTTTGGTGTCCACAACATTTGGTTGGTTGAGGTATTTTACCATCTTATTGAGGTATTGCTTTAAGGGTAACTTTCTGGCACACGTGATGACTATTGAAAAGTCATAGAAGGCAGGTTTACATAGTACAAAATATATCCTAGTTCGTAAGTGTTAGTGATCATTTTTTAACAACATATTATTAGAACTCTACAAGTGTTATTACTACATTAAATACATCTCCACTAACATTGCTTTAGGTTACTTAATTAAATGAATGCATCATGTCAGAAAATAATTCAATTTGAGACTACACCTGTGATACAGTCTCTCTTAACTTTCCCACAATACATAAATGGAGACGTATTTAGCTTTTATACAGTTAAGTGATAACTGATCTTACCTGTAAACACCCACAGTAGGGTGAAAAACAGAAATGTTGGAGGTTTCCAAAATATCAGCATTTCCATCACCCCTCATTAAGTGCAAGCTCACGCAACATCTACAGCAACATCTCTCTCCACGCCTTGGGCTGCCTTCTGACTTCTCCGGACGTCAAAAAAACAAGATTTTCTTTGTAATAACATAAAAGTCACTCAACCCCGACAGACGACCCGGTGTCCATATTGTAAACAAATCCAATGCCTTCCCCTCATCCGCGGAGGGAGCGGGGCGCATTTGAAAAGAGATCTTAGGAAAGCCCAAGTGGTTCTTTCAGTGATCTTTCAACTTTGTAATAAGACTGTCTGTGAACAGTTATTTAAGTTTTTTAGCCATAACTTAAGTTTCTCCCTGTTCTAGATCGATGCGAGCTCGTCGGTCACCTGAGGGAGATTTTGCCTCCCGCTTTTGGATGTGTACGCGAAGCCACGCCCCTTTCTGCCTACAGGTGTTGCGACCGATTCATCGTTTCCTCTCTGCGCTGTTTTTAGAAAGTTTGCGTGAAAACCCATGCGAGCAGTTTAAAAAATGTAACAACATGTTTTACTTTAATATTTTGTATTACTTGTGTTATTTGTATTCTTTTTTTATTAAAAACACTGATTTGGTTACTCCACTTTTTTTGCAAACTCGGTTCTGTTACAAACGCGTCGAAATATTGTCTGTTGTAGTATGTTGTAGTATGATAAGTCAGTCTGTGATATAAAGCTAATCAGAATTGGTGAAAGCATACACTGACCCTGAACAAAGCTTATTCTCACCCTCTCCGACTGGCCAGTTGCCATAGAAACACACCAGAAGTTCATGCATTAGGGCCGCTCGATTATTGGGGACTGTTGCGTTGGTCTTTGATTGTCTTATCGTTTAACTTGAACTACAGGTACAAATTGGCTGGAACAAATACCTGAGATTAACATGTGTACCAAACATTTGCATGTGCATTGTTTAAAAATGGTTTGCAATTATATGATAAATATGTTATATAAAATCAAATAACACCATTTATATTAAATTCTTAAATTGTTCAGAATCCACTTATTTATTGCTTATTTTTTAAATATGAAATGTTTTCTGGCAAAGTTTAACAATCATTACAATTTTGATGAGATGTGAGAGCTACTTCAGAGGGATGAGCAAAATCTGATCTTGGTTCATGATTGAGGAGACAGTGGCAATTTACACACAGATTTTACACACTGTCAATATTGTGTCTGCAAACAGGGTGATGACACAGTCTGTATATGTGTGTGCCAAAATGAAGGAAGCTAAATAAATTGACATGATTTATAAATAACAAATACTGTATTGCAATTTTTGTCATTACCATTGACATAATGTTCAGATGAACTAGCACAGCATTTTACCTCATGGTATAAGGGTCAGGTCATTGAGGCACTAGAGGTCATAAGTAAAGACAATCTATTTTGAGGCCATTTGGCACTATGTCCTTTTCATATTCTACAACTGTATGTTTGTGGCAATGTTTTTTGTGGTGATCATTGCTGTAAGCACCAAATTCAACATCTGACGCAACATTATTTGCTACTTAAAGCTTTCTCACAGGAAGAAAACTATAACACACAGCTTGAGCTTAAAGCCGTTCACCAATATAATTATTCATCATGACCACTTCAAACATAATTTGATCAGAGCCATTTGTTCGCCACAGGTTATTTGGAATTGCTTTCTAATGGATGAAGCAAACTGACTCTGGTGTCTTATTTATATATGTACAGAAATAGGCACTGTGGTTGCATTTATGTTGTTTAAAGTGGTTGTTTCTATAAATACTTCAGGTTTTCAGACGTAAGAATAAAATATATTGGTTTGTATTTTATGCTCTCCATACTTTGTGAATTCTTGCAACTTTTTTTGTTTAATGAAGGATTAAGTGACTTTAATTAAAAAATATTTTGTATTTGTATTCACATTAACGTTTGCGTTTTCTTGATTATACTTTGAGTTTTGTCTGCCACCTAGTGGACAGGGGCGGCGTTCACACCAACTACTACTCTCATCTGCTAGTTCTAAATAACTATTTAACAGTTATAGAAAAATGATATGATATATATCAGTACTGTTCACAGGGGAATATTTGTAAATATTTGACGTCTATTTCAACCTATTTTGAACCCCTTTAAACTGTAAGCCAAACACACACAGAATTAGCTACTTGGCCTAACCTACTCAAAAATGTAGAACAATTATAAAAATGATTTGCCAGTTGTATTACATAACTATAAAACCAAAACATTTTAAATATAGAGGTCTTGACCCAGTGTCACTCAAGTATACCGATATATTAAGCATGTGAGACCTTGAGAGATTGAAATAACATCCAAACATCAGCTCTTACTCATTTACTAAAAATTGCACGTTGCAAATATGTGTTTGTATGCTTTTGATAGGTGTTTGAAGTACAATGATTTAACAACATTAAAAAGACAGGAAGCAAATGATCTAGTTTCATATAGCAATGCAAATGATATGATACCTAAATATATTGAAAATACATTGTACAATATAGCTTAAATTACTGTTTAAACGTTTGGAATCACAAATGCCTTTCATTTTTTTAAAGAACGTAATACTTCTGTTCACCAATATAGTATTTAATTGATCAAAATAATACAAAAACAATAAAAAATATAATTAGCACTGCATACATTTAAGTATTATTGCTGTTTTAGCCATAATGTCAACACTGCACTGCCTCATCCCTCAGTAGCCATCCTAATGTGAGAGCAGAGAAACTTATCCTATTATCTCAGCACAGCTGAAAATGGCTGTTCTGTACATGTTACTTAAAATCAACAGATCGATTGAATCAAAGTATCAGTTCCTTTCATAAACACAAAATGTTATCATATTAATCAAGATCCTAATTCGGTAGTCAGGACAACGGCCAGATTAAGGGACATTTTCAGGTTGTCCCAGTGCACTTAAACTTTAGCTCCCTACAAATACACAAAACTCAGTTCACTATTCACTGACAGTATTCACTACATTCACTCACCGGAAATGTCGTCAGGTGTCGCCAGAGGGTGAGCGCGAGTACAAGTTTTTGCTGTCACCTTATTTTCTTTCTTTCTTTCTTTCTTTTTCTTTCTTTCTTTCTTTTAAACTATTTACATTAGTAATTATCTTCCATTTGTAATGCACATGAAATGGGAACAGTTCTGTAAACTTGAAAGCATTACAGCCGTCAGGAAACGTTTTACGGTTTATATTTTTGTTTATTTATATCTATACAAATTTTATAACAGCATTGTACTTTTTAACAATACTTTTATTTTCGCTGCTAGCGACAATCCACTGTTGTATCTTTTATACAGGAATTTTGTTTAAATAAATTCTAGCTACATTGCAATGGGCAATTTTGTGTTGCAGATTTTAGTCCCAAAAATCTTTGTGTCACAGTGTGTAGTCAGTTGTAACCCTTGCTAGTGACCTTAATCATGTATACATACATACTCACGACATAGTGTGCAGGGAGCGAGATGAGATATTAAAAAACAGATATTCAGCATGTCGCCAAGTAGCAATTTTAAACAGGTCTGGACTTCTTTAGCTTATTTTCTGTGTAACATTGTGTAAATCATTATCATATAACATTGTGTAAATGTGACGGATGTGTGACAGAAAAGCAAAAAAGAAGCAAAAAGTGATCAAACCACACACGAGGTTGTCAGCGGGTAAGCGAGGAACACGCCAAGGTGGATCCTAAGGCACCGCTGGGATTTGAACCCAGGATCTCCTGTTTACTAGACAGGCGCTTTAACCAGCTAAGCCACGGCGCCAACACCCACAGAGGACAAAGGTTGTGTGACGGAAAAGCAATAAAACAGCAAAAAGTGGACAAATCATGAGAGAGGTCTTCTACAGATACAGGGACATAGTCCTGTATCTGTAGTGAATTCATTTCATTTTTATCCTACCAGGTAAAAGACAGCAGCAGTTATTCGCATGATCAAGCAGATTGTTGCCTGACAAAGAAGCGTAAATTAAGCACGACTCTGGCGGGACTCGAACCCACAACCTTTGAATGTCACCACGTCAGCATCTAGAAGTCCAACGCGCTATCCGTTGCGCCACAGAGCCCTACGGGCGCTTGTGGCGTTGTCCTCATGGTCTGGCCCTCATGTTACTGTTGCGCACCACTTTCCTTTTAACATCTCCAGCTTTTTGCAGGTTAGGAGGGTGTAATGAGCAAAACTACTTTTGCGGGTTTGTGAAAGTACACCTGTTCGTAAATGACGTGAAAGCAAGCACACAGCTTTGCTGTTAGGCACCGCTGGGATCTGAATCCAGGTTCTCTTGTTTACGAGAAAGGCGCTTTGACCGGCTAAGCCACGGCGCCAAAACGCCCAGCCGGGAAGAAATCACCACAAGAGCCTTACCAAGCTAAAGCAGACTGTTCAAAAGGGACGTAGTCGGCAGGGTTTGAACCTACGCGGGAGACCCCAATGGATTTCGAAACCATCGCCTTAACCACTCGGCCACGACTACAAACCCTCTGGTTGCTCGATGTGTGCAGCAGAGAAGGTCAATTACTGGTCAAGCAACATACAGGATACTTCCTTAACTAACGCTTAACTAATTTTTAGCTCTACAGACTGAGTTATCAGGGCTCATGGTACCCATCACTAAAGTTCATCAAACCACCAGCTTGTTCTCAAAGACCAGGCACATGGGTGCAGCCCGGACTAACGAAGGACCTGGCAGCCAACGTATTCCGCACCCTTCGCATTTCAAGCGTACAGCAGAGAAGGTCAAGTACCGGTCAAGCAACCAAAGGCATACCAGGTGTTGGAAGAACCAGGGTGAGCAAAGGTGACAGGAAGGAGCCCAGTTTTCTTGTTGCGTTAGTTGTCCTTGCTCAATCATTGCAACCCTGGTACCCAAAGACAGAAAGCGTTGTAGCACCTCAGAAGGTGAAAGACTTGAACCCTGGACCCTCAGATTAGAAGTCTGATGCTCTAAAGACCGAGCTATCCAGGCTCTTTCACAAACATGTTCACGGAATATGTATGAATATGTATGTGAACATACATATTCACAACATAGTGTGCAGGGAGCGAGATGATATTCAAACAGATATTCAGCATGTCGCCAAGTAGCAATTTTAAACAGGTCTGGACTTCTTTAGCTTATTTTCTGTGTAACATTGTGTAAATCATTATCATATAACATTGTGTAAATGTGACGGATGTGTGACAGAAAAGCAAAAAAGAAGCAAAAAGTGATCAAACCACACACGAGGTTGTCAGCGGGTAAGCGAGGAACACGCCAAGGTGGATCCTAAGGCACCGCTGGGATTTGAACCCAGGATCTCCTGTTTACTAGACAGGCGCTTTAACCAGCTAAGCCACGGCGCCAACACCCACAGAGGACAAAGGTTGTGTGACGGAAAAGCAATAAAACAGCAAAAAGTGGACAAATCATGAGAGAGGTCTTCTACAGATACAGGGACATAGTCCTGTATCTGTAGTGAATTCATTTCATTTTTATCCTACCAGGTAAAAGACAGCAGCAGTTATTCGCATGATCAAGCAGATTGTTGCCTGACAAAGAAGCTTAAATTAAGCACGACTCTGGCGGGACTCGAACCCACAACCTTTGAATGTCACCACGTCAGCATCTAGAAGTCCAACGCGCTATCCGTTGCGCCACAGAGCCCTACAGGCGCTTGTGGCGTTGTCCTCATGGTCTGGCCCTCATGTTACTGTTGCGCACCACTTTCCTTTTAACATCTCCAGCTTTTTGCAGGTTAGGAGGGTGTAATGAGCAAAACTACTTTTGCGGGTTTGTGAAAGTACACCTGTTCGTAAATGACGTGAAAGCAAGCACACAGCTTTGCTGTTAGGCACCGCTGGGATCTGAATCCAGGTTCTCTTGTTTACGAGAAAGGCGCTTTGACCGGCTAAGCCACGGCGCCAAAACGCCCAGCCGGGAAGAAATCACCACAAGAGCCTTACCAAGCTAAAGCAGACTGTTCAAAAGGGACGTAGTCGGCAGGGTTTGAACCTACGCGGGGAGACCCCAATGGATTTCGAAACCATCGCCTTAACCACTCGGCCACGACTACAAACCCTCTGGTTGCTCGATGTGTGCAGCAGAGAAGGTCAATTACTGGTCAAGCAACATACAGGATACTTCCTTAACTAACGCTTAACTAATTTTTAGCTCTACAGACTGAGTTATCAGGGCTCATGGTACCCATCACTAAAGTTCATCAAACCACCAGCTTGTTCTCAAAGACCAGGCACATGGGTGCAGCCCGGACTAACGAAGGACCTGGCAGCCAACGTATTCCGCACCCTTCGCATTTCAAGCGTACAGCAGAGAAGGTCAAGTACCGGTCAAGCAACCAAAGGCATACCAGGTGTTGGAAGAACCAGGGTGAGCAAAGGTGACAGGAAGGAGCCCAGTTTTCTTGTTGCGTTAGTTGTCCTTGCTCAATCATTGCAACCCTGGTACCCAAAGACAGAAAGCGTTGTAGCACCTCAGAAGGTGAAAGACTTGAACCCTGGACCCTCAGATTAGAAGTCTGATGCTCTAAAGACCGAGCTATCCAGGCTCTTTCACAAACATGTTCACGGAATATGTATGAATATGTATGTGAACATACATATTCACAACATAGTGTGCAGGGAGCGAGATGATATTCAAACAGATATTCAGCATGTCGCCAAGTAGCAATTTTAAACAGGTCTGGACTTCTTTAGCTTATTTTCTGTGTAACATTGTGTAAATCATTATCATATAACATTGTGTAAATGTGACGGATGTGTGACAGAAAAGCAAAAAAGAAGCAAAAAGTGATCAAACCACACACGAGGTTGTCAGCGGGTAAGCGAGGAACACGCCAAGGTGGATCCTAAGGCACCGCTGGGATTTGAACCCAGGATCTCCTGTTTACTAGACAGGCGCTTTAACCAGCTAAGCCACGGCGCCAACACCCACAGAGGACAAAGGTTGTGTGACGGAAAAGCAATAAAACAGCAAAAAGTGGACAAATCATGAGAGAGGTCTTCTACAGATACAGGGACATAGTCCTGTATCTGTAGTGAATTCATTTCATTTTTATCCTACCAGGTAAAAGACAGCAGCAGTTATTCGCATGATCAAGCAGATTGTTGCCTGACAAAGAAGCGTAAATTAAGCACGACTCTGGCGGGACTCGAACCCACAACCTTTGAATGTCACCACGTCAGCATCTAGAAGTCCAACGCGCTATCCGTTGCGCCACAGAGCCCTACAGGCGCTTGTGGCGTTGTCCTCATGGTCTGGCCCTCATGTTACTGTTGCGCACCACTTTCCTTTTAACATCTCCAGCTTTTTGCAGGTTAGGAGGGTGTAATGAGCAAAACTACTTTTGCGGGTTTGTGAAAGTACACCTGTTCGTAAATGACGTGAAAGCAAGCACACAGCTTTGCTGTTAGGCACCGCTGGGATCTGAATCCAGGTTCTCTTGTTTACGAGAAAGGCGCTTTGACCGGCTAAGCCACGGCGCCAAAACGCCCAGCCGGGAAGAAATCACCACAAGAGCCTTACCAAGCTAAAGCAGACTGTTCAAAAGGGACGTAGTCGGCAGGGTTTGAACCTACGCGGGAGACCCCAATGGATTTCGAATCCATCGCCTTAACCACTCGGCCACGACTACAAACCCTCCGGTTGCTCGATGTGTGCAGCAGAGAAGGTCAATTACTGGTCAAGCAACATACAGGATACTTCCTTAACTAACGCTTAACTAATTTTTAGCTCTACAGACTGAGTTATCAGGGCTCATGGTACCCATCACTAAAGTTCATCAAACCACCAGCTTGTTCTCAAAGACCAGGCACATGGGTGCAGCCCGGACTAACGAAGGACCTGGCAGCCAACGTATTCCGCACCCTTCGCATTTCAAGCGTACAGCAGAGAAGGTCAAGTACCGGTCAAGCAACCAAAGGCATACCAGGTGTTGGAAGAACCAGGGTGAGCAAAGGTGACAGGAAGGAGCCCAGTTTTCTTGTTGCGTTAGTTGTCCTTGCTCAATCATTGCAACCCTGGTACCCAAAGACAGAAAGCGTTGTAGCACCTCAGAAGGTGAAAGACTTGAACCCTGGACCCTCAGATTAGAAGTCTGATGCTCTAAAGACCGAGCTATCCAGGCTCTTTCACAAACATGTTCACGGAATATGTATGAATATGTATGTGAACATACATATTCACAACATAGTGTGCAGGGAGCGAGATGATATTCAAACAGATATTCAGCATGTCGCCAAGTAGCAATTTTAAACAGGTCTGGACTTCTTTAGCTTATTTTCTGTGTAACATTGTGTAAATCATTATCATATAACATTGTGTAAATGTGACGGATGTGTGACAGAAAAGCAAAAAAGAAGCAAAAAGTGATCAAACCACACACGAGGTTGTCAGCGGGTAAGCGAGGAACACGCCAAGGTGGATCCTAAGGCACCGCTGGGATTTGAACCCAGGATCTCCTGTTTACTAGACAGGCGCTTTAACCAGCTAAGCCACGGCGCCAACACCCACAGAGGACAAAGGTTGTGTGACGGAAAAGCAATAAAACAGCAAAAAGTGGACAAATCATGAGAGAGGTCTTCTACAGATACAGGGACATAGTCCTGTATCTGTAGTGAATTCATTTCATTTTTATCCTACCAGGTAAAAGACAGCAGCAGTTATTCGCATGATCAAGCAGATTGTTGCCTGACAAAGAAGCGTAAATTAAGCACGACTCTGGCGGGACTCGAACCCACAACCTTTGAATGTCACCACGTCAGCATCTAGAAGTCCAACGCGCTATCCGTTGCGCCACAGAGCCCTACAGGCGCTTGTGGCGTTGTCCTCATGGTCTGGCCCTCATGTTACTGTTGCGCACCACTTTCCTTTTAACATCTCCAGCTTTTTGCAGGTTAGGAGGGTGTAATGAGCAAAACTACTTTTGCGGGTTTGTGAAAGTACACCTGTTCGTAAATGACGTGAAAGCAAGCACACAGCTTTGCTGTTAGGCACCGCTGGGATCTGAATCCAGGTTCTCTTGTTTACGAGAAAGGCGCTTTGACCGGCTAAGCCACGGCGCCAAAACGCCCAGCCGGGAAGAAATCACCACAAGAGCCTTACCAAGCTAAAGCAGACTGTTCAAAAGGGACGTAGTCGGCAGGGTTTGAACCTACGCGGGGAGACCCCAATGGATTTCGAATCCATCGCCTTAACCACTCGGCCACGACTACAAACCCTCCGGTTGCTCGATGTGTGCAGCAGAGAAGGTCAATTACTGGTCAAGCAACATACAGGATACTTCCTTAACTAACGCTTAACTAATTTTTAGCTCTACAGACTGAGTTATCAGGGCTCATGGTACCCATCACTAAAGTTCATCAAACCACCAGCTTGTTCTCAAAGACCAGGCACATGGGTGCAGCCCGGACTAACGAAGGACCTGGCAGCCAACGTATTCCGCACCCTTCGCATTTCAAGCGTACAGCAGAGAAGGTCAAGTACCGGTCAAGCAACCAAAGGCATACCAGGTGTTGGAAGAACCAGGGTGAGCAAAGGTGACAGGAAGGAGCCCAGTTTTCTTGTTGCGTTAGTTGTCCTTGCTCAATCATTGCAACCCTGGTACCCAAAGACAGAAAGCGTTGTAGCACCTCAGAAGGTGAAAGACTTGAACCCTGGACCCTCAGATTAGAAGTCTGATGCTCTAAAGACCGAGCTATCCAGGCTCTTTCACAAACATGTTCACGGAATATGTATGAATATGTATGTGAACATACATATTCACAACATAGTGTGCAGGGAGCGAGATGATATTCAAACAGATATTCAGCATGTCGCCAAGTAGCAATTTTAAACAGGTCTGGACTTCTTTAGCTTATTTTCTGTGTAACATTGTGTAAATCATTATCATATAACATTGTGTAAATGTGACGGATGTGTGACAGAAAAGCAAAAAAGAAGCAAAAAGTGATCAAACCACACACGAGGTTGTCAGCGGGTAAGCGAGGAACACGCCAAGGTGGATCCTAAGGCACCGCTGGGATTTGAACCCAGGATCTCCTGTTTACTAGACAGGCGCTTTAACCAGCTAAGCCACGGCGCCAACACCCACAGAGGACAAAGGTTGTGTGACGGAAAAGCAATAAAACAGCAAAAAGTGGACAAATCATGAGAGAGGTCTTCTACAGATACAGGGACATAGTCCTGTATCTGTAGTGAATTCATTTCATTTTTATCCTACCAGGTAAAAGACAGCAGCAGTTATTCGCATGATCAAGCAGATTGTTGCCTGACAAAGAAGCTTAAATTAAGCACGACTCTGGCGGGACTCGAACCCACAACCTTTGAATGTCACCACGTCAGCATCTAGAAGTCCAACGCGCTATCCGTTGCGCCACAGAGCCCTACAGGCGCTTGTGGCGTTGTCCTCATGGTCTGGCCCTCATGTTACTGTTGCGCACCACTTTCCTTTTAACATCTCCAGCTTTTTGCAGGTTAGGAGGGTGTAATGAGCAAAACTACTTTTGCGGGTTTGCGAAAGTACACCTGTTCGTAAATGACGTGAAAGCAAGCACACAGCTTTGCTGTTAGGCACCGCTGGGATCTGAATCCAGGTTCTCTTGTTTACGAGAAAGGCGCTTTGACCGGCTAAGCCACGGCGCCAAAACGCCCAGCCGGGAAGAAATCACCACAAGAGCCTTACCAAGCTAAAGCAGACTGTTCAAAAGGGACGTAGTCGGCAGGGTTTGAACCTACGCGGGGAGACCCCAATGGATTTCGAAACCATCGCCTTAACCACTCGGCCACGACTACAAACCCTCCGGTTGCTCGATGTGTGCAGCAGAGAAGGTCAATTACTGGTCAAGCAACATACAGGATACTTCCTTAACTAACGCTTAACTAATTTTTAGCTCTACAGACTGAGTTATCAGGGCTCATGGTACCCATCACTAAAGTTCATCAAACCACCAGCTTGTTCTCAAAGACCAGGCACATGGGTGCAGCCCGGACTAACGAAGGACCTGGCAGCCAACGTATTCCGCACCCTTCGCATTTCAAGCGTACAGCAGAGAAGGTCAAGTACCGGTCAAGCAACCAAAGGCATACCAGGTGTTGGAAGAACCAGGGTGAGCAAAGGTGACAGGAAGGAGCCCAGTTTTCTTGTTGCGTTAGTTGTCCTTGCTCAATCATTGCAACCCTGGTACCCAAAGACAGAAAGCGTTGTAGCACCTCAGAAGGTGAAAGACTTGAACCCTGGACCCTCAGATTAGAAGTCTGATGCTCTAAAGACCGAGCTATCCAGGCTCTTTCACAAACATGTTCACGGAATATGTATGAATATGTATGTAAACATACATATTCACAACATAGTGTGCAGGGAGCGAGATGATATTCAAACAGATATTCAGCATGTCGCCAAGTAGCAATTTTAAACAGGTCTGGACTTCTTTAGCTTATTTTCTGTGTAACATTGTGTAAATCATTATCATATAACATTGTGTAAATGTGACGGATGTGTGACAGAAAAGCAAAAAAGAAGCAAAAAGTGATCAAACCACACACGAGGTTGTCAGCGGGTAAGCGAGGAACACGCCAAGGTGGATCCTAAGGCACCGCTGGGATTTGAACCCAGGATCTCCTGTTTACTAGACAGGCGCTTTAACCAGCTAAGCCACGGCGCCAACACCCACAGAGGACAAAGGTTGTGTGACGGAAAAGCAATAAAACAGCAAAAAGTGGACAAATCATGAGAGAGGTCTTCTACAGATACAGGGACATAGTCCTGTATCTGTAGTGAATTCATTTCATTTTTATCCTACCAGGTAAAAGACAGCAGCAGTTATTCGCATGATCAAGCAGATTGTTGCCTGACAAAGAAGCGTAAATTAAGCACGACTCTGGCGGGACTCGAACCCACAACCTTTGAATGTCACCACGTCAGCATCTAGAAGTCCAACGCGCTATCCGTTGCGCCACAGAGCCCTACAGGCGCTTGTGGCGTTGTCCTCATGGTCTGGCCCTCATGTTACTGTTGCGCACCACTTTCCTTTTAACATCTCCAGCTTTTTGCAGGTTAGGAGGGTGTAATGAGCAAAACTACTTTTGCGGGTTTGTGAAAGTACACCTGTTCGTAAATGACGTGAAAGCAAGCACACAGCTTTGCTGTTAGGCACCGCTGGGATCTGAATCCAGGTTCTCTTGTTTACGAGAAAGGCGCTTTGACCGGCTAAGCCACGGCGCCAAAACGCCCAGCCGGGAAGAAATCACCACAAGAGCCTTACCAAGCTAAAGCAGACTGTTCAAAAGGGACGTAGTCGGCAGGGTTTGAACCTACGCGGGAGACCCCAATGGATTTGAAACCATCGCCTTAACCACTCGGCCACGACTACAAACCCTCCGGTTGCTCGATGTGTGCAGCAGAGAAGGTCAATTACTGGTCAAGCAACATACAGGATACTTCCTTAACTAACGCTTAACTAATTTTTAGCTCTACAGACTGAGTTATCAGGGCTCATGGTACCCATCACTAAAGTTCATCAAACCACCAGCTTGTTCTCAAAGACCAGGCACATGGGTGCAGCCCGGACTAACGAAGGACCTGGCAGCCAACGTATTCCGCACCCTTCGCATTTCAAGCGTACAGCAGAGAAGGTCAAGTACCGGTCAAGCAACCAAAGGCATACCAGGTGTTGGAAGAACCAGGGTGAGCAAAGGTGACAGGAAGGAGCCCAGTTTTCTTGTTGCGTTAGTTGTCCTTGCTCAATCATTGCAACCCTGGTACCCAAAGACAGAAAGCGTTGTAGCACCTCAGAAGGTGAAAGACTTGAACCCTGGACCCTCAGATTAGAAGTCTGATGCTCTAAAGACCGAGCTATCCAGGCTCTTTCACAAACATGTTCACGGAATATGTATGAATATGTATGTGAACATACATATTCACAACATAGTGTGCAGGGAGCGAGATGATATTCAAACAGATATTCAGCATGTCGCCAAGTAGCAATTTTAAACAGGTCTGGACTTCTTTAGCTTATTTTCTGTGTAACATTGTGTAAATCATTATCATATAACATTGTGTAAATGTGACGGATGTGTGACAGAAAAGCAAAAAAGAAGCAAAAAGTGATCAAACCACACACGAGGTTGTCAGCGGGTAAGCGAGGAACACGCCAAGGTGGATCCTAAGGCACCGCTGGGATTTGAACCCAGGATCTCCTGTTTACTAGACAGGCGCTTTAACCAGCTAAGCCACGGCGCCAACACCCACAGAGGACAAAGGTTGTGTGACGGAAAAGCAATAAAACAGCAAAAAGTGGACAAATCATGAGAGAGGTCTTCTACAGATACAGGGACATAGTCCTGTATCTGTAGTGAATTCATTTCATTTTTATCCTACCAGGTAAAAGACAGCAGCAGTTATTCGCATGATCAAGCAGATTGTTGCCTGACAAAGAAGCTTAAATTAAGCACGACTCTGGCGGGACTCGAACCCACAACCTTTGAATGTCACCACGTCAGCATCTAGAAGTCCAACGCGCTATCCGTTGCGCCACAGAGCCCTACAGGCGCTTGTGGCGTTGTCCTCATGGTCTGGCCCTCATGTTACTGTTGCGCACCACTTTCCTTTTAACATCTCCAGCTTTTTGCAGGTTAGGAGGGTGTAATGAGCAAAACTACTTTTGCGGGTTTGTGAAAGTACACCTGTTCGTAAATGACGTGAAAGCAAGCACACAGCTTTGCTGTTAGGCACCGCTGGGATCTGAATCCAGGTTCTCTTGTTTACGAGAAAGGCGCTTTGACCGGCTAAGCCACGGCGCCAAAACGCCCAGCCGGGAAGAAATCACCACAAGAGCCTTACCAAGCTAAAGCAGACTGTTCAAAAGGGACGTAGTCGGCAGGGTTTGAACCTACGCGGGGAGACCCCAATGGATTTCGAAACCATCGCCTTAACCACTCGGCCACGACTACAAACCCTCCGGTTGCTCGATGTGTGCAGCAGAGAAGGTCAATTACTGGTCAAGCAACATACAGGATACTTCCTTAACTAACGCTTAACTAATTTTTAGCTCTACAGACTGAGTTATCAGGGCTCATGGTACCCATCACTAAAGTTCATCAAACCACCAGCTTGTTCTCAAAGACCAGGCACATGGGTGCAGCCCGGACTAATGAAGGACCTGGCAGCCAACGTATTCCGCACCCTTCGCATTTCAAGCGTACAGCAGAGAAGGTCAAGTACCGGTCAAGCAACCAAAGGCATACCAGGTGTTGGAAGAACCAGGGTGAGCAAAGGTGACAGGAAGGAGCCCAGTTTTCTTGTTGCGTTAGTTGTCCTTGCTCAATCATTGCAACCCTGGTACCCAAAGACAGAAAGCGTTGTAGCACCTCAGAAGGTGAAAGACTTGAACCCTGGACCCTCAGATTAGAAGTCTGATGCTCTAAAGACCGAGCTATCCAGGCTCTTTCACAAACATGTTCACGGAATATGTATGAATATGTATGTGAACATACATATTCACAACATAGTGTGCAGGGAGCGAGATGATATTCAAACAGATATTCAGCATGTCGCCAAGTAGCAATTTTAAACAGGTCTGGACTTCTTTAGCTTATTTTCTGTGTAACATTGTGTAAATCATTATCATATAACATTGTGTAAATGTGACGGATGTGTGACAGAAAAGCAAAAAAGAAGCAAAAAGTGATCAAACCACACACGAGGTTGTCAGCGGGTAAGCGAGGAACACGCCAAGGTGGATCCTAAGGCACCGCTGGGATTTGAACCCAGGATCTCCTGTTTACTAGACAGGCGCTTTAACCAGCTAAGCCACGGCGCCAACACCCACAGAGGACAAAGGTTGTGTGACGGAAAAGCAATAAAACAGCAAAAAGTGGACAAATCATGAGAGAGGTCTTCTACAGATACAGGGACATAGTCCTGTATCTGTAGTGAATTCATTTCATTTTTATCCTACCAGGTAAAAGACAGCAGCAGTTATTCGCATGATCAAGCAGATTGTTGCCTGACAAAGAAGCTTAAATTAAGCACGACTCTGGCGGGACTCGAACCCACAACCTTTGAATGTCACCACGTCAGCATCTAGAAGTCCAACGCGCTATCCGTTGCGCCACAGAGCCCTACAGGCGCTTGTGGCGTTGTCCTCATGGTCTGGCCCTCATGTTACTGTTGCGCACCACTTTCCTTTTAACATCTCCAGCTTTTTGCAGGTTAGGAGGGTGTAATGAGCAAAACTACTTTTGCGGGTTTGTGAAAGTACACCTGTTCGTAAATGACGTGAAAGCAAGCACACAGCTTTGCTGTTAGGCACCGCTGGGATCTGAATCCAGGTTCTCTTGTTTACGAGAAAGGCGCTTTGACCGGCTAAGCCACGGCGCCAAAACGCCCAGCCGGGAAGAAATCACCACAAGAGCCTTACCAAGCTAAAGCAGACTGTTCAAAAGGGACGTAGTCGGCAGGGTTTGAACCTACGCGGGAGACCCCAATGGATTTCGAAACCATCGCCTTAACCACTCGGCCACGACTACAAACCCTCCGGTTGCTCGATGTGTGCAGCAGAGAAGGTCAATTACTGGTCAAGCAACATACAGGATACTTCCTTAACTAACGCTTAACTAATTTTTAGCTCTACAGACTGAGTTATCAGGGCTCATGGTACCCATCACTAAAGTTCATCAAACCACCAGCTTGTTCTCAAAGACCAGGCACATGGGTGCAGCCCGGACTAATGAAGGACCTGGCAGCCAACGTATTCCGCACCCTTCGCATTTCAAGCGTACAGCAGAGAAGGTCAAGTACCGGTCAAGCAACCAAAGGCATACCAGGTGTTGGAAGAACCAGGGTGAGCAAAGGTGACAGGAAGGAGCCCAGTTTTCTTGTTGCGTTAGTTGTCCTTGCTCAATCATTGCAACCCTGGTACCCAAAGACAGAAAGCGTTGTAGCACCTCAGAAGGTGAAAGACTTGAACCCTGGACCCTCAGATTAGAAGTCTGATGCTCTAAAGACCGAGCTATCCAGGCTCTTTCACAAACATGTTCACGGAATATGTATGAATATGTATGTGAACATACATATTCACAACATAGTGTGCAGGGAGCGAGATGATATTCAAACAGATATTCAGCATGTCGCCAAGTAGCAATTTTAAACAGGTCTGGACTTCTTTAGCTTATTTTCTGTGTAACATTGTGTAAATCATTATCATATAACATTGTGTAAATGTGACGGATGTGTGACAGAAAAGCAAAAAAGAAGCAAAAAGTGATCAAACCACACACGAGGTTGTCAGCGGGTAAGCGAGGAACACGCCAAGGTGGATCCTAAGGCACCGCTGGGATTTGAACCCAGGATCTCCTGTTTACTAGACAGGCGCTTTAACCAGCTAAGCCACGGCGCCAACACCCACAGAGGACAAAGGTTGTGTGACGGAAAAGCAATAAAACAGCAAAAAGTGGACAAATCATGAGAGAGGTCTTCTACAGATACAGGGACATAGTCCTGTATCTGTAGTGAATTCATTTCATTTTTATCCTACCAGGTAAAAGACAGCAGCAGTTATTCGCATGATCAAGCAGATTGTTGCCTGACAAAGAAGCTTAAATTAAGCACGACTCTGGCGGGACTCGAACCCACAACCTTTGAATGTCACCACGTCAGCATCTAGAAGTCCAACGCGCTATCCGTTGCGCCACAGAGCCCTACAGGCGCTTGTGGCGTTGTCCTCATGGTCTGGCCCTCATGTTACTGTTGCGCACCACTTTCCTTTTAACATCTCCAGCTTTTTGCAGGTTAGGAGGGTGTAATGAGCAAAACTACTTTTGCGGGTTTGTGAAAGTACACCTGTTCGTAAATGACGTGAAAGCAAGCACACAGCTTTGCTGTTAGGCACCGCTGGGATCTGAATCCAGGTTCTCTTGTTTACGAGAAAGGCGCTTTGACCGGCTAAGCCACGGCGCCAAAACGCCCAGCCGGGAAGAAATCACCACAAGAGCCTTACCAAGCTAAAGCAGACTGTTCAAAAGGGACGTAGTCGGCAGGGTTTGAACCTACGCGGGGAGACCCCAATGGATTTGAAACCATCGCCTTAACCACTCGGCCACGACTACAAACCCTCCGGTTGCTCGATGTGTGCAGCAGAGAAGGTCAATTACTGGTCAAGCAACATACAGGATACTTCCTTAACTAACGCTTAACTAATTTTTAGCTCTACAGACTGAGTTATCAGGGCTCATGGTACCCATCACTAAAGTTCATCAAACCACCAGCTTGTTCTCAAAGACCAGGCACATGGGTGCAGCCCGGACTAATGAAGGACCTGGCAGCCAACGTATTCCGCACCCTTCGCATTTCAAGCGTACAGCAGAGAAGGTCAAGTACCGGTCAAGCAACCAAAGGCATACCAGGTGTTGGAAGAACCAGGGTGAGCAAAGGTGACAGGAAGGAGCCCAGTTTTCTTGTTGCGTTAGTTGTCCTTGCTCAATCATTGCAACCCTGGTACCCAAAGACAGAAAGCGTTGTAGCACCTCAGAAGGTGAAAGACTTGAACCCTGGACCCTCAGATTAGAAGTCTGATGCTCTAAAGACCGAGCTATCCAGGCTCTTTCACAAACATGTTCACGGAATATGTATGAATATGTATGTGAACATACATATTCACAACATAGTGTGCAGGGAGCGAGATGATATTCAAACAGATATTCAGCATGTCGCCAAGTAGCAATTTTAAACAGGTCTGGACTTCTTTAGCTTATTTTCTGTGTAACATTGTGTAAATCATTATCATATAACATTGTGTAAATGTGACGGATGTGTGACAGAAAAGCAAAAAGAAGCAAAAAGTGATCAAACCACACACGAGGTTGTCAGCGGGTAAGCGAGGAACACGCCAAGGTGGATCCTAAGGCACCGCTGGGATTTGAACCCAGGATCTCCTGTTTACTAGACAGGCGCTTTAACCAGCTAAGCCACGGCGCCAACACCCACAGAGGACAAAGGTTGTGTGACGGAAAAGCAATAAAACAGCAAAAAGTGGACAAATCATGAGAGAGGTCTTCTACAGATACAGGGACATAGTCCTGTATCTGTAGTGAATTCATTTCATTTTTATCCTACCAGGTAAAAGACAGCAGCAGTTATTCGCATGATCAAGCAGATTGTTGCCTGACAAAGAAGCTTAAATTAAGCACGACTCTGGCGGGACTCGAACCCACAACCTTTGAATGTCACCACGTCAGCATCTAGAAGTCCAACGCGCTATCCGTTGCGCCACAGAGCCCTACAGGCGCTTGTGGCGTTGTCCTCATGGTCTGGCCCTCATGTTACTGTTGCGCACCACTTTCCTTTTAACATCTCCAGCTTTTTGCAGGTTAGGAGGGTGTAATGAGCAAAACTACTTTTGCGGGTTTGTGAAAGTACACCTGTTCGTAAATGACGTGAAAGCAAGCACACAGCTTTGCTGTTAGGCACCGCTGGGATCTGAATCCAGGTTCTCTTGTTTACGAGAAAGGCGCTTTGACCGGCTAAGCCACGGCGCCAAAACGCCCAGCCGGGAAGAAATCACCACAAGAGCCTTACCAAGCTAAAGCAGACTGTTCAAAAGGGACGTAGTCGGCAGGGTTTGAACCTACGCGGGGAGACCCCAATGGATTTCGAAACCATCGCCTTAACCACTCGGCCACGACTACAAACCCTCCGGTTGCTCGATGTGTGCAGCAGAGAAGGTCAATTACTGGTCAAGCAACATACAGGATACTTCCTTAACTAACGCTTAACTAATTTTTAGCTCTACAGACTGAGTTATCAGGGCTCATGGTACCCATCACTAAAGTTCATCAAACCACCAGCTTGTTCTCAAAGACCAGGCACATGGGTGCAGCCCGGACTAATGAAGGACCTGGCAGCCAACGTATTCCGCACCCTTCGCATTTCAAGCGTACAGCAGAGAAGGTCAAGTACCGGTCAAGCAACCAAAGGCATACCAGGTGTTGGAAGAACCAGGGTGAGCAAAGGTGACAGGAAGGAGCCCAGTTTTCTTGTTGCGTTAGTTGTCCTTGCTCAATCATTGCAACCCTGGTACCCAAAGACAGAAAGCGTTGTAGCACCTCAGAAGGTGAAAGACTTGAACCCTGGACCCTCAGATTAGAAGTCTGATGCTCTAAAGACCGAGCTATCCAGGCTCTTTCACAAACATGTTCACGGAATATGTATGAATATGTATGTGAACATACATATTCACAACATAGTGTGCAGGGAGCGAGATGATATTCAAACAGATATTCAGCATGTCGCCAAGTAGCAATTTTAAACAGGTCTGGACTTCTTTAGCTTATTTTCTGTGTAACATTGTGTAAATCATTATCATATAACATTGTGTAAATGTGACGGATGTGTGACAGAAAAGCAAAAAAGAAGCAAAAAGTGATCAAACCACACACGAGGTTGTCAGCGGGTAAGCGAGGAACACGCCAAGGTGGATCCTAAGGCACCGCTGGGATTTGAACCCAGGATCTCCTGTTTACTAGACAGGCGCTTTAACCAGCTAAGCCACGGCGCCAACACCCACAGAGGACAAAGGTTGTGTGACGGAAAAGCAATAAAACAGCAAAAAGTGGACAAATCATGAGAGAGGTCTTCTACAGATACAGGGACATAGTCCTGTATCTGTAGTGAATTCATTTCATTTTTATCCTACCAGGTAAAAGACAGCAGCAGTTATTCGCATGATCAAGCAGATTGTTGCCTGACAAAGAAGCTTAAATTAAGCACGACTCTGGCGGGACTCGAACCCACAACCTTTGAATGTCACCACGTCAGCATCTAGAAGTCCAACGCGCTATCCGTTGCGCCACAGAGCCCTACAGGCGCTTGTGGCGTTGTCCTCATGGTCTGGCCCTCATGTTACTGTTGCGCACCACTTTCCTTTTAACATCTCCAGCTTTTTGCAGGTTAGGAGGGTGTAATGAGCAAAACTACTTTTGCGGGTTTGTGAAAGTACACCTGTTCGTAAATGACGTGAAAGCAAGCACACAGCTTTGCTGTTAGGCACCGCTGGGATCTGAATCCAGGTTCTCTTGTTTACGAGAAAGGCGCTTTGACCGGCTAAGCCACGGCGCCAAAACGCCCAGCCGGGAAGAAATCACCACAAGAGCCTTACCAAGCTAAAGCAGACTGTTCAAAAGGGACGTAGTCGGCAGGGTTTGAACCTACGCGGGGAGACCCCAATGGATTTCGAAACCATCGCCTTAACCACTCGGCCACGACTACAAACCCTCCGGTTGCTCGATGTGTGCAGCAGAGAAGGTCAATTACTGGTCAAGCAACATACAGGATACTTCCTTAACTAACGCTTAACTAATTTTTAGCTCTACAGACTGAGTTATCAGGGCTCATGGTACCCATCACTAAAGTTCATCAAACCACCAGCTTGTTCTCAAAGACCAGGCACATGGGTGCAGCCCGGACTAATGAAGGACCTGGCAGCCAACGTATTCCGCACCCTTCGCATTTCAAGCGTACAGCAGAGAAGGTCAAGTACCGGTCAAGCAACCAAAGGCATACCAGGTGTTGGAAGAACCAGGGTGAGCAAAGGTGACAGGAAGGAGCCCAGTTTTCTTGTTGCGTTAGTTGTCCTTGCTCAATCATTGCAACCCTGGTACCCAAAGACAGAAAGCGTTGTAGCACCTCAGAAGGTGAAAGACTTGAACCCTGGACCCTCAGATTAGAAGTCTGATGCTCTAAAGACCGAGCTATCCAGGCTCTTTCACAAACATGTTCACGGAATATGTATGAATATGTATGTGAACATACATATTCACAACATAGTGTGCAGGGAGCGAGATGATATTCAAACAGATATTCAGCATGTCGCCAAGTAGCAATTTTAAACAGGTCTGGACTTCTTTAGCTTATTTTCTGTGTAACATTGTGTAAATCATTATCATATAACATTGTGTAAATGTGACGGATGTGTGACAGAAAAGCAAAAAAGAAGCAAAAAGTGATCAAACCACACACGAGGTTGTCAGCGGGTAAGCGAGGAACACGCCAAGGTGGATCCTAAGGCACCGCTGGGATTTGAACCCAGGATCTCCTGTTTACTAGACAGGCGCTTTAACCAGCTAAGCCACGGCGCCAACACCCACAGAGGACAAAGGTTGTGTGACGGAAAAGCAATAAAACAGCAAAAAGTGGACAAATCATGAGAGAGGTCTTCTACAGATACAGGGACATAGTCCTGTATCTGTAGTGAATTCATTTCATTTTTATCCTACCAGGTAAAAGACAGCAGCAGTTATTCGCATGATCAAGCAGATTGTTGCCTGACAAAGAAGCTTAAATTAAGCACGACTCTGGCGGGACTCGAACCCACAACCTTTGAATGTCACCACGTCAGCATCTAGAAGTCCAACGCGCTATCCGTTGCGCCACAGAGCCCTACAGGCGCTTGTGGCGTTGTCCTCATGGTCTGGCCCTCATGTTACTGTTGCGCACCACTTTCCTTTTAACATCTCCAGCTTTTTGCAGGTTAGGAGGGTGTAATAAGCAAAACTACTTTTGCGGGTTTGTGAAAGTACACCTGTTCGTAAATGACGTGAAAGCAAGCACACAGCTTTGCTGTTAGGCACCGCTGGGATCTGAATCCAGGTTCTCTTGTTTACGAGAAAGGCGCTTTGACCGGCTAAGCCACGGCGCCAAAACGCCCAGCCGGGAAGAAATCACCACAAGAGCCTTACCAAGCTAAAGCAGACTGTTCAAAAGGGACGTAGTCGGCAGGGTTTGAACCTACGCGGGAGACCCCAATGGATTTCAAACCATCGCCTTAACCACTCGGCCACGACTACAAACCCTCCGGTTGCTCGATGTGTGCAGCAGAGAAGGTCAATTACTGGTCAAGCAACATACAGGATACTTCCTTAACTAACGCTTAACTAATTTTTAGCTCTACAGACTGAGTTATCAGGGCTCATGGTACCCATCACTAAAGTTCATCAAACCACCAGCTTGTTCTCAAAGACCAGGCACATGGGTGCAGCCCGGACTAATGAAGGACCTGGCAGCCAACGTATTCCGCACCCTTCGCATTTCAAGCGTACAGCAGAGAAGGTCAAGTACCGGTCAAGCAACCAAAGGCATACCAGGTGTTGGAAGAACCAGGGTGAGCAAAGGTGACAGGAAGGAGCCCAGTTTTCTTGTTGCGTTAGTTGTCCTTGCTCAATCATTGCAACCCTGGTACCCAAAGACAGAAAGCGTTGTAGCACCTCAGAAGGTGAAAGACTTGAACCCTGGACCCTCAGATTAGAAGTCTGATGCTCTAAAGACCGAGCTATCCAGGCTCTTTCACAAACATGTTCACGGAATATGTATGAATATGTATGTGAACATACATATTCACAACATAGTGTGCAGGGAGCGAGATGATATTCAAACAGATATTCAGCATGTCGCCAAGTAGCAATTTTAAACAGGTCTGGACTTCTTTAGCTTATTTTCTGTGTAACATTGTGTAAATCATTATCATATAACATTGTGTAAATGTGACGGATGTGTGACAGAAAAGCAAAAAAGAAGCAAAAAAGAAGCAAAAAGTGATCAAACCACACACGAGGTTGTCAGCGGGTAAGCGAGGAACACGCCAAGGTGGATCCTAAGGCACCGCTGGGATTTGAACCCAGGATCTCCTGTTTACTAGACAGGCGCTTTAACCAGCTAAGCCACGGCGCCAACACCCACAGAGGACAAAGGTTGTGTGACGGAAAAGCAATAAAACAGCAAAAAGTGGACAAATCATGAGAGAGGTCTTCTACAGATACAGGGACATAGTCCTGTATCTGTAGTGAATTCATTTCATTTTTATCCTACCAGGTAAAAGACAGCAGCAGTTATTCGCATGATCAAGCAGATTGTTGCCTGACAAAGAAGCTTAAATTAAGCACGACTCTGGCGGGACTCGAACCCACAACCTTTGAATGTCACCACGTCAGCATCTAGAAGTCCAACGCGCTATCCGTTGCGCCACAGAGCCCTACAGGCGCTTGTGGCGTTGTCCTCATGGTCTGGCCCTCATGTTACTGTTGCGCACCACTTTCCTTTTAACATCTCCAGCTTTTTGCAGGTTAGGAGGGTGTAATGAGCAAAACTACTTTTGCGGGTTTGTGAAAGTACACCTGTTCGTAAATGACGTGAAAGCAAGCACACAGCTTTGCTGTTAGGCACCGCTGGGATCTGAATCCAGGTTCTCTTGTTTACGAGAAAGGCGCTTTGACCGGCTAAGCCACGGCGCCAAAACGCCCAGCCGGGAAGAAATCACCACAAGAGCCTTACCAAGCTAAAGCAGACTGTTCAAAAGGGACGTAGTCGGCAGGGTTTGAACCTACGCGGGGAGACCCCAATGGATTTCGAAACCATCGCCTTAACCACTCGGCCACGACTACAAACCCTCCGGTTGCTCGATGTGTGCAGCAGAGAAGGTCAATTACTGGTCAAGCAACATACAGGATACTTCCTTAACTAACGCTTAACTAATTTTTAGCTCTACAGACTGAGTTATCAGGGCTCATGGTACCCATCACTAAAGTTCATCAAACCACCAGCTTGTTCTCAAAGACCAGGCACATGGGTGCAGCCCGGACTAATGAAGGACCTGGCAGCCAACGTATTCCGCACCCTTCGCATTTCAAGCGTACAGCAGAGAAGGTCAAGTACCGGTCAAGCAACCAAAGGCATACCAGGTGTTGGAAGAACCAGGGTGAGCAAAGGTGACAGGAAGGAGCCCAGTTTTCTTGTTGCGTTAGTTGTCCTTGCTCAATCATTGCAACCCTGGTACCCAAAGACAGAAAGCGTTGTAGCACCTCAGAAGGTGAAAGACTTGAACCCTGGACCCTCAGATTAGAAGTCTGATGCTCTAAAGACCGAGCTATCCAGGCTCTTTCACAAACATGTTCACGGAATATGTATGAATATGTATGTGAACATACATATTCACAACATAGTGTGCAGGGAGCGAGATGATATTCAAACAGATATTCAGCATGTCGCCAAGTAGCAATTTTAAACAGGTCTGGACTTCTTTAGCTTATTTTCTGTGTAACATTGTGTAAATCATTATCATATAACATTGTGTAAATGTGACGGATGTGTGACAGAAAAGCAAAAAAAAGAAAACAAAAAAAAGTGATCAAACCACACACGAGGTTGTCAGCGGGTAAGCGAGGAACACGCCAAGGTGGATCCTAAGGCACCGCTGGGATTTGAACCCAGGATCTCCTGTTTACTAGACAGGCGCTTTAACCAGCTAAGCCACGGCGCCAACACCCACAGAGGACAAAGGTTGTGTGACGGAAAAGCAATAAAACAGCAAAAAGTGGACAAATCATGAGAGAGGTCTTCTACAGATACAGGGACATAGTCCTGTATCTGTAGTGAATTCATTTCATTTTTATCCTACCAGGTAAAAGACAGCAGCAGTTATTCGCATGATCAAGCAGATTGTTGCCTGACAAAGAAGCTTAAATTAAGCACGACTCTGGCGGGACTCGAACCCACAACCTTTGAATGTCACCACGTCAGCATCTAGAAGTCCAACGCGCTATCCGTTGCGCCACAGAGCCCTACAGGCGCTTGTGGCGTTGTCCTCATGGTCTGGCCCTCATGTTACTGTTGCGCACCACTTTCCTTTTAACATCTCCAGCTTTTTGCAGGTTAGGAGGGTGTAATGAGCAAAACTACTTTTGCGGGTTTGTGAAAGTACACCTGTTCGTAAATGACGTGAAAGCAAGCACACAGCTTTGCTGTTAGGCACCGCTGGGATCTGAATCCAGGTTCTCTTGTTTACGAGAAAGGCGCTTTGACCGGCTAAGCCACGGCGCCAAAACGCCCAGCCGGGAAGAAATCACCACAAGAGCCTTACCAAGCTAAAGCAGACTGTTCAAAAGGGACGTAGTCGGCAGGGTTTGAACCTACGCGGGGAGACCCCAATGGATTTCGAAACCATCGCCTTAACCACTCGGCCACGACTACAAACCCTCCGGTTGCTCGATGTGTGCAGCAGAGAAGGTCAATTACTGGTCAAGCAACATACAGGATACTTCCTTAACTAACGCTTAACTAATTTTTAGCTCTACAGACTGAGTTATCAGGGCTCATGGTACCCATCACTAAAGTTCATCAAACCACCAGCTTGTTCTCAAAGACCAGGCACATGGGTGCAGCCCGGACTAATGAAGGACCTGGCAGCCAACGTATTCCGCACCCTTCGCATTTCAAGCGTACAGCAGAGAAGGTCAAGTACCGGTCAAGCAACCAAAGGCATACCAGGTGTTGGAAGAACCAGGGTGAGCAAAGGTGACAGGAAGGAGCCCAGTTTTCTTGTTGCGTTAGTTGTCCTTGCTCAATCATTGCAACCCTGGTACCCAAAGACAGAAAGCGTTGTAGCACCTCAGAAGGTGAAAGACTTGAACCCTGGACCCTCAGATTAGAAGTCTGATGCTCTAAAGACCGAGCTATCCAGGCTCTTTCACAAACATGTTCACGGAATATGTATGAATATGTATGTGAACATACATATTCACAACATAGTGTGCAGGGAGCGAGATGATATTCAAACAGATATTCAGCATGTCGCCAAGTAGCAATTTTAAACAGGTCTGGACTTCTTTAGCTTATTTTCTGTGTAACATTGTGTAAATCATTATCATATAACATTGTGTAAATGTGACGGATGTGTGACAGAAAAGCAAAAAAGAAGCAAAAAGTGATCAAACCACACACAAGGTTGTCAGCGGGTAAGCGAGGAACACGCCAAGGTGGATCCTAAGGCACCGCTGGGATTTGAACCCAGGATCTCCTGTTTACTAGACAGGCGCTTTAACCAGCTAAGCCACGGCGCCAACACCCGCAGAGGACAAAGGTTGTGTGATGGAAAAGCAATAAAACAGTAGAAAGTGGACAAATCATGAGAGAGGTCTTCTACAGATACAGGGACATAGTCCTGTATCTGTAGTGAATTCATTTCATTTTTATCCTACCAGGTAAAAGACAGCAGCAGTTATTCGCATGATCAAGCAGATTGTTGCCTGACAAAGAAGCTTAAATTAAGCACGACTCTGGCGGGACTCGAACCCACAACCTTTGAATGTCACCACGTCAGCATCTAGAAGTCCAACGCGCTATCCGTTGCGCCACAGAGCCCTACAGGCGCTTGTGGCGTTGTCCTCATGGTCTGGCCCTCATGTTACTGTTGCGCACCACTTTCCTTTTAACATCTCCAGCTTTTTGCAGGTTAGGAGGGTGTAATGAGCAAAACTACTTTTGCGGGTTTGTGAAAGTACACCTGTTCGTAAATGACGTGAAAGCAAGCACACAGCTTTGCTGTTAGGCACCGCTGGGATCTGAATCCAGGTTCTCTTGTTTACGAGAAAGGCGCTTTGACCGGCTAAGCCACGGCGCCAAAACGCCCAGCCGGGAAGAAATCACCACAAGAGCCTTACCAAGCTAAAGCAGACTGTTCAAAAGGGACGTAGTCGGCAGGGTTTGAACCTACGCGGGAGACCCCAATGGATTTGAAACCATCGCCTTAACCACTCGGCCACGACTACAAACCCTCCGGCTGCTCGATGTGTGCAGCAGAGAAGGTCAATTACTGGTCAAGCAACATACAGGATACTTCCTTAACTAACGCTTAACTAATTTTTAGCTCTACAGACTGAGTTATCAGGGCTCATGGTACCCATCACTAAAGTTCATCAAACCACCAGCTTGTTCTCAAAGACCAGGCACATGGGTGCAGCCCGGACTAACGAAGGACCTGGCAGCCAACGTATTCCGCACCCTTCGCATTTCAAGCGTACAGCAGAGAAGGTCAAGTACCGGTCAAGCAACCAAAGGCATACCAGGTGTTGGAAGAACCAGGGTGAGCAAAGGTGACAGGAAGGAGCCCAGTTTTCTTGTTGCGTTAGTTGTCCTTGCTCAATCATTGCAACCCTGGTACCCAAAGACAGAAAGCGTTGTAGCACCTCAGAAGGTGAAAGACTTGAACCCTGGACCCTCAGATTAGAAGTCTGATGCTCTAAAGACCGAGCTATCCAGGCTCTTTCACAAACATGTTCACGGAATATGTATGAATATGTATGTGAACATACATATTCACAACATAGTGTGCAGGGAGCGAGATGATATTCAAACAGATATTCAGCATGTCGCCAAGTAGCAATTTTAAACAGGTCTGGACTTCTTTAGCTTATTTTCTGTGTAACATTGTGTAAATCATTATCATATAACATTGTGTAAATGTGACGGATGTGTGACAGAGCAAAAAGAAGCAAAAAAGAAGCAAAAAGTGATCAAACCACACACGAGGTTGTCAGCGGGTAAGCGAGGAACACGCCAAGGTGGATCCTAAGGCACCGCTGGGATTTGAACCCAGGATCTCCTGTTTACTAGACAGGCGCTTTAACCAGCTAAGCCACGGCGCCAACACCCACAGAGGACAAAGGTTGTGTGACGGAAAAGCAATAAAACAGCAAAAAGTGGACAAATCATGAGAGAGGTCTTCTACAGATACAGGGACATAGTCCTGTATCTGTAGTGAATTCATTTCATTTTTATCCTACCAGGTAAAAGACAGCAGCAGTTATTCGCATGATCAAGCAGATTGTTGCCTGACAAAGAAGCTTAAATTAAGCACGACTCTGGCGGGACTCGAACCCACAACCTTTGAATGTCACCACGTCAGCATCTAGAAGTCCAACGCGCTATCCGTTGCGCCACAGAGCCCTACAGGCGCTTGTGGCGTTGTCCTCATGGTCTGGCCCTCATGTTACTGTTGCGCACCACTTTCCTTTTAACATCTCCAGCTTTTTGCAGGTTAGGAGGGTGTAATGAGCAAAACTACTTTTGCGGGTTTGTGAAAGTACACCTGTTCGTAAATGACGTGAAAGCAAGCACACAGCTTTGCTGTTAGGCACCGCTGGGATCTGAATCCAGGTTCTCTTGTTTACGAGAAAGGCGCTTTGACCGGCTAAGCCACGGCGCCAAAACGCCCAGCCGGGAAGAAATCACCACAAGAGCCTTACCAAGCTAAAGCAGACTGTTCAAAAGGGACGTAGTCGGCAGGGTTTGAACCCACGCGGGAGACCCCAATGGATTTCGAAACCATCGCCTTAACCACTCGGCCACGACTACAAACCCTCCGGTTGCTCGATGTGTGCAGCAGAGAAGGTCAATTACTGGTCAAGCAACATACAGGATACTTCCTTAACTAACGCTTAACTAATTTTTAGCTCTACAGACTGAGTTATCAGGGCTCATGGTACCCATCACTAAAGTTCATCAAACCACCAGCTTGTTCTCAAAGACCAGGCACATGGGTGCAGCCCGGACTAACGAAGGACCTGGCAGCCAACGTATTCCGCACCCTTCGCATTTCAAGCGTACAGCAGAGAAGGTCAAGTACCGGTCAAGCAACCAAAGGCATACCAGGTGTTGGAAGAACCAGGGTGAGCAAAGGTGACAGGAAGGAGCCCAGTTTTCTTGTTGCGTTAGTTGTCCTTGCTCAATCATTGCAACCCTGGTACCCAAAGACAGAAAGCGTTGTAGCACCTCAGAAGGTGAAAGACTTGAACCCTGGACCCTCAGATTAGAAGTCTGATGCTCTAAAGACCGAGCTATCCAGGCTCTTTCACAAACATGTTCACGGAATATGTATGAATATGTATGTGAACATACATATTCACAACATAGTGTGCAGGGAGCGAGATGATATTCAAACAGATATTCAGCATGTCGCCAAGTAGCAATTTTAAACAGGTCTGGACTTCTTTAGCTTATTTTCTGTGTAACATTGTGTAAATCATTATCATATAACATTGTGTAAATGTGACGGATGTGTGACAGAAAAGCAAAAAAGAAGCAAAAGAAAAAAGTGATCAAACCACACACAAGGTTGTCAGCGGGTAAGCGAGGAACACGCCAAGGTGGATCCTAAGGCACCGCTGGGATTTGAACCCAGGATCTCCTGTTTACTAGACAGGCGCTTTAACCAGCTAAGCCACGGCGCCAACACCCACAGAGGACAAAGGTTGTGTGACGGAAAAGCAATAAAACAGCAAAAAGTGGACAAATCATGAGAGAGGTCTTCTACAGATACAGGGACATAGTCCTGTATCTGTAGTGAATTCATTTCATTTTTATCCTACCAGGTAAAAGACAGCAGCAGTTATTCGCATGATCAAGCAGATTGTTGCCTGACAAAGTGCACATCTTCAAAGAAGCTTAAATCAAGCACGACTCTGGCAGGACTCGAACCCACAACCTTTGAATGTCACCACGTCAGCATCTAGAAGTCCAACGCGCTATCCGTTGCGCCACAGAGCCCTACAGGCACTTGGGCCGTTGTCCTCATGGTCTGGCCCTCATGTTACTGTTGCGCACCACTTTCCTTTTAACATCTCCAGCTTTTTGCAGGTTAGGAGGGTGTAATGAGCAAAACTACTTTTGCGGGTTTGTGAAAGTACACCTGTTCGTAAATGACGTGAAAGCAAGCACACAGCTTTGCTGTTAGGCACCGCTGGGATCTGAATCCAGGTTCTCTTGTTTATGAGAAAGGCGCTTTGACCGGCTAAGCCACGGCGCCAAAACGCCCAGCCGGGAAGAAATCACCACAAGAGCCTTACCAAGCTAAAGCAGACTGTTCAAAAGGGACGTAGTCGGCAGGGTTTGAACCTACGCGGAGAGACCCCAATGGATTTCGAAACCATCGCCTTAACCACTCGGCCACGACTACAAACCCTCCGGTTGCTCGATGTGTGCAGCAGAGAAGGTCAATTACTGGTCAAGCAACATACAGGATAGTTCCTTAACTAACGCTTAACTAATTTTTAGCTCTACAGACTGAGTTATCAGGGCTCATGGTACCCATCACTAAAGTTCATCAAACCACCAGCTTGTTCTCAAAGACCAGGCACATGGGTGCAGCCCGGACTAATGAAGGACCTGGCAGCCAACGTATTCTGCACCCTTCGCATTTCAAGCAGAGAAGGTCAAGTACCGGTCAAGCAACCAAAGGCATACCAGGTGTTGGAAGAACCAGGGTGAGCAAAGGTGACAGGAAGGAGCCCAGTTTTCTTGTTGCGTTAGTTGTCCTTGCTCAATCATTGCAACCCTGGTACCCAAAGACAGAAAGCGTTGTAGCACCTCAGAAGGTGAAAGACTTGAACCCTGGACCCTCAGATTAGAAGTCTGATGCTCTAAAGACCGAGCTATCCAGGCTCTTTCACAAACATGTTCACGGAATATGTATGAATATGTATGTGAACATACATATTCACAACATAGTGTGCAGGGAGCGAGATGGGATGATATTCAAACAGATATTCAACATGTCGCCAAGTAGCAATTTTAAACAGGTCTGGACTTCTTTAGCTTATTTTCTGTGTAACATTGTGTAAATCATCAGTGGTTGAAATTATGAACTGGAGCTCAATTTGTGTGAGTTGTATTTTGTGTGAATACTGTAAAAATTGTGTGAAATGTATTTTGAATGCATAAATAATAACAAGTGTGAGCACATCCTTTCTGATTAAACATCTGTTAGATTACACGAGCACGTGAGTGTGTTTGGAATATATTAAATAAATCAATAAGTCAGCTGGTTGCAGGGGGGAGTTGTTAATTGCCCCCTGGCCTTTTCGACTCAACATAACTCACAACAGGGAGGGTAAAAGAACAATGAGGTGACAAGCTGTGACAACAACCTCATCGTGGGACAAAGTATAGAGTAGGTAATATAATATAATGCAGCATTTAGAAATACATTCCTTGGTTTTATTTTACTTAATAATAGTTCATAGCACTCTTTTCAGTCAGATGTATTTACATGTAGCTACATAGTGTTCCATTAAGTTGTCAATAAAGTACATAAGTATGCTTTAATAGATAGTAGGTAGTATCTGTTAAACAGGTTCTCTAGGGAATATTTGGAACACAGATGGGAGAAAAGGACAGATAGAAAAGGAGAGACAGTGCCTGGAGCTTCAGTGACAGTAGCTGGAGCGTTTCCACATAGCTGGAACTGATGCATTTGTTTCATACCTGCATTCAAAAGACATATGTTCAGTACACTGGACTTGCTTGAAAGGACTTGTTTTGAGGCTAAATTGCTGTTTGCATTGGATATCGCTGGACGCTGAGGACCAGAGAAACAGAAGCAAAAAAGTTTCTGCACAGTAGGAATAAGATGCTGTTCCATCTTGTCAGAGCTTTACTTCAGCTGAATGTTTATGCACACCTTAAAGGCACGTCCATCACACCCACTTTCATTTCTGACAGCACCAAAAACACATCACATTTGGATTTAAAGCAAGCCATTGACTACAGTGGTGAGTAAATCTTATCCATTATTTTTGATGCCCTTTTTGGTGCCTGATGTAAAGTTAAAAGTGAAAGTAAAAGTAGGACACCTTGTTATCATTTGTGATTGCTATTGTTTTTTAAAATATGATCCAAATGGTTACATTAATAACAATAGTGATTACAGTAGTTAGCAGTAATTAATTTAGGATAAACTTAATGCTGCTTTTCCTAATGGAAAAATATACTGTGTTGATGCTGAAGCTTTACCATTTCTCCCACTTTATCAGCATTTACCCCTGTAATAAAGCACTCAGTTAGGGGGAGTGGGTTGTGAGCGAAACGCTGTACCTTTAGAGAAGTTAGACCTTGGGGTAACAAATATATGTTTTTTTTTCCAGTCACATAACCTGATGGCCTGACATCTTTAACTCATGTTAAGCATTTAACTTATGCCTATATAGAAAAGGCTATTTAGTCTTTAAAGCTGATGAATATAGATATTGCTAATGTTATACTAATAAGTAATACTAACAATGCTAAGAACAACAGTTTGTACAGTTTTTCAATGAGCAAAATATTTTGCTACTTTTCTTAAATCTCTGATGGTGATTCATTTGCTTAATACCCTGAGATCTCCAGAAGATGGCAGTACATAGATGTATTTATGACTGCCAAACTCTCAGAGCTGTTACTATCAGATTCCATGGCAAGAACACTGGCTATTTTTTCAACATAGTTCTGTCCGGTGTGTACATTAAGGTATGACAAATGATCCCATGGGCGTGTATTTTCATTGTGACAATTCTCAGGAGAATTAATAAACACAAGCATCTGTACCATAACGGTCATGCTGTTTCCAGCTGAGGCCACAAATGTTTTATAGAGGTCAAACTGTGAAGTTTTATTGATGTTGCCAAGCAGGTGTAAGGTCTGCTTTTTTATACCATCTGACCCCGACCCTTTCCATCCCCAAGCCGCTTCATTTATCATCCAGCATGCTCATACCCTGATTACTGCCTTCACTTCTGTCACCAAAATGTTACACTATTGTGGCAAGCCACAGGAAATCATCACAAAGCTATTGTGTACCCAGAGCAAGTGTGCCTCCTCAAGCACACGTCCTGGGAGCAGGTCTTTTGTTATGAAAAGTTCACCCTGCCCTGAAGTGACCCACACAGTCTGTGCCTCTTTCCCCCACCTCTCCCACCCCTGTCCCTGAATCACACAAAACTCAGAGTCAGAGCCATATGGCACTGCCACACCACTAACAGGAACTGTGGACAGGAAATAACAGAAACATGGGCCACAGGCCAACTTAGACCATCAAGAACCCAAATAAGTGTCTCTGGTTCACTGTGATTATTGTTATTTTTAGTGTAGTTGCTTCTGTTGTTTTCTCTGCATGTGTTTACACAACAACATGGAAACATCTCAGCAGGCACTCGGCCTAATCAAAAGTACTCAACAGTATTTGTGCCAAGTGTTTTACAGTACAGCCATCAGCTACTGTTTTTGTAAAGGAGCTGAGATGAATCAATGTTTGTGATCACATGCTGTTGTTGAAAGAGAAGGTGATCAGAGGAACAGAGGTATCCTTTCTTTGACCCCTGGACTTACTGTTGCTTTCTGCCTTTCGTTTCTGACTGTATATTTGTACTGTATCTGTGGTGTGTGTCTGTACAGAACATACATGCAAGTTTTTACAATTATTGGCGATGCATCAACACATTAATGTGAACAATTCTCTTTCCATGTGGAAATGACTTTGTTGCCTACCTGATTCCTTTGATAAAAATAGAAAATGGGTCAATAAATTCCAGTTTCTGAAGGCAAATCCAATGTACCTTTACTGAAGAGTAGGAGCTGTTTTTAGAGTATGTAGCTGTTTTACATTTATGAAAGAAAGAAAGATGAAATCTGATACATCGATAAAAATCAATTAAAACCTTTAAGGAGATAAATAAACCAGAGATTGTATGTCTCTTTGACAGTTTTCGAATGCTGTATTTTTATAACATGAGCCACACATTGTTAAGGAACCACAGTTTCAGTGGCATAGGAAATTATGACTCACGCTCTTCTTGATTACAGGATAGAAGGATGATAATTTGTTTGGGGCAGCACTGGTCTGAATGTGTAAACACATAATTTTGTGTCATCTGCAAAGCAATGATGGCTGACATCCTCCTTTAACATGCAGGTGCATGTTAATGACAAACATGTCAGCAAGCGTAAGCTTGTTGGGTACCAGAAAAAAGAATGAGAGTAAATTAGCATTTTTCCATCTATTATTATTTCCATTGAAAAGAGTTATTATTAATTAACTATTTCATTTAAGAATGCAGTGTGATATCAGAGTGAGACAAATAGATAAAGCATTGCTTTTAGGATATTGACAGGGCTGTCTTACTGATGCAAGCAAAAGGGCGTAAATCCGCTGTGGGCTCTCTTAAATTCATGCCTTCAAAATACTTGTTATTGATGCAGTGAGATCTTGATGAAGGTTTTCATCTGGACCTCTCAGACATTGTTTGCTATTACTCACAGCAATTTCTCCAGCGAGGTGAGGAGAATTTCAATTTGTTGCACAGTTGGTTTCCTTTGAGCTCACAACTGTTGTCTGTTTTCTGATTCTCAGCCTACTTTGAGTTTCAAAGAAAGACAAATGTTCGCTTCTCACTTCAATAATGGCAGTCTTTCACAACAGACACAAAGTCAATGTGGTGAAGAAAAACTGCACAAGGCTTTAGGCTTAAGGAAAGCCCCAGAGAGGGGCAGCAGTAAATCTTAAGAAGAACAATCAATGATGGGGTCTGATTGTAATGGAAATACAAATATAAACGTCTGCTTAATGGGTTTGCCGTAAAACATAGCCACGTATCTATTCATCAAAAGCGCATCACTAATAAAAATCAGCTAGACAGCCTAAGCAACAATCATTTTTCTACAGAGCAAACTACAATTTGTTAAAAGCCAGAGCCCGTTGATATTCAAGTCAAAAATGCATGCGTCATATGACACAAAAACATAAACACAAAGAAACAACGAGAAAACAAGGGTAAAATGCATTCATTCACCTTTAATTTAATGCATGCTTTTATTTGTGCAGATGTGTTTAGATGTAAAACTTTTGATGGCATCTAACATAAAAACAAATCATTACAAAATAACGTCGAGTAGGATTATTTTATATTTCAGAAAACGTGTGAGCCTTGGGGGTGATGCCATAACAGTAAATACCCCTGACAGAGACTGCGATATAAAGCTGTCGCTTTAAGATTTGTTTGGTGCGCTGTGGTGTATAGCGGACTGACTGGTGAAGCTCCAAGCGCTTCATTCTGCAGAACGCCGCTGATAGCGCCACAGTCATGTTCATACAATGAGCTCAATGGATAAAACAGCCTATGAAATCTCTATACCGCAGGCAGAGCTCAGCGCAAACTGGTTGGACAGCAGAGACTGCATGCAGTCCAGTTTACAAAGATGCGCACATTTCACATAACGCATTACAGACGCTTTATCGTAATGCGGTGCGTTGGACGTTCCCAAGAGCGCAGTTCAAGTGCGGCGTAGAGTGCGTTTTCCTTTCATGAATCATATGGATTCAAGTTATGTCGTCTGACATGTTTCAAGAGAGAATGTGTGTTTGTGATTTTTGTCTTTTGTTTAAATCAAGTATACTCATGCCATAAAAGTAAATTCGCCGTTGGAAGCCGGACAAATGGCTCTTGGTGTCATAGGGACCCTGATGCTGATGATCTCCAGCATCTGCGGCTCTACGGGTGAGTTAAAAATACTTGGTTATTGATCCGCTGGCGGGCGACTTACTGGGTCGATGGAGTGCATGTGAAAATTGAAAGTTGAATCTGTGAGTTTGAGTCTGTGAGGTGAACGATATGTCATATATGATTGTGCACCGTATACTGCCAGATTGTATTCAGCTACTTGACTTCTTAGATTTGGTCTGCATTCTTAATACAGAATGCAAAACATACTCAACCCTGCATTTATTTTCACGCCAAAACAATCAATTTACTATTATTGTTGAGTCAAATCAGATCTCGAAACAAGACAAAAAGTTTTTCAGTTAAAACATATTAATCATATTTTAAAACTGAATCAATGGTTGGGTTTGCTTTGTCTGGCAAACAATACCAGACAGCTGTGTTGTAAAATATTTAGTTTCTTTTAGACGCTTACCAAAAGGAGATTACAATAACAAATATTGTTTTCAATTTTATCATTATAATTGTAGTGCTATTAGTAATAAACAGAGGAAACTATTATATTGTGTTGGTATGTGAAATGCTGTTTATTTGCTGGTTGTTTATTTGGTTTTTTTTTTAGTTTCTAAAGGTGTACTCACAAAAAAATGTGAGTCTCAATTCTCGTAATAATGTCTTAATTCTGGACACGACCCCATTTGTTTGTAGTAAATAACTACAAGAAATAACTATTTCCATATAATCTGCAGTAGATTTACCATGTATATATTGCTGGTAAATTGACCTGTGAAAGATTGACCCAACATGTTTGGCAGGTGCATGGAGGGAAGCCACTGCTGTATAATCAGTCTGGGGCAGGGCTGCAATGATGTGTCCCCCTGCCGAGGCCAGTTTAATGGCCCTCTGCATTAAAGTAGACAGCCACTGCTGTACCCAGCATGCTTTTCAAATAGACTTTATAAGTTATGCATCTGTTTCCCTATTGTGGGGCTGCACAGTATGAACGTTGGCTGAGCTGAAAGGATGCTTAAAATAGAGCAATGTGGGTATTAATATGCAGTGGGCTTATGGATCTGACTGTCAGCTGTGGATATGAAAGGCTTTGTGTGATGGGTGGTGTTGAGAAAGTTTTGAGTTAAAAGATACTGTATAATGCGAAAGATGATAGATAATACAAGATAATAACAGACTTCATACTTTGGTTGCTAAGAGACATCTGTACCACAGACAGATCTGTTAAGATGGATCAACAAATTGTTTTCTAAGGTGCCCTTTTGTCATACCCATAAATGAAATAGTTAACAGATAATGAAATAATAAATGCATTTGTTTATGTATTTTTTAATCACCTTTACTTTCCCCAATATATTTTCTAATATTTTCATTTTGCATGTTTGAATCAACTGCAACTCTGTTGTCAAGTGTCAAAGTGATTATTTTAAGACATATTTTAAAGTTTACACCATTTACATTAACAGTCAGTATGATTAAATTTTCAGTGTAGAGTAAAAATTAATTTGGCACATTGCTTTTCATACAGCTAATGAGTGATTTACATGCATGCAATCCCTAAATAGTATATGAGGGTATATCTGTGTATACATTTATTCGTATGAAACCACAGACCACACAATCCCCCGCATATATAAATGTAACAGGTCTGAAGCTCAGATTTGGCTTATCGGCATCGGTCGAAGTGGGGCATATGTTCAACTATGAGAGATTGAATGGGGTTGACAGAGATAATGACATTTCTGAAATGATGACAAATGGTCTCAGATGGATAACCAGGCAAAGATGCGGGCTGTCACGCTTAGCAGTAACAATTCTTTGTGTGGTTCAGTAAAGCACTGTGCTGTGGCGTAATAATGGGTCTCATACCAGCATTCGTACAGGCGGGTAACACAACAGTGCTGATCTTTCTAAATGAATGTTTTACTTTGCTGTTTGATCAGTGTCCACCAGTATGTACATATGCACCTACCTTATATATATATATATATATATATATATATATATATATATATATATATATATATAATATCTGTTCAAGAAAAGCATTACATCATCAGTGATCCCAGGCAGTCAGACTGAGGCTCATGTTATTTAAATATGTTTGATGCAAACACTTAACACAACTGGGCATGTTCTGCTTGGTCACTGTTTTCATGACATATCAGCGTTAACCACTGTGCATTTTAGCCCCAAAGAAAAAGAGGGTGATTCATGCATGTCTAATATTTGTAAATATTAATTACTGTAATGCATTATGTAATGGCATAGCTCATAGTCATATGCTAAATATAACTCACATCAACAGGAAGTCACTTGATTCTCCTGTATTTATGACAGCACACCAATTACTTTCAGAACTATCAGATTCTTATATATATATATATATATATTAAAACTTTAGCAACAGCAATGAACATACAGACAAAAATTATCTTTTGGTCAGTCATAGTTTCTAAATAACATATTCGAATTTGTTGGTTATGGTCTTGTGTTAATTTATTGCTATTGGCGTCTGTCATACCACATCATATCACTTTATCATTATTTTAATTAATTTAATTGATTTGTTTGCATACAGATTCTTTAAGATTTAAATTAATAAATGAAACAAACCTTAACCTGAAACTACAGGAAACTGTACAATCCCTTTCTCTTCCCTATAAAGACACTTTGTCTTTGCTGTGACCCCCTGAGTATCCCATGTATGTATATCTGTGAACCTTTTACACACATACTTATAAAGCAATGACAACCAAATCTCTCACATAAGGATCCTTTTATAGCGCCATAGCTGCCTTGTATCATCTGTGATGGGAATGGAAAGCACTGTTTTTTATTCCCTCTCTTCATTCTCTCACAAGGACTAATTAACTTGCCATAACTTGAAAACTGATGATGCCTTTGAGTAGGAGGGAGGTATAATACCGATTGTTGTAAACGGATAGAAACATACTTATGTTGAGTGTAATGTGCAGCGGGTGGCTGATGAACTATTTAGCTGTTCACTACTGAGTTTTTATGAAACTCATTAGGAATGCCATTGGATTTCGTTTCCCCATGAAAACAGACATTTTATTCTCCAAAGGGCTGTTTCCCTTCACCAAAGTGCTTTTGGACAAATTAAGCTTTTCTCAAAATGCCATATGAGCTATTATTTAATCTGCGCAAGTGACATGGAAGTTTGATACCCTTTTATCATCATGTAAAACCCAACATATAGGCACCACTGTGCCTCGTAATGTATATATTCTGCCTCTTAAAAGCCTCATCGTACAAAGTGGAAATCTTCTGTGTTAGTTCTATAGCCCTGACTAGAGCAGAATTCAGCACTAATGGCCTGTAAGGATCAGAGGCTCGTTCACCAGCAGCAGCCATGCTAGACTCAGCCTTAATGTCAGCTTCTTTTAACTTCTTACTGGTTCCGCCTGGCTCTCGGGGCTGAAAGCTTAATAGATGCTGAGTCATCAGCCTTTGAGAGGTCCATCCTCAGCTCTCTCTCCCCCACTGGCCATTAGAAGCCTCTCGGCCCTCATTCCCTCTTTTGACGGATATTTGGTGAGAGTATACTGTAGTTTAACACTATTATGTACTTGAATGGTGTGTTTCACCAGCACCCCAGCAGGTATCCCTGTAAGCGTAGTTTTATTGCACTTTCATTGTGTTTATTTAACCAGCTAACAATATAAAGAAGTGAATACTTTGATTTTTACTTGAAAATGTCAAGTGGTTTAGTTGAACTGTAAATTATTGTAGCTTTAGGCAGACATACTTAGTTTGTGCTAAATATACTGAAATAAATTCAAGCAAGTGAAGCAAAATGTTTTTTAATTATGAAAAAATCAATCAGATGTGACTGAATTTATTTAACACATGCATTTGTTTACTTATTACTTCATGTAATGAAGGTAAAGTACATAATAAGTTGGTAAGTAGTAATCTAGCAGATGCTAATTTTAAACTACTGTACTGTACAGTAGATTCAGCCTACCTGGAGCAAACTGTTTTAAAGGGTTAAAGCTTGTTAAGGCTTTAAGAGTTTTTTATGTTGAAAAATGTATGCACAGCAGATATAGAGGAAAGTGCAGGGTTCAATATAGGTTCAATAAACTCTATCAACAGCATCTGTGGCTTTTAATTATAGCAAACAGTGTAACTTGAACTCATCCATCAATTAAAACTCTGAAAAATACTGTACTTTTACACCACAAAGCTATTGGTCAGGTGCAAAACATGTATAGTTATGTCACACCTAGTACATGACATAAGACAAATAAAATGATTATATGGAAATATTTAAATGTAACCAAACAATGTCGTCTAGTTAAAAAGCACAAATCAAGTAAGACAATGTGAGTAACTTATGAAATAAACCACTTTATGGCTTATGTACAGTTTAGTTTTATAGGTAAGTACAGTTGCATAATATTAAGCAGGTAAAGTAAAAAGTATTTTGTCATAGGGAAACAAATAACACCATGATCTTTATTAATGTAAAGATTTTTGAATAAGATTGTGAATTAGATATTTATTTGTATATTCTAAAGACCTTTGCTTGAAACAGATGTATTTTAAACTTCACTGTTTTCACACAGGGTCTCGTTCACGTCTGGAGGATTTTCCACCCCGGATAGTGGAGGACCCCTCTGATCTGATTGTGTCAAAGGGTGAGCCGGCCACCCTGAACTGCAAGGCAGAGGGTCGGCCTATGCCCGCGGTGGAGTGGTACAAAGATGGCGAGCACGTTGAGACCAATAAGGACGACCCTCGCTCCCATCGCATGCTGCTGCCCAGCGGCTCACTCTTTTTCCTACGTATCGTTCACGGACGCCGCAGCAAACCAGACGAGGGTGTTTACACTTGTGTTGCCCGCAATTACCTAGGAGAGGCTGTTAGCAGAAATGCCTCGCTGGAAGTAGCCAGTAAGTAATTTTTGATAAATTCCACCATGTCTGTTATATCTGGATGGAACATAACCGCTGAAATAAAAGTAATCTATCCCTCTCAGACATAGCCTTAGGTTTTGTTTGCTCATTTCTTTCATGGCAGGCTGCTGGTGTGTTTTTGCCTACTATAATACGGGCCTGTGATTGTGTCCCCCTGCTGTGCGACTGTGCTCTGGGCCTTTGGCTCAGCCATAATCCATCTCTCTGGCACTGGAGTGACTCCAGATCCAGCCCGTCTGCCAGAAGAAACTGGATTAGCAAGTTTGTTGATTAGAAAAGAAATGCAACTAATTAGAATCCCCAAAGTTTCCTCATTAAAATCTCGAAACTGCAATTTTTTATGTTGGCTATTTTCCACATGGCTGTCTTCTTTTGTCGTATACAAACCACAACAATTACGATACCCTTAAATAGCTCAAAGCATCTTGTTTTATTACCAGAAGTCTGATGAGAAGTTTTTAGCGTTTTGGTAGGACGTCTGGAGCTTTGAGATGAAGGTTAGGCTGATTTAATATATATGTCAGAGGACCATGGTTATATTAGGTCCATTTGATACATTTTTCAACTTGCCGAAGGAAATGATTAAAGTATTTTCCCCCGGTTGAAATGAAATAAGATCTTAAAATAGACAACCTTAACTGCTAAGTGAGAACTGATTCCTTCCAGCCATTGAAGACTTTTTGCTTACTGTCCTAGAAGGTAACAGAACCAGCTGGGTGAAAATTATTCGCAATCATGCTCTCAGTGGTACATCTAATCCTGTATGCTTAAACTCTCAAATTCATGTTCACTTTTTAGATCTACTATAAATAGCACGGAGGAATACTAGATGACTGTTATAGCAGCAGTTTTTAAAGCAACAGAATAATTCTGTTATAAAATAATGCTGTTATATTTTACTGCTGATTCAAAAACTAAATTTAGAATGTAATCAAATTTTTCTGAATGATGCTACATTGTGTGGCCATTGACCCCAAGTCATAATTACTGCCCAGAACCTTATAATATGGCCTTTGAGAAAGCCTTCAATACAGAAGATGATTTATAATAGACAATTACAGTAAAAAACTAGAGTTGTTTTAGCTCTCAAGAGCACATAAGATCCAAACTCAGCACTCCTGTATCCAGATTGGGCTGGATATTGGCTCTTAGTTCACAATGCCCGTGTATTAAGTACTCATTCTTGTAGAAGATGAGGGGATAAGCCTTAGGTCATACAACCAGAGACCCAACTCACTGCCGGCTGTATCCTCTCCTCAGCAGTGACTAATGTGCTAATTAGAGTTGGACAATTGCCAGCAAGACCATGGCATGAGGGAAGAGCGGGTGGTTCATGAAGATGGAGGATCCTGAGGGATAACAACAGGTGAAGGCAGGGGCGGGAGGGACCAGTTGTCCCACTGCTCAACCCTCCCCCAAAGAAGGGTTTACATCACTGAAAAAACATGTCCTGAATCTCAGATTATAGCAAGCGGATTGACGTGGAAAAAATGTGATTGTACATAGGATCAGCTTGTTTGTGATAAGTGAACAATGTTTTAGGACTCTGATGCTATGGTGCCCATCTGTTGGATAGCTGAGCTAACAGGACAGGAGTTTTCGTGTTTGTTTGTTGGTGAATTATTTGTCTCTCGGTTTGGCGAACATGTGTTATGTGATTAACTGTTCTATTAGAGTCACGAACGTCCTGCTGAGAAAGAATTGTTAGAGAGATGAGTTATATAATGATTAGCGCTCTGACCCGTGCCCACGTTTTCAATGTTTTTAACAAACAAAGTGGCTGTGAAAAGAATAATAATGTTCACCGCTGTCTGTGTCATTATTCTCAGATATTTTCTGCAGAAATAAAGAAATGGCACACATTTGTCTTTAAAGCATTGCTCAACTGTACTTCTATTTGAAAGATTTTAACCAGTATTGGTATTGTGTCAAAGCGTACAGTACAGGAATGTTTGCTTCAGTATGGGGATGTGTCATAAAAATCAATGAAAAAAAATCACAAAAATGACCTTGAAACTTCATTAATAAAGTTTTCTATAACTCAGTTTGTAGAACATAGCCCAACAAACCTGAGTCATGGATTTGATTCCCAGGTAAAAACTCACACTTTCTCAGTTGTTCTTATATACCATTAGAAATATGCAGCGTGTCCTCAGGTCAGATGTGGGTGTAGTTCCTAGTGCAGAATGACCTGTGTTCAATTTCCATGTTAAATAAATGAATTTATGCTTGTTTTTAATAAATCATGTAAGACTGCAACTCTGTGCCAGTGGATGTATTAGCAGAAGCAGGATCTTATTTGATTCCATTTGGTTTTGCGGTTTTATTGATGTGATTACAGTGACCTTAAAGCAGTGATGAACTTTTCTGTAGCAGATTTTCCAATTTGATAATGTACTGTACAAACAACTACGGTTAATGTCACCGAGTGTATAAATACCTGTATGTATTAGTAAGTGCAACTGCAACTGCAAATTGATAGTCATTTAGGTATATAAACAGTCATAAATGTGTGTGTTTGGTTCCATTGTTGCTTTCTGTCTCTCTAACCCAAAAAATGACCAAAAGTATATACTGCACTTTGTGTGTTTAAAAAACAATCACTGTGAAAAAACAGTGACTAAGCAAAAATTAAAATGGGGAACAATTATAAGGCTGAATTTGTATCTGTTTTCAATGACACAATCAACGAAACAGAATAGATTCTCCCAGGTTACATATTTATGTTCTTATTTCTTCAGTTTAAACACTGTTTTAAAAAAAATTGACAAACAAAGGACCTGCATTTTGTGATCAGCCAGTGTTGTTTCTGGCAAATAAATCAGGTTAAATCTGGCTCTTACAATAATGTATTAATCCATGCAAAGCTAAATCACAGTAATAGAGGGCTACAGTATTATCCAAGCAACATATGCATGCCAAAGGACGACTGCTTAATCTGACACTTGTAATAATGGCAGAATGACAAATGGCAAAAACAACTAGTTGAGCCTGTTATATTTTGGCGAACAGCAGATATTTAGCTCTGGGCTTGAATACCAATCCATTCACGTATTCTCTGAAAATAGCAGCTTTGTGTTGAAGCTTTTATGTAAAAGAAAAGCTGTATCTATTTCAAAGTATTGAATGTGGCTGTCAGTCTGGGGGAGTACAGTGCGTCGTTCCCAAAACCCAGATTAAGATAAAATAGGACAAATAAAAAATAAAACTTGCTTAAAAGGCTCTAGACCCAGCTGTCCCTCTCTTTCTCAGTGCAGGATTATAAAGTAATGGTGTTTTGGTGACAGCTTTCCCCTAATACGTCTTTCCCCATGCATTCTTATCTAAACCCACTGAAGGGCTGTTATAGGATTTCTTGCATGCACAATGTTGTTGAACATAAATCACTCACTTTTCATCTAACGTATCTTTCATGCTCTTTGCATATTACATGTGTGTGTTAATATTTTAGTCCTTGTGCAATAAAATTTTTATTGAACACATTTTCCAGCTTGTGATGTCAAGTTTAATGTTTAAAAGAGCGTATAGAAGACCAGAAAACGATAAGGGCAAAATTTGTATTGGTTACAAATAGAAAAGAAATGCAGAAGACAGTGTTATCAGTCTGAAAGGAAGTAAACAAAAGCAGTCTGTGGATTAACCCAGTCCTGGTGTCTCTGTGTGGGTGAGGGTCAATTTGCCGAGTTCCTACATGAGGAACGACAGAGTGGGGATTAACCCACTCCTGGGATTGATTTATTTATGCGCCTCATAAATGAACAATAACAACATCCTGCATCGTCTGCACAAATATCGGTTCTCACGCAACATGCATTTTCATGTGTCGCTGTATAATTGCACGTTAGTGGCTAACATAATTTCTCATGTAATTGCATGTATGTACCTCATCAGGCTGAACATGTAAAAGCGCCCCCACACTTTAGTTAGCCTGCAACATTTCTTCACCCACTCACACACACGTCGACAGATGGCCGCTTGTCAAAACCGAAACGAACTCTTCAGGTTTGAATGATTGTCTTTTTTAGATTAACATCTGAGTCACCAACGGTCAAATGTGTCTTGGGTCTTCATAGAGGGCGATGCAGATGAGCCGTCATGTGTAAGTAAGGAGGAGCGTGTGGTGAGTCAGTGGTGGGCTATTAATAATGCACGTCCCAACAGGCTTGTCATTTACCATCATCCCATGCTCTCTACAGAGGGGTGGAGAAGAAAGACCTCTGGCTTTTTAAAATGAGATCGACCTCAGAGATTTAGCTTAGGGAAATTTCCTTTCATTTTCATAAGTTAAAAGCATCCCACTGAATTACTGGAATAGCAGTGAACGTATTTAGATATAAATGTGCCATATTCAGGTACAGGACTGAATAAGTCAAGGTCACATTTTTCCCAGGGGTTTCGTGTGCTATCATCAACATGGGCTGGCTAACAGCCTTATGGTCAAACTCATAGTGTGTTAAGTCCATATTACTAAAGTGATTAACGTAAACAGTGACTGTGTCTCAAAAACTAGTGAGCAACCTACCTAGTCAACATTTTTGTGTCTACCTGCAGGCAAGATAAGTGATGGCCAAAAAGAAAACTATGCTTTGTAACAAGTCAGTATTTTGTAGTGTAATTGTAAAACATGTTAGTGTTGTGGTAGAGGTGTTGTTTAGTTTGCAAGTGGACCTCGATTTAAATACTCATCAAGTAATCAAATGTTTTTTTTGTACTTAAAAACCAAGCAAAATTGCAGCTGACCTTGACAACCAGTGATCATCAGGCAGAATGCACAGAAAAGAGTTTTGACATTTTGATAATAACCCCTTTTGTGGTCCATAGAAGCAAAAAGTCTCATGAGTTTTAAGCAACTTGAGGTGGGGAGATGACAGAGTTTTCAGTTTAAAGTGAATGCCCTACAAAACTTTTCACTTGTTTGGACTGACAAAATTTAAATGTAAATGGACGATTTCTGCTACAGCATTTCAGACTAACACATTTTACCTTCAATAATCATAAAACTTAATCATACAGGAAGGTGCATTAAAAGTCCATTCCTCTCAGAAATCTGAGGGGGCACATGAATGGATGGTACCCTTCTGGACACAACCAATATGTAAGGAGAATATTTCCTTCTAATTCAGGTTGATTATTACCATAAATCATTTTAGCCGCTAAGGTAATTGGCTTTTACAGCATGTGTAAAAGATGATAATTCCACTCTGCAAGGTCTACTCAGGGTGGAAGGTAGCCAAGCAGAATTAAAGGGTGACCATAATGTTTCTGCCGGTCATGTGACCCAGACAAGCTTTCAGCTGTAGCTAATGAGTCTCTCAGCTCACGTCAGTCACTTCAAAGATGACTAAACATCACGCTGCTTTCCCTCTTTCCGCTTTATGCTAAAATGTAGAGGATGAGAGTAGAAAGAAAAGCGCCTGCACAGACAGCCAAGAGAGATGAACATTGTCAGAGCCCAAGCGTGTATCATTCCATCCCATCACAAAGCGTGTGGTTTGCTGTGGGCACTTACGGGCTTTGTGCAGGCCGGCCAGCTTTAGGTAAACGGTGACACTTTTTTCCCCTCTCTTTCCTTAACTAGACCTCATGAATTACACATGACTCATCTCCTGAAAAATGCAACATGCTGGGGGCTGTTTGGGAACAGGCTGTCCTTGTCCTGGTTTGTGCATTTGCCTCCTGCGAGTTACATTCCATTCGGGAGGTGACAGGCCACCACAGCGGACTGCAGGGGACGAGGCGTGTGTGCCCACTACCAATTTGAAAGCTCATGCATGCATATGTGTATGTATGACACGACTGAGGTTATACAGTTCCGGTGGGGGGCACCAGTCACCCTTGGCACCAACTTAGTTCTTGTCACCAGAGTGGGCGTGTCTTATCTGATTTGGATCTGGAGGGTGTTTAGGAGGTGAGATGGGTTGGCCGGATGAGCAGATTGTGCTGTATTGTGCCTACTGTTAGTCTGCTGAGATGTTTTCTGGAACATCTCTCTCACATTCTCTTTATCTCTGTCTTAGATATGCTTTTATACACTGTGGAGGCCTCTGCTTTGTTTATACACTTTCATGGAAAATAGCCCAAAGGAACAAGTGGACACTCATTTAGCAGTGGCAGCCAAGCACAAGGGAGTCAGCAGCTTTTACGGCCAAAGGGGAAATGGACAATTGAATCATTTTATAGTCAGTTAGCTTTCTAATCCATCTTGGCTTTGGGGGATGAATTTAGTTGCTTCTTGAATATCATTTTTAGCTAAATGTCAAATCTGTTGTGGAACTTATTTTTGCTTTAAGACATTTGAAATCTCAAATTAAAAATGGAAATGAATACAAATGATGTATTCTTGGTTAGTAATGGACCAGTATAAGGTTGATATATTTTGAAATTATTAGCATTGGTTAATAATGGCCAGAGGCATTAATACCCCCTTGTATCAGTTCTGAAATCTGCCAACAGTCTTGTCAAGGGATATTGTACAAAATGTGCTTCATGTGCTAGCATATGTCTAAAACAAACTGGTTTTATTCAATTCAAAAATATAATTTGATTATTGTTTATGCTAAGGAAAGATAAGATACACTGTTTCTTATCGCATAGAAGTAAATTAGTTACTAGCAGTTATAATCACAGCTTTTTTAGATATTGCTTTTGGCATCAGCCAATGAAAAAGTCATAATGATCGCCCACTACAAGGTTGAGCTGTCTAATTTTATGGAATTGATCTGGTAAATGACTGTAAAAAAGTTTTGAGTGAGCAGGAACACGACAGATTGTGTTGGGTAGGGTGCTGCTGCTGGTCATGGTCGGAGTGGGGGGGGAATCTGAGTGCACAGACTGACAGATGACCATTTCAAATCCTAATGTGAGATCAGAGACACTTCCTGCTCAATGACAGACTCACACCATTTGTCCCAGCTTGACAGATATGAATATTCATAGACAGGAGATGAGGGTAAGTTTAACTAACAAAGAGAATGGAACTCTCAGAGCTCTGGATATCACCAATAACATGACATTTCGATGAATATTTATAAGTAATTATCACAAGTCATTGTATTTAGAAAGGTCAGCCAAGGGATAGTGTGGCCAGGACTTGGTAATGCAAAAGAACTGCCTTATAGGTCATATCATAATTATGAATCTATGGTTAAATTTATTTGGATTAATTGGATTAATTTTCAAACTTCACATTCTGCCTGATTCAGTTTTCTTTTACAGTCAATGGAAGGTGAGATTATACCTTATAATTTGAAGAGTTAATTGAAAAATACCCTGCCACAAAGTGTTTAACAGATAAGAGAAAAAGATACACTAGCTGTCAGGCTGATAATTAATTGGTGGACATCATTGCAAGTTTTACAAAAACGCATGTATATTTCAGTCAGACGAAGGTATGTGTGGCATTTATGTTTGTAAGTAAGTCTCTGTGCCAGCTGCTGGTGAGAGTCTACAGCACTAGAGGAGCTCACCCTTTGATGTAGGAAACTCAAAGGGCCCCCTAGGGCTGCTGCCATAGGCCAGGGGTCACATTTTTAATCTGTCAATCAACACCAGTGAATTAAGGGTAACATTCCCTGCCTAGTCAGGCGGTAGGAAATGTAGCATTTTGCTGTTCGTTCTCAATGTGAAAAGAATGGGGACGAGTTCACTGTGTCTGCCATTAACACAGATGTTTGGTAAGGTCAACACACAGTTGTTAGAATGGGCTTCTGGAGAATTAAACAATCAACTGCCTGGTCAGATTTTGTCATGCAAGACTTTCAGAGAAACAGAGTCATGTTATGTCTCTTTTCTGTAGTCAGTTATTCAGCTGTATTTAAATGTGAACGTATTGTTATGAAAATACTTTATTATTTATAATCTGTGGAATTAAATGCAGGGAGAAACACAGGACATTTCAGGGCAACTGAGAAGGAAACTGTAAGACATAGAAATCCATATTCATCTCTGACTCACAATTCCCCTTTTTCCTCAATGAAGATCAGTGAACAAACACCTAACACAGGGGAGAAGATGAAAAATACTAAAGAGAAGCTAAACAACACACATCTAACACTTGTCTCAATCTCCCACAGTTCTCAGAGATGATTTCCGACAGCCTCCCAATGATGTGGTGGTGGCAGCCGGAGAACCCGCTGTGATGGAGTGCGTCCCTCCCCGAGGTCATCCCGAGCCCACCGTCTCCTGGAAGAGGAACAATGTTCGTGTCAATGACAAGGATGGCAGGATCTCTGTGAGTCAATAGCAGAAAGTGAGATGTTGGTGTAGAGCTGATTTCAAAGTGCTGATTGCAGTAAGTTGCAGTGCAACAGAGACATCATTATATCTCTGCAACCAGCATCGATTGACAGATGAGTCAGTGTATGAGGTCACTTCCTGTTCTTAATTAAATGACATCACTGCTGCCAGACGCAAATGTTTCTGTAGAGCTGTTTGGTAATGACGTCAGTTTTCAGACCTGCCCTATAAGATGGGCTGGTTTTCTCCTAGACAATAAGATTATATGAAGAGCAATTTGATGAATTTGCTCTACAGCTTTTTAGTTTTTCCTAAGCAAACATCTCCTTTACAGTTTTAAAAGAGAATGTCTCAAACTGCTCAGGTTTGTCAGGTTACAAAAGTCTGTAATCAAAAGACTAAATAATCTCACAATGAACATTTCTCATTAAATTCTTCCAAGTCTTCTAATTTTCTTCTAATTTTATATCTTTATTTTAGGAAAGACCTGAGACAAAGTTTTTATTTAACTTTTAAAAGTTAAACATTTAGTCTGAACTGTGAAGAAACAACCTCTAAGCAGTAACATTTTTCTTTGGTAGCCCATGGCTCACAAATGCAAATTCTCATCTGGGGTTTAGGACTGCGGGCTCTGTTCTTTTGTAGCATTGCCATGTCAACACTAAAAGTCTTGAAAGAACCAAACTGTAAGAAATGTTTTGTGGAAAAAGCTAAAAATGTGCTTCGTGTGATAACATTAAAATTAAGTGTTTTTATTTAAATCAAAGAAGTTGGTATTGCTGAATATCTGAAAATATTTAGTTACACCAATAAAATATTTAGTTACACCATTGTTAAAGGTCAGATCAGGTAGAACTATCTCCAGAATGTAACAACTGCAGACTTCTTACAATGCTCTAGACTGATCAGTTCACTTTTTATATTGGTTTGACTTATAATGTGCACTAATTATGTGATTTTTTCTTTTAGATGCGTGGTGGTAAACTGATAATATCTCACACCCGAAAGAGTGATGCAGGCATGTACGTGTGCGTGGGTACCAATATGGTGGGCGAGAGAGACAGTGATCCAGCCGAACTGGTGGTGTTTGGTAAAATCCATTTACTGGCTCCTTTTTGGTATTGCAAAAGAATGAAAATGACACAATGAGATTTTTTTGCATGTGTTTGTAATTAAGACATCATACTGAAATGTTTTTTTGTAAAGCTGTATTAAATATGCAATGGTAAAGTGTTATAAATGAGTTTGTTTGTGTGTGTTTGTGGGGCAGAGAGACCAGTGTTTATCCGCCGGCCAGTGAATCAGATTGTACTGGCTGAAGAGACCGTTGACTTCATATGTGAGGTGCATGGAGATCCGGCTCCAACTGTTCGCTGGAATAGAGACCAGGGAGAGCTTCCACGTGGGAGGTCAGATTCCACTTACCAGCCTTATGCTAGCTTTTTGGATCTCAAATGCCAGTTTAATGAGGTTTTGTATAGTAGTTAAATTAGTTAATGGAGAATCAATTTTCTGTTGCCATCATGGTTGAATTACAGAAGAAGAAAGGTCATTAGAAAGGCAAATAAACATCAAACTGACCTTTTTCAGTAATTGCATTTCCAGTCACAAAGAGCAATAAAGTCTTATTTAATTAAGCAGCATCAAACACAAAAAAACCTTAATCTAAAAGTAAAATGAAATTATTTTTGCTAGAAAATGTATTACAATAATTTGTGTTTTCTAAGAGCCGTGCTCCAAACATGTGGAGCTGATATGGGAGATTTTTAGCAGGTTCAAGTTTAGCCTGAGTTGTATCAGAGACAGTGTAAGAAGTCTGGTCATTAGCCTGTAGTTTTGGAGATTTTGGTCTTTCCTCATTAAAGTAAATAGGAACTGTACCTGTATGACCAGTAGTTGCCTTGTCAAGATGCCCCAAGTCAACATTCCTTATATAAACTTTGTTTGTATCCTGATTCCAAATAGACGTGGTAAAGTGGTAAAAAAGAAAAAAAAAAGAATTGGTAAAAATCCTCCAAAATTAAATAACATTTATACAGGCTTATACAACAATACAATGCAAACAAAGGCTTGTATTGTGAAGTCACACAAGAACATTTCTTTGTTGTGAAAGTATGCAGTCAGGAGGAAGTGTAGGAGGAAGGTGTGATGCCGCTCAATATACACTAGACGACCACTGTCTGCTTTTTCTTTCTTGGCTAAATAGATTTGAGATCCGCAGTGACAACACCCTCCGTCTGATACGGGTGCGAGCGGAGGATGAGGGTACATACACGTGTGTCACAGAAAACAGTGTGGGCAAAACGGAAGCCTCCGCTGTGCTACAGGTCCACGGTAAAACACACATACGTGCATTCTCTCTCTATAAAGTGTGTTTTGACAACTCAGCATGCATGAAATATAAATCAGAAAGAGGCGAGTTGATATTCTTTGCTGCATATGTTCATCAACTCCATTAATCAGACCTCTAACAGCCATTTGAATCTGTCAGGTGGAATCAGTTCTGTATGAAATCAGATGGAAGCAGTCCCCCTTCAAACATTAGCTCTGTTCTTAAAATCTAGTGAGCTACCTCCCCAGCTAAAAGAAAACATTCTGAGAACGTTGGCTAACGTTCTCTAAAAGTTCTCTGAAACGTTCTTGCAGTAATGTTAGTAAACTTTTGTTAACATTCTATATGTTTTAAAATGTTTTAAAAATGTTTAAATAGCATTCTTATAAACAAGCAATAATGTTAATACTCAAAAACAGGTGGTTTTTAACATTTCTACAGCTTTCAAAACAACATTTTGTTACAGCCTAAAATTGTTAGCTACCTCACTACGTTTCACTACAGAGGTTGATGTTAGCATATTGCTAAGCTGACAATATCAGACTCCAAAGAGCATAAAAATACATAGATCACACAAATTGTAACTAATATAATTAAAAGATACTTTTCAATCCACACTAAAAAGTTTTATATTCTTCCACTACATCAGCCATCTTGGATTTATTTTTAACTGAGCACAATGCATTCTGGGATTGCCTTTGTGAAGAAGACTTGCAATGCTGCCTTAGAATTTGGCCAGAACAAGGTAGCCTAGGAGATGTCAAAATTAAGGAAATGAATCCTTTAGGAACAGCCCACGTGTTTATAATGACTTAAAAATGTTGCTTCTGTAGGCAACTCAATAGGTTTTGGAACAGAGCAAGTACGTGGAGCTTATATTAAAGCATATGGATTACTGTATCTGACAGCTGTTATAGAAAGTTGGGGGGTTTAGGAAACTGACTGAGTGCAGAGGCAGTGGTAATAGGCAGTGGTAATAGAACGTGGCAGCATGGATGGGAGTGCATGTTTGTGCACACGTAGAAATGGGAGGGAGAACTGAAAGAGAATCTAACTGGCACAACTCGGGGAAGCAGCTGTAGTGGTCCTGATTCAATTCATCCTCCAGTTATTTTGCCAGTCTGAATTAAGATGAGACCAAGTAGCTCTGCCTCTCTGTATCTCCTTCCCACTACCCCTCTCTCTCTCTTTATCTCTCTATCTCTTGGTCCATTTTCTGACTTAGGGCCTTTTCTTGATGTTTCATTCGTGAATTTTCTGTCTCATTTGCCTTGATGTTTTGTTGCCCTTCATCATCTCATCCAGAGCAGCCCTTCCTTCCTCTTCACCGCACAGTCACTCCCCACAAGGTGGCTCAGTAAGTGACTATTTTATGTGAACTGCTTTGTGGATATGATGGAAATGGTGTGTAGATACTGGAAAAAGGCTTTCAAAGTCATTACTCTGATACTGTCATCAGGTATCACAGGGAAAATAGTCCATGAAATATGACATTTTGAGCAGCTGCTCACCTTCACGTTTATAACATTGATACATGAACAATTCTAATGTTTTTAGAAGAAGTGAATAACTACCACATTATATAACAGATATGACAGTACATTTTGTTTTAAGTTCAGTTTAGTGGAGACGTCCTATATTGTTTTTGATCAGTTATGTTTTATTCTAGCTATCAAGCTAGAATACAATACGACAGAAGAAGTGAACAGAATCTATGAGTTATGGCCACATGTGGGAGGTTACAATGCAGGAGAAATGTTTTCTTCTGTCCACATCAATAAAAATTGCAATAAAGCTGCCAAGATAATAAAAATAACTGCAATTACAAGCAGCTACACAAAATCATTGCAGGCCATTTAGATCATTAGTTGGCACTTTGCAAAACTCATATACAATAAATATAAAACAGCTCATAGTATTGGGTTTTGCCGCCTCAGGTGAATGAACTGCATTTTCTAAAGGTTAAGCATTTCCTTTTCCTGGTGATGTGTAAAAATACTTTTTCAGACCCTTAAATACTTTATTCATGGATAGTAGCTACTTGCACAGTAAAATCAACCCTGTAAAATTGTGAATGATTTTTTCTTTTAGAAAGGTGTAGGAACATAGTTACTTGTACTCTAAACAGCATAAAAATACACAGATCTCACAGATATTTACACAGTAAAAGAACCCTGTGAAAGTGGAATGTTTGTTCTATTAGAAAGTTATAGGAACATAGTTTAGCATTCAGCCTGTTAACTTTCACATCCTGTGTGATGTTATGAGAACACCTGGGTTCATATGTGATTGATGGGCCTGTGGCTATCAGGGGAACGGCGTCTTCTCTGATCATCTCAGCAGATGCTTGCCACCATACTGCCTCGCATATTCTCAACTCTGACGTACCAGAGAAGCAAAGCCGCAGCGTCAGTGACTTAATGCACTAAAGATTACTGACTGACCACATACATCTGCTGTTTTTACACTCATCAGACCGGTGCACACAATGAGAGGCCATTTGCATGAGAGCTTTTACCAAGCCCAGCAAAATGCCCCTGATACTGAGTCGTGAGTCAAACACATTCTCGCTCCCTTGATCATCTGAAATGTACCCTGTATTAAAAACATTGAAATTGGTGCAATCTAATGTTGTTGCTTTTGAAGAAATAGTTCATTAAAAAATAAAAATTACGCCATTATATGCCCATCCTCATGTTGTCCCGGTTGATTTTCTTTCATCTGTAGAACATAAAAGGTGCATTTTTAATGAATATCCTGGCCACTTTTCCTGTCAAGCTTCAATATGACATAAGTCATATAGGTTTGGAATGACATAAGAGTGACAAAATTTTTTATTTTCAGGTGAATTGTCCCTTTAAGCCTCCGGAATGTCATTCCACATGGAAACATTTCGTTCCTAACTCATTATTTTGCTGCCTAAAGCTGACATATACAATAACAGTCACCTAAAGTCTACAGAAACCTCTGTCAGAACCCCCAGCCACTTCTCCACTTCTATTCTTCTCCTCTGGTTTCAGTGATCTCTGTCGACTCCTCGTCATGAGCTGCTATTTGTGTGGGAGCGTGTAGTCCCGTCAAAAAAAAGTGAAAATGGAGAAACAACACGGATGAGTCAGATCCTCATGCTTTTCTCTGTCTGCTTTTCACGCTCTCATACTCCTTCTTTCACTTGAGTCTGGTGCACTGAGTGTACAAGCCTACTGTGAAGTTTCTGAACAGCAGGGAATCAGTCTGCTTATCTAAACAAAGACATACAGCCCCAGGCTCAGCTCCGTACTAAAGAGTGGGCGAGAAAAGGCTGCTGGGTAGCTGTCGTAGTTCTGTTTGGCTGACCTCTGACTGCTAAACCAGGCAGAAGTCACCTCAAATGGCTTGCCCGGTCTTTGATCGGTCAGATTGCCATAAAAACAGATGTTCTTCTGTGCTGTGTGGCCACAGCTATCCCAGCATGAGTCTCAAATTCCAGTATTGAATCTGCTTTGCTGTGACAACTAATTACTTTCTTTAATCTGGACTGAGTGGAGATTCTATATGTTTTAAGCCGATGGCTCTCAATCACTAATCTGAAAATCACAGCGCTGATTTGTCTCAGAGGGCAGCACTTAACTGATCAGTGATCTACAATGCTGGGAAAACCACTTGATTGCAATTTATTTTTTTATAGAGTGGAGTATAGAATAATCACTGACTACATGACTACACTGAGAGCAAATGGAAAGTTTTCTAAATAACTTTTCTAAATAACTTTAGCAATCTTTTCTAGCTTTTTATATCAGCATTTCTAAACAGTTGTCACTAATAAAGTCTTTCTTCCTGTGAAATGAAAAAGCAACATCTGAACAATACAATATTGCTCTGGCATGTGGAGAGTGCATATGCAGCTGTGGTGCTTATGTGGGCACCATAGGTCTGGCTTGTGTCATAATCTGAACTGACTCTCGAGATATTCATTTTGTTATTTGTATAACTAAAAAATGTTACATATAAACAGAAATGCAGAAAATGCCATACTGTAAAAAAACATAAAGCTTGTTTAAATTCTCTAAGCTTCCCATTCTGGTCTCAGTACCCCCACAGATTGATATACGTCCACTGAAACAAGTCGCTGCCCAAGGACGAACTGTCACTTTTGAGTGTGGCACCCAGGGAAACCCCCCTCCAGCAGTTTTCTGGCAGAAAGAGGGCAGTCAGGTGAGTGTAACTTATGCTTCCTGCCAATCTAACAAGCGTGTTCTCAAACATGTAGTGACACTGTATAACAAGACTTAACATTGGCTATATTTACACATACACCAGTAGTCTAATTATTGCCAATGATGCAAGTAAGGAGTAAGCAAAATAATGGTTATATGACCTACTTACATTTTTATGGACAGAATACATTTTACTGAAGGGACATTTTATGTGTATTTTCGATCATCAATAAATGCATGATGTCCGTGTTGTGTAAAGTTATAACCATATTCCTAATTTCCTGAGCTCTCCAAAAGTCTACATCCACATACTTGTTCTGCCATATTTTCAAACCTGCTCACAAGCCTCATCCTCTTGCAGCAATCACATACGGTATGTGCACCTAGACCAGAGAATAAAAACTTTGATAAAAGTGTGTACATGCCTGCATAGTGTGATCAAAACCACAGTACTCCATATATTTTATGGAGCCATTATGGTTATTTGTGCATAATTGCATTAATGTTATCACAGTATTGTGTTTACATTAAGTGATTAAACTGAGCTGCAACTTAATCACAGTACTGCTATAATCACATTATAAGAGTGCATGTAAATGTGGCCATTGACAGTCAGTTTTATCCAATATTTCTGTGTGTATCATGCGTGGGTTTAAAGAGCCTTGATCAAAGGCAGATCTCTTGATGTAAAGATGTTTTATTTGTGTGTCAGAGCATGTTTATCAGTGATTCATTAACTCACCCAGCACTTGAAAACAAGCCTGGAGCCTCCAGGCTTGATTATATTTCCCCTCATTGCTGCTGATTAGTCTCATATTGCTGATTGCACTGAAGAGATGATTCAGAGTGTTAGATTGCTTGAGCTGAGACCTTTGACAAAGCGGCATGTTTTCTGATGCATTATGGAAACCACCAGCGAGAGCTGAGTCTCCTTCACCAGCGAGAGGTAAAAACTAGAGACTTGTGAAGAGGTGGGAGGAGCCTGTTTGACACAGGAAACATCAGGTGTCAGGGGAGCTCCCAAATGCCCACAAAAGCACTGTGTTTAGTATAATGGCAACCAGAGCATGTTTCTAGTCTAAAAATAGACCTCCAGCAGGGCAGCAGAGAGCTTAAGAGGACTTCAACTTGATAGTTCACAGTTATGTTGCAGTGGGGGTGTGGTCTGTGAAATGGCTTCTAACAAGCCATTTTAGTGAGTGAATTAAACTACTGAGAAATAGAATCAAACAACCAAGCCCTACCATTTGTTTTTAAATGTGCTGTTTTAATGCAAATCCTTTATTGGCTCTGTAAATATTTTTGGTCATATTTTAAAGGGATATATCTACAGCATTTCTGTTTTTATTCCTACAGCCAACTTACAATGTCATTTAAGGTCTTTTGCATCAAAAAAAATTATTTTGCATGACCATTTTAATGGACAATCTGTTTTTGCTACTGTTCTTTTAAGAATTCTGTATGTAAATGACCCCAGTTACAATTGTCTAACCTTTTTGCTGTATACTGGATAAGTATTCATATGTAAACATGGGTATGACATCACATTTTAATGGCCCATTATATCTGCTTAGTTTTGGGGAGGAGCATTGATGAGCTTTGAGAAACATTATGTCTACACAGTACATTTAAACTTATTTGAACAGAGCAAGAAATATCCTGTTTTGCATAAAATGTCCCCTTAAATTCTAAAGCAGATTTTTGTCACTCAGAATGCTGGGTAATTTGCTCATGATGTGGTGTGAACTCAAGAATCTGCTCTATCATAGATGCTGCTTTTTCCTGGCCAACCTCCATCCCAGTCAGGCCGTTATTCTGTGTCCATGGATGGAGATCTGTCCATTTCTGATATTCACTCTGAGGACTCAGGGTATTATATCTGCCAGGCGATCAGTGTGGCAGGAAGTGTCCTTGCCAAAGCTCTGCTGGAAGTGGAGATCGGTGAGTGTCAGGGATTACCGTTTATCCCACCCAGCAAATGGCATCTCAAGAGAAAATTGTGAAGAAAACTCCTAGTATTAACAAACTGCCTGAACGCGTACACCAACACACATACAGCTTTTCATTTTTTAAACCATTAAGCCCTTATTCACAAAGCCAGTTTTTTTAATTAGCGGTGTTTGCTACGACACTATTTACTTTATTATTAAACATTATTATTATTAATATTATTATTATTAAAAGGTGGAGTGTAAATCAGGTTTATGATACAAAAACCCATCTGGAATAAACAGAATATCTCCCTCTTTGTGACATTTTGTATTTAAATTGTGATTAACTCTGACTGCCAGTAACTTCCCTAGCTGTATAAATAACTCAGGGTGATCTTTAATGGCTGGAGCATGTAAGACAACCGGACAGATGCAAACACACTCCTCACAATCACTCTCTGCTGTTTATCCTTCAGGCCCATCAGATCTCATCCCTCCAATTATCCGCCAGGGCCCGGCCAATCAGACTCTGGCCTCAGGCTCCAGCGCCCTACTCCAGTGCCATGTGATGGGCAGCCCATTCCCCAGCGTCAGGTGGGAGAAAGACGGGCAAAACATTCTGGCTGATGACATTCACATAAGCCTAATGGAAAACGGCACTTTACGCATCAATGGCGTGAAGGTATTTGACAGATGCTTCAGACAAAGACGTGAATTGTTTGCTTTGATTAGGGCTCTGAAAAGCGAAAGCTCCCTGGACAGAGAGGTTGGGAGAAAACATTTCAGACTGAGTAGGACATTCACAAGCACACCTGAAGTAATGGACTCCACTTGAGCGTTTCATATCCAATGACTTCCTTGAGGCAGGGTTTCCATCAACGCACGCCAAAAAATATATAGCTGTATAACCTTCATCCTTCATTAGCACAACAGAACTCTTTGCTTCAAGAAACTTGGCTTAAATTTAGTTCTAATGTAATTAGGCACTCAGATTTTCACAAAATTTCTTTGAATAAGTGGAAGTGACGCTAATCTGCAATTTTCTTCTAGGATCAGAGTAAAGAGTACGATTTCTTTTAATTGATTGTGGCAGCGGAAGACTAACAACCCGTGGTTTAGATTTTAATTAGAGAAACTTGTGCGCCCTCTCCATTCATCAAGTTGGTTCAGTGGAAAAAGATTGCTCGAGATTTTAGACTTATTTTAGGCTTCAGAGCAATACATCAGAAACAACAGCCAAATCTGTCACATCGTGGTATAGTGTTTGACATTGTAGATGAATTACCCTATCAAATGAAGATATAGATAGGACCGAAAAATTTAATTTGCTAGTACAACTCTTTGAAGCTCTCCTGAATATTAAAGAAGCATATAACTCATGGAATATCTGCATACAAGTTTTTTAGTGTGTGTGCAGAAAAGTTTCTCATGCTTGTGCATGGGCATGTAAATTGTCCCACCATCTTTCTAATGTTGATGAATGTGCCCACAGCTTATAAATAACATAATAATCAAAAACATACGCCCAAACCATCTCCATATAAAGTCTTTCCACCCTGTACTTAACATTTTCAACAGAGTCTAGCATAGTTAAATTACACCCAATATATTATATAATACAATAAATAAATAAAATTTGTTGTAGAAGTTTGAGAGGTGCAGCTTTGTATTACAAAGATTTTTTTGCATATAATTTCAAGAACATTTGCACAGATTGATTGCCATCTATGGTGCAACGTCTGTATCTTAAATGAGACATTTGACAGACTGCACTGCGGTACGCAGAATATCAAACAGGCATTCCGAATGTCAAAATTGTTCTTGGGGGAGTTTTAACAGTCACAACCTCTAACTAACTCAATAGAAACTAAACTGACTGGTCGGCTAAAACAAAGCATTTGATCTGCATCACTTGGAGAGCAGAGAGAAGGAGCACAGAGCAGTTCAGAGACAATACATGCTCGCAATTATCTTTGTCGTCTTTCAGAAAAAGAGAGATGATTTTGTCCTCTTTGTTGCTAGGAGACAGACTCAGGGACGTACACCTGTGTCGCATCCAGTTCCACCGGTGAGACAAGTTGGAGTGGGACCTTAACAGTGAAAGGTAGAGTACAAACATTCTTTTCTGTAGCATAACTCTGGAGAAAAAGAGGAACACTTAAAGAAGCACTGATGAGTTCAATGTGCAGTCAGATGTCCTTGGAACAGGAATACACCCTTGACGGCAGTCCAATTTGTGTTTCTTGTGTTTAGTGACCGCAGCGTCCTCTCTCCCTGGGGTCTCGCGGGCACTGCAGCTGCCCGGTCCTCCTCAAAAACCCGTAGTAACAGATGTAACCTCACATAGTGTTACTCTCACCTGGCAGCCCAACCCACATGAGGGCGGAGCAGCTGTTACTTCTTACATCATCGAGGCTTTCAGGTTTGTATGATTCCATTAACAGGAATACATAAATGTCCCTAAACACCTTATTGAAAATTAATTTCTCTTTAATTTTTCTTTCTTTAATAAGAATGCTTATGGTTTAAAAACTCAGAATATGCATTTTTGTCCCTCAGTTTGTAAATACAAGTGGATATCATATATATATATATATATATGTATGTACTATATATATAATCATATATATAATGTACTTACTGTAGAATAGAGCTGAATCTGTAGCTGAGGCCTTATACAGTACATGGGGTCTTATATAAAGTGCACTATATCAATAATATATAACATTAGTAATATGCAAATCAGTATTGATTAAAATGATGAATAATGATTACTTTTATGGTATATGATGCAAGCATCTAAAAATGTGTAAATACATTACCGTGGTACTATATACCTTTAGTTTTATGCAGTATGCAATGGGAGGTCTCTGCTCTCTCAATTTTATCTCTCTGGAATAATTCTTAAATGCAGTCTTTGCACTATAGCGCTTTGCTGGAAAAGCATTAAGCCAGTTCCTATGCGTTTGAAGTATGCTGCACTTCTATATATTTGAAAATGTACATTAACGAAATGAAAGGAGAAAATCTCCACCAGCCTAATGGGTCGGGCGAGTCGTTCTCAATATAGAGTCAGTTCTGATGGAAACGTCACTCAAGGTGTCACATGGGATGGAAGTGTCTGATAAAGTTGGCTGCTCTCAGGGGCTGCAGTTAGAATGCAGCAGAACTCGCCCCTCTGGGCTTCACAGAGGTCAGATGAACAGAAGTTTCTAATAATGTCCTGCCAGCTGAGCAGCAGGTAAGGCGAAGCAGAGAGGCCAAGAGTAGAGGCCAAGTCGTTATTTAGCTCTGCTCTGACACCTTGTTAAGGAGACGCTCAGATTTATAGTGCGAACCGCTCTGCCCAGAGGTCACGGTCGTGAGTCCGAGAATTGGACTGGGCAGATCTTATGCGCTTGCGGTGCATCCAGACAAGGCCAAAGTCTTTCCCATTGACCTTCACTTGCCTCTCTGTGTGCAGTGTTTCTCTTTAACAAAAACCACTGTGTCCAATTTAACACGCTGCTTCTTTTTTTAGATTAGATCTAGAGTTCCTAAAATAAGTACCAATGATCAGTATTCTTTTACTTGTCTACTTATTACGCAATGAAAGACAAGAGGCCGCAATATGTTGCAAATATAGTCACAGCTAAACGGCAAAGCTAAGTTCCTGCAAACTCTTCAGCTATGAGTATATTCACAACATTTCACAGTCATGAGTGCCTTATTGCTTTTGACAATTACAACAATTACAAAAAACAATTACAGCATAATGAACATATTAAGGACAGTATAATCATTAAATTCAGTCCTCCTTCTTTTAAAAGTTATGATGTAGTCCTTAAACACTCAGTAGTAATGTAAACACTCACAGAATGGTATTGATATTGGACAACAAAATAACAATCAGCTATAGGTGCTATAGATTGATGAAGCTGTAACTATTAATTCTGTATATTCCCATTAACATCAACAGTTAATGTTCTCTGTCTAATTGCAGTCAGTCAGTGGGCAGCACATGGCAGACGGTGGCTGATCTTGTGAAGCAGGAGAAGCACACAGTGTCAGGGCTCTACCCCAATACTGTGTATCTGTTCATCATCCGGGCCATAAACTCTTATGGCCTGAGTGACCCCAGTCCCATCTCAGAGCCTGTGCGAACACAGGGTGGGTAGGGATTATACTGGAGGTGTCTTGTGTAATCTATGGGATCTTTCAATGGTTTGTGTATATGTTACATTCTCTGTGTGTGTATATGCATTTTTAAATTATCATTTTTTTCTAAGATGGCCCAGAGGGTCAGGAAACAGATCAGGGGCCTATGCAGATAGATTTAGGAGGAGTCAAAGTTCATCTACAGACACCAGAGGTTTTGAGCCCTAACAGTGTTCAGGTCACATGGACGGTGAGTAAGTGATGTACCTGTGTAAATATATACATATTAGTATCGGCCTGATATTGGTGTGATAGGATGATTTTTGTCTGTTTTTCATAAAATATCCAGTATGAGTTATGTAGCAGTATGTAACAGTACTCATGATATATTTGTACGTTGGATGTTATTTCAGCTTGACCGGCACCCGCGCTATATTCAAGGCTACAGGCTGTATTACAGGCCAGTGGGGAGCACTTGGATGGTCCAGGACATTAAAGCAGGACCCCTACACACTGCTGTCCTAACAGAGCTACACAGAGGGACAGAATACGAGCTCAAACTGAGACCATATTACAATGAGTTCCAGGGCACCGACAGCGAAATCGCAGTGGTTCGCATTCCAGAAACAGGCAAGACTTGTTTTGATGTTCATCTTGACTCTTAACTTTGTAGTTTGAGGGACTTTCATCATATCCTCAAACTTTTGCTGTAATGTTAAGGTCTTTGACTTTTGCCTCTTTTAGCTTTGAGCAGCCCACCTCAGGAAGTCAGTGTGGAACAGCTAAGTAACAGCTCAACAGTGCGAGTATCATGGCAGCCTCCTCCCTCTCATGCACCAGATGAGCTTATACTGAAGTACAGGGTGAGAATTACATGTTGGGAGTCTCAGGGGTCTGCAATCCCTTCTTGTATTTAAGTAACTAATTGTATGTTTTATTTACTTTGCATTATTTTGCATTTGTGTTGGACTTCAGGAGTTTGCATTGTTATATTCTTAGCTAGTACTGAGTTTTGATTTTAGTCAAAAACAACTGAGTCTGCGTTGAATTAATGCTACAGTATGTTTCCTTTTATTTTTGCCTTGTTTCGAATGGTGTTCAATGTCATTTTACCCAAACTTTGAATGTTAAAAATGAACCAAAAACTTTCATTTTAATAGTGTATCAATATAGTATTGCAGTACATTGAAATATCGATTTTTTTTGTGAGCCTAAGAGAGAGCCGTCTTCATGTGGTGATCATCTCAGTGGCTGTGGGAGGTGAAATGATAACACTGAGCTGTGTTTCTGTGTGTGTACAGGTGTGGTGTGTAGGAAACGAGTCTCAGCAGGTGCTGAACAAGAGTGTAAACGGGGATGTGCTGTGGGTGCTGTTGGACGGACTGTTGCCCGAGTCGGTGTATCGCGTGCGGGTTGCAGCGGTGACAGCCGCAGGCGTGGGCCTTTACAGCCAGCCAGTGTTCACCTACCTGAGTGAGTACCGCCTACTGGTACACGCGACACCTCAACCCTGTGCAGGGGCATGTCATGATACTATATTCCATTTAGATTATAGTTACATTGGCTTGTCTGGAGGGATTTTGTTTTTCCAAGAGACAAATATTCCATGTGTTTACACAGAGTTTTAAATGATCCAAGGGGGGGTTTAAATGTATTGACACAGGAATCACATTTGTAGGAAACAATGTATCATAGGCTCAAATGTTGATTATTGATTCACATGCACAGTGGACCAAAAACAAGATGTGTGCTAATTGATGTGACAGTGGGGATGCTGAAAGAGCCATTGGCAGTCAGACTATTTTCCTGTGACCCAAAATAACATCACTGACTGTCTCTGTCAGTGATACTGTTTCACCCCTGACAGCACCATTTGTGCGACAGCACCCCTGAGGTTTGCAGCACAACGTTGGTACCACGATCATTTAGCACACACATTTATTCTACCCGACAGATTCTTATCTAAGCATTTATTATTATTTAAGGAAATCGAATGTTGAGGATTTCAATGCTGTCTTGAAGATTGATTCCGAGGGAAATATTTTGATTAAATGTTTCTTGTATATAAGTGGAGAAATGTACACCCTCTTACTTTTTACATTTTTTCTTTCTATCTTCTCTCAGAAGTACCAATAGATCAGTCCTTGTCAGTACTGAAGGATGATAGTGTCAGTCTATCAGAGCAAATCACAGGGGTGGTCCGCCAGCCAGCCTTCATCGCTGGGATTGGTGTGTCCTCCTGGATGGTTTTAATGGGATTTAGTGCCTGGATCTATTGCAGACACAGGAGGAGGAAAGAACTTGGCCACTATACTACCTCCTTTGCTTACACACCTGCAAGTGAGTCAGCGGCTCCTGGGGGCCGCACATGCCAGTTCTTTCTTTAGCAAATTATGTTTTAAAATGAGTGTTGGAATGATTATTTCTATTACATTTTTTATTCCTTAGTTGCACTTTCTCGTGGTGAAGGGTCTGATCTTATCAACGGAAGGTATGTGTCATGGGAAAAACCTTTTTAGAATGTATCTTCTTATATATTTTCAGAATATAAAATAGTTTAACATTCATTTAAAATTTCCTTGTCATTTCAAAATAATCATTTTAAACTAAGCTATAAAAACTTTTTTGAATCCTTTGATGTCTTATGTATCATTTCGTGTACAAAAAGGACATCTACATAGATGCCTTAAAGGCACAGGAGCAAAAATCTTGGGATCACAGAAAGCAAAAAACAGTCATAAAACCTTGGCTAACATCATAAAAAAACGTATGACATGATCCCATGAAAATATCACCCAAAAAAATGAACATTTTCTGTTACAGGCCATGTGTGCTGGAGTCACACTTGGGTAATTACCCCTGGTTGGCTGACTCTTGGCCTACCAGCAACTTTTCTCATAATGGAAAAGACTCGGTCAACTGCTGCACAGGCAAACCTGACTCTACAGATCAATACTACAACAGTAAGACCTCTGATGTTGACCCCAATCTTAACACCCACCCCCTGCCCCCACTTATGTATTGTTACACTTACAAATCAAATCTCTCATAACTTAATTTGTTTTCCAGCTTCAGGATTATCTAATTATCTGAACCAGAATGGCAAGTACAGCCCAGCCTCTAATGATGGAGGCATATACTGTACCATCAATCCAGCCGAAGCAGATGCACATGACCTGTGCAGCCTATACTCTCAAGGTCCAGACCCGTACACCAGCACGCCAGTCCTCTCCAAGACAGACATCTACAGCCTGGAGCAGGACCTGGACCAGTGGAGCCTTCAGTCCAGTCAGAGTGAAGCAGAATATGCCAAACTTCAGTACCCAAGGGGCAACAGTGGTAGGAGCATCTGTAGGTCAATAATGATTTTGATAATAAAGGTTAAAGATTAATCCCTGCGGTATTAAAATAATTATGCGGACAGATTGGCTCAGAGTTCTGCTGCAAATGCAGATGTCAGTGAAATGCTAATTGGCCTAATGTCTGCTATGCTTAAAGCCATTGTGACTTTTTAATGCTGCATTCCAGCCAAACTGACAAAGCAGAAGTCTCCGGGGCAAGCCTCCTCACCCACCTGGTCTGATGTTCTGGCTGTATCTTCACCAACACACAGGCAGTGTAAAACCATGGATAAAAAACACAGGTATCATACCACATGGCAAGACAGAATTAGAATTTTAAAAAGTGCACGCTTCATTCATGTCTTATTTATAATTAATTAATCAATCAAAAATTATAATTTTCTTAAAACAAAATCATTTTCTTAATCAGTATTTTCATCTTGTTTTTCAGTAGAAATATCGAAACATCCTGTACAATTGCATAAGATATTAAACTTGTCTTGAAAGATTATATCTTAAATTGTTTTTTGTTTTAGCATAAGTTAATAATAAATTGATTACATTTTTTATATATTTACTGAAAAACAACACAGAAAATATAGATTACAGAAACTTTTTCTTTGCAGTATACTGTTACAGTACTATGGTACAGTGATGGTATCAGATGGTAATATCATAATTATTTATATTTATGATTTTAAGTCTTATATTAGATGTTTATTATTAAAGCCCTATTAGTTTCTTTAGCAAAAACAAAAAACGCATTCATCATCTTAACCGTTACCTGATGGAGCATCACCTCTCTATTGGATCATTCCCAGCACTCTTCTCAAATAACTGACCCAGTATTGAACCTGGGCAGCTGAATGAAATGCAGCCAAAGCAATAGAGTGAGGTCTTATCTAATCTTATTTGACGTTATGGCTGACAGTGACAGGGGCTAATGATGTTAGCACTTACAGTGTGTCTTCCTGACTGTGTGAGAGGGCACAGAGGCAGGTCATCAGACTCTATGTCTCACATTGACCCTTTGAAAATAGCCACAGGTTGGAATGAAGCAGACCACAGAGATTAGCCTTTTTGCCTCACCGCTTTCTGGCTCTCACATCATATTTTTATCATCACCTTCCAAAGATGCAACTGTCTTTTAAGTTTGTGATAAGACTTTTTTTACAGTGCTGCCTTTTGTAACCGCATTGGTTTGTTTTTGTTCTTGTTTATTTTATCAAAGCCCTACAGTCTGTTTCAGTTTACTGCAAACCTTTATAACAAAATGAAATAATTGCTGGATGCATTTGGTCGCTGTTTTGTATGTGGTTTTGAAAAAGTTTTTCTAGTTTCAGCCTTGCTTTGTTGAAAATTGTTTTTGACCAAAATTAACAGAATATTGTTATTATGCGTAATTTCCAATCAGGGTGCAAAAACTGTTAAATTATGCAAAACCTGAAAATATTTAATTGTATTTAGCTTACACACAATTAGCAATTAGTCTTAGCAAGATAAAAGAGTTTATTTACCCCAAAAGTGTTCAAAATGTCATTTATATCAGCATAATTTCCACCATAAATTGCTAGCAAATGCATAATTTTGGTGGAAATACATTTCAGAAAAATAGCATCATCCCCTATGATGCAAATATATTTGATTTATTTGTTATACTAGTTTGAGTGATTTTTTTGTTTGTCCTAAATTTTACACTTGCCTTATATTAACTTAAAATTCCACTGAAGCACAACATGAAAAATAAATATAACTAACATCCTAACATAAATGATACATGTTTTCATGTGTGTTCCATCCCTGTAGCCCTGAGGCTGGAGAAGAGTGGAGTCCTCCTCTGCCTGAACGCACGTATCTAATCGAGGGTCTGGAGGATGCAGCCACGGCCCCCTCAAGAGAAGAAGCCAACAGAGCCACAACCTATAGCCTGCAGTCCACGGCAACTCTCACACCCTCCCCCAGTGGGGAGCAGTACCCTGCTGACCCTCGCCTCCAGCATCCAGACCTGCTGCCATGGTACACAAACACATAAACGCTCCACGTATTCACCTCAGACTTGTTCTCTTGAGACTGCTGAAGTCCCTGTGAACTGGTTTAATGAGGGCAGTTCTTTTACTTGTACTGGCATATTCACTATTGAAACAGGAACTCCGGCAGGACATACTGAAGAATTTGTCCCTTTTTAAATTAGCCAGTAGACATTAATGTGATGCAAAAATAATGGGGAGTACATGACCTTCAGTCTCTTGCGGAAAAAGAGATGTTTACACATCAGATTAATGTTTCTCTACAATTGTTTTTCACTTCAGGCGGGAGGTCACTGATTATTACAATATAAAGTGTTTTTACACTTGAATGTGCTTAAAAAGAACCAAACCAACCTACTGTAGATCTTACATTTATACAGTTTCTTTACACTGTCAGTGGATATTACACTGAGTTTGGGTTTACAGAAGCCCAATGTTATGAATATCACAGTATTTAAAAATAATAATAATATATTTCTGTCCTGATTTCTCCCCTTTTACACATTGCATTTAGACAGCAAGGCTGTTTCTAATGTTTCCAATAATGTTTCCATTAAAAGATTTTTTGAATTTTTTAGGAACAAAATGTCCACTTCTATAGCTGTTGTATTAACAATATTGCTTGGTTAGAACAAAAATTTTGTGATAACTTTGAGAGAACGTTGACAGAACTTTGAGAGAACATTAGCCAACATTCTGAGAATGTTCCCTATTAGCTGGGATCTTTGCCTTTATTTCATTTGACTAAAGAAAGACTTTGAAGATGTCACAATCAAATCAAATTCAAAATAAAGTAAAACCTATATCTAAATAAAGTTCACAGCATGCTTTTAAGAGCACTCTGAAAAACATCTGATACAAAACATCTACGATACCATCAGAATACACAGATTAATTTGATTGGCATTTAATATAGAAAAATGCATCAATGTAGTTACAAGCATCCACCAGCAGGGTGTAACTGGGTCATGCTAAGCAGCAAAACATAAGTCTCAGATGAGAGGACAAATGTTAATGCCATGCCCTGCAGACTACACGGTTGTTTTATTGCTTAATAAAGTGTTAATGTGCATTCTCGTCCACTCAACAGGAAGACACAATGCACACACAACACACAGTTCAGCTTCTCCAACCCAAAGCAGTTAACCAAGACAGACTTTCATAATGGCAGCGTTTTCCATCACAGCAGCCCTTGGAGAGACATTGCTGCAGTAGAAGAGCTATTCCCCAACAAGACAGGCACAAGTAGGCCCTTCACCTCTGCAAAATTCTGTTTTTATTGTGCTGCCGATGATTATGTATTGAGTACATAATCTTTGTTCACTTTCTGCTATTAGGGGAATTTCCATCATCAATTCAGAAGCCCAGACCGAAGAAGAAATCAACAAAAGACAAAAGAGAAGCATTGAATCCAGGAAGTAAGAACCTGTAAAGTTCTTTAAAGGAACAGTATATCCAAAAATGACAATTTTTCCATTATTACTGACCCTCATGTCATTCCGAACCTATGACAAAAGAAGACATTCTGAGAAATGTCTCAGTGGTTTTGTGTCTATTGGGTCAATGGGTGCCACTTGTCAGAAACAAAAAAGTCATACATGTTGGAAATGTCATTAGGGGGAGTAAATGGAAGAATTTTCATTTTTGCGTGAACTATCCCTTTAATGGAAGAGAACATCCAAATATAGAAAATTAGGTTCTGAAGAATGAAAGTCATATGCATGTTTGGAATGACAGTGAGTAAATGGCAGAATTTTCATTTTTGGTGTGTGTACTATGCCTTAATTAATAATTTACTGAACCAGCAACTGTTCCCATGTAATGGAGTATGGTTTATCACACTTCCTGTTCATGCATTGCTCCAGACCTGCCTCCACCCCCAGAATCCCCTCCCCTGACAGACAACCCCATAAAACACCTGACAGACATGTTGGTCAATGGTGGTAACAGAACACCCCCACAGCACGGAGAGAGAAGAGCAGACTGCAGAACAGCAGCACACTGGAGCACTGAAGGTCAGAACTACAAGCATCACTGTTAGTCTACTCTTAGGGATTTAAACAAAGCCAAGAAGTATTACACTTTTAAGCATAACTTGTATTAAACAAGCGATATGAGCCAACCACAGCCCACATATTTTGCAGGCACCACTAACATTTACAGACAATGTAAACATATAGTTAGTTGCAACTAAATAATTGGATGTTTTCTGTAAGTCTTAAATCTGACTGTTGAATGTTACCCAACACAGATGAAGAATTAATGCAGTATTTCAAAGCAAACTTGTTGCCCAGCGGTCAGATGTCCAATCACTGTTCCCTCTCGAGAAGCACTGCCTCCCAGTCCTCCACAACCTCTCGATCCCTGCGGTCAGGAAGGAGAAGAAATGAGGTTAGATAAGTGCTTGTTTGTGTGCCCATGTGGGACTGTGTATCTTCAAGACCGTCTGCTTGCACATGGCCTGAACAAGTTGATTAGTCACTAGCCACGCTCAGAGGCCTTGGAGCATTGAAGTAAATTAGCAATCGATAAGCCTCAGGACATTGTGTGCATGAAAGCACAGTAAATGAGTCAGGCAAATAATTACATTTTCACTTTTTAAGAAAATTGTGTTGTCTGTTCTGGTCTCCATGGGATTGATATTACAATGCATCAATGAATATTAATAATTCTAACCCCATGCGCTGGTTCGAGCTAGGTGGAATATTACTGCATGTTACTGGAGCTGTAATGTGCCAGGATTAGATTGCTTGGCAACAAAATGATGGTTTTATGTAATCTTGGGCTTGTTTATTTTCAGAACATGATATGAGAAGATGTTCATCATCATTCTACACACAGAACAAGCCATGCAGTGTATATGCCTCATGCTCTGGTCCTTCAGCTTTGTTTGGTTTTTCGCCTTTTTTAGAATATGTCTCTTGAAATGATCCTTTGTTGTCCTACCTCTGTATATATATTTTTTACTACGTTTTTGTGTGAGAAAAGCGTGCACTCAAGGACGTTCCATTTTATTATTTAATATTATTTATTATACAATTCGTTTGAAGAAGAAGAATTGTTAAAAAAAATTGTCTGAAAAAACTTTCAGATGAACATGATATTTGAATGTATCTGATGCATACATGTGTGCCTCAATGTCTACATGTATTACAAAGGTGTTAATTTATGTGAAAAATACAGCAAATACTATCACCCAGCTTCTATGTGAACCAACCATCCAATGATACATTAATAGCCCTATAGAATACCAGATGTTTCCTGTTAGTGAATCTTCACTGGGACTGACTCCTGAATCCGCATGAAACCGCAGTCACTGCAGGTTTTTTATGTCAGGCTGTTCCTCACAAATCAAATGCTGTTTGACTTAGCAACATGTTTGGATTGCATACAAACCACAATAAAACTCATGTTCTAAAACATTTTTTTACAGTTCTGTTATTAATATGGGTTTGTATTTATTTGGTAGTGACTTTCGTCAATTTGTGTCTGATTCATGGTTCATTCTTATTATAATTATTTTATTAACTACCATATTTGTGGTCCAGGGAAATGATAAAGCAAACAATCAACCTCACCAATTTTTATCTTTCAGAATTAAAATACCTACTTACAAATGTCAAGAACATCTGTTTTAGATGCAGACACAATAAACCATTGATTGAATTCTTCTCCCAGTAGATTGAATTTACCTGCTGAAATGACTTAACCACTGCAGAAATGATTCCAACTCTAAAACACTGTTATTTCAGTATTGCAGTTGCCAAAGTGCTACTGTTTATTCCTGAACCAAAATATATTTGCAGAAAAACATCACCAGCATAAGAACATCAACACAGCTGTCAAAAACATTGAAATTTAAATTTTTCAGTCGCTTAGAAAAGTGTGGAAATGGCAAGGCAGTTCACGGCATGTTTAATGAATACATCACGCCTGTTTTGTGCACATTAGCTGTGGCCTCGTAAAACTGGGTTGGTTGAAATCAACAACATAGAAGTGAACCGGAGGGGAATATGTGTGCATATATGCATGCTGGCTTACCTGAGACCTTCATCTCCAGAGAAGATCACTGTGAAATTTTTAACAAACAGTTCCTGACCTCAGAACAACTCAGCCAATCTTTTTATGCCACTGAGCTTGACCCAACTCACCTCTTGCTCACTGATGCACACTAGAAATCACACATACTAGGCAGCAAACAGGCAGGCTTAATTAACTCACATGTGGTGTATTTAAAACCCTGTGGGGCCCTTTGGGTTTAAAGAGAAATGAACATTTGAAAATTTATGCTAGATTAGACGGAGGCTGTTGCTGGGATACGTGTGGGTGAAGCTGGGTGGTTCAGTTAAATATGGGTCATCACAGTGTGTGAATACTCTCATCCCTACTTTCATTTCATATGGCTTCACTTATTAAAAATAACTCAATATATGTTAAGGGCCGTAGGAGTCACAGAGACTATTTTTGATCATATCTCAAAGCACACCCCAGTCTGTACTTCAGATTGAGCTTGTCTTGCAATACTCAACACATATAATACTCAACGCATTTAAAAAGCTCTGCATTGATCGGTGAGGAAGTAAAGCAACATTAATGGAGCACTCAGGATTGATGAAGTTTTGCTGTGGATTATTACCAGCACCTAGCAGACTACTGTCTGTATGTGGATGGGCTCTTGACAGAAGTGCAGGTATTAAAACATGAAGGGTTGCGGCTTTTAATTCAGAGCATATAGTAAGATTTATCATAGCCGAGCTTTAATCCAAAGAATTTACAGAAAAGCTTTAAAATAGAAGCCATTAATGGTTTATGTATGTATTTATGTGCTCTGTGAAGTAGGGTTTCATATTGTTTGTATTATTGTTTTAGTCCACCATAACAAATGAACAGGGGAAATAGGCTCCTGCATTGTAGTAATTTCATGTTTCAATTATTGTAGATTAACTGAGATACAGCAAGGCCTGTTTTGGATCATTGTCTAAAAGGGAGACGTGACCCACAGAATGCAAATCACATTAATGCACATATGCAGCAAAAAAACAAAAAAAAAAAGTGGAAATCTAGGACGCATAATGAACTATAATAAATTGCCTTGCTATATGTTGTAGGAAAATGAATGTTATTTTGTCAACCAAAGGCAGGTTTAACTTTCTGTAACTCAGCTGATTAGCTGCACAAGATCACGAGTGGGATCAAGGGAACACACACATACACAGACAAAATGAAAAACTTAAATGTACTGCAAGTCATTTTAAGCATCTGCCAAATGCATAAATGTAACTGAATATAAAAAGTTATTGCAGTTTGTACTGACGAACAAGTAAAATAAGTCTATGATCATGTGTAAAGACGCAACTACATAAGCAATAAGTTACACCTGACCATGACGTGATGGGAGCTTGGAAAATGGGACCATGAGGATCTATCTCCACCTCATGGTGGATAAATGATTTTTCATGCTACACATGGCGTGGAAATGAATGTCAATCAACATATGAACAGCTCTGACATATTTAGTAAGTGTTTTTTTATCCTATTTTATTACTGAATAATATTACCACTTTTGCTTATTTCTTATGCTTATATTGTGCACTAGATTTTCTAAAAGAAAAATGCACAGAGAGAGAAATCGTAACTCCATTAATTTCGTTGTAAAATGGCGCTATTAAAATAATCTTTACGTCCTTGATTGTGATTGGTTTAAAATTAGCCTATCAACGTACACCTGTGACCTCATTCATCAGTATTACTGCGCCGCGGCGTCTGTGCGTCGCTGTTTCTGGAGAACTACGTCACTTGCGGAAGAATAATATATTAAATCAATATTAAATTACATTATTGTTGCTGTCTGTGTGAAACATGAAACACTGAAACATTAATGAATCCGCCTGTACTGTTTTCCAGGACTTTGAAATGAATGAGCTGTCGGCGCGTCAGAACCCATTCAGACATAATGTAGCTCGTTACGTCATATAGGCGTCAGGCCTCTAGCGCAATGAATGATGTCAGAGTGCTTGACTTTTCTGTGCTCAGGACGTCCTGTTTTGCATCTCACCTCTGGGAACAGAGAAATTGGAGCTTGCATAATTGAGCAGTAAGTTAATATCACATCATAAACTCAAGAATTATACAAGCTCAGTTTTGTATACAAGACTTGTGTTGTATTACCTACTTTATGTACAAAACATTAGGCCTAGCCTACTGGAAGGACCTCATAAACATGACGTCATTATTATTAGGGGATTATTTATTTCCTTTTTTATTTATTCCATTTTCCCCTTATTTATAAACATATAATATAAACAAATGACGTATGTGTCTGAGCGTAAATTAAAATATAATGTATTTACTTAATTTAAATATGTAAGTAATCCCTAATTTAGTTAATAATGTGTCCATGAGCATGGTCTGGGGAAATGTATGTCATTACTTTTTAGGTTTACCTGAGTCAAAACATGTTTGATAGGTCAGTGTTTGGATTTGCAAACAGAAAGCATCAGGTACTGCATGAGGAGTAGAGTATCATTATGGGAAGCATTTAAAGAACTACAAATACTACAGTATCATTTACCAGAGGCCAGGCATGTTGTTAAAAGAAGAGGCTGAAGAGCCCATACCAGGCCTGATCGGATATCCCCTCAGTTCCTCTTCCACTTGGCCAAGTCCCACTCTGTGAGGATACATAGATAAAATCTCTTTAACATTGACAAGTTAAAACATACAAAGGTTAGTGCAGATTTCTTATTTACTGTACTAGTTAAAGGTCTCCCTCTGCTGGTGACAGAAATTTGCATATGCTCATAAACTAAAAATGTGTTTTAACTTTTACAGAGCTTGTGCTGCTATATATTCAGCAATCTGCTGAATACTTTTTATTCACAGTATTATAAATACTTTATTTTACATTTTTTTCATATGTTAGGTTAACGGTTGCTTTTCAGCGCCAAGCAGAAGATATGTGTGTTTGTGTGTGTTTGTGTGTGTGTGTGTGTGTGTGTAATATTTTGGTTTATTCTACTATTGTGTTCGGTCTTCTGCAGAAAATTGATGTTTTATTAGTTCCTGTGGGTAGATAAGTTTTATTTTTATCTGTTCATTACTTTCTATTTTTAGTCTTTCATTACTTAAATGTGATGCCTTTAAATGGCATTCAACTCACCATGGGTTTTCAGGGGAGACATACTGTTCACTGAATGGAGTCTTAAACTTTTGGTTTACAACTTTAAAACAGACTTTAAATTTCATTGATGCCCCACTTTTACATAAGGGCCCATCAGTAAAAATGTGGTAGGTCAAGTATCACATCTGAGAGACTAAATGTTGCATACTGTCTAAAATATCTGTGCCAATAAAGTAGAAAGCAGTTTTGCTTTGTCTGAGGAATCATGTTTGATTCATAGGAAACACATACTTATTAAAAGTGTCTGCAAACCACATACATGTAAATGTAATGCTATCATAAAGAAATATCATTGACTGAAGATTGCAATATTTCTGTATGAATATTTTTACTCAGTACTAAATCTCACTCAGAGGTTCCAAACTTTTTTGTTTTTTTGTCTCGTTAATCTTCTTTGCAGACAAATAATATAAGTAATGAAAACATTAGTTTTTTTAAGTAAAATTTCTTAAAAACTGCTTGTCATTTTGCTTAGCAGCTTTCCTATGATGTTTCTAAATTTTACAATTGAAAGTACTTTGTCATCAGTATTGGTCAAACAAACTAGCGTTAAATAGTTTTGTATTTTCAGCAGATTCTCTTAAGCACTCACTCGGCCGCTCTGATTGGCTGCTGCTCTGCCATCTCTATTGTCTTTCTCCACTCAGCTCTAGTGCACTGACAAAAAATAACTGCCAATAGCTCATGGAAATCTGCCTGCCGTGGCATAATTGAACTTCACACTATTCAATCTGATAACACTTTATATTGGAAAACAACAAAACAAGAAGGTAATATGTTTTCACATTATAGATGGTTTTGTTATTGTGGCCTGTGTTTTTAAATCACAGTCCACTATACAAGTGGTTTCATCTTCTAGTCACAGCAGATTTGGAAAATGTATTGAGCTTTCAATGCTGTACCTGTTTTCATTTGTGCAAATAGCTGCCAAGCTCATCTGTTTTTATATACGTAAGGGTTATCTTATTCTGAAGTAACTGCTACAAATTAAAAAATGATTTTGGTCAATAATTTTTTATATATTATTTTAACCATATACATTATTGAAGAAATTAATAGAAATTTATTTTTATTTTATTATTTTTATTTTAACATGTCAAAAGTAATTACATAACCTATTGCTTATTTTCTTCTTTTTCAAAAATAATTGTACATCAAGTACAACAAAATATTGTTTTTCTTAATTAATTCTAGTACTGATCACTATGATATCAGTGTGTCTGTAGGTTCAGGATGTACAGCTTTATGGGCGGTGGATTGTTTTGTGCGGGAGTGGGCAACATACTCCTGATGGTCTCCACTGCCACCGATTACTGGATGCAATACCGCCAGGCCAGTAGTTACATGCATCAAGGTCTGTGGCGCTACTGTGTACCTGCAAAATGCATGACACACACAGATAGCATCGGTAAGACCATTCCAACATTGTTCTACACAATAAACAATTGATTGGGATAAAAGTATAGACATTACTTATGTACTAAAGTGTGTGTGATTGCATTGTTAACAGCATACTGGGATGCTACCCGCGCATTCATGATACTGGCCATCTTAGCATGTTTCTTCGGCCTCATTATTGGCGTTATGGCTTTTATTAATTACTTCTCCTTTGATGGCTTTGACAAAACCTTCACTGCAGGAATTCTCTATTTCATTTCATGTAAGAATATACAAATTTAAATATATAATGTTATTTAATAAGCCATTTAAAGCACTTTATTTACTATATATCCAAGTGTAATCATTAAAAGTGTCTGAGGTCATTTTTTTGCCTGCTAACGTCTAGGCTTCTTTGTGCTGTTGGCCATGGCTATCTACACTGGGATGACAGTGAACTACTATGGAAAACGTTATGGGAATTGGCGGTTTTCTTGGTCGTACATAATGGGTTGGGTGTCTGTGGTGCTCACTTTCTTTTCAGGTATAGTAACTAACCTGTGTATTTAACGAAAGCAGAACATATCTTAACATTAAATAGAAAAAGCAAACAATAATCTAAATGAATGAAAAACCTTTGATTATGACAATATATTCTGTTACACTGCTTGTTTATCTCTGTAGGGATATTCTATATGTGCGCTTACAGAATGCGTGAACCCAGAGGCCCCATGTCTCGCTGATGCTTCATTTTAACTCTGCCATCTTCATCCATTCAGTTTGAATATAAACCATTATGCCATCCCTGGACCTTCATTTTGGATCTGCTGTTTATTGTTTTAATTTTAAGACATCAACGAATAAATGACTAATAAAATGTTTTCATGGGTCATTATCATTTTAATACATAATACAAAATAATACGCAATTACCTAAACTAATATTCACATGACAATTATTTTGGTTCAGTGGACAGCTAAAAAGAAATGTAAGAAATATTTGCTTTTCAGGGTAAAATGTAGCACCTCCAATGTACATAACTGCTAGTATTAATTCTGTAGTTTAAATTAGTACTTTATATCATTAATGTGTATTATAGAGTTTAAATGCAAGCATTTCATGAGCTTTATTTATAAAGTATTATTTTAAGAAGGAATAAAGAGCACACAACATTCACATTGTAAACAGCAAATTCTTTATTGTGAAGCTTAGACACAAGAAGTGACGCAGCATTTTTAATTAAAATCTTTAACATAAATTTAACATAAAAACAACATGTTGCTCTATACTGGTATTATGTGCCCATGATTTACACCAACCCACAATTTAAGGTCTGGAATCTTACAAACATGCAAAGAAAAACAATACAACATAGTAAGGTGCATAGTAAGACAACACAATATAGAAAGGTGCTTCACACTGTGAGAAACGTTCTCATAATGACTTAATAAACTTCTGTAATGGTTGGTCCAGAAGATCCCCCTCCACCAGGGGCACTTCCAGCTCCCAGGAAAGCCTCTAGGCATTCCCTTCGGCATACCACCAGCACTCTGGTAAAGCTTTTTGATGATAGGGTTGCACACCTTCTCTAGTTCCTTCTGCTGATACTCAAACTCATCCTTCTCAGCAGTCTGAACAGAAATGATAGGACACACTTGATCTACTGCACATGTAAGGTGTTAATAAAAGATAACTCTGGAAAGACAAAGACCATACCTGGTTTTTGTCCAGCCAGCTTATGACCTCGTTGCACTTGTCGAGAATCTTCCGCTTGTCTTCATCACGAATCTTGCCCTTGAGCTTCTCATCCTCCACTGTGGACTTCATGTTAAAGGCGTAGGACTCAAGGCTATTCTTAGCAGCAACCTTATCTCTTTGAACCTTGTCCTCAGCCTTGTACTTCTCAGCATCCTGGACCATGCGCTCAATGTCCTCCTTGCTCAGACGACCTGAAAGCATTAGACTGGCCACTGATTAGGTTTCAAATAGCAAAAACATAAGACACACTCAGGAGGCCAGAGTTTGTTACCTTTGTCATTTGTAATAGTGATCTTGTTCTCCTTGCCGGTGCTCTTATCTATAGCAGACACATTCATGATGCCATTGGCATCGATGTCAAAGATGACTTCAATCTGAGGGACCCCACGGGGAGCTGGAGGGATGCCAATCAGCTCAAACTTTCCAAGCAAGTTATTGTCTTTAGTCATGCTTCTCTCACCCTCGTACACCTAGAAGAACATGATTAAATGTGAATCTTGCTGCAAGAAGTAACCGAGTCAAAGGAGTAACTGTTCTCTGCAAGAAACAATGGACAAAAACATGTTCATTCCCCCACCTGAATGAGGACACCAGGCTGGTTGTCCGAGTTGGTGCTGAAAGTTTGTGTTTGTTTGGTTGGGATGGTAGTGTTACGCTTGATCAGGTTGGTCATAACGCCACCAACAGTTTCGATACCCAGGGACAGAGGGGTAACATCCAAGAGCAACAGGTCCTGGACATTCTCAGACTTGTCTCCAGATAAAATGGCTGCCTGAACAGCTGTAAAGAAGGAAATATGTATTTTAAAGGCCTCTACATTGGTGGAAGTTTAAATCATGAAGCATCAGAATGACAGTGATTCTCATCTCATTACCTGCTCCATATGCAACAGCCTCGTCTGGATTGATGCTCTTGTTTAGTTCCTTGCCATTAAAGAAATCCTGCAGAAGCTTTTGGATCTTTGGGATACGGGTGGACCCTCCAATAAGGACAATCTCATGAACCTGAGACTTGTCCAGTTCGGCATCATGGAGTGAATTTTTGACTGGAGTCAATGTTTGAAGGAAGAGATCAGAATTCAGCTCTTCAAAGCGAGCCCTGGTGATGGAAGTGTAGAAGTCAGTTCCTTCATAAAGAGAGTCAACCTCAATGCTGGCCTGAGTGCTGGAGGACAGGGTGCGTTTGGCCCTCTCACAGGCTGTTCGCAGACGGCGGACGGCCCTCTTGTTGTTGCTGATGTCCTTTTTGTATTTGCGCTTAAACTCACAGATAAAATGGTTGACCATGCGATTGTCAAAGTCTTCACCCCCAAGGTGAGTGTTTCCAGCTGTAGACTTGACCTCAAAAATGCCTTTCTCAATGGTAAGGATGGAGACATCAAAGGTGCCTCCACCAAGATCAAAGATCAATACATTTTTCTCAGAACCAACCTGGAACAAAAATGATAAACATAATCAGATGAATGGAGCAGTTTCTGCTTATTTACGATAATTTTACAGTAACAGCAGGATTCTTACCTTCTTGTCCAAGCCATAGGCAATTGCAGCGGCAGTAGGCTCATTGATAATTCTTAGCACATTAAGGCCAGCGATATTCCCAGCATCCTTTGTTGCCTGACGTTGGGAGTCATTGAAGTAAGCAGGTACAGTAATAACGGCATTGGTAACAGTCTGTAAACAAGAGTAAACAAAGTTTAGTAACACTTTGCATTCTGTCCACTTTGAATTTGATTCTTTACTCAAGGCATCTAAACAAGGAACGTTTTTGTTATTAATCTTGCTAATGCTTAAGATGTGTTGTTCAGACAGGCAATGTTAAAACAGCATGCTTCATACTCTGTCATGTGTGTCGATGCTGACAGGCTAAATGTGTCAACAGGTTTACAACTGACCTACAGCAACATGTGGTGCAGTTTCTCAAAACCACTGCAGCAAATTTAAATAACTGTACATGATCTGCATAGTCTATAGTATAGTTTACATAATAATAATGTTAGACATATTAGACACACTCACTTTTCCAAGGTAAGCCTCTGCAGTTTCCTTCATCTTTACAAGCACCATGGAAGAAATCTCCTCTGGGTAGAAGGACTTGGTTTCTCCTTTGAATTCAACTTGAACTTTGGGGCGGGAGCTGTCATTGATTACTGTGAACGGCCAAAGCTTCATGTCTGACTGCACATCGTTGTTATCAAACCTCCGTCCAATCAGCCTTTTTGCATCTACACAAATGCATAGAATCAAATTAGGCTATTACATTATCACATATTCTTATATGAAGATGTGGAACTTAAATTTTACAAGTATACATGAAAAACGCTGTTCTTATTTTAACATGCTTTACAAAATGACTTACCAAAGATGGTATTGGTGGGGTTCATTGGTGCTTGATTTTTGGCAGCATCTCCAATCAGCCTCTCCAAGTCTGTGAAGGCTACATAACTTGGTGTGGTCCTGTTACCCTGGTCATTGGCAATAATTTCAACTTTGCCATGCCGAAAGATCCCCACACAGGAATAGGTGGTCCCCAAGTCAATGCCAACTGCTTGTCCCTTTGACATAGTTTCTGCTAGATGCAAACAAAATAGTAGAAGTTAATATTTATGTATATGTATAATGTTGGATGCATAATGTATTTTATGCATCCAACATTAATGCATGGCTTTACGAAAAAAAATATTTATTTTGGTTTTGCATCTTATTTATAACTCAATTCTCTCATTGCATCATTGCATATGCTACTTCTACGCACCAGATCAGATCTTGTCTGTGGTGTAAATGCATTGAAAAGCTCAACCATTTAAACGGATCAGCTGTCACTGTGTGAACATACACTGCTTTAAAAAGAGCTCAGCATAATCTGTTTAGAAGGACAGCTACTGTAAATCATTTTTGGGTTACATTAGTGATATGTTAAAGTATACTCTAACGAATAAAATACTAAGTTAATGCATTTAACGAGCAAAGTCATCTTAGATGCAGTTTCGTACATGGAGATTTCCGTAAGCACTCCACACCAACAAATGGGAATGTCTTGTTGTGGAATCATCCCATTCCCATGCGATTTCACTATAATGAATAACTAACGTTCAAGCAAACCACATGAAATAACATTAAATGTACGTTTGTCCATTCCCTCTGGATTTCACTTTAAGTTTCTAAACTAACAATCCTGAACTCCGTTTTGCAGGTGGCGTTGTCCTTTATGTCAATTAAATCGATTGTGCAACTAAAGATGGACAGTGCAAGAAACAATCTGTTTAACCATAATAATAAGCCGTATTAATAATAATTGTTACCAGATCTTCACGACAACTGCTCTGTAGATCACCTGTTACAACTCTTGTCTCCACACACCTTGTGCAGCGGAGATGCGCTACAAAGCGCTTTAAGACTTCCTGAAGAACATTCCCGAACATGGAATAAGCAGAACAGCCAATCGCGTCGCTCGGCATGAACGGGGAATAGCAGCAGAATTCCGCCTATAAAACAACCAAATGTTCAAGGAATGAGGAACGAAGCGTTCACGAACATCAAGCATTCAGATCAACCATTATCATTTTAACTTGAAAAGAAAACTGAAGTGGTCCTCAGGGAAAAAATACATTATTTCAAACTGACCTTATTTAAATAAATATAATAAATAATATATGCAGATATAATAATGCAGTAATAAATGCAGATAAATGATAGAATATATTATGGAAATAATTAATCGAAAAACAAAGTAAAAGGGCCAGGTAAAACAAAGTTCCCTCTATTTGCTGGTCAATTGTGCCTTAACCACAATTAACCTTAAAGCACAAATACTGTACTTATTTTTCACCATTACTATTCAATGTCACACTATAAGTTCAGGAAAAGGCACTTATTGACGATACTGACTGGCTCTTTGTGTTTTTTTACAGTCTTACAGTACATGAGCAACACACTTGAGCAAGGGGTTGTGGGATTGACAACGAGAGTGTAAAAAAGTGTATAAATCCTCAGTTTAATGCAAATGAGAGGGGCTGTATTGAGACCTTTTTAGATCATACAGAAGACATCCACCCTTGCTTTGTACACACCCTCAAGTGGTAAACTTCTGGCATTTAGAGCAACACGTTTCTTGCATTTCTTACATACCAGTGGATACTTAAGGTTAAGGTTTCACTAATGTTAACTCAGGTTAACCTTTACTGAGGTTAACATTTCAATTATGAAATTTACATCACAAGAACTATACATTGAGCTTTAGGATTTGGGCAGGGATAAATTTCCACCTCAACAAATGGGCACAAGCAGGTATATGCATAAATATATTCTGTCAGTCAGAGATTTATCACAATTGTCAATAGTTGATGAGATGAGTTTAGTTAGACAAGCAGTCCACATACAATAAAACCAATTTGTGAAAACCATGGTGGAAACTATAGCTGGGTTCAAGCCTACTTGAACCCTTGAACTACTAGTAAAAGGGATGCAAGTATTCTATAGAGGGTGTGCTGAGTTTAGTTTAAAGAAAGAGCACAGCACATGGGCACACCCTTCTGGATACAAACAAAGCCGATCAGTTGGTAATTTCAAATCCACTGGGATGTGATATTTTCAACAAAATGGGGTTAATTCAGAAAACAGAGTAATGTTTTTGTATAGTGTTATCCACAATACCCTTTGTACCTGACCTGGAAAAAGCTAAAGGGTAGATAATCATGTTTGTCATAAAAATATGTTTATCTACTTAAGTCACCATGCTACATTGTTCAGTTATTAGGTTAACCTCAAACTAATGATAATCATTTTTTTGGAAACTAGTTAATTCTCAGTTAAATCTCAGTTAATTTCCCAGTGTGATCCATTACTTATATTTATTATGGGTCTGCTAAATATTGCACTAATTGTTGAATACCAAAAGTGACATACTGTTCTGTGAGAGAGCTCTTTAAATGTCATTGTTCTGTATACCCTAACCCTTTTCTGAATTTATATATACAATATATGTAGACAATATAAAGACCTTAAGTGAAGTTTATGAAAAAGTGTTTGGTTTCATGAAGAGAATGTTCTTTATATGGCTGCCTATAAACAGAAACGTGTCTACTTTTCTACTGAAATAATTATCTAATGATGATGTAAGTAGTAATGTTACTGCCAAAAGTATTTATGAAAAGAAATTCTATCTTTAGAATTCCATGTAAAGAGACCAACACCTTTATTTAACACACTTCCTGGTGACAAACAGACTGCACCCGCCAAACATTAGAAGCCACTAAAAAAATTCTCACAAGACTGTATGTTTGTTTGTTTTTACAGTATTTTGAAAATTGAACAGCATACACTTTTCAGAATAGTAGTTTGCACACTCTGTCAAATATCCATTATTTGTAATTATTTGTCAAGTGTTAACATTACTATAAACTGATCTAAATTATTTCAATTTGAATACTTTAAGTAAGTTTTATATTCATGCTGCTTGAAAAAGATTGTTAGGGTGGCTCATCTTATAAGGACATAGAAATATCAAATATAAAATTATTATTAAAATATATAATCTAAAATGGTTTTATACATGTTATGGCTGTTAAAAGACTTAATTAAAGTGAACTGGAATCTTAAGGAGAAAGCTCTTTGAATAAGGCCCTGACATACTTAAATGTACATGTGCCAGTTTCAGGAGTTGCCTGGAGGATTATCTGTTTAATCAACAATATTGATGGCAACATTGTTTAGTAAACTTAGCTGGCAGATCTGAAAAGCTATCAGTGTGGAGATCAGCAAAGGGTCTCGTGTTGCTCCCGTCTTTGTGATGTTGTCTCTCACACCCATCTCTTCTGTATAAATACTGAATCTGAAAGACATCTTCAAATAAACAGGTGAAGTTACTGATCAAGTTATCGCAGAGATTTTACACACACAAGGTGATGCATATTTTCTTCTCTATTAAAAAACCTGCTTTTTATTTTTATTATTTTAAATGATGGTACAGATTTATTTAATACAATAAATCATTTAAATTGGTTTTATGAGTTCCAATTATTTTCCAAAATTTACTTATATTATCAGAAAGCGTTTTTCCTTAAATGCTTATCTTTGGTTTGTCTTTTCTAATGTTTTGTCTTTATTAGTTTGTCTCAGGATGCTAAGGTTAGTCCATCTGATATGTCTTGCTGGCTTTCTTCTACAATGTGAAGCTCAGAATGGTCTTCCAACATGCATTGTTCATCCTACCTACAGAGCAGCAGGTAAGTGTCTTCTCTAAATGATTTGTTCAGGTTACACTTTCTTTAGAAGAAAGTGAATGAATTCATTCACTCATTCATTCACACAATGACTTTCATTTTCAAGCTTAGTATCCTTTTTTTCCAGTAAAAAAATCTAACAGCCCTTACAATGACAGCTTAAAAATCCTTAAAAAATACAAGTATGGTAAACATTTTTTGTTTTAAGCACAAGTGTTACAAAATTTTGTTTAAATTTTTCTAAAAACAAGACTTATGTCAAGTAAAAAGTAAAAGTTTTTAGACAATTTTACTAGAAAACAATAAAAAAAAATACTACGCTTGAAAATGCTTATTTACAATTGCAGAACACAATATTTAAGTCAAATTAATGCAGGTGCAACTCAGGTAACAGAATGTCTGTATATTTCAGAAAATGCCGATATTACAGTGACGTGTGGAACTGATTATATGTATTTAAAAGTCCTGCTGTGTCCAATGTATTTTGGGGGATACAATGAATCTCTAATGGCCCTCAATGCTAAGTTTAACATCCCAACCTGCCGTGGAGTAGCAGACTGGACAGCCAACCCTCCTGTTTTAAATTTCAACTTCTCAATCTCTCAGGAGACACTGACTCTCTGTGGCAACAACATGAATGTAAAAGTTTTTCATTTTTAATCAAACTATTAAAAATATTTGCAAGAAAATCCAATAGATTTTCAACATTCTGTGTGTGAATTTGTTGTTGATTAGATCACAAGTCAAACGGGCTCTGGAGTTTTCTCAGACTTCTCCCAAATCCAGTCTGTTAACATCTCCGGATTAATCAATTCCTGGGATCCCAGCACGAGTGCTATCACTTACAGACAGCAGCTCATGTACCAGTTTTCCTGCCTGTATCCACTGCAGTATTTAGTCAACAACACTGAGCTTAGCGTGTGAGTGTACATCTTCACTTTTCATGTTGATGTTTCTTACATGTACTAGAACTTAAATGATAAAAGCTCTTCTTCTCACGGACAGGTCAGGAGTGAGTCTCGCTGTTAAGGACAACAATGGTACCTTTGTCAGCACTTTAAGCATGAGTCTTTTTAGTGTAAGTAGCTTCTCATTGTGTCTGAGCATCAAATAACATTTTGACAAATAATGGAGAAAAGTTAATGATTTTTATGAAATTAATGATAAAAACGATTAGAAAAATTAATGTCCTTAATTTATTCTTTATTTATTAAGACTGCTGACTACACCAGTAAACTCCAGATACCAGCAAATGGACTGCAGTTGAAAACTCGAATATACGTTCAGGTCAAGGCAACAAATCTTACAAACAAGTAAGATCGTAACTTAATCAAAAGTAAATGTGTCAAAATGTTACATTGTTGATTATTAAATAACAGATTAATGGAATCTAATTCTCTGTTCTATTGTGTATTTTCAGGTTCAATGTGCTACTGGACCGTTGCTATGCCACAACAAGCCCATATCCATCCAGCAGCACCTCCTATGATCTTTTTGTTGGGTGAGTCGTTCATTCAAAGTGGAATGAAAGAGAGCAGTTAAGAAGACACTTCAGTTCTTCTGTGTAGTCACATCTATTGTTGTCTACAGGTGTAATCGTGATGCCCAGACAAGAGTTGATTGGAACGGGATCTCTCAGGAAGCTCATTTCTACTTTGAGGCGTTCCGCTTTGTGGAACATAAGAACCTCACTGTCTCTACTTTCTATCTGCATTGTGCTACTCGTCTCTGTGAGAACTCCACCTGCGCCTCCTTGCTTCCGGTAACTAATAATGCACAGATATATACAGTACCTGATGCCAGTGCTGAAGCATTTTATTACGTGGCACTCAGCTGTGAAGAGTTTGCTGTGAACTTGTGTTTGGGCTTGTATGTGGATATCATCAGATCTTTCTTATGTTGTAGAGATGTGTAAGAAAGCGAGAAATTGAACCTCCAGTTAACTCCAGCGATGTAGCTACAGTTTCCTCTGGTCCAATCAGAACCAGAGCTGACAATGGTAAACAATATCATCCACAATTTCCAAACCTGAAATTTAAATCCGAACCAAAATAAATCACATTACTTATATACAAATCTGCTTTTTTCTCCAATTTCTTTCTCAGGTGTTTCTGTGACCTCTCAAAGTAAGACTTTATCCATGCTTATACATCATAAACTAATTAATAAATCTGATTCAAACTTTTCATAGGCAAATACTTCGTTATGACATTGTAATTTATTCTGATTTATTTTTCTATGTTTTTTAGCCAAATCAGGATCCATCCGTCACAAAATAACATTTGTTGGCATAGTCACCAGCCTGCTCAGCTTCTGTCTACTGGATTGGTTGTCTCCATGGTGATCTACATAAAGATGTGTAGACATCACATCTTGACAGTCAGTTATGAGAGTGTAATAAAATGTTAAATTCCATTAATATCTCTGGTTTTCCAGTGTAATTTATAGATATAAAGGTAGACCAAAAGGATTTTAGATGACCTTAGATGAACAAAAAAGAAAGAAACATGTTTACAATGTAGTAAAATATGCATGAATGCTACTTTTGCAATTGTACTTTTAAATGTCTATGATGCATGTAATACTGTTTTTTGGGAAAAAATATCAATTTAAACTTAATAAAAAGGTGTTGTTAGAATCTTTCACTCTGGAATTTTCATTTATAAAGGGTCATTATAGAAATTATGTCTAAGAAGCTGTTTAAATGTTTAGGGGTGTGAAGACAAAAGTCTCTGTACATTACTGCAACACAACACTGCCACAAAAGCTTTCAAAGAAACATCCCCACAAAGCAAGCAGTATGTATGACTACAAAAAAACAGGCCTAACACGACAAGTTGAAATAAAATGTGAAGACATTATTACTGTACAAATTATACAAATAAGGCCTCTGTATTTCTGTATCCTTTAATAAAACATGTAGCCTTAAAGTATGAATACTCTAGCCTGGAACTCAAACATAGATTATTGATCTGGTCTGAAACACAAGCTCTCTGGAGAAGCGCTTTTTACCATGCAGATGTACAAATAAGCAACTAACCTGACTGATTGAGAAAGAGTTTCTGCAAAAGCTAAACAACATTTTTTCCTATAGGTTTTAAGTATGAACCTGTGAGCTATACGCACAAACTGAGTGGATTTTTTATGGCTGAACAGTTTCTTGTGATCATTTATGAAACAGTTGATTCAGCAATTACATAAATGCAGAAAGGACTTTAAAAAAAATGGCTCACTTGAAAAAAAATGTAGAGCGCACTCTACATTTGAGGGAAGTCTGCACTGAGGGTATACCGAGCGAAATCAACAAAGTTTACAAGTGCAGGTTAAAGATGAGCCTAAAGATTCTGTTGCTCCTTGGGAATTCTTTTTGTCCCCTGCTGTTATCTGTAAATCACAGAGCTCAGTGTAAAATAACACCGTCTCCCACAGGTGCACATTCTTTGTACTCAATGAAAGCGAGTGGGGAACCTGGTGTACTTCTGTGGTCCTCTGAGACAGGGAGTGCTTGCCAACTGCACTGTATACACACATTCAACAGCTCTGATTCTTTTTCTCTTTCTCCAGAACTCATTCTGTGAGAGTGACCCAGTCTCACCTCCTCCTTCTGGAGCCTTGATCCCCTTGCACCAGATTTTAATAGTGATGATTCATCTTTCTATTGTCATATAATACAAAGTCTAATTCTCTCTTAGGTTTAAATTTTGTGATATCTCTTAAAATATTCCATAATATAAACATGAATAAATAGTTTAGTTCTCTATCCACAAGATGGGGCTAGTGATCAAGAGTTCCAACTGTTTCCTGCTTTGTTGGAAATGGTATACTAGTGTACTGCTTACTGCATACTGTATGGAGTATATACTAAATACAGACTACTATATATTAACAATGATATGTGTAGTATTAAGACCAAACACGGCTGTTTTGCGATTTTAATCAAATGTTGTTTAATTTGTTTAGACTAAATAATGTGACCTTTGTCACGCTGGAAATGAAAGGTCATGTTAAGCTAATTGCATTGTGTACAGTATTTCATACAAAGTGCTCTGTTGTAAATGGCACATTTTAGCAAATGAAAATTCACAAACAGTACACATCATACACAAACCCCTTGCATAGACTAAAGATATGTAAAGAGTGCAGAATATGGCTTTGCATCTCCTAATGTCAAACATATGTACTTTACAGATGTAGTTTGGTAATAGTAGTTCTGTAGGAGTAACTATGGTTCACTGTAAGATCATTTCCATGTGTTTTTGTCTGTTGTTATCATCCTCAGTGGTAACAAGCCGTCTATCCATTCACCGGAAAATTCCATCATTCTCCTCCATAAATCAACCTCCTCTGCTGTGGAGTCCATCCAGTTCACCTGCACCCCATAACTCTTTCCTGTACAAGGAGATTGACTTATTGAACTCCATTTATTGAGCATATATGCCTTTTTGTAATGACCATGCTAAAGCCACTGGTCATAGAAATAGTACACTTGGTTTGAAGTAGTGGTGTTGATGTCTCCCCGCAAGATTTAGACTCCCCTGCTTTTGATTGGTTCATATACTGGGGAGGCTATTACCTGACTGGTCCCTAACTATTAACCCCACCCCCACACCTAATCTTAACTATAGCAGGGAGAAACAGGGGAGTTGTAATCTGACGGGGAGTCAGACTTTGAGTGGTCATATATATCTCATTTACACACAAGACATTTCAAGAGAAATTATGAAATGTAATGTCATTAAAACAAATATAGATGTATAGATTACAGACATTAGACTCCACCTGTGCCTAGGCCGAGTCTTAGGCCTCCAAGCAGATGATTGGCTAAATGATCACGGTCCCAAACTGTAAGCTCCACGCAGGCTTCTTTCAAGTCCTCTGCCCTAAAGCCATCATACACCATGGTGTGATTAAACATGGGGCTTGTTGTTTTCTTTAACACTCTAGTTTTCTGACGACTCTTTCTGCTGGTGTCAGGCAGTACAAAGCTGTGTAAGCAGTAAACAAACAGTTATTTAGGGAGACCTGAAAAAGAAACACAGTAGCACAAAGCAACTACAAATACTTTTTATAAAAATAAACTAATAAGCAAGAAAACAAGTACGAATTTAAATTGTATTTTGCCTTTATTATTACCATTTTACATATGGGTCAATAGACGGGATTCTGATAAGAGGGAGATTCTTGCAGTCTTTGACCCAGATTTGCACTTCACCTGTGCCAGGACTGCTTTTAGCTGAGTGAAAGAACACAAATCAATAAATAATCAATATGTCTTTATAATCTGTATGTGATCACACATACAGTATGAAATGGATTGCCAAACTGCCAATGATTTTTTTTATTAATTCTGGATTGTTCTGGCCAAATTTACCCCTATCTGTAACACAAAATCGAATATGATGCAGAGAGCAATCCACTAGTTTCAGTGTACCATCTGTGTAAATGTGAACCGCATTATATTAATAAGTAATAAGAGGAAATATGAGGACATAAATCAAAGGACTCTTACACTGGGAGATCTGGGGCAGGAAACGTACAGCCAGTCTTATCTGTCCTCTTGAATCTGAGGACTGTAGGCTGGTTGAGGTCTGAGGGAACAGATTCTAAAACAAGGAATAAACAGCTAGTAAACCAAAACATTGCATAGGTTCTTCATCCAATGTTTGACAGATAACAATGAAATTCTGTAATGTTATGTAAATATCAGAATAAAAGATGACACTGTCCAGCAAGCTATAACAAGTCACATAATGGCAATGAGTAAATAAGCAAGTAAATAGAGCAAGTAAATGTAATGATATAAAAGTAATAATATAATGCAAGTAAATATTTACCCTTGGTTTAAGAGGCAAAATTTTCCTCTCTGTGTCATTAAAGTCCCATGAAGAAAGCTCAAGCTCTGCCTCACCCAGGAAACTGTTACGGCCAAACGTGTCATTGTGCCACACTGACAGATTAAGAACCTGAGACTTCAGATACTCCATTCTGACTCTATACTGTATGATTCCAAAATACATTTACATTATTAGGCATCTGTTATACATATCACAAATATAATGCACATACTACTCTCAATTTTTCCTTACCCTAAGAATCTCATTGTATGTAGGATTCAGGGTTTTCCTCTTCACAGCAGTTTTTCTTTTGCCCAGATTGGCAGCATCAGGTATGAGGTAACTTTTGACATATCTGGAAAAACAAGCAGTTTTCTATTGTGAAAACTCAATTTGAAGAATAAGGAATGGGCGGAGCTGATGCTGTATTCTTACGGGTCAGAGCGATTTCTCTTCACATCCGCTGCTGCCAGATTCTGACACTCCACCACAAAGATTTGAAACTCTCTCGACTTCTGCACATAGTTCAGTGAAAATTGGATGGTCCCCTGAACTTCAACACTGCCATAGTCACTACTGTACACACTCGCAACACTGCCACTAACCTGCGGGTCACAAACACGCTCAATCAACCAATGAGAGACTAACGGCTCAAATTATCAACAAAAATAAGTCTTGGTTGCTACGATGAAAAATACTGTACCTGTGCTTACAAATTAGATTAGCATATATAGAGTAGGAGAGGGGAAATCATTTTTTCAAATATATTATGATCTCAATACTGTGTTGGAAAATACATTAAATATATGTTTATTGTTTCTAATTGACAAAAATTTAAATTAAACAAAAATTAAAGCTCAACAATATAATTGCAAAATGCACCAGAGTCTGAATCTGAATTAAAGAACACAGTATATCTCTGTTCAAGAATAACTATAAAAATAAAAGAACACAATATATATCACAGTTTAAGACTATACACTGAACTTAAAGATTTGCAGTATTGTAACCCATGATGACCCTGATATTGATATAATATCATATCACCAGGTCCCTGTCTATATATAGCACAAACACATATATGACATACAGATGAGAGAGAGGCAGAGGCTGAGTAGCTGCTGGGGTTAGTGTACTGTCTGTTGTTTCTCTGTGGCTTGCCGCTGCGGGAGCTGCTCTCTGAGTCACTCTCTCCTCCATTACTCTAAAACAACATGACAGCATCAGCAGTTATGCACCACGTTTTTATGAACTGGCTCTTTATCTTACATGTAAAATTATTTGTGATACCTCCTTCTGCAGGAATGAGGGCACTGATTTGCTGAGTTGCTTCAGGTGCTCTGAGTCTGAGGTGGCAAAGGAAGTCTGGACATATGTGCTTGAGTCTTACAGAAAAGAGGGCAGAGATTTAGTCCAAACAAATCCAACTGTCATGAAAACCAAAGTGCGAATATGATTCAAAGAAGATGAGGGTGATGAAAATGGAAATAAAACAACAGTTTTGAGTTTAAAACTGTAATATCTGTGTTACATTCATCAGCACAGACATTCTACAATAGCTTTGGCTTAAAGTCCACGTGAACCAGAAGCTGCGACCGACTTCTGTATTGTGACATATTTCAGAGTGTAACTGAATACTGAATAAGACAAATAGAGGGTGTTGCTTGTTTTATTTCCTACCATAAATTGACTAGATGTAAAAAAGCAGGTATTTCATTCTGAAATGGAAAGGACTGACAGTTGAGTAATTTTTTTCTGACAGTATTAATTTTCTGATCATGCCATCAAACTAACATCATCAGAGAAAGACCACTATTCCAGAAGTACAGTACATTTTCAGTACATTTCAGATTTTGATTAAAGATTACAATGTTTTTGATTGACATGCATGAATAGTTCACCAAACCAGTAATGTACTCTATCAAAATATGGTCAATTTAATGTGGACATATAAATGTAATATAAATGTAAAGTTACTGTTTAAAAGTTTAAATCACAGGCTTGCAATCATAGTTACCCTGCATGCAGTCGGCCATTTGCTTGATATTTTGGCCTTGTCCTTAGGGAAGAGATCACAATGATAAAACACAGAGAAAAAGTAGAACAGATTTTGTTGTCATCTGAACTCTCCATTTAGAGCCACACAATAAAATAGTTTTAGCCTCCAGGCAGCATTGTGCTACTACAAGGTGTTTCATGAATGAAAAAGCTAAAGTGGATGTGGTACTACTCTCAGTTGGCAAACCTGAGTAAAGTCTTGAAAAATGTGTTACTGTTTCTCTGTATATTTAAAGTGATGCTTACCAGGAGGAGTGCTGATATTGTCCATGCTCTTATAGTATACAGGTCTAGATATAGCTCGTCTTAAAGCTTTCTGAACAGAACTCTCATTATCACCTGTGAGGTAAATAAATATTAACAGTGACAGTTTACTGAAACAATAAATGGCTTTTTTAATGCTTTCTTTAAAAACTACACAGAGAAATGCAGAAGAATGTTGCTGGACTGGTGTTCCTTTTTCCCTACTTTGTAATGTGATCACTATGTTCTATTTGATTTAACACGCTTGAAAAGCAAGCTGTGGAAAATTTGTGCATAAGACTAAACTTTAATTACACATGCCTAAATTGTCAAGCAATTCAAATCCAAATAGTCCTTTAGTCCTTTTATATTAGTAATATGCTCATAAATGCACACTATATATATGATTTACTTAAATGATCCAAGTTATCATTTATTAAGGGGAACAAAACTTAAGCAAACAACTCCTATATACAAGTTATTTCCTAATTACCAGTATTTTTTAAAAGCTCTGCACTAGATATGTGATCATAATAAAGATAACCACAATGGAAGCTGCAAAATTAGACTAGCAGAAAGAGGTTCTTACGGTTTGCATTTCTTCTTGTGTGGGACCAGGTATCTGCTGCACTAGTCTTAGAGGCTTCATGACAGGCATGTCCATCAATGTGTGTGGTAGAGTGGAGTTCCGGGCTTTCTCTCCTGATCTGAAGGTCAGGGGAACCTGGTACTGGAGTACTGGTACTTACAGGGGAACATTTACACCTGCGGCTGGTCTCTGGAGAAGATGTAAATGAGGTGCAGAGAAAGTCATCCATCTGGTCTGTAACTGGAGGTGGAGTGTACATTCTTCTGTTCTCAGTGATTCCAGGGTAGTGCTGGTAATCGGGTGGAATAAAGGACCTAGCGAGAAGTTGAGACTCAGAATCAGCAGGTGTACATGAGGGTTTTCTCTGTGGGTTCTGTTCTTTGTCTTGCCAAGAATTTTTTGGAGATGTTTTTGGTAGGGTATTAGTAGACTCAGGTGTTTTCCTGGATGGTGTGAGGTTATCTGTTGCCCTCTTGACCTGGTAAATATTGGGTCCCTGGGACTGGGGATGCATACTCTGGGTTTCCTCCTCGACTGCAGTGTTTACAGAAAACATGCTGGATGCCCGTCGCATGGCACTGGCTTTTCCATTCAGACTGCCTTTGTTGATGCTTCTACTCTGCTGAGATTGTGATTCTTGGCCTATAGCATGTTTAGGTGGTGTTGGGTCTTTCACTGAGGTCTGAGTGGTATGTGACACCCCATGGGAGATTGTTTCACCTGGGACCAGTTGCGACTGATTGCTGTTTGATCCAGATTCTTGCCTTGCAGTAATTCTCTTCTTTGAAGGAGACTGGATAGCTCTCTCCATCTTGGCTGGTGAGGAGAGCAAGGATTTTTTGGTATCGATTTGGCTCTCATTTACTAAGGCTGTAACATTGCTTCTTTCTGACAGGGTATTATACATTTTTGGACTTGCATATAAAGTTGAATCTATAAAGGAATGTAGGTCTGTCTCTTTGGATGTATCAGCTATTTTACTATGTTCTGTTGGTAGGCCCAAAGATCTCTGAATTACACTTTCAAGTGCTGGTGAGGTGAGTCCAGACTGCTTTATAGTTGATCCTCCCCAGAAGTCTCTGAGATTCTTAAACTGTGAAGAACCATCTTTCACAATTGGCTTTTCTTTCTGTAGTGGATACACAGAGAAATTAGGAGAATTTCTACCTCTGTCAGAAGTGTTGTCTTCATAATCATCATCAAACTCTGTGCCTATTGATCTGAGATCGAACTCAGACTTTGTAAATCTTTTGTTTAGCTTAGCAGTAGAAGCCATTGAGGATTTACTCTGTTTGATCGTTTCGGCTATGTTCTCCTGCTGCTGGGAATGCTGCTTAACAAGAGGCACTGGATTTGGCCTTGGGGCAGTTCGAGATTTTGACTCTAATTCTCTTGGTGAGGTACAATCTCTACCACTACTGCTTATGCTAACATTGTCCCCCACTTTTTCAACATTTTGACCATCTAACAAAGATCCACTATCAAGTGAGATTGACTTTAAATATGGAAGAGAAGTAGCTTCTTTGTCAAATACAGGGTCTTTTTTCTGATAAGAATAGATCAATGGTGAATCTTTTGACTCACCTGTAATTATGGGTTCTCTGTGCTCATGGATTGTGTTTGTACTATCTACATACTTGAGGTCTGAAACTTTTACTGGCTCCTTTTTCTGATGTTCTGGAGATGTGGCTCTCAAGTTTGGTTCAGCCTTGCTTTGGCCATTTATACCTTCAGCTGGATGTGTCTTAACATCATTAGGGATGAGGGGATCGTTTTTAGCATGTGCATGAGATCTGCTGATCAAAATCTTTTGACCTGTATTTTCTCTCTCCCAGAATGATCTCAAATTAGCAAGTTTTGGTTTCTGGTTCTCTTCAGTACCTGTTCTCTCTTTTGGTTGATAAACCTCTGAATCACTTTTTTTAAGTTTAATTTCAGGTTCTTCACTCATATCTCTTCTGATAAAAGAGTCTTTTTTCTCATTTTCAGGAACTTCCATAAATACATTGTTCTCTGGCTGAGTAAAAGCTAAGTCAATAGAAGGCTTCATGATAAAAGATTCTTTATGAGAGCTGGATTCGGATCTTCTTCGTGGTTTTGGAATTTTCTGAGGAGGTTCCTCAACACTTTGTTCCTTTCCCCAATCCATCCCTTGTAAAAGTATTGAATTTACATTTGATGACTTATCTTCACTTTGGCGTGGTATAAGAAAGTATACATTATCCCTTGTTTTGATGTTCTCAGAAGCTTCATCTTCAAAGTCTATGTCATCAATTTTAATATCTTCCTCCATGTCCTGACTACTCTCCACATCAGGTTTATCACTGCTGTCTGAGCTCCTGCTAAACCACTCAAGAACTTTGGTGATAGAATCTCCTTGTTCATCAGTAGGATTGTGAATCTGTGAATCTGTCACAACAATCGGCTTTGATTCTTGATTTGAGTTATTAGTCTTTATTTTTATGTTGAATGAAGAGGGGCTGTTCACAATCTCACTATCAGCATCTGCTGAAGTATTTGCCTTCTGGGATGTATCTTCTATGTTGAAGGCACTGGGAAACTTTTGATCTGTAAGGCAAACAGTGTACTACTGATTGACCATAGCAGAATCTAGGCAGGATAAATGCAATATAACAACTATATAACTAATATAATTAGTTTTAGTCATCTAAATATAGATCTAAACAATTCCTCTAAATGAATACAATAACACATAATCTCTTAATAAACCTTCCATACCAACACCAGTCCACAGATGGTCATCTGCTCTTGTCATCTCCACTTTTGGTACAATAGTCATATGATTCTCCACTGTCTCAGACCTTTGCTGTATAGGTTGAGGAAGTACTGATGCCATCCAATAGCTTTTCAGAGTTGGTGGTCAATGCACTCCTTACATTTTCATTAGGAAAATGAAGGGTCTCCATAATTTCATCTGATATCTTCTGGCTCTCTGGTTCCACACTTGGTGACTGAGTAAGACAATTATCTGTCTTCATTTTTAGTTTCAAACCATCTTCCACTTTCTTGTCATCATCTTTTCTTGGGATAGAGCTCAGACTTAGATGCGGTTGTATCATTGCTTTCTCCTGTCTGCCCTGTGGAGGGTTAATCAGTTGCGATGGGGCTCTTACTGGTAAGCGTGACTTTGGCAACTTCAGTGGTGAGGGTGGCTCTTTGTTTTGTGTTTTACTACTTGGTTCCTCTTGTTCCTCTTGGTTCCTTTCCAAAATATGTTTATGCTCTTCATAACCCTTTTCTTCATCAATGTCTATACGAACGTAGCTGAGGGTTACAACTGGTTGTGGCAGATGACTTATGACCGTGGACTCGTTGGAACTACAACTGGAGCTGTATTTGAGAATTCGTCTTGGTGCAGGGAGTCTGATACCTGAGCCTTCTGTGGTGGACACACTCTGGGTGGAAGTACTCTGGGTGGAAGTACTTTGAGTAGATATACTCTGGGTTGACATGCTCTGGCTAGACACACTCTGAGTGGACACAGAACTGGCGCTGTCAGAAAAAGAGCTTTGGGGTTTGAAGATTTTGGTCCTTTTCTTTGGCACAGGCTTTTGACGAGGGGGGTTGATCTGCATGATGTTAAAGACCTCACTATTATCTTTAGTGTCACTTGGCTCCTGATGTTTTACTGTAAATGTGTGAAGATAGGATGGGTAAACACAAAACATTATAGTTTACCCACATTTTAGAACTAATACAAATTATACAACTAAGAACTTTTGCCACACCAACCTTGTAAATCTGTCCTGAGTCCAGATTCTGATGTTCCATTGGTAAACTGACTAACTGTCTCCTCAAAGTTAAGCTTCATTGGAATACTGTTGAATGGGTTGTGCCTTGGCTGGAAGCAGATGGAAAAACAAAGTTAACTCTTTCAGCAATGAGGTTTGAGAGGCCATGCTGCTGTATATTTTGAATAGATCCATGGCTGAAAAATACTGTTAGTTCATGAAACCTCTTCAGCTGTGACTATATTCATAATAAAGGCTTGATTGCCTTATTACTGTAATAAAACAGTTACTACATCACAAAACTATCCATTACACTATCAAGAAAGCAGATGAGATTTATTTGGGTGTAGTGAGCATTTATGTACCTTAGATGGTGATCTCATGCCTATGTTCAGTCTTTCTTGCTGGGCATCTATAGTACCACTGCTTACCCTGATTTTCACAGAACAATATTGCAACATCAGATATACTTCATAATTGCAACCTGATTATTTATTATTATGAGCTTTGAAAACAAAGATCTAACGTTCAGCTAATTCTGACTAAAGATCAACTATTCTACAATGTCCTGGATAAACTGAAACTTTGCCATGCATAGTTTTGTAAAAAGCACAGTGTGCAAACTCCTTTGTTGACCCTTGTTGAGTCATAAAGATCTTGAAATCATATGGTACCCACGCCTGTAAAACACACAAGCACAGCCTGGGAGAGGTGGAGGTTGCACACACAGTACAAACCAAAAGGTTCTGGCAAGCATGAACAGTTATTACTCTCCTATTGTTCTGGATAAGTTGATAAATACAAGGCTAGCAGAGATAAATTAGTCACACGGTACACCAGCTGCTACGGTACATGTATCTTTAATCCTTAAATTGTGTCTACTTACAGACCACACACCATAAGTGACTCCTCATACAGTGTGAGATTATGCCAGCAGGAGAGGATTAAGTATAGATTAGTATAAGTATAGATTAAGTATAGATTTGGTGTTTTAGTATGTGAAAATTCAGTGTTACCTCTCTTTTGAATCTTCTGAGGTGCCATCACTGTTCTTTATATTGAAGTTCTTGGATCTTTCCCCCCATGACTTTGTTAAATAGTCTACAAGAGATGATACCCTTACTGTAGATATGTGCTTTTCATCCATTTTGGTGAGGTTACTGAAAGAATGTATATGTCACCATCAGCTGTTGGCTTCCGTTGCTTCATTGAAGCTATGATGATGTCAGAGCCATGAATTCTGTCCTGGTGTCTTTGCGACTTCATCTCATAGAACCATTCGCCTGTCATGTACTTGCATCTGTCTTCTTTTGGGATCTCTTTCTGCAGCTGCCTAAGATTCAAACCAGGTGAAACTTGTGAGGGACAAGTGAATGTAGTGTGGTCTATTTAGTTTTAAAGTGTTTCTCTACTATAGCCTTCTACACTGATATCACACCTTATGGCCAGGATAAACATTTCCTTCACTAGTTTATAATGTACACAGTACTGTGGGTTCAGTACTGGCTTTGCTCTGTAAAAACAACATCTGCTATAATAGTTTCAGGAACTATCACTGTTCTTAGCTGTACTCTCTTGGGTTATTCAATAGGACTCTTTATGAAAAGCAACCAAAGTGGTAGTTACTGTCAGAGGTCATTTTAACTTGAGAAACAACCTTAATCAGGACACTGTGAGCTTTTGTAAATGTAAATGAAAGTAGTTGAATTAAAATCAGGTGTCTGGAAACAGCCACTGGAACACATCATCATTTTAAAAGGATAAATTATATTGGTCATGTGAAAAGGCAAAACAATTATTCCACAAGGGTGGACTTAATCCTTTTACACAAGGTTGTGTAAGGCTGTGGCTGAACACCAGGAAATCACGCAGACATGGCAAGATTTTACAGTCTGTCTTTCATGTAGACACACAGACTTCCAATCTCCATTCAAAAGTGTTTTTTACAAACTCAAATATTCCAAGTCTCTCACACAAATTGGGGTCATAAAAACTTAAAAATAAAAAATGATATGTCAGGTCAATAACAGAATTTAGAATTTATAATCTTACTTGATTCGTTCCTCCTCTGATTTCTTCAGCTCAGAATCTCTCTTTAAAACTGCCATGATCATCTCCTGCTCTTCTTCACTCAGGTAGCTCAGGTCTATCATGGTGAGGCAGTTGTCGAGTCTTCTGCAGTTTTGAACAGACTTATCTTAAGTCACTCTTGTATTGAGACTCACAGACTCTGTTCTGGAGTCTGCTGGTGCTCCTGAATCCCCTTCACAATGATAATCGCACCCCCTACAATACACATATCAAAACAAGATCCTCCAATATTCAGCCACAACTCTTAAATGGAGCTATCAGTATGACAAACAACAACAAAAACATCAAATGTTAAGAGGGCATCAATGTGATTCAATTTGTAGGCTGAATTTGCTGTGATTTGGAATGAAATGTGATTCCAAATAAGTACACAATAAAGATGAGTGAGGGTCTGTTTAGAAAACTGAGATAAGACCAAAACATGACAGTCCTGTCAGCTGACCATGAGAAGAGGCAGATTTGTAGATCAAGCACATTTACAAGGAATGAAGAAGTTTTCTATTGAACAGTGTACAATTCCTAATAGACATTTTAGATAACAACTCTAATATGCCCCAATAATGTTCTACATTTTAGGTGTATTCATTTCCTAAAAAGTTTTCCTTACATGACCATGTGCCATATTTGATGCTTAAGACAGTGGTGATTCAGGTTAACTATGCAAATATTTGCAAACAGCTTACTAAGACACTATTGACTCTGGGTTCCGCCTTGATCAAAAACAAGTTCAAGAAATTTCACATAAAAGTAGACTAATTCAGAACATTATACTGTACAAACAACAAGGAAACATTAAACAGTAAGATACTGACAAGATGTTTATTGTTTACAGTGGTATGGTACTGTTTAAGGAGTGTGAACAGGAAAATTTGCTGATTTCAGTTTATATTAAATATCTTTAACTACTATGTACTTACATGAGAAAAAATATATACAATGTTCCTTTTGTATACATACATGTTTAAACTGTACACTTTTTTGACACTAACCCTGGCCCTACCCAGAATTACATGTAATAAGTACAAATTCTTTATTTCTTAACTAAATACATAGTATTTAAAGACACCTAATATAAAAGGGGATCAAATATTTTCTTCTAACGTTTAAATCATGGTAAAAATTAATTTCACAAAACAAAACCAATGCATGAAGGACAAACTTTATGTATATGTTTGAAGAAGGACTTCTGACTTAGCAAATGAGGCTCTACTGAGGCCTTATCTGGTTAACAAACAGTATGTAAAAGAATTGTCATTTAATGCGATTCATTAAGACTTTAACTTTTAGCTGGCTTGTTATAAAAATGTATATGCAATATGCAACTCATTACAATAGTCTAGCCTTTTACTCTCATGCTTCTATACTCTCTATACTGTCTTTGTAACTATATATAAATGAAACAGGACAATGCGGTTTATTCCTGTGTACTTTTTCCTATTGGAAATGCACAGAAAACAACAAAGAATGCATAAGAAATCCTTATTCTCTGCATTGCAGTAATGCATACGCCGCAGAATCCTGCGAATCCGCCAAACGCGCGCTGCACCTGCACGGCAGCGCGCGCGCCAGGTGACATTGCAGACGATAACAAGTTACTTTCACAAGTTATAAAAACATTTCGCCAAGTTCTCAAAATCACCAGGATATTACTTAGCATTTATTACAGATACAACGTAAACAGTCCGCTACGAGTTATTCCAGCGTATTTTTGCATTAGGTTACTTGATGGCCCCAAACTTCAAGACGTATTTTTTTTTTTAATAAATTCGACAGTGATTAAGCAAACATAACAACAGCTCTGTATTTATATAAACTGTTTTATACTCACCTTCTTTACACGGCAGTCCTGAAGCGTCTTCCTGACGCCACATCCACACTGTAATCGATGCTCCCGCAGAAGAAATCTTGACCTCACAACCCAGCCAGCCAATCAGACTTTTGTGAGCGGCGTGACGCGACGCGACGCGACGCGACGCGCTTTAAGTATGCACAGCAAGCGAACGTGGGCGTCGTATTTTAACGCGTCGCTAGAAGTTTCAAAGTCTTTACCTCTAGTGCCAACCCACTTGTGCTTAATTCACTGAATGTAATAGTACTGCAATGAATGAAAATTAATTTCTTACCAAAAGCATGCAAAAGATGTCAACATCGTTACACATTTATAGCCTTTGTAATAACATATTTCAGTAATGAAAGTATGTGAGGGCCATTACAATCCTGGCACTTTGAAAAATATATACTATATACATAAAATGTACTACTTGTATTTCCCTAACAAGTTTATATCGAAACAAATTTAACCTGGTTTATGTTTAACAAGTAGAAGTGAGGTCTTTAAGTCAGTAGACTGTCTAAAGCAAGCAGAACAATTATGTACACATACTGAAGCACCAGCAGCAGAATAATTTGCCGTTTCCTAAAGATTAATATGCTATGTTTGGGTGTTTTTGTAAATTATAAAGACCAATATATTATTAACCATTAGTCTACAGCAACACCATTTAATTTTAATCTGAAGGAACTACGGCTTTATTCAGGTCATTAAACATTCACAAGATCTGTGGAAGCTGCACTTTATTTGAAAAAAGAACGAGTTCACTAATTTCTTACATCTTTTAAATACATTAACAAAAAAAAATTATCCGTGAGGACGACACAGGAATTATTGAGCAAAATGTAGGTAAATTCAGATTTGACTGAATTGCTTTCATATTTCAAACCATTTTCAGACAACCCCTGGACAATGTGCCTACATGATACACACGTGTATATATACATAAAAGCACCGATCAACAGTGCACAAACCTTCTCCCAATCAATGATTCTTATATTTTACATTACAAATTTACAGTGATATCAATAACCCTGTCCATGATCAATTTCTAAAGGAACAGCCAGCCTGTGTTCCTGGACTTTAGTGAGCAGGGCGTTTACTTGACAACAAGTCTGAAACATGAGGGCAACTCTTAACATTCAGATCGGGGCAGCCATATCTAATGGTCTGTGTGGAAAATGATGGCATGCCATGCATAATGCCAAATGCATCCCTTTCCAAGTGCAACAATTCACAGTCACAAAGGAAGTGCTTTTCAACCCCGACAAATATCTCATTGCAAAACCCCTAAGCACAGTATTGACTAAATAGAAATACAAACCACTGACTAATGATTGCCCTCCCAATAGTCTTGGGCTGCAAACATTTCATTTATGGGAAGTTGTTCTAGACATAAAACTTAGAGAATAGTTAGTGCTCTATTATTTAGCTTACAGGTGTATTTTTCACATAATAGCTATTGTAAAAGTCTAACCTTCATTATACAATCCAACACCCATGAATAATGTTGAATTATTTATAGTTTTTTCCCCCAATGTACTTCATAAACTCTCCTGTTTAATGTTTTAGGCATTAATCATAAATAAATACAAAAGACACACAAGAAATGTCTACCGGTGAATATAACTGAAATCCAAACTAAAAGATAAAATGTAAAACCAAGTTACTGTTACTAATTCATAACACATACTATATCAGATGCCGAGTTAGTTACACTCCGATTTAGGTAAACCATTACACTTTACACCGCTCTTGCCAGACATTCCTGGTAACAGGAATAGACTGTAGCAGGGAAATCAAACAACAGCATATTAAAACAAAATACCAAAGTCTCTCAACAGCCTCAACTATCTTAACAGATTATAAAATGTATGAGGAATCCCCTTTATGGGTTGAACAGCAGCATCACTTGACACCTTAAACAAATTACGAAATGATTGCAGTTTGCTCCCAGTCTTTCAACACACTTGATTTACACCTTTGATGTGGAGCATGTTGTGGGATTGGTCCTCTGAAGAGCATCCCAGCACAGAGGGCAAGAGCTTAATGAACTGACATCAGGGAGCAACTTCATTTTGTGTTACATAAACTGCATCTGAAAAAAAAGAGATTAAAATAAAGTCACCCTTACAGTTTTATTCAAAAGAGTCAAAGTGAACAGGAAATAGTGCTGATTATATTTAATGTAATGTGACACATTTATGTGAAAAATGAGATTTTAAAAAAATGAAGAAAATAAGGGGTTTAACAAATAATGGGCTTGGTGATGTGTAAAAAGTAACAGTGTTTCAGAGGCGAAGCAGGTTTCTTACTAAAAAAAAATGAATTCAGGTAGCTTTGTGTTCTAAACAGACACAATGGCACGATTTGAGTAGTTTATTTGTTAGCCCACACTGCAATAAAACAAATACTGTGGGATGATGCTATAACAGCCAATTAAAACATCTGAAAATGTTTTGCAGCCAAAGGGATTTTGCTGAAAATGGCCTGTACATGAAAAAGATAACTGATCGTTTTCTCCAATTTAGCCTGATTAGGACACCATGTAAAACCTGAAACAGAAACACAAACCTTGAAACATTCCTAACATGTTAATCACTGACTACTACCAAACGTACAAACTACACATATGGTCTACGTCTACAAAGAGTCAAAGGATGGAACAAAGGAGAGTCACACAAATGCATGCAAGACCATCCACGAGCACAAATGCATGCGGTACCTAGACAAAAGACGAAGCTCTACAAGAAATCCTTGAGAGAGAGCTGTGCAAAGGGGTCTTGTCCTGGGGCTCTGAGAGGGCTCTGACTGGAAGGGCTAGAGGCAGCAGAAGGCTAGTACAGAGAGAACAATACGAAGAGAAAGGAAAGAGCTTGGAGTGACAGGGAAAAGCCCACAGAGGAGAACAGGAATGATCTGCAGTCTGGGAAACTGGGAGATCTTTGTCTCATGGTCCATCAGAACTCAATGGAGCATGATTATGAAAGAGTGTCAATAGACAGCTACATTCATCACAAGAACGATGTAGCATATGTTAACAGTTTGAGGGACTGGAAGCATCACACACATGGGATTGTACCTGTGCACTGGACACTGAACCAAAGGGGTTGGATGGCCTCATGACTGGTTGTGTGTACATCATCGTGGGCTGGGTCATCATGGAGGGCAGCTGTGGAGGCTACACAAATACATAGATTTTAACATACAATTTCAACCCGTTTTTGACATCAAGACATTCTGTACATTCAAGTACTAACCATGCCATATCCCATCATGCCTGTAGGTGTTGTAGCTGGGAAAGCCATGATAGGTGGAGGCTACAAAATAAAAGGACTAATTAAAACAAGTTCAAGTTGATTCAGTTCATTATGTTGTATAAAAGTACATGCTTACCATGGAGACAGGGTTCCATGTGGTGGACGGAGCAGTCTTGGGTTGCCAGTTCATTCCACCAGTTAATTTTTTCTCTCCTGGTTGGTTCCAGTGGATATCACTTTAAAATAATCAGAAGGCAAACTGAACATCAAATATATCATAAATACCAGAGTATAACAGGTTGGGTCAATCTGTAAAAAGAATTAATAGTGTCAGTAAGATCAACCCTTACTTTTTAGTGGTTCCATTTCCAATACCCAGATCTGTAAAATATGCATATTGACAGTTTGATATAGCTACGTTTAAAGAGACTCTTGATTCAAGTAGTATGCTCTTAAAACAACAGATGTGAAAAACTCTAAATAATTGTCACTTACTTCCAACAAGGTTGGCCAAGGATGAATCCAGGTCATCTGACATCAGTTTCTCTGGGTGCTGATTGGAGGACTGACTTGAACCAGCCACAGTGGGCTTCAAAATTCCTGCTGTGGTGTAGAGAGACAAGACAAGTTTATGTATATATCACACTTTACACCTAATCACCATTCAAAGTTTTCTACATGTCACAAAGAAATAAGAAATACAAAAAGTAAAATCATTTTAGGTGAAAAATAATGATACACTACATTACTCAAATACTGTCAGTTGTATATGTATATATATGTAATATATACACATATGTAATGCTGTATGTAATACTTTATCATGCTTCAATACTGTATAGTTTATACAGTTTAATATTATATGCAGGAAATACCAACTGAAGATATTTAATAACTAAATTATAATTACTTTAATTGTTGATGAAGAGAGGATGATGTTTTGTCAATATTGATTTAAACATCTTTACCATCTGTATCCAGGCTATTGGATGAAGTGGCTTTAGTACCAAAAACAGACTCAAAGTCAACTCGCAGCTCCCCTGAGCTCTGTGGAGGAGGGTTCTGTGGCGCTCCATACCCTACCAAATACCAAAAGACACACAACAAAAAGCCATTTAAACTCTCCCACAGTGGCCAACAAATGAGGTAGGATACAAATCCAGTTCACACACAAATCCAGTTCAGAATACACAAATCAAATCAAATCAATGGACAACATCAGCAGGTGTACAGGTATATGTGCTCCTAATAAATGTACTTGTGTCAACTGTCATATGACAATAGTAGAGAGTAAACTGCAAAGCACACATTTTTCCACACAGTCACCAATGGAGACTAGATTTTAAATTGCTCTTGTACAGTATTTTTATCACAGTCTACAGCCCAAACGCCATTAACACACAAGAGTAGTACACACAAGAATCATTCGCAGTGCACAGATCTGTGCAAAGTAGCAGCAAACTCTTCCCTGTAGCTCAACTGGTAAAGTTTGGCACTGGCAACATCAAGGTCAGAGGTTCAAGTCCCAGGGAGCACACATACTGATTAAACAGTCAATAAGGGTTTTCTTTACTCAAGCGGTTTGATGTAACCAGCCTGTGGTTTTCAATGGTACAACCGTGATACATTGTAACCGAAACTGCAACCATGTTAGACAAGATCAGAAAGCATTAGTCGGGGGGCGACAGCCAATAGAAACACTGATCACAAAAGGGGGCGAGGCCACACAAGACAAACCTCCAGCCACAGGCTCCCTACCTCTGAATAGGCCTGCTACAGTGGAGGGCTCAGACAGGAAGGGAGAGGGGTTTGGGAGATGCTGGGCCAAAGACGGTTGACCAAACGAGTCTGACAGGCAGGCAGGGAAAAGGAGAAAGACAGCAAGCATTACAATGTTATAACAGACATATAAACAAAAGCAAAGACGTCTCAGATAGACGGGTTAGTAAACAGCAATATTAAGACTACATAACAGCCATGTTGAAGGAGGCAAACATCATCCAGTAGGGATAATGACAGGTAGTCATGTGCTCTCCCTGTACACTGCTGCAGTGTCACTATGTTTCCTGAGAGATGGGAAACATAGGTGGGATGGTTTGCCATCGTGGTACCTGAGATTAAGTGCTCTATCCGCACAGTGCGTTTGTAATTGGTTGATACAGATGAACTTGAATCAATAAAGGGATTGTACTGATCTATGGTAAAAAAAAAAAGAAAAACAATCATTCACTTATAGGTTTATAGTTTAACTACTAAACTTTAAGAAGCATTTACAACTTAACTGAGGGTGAAAATACAATGAAATAAAGATTCTAACATATTTGGCCATTCAGAAACATTAAATGGTTTCATTTTGAATGGTTTTATAAATTCTAAATACATTTATAAATAACATTATACAGTATTATATAACTTACTATTTAGATTTGTGTTATATATAAATTCTATATATAATATTTACAAACTCAGCATTACCAATGCTGTAAATTGAATAAGTCATACCACATTGTTTTGGTATTTAACAAATAAACATAAATTTCTGGTTCTTCTCGTCTACTCTGCCTACAAATAAGATAAAACCTGTAATTAATGGAACAGCCCCACTTAAACTCATCTAAACAAAGTGTTGTGTTTGCTTGCAAGCATTCAGAGACATTATTACAAGAACAGCTACAGTATAGTACTTCTACTAATTTACTCTCTAATTACAGCCTGCATTTTAAACTCAAGGGTGACTTAAACTCATGCCTGTGAACAAACAGGAAAACATTGCGACTGAACTTAATCAGAGGATTCCTGATTTGACACAAGATATAAAACAAGCGAAATGAGGGACTTTTGGTGAGCAAAAGCTCAAACTTAAGCAACACTTTGGATAGGTGGAACAAATAAAACTAAAGAGTGTTTACCACCAAAAATCTCATGACCTGACGTCCTAGAGGAGAAACTAACACCATCTGATGACATAACAGGTAGATGAGCACCATCAACAACAAGTTTGGTTAGGAAAGGGTTTAGGTTTGGAATGGAGTCATCAACAGCTTCAGAAGAAGAGAAAGGATCTGAGCAGGCAGAAGGAGAAAGAGAAGAGTGGAACAGAAGGACATTAGAACAAGAACAGAACTGACACAGAAGCTACAGCATGCCAAATCTACAAAACGTGACATGCAAATGCATGTGAAACATCTCACCTCCCCAAGCTGTGGATGCAGAGGGTCCCGGCTGCATGCTTGACTGAAACTTAGTCTGCAGGTCAAAAAGGTCACTCTCCATCTTCAATGCACTGGAGATTGAAAACAGACAGACCTTGATCACAATAATTTAACTAATTTAGTGTCTAAGGCTATGACAGTCAATTAGATAAAACATTTCTAAAGTCATGGATAAACATGAGTTCACTATGCCACATGAATTGAGTGAATTGCTTGGCTAACCCATTAGAGCAGCTGGGTGTGGAGAACAGGTCTATGGCAGGAGCTGTGCTGATGCTTGCTGCAGTGGTGGAGACTGGAGAAGTGTCAGTCGTGGCGAAGGAAGGTCGCTTTGAGAGCTCCTTCAACCTCTGTTCCTGTTTATGTAAAGAAAACAGGAATCCTCTTCAAATTGCTGATTTCAAATGTTACCTAAATTTTTTTTGTGCTGCACACAGATGCACATATACTGAAGTCAGCCAACCAGAGTGAAACTTATGATTTTAACCACCTTAATGCAGTATGCATCACACAAACATGCAATTTGGACACATTTTTTGAGGCAACTCAATTGGCTGCATGATTTGTCTATCAAAACCTGTTCAAATCAAATAAAATGTTTTTGGGCAAAAATGTAATTAGACATAATCAAAACCAGCATGTATATAGAGTTTAAATGTATGCACATTCCTACACCAATTAGACATAATAATGCATATTTATTTCCTAACACAGCAGAACAAAGGAGCTGTTATGTACCTTCAGAGCTTTCAATCGCGTCTGCTCCTCCTCCAAAGCTGCCTGCTTTTCTCTTTCATCCACTTTAGTGAAAGACATGCCAGTGTTGGCCAGAGATGACACAGCATTGGAGAGTGTGCTCGCCCTACAAAAGCCCAAGACGCATAAATTGGGTTTCTCTTGAAACTTATACCTTCTGCATTTGTCAGGCATGCAGCTCCTATAAGCATTAATGCATCAAGTCCTGTCAACAAGCTGTGTTTGCTACAACTCATTCATTTGTATTCAGCACCGAGCGTGACGTCTGATTGGCCCACCTGCTGGCAGCGGTGGAGTCCTTCACCTTTTTCCCTTCTAATGAAGCCAAGTGTTGCTCCAGGGCATCCAAAAGACTACTGGGAGCCTGAGGGGGATGCAGAAACATTCACTCAGGAATAATGCCCTGACTGCATCAACACACCAATGAAAGCAGAGTAAACAGCTTGACAATAATAATAAAACAGTGCAGAGGAGTGCAGAAGAGAAGTACTTACACAAACTGTAAACTGAAGGTGGACAGAAGGTGGAAAGATAAAGGGAAATACAGAATATAAAGGTGGTCTTGGTCACACATTTAATGCACAAGTTTCAAATCTGCTGTTATACAGTATAAAGCCTTGATGATATTTGTACTGATTATATATATTCTAGATTTTTCATGTGTCCATGTTTAACATTGGCCATTACAGATCCTGGATGTTATAATAACAATCCATTTCCACACCCAAAGCATCAAATATTACTAATTGCACAAGATCTCCCATGTGGCACTATGTAGACAGCCAAAGTGCTTTAGGTAACTCCACTGCTTTCAATAGCGGAAACCTTTAACACAAAGGGCATTGAAATTTTAATTTGTCAAGTTTTGTTAGATTTCTAAAATTTTACATCTTAAATGTAAACCTCACAAAAACTAACTTTCAACAAATATATTGTATTTCTGAGAGTCATATTTTAACCCCATTTCATGTTCAAAGCACCACACTGGATTGTATTTTTATTGACCAACCAAAACAAGAAAATCCTGCCCATGACAAAACATGATGCACAGGGCTCTCGCCCGGTAATTGACGCTTTGGGAGTGAAAACCTGCTGCATTTAATGTCAGTACATTTGTCGTAACTGTGGGAGATCATTATTATCTTTCATTATTATTCCTTAATCTCCATTGAGCCCACAACACCTTTATTTGCTGTAGACAGGGAAAAGGTCAGACAGAAAAGGTGAGAAATCTTTAGTGGCATGCGCATCTCAATGGCCTACATGCAGCTGGCAGTCAGAAACTGTGCATTTGCATAAGAAAGTAAGAAAACACAACAGTTTGGAAATTGTCCAGGATAGTTAATGAAAGTCAGGATTAAGAGTGTGATCATACCTGGGACAAGTCCGGGATGTCCCCACGATCTATTCCCACCTGCTGTGAAATGACAAGAGCAAATATATTACACAGAGCTGCTTACTGAACCTTCTTGCTAAACTAAAGCAACAGATGAGAATCTCACCTCAGCCACTTTAAGGAACTCTGAAATCCGGGTCATTCGAGTGAGGAACTTCTTGTAGATATCCAGACCCTCTTTGCACTGAACCTTCTTCATGTCAAAGTATTTTTCTGAGGGCAGACGACAAGTAATGACCCATTACCAATTAGCAAAGTGGAAACTTCTGCATGTGAAGGAATTAATATTGATCCCACTGGCTTAATTTGCAAGGTATCTAACAATATAATTTCATAAGCTTTAGTGTTTTGAATAGAGAAAGTGATTTGAATAGAGAAAACAGGTCTGCTGAATGCTCCTGGTTTTCTCACAAGTAAGGAAATCGGGTGTCATTTGATTATAAGGATCTTGAAGTTTTCACAAATTATAATTGTCTTATTCTCTTGGTTTTCATTTTGTTAGGATTGATTTCATTTTGTTATGATTGATATTCAAACATATCTTAAATGTTTAGATCTATTTATATTTCTACTATTATTTTAAAGTATATCATTTTTATCACCAACTGTGGGCAAAGACTCATACCAAGCATTTCACTACATGTCATACTGTGTATGGTTGTGTATGTTACAAAAAACACAAAAATGACAATGAATCTACATGTTTTTATCTGTGAGGTTTTTCCTTTTTTATTTTATAGGACAGAAATCAGGACATGCTATAGGTCAGATGTGAACCAGCATCCTTGTTAGTATAACTGTTTGAGAGCATGTACACTATCCATTGTGCCAAAGCTCTCTAAGCTCACATCACATTTAAAAAAACTTCGATTTTTTAATAAGAAGTCAAATGTATGGTGCACATTTTACAATAAAATTACAAAGTTCATTAATAAAGGTAATTCAGACCTCATAACTCAACTGAAAAACCTACCCAGTAAGTTAATTATCCCCTCATTGTAAGCCGCAAAAAGCCGGATGGAGTCTTTAAAGAGAAGCATGAATGCGGCATTGATAACCCCGTTGGTGAGCTCATTGGCATTGACCTGGACACACACAAATATGTATTTCTAAATATATGCATGTAATACAAGGTAAAATACTCAAGTACATTGCTGCTATAGATGATACATTCATCTAGAGATCAACAGACTGAGCATCCATAAGCAATAAGCATTTTAGGACATGCATGCATGTAAATGATCCATCAGCTCTATGCATTCCAACTTACATTAAAGTCAAGAAGCGCATCCATCTGGTTCTGTATAATAGGGATGGTTTTAAGGAGCTTCTCTGTGTTCATGGTCCTCATCACTCCATCCACACTTAAGGAAAAGGATTGATTTTAAAACAGGTCAAATGACACTGGGGGATCAGCACATAAAGGTTTAGTGCACAATCCACAGCAAATGACTTCAGGCAATTCAAAGCCAGTGCAAATCCCCTCTACCTGAAAAAACTGCACTGTATCCAGTGAATAATTTACTGCTCAAATGAATCACCATTTGAGTTACATAATGCACTTAATGCAAAAATCTGCACACCCAAGAAAATATTTTCAGTCTGTGAAGTAAACTACCTAATAGCTACCTGCTATTTCTGGGTTAAAATTATGTTTTATAAAAAAGATTCACTGACATATCTTACCCACGCTTGACTTTTGTGAAGTCAAATGCCACCTGCCGATATGAAACCGCTTTTTCATTCAGGTATCGACTATACCGCCGAATGAATGTTGACATATCGTAACCTAAACAAACACCAATAATGCTGAGCTGTGAAGTTTCTAGAGTTCCACAAATTCACATAAATAAACCTACAAGCTTACAGTTTCCTTGCATACTCAGCTGTGATAAGAGCATTTTAACACTGAAAACATTACACTTGCATTACACTTTACTATTAACTTTACTATGTAACACTGAAAACATTACACTTACACTCCCTTAACCCTAAGGGAGTAGTCTGCTACATAACAGATTACTGTAAAACACACTACAATCATTAAAAAATATAAATTATTTACTTGACTCGTATTTAAAACAAAATCATGCATCCAATAATGAGCACCAAATTAAACAAATGAAATAAATAAATAAATGTGGACAGTCAAATACTTCACCTTGTAGGCCACTTTTGTCCAGGAAATTACTGAGGTTAAATAATGTGTTCCTGGAGGCCAAGTACTGAATAAATCGCTGTAACCAAAAATAAAAAAAGATGTTTAATACAAACCACTGTCATCAGATCTTTGCCCTGAACATTTATTAGTACGTTCAGGAAGTGCGTTCAAAGTGTACAGATCTCTCACACACACACTCACCTCGTTCCCGTACACCATGAGGTGATGTGTTGTGATTAGGGACTTGAAGACTACGACCCAGCTGGTGTTGGTGGTCCTCTCAAACAGAGAGTCTGCCAGCTGAGGAATGTTCACATTCATCTCATTGGTACAATGTATCAGATCTACAACAGAAACAGACATTTCCATCAATTACAGACAACAATGATCAGTGAAATGGGAAAATGTGATCAATTAAACAGACTCTAGTGGTAAATAAGCTTAAAAACAACATCAAGTGCTTTGTTTTTCGGGATTATGTAACAGCACAGGAATTGCACAGTCCACTGCTATTTCAGTATGCAGGTGAACATTTTTTATAAGAAAGTAAAGAGTGCACAATGCAAACGTATCTTTTGTAGGTACTTGCATAAAAACAGAACTAATCTATAAATAGCACAATATAAACTGCAATCCATATTTCAATTGGCTAGCTAAATGCAAATGCTATAAATATTTCTAAATGCTAATAATAAAATGCAAATGATAACCATATAATGCGCATAATTGGGATAAAAATAGACTTATAAACTTTTTAATGGAGGAGAAAAAGCTTCCCACAAAAAGAGTCTTATTTATTGACAAGGTTGTTGGTTAGTTTAAGAACAGACACAATGAAGAGCTAAAATGGATATGTTATCGGCTGATTACCCAAATACCGACTGATTAATCGGCCTGGCCAATATATCGGTCTATTACACTCAAAGACATAAAATTCCACCACGTTTAGAAAAAAAAGACCACGTTTTTAAAGGGATAAAAGCTCCAGATTTACAGGATAGACAGTGCTGCTTCTAAATTAACAGGGTCAAGCTTTTTGACATTCAGCCATGTTCAGAAAACATGGCAACAAAATATTTACATTGATGATGATGTACATGTATGAAGGGCAGTTTGAGAAATCAGATGAGCATCATCTTCAGAATCTTATTTCTGAATGAGTGAGACTGAGCTTTAATCATGTGGTTGGTTGGCTAGATGGTTTGGTGTAAACCAGCTGTCTCCAAAACACTGCCAACTTTGATTCATTCAATTACATCACTCCTACTGCTGAGAAACAAAGCCTTTATTCCAAAAGATGACAACTGAAATGCACAATTTAACATGTACCACAGCTATATGCTCATCTAGCCAAAGGAACCATCAGTAACAACAATCTGTGATTGTGACATTATAACTTCAGCTGCTTTAATCATATCTGCAGTTAACTAAACCACTGCTTTAAATTACATACAGACAACTTTTCAGTTAAACGGTTACATACAAAAGGCAGAGAAGTTTCCCACAAAACTGCATTTTACATTCTACATACCACTGCAAAAGATGAAAAACTCTATCAAATTTCATGCCCTTTCTGAGTTACTGAGGTCTATTACCACATATAGATTTATGACAATGTTGCAGTGAAACATGGAAAAGAATTTCCAGTCTTGAGACAGAAAATAACAGATCTATTCTCAAACACAGAGAACAGACTTAGTATAGACTGGCAGGCCACCAGAAGTTACTAAGACGCAAACCATTCACTGACATCACCTCCAAGCTTGTTCTGAGATGAAGCCAAATGGACATTGTGCAATGCAGATACAAACTGAATGCGAATGAATATTAACAAATAAAATCAAAGCATCTTCTATTCAATTACCTGTGTACAATTGCATAGCATACACTATATAAATGATCTACTGTATAACTGCTCAAAAATCAATATGGGGATTATACAAAAATACTCAGTATAGCATAACAATGCTATGAAGGTGTGCAAGAGCCTCCGATAAACTATACAGAAAGTAGTTCAAAGCTCTGTGAAAACACTGAAACCATGAACACACCAGATTCATGTCATCAAACTTGATGGCAAAGCTCCCACAATCACTGCTTACACAGAAATAAATGTATGATAATGCACTATTATACTTCAGATGTGATGCATGTCAGTTTTAAATAAATGGCATACATTTCCAATATCATTAACAGAAGCCTCCATCTAATCACGTTAGCTTAGCACAACCAGGGCCTGCCTATTGTACAACAGCCTAAAAATCACAGCAATCAACTCAACAGCTTTAAAAGCACGCATCATCACACATGTTAAATAAATGAACTATATCGCGAATAACACTTACAATCCAAATGTTTCTTTTTCGGGCCCATGATTTCGTGCGTTGTAGCCTTGCACACCGTTTTGGATACGGCTGATCCAGTAACGCTGTGCTGAGCGGCAGTTATCCTGTCTGTAATGCTCTGCCCAGACATCTTCAAAGCTTTCCACCGATCGCGGATGAAATAATACCGAAGTATATTTAAATTCACGATGCTGCTGTTGTGTTCACAGTTCCTGGTCAACCTCCGATCGTATACCACGAGTACACAGGCAGACAAAGAGCGGACAAGAGGCGGATGGGAGCCCGGCTGAACTACAGTTATCCGCTGAGCGACACGGTGATGGAGCCAGAAATGATGTTACTAAAAATCTCCCGCGAAATCGTTACATTGTTACAGTTTTCAAAGGTGCGCTGTAAATGTTCGCGGTCTGATTCATCTCGACACCGATCCCGCCGTCTGATCTCCGCCTGTCTTATTATTGCACAGCAGCGAAGACATTCAGTGAAATGGCGGGCCTGTGCTGTTCCATGCGTGCTGCAAGAAAATAGGACACTGGCCGCACCAGCCGCTGATCCAGGATCAGACGGTGGTACAGTCACACACGCACACCTTTACCATTAAAAATGCACTTGCTTTGCGAAGTATGTGGACGTAGTTTGTTTTATTAATCAGTTATATATTGAATTAACCATTATTACGATTGATAATATTTCAAAATAGCTAATAAGATTAAATATAGGCTACGAAACACGATGATAAAAGCACCGGTTTACATTAGTGTCTAGCATAAACCTTTGTTATAACTCCGAATTAAAGCGATAGAAATGCAAATTGCTCTTCGTCACAATAAAAGTTTAATTTCCACAAAAGAAACGTGCATTTATTTTTTTTTTTTAGCAGAAGACACTTATTTGAACAAGCCTCCAAATTGAAACCCACAACATGTAGCCAGATAAATTTCATTTAAAGCATTTATAAAATCCAGAACTTTTCTCGTTTTGTGGTCTTTGTGTTTTTGTTCATACTTTTGCTTTAATGATTCCAAACTTAATAGAACACACCGTAATAATACTTTTATATTATTATATAGACTTTAAATGTCAATACTAATGTATAGATGTAATAATGCATATATGTAATGACTATCATTAAGTGAAGACATCACGGGTGTACAGTGTTTCTCATTTCGCCTGACATAAACACAAGGGGGCGATGATGAAGCACTATGCTGATGGCAATAGTGATCGTAACGCTCTATTAGTGACAATTTAACCATGTGTCTAATGAATAATAATTGGCATTATACATATCTTGTTCTCTTAATCGTCTTAAATGAATAAACAAATCAAATAGCCCAAAGAACAACATTTATTTTCCTAAAACATCTGTCTTTTTTTTCTGTGTGTAGCTGTTTCTGTGCAGTTGCGTTTCTTTACACCAAGGATGCAATAAATTAAATAATGAAATACCTTAAACTTGGATTCATTCTTCCATACCATTTGCCCCCCAGATTTTGTGTTATTTTCCTACTATTACACATTCAGTTTTATTAGTCAGTTTCAGATGTGGGTTTTTTTTTGTTGTTGTTGTTGAACTGCGTATAAGGCCATAATGCCAGAGTATGATGTTCACTGTTACAGATGCAACTGGTGTTTGGCTTCTTTCAGAGCAATCTCCATGTGGCCCACACCCAAAGTGTTTTATTAGTAGACTGGCATAATGGCTGTTAAAAATTAAATAAAAATAAATTATTTTATATAGTAATCATTTCCCAATATTACTGTTTTTGACTTTACATTCAAATAAATGCAACCCCAGATAAGTCTAAGAAGTAGTCTAACAGCTTACATACACACAATAAGTTGTTTTACAACAATTAAAACATAACTATGACAAAAAAGTAACGTTTGCATCAGTGTAGAATGGGGGCATCAGTGTAAAAAGTCTAAACAGAGGCACCTTTTCATTAGTGAGATTGTGAATGACGTGATACACTGAAATGTTAGCCGACATTTATTTTCCTCTGTTGTAATTGTAGCCACTTTTCAAAGGTGTTTTTATTCATACAGACAAAACACCTGTACGTTATATTAATTTGCGACAACTTAATTTGTAATCTATTTTCTTGATTTGATGTACTGTTAAAATGTTCGAAATAACGTACAATAATTAAAATAACGTACAATAATTTCCTTAACTTTAGTGTTTCCATAGTTTCAACTCAATTTTCTACATCAGTAATTAAATTCGCCACAGATTAGTTTAAGGCAACTAAACTTAAATTTTATTTGTAGTGGGTTGAATTGTTTTACACTGTAGTGGTATAGACAATTGTCTATTTACCAGCATACCTCAAAGATTGTGTAATGGAGGCCATACTGGTTCTATGCCCCAAAGTTTAGTTAGTATGTGGCAAATCAGATTACTTCAGAGCATTTTTATTATTTTAACTGGTTAATCTGACTGATCATAATAAATTAATCTGTAGAGGAGGATGAGCTAAGGGATTATCCTCCATGCCTGTGGTTAATACACTCCACTCTACTGTAAATGTACTAAAACTGGAGGTGAAGCATTAAAACCAAAATATTTTTTACAGTTGTAGATATGAGAATATAGGCCTCATAAATCTGATCTCAGAAAAGTGAGATTATGTGGAATGTGATCCTTCAGAACAAATTAGAGCACATGGCTGCCTGACTGTATCTGGGACATTTCATGGGTGGGTAGTGTAAAATATAGATGGTAGTGGTTTCAGTATTTATGTTCATTTCAGGTAAAGGGGGCCATTTGATCCATATGAGTACCTCTGTCAAAAGTTCATCATATTTAATTTCAGAGAAGCCTAATAAGTTCAAGATTAACCAATTAAACTATTTGTTCATTTTGTGACCACCAGCATCCTATTAGAATTGGGCACTCAATATTGTATTTATGTGCTTATGTGTCTGTCTTAATTTGCTATATTCAAACAAAAAACCTATTTAATGTGACAAAACTATTAAGTATTTGATTAAATTGAATTGGTGTACTAGATAACTGGACCGATATACACCACATAATAAAATTTTTATGCTTCTAAGTTAACTGCGTTTTCCCCCATCCTACATAGTCAAAAATATTATTTAATATGAGTAAATCAGCCTGACTACACTAGGTTCTGCCAACAAGGTCAATTTTAAAGCTTACATTAAGTAGAACTATCCTTATGTTACAAATTGATGTAAATCATTTATGTATTAGCATTACATCTAATGTGCATCAATGGGCAGGTTGTAATTGTGTTTGCATGTATAGTGGCAGGGCCCCAGTCCCCATACACCCAGCAGTGTTTAAATGTATTTTGTGTTCCCCTCTTATTAAGAAGCCAGGACAGTGTTCCCTGATGATGGCCATGGGTAGTGCATCAGTGAGCATTAATGGTCACGCTAAACGTAAGAAGCCAGGAGGCCACAGTGACAATAGCAGCTGCACACTCACTATCAACTCTGATGGGCTGATAGAGAGAATAAACCCTTTAGTCACTTCAGCCACTGTTGAAAACATAATTCCAGCCTTCAGTCCCACACTGAGCTCAGACATTATTGAGCGATGACAGAGGCAGATCAAGACACGAGAAGATGAGTGGGAAATTGTAAAAGCTGCTCATGTTTCTCGGTCCATAAAAAGAGATTTGTTCAGCGCTTTGAGATCCTGATGGATTTTCCCATGTTGTTCAGGACAGCTCTTTTTGTTAAAGACTCCTGATAACGACTCATTGTTTTGGCTACAGTAGGGGCCCGTGGTGCAGGCGGCCCCATGGAGATGCCAGACTACCTATTCACTCACCGGCAGCAGGTGGAAACACATGGAGCGCACCTCATTCGCTTGCATCAGGGGACTGAGGTAAGAGACAGGGGAATCAGCACATCCCCACTGTTACACTATAATATATCAAATATCTCATATTATCTCAGTTAATGCATAAAATGAATTGTATTTCTGATATTCCAAATATGACTGATCTTCAGGTGTTGAAATGGAGTGGATATATGTTCCTCTTCTGCTCTTTAGTGGAATTCCTGCAGCTTTAACACAATTCAATGGATTCAACTGTGATCCAAACTACCACAGCAGATTTCCTGGTAAGAAATTGAGAGCCAAAAGTAATATATCTCCGAATATGCACTGACATGCAATTTTCATATAATTGAAATATATGAAATATATACACATCTGGCAAAGAATGTGTTGCCTACAAGCACAGCAAATGTTTTTGGGGTTCCATTTGCTTTAATCTCCCATTAACAATCTTCCGTTAAAAGCAAATCTGTTTTTCCTTCAAGGTGACAGGGATATCAGTGTATACTGTGGTGTTCAAACAATCACACTAAAGATTAATCTCTGCCCTGTGCTGTACTCCGGATACACCGATACTGACCTGGCACTGAATGGTCGCCATGGAGACGTCCAATGTAGAGGCTTCATAAATAACAACACCTTTCCCACCGCAATGCTCTTCAGCATCAGTCTGAGCACTCTGGAGGCCTGTGGGAACACACTGGTGGTGAGTGATTCTACTTACAAACAAATACCATAGTACTATCATGATGTTTGGCCATTTAAAGTCATAGAGTACAACGTTTTTGACGTATAATATGGTATCTACGTCTGGATATAATCAACGCACCATGGTATTGCCATAGGTCTTTGCTGTATCACCATTTACAAAAGCCACAGTACTTTTTAAAAGGCACAGATTATTGTTTTTATGCTTTTTAAGAATAAATACTCATTGTTCTTTCTGAACTTGTACCAACATTTTTGTATTATTTTTTGTGTTAGTACTGTATTGCGTAATGTAACTGATGTACTTACTGGATGCGCTGGAGCTGCTTATGTGATTTTTAAATGTGGTGATTTCCCTCATGTAAATAAGATTTGCATTAGGGAACACTTTGCTTTTTTATATGTGTGGGCAGGTTTCTACAGCTCAGGGCAACAACGCTTATGGAAACACCTCCATAGTGCAGATGGGAAACATATCAGGATACATTGACACCCCAGACCCTCCTACTGTCATCAGCTACTTGCCCGGTCTGCTGTATAAATTCAGCTGTAGTTATCCTCTTGAGTACCTGCTCAACAACAGCCAACTGGCATCGTAAGTCTGGCATCTGTAAGACGTAACACCCCAATTCTTCCTACTATAATTGCAGTAACATCTTAACCTAGGTCTAAGTATTCTACTGTACGCTTTAAAGGGACAGTACACCAAAACAGTACACCAAATAGACAAAATTCGGACTATTCTGTCATTATTGACTATAACCATGTTGTTTCAAATCCACTTTCTTCATTCCAATGGAACACAAAAGGAGAACAGCAGAGGTTAAGCAGAGTGTTGGAAACTAACAGCCTCAGTCCCCATTCACTTTCATTGCATCTGTTTCTCATACAGTGAATGGTGACTGGAGACGTCAGTCTCAAACATTCTGCCTTTTAAGTTGAAACAACATAAGGGAAAATAATGACAGAATTTTTATTTTTAGGGTGAACTATCCCAATGAATAAGGGTTTTGTTTTTGTTCAAATATTAAATAAAATATTTTCCATAGTTGTCTGCCTTATCACCCTATCATAGAATTAAAAGAACACTGCTGCTGTGAATGCCCTGTGAAGCAGAAGCAGATGAGTTTATGCTTTATTGATACTTTCTGCAATGAATAGACTGTGCTGATGAATTTCTCTGTTGTCACCTTCCTTTAACAGCTCATCTGCTGTAATATCAGTGAAAGACAACAACGGTACTTTCCTGAGCACTCTTACTTTAGTTCTTTACAATGTAAGTAAAACAATAAAAGTGTACAGTAAATGCTAATCACCTACATTTAATACTTCATTCATCATACATTTAACTGTTTTTGTTCACAGTAGTAATATTTTAACAGGACTCAACCTTCAGTCAGCTGATCTCTATACCGAATGCCGGCCTGTCCTTAAAGACCCGCGTGTTTGCTGCAGTTAAAGCTACTAATCTGGACAGGAGGTATACCACAGTACCCAACAGAAAACACATGTTTTTGCATAGTATGCAATATATAATTCATCATACACAGCTCTATTTTCAGATAGTGTATCTTATTTTCAGTTATCCTGAAAATTAGAGTGTGTATCTAGCAACACCAAGGTCATGGGTTAAACACTAAATTTAATGTATGCTTTGAATGCACAAGTTGTTTTGTGTTAAAACTGTCTGCCAAATGCATAAATGTAAATGCAAAATCTGTATAGCATTATTGCCCTGCTGACCCTGCTGGTTATGTGTTCTGACTTCTTAAGCAGACAATTCAGGAGCTCCTCGGTCTCGAATAGATTGACATTGACAAAGCTTTTTAAAGGTTTCTATTATCTGTTTCTATTTGGTTGCAACAGAGATTTGAGGTTAGATTCCCATTAATAGCAGAAATGACTTTTCCCCACAGGTGGAATGTTCTGATGGATCACTGTTATGCCACTCCCTCTGGGAACCCTAATGATGAGTTACGCTATGACCTTTTCTTTGGGTAATTTTGTATTTTCTGAAATTATGTGCACATTAACCTTGTGATTACCTGCTCAATGGACTGCTAAACAACGAACAAAGGCCTTTCAGAGGATATTTTGTGTGTTTGAGTGTGTAAGATTTTGTGGGTTTGTTTATTTGTGACTGAATTTTCTTTCAGCTTATACACTGTACATTTTTCTGTGGTGGGGATTTAAATAGGTGTTACAAAGATCCACAGACGACTGTTTTTGAGAATGGAAAAAGTCAAATGGGTCGCTTTGCGTTTGAAGTCTTTCGTTTTGTGAAACATAAGAACCAGAAGATGTCTACTGTATTCTTGCACTGTGTCACAAAGTTGTGTCGAGCAGATGACTGCACAATGCTAATGCCGGTAAACAACCCTACTAGTTGGTGCATGTACTATTGTATCTATTATACTAATTTGTTCCATTCTGTGTTCTGCCTCAATTAATGTTTAAAGCAAAGTAAACAGCATCTAACTGTAATGTTATTCTGTGACAGATCTGTGGAAAGCGCAGAAAGAGAGACACTGTGGAGAATCATGCAGTGTCAGGTTCAGCCTCTGGGGACGCAGTCATAACTGCAGGCCCCATAATCACTAGAAAAGGTAAGAGCCCTATTCTTTGTCATTATAATGTAAATCCATGTATATATAATGTATACCTTATGTACTCTATATGTATAAATGTTTTGTATTCATCTTGTGCTTTTTTGCAGATGAAACTCCAACCAAGAATTCACAACTCGGTAAGATTTAGAAAGAAAGCAGTGAAGTAGTGACTAAAGCCTGTTGCAGCTTCTTGTCATTAGTGGACCCCCACCCACACCTCACTGAAACCTTTGTGTGTTAGACATCAGCTCTGTTGTCACAGTGAAACAGTAAACACCAATGTCAAATTCTTAAAATTAGCTCCATGACAACTATGGTACATATTTACAGAATTCTTCTTCTCTGTTCCTAAACCCTCAATCATCCAATCCCATTCACCCTCACACAGCTGTACTCATCACATCTCACCTCTTTCTCTGGCCCTGCAGCAGACAGGTCCTCTCAGGAGTGGAATGCTGTCACCAGTGGCTTGATATCGGGTGTGGTCGTGTTAGGAGTGATGAGTCTGGGTCTCTTCATCCTCTCCCTCAGACTGCTCAGGAAACCCAACACTTCTAATCTGACAGGGTTCTGGAACACCAGCTTCAGATGATCTCCAGTCTTTCACTATGACTCCTATGGCTGAATTTGATGCTTTAGGGGGGAGTCAGAATTTTAGATTTTTTGAATTTTCCATAACCTTTACTAAGAACGTAATTTGTGGGGATTTTTTTTACTTGTCTTACAACCAATTAAAGGTCATTGTCTCATTTCAATGTATGTGACTTAATGCAAGTAACGCGTAGCGTTTTTACATGCAATTTTGGAGGGAAAAAAATTCCAGCAAAATTTAACACTGTGAAAACCTACATCTGTAAACTAATGTTTTTACAACCAAATGTTTCTCTGTTCATATTCCTATAACTACAGTTTAACCTTAACCAGTTTAACTAGCGCTTTTATATGGTTTGCCTTTTATGTTAAAACAATGCGTTGGGCTTCTTTGTTAAATATTGCTACTGTATGAATCTAATATTTCCTCTCAAAATACCTCAGTTTACTACAATCCATTTAGGGTCTGTGATCCTTCATGTCTTGGAGTGCAGATGTGATGATGTTGAAATATTTGTGATTTTTCATCACAAATATTCAGCTGTAAGTTCTTGATTATTTTATGAACTGAGTGTATTAATGAGCAGAAGATGGATGACAAACAGAACAGAGAGAAAATTTTGAAAGAGATAGAAAAGAGAATGTTTAAGGTTAAATAGTAGTTGAGATCATTTTTTCTTCACAGACCTCCACTTTAAGTGCATTCTGTCAGCATATTTTTACAAACTAATATGAACCACAGTTCAATTGAACCATTTGTTTACTGTGTGGTAAACAAATTGGATGAACCACAGTTATTTACTGTGGCAATAGTTTGTGTGATACTGTCAAAATAATTTTAAATATTAGTAGACAAACATTACAGTGTTTTTTGTACACTGAAGTGCCATTATGATCTGTAGGGCATGCTGTAGACACTTTTGAAATGTCACATTCTAAGCATCAATCCAATTCATTTGACTCATGTTGGTTTCTGTTGTTGTACACATTATTGCATTGGCCTGTAAACATTTTATTGCATGTTCAAGTCTTTTTTAATTAAGCCACAAGTGCAAATTGTGAAAATTAAAATATAAATACAACCACTATATGATTCTCACAGTGACCCTGCAGATCTACACAATCTGCATGTAATACTGCAGACTCTGCATTAGTCAAAATGATGGTTCAAAGGCCATGGGACTCTGATCCTTCAGAAAATATCTGAGACATATCAGCCCTCTCATTTCTTAGCTGAACTATGATGTTATGGATCATTTGACGTGATACTACGTAGTTTTAATCTATACACAGAAAATAGTAAAGATGTCAGCTAGCATGCTCAACTGAAAACGTCATCGCCAACATTATTTTATTTATGGGTCTGTAACAATTTCAATGGTTTTGAATTCTTTACAATAGTGAAAGGGCAACACCCAATACTCTGATTTGACCCTAATTAGAAAAAATGTTGTCCTTCCCAGGTAGCTCAGCTGACAGGTTCATATTACAATTCCATTGGGTTTTCCAGTGATTATGTACCACCAAAACCACTGAAAACCACAATTATTAATGGATTTTCTATGCACAGTTGACATGCTACATGCTCCAATGTTAATGATTTTGGTTTTAAAATTTGCTCTCAGTCTAATTTGCTAAAACTCTTAGAGTTCTAAAAGAAGACCTCCAACGTATTGCGTGCATTCTCAAATAATTCATTTGATTTATTGAATTACATATTAATATGTTACAGAATGTTCAAGGACAAATGACAAAGACAGTGGTCATTGTTTATGGTCTAACTCTGATGTGTAAGGTTTCATCATTTGCCTCAAGGTAAGGACCATGGTATCTTATCCACAAAGGTGAATTGTTCTCCAAGAACTCAAGCAACCATACCAAATGGCAAATGACCTTCTTTTGGTCCAGTCCTCCGGATGTGCTTTAACTAACTTTTCTTACGTGCACATGCTATATAAAGAACAGGCTGAAGTCCATCTGAATCCAACAGAAAATTTAAGGAGTTACAGGATCTTACTATTAACAGTAGCCATACCTTCAGGAGCTCTAGGTGTTGGGCACTCTCTGGTGTACTGACAGGGACGTTTGTTTGATTACCATTTGCTGTTAAGCTTGACGTTGATGAAGAGCAGATAACTGACATGGGTCTACTCAGCCTTTTGATTTTGGCCACGCTCATTCGAGGCCACTTGGCTCTTACTGTAACCGAATGTGGATCTTACTTCAGGCGTCCAGGTATTGTTTTTGTGGTATACTTGACTTTTTTCCACAAATGATTTTCCAGCTGTTTTTAGCTAACTAAAGTAATGATTGAGTGTGATTTATAGAGAGATCGTGAGGTGGTTCTTAGTCTAACAGAATGTTCTTGCTTTGACAGAGTACACCGACATAGCAGTGACTTGTGGGACCGAAACGATTAATTTGGCGATCCAGGTTTGCCCAGTCATTTACACAGGATACAATGAGAGCTTGTTGATTTTAAACCAAATGGCAAGTGACCCACTCTGCAGAGGGACGTTGGATGCGACTGTGACCCCTCCAGTCGTGCGGTTCAGTTTCCCAGTCAGGCAACTGGATGCCTGTGGCAGCGTCTTCTTAGTGAGTAATTGCATCCCAAGCTACATTATACTGAGCGCTGTAAAGATCTTACCAACAGGGGCCAACGTTGCTCCTTTTACCCCATTCAGATCATATACTGCAAAGGTTCTCAACTTTGGCCCTCGAGGTCCACTTTCCTGCAAAGAATAGCTATAACCAAGCACATCAGGGGGCCGGAGATGAGAACCTTTTTAACTTCTGCAGAAAAACAATGGAGGATTAATGTTTCTTATCATCTTTCTCGTTTTCTATCTTTCTGTTTTGTAATCTTTTTGTGTGAATTTTGATATGATAGACCACAAGCGCTCCAGGCACCGGTATCTTCTCGGACTTCTCCAATATCCAGACGGTTAACATCAGCGGGGTGGTCCGATCTTTCGACCCCACCTTAGGAACAGTGACTTACAATGCTGAGCTGAAATATTTTTACTCATGTGCATATCCACTCGAATACCTGATCAACAATACACAAGTTGATGTGTAAGTTTCTAAAATATTTAATATCTGTAAATGAGATGCGATGCTCTTGGGTTATATGAAGCCTTTAAAGGAATTTTAAGCAAGTTTTCATTCTTGGACTATAGTCCGCAAGTCCTTATTAAACATAATATAAAACATCTCAGTTATGCAGCTTTAATTGTGACAGTCGACTAAAAATAAATCCTTAGTTTCCTTAGCTTTCTAAAACTCAATTTTGCAGTTTAAAGTAGACATTAAATATTACATTTTAATGTTTGTACATAGTAAATCAAAAGCACTAGATCACTATGTGGAGCTCTATGTGAAGTAATTTGATCTTAATAAGCAATAATGATTATCACAAAGGCTTCCATTTTGTATTTTATTTATTACTGTTGTTGATTTATTTATCCTATTTTTTTCGGCAAATTGTTATACAATACTTTGATATGTAAGTGTTTATTGTCTTGTTTATTCATTATGAGTGTCAATAAAGGAACAGAAAAGCTAATATCTAACCTTTACCTCCCTCTACAGGTCATCATCCTCCATTGCAGTGAAGGATAACAACGGAAGTTTCATCAGTACTTTAAGCATGCAGCTCTTCAGAGTACATATACAAATACATTTAAATTAAAATGATTAAGTCCTTTTATTAAATATAGAAGATTTACAGAAATCAGTGTTTTGTTTTTGTCACTGTGTCATATATACTTTCTGCTGAATAATTGATATTTGAATACTGTCTCTCTAGGATGTGAACTACACTTATCCACTTGTTATGTCGTCTCTGGGTGTTGAACTCAGGACCACAATCTATGTGCAAGTGATCGCAGCCAACCTGACCTCACAGTGAGTACCGTCCACTGATTTTTCTCCTTAGCTCTCCTTTCATTAGTGTGTTTAAAAAGCTGACTGAGGCTGTCTGCACTTTCTCCACAGGTATCATGTTCTGCTAGATCGATGCTATGCCTCTGTCTCTGCCCTGCCATCCAATTCAAGCTTTTTTAATCTCTTTGTTTCGTAAGTCCATAGGAACGCAAATATTGAAGCATGCAGGGCATGTTTATGTAATGAGTAATAAACTTTTGCTTGTTTGCTCAAGGTGCTCGAAGGATCCAATGACCACTCTTATAGAGAATGGGGACAGCCAGAAAGCTCGCTTCAGCTTCCCAGCCTTCCGTTTTATTGAACAGCAGAACCAGACTATTTCCACCTACTATCTCCACTGCATTACCAGGCTTTGTGAACTCACCACGTGCACCCAATTCAAGGTACTTTACACTCTTGAAAGTTAAGCATGGCTGCACCAGGCTGAAGTCACTGTAACACTCTGTGTTTTGTTTGTGTTTATTTATTAAACTGATAACAAACAGTATGAGGGTCCATTTTTCTTGGAATTTTAACCTACATGTCATTCTTAAACAATCAGCAATGTGGCAGGAGGAAACGAGACACACAAACAACCACAATTAAAGATGGTGTCTCAGAGACCACCCTCATCACCTCTGGACCTCTTAAGGTTCAAGCAGATACCCGTATGTCTACATCTCTATTGTCTCTGTTATCTTTTTACTAATAACTAATTCATTATCTGTCACATGACATTGTGTGTGTGTAATTGTGTGTGTGTGTGTGTGTGTGTGTGTTTATTTATTTATTTATTTATATACTGATCATTGTTCTATGTGATATTATTAATAATAACTGATAATTGTTCTTTATTGCAGCTATTACCTCTAATCAAGAAGGTAAGTGCATTTCATGACATTGATTCTTTAAATATTACATTTATATTTATATTAATTTATGAAATACTGTTTAAGTCAGATTGGTAAAAGTCTATCATTTGATAAATAACTTGTTTTGTTGTGTATCCCTCTACAGCCCAGGCCAGTGCTCAGAAGAACAGTGCTAATGGAGCCTCTGTTGGACTGGGCATTGCTCTGGCTGTTCTTGTCATCGCGGGCAGTGTCGCCGCCCTCATGGCTGTGTCATTTTACCGCAAACTCAGGATGCTACGCTAACTGCCCAAAGTCCCAGAGCTCTTTAATGTAGAACATAAACAGTGCTGGTTGAGGTGAAAACACAAAATCTGTGCTATAACCGTGTCTGACATCCAACTTTTGAACATAGCAGACAACATGATTATCAAACAAAAAAAGCAGCATTATTTATGAATAAAGGACAATGTAGCTCTACACAGAAGTTGAGTAACATATATAGTTATTGATATATATTTATATATATTTATATTGTGTCAGGTTGAAAGAGAATATTTTGCTAAATGTATTAACTAAATGTTGAATTTATACTGAAACACTAATATATACAGATGTATTTGAGATTTTATATACTGTGTCAACTAAAACAGAGCTACATTACATTTTTAAGCAAAACAAAAGCAGTTTGAAGCATTTTGTGTAAGAAAGAGGATCACAAAGGAACGTATGCTTGTATATTGAGAGTGCAAACAAGGCATTTTTAAAGTGGCATATACTGTGAGATGCAATATTAACTAGTGATAAACAGATGTTTAATCGTAATAGAATACATGCTACGTTTTCCAAAGTTACAGTACTGTGTTACAGTAGTTGCAAAATAAGATTTATAATACGATTCTGGGCTTCAGGATTGACAGCTTTAAAAGAACAGTTGTATATGCCTTATGAAGTATCTAAGTGCTGCATGAAGAGCCCTTCTTTGATTTAGGACACTTGTATCTTTTTAATATGGAAGGAAAATGCAATTTTGGAATGGGGATTGTAGGCACAAATGTAACATTAAAAATAGATTCTGGCAATTGATTCTGTAGAACCTGCTTGTTTCCAGAAATCATTTTGTTTCTAAATTTTATTCGGCGAATTTGTTCTTTAATTGCATGCAATGTTATTAAATGAAGGCTTGTAGAATTGTGATCTTAATCACTTTCTGTTGTGTTAACCATGAACACCACCAGGGGGAGCCTCACCATTATTTGGGGTAAAATGGACAGCACACTGGATTGCTACCTTTCCCAGAGAGAAACATTCCAAACAACCTAATTTGTTAGAATAATTATTAGAATTACATTTGGATGCTAATGACTAAAAACGCTCACCTTATACATCTGGGTTTTCAGAATCTTGATTACTTAAAATTCCAATTTTTCTTTCAGAATACTGAAAGAAAAATAATTGATCTTGATTCAATTATTCTCATTCCAAATATGACCTTCAATTAAATCCTGTTTACATAGGAATTTCCTTACATATTATAGTCCTATAATGAGGTCAGTTATGTTGTAGTCTGTGTAAACATAGCTCTTGTTTCACATAATACTTATGTTCCTGGAACTAAATGTGTTTTCATATCCTGCCATGCCACTTGCATCAGAACACTTAACCCTATGTGTACTGTTCCTTCTAGTTAAAAGTGGAAATTTATTCCTGTCCATGCATAACACTTAATAGATTTCTTGAAAAGCATTTTGAAAAGTAAGATGTGTAATTAAGTGTAATTAAAAAAAGAGATGACTTGCTCTAATGTCACATTAATAATTTATGTAGTGCTAAGTAGGTCATGATAAATTCACCAAAAAATTACTTTCATTATATGGTGATGAGGATGTTAATACAGGAGAAATATAAATGAGGAGTGACAGCAGGCATAACAAATGCCAGTCCTTCTTTGGGTAAAGCACTTTATAGTCATATAGTGTAAACAAAGTTGTCCATGAAATTATGCCACAATTTATGTCTGTGAGAAGGGAATGTCTACAATACAAGGCGAGGCAAAGGTGGGACAAAGCTTCTAACAGGGACTGCTGGTGTGCCTTCATTAGGTAGAAGGATGACACAGTTTCAATCGCAATGCCCTGTGCTAATTGCAGTGGCTAAAAGTAATATGTGAGAGGTGATTTATTGTGTGGTAATGGAATTCTCTATGATGCCATTTCATGTGATAGTAAATTGCATGGCACAGTTAGGCTAATTAATAGAGCAGATATATTGAAAGTAGAGATGTAGTGTCATTTTGAAAGATGGAGTTTGCAAGAAATTACCAGAAAGGAAAGGAAGCATAAAACATTGATGCACAACACCATATTCGACAGATGGGTCTGTCTGCCTCTGTCCATATCAGGAGACTGTGGTAAAACATTTGCATTGAATCAAATATTCTGTCTATTATATCCTTTTAATTATAACATTTTAGCTATGATGTTTGATTATTCTTTCTTTGCAACACACTGAACATTGTTTTGTTCCGAATAGGCATAAATGGGAAAGATGAAGAGTTAGATAATGTTTCAAGCAAAAACAAAATATTAAGGGATCATCTGCATATAAGGAACCAGTGCTACATTATCAAAAGTTTACAAGCTCCAACCACAATTTTAAAAAATCAATTCGGGTATTTGTGGATTTTTTTTACATGTTCCTGCACCTTCAGTTTTCTGCTAAGTGAAGATAAAATTTCATTTCTGAAAGCTTTACATAAAAAGTATTTTAAAAACAAACTTATTTAATGTAGTTAGTGTTAATGTTTGTTGTCACTGTTGGATGAATAAATGAGAATATTTTTTGTTTAAATTTTAAGCTGCGCTCAAACTATATTAGGAACAAAACCTTTTAAAGCATTAAAAATGCACCACATGTCATGTTCATTTTAAATTAGGAGACATAATTATAATGATTAGGTTAGTAAGTTTTTTTGGCAGACTTCCTTTTGAATTCAGTATAGTCACATTCTGTAAGAACTGTACATGTGTTATCCAGGCGGATGTGTAGCAAAACACTATTAGACAATTTTGCCTTTGGTTTTCTACTATAATAACTTCGATTTTGGACCATATCTGCAAAATCACAGTGTGGTCCCTAAGATATTGCACCAGAGGAATGCATGCCATTTAAGCCCTCTGACCCAGATGTAAAGGAGTTGGGGTACGAGGCACCAGACCGTGCAAGTAGTTGGGAATGGAATGGTTGAGTGCACCCTACAGACCCCCTGCTGAGTGTAGACCAGCTCCAGCCACACGTCTCCCAACCTGCTCCAGCTGTTGAGGATCTGCTCATCTTTCATTATTTATTATGAAACCCAGACACAATGCAGGCTGCCTGCGTCTGTGCTATGATGTAAAAACCATGCTGCATTATGCATAGGATATGTTATGTTCTTGGACTCAGACAAAGCAAAGGTCTGGCCTGTGCATCAGTGAGTGATTGGTTTAGAGGGCAAGTGTCAATCTGTATCATGGTGACCTCAAAACCTTTTCTCACAAAAACGTACCAGGACATCACGAAAACTGTCAGCACTCATAATACTATGCAAGAACGATCACAGCTGAATATCTAGTGGGGAACTGTTGCTGTGACAGAGGTGAAGATAACCACAGCTTCATATTAAAGGTGCATTCATTGTTTTCTAGTTAACCATGTTTCACACATAAAGAAATGAATAATAAAAAAAGTTTATCATATTTGTTTTTTGTTTTTTGTCTTGTGGTATATTTGTATTCAAGCACTGTAGAAATATCAGAAGCCTTATAAAAGATGTTTTATTATATATGTTGTCTTATTGGGGCAGATATTAGATTACTTTTCTGACACTATGTGACCATATATTTAGACACATATACTTAATAGTCTTCTAAATAAAACGGTCCAATTACAATTCTAAAGCCTATTATAACTATATATATATATATATATTCCTTTTTTCTATCTTTCCTTTATTGCTACTTTCTATGCTGTTATTCTCTTGTCCCACCTTTTTGTTCCTAAACGTGTTTTTATTTATGAAATGAAAGAATACATTAATCAAATCTGACAGCTAATGTCGCGTTTCTCCAGTAACGCGTTACGCTTCCTCCACGCCACTAGGTGTCGGTATAAGTTTAAGAGCGCTGTCATACGAGCCAGCGCAGACTGTCGCGTACCGTGTGGTAAGCGTACCGAAAACATTTAAAAACATTTAAATACATAAATAAATGTAAATCCAGTGCTGTGTAATTTACAGACAGACAGGTGTGATCAGCAACCTTTTGTATCCATTGATTACTGTATCATTGCCATTTTATTACATTAAAATGGTCAATGAGCTGAAAGTTGTAGATATGAGCCATTCAAAACATGTCTCACAGGTTCTTAGATCCTGTTTGTATGAAAGGGGTTTGAAGAAAGGGAAGTTCAAGACAACCTCTTGATTAAAGAGTTATAGACTCAGGAGGTCCAGAAACATTTCACTTAAGACTACAAACGCCATTGTCTATGCTGCTGTATAACAGTATGGTTTCCATAAAGCTGGTTCCTTCAGACTAGTTTTAGTTTGGTCACAGACATTACAGAGTAACACTGAGAACATATGCACATATGGAATGACATTTATCTGCCAGAGGAAATTGTCTGTCTACACAGATCTGTGAACACTATCTAATAATGATCGTGTTTGTGGAGCAGTTTGAGGACGGAAGTGAAAAAATGTAGAGAGACAGAAGACAGAGATATGTTTTAGTGAGTGACAAGTGTGATGATGTTTGGGTAGTTTTTGAGTGCAGATGTGTTTGAAAATTTGAAGTGGGTGATTGACCTCAGTTGGAATGTGACCGTCTGAAAAGCGGGAAACGCAGTTCTTTCTGAGAAACGGCCGGAGGGCTTGTGATATTCAGTGGCATGACAGGATCTCAGCAGAGGTCCTGGTTCCACAACAGACCTGCAAAGAAACCCAACAAAATACACTTTAGTGAATTTCAGCAGAATTCACACTAGAAACAGTAAATCATTACATTCATATTGCCTAAGAAATCTTTAAGCCCTCCAAATAAGAATTCATTAGTATGAACCCGGAAATGTGTATCCAAACAACAGGTTCTTTGACAGAATGCCTTTTATCATTGAATTTGTGTTATGACAGAAACTGCTTCATGGCAAAATATGAATCACAGCCTGTGACTATTTTCATACCCTGTTTCAGTCCAGTATTAACCCTTATTTTGCACTTTCTGCACTGTTCATTGTGTGGGAGGTAGGTATTGGCCATTATCTGCCAGAAAAGGCATACATTTAGTTTTTTTTATTCATTTTTAATAGTTACACACCTTATTCACATATCCAGTGGTTCCCCATTACAGAGCACTGTGTGTAACTATTGATCACCTGAGGTTGGGTCCACATGTCTAGACCTTTGTGATTGTTATTTTGTTTCTGTTGTGTATATCTTGTTTTTTTATCTGAATTTAACAAAAACATGGTGCCCATGAAAACAAAGCAAAAACAACCATACACAGATGCCACACAGATACCACTTTACATTACTGTTTATTTGGGTCGTGGTCTGTTTTCTCTCAGATATCTTGATCTCAGTTTCAGATATAGGGTCTTTATCTGGACGTCTGGTCTTCGTATGACAGACTCCAGAATTTAACTTGTCAGGTTCCGAGAGCATCTGAAACCCTTGTGTGCTTTGATGCCCAATGAACGTGATAATCATTATCTGTGGTAAATGTGTGGGATCATCAGCATAATTTAACATAGTGATCCAGAATTTGGTTTTAGGGGCTATGAAGATTATTATGAAATTAATATTATTTGAAATTAGTTTATTAGGGGAAATGTGGTTTTAGGCATTATCCAGCTGACCATTAAAAAATACGAAATGTATGAATGAATGAATGTATGAATGAAATGAATACTAAACCCTACAGGGAAACAAACAGTCCCCTCACACAATCCTTTTGAAGACAAAATATTTTCTTTTTTTTTTAAATATCAGTTTGCTGCTGAAAACCTTTGAATGTGGAGAAAGAACAGCAGTTTAGTCAATCTCAATGAAATGTATTCAAACTAAGAATACATTCAGTCACCTTTACTGCCAAACAGGGTTTGAAATAAGTTGACATTGCAGTGTTAAATACTTCTGTCACGTTTAGCAGTTTGACTAGTATAAATACTGTCCGTTGATGCTAAACAATGGCTAACTCTTTAAAACACTACCTTTGTAGTGTTTAAAAATAGTAAATAGGGTTAATGAAAAAGCATTATAGGTGTATAAAGATATAAAACTAATAAATATTTTGACTGCTGCCAAATTGCAGATAATAATCACCTTAGCGAGTGATGTGTGAGTCTAATAATATAAATCTTCTGCAGTTTAAAGTAATGTTATAACTAACACAGGCCCTGATGTGGGATGCATTTCTTTATAGTATTAGAACATCAAAGAAATCATAGGTTTGGTTTTCACTGTGGTCTGCCTTTCAGCTGCTTTTAGAAGTTATCAAATATTTACATGCCCCTAACATCAATCCTCTCATAAAAGGATCTCTTATAATACCACAGAAACATAATAAAACCCAGATTCTGTGGCTGTTAGCATTTTAAAAAAAGAAGTACAAGCTTTAATTTGACATCTCATTTAAACCTTTTTAAAATGTGAAATGAATGAAAGGGAAACACATCAGGATAATTAAAGTGTGAGTTCAGGTACAATAAAACTAGATTCTCCTATAGAAATGTTATAATGGCACAGTTTGATATGGCACAATATATATGCATAAGAGAAGAAAGGGGAAAAAAGGCTACTGGGAAAGTGAAGCTATAAACTCATATATAGAGCATATAGAGAAGGTGGGGGGTGGGTCTCAGCTGTTAATGGAAGCTTTGCATTTGTCAGGTCGTGCTGAAGCTCTCACTGTAAAAGGTTGGAGATATGAGATGGTCTGCAGCCATTATAGACCACAAATTGATTGATTCCTGTATGCTTTAAGAAACTTAAATGACTGAAGTTTCTGTAAAGGGCAAACATGCCGTTATGGCAAGTCCATGCAATAATTACTGATCTTCTCTGACCTTTTTTGATTTATGATCAATAATGTATAGTTCACATACTAAATAGGGCTTCACTCTCTCGGTATGGTTCAATAAAACTAATGTATTTTTTTGCAGATGTTTTAGACCGATGCCTTCGGTCCAGCTAAGGAGCAAGGAACATTTGATAAAGTCAGTTACTTTTAGCATAGTTCTCTTTAAAATGCTAACAGGAACATGCTATTTGCAAACAATTAAAAAAAATAGTATTGTTAAAGGAGACTTCTTATTATTCAAAGCTTGGGGTTGAACATTGTTCTCATCAGGTCTCTTTCTGTCTCTGTCTCACTCTGCAGTTGTTCTCAAAAGCTGAAAGTGGACTGAAAGCTGAAAGTTTCAATAATGCCCCAAAGCCACCAGCACTAATCTCTAAACTAATCACCTAGCAGCTCTTGTGGTAGATCTGGACTCCCTCAGGGCTTACAGCACAACAGCAAGAATTAAAAACGGCACAATGGTACAAGAAAATTGAATGAACGTCCATTTACAATTGTTTTAAATGTCTCCGTTTGCCTTTTCTTTTCTAATTTAATGCCTTTTGTTTTTGGGGTTAGTAACAAAATTTGCCAAGTGACTTATAGTTAGTGTAGAATCTCAAATGTTTCATAAAAATTTGCTAAATCCTAAAACTTCATTTATTTACAAGTATAAATTTAGATTTTGAATGTCCCACATTTTGAAAATATGGCATTCAAAATCTAAATTTATACTTGTGGGTCCCACTGATGTTTCAGAGACATCAGTGGGTCCCACTGATGTTTACCAAAAGTGAAAACTAATTTATCCTATTCTACAAATGTACTTTTCAAAGGTTATAAATGTGTAACATATAGACATGTAACTGTACATAAATAACGCTAATATAAAGCTAATATTAATCTTATTTCCTCAATACGGTGCAGTTTTTTACTAAAAAGTGCAGAAATGGTGGCAATTAAAAATAAATGTTAAAGAAAAATAAAAGTTAAGACCAAGCCAATCTTGGTCCCACTACCAATCACATTCAGATGAAATAAAGACGCATTCATGCATATGAGTTTGGCTATTGACTGATACTGAGCTGGTATCTACACCTCCCACAGACCGGTAGTAGATTATTTCAGGGTCATACTGTCAATGCTCCACTCTCTGCACTCTCCATGGCATTCAGTATGAGGCCTTACTGCTTGTAGTGACTCATTTACATTCTATGGAATGCATGAATTAATGTCCTTTTGAATATATTGGAGAAGAGCTTTCAACTTTCCCAAAAAACTGGTCTAAATACACTTAAACCTAAATGCAAAATTTAAAGGCTTGGTTAATTTGCTTCTTTTCTCACACAGGCAAATCTATACCCAATGGAGACCATGGTCACTAATAAATCAGCTCTTATGCTTTTAACTATTTAAATAAACTGCTAACCTGAATTTCAAATGAATGCATCTAATAAAAATGAACAAAATCAGCTAGAAGATAAAAACAGTTTAGCACTTAAGTACACATGCTTTTAAGGATACTGTGCCCTGTTTATGAACTCTAAGCTGCAGTGGGCTTTCTTTATGTCCCTTGGAATTGTTTGCTTTTGTTCTTTGTGCCTTCAGTCTCGTATCTATCAGGCAGGGCATTAGGAGGAGTGAGGAAGTACAATGCAAGTTGAAAGAGATGAGGGAACGCCCCACCCCATGTGCCCACCTGCCACTAAGATGTGTGAGGGGGGGATTTCAGCTAATATTGAGGCAATAAAATGCAAGAGAGGAGAAAAAGCAGTTTGGTGGCTAACAGAGAGAAGCAGGTGATAATGGCACTAGAGAGCAAGAAAAAATGCAAACGATGTAATACACTTATTAATTCATCCGGTTGCGATCAGGCTTCAAATGAGAGGAATCCAGTTTAACATGTTTAACAGCCCTTGCAAACTACACATTTATCAGATTAGTTCAATCAAATGTTTTTGAATGAACTAACCTGAAATATGAAATCAAATTAGCGTTGTTTATATTGTTGGTTTATGCATTACTGTAGCAAAAGGCAAACACGTACATGACTGCAGGTTTTAAATGCTTGCCATGTAAACAGCACCTGGAAATGTTGTGCTTGTTAGATTGTCATCTATAAAGGACAAGTTATAGTTTAGACTAAATCTATTTGCCCAACTGAAAAGCTATGTGCTTAGGAGACTGAGATGTATACTGTAAAAGGTCCAGGTTTTGCTCAAACTTTCAAAACTTTCTGACAGCCTTTCTGAGTTTTAAATCAAATTGTCTTTCACCACGCCCTGTTTGATGATACCTGGCCACACTTTACAAAAACATGAAACTGTATTTGAACTGTAAATCACAAGACAAGATAATGGCGGTGTCATAAAGTGCATTCCAGTAGGTTAAATAGATGATATATTTTTGAAGGCAAGAGGAGGAGCCTAAAGACAGACCTATGACCGCCCATCACAGCTTCAGCAGATGTAGCAGGAGTTGGATAAGGGACGTGGGGAGCAGCCCAGAAGTTTGAATGTACTGCCGTGTGCGGTGTATTATATAGTACAAAATATTATCCAACAAATACAGTCCAACGCAAGGATATAATTTATCAAGATTTCTAGCGACTGATTGCAAGAACAGAAACCCTGACTGCGGAAGGATGCACTGGACTGCCTTGTTAACATGTACCCTCAGCGCTTTGCTGATAAATCAAGGTAAAAAACATACATTGTTACACTTGTTTACATTTGAGAACGTTTGTCTAATTTAGAAATGTAGACTGAAACGAGCTGACACTTACAATGTAATAGGAAACTTTTAAATTGAAAAACTGAAATTGCTGAGCTGTTTTAATGTTAAGTTTTAATTGTGGCGCCAGCAGAAACTGTTCAAGTTTCTTATTTAAAGACAAAATGCTTCTCGAGTTTAAAACTTTGAAATGTAACGCAGATGCGCGCCAGTTAGATTAGTTAGTAGTTACCATTACTAAACAGACTCGAAACTGAATCAGTACTTTCTGTCTCACGAACACAATATCCATTAACTATGCAATTCATTTCTCGTATTTGTATGTTCAAATATTGCACTATAATTTCTATACCCCTCCTCCCTTACGTCTGCTTTATTTGCACCTGTTGAACTCCAGAAACACGCACACACGAAACAACGTGTTGGATGATCGTGTGTTTCACGGTTAAACTTTGATGCATTTGTAGCTGAATAAGTAATAAATAATTCAATCGAGTCTTTCCGCGGGCTGGTGAGGATGAGAAACGGGGGCGTTGGTTTCATGGCGTTTGTTATCATAGGTGCATCAGTAGCATAGGCAGGTAAAAAAAAGACACAAAAGCTCCTGCCTTTTAGCCCATCCAGTTAACATCTGTTATTGTAAGCCAAGATATCCGTCTGTCAATGCAATTTTAAAGCAAGTTGTTCGCCTTTTGGGCAGGAAGAGCGGTATAATGATAGGCTGCCATGTGTTGAATGATTGTGGGGTTGAAACGCAAACTTTAGTTGTGGCGGTCTTCTCTTGTCCTCTAAAGACGTGCAGTCCTTTAAACGTGCCCCATCAGGCAAACATATTGAAGCTTTGCTTGAATTTGTGAAAAACAATTCTGCTTCAGTTACCCCCACCTGTTAAACTGTTTGGTTTGACTGTTCAATTCAGCTAGTTCAAGATCTGCGTTCAGAATGAATGAGTCTTTAAGTGGGGGTTCTGGATAGTCTCAGTAATGTCCTCTTGATGCGCGTCTGTGACTTTTTGAGGGACAAATTGAGTTTACAACTGATTGTTGTGGCATCTGTTTTTTGTTCTTCCAGCACTGTTACTTACCCCCTCCTCCAACACACACCATGTGCAATGTCACACCCGTATTACTAGTTCAGCTGGTGGGTTTCTGTCAATCTTATTCAATTGCCAATCATTTCTGCCCTTTACTATTATCTGATCTTTAGTGTCTTACTGAAAAACATTGAAGGCAAACATTGTGGTTAGTGTTAGATTAAATTCCATTTTCGTTCTTATTGTCAGACTAGACTTCATTGTAATGAGAATTGTATTGTCTACAGGCAGCTTTGCATTTGGTGGAATGATTGTTTTTTTATTGTGGAACTAGTTTGCATATTCTCATCATGTTTCACTTATCTGATGCTTTCTGGTGGTGCCTTGTTTTATACATCTGTATAACAGTGACTATAAATCCATAGCATGAAACTTTAACAACTAATGTGTCAGTAATCCAAAAAAATTAAATTCTAATATTCTGATATCTTTAAATTACATTTGGTAGTACAAATCTTGTACTTCCAAATAATCAATAATCAATATTCCTTAATGTCTTTTACTCTTCTGTTAAATTAATAGTATTTAGTAATTATACATGCATTAATTAAGTTTTAAAGCAAAGGAAAAGCATGAATTAAGGCAAAAAGAAAAGCAATTAAATATTTTATTTTATGTTGTAAAATGAGACGTCCTTATAACTCAGTAGCTGGCAGTAATTTACCTTTCTCCCAAACTAAACCATCCAAACAAATTGTGTGTGACATTTAAAAAGCAAACAAAACCCAACAAAGGTGCAGTTGCGGGAAAAATTGGGTGTCATTCATCAACCCAAACTTTTTTAAGTTTTCCTCTGTGAGAGTACTATTGTTGTGGAAAAACTATTGTTGTCCTCACATCTTTACCACAGTAATCTACAGTGGTATCTGCTGCTTCATAAGAACCAGTTTATCGGTCATCAAGCAAGACAAGAGAGCAATTGTCTCATGTTAAAAGAGAAGGAGACACATTGTTTTACAACAGGATAGGCATGTGTGTGCTTAGCAGAAACTCTCTTGCCTTGTAGAAGTGCTTTCATTGAGATGCATGGTGTCCCCCGTGGCTCTCTGTAACCTTCAGCGCACTTGTTTGGATCCACCCTACATTTCCACCAAAGTAGTCAGGTTGTTTCTCTCCTGTTATTGGTTACTCCTGGACCTCCTCCAGACCCCTGCTGATTATATTGTTCACCAGGTTTTCTTTAACTAATGCGTGTGCGATTGCAACATCTCCCGCAGACTCATCACCATTTGTAATTTAATTCAACTGTATACTCCCCGCCGAGATCCATTATTTACCCCAGCTCCTTTACTTCTCTTGAAAAAGATGTTGAGTTACCATATGAATTACTGCCAGTCATACCTCTCTTCCTATCATGCATTTCAAAAGGACCAGTGTTACTAAAATATTGTATTGTATAAATTGTATGTATTGTAAAAGATGTGTGTCCCAAACCCTGCTGAAGCTGATGCAACAGCATTAACTTTGCATCTTGTTAGCTTTGCATGTTTGTTGTAATTCACATCTGGTCAGTTGGAATACTTATTTTTAAAATATTTTTTTGGGAAAAAATAAAAACGCCTCTTTAGGAAGGATTTGACACCATAGCTGGTAGAGTGTTTACAAAGGTTTTTGTTTGTTTTTCCCATTATGCTGTACCAGTTAAGAGGAAGGACTGTCCTGTATATGTACAGCTGAAAGCTCTTAATCCTGCTCTGTGTGCGTTGGGCCATTACAATAAACGCCCTTTCCCCAAACCCAGCTTCTGTCTCTGCATTTCTCTCTTTAAGGGGACGTGAAGGCAAACCCCTAAATCATTTTAACTCCTGCCCCCTTCACTTCTGATTATTTGTGTGACACATTGCCTCCTACAAAATTCCATTTAGGCATCTAAAAGATGAATGCAATCTCATTTAGATTTGTTTATTTTCCATTACCCAATGTAGAGTGGACAAACTTTCTCAGTGTCTCAGTGGTTAAAGCCACATGTTCCTCAACATGTCTTGCTGTACTCAGCAAGGTCATAGTGCTCATATATATATGTGTGTGTGTGTGTGTGTGTGTGTGTGTGTGTGTGTGTGTGTGTGTGTGTGTTGTGTGTATGTATGTGTGAGATTCAAACCCCTTAACCTCCAGGTTTCAAAGATCTTATATTATTCATTATGCACAGTATATCTGCTAATATTTATATCAGTGATCAGTTAAGCAACATAATTTGATCTTCTTGCATTATCATTTTGAATATCTTGTTTCTTGAAACACATCTTGTCCAGTCAAACAGAGAATTGGTCCTAACTGTTCAAAATAAGCACAAGCCACAGTTTTGTTTTGGAACCAGCTTCTTGCTCAAACCAGTTTATAAACAAATGTCTTTATTTCAAAAGTCAGTCGTTTAATGACCACCCCACCTCCTACATAAGGCGGGTTAACATATACCTACAGTAAAAGTGCTTTTACTGTTGTTGTTTTTCTTTTAAATTAATTAATGTCTAAACCCACTATTTTGTTTGCACAGTTTAGTTTTTATCTCTGATATCTGTCTGACCCTGTAACACAACCTCACATGCAGAGACAGCACTGCTCTTTGAGTCTGCTCTTTGGAAGCTCCTAGCCTAACCTTTGACATTTATTCTTTGAAGTCAACTTAAAAAAACATAGCTTGTCTTTAGATTTCTTTCAATTGTGGGAACTTTGATGTCACCTGCTTTGAGCTGGCAAGCCTGCACAAGCCATAGTAAACCACAGACACACCTGTGCCAGGTGTCTGTGCTCATGAGAACTATACCTGGTGGCTTTGCAAAATTGCACAGATTTCTAGTCATCAACATCAGTACAGTTTAAGTGCTACATTGTAGAAGTGGTCAAAGAGCATTTGACTACCATAAGGGTATATCTGATAACACATTCTGGATGTGGGTCAGCAGCTAAAGTTATACATTTACAAAGTCATAAACCAGGTTAATTTGAGGTAACGAAGTAAAATAATTGATAACTCAAAAAATGCTTAAAAGACTGTTGTCTTCGCTGATCAAAACCTGTGTTATAGTCTCTCTCCTGTCAAACACAAAAGATGTTACTTAAGAGCCACAGTGAAAGACAAAATTATGAGTTAATAATGGCACACAGAGCTACCAGATGGTTTTACAAGGGCTGGAATATGGAAAACAAGTACCGATGATTTTATGATGTTTTTTAATGCCTTCTGCCATTTTTGAAGCTTGGCACTCCATGGTCACCAGTAACATTCATTGTATGGAAGAAAACAATAGTCTTATGCTCCGATGGTTCATTAACAAAGTCAATTTTAATATATATTCTTTAAAATCAGACTTCTATTAACTTTAAGTACATAACATGAGAGTTCCTCCGTAGTCAGCTAGTGTATGAACCACATTCAGTCTGTTTTAGGTAACATTTTGATGTAGCTTTTTGCAGATGTAGACCCCTAGGCAAGTGGGATTATGAAGCAGGAGATAAGGTTAAGTATCCTCGTGACCTCTTTTACAGACCTGGTCAATCCCTGAACTACAAAGAAATGTGAGGAAGATCTGCTCATACCACAGCATCATAGCCCTGACAAAATGAGAGTTTTATGTCTCTGAGTTTTAAAGATAACATTTCACTCAGACAGCAAAGACCTTGAGGTAGCACCCTCAAGTTCTGCTGTCTTTCATTGTTTTGTTCAGGTAGTGGATCTGCTGCACCCTCCAAACATGCATTTTGAAATCAATATTTGCTCTGGTTTTGTTTACACTGATAAAGACGGCCGGTATACGGGCCCCAATTGTTCCAGGCCCTCACAACGTGGGAGGTGGTTGTTTGTAAGTTAGAAGCTGGAGAATGAGCTTATTTAACTCTAAATACAAGTTAGATGACCTCTGTGTTTTGGCACCAAATTTGATCAGTATCTCAGTGCCTGCAAGCAAACGTTGATGTTAAGAACACAAGGGGCCCTGTAGGACCCTGTGGAATGCAAACACTCAGAGCCTAGAGGCATGTGAAAGCTGGGAGACTGGTTTGAGGAAGAGATAAAGGCACAGTCTCTGTCTATGTAAAAAAAAAAAACACAACACCTTGCAGTTTGACAAAAAGTGGCTTTTGAACGTTTAACAGGGTGGCTTTGATCTTGAGTGTGACTGTGAAGTTCTGTCAAAATTCTTTGACTGCAAATCTTTGACTTTAGTTTTACGTATAAAAGTGTCTGTTAAATTTAGGGCTTTACACAATTTATTTTCAAAGCTGACTAGTCTGTGGGTGCATGAATGACTAGTCGTGCAATTGCTTTTGTATAACTTAGACATGTTTTGTAGGGCCATTTACATAGCAAACAAATTAAAGTTCCACTGCTAACAAAAAAAATCCTAAAACAAAAAAACTAGTAAACAAACAACCTTGCTAACCTACTAGTCAGTTGATGGATAACTAGTTAAGAAGTTGACCATTGTGAGCATTTCTAGTTAATTTTACATATTGTATTAGATGTATAAGTGCTTTCCTGCCCAAAAAAACTGGTTTAATAATAACCTTAACTTAGTTTGGACCTTTGTTTGATAATACCAGGTTATGACTCATAAGTTAGATGATGTAATTGCAGTTTATGCCATGGCAGCAGAATGAACGGCCAGTCATAGCCTTGAAGTAGTAAATTGCTCTTGTGGTTAATGGACCTCAGCGGAAGCTACATGTCTGTATTTTGTTAATAGTTCTCTATTTAGTTTAATAGCCGCTCTTGAACGGGGGCCTCCGATGAATCTCTGGGTCAGTATTGAATCTGCCGTGATGTGCCTGTCAGATGCAGACATTATTTTAGATCCCTGGGGGCCCCTGCAATCAAATACATAATTTAGAACTTAATGGATGTGATTTCTGAGTGCACTTATCACTTACGACTGCAACCTGCTTGATACGTTTTGTTTGCAAAGCAATTTCTGGTCCATCTTAGATTTAATTTATTGCATGTTCAAGGCAGTCTAATGGCCCTTGCATGTTAAAGGAGGACATTTGGTATATGGCAGGTTAAAAATCAAATTCTGGACTGTCTTTGTGTCCTGGAAAGTCACCATGGTGGCAGTCTGTAAAAAATTAAACCACTCCCTGTGTGTCCCTGTCTACAACACACACAACCACTTACACTGACTTACTCTCATTTATAGGAAACAAAGTGTATATAAAATTATATAACACATATCAATAATGTTTATAAAACATTTTTAATCTTTACATATCTTTATATTTAAGTATATTTACATTATATATATATATATGAGAGAGAGAGAGAGAGGTTACGATTACTTTTTAATATGTATTTTATTATGTCATTTTAACATTCTTTGGCGTAACATGCTTGAGATTTTTAATAACAGGTGTATGTGTATGAAGAGGCTACTCTTCCACCTGTTCACCAGACAAAGGGTGGGGGTTGGGGTAGAGCGATGTCATTTGTTTACTTCACCTGCGGTGGTTTGTAAGCTCTGAGGTCACTCTGACACACACCCCTTTTTCTTGTAGTGTGTCAGCTAGTGTTCATTTACTTTCATACAAATACTGAGAAAATCCCATGGGGCAGATGAGTAATCCTGATGCATTTACAGTAAAGTTTCGCTGTATGATTGAAGCATGTTACATAATAATCAATGATTGTTTTTGCTACCCTGAATATTCAGTCTTTGGTATGAATTAACTTCCAGTTAAGCACCGCAGGTGGTGAAAAGAGGATTAAATGGAGGAGAAGTTGTTTTAGCTTCTTTCTGCTCTTTTGTGTATGTTTTTGTAAAGAAAACATAGCCAGGAGCTGACTTCTGTTTTATGAGAGCTCTGTACCTTTATAAAAGAGCTGTCAGCAGGAAACTGAGCAAGTAGAGAGAACTTCATCTTTGCATAACAATGACCTGATACCAGTGAGAGCTCAGTCTGTACCCTGACTGGCTTTATACTACACAGTGTTTATCTGTTGCATTCTGATGCATTAATTTTACACAACGTAATAATTTAGATTTTGATGATACAGAGAACGTAATTTAATTTAATTAATTTGACTTAGTTATTTGACTTTTACTCTAGTATAGATTATTTCAGCCTTCCATGTGTGATAATTCTGTAAAACACAATTACACAATTATGTTTTGTTAGTAAACAGGTTTATTTGGGTTAATTTCCAAATAATTGGTGTATGGCAGGGTTAGTCATGCTTTATATTTCATGACCAAATTTAGTGGGATTTCTTTGCAGGTCTTTTGCAGGGATTTCAGTTCAATCTCATAATCTTGCCATCTCAAAGTTGTATCTACAGTTATCTGTCAACTGTTAAGGTCCCTTGCTCAGAAGTTGTGTATAGTTGTGACAGACTACAACCAGTTTTACTGGCTATGGAGTTTGTTTGGAAATTTGTTTTTGGAACCTTTTTTATTTGGCAAAGTAGCATTTAAACATGAAACATTTAGGTGGGGAATCAAATGTGAAACTTATGTAAACACAAGTGTGCAAATATGCAAATGATAGTTTGCTATTCAGTAGCAGATAATGCTGTTTTGTGTTTTTCACTGCATGCTTGCTAGCTTTTGCATCTAAAAAATGTGACTTAGCACTATCCCAGCTAACAATTTTAGGTTGTAAGAATGTTTCTGCAATGTTCCATTGAGCAACAAAAAACGTTATGACATTGTTTTGAAAGTTTTTCAAATGTTCAGAACATCCAGTTTTTTCATAATTTCTTGATTATAAGAGATAACTTAAGATAGCCTTTTTATAAGATTAACCTTTTTTGGATATATGATGTATAATAATAGAAAAATGTTCTACTACTATTGTTACTATTGTGTACTATTGTTATTGCAATAATGTTTTTAAGAACTTTGAGAGAACATTAGCCAACATTCTGAGAACGATTGGGATACCTCAGTCTCAGTTGTAATGACGATTAAAGTGTTTCCCAAAGAGCCCATTCAAGAAAATCTAAACAAAAGTACAAAAATTCATAATTTTGAGTAAATTTGATCCAAGTTTCATTGCCCATTTTTGGTATGATTATGTTGTAACAGTGTACAATAATGTTATAGTGTGTAGTCACTGTGTTGGTTAAATTCAGACTTCTATAATCAAACAAACGTGTTTGAGTCTATTTGAATATTCAAACTTTTTGCCTGCTTTTCCTGGTGCCAGTCAAAATGATTATGATTTAAATAGTAAAATCTTGCAAGTCAAAATTTTTTTGAGGTTTTGTATCATAAATGATCTAAGTTTTGATTTCACAACATAATGTTGTGGTATTGGGAATGTGTGAACAAAAATATGTTTGCCTGACTGCTGTGTATCATGTTACCTTACAACACATATTGACTGTTACTGCTATACTGTTTTTCTTGTTTATTTCAGTGAGCAGTTCAGACCCTGTCATTGGCAATTATGGAGAGACTGTTAGAATCCCATGCAACAATGGACTTATCAAAGCAGAGGACGTCATGATTACCAAATGGAAATATGTAAGTAACTATTATTATGTAAGTTAAACATAAAACTAGTCACTTCCCAGCTAAACAGTTTATTACAAGTAGCCCCTCCCCGAACTCATGCCATTGGCTGAGCCACATGACGGACAGTGCAAATAAACAGCATCATAAAGCCACAGTATTTACACTCTACAGCATTCAACCTATAAATGATTTACTTGTAGTTGTCATTAAACTTCTGTGTTGAACATGTCTGTTTTGTGCATTAGGATAAAGATGGCAACATACTGGTGAAGCGTGCTGGACAGAACGCCACCATTTCAGATGACCTGAACTACAAGAAGAGAGTCAGTATTACAGAGGACTTCAGTCTTGTCATCACACAACTGACTCTGGCTGATCAGAAGACCTTCACCTGCATGGTGGTGTTGGGCACAGACATTTTGGAATACCCTGTTCAGCTGGTAATTTATAGTAAGTATTGTACGCAATAAGCAGTGATCACAACTTAAACTTCATGTATATGAAGATAAGTTCTAACAACTTGTGAACCAAGACTGGAAGCACTTATAGATGTATCTTCTCTCTTCAGAGGCTCCATCGCAACCTCAAATCACAAGACAAACAACTGTGATGGAGATTGGTAAACTAACTACGGTAGGTCCACAGATACGGATAACTGGCATCAATACCAACACTGAATTGACCATGAAAAATTTGATGATTAATATTTTTATAAAAGAAAGTTTCATAAGCTACCTCACACAAAATCAGAATGAGATACATAATTTCACCATCACATAAAAGAAAACATTTTCAGAACATCTTGATGATTAATGATGAAATGAATGCTTGCATCGTCTCAGTACATCAGTCACCACCTGTCTTCTTTATAACTGTTGGGTGTTTTTGTCTCATCAGCTAGCACAGTGTCGTACTGAAGGTGCCAATCCAGCTGCCAACATCACATGGTTGAAAAACAACACTCCACTGTCTGATGGACCAGGTAGAGTGAGACATGAAAATGATTGGTACTGGTACTGAAACTGATAGACTTCAGCTTCTGCCCATTGGATGTCTGAGGCTATTTTATTAACCAATAGTTTCTGTTCGTTACAGCTGTTAAAATCACCTCAACTTTGGATGTTGATAGTGTGACAGGACTTTCTGCCACGGCTTCTACGCTTCAATACACGGCAGTGAAGGGAGATGTTGATGCCAAGTTCACCTGTCGGGTTCAACATGTCCGGTCTGCCAATATGGAGTCTTCACCTCTTAACTTCACAGTAAACTGTATGTTTCTTTCTTTCCTGTCTTATAAAAAATCCTTTCATTATGTTAATTCCATGTGAGTTTAGTCAATAATCTTATTTTGTGTTTTTATCCTAATGATTCTTACTTTTCTCCATAATTTCATGTCTGTATTTCATTCAGTGTGTTTATGAATGAACCTATTCAAAACTGAAGTAGTTAATGACCTAATGTTTTGGGATAATTTTTTGGGATTATTCAGAATGGCCATTTGAAGTACCTAGTACCTAAGGCTTTAGAATCAAATGGCTCTTTGAATTTTGTCCAATAAGATCTGTAATTTGGCCTTCAGGAACATGCCTGTTGGATGTTGAATGGGGTTTTGGTGTTATTGTGAAGGAACTCCCCACCACTACTCAAACTAACTCTCAAAGGCGTTTTCACACCACAAGAGCACTCTGAAAGCCTCAACTCTTGAGCTGAAGGGCCTCTTCTGGCTCATAAGGAGGTTCTTTGAAGTGCTCTTATCTGCATGGGCTCTAGCAGGGCTTAATAGCTCCACTCTGTGCTGCCCTCCCTGCTTTACACATGTCCTCTCTCCACAGACCCCACTGAAAAGGTCAGTCTCCAGGTGGTGTCCCAGGGTCCTTTTAAGGAAGGAGACAACGTGACCCTCAAATGCATGGCAGACGGGAACCCTCTTCCCACAAGCTACAGCTTCTACATCAGGGTACGTCTGTTAAGGAAAACTCAGGGCCTCCACTGAGTGTGCTTCTTCACTCAAGCCGGTCTGACGAAGGTCTTAAACATGTGCCTGTGTGTCTCTGCAGGGGGAGAAAAAGACAGTAGAAAACTCCAACAAATTCACCTTGAGGAACATCACTCGGGCTGACACTGGAGAATACAAATGCTCTCTGGTTGACAAGGAAGATATGGCGGATTCTACACACATCACTGTTGAATGTAAGGGGAAATTTTCTTTTTCTGTGCTTTGTTGACAATAATGTTCACAAGTTAACAATAACAATCTTTATTTTCTTCTCCAAAGATCTTGAGGTGGTCCTTAGCACCACTGGTAAAATTTTAAAGAAACTCGGTGAGAGCTTGATGCCCAACCTGGATGTCAAAGCCTCAGGAGTGACGCAAACTGCTTGGAGAAAGGTAGGAAACAAACATTCCTTTACCATATTTATGACATTAAAAACTAGGCCTTGTATGACTACTCATTTTTTGACTAGTCAGCAGGTAAATAATTACTTTATGTAAATTATTTAACATACACTGTAAAAACAGCAGCTTTGTTAATTCTGGCGAATTGAAATGCAAGTGTAAATGTCTGTGAATGAAACATGCAAACTGAAGTGGATAATGTTGCCACAAGAGAAAAATTAAACAATGGCAGAACTATTCAACTAGTGGACTAGTCAGTGCAGCCCTTTATGTTGATTCCCGGTCATTCCTAAATGCTAAAACTCTGTTGTAGGGCAACATCAAGCTGGAGAGCCTGCCCAAGTTTGACAAGTTGAAGTATTCTGATTCTGGAGTGTATGAGTGTGTTGTAACCATGGCTGGCCTCAAGAAAACACAAGTGTTTGAATTAATAGTTCAAGGTAAATATGCAGCGTTATTTATTCCTAATTTAGCAATGTACATATTTGCTTAAACCTATAGCTGAAATTTAAACCTTGTAAATTAGAAAAAGCCCTACAGTTTTTCCTCAGGTTAACTATTTTTTCCTAAACTCACAGGGATTTGAGAATATCTCATTGTACTGTGCTGTAGCTGATGGAACAAATCTTATTGCAGGTTCTCCGGAGATCAAGAACCTGATCAAGAAGCGTGGCGATGGAACCATGACCAAGATCTTAAACTGTGAGGCTGAAGGTTTTCCAAAACCCACTGTACACTGGAGCATAAATGACACAAATGTAAGTCTGATCTTTTGATATATCATTCTGTCATTCTTCATAGAAAGTTGTCAGTCTTTTATATTGTACTAGCCATTTTTAAACAGATGTTGTCACAGCATTTGCATCAATGACCTCATTAACATTGTAAAGAATGTGAGCAGTGGGTTGTCATGTAGTGAGCTCAGTATTCAAACAAACAAGACAACTGGAGTGCCTGAGTGGGGGTGTAAAAAGTAGAAAAAAAGATGAGACTTTTGCCCACTTCCTGTTGCATGTGGTTTTGTAATGGTATAAAAGTGTCGGAAGTGCATTACCTGCTTCATTGTGTGTGTAGCCTGGTGTCTTTATATCCTTTATAGTCTTTATAAGTAGAAGGTGATGTATAAGCACATAAGAGCAGACATTAGAGCAATAGCGCCCCCTAGTGGAGGCTATAATCCATTACAAAATAATGCATAATAATCCATCATAATATTGCTCAGGTGTACTTGTTGCCAGTAAAATTCTGTTATTTGTAATAGTCACTACAATAATGGGGATTTTTCCAAAGCTGATTTGTCATTTGATGGATGTCATGTTTTTGTAATTGCAGGTTGCTGAGACTGATTATGTGAATGGCAAAATCACATACAGCATCACATTGATTCCAAAGGCTAATCTGACTGTGTCCTGCACTGTCTCTAATGCCTTGGGTTCTGATATTAAGAGCATTAACGTGTCAACATGTAAGTGTAGCCCCTCCCACTTGTTCCCATCTCTCCTCTAAGCGTGATACAAGAGTTTTCATTGAAGTTGTATATTGCTTAATAATTCTAACACTTCTAACACTTGCTTTAACAATTCTAACATTTGTTTAGGCAAAACTGTTAAAAATACATAGATAATATAGACAACTGTAAAAAATAAAAGTCAAATATTTTAGAAATCCATTTAAAAAAACTGTAATATACATTACAGTTAATAAAGGTACAACAATAAAAAATTGATTTAAACATAAATGAAAATGATGCCATTATTTACTCAATTACCCTCAATTTGTCCCAAACCTATATGACTTTCTTCTTTAAAACACAAAGGAAGATTGTACACAGAATGTTAGTGACTGACCATATCAGTCCCCATTCACTTTCATTGTGTGGAAAAAGAGCGGCTTCTTGTGTTTTTCGTTATTTAAAGTTTATTTTGAGAATACATTGCTTCTCAGCCCATAGTTTTCACAAAATGCATTAACTCTTTAAGACTCAGTCTTAAATCTTGATTAGAGCACACTTTTCTTTCATTCCATGTTATGCTATGTTTGTCTGGATGCTGGTACATATGCTCTCACTTTCCGTGATTAAGAACAAGAATCTTTTGGGTCATTCTGTAATTTTAATTTTAAAATTTAGAAACAAATAATTTCTGCACTGCTGTGTGCTTTGTTATGGGATTTTCATGCCACAAGAATTCAGTTTGTTTTTTTTGTCTGATTACAGTTGCTGACGATGTGACAATGGACAAACAAGGTAAGATACATGCTTTTATCTGTTTGTAAGCTTGTTTGAGTGGTTTTGATGTGGTTTAGTTAATACAGTGATTTTTTTTTAAATACCCAATTGCTTATCTTACCATTCTCATTGCTTACTCGTGCCCTGTTCTACCTTATGTTTTTTTTAAATAGATCAGAAAGATGAGTATAGTGACCAGACTACAATGGTTGTTGGCATTGTTGTTGGCCTGCTGCTGGCTGTTCTTGCAATAGGTCTGGTCTACTGGCTATATGTGAAAAACACTAGGTACTGTCATATTATCCACAAAGCAAAGACATTCATCACATTTTGCACATTGATAATTGTTTAAAGTGGCAGTTATTGTGTAACCTTTGTATCTGTATATAGGCAAGGGACATGGAAAACTGGGGAAAAGGAGGATGGATCGGCAGAGGAGAGCAAAAAGTTAGAAGAGACTCAGAGTCAAAAAGCAGATGTGTAATGTTAAATGAGCCATTCAGGGTGAGTGATTTCTAAAACCAGCTCTGTGATTTATGCACAATATAGCAGATGTAAAACAGGTAGTAGTATAAAACAAAGCTGCAATTTAAAGTTTTCCTGTGCTTTTAATTAACATAATGCACTAAGGTTAATTAAGACAGAAGCTTTATCCAAAGCATCTTACAGTTCGTTCAAACCCATGCTGTGATCTTGCTAGCACAATGTTCTTCCAGCTAAGCTATAGGGACACACTATATGTTAATACATTCGACTTAAGATATAATTAAAGCATCTTTTCTCTCCCCAGGTTTTATTGGATACAATCCTGGTGGGTGTCGAGGGGAATCTGTGAAAAACTGAAGTTATGGAGTGGCTGGGCCAGTTACATCTCCACTATTGTCTGTAATGTGTCTTTGCCTCCCCTGTATCGGGGCAGTTAATTAATAATGTGTGTTGTAAGGTATGTGAATTATTGCATTGAAGTTCAAGACTGTTCAGAAAAACGTGTTTGTAAAGTGTTCATTCATATTGTTAGGGTGATATTTATTACCCTTTGAAATAAAGTCTTTAATTTTTGTTTTCTTCTTGGTCCCAAACATATAGTTCATACCATATCATATACCAAACCATACCATATGTGTAGAAACACTGAGGCCTTTAGCATCTGAGACCTTGTACAGAATGTGTGCAAAGCATACCTCATTTACTCTGTCTCCTTTGTTTTGTAACTACATAAAATACCAAATCTGTGGCATGTGAGGCATGATTTTCAGCACTTGAGTTTGAGTTTTCAGGCCTTAACAAGTCAATAAAGAGACAATAAGAGAAAACAGTTACATCAGAAACTTGTTCAAAAACTGTAACCATTAAAAGTACTGTGAGGAGATAAAATGCAGGGACCAATGCTTGTTTGTTGATGAAAACAATGCCATTTGCTTGAAATGTTTACCATACCGTTTTTAAGGACTAAAACCATATTAAGTTAAAATCAGGTTACCACATTTTTTTATGCTTTTTTCTTGAAAAGTAGAACACTTGGCTCTTTAATGTATATTCCATTCAGTTTTTGTTTTCAGATTATTACCTGTTTCTGTGTGTTATATTACATTGTTTTGCAGCAGAATTGTATGTTATCTGGTTATCATATTTGTAAATATGGCAAACTTTTTTTTGTTCTGTTTTTGTTTTATTTATATTGTTTGGGTTTGGCTAAATGGCAGTGTTTCATCATTATGTTAGTTGTAGTTCATTTTCCTGAACAGTGCTGTTGAATGGTACAGTACAATTGATGGTATTTAATTGCAGACTTTGAAATATAATCTTACAGCTTTCTGTTTTGCATGGTGTTCCTGCATTTCCACAGTTCTCTGCTTATTCAGATTGTGCTTAGACCACCATCAACACCAAAGAGGTTAAATGTGGCCATGCAAGTGTTGTACATACTGACCATTGTTTTGTACTTTTAGTTCAAATAAAATGTACATTTGTACACAAGTGTTTCTGTTGTTTTCATTTCTGTTTTGTTTACCCTACTCCTCTATACTGGATATTGAAGTCCAATGCTGTCCAAGTATGGTTAATCCAAATTAAGATAGGAACATGTGCACTCTAACATTATGAATATGATGACTCGCAGCAAAACGTTTGTAGTTCTCTGTACACTATAGTATTTGTTTTCATTGAATTTATAACGGGTTAATCTGATAAATGGCAGAATGGAGATGTGCATCTCAATGGTGTCACCTTTCAAGTATTGCCCGAACTGTTTTTATTGCTCACTGCAGCTGTTGCTGTCCATGGTGCTGCATGGATCAACTGAAAGGATTCATAAATTGCAAAAGATTCATATATTTCAAAATGTGATGTCTAGACTCAACAGAAACAATATCACCGCCAACATTACCTCATATGCCAAAGGACAAGGCTTTTCCTGACAATCGGGTATACAAATAAGCAGATTGATAAATGTGTAGGACAAGGCATCACATAGACCTGAGAAAACACTGCTCAGTCAAACTGGATATTGTTTATTACTGTATATTCAACTTTCAAGCAGCCATAGTCAGATCTTTCCCAGGACAAAGCCCAGCATGTGAATCAGGGGTACCTGCCACCTTACTAAAACCAGAAATGTTCCCTGATGTTTAAAAGTAGCACTTTTCCGTCATCACTTTACGTTTATGTAATTTGTCCTCATTTACCACGTGCAACATGTTTTGCATAGATTAATTTAATGTTCAGACAATCTCTCGAATCTAGATGCAAATTCCAGCAAACGTAACGTAACGTGAACTGACTCTCTGTGAGATCAGGCTCAAAATAAACTGTCAGCCAATGTTGTTCAGCATGTATTTGTTAAGCGCATGTATAATGCTATGAATAAAGTATTTGTGAAGATATTTGTTTGACACATTCCGCGCAGCAACCCTTCAGCCCTTTCAAAACGTCATCGGAACATCCGGGTATTCGAGCCCTTGATTGACAGTTGCCCTAGCAACAGACCAGGCTGTCGCCATTTTGTCAGTGGCTTTTTTAATCTTTCAAATATTTTCGCTTCCCGCCGGAATCATGCGGTCACTCGCCAGTAACAGTGGCAGTTTCAGAAAGTATTCGTCAACTGCGTCGGATTGAAAATCACACCGTGCAGAAGAACCGGAATGTCAGGAATATATTTAGTGGGCTAGTAGTCCGTGTCTCGGGTCCGCCGGGCCGGTCTGCTGCGCAGGTTTGGAACGCGCGCCATTTTGTGAGAACTAACGGAAAGCCTTAACGGAAAATGATGCTTTTAATGTAGATGTTTTTGTAACATCCGCATGCCGTTAATTTTACACATGTAATTGTGCTTTTCATAAACTATTGTTTTCTGTTCCCAGCTGTCCGTAAGGCGAATAATCGTGAATGCGCGCGCTAGCTGGTTAGCTGCGTTCATTAACGTCACTGCGAGCGATAACGAGCTAACTAGCCGCTAGCCTTCATATCAGCACTTTTTAACCATGATCACTGCGCGTTTAACATCTGACACGGGCAAAATTGGACTGAAAAGCGACTCTTTGACCTGTCAGTTGAAATAGAAAGCCTTTGCCCCTGTCTAGCTTGGTACAATAAGGGTGTTGTTGGAAGCAGCGTAGAGAAACTGGATAAGTCGCTTCTCTTTACTGGATCTGGGACTTTAAATGAAGATCACACCATCAAAGGTAAGTCTGACTTGGGTCATTCGTGAAAACGCGTAGATGTCTGAATGAAACGCATGATCTCCGTGACTTTGTTTACAAACCGCTTGCTGGGTTATATTTGTCGGTTTGTTAGAAGCTAGAGGCTAGGTTGATTTGGCCTACAGGGCTAACCGATTAATAACTTTCCTTGGTTAGCGACATGTGTTGATGTTTTAAATAGCTTATCGATCGATTGCTTATCCGAACGCTCAATTTTACACTCCAGAAGTCAAAACAGTGAGTAATTGTACTGGTTTTTATTAAGAATATTAAAGTTTGGTAGTCGTTTTACTTGTAACCCCCATGTTGCTCCGCTAGGTCAGACTGTCAGATCAAATATATGTGGTTTGCTTAGCCCGACGATTTTAAATACTAGCAGAAAGTCAGCCAGCTAGTGGTTGGAGAAGCGTATTATCAAATCAGTCTGATGGGAGTGTTTGGCTGCTAACATTGGTGGTGATGAAGCCCCATGACTAGCGTCTTGTCAGTTAGCCATCAGGCTGGTTTCCTGTCGGGGGAGGGGGCTGACATTAGCCAGCGATGTGATGCCTCCACTCGGGCTTTAACCATAGTTATCCAGCAAACATTGCTCAGTCATGTATTATGGGTTTAGACTTTAGCGTGACGATGGAGTCATAAAACGAGCTCGATGGATGGCTATGCCAGCTAGAGAGGTAAGGTCCGCTTTTACCTGTCACTACTACTGTTCAACTCTGGTTAGTTTGCTTGGTGATTAGCTTGGCGTTCTCCTTTTACAATGTCTTATGTTATTTATGGTTAATGTGAAAGCATTAAGACACGCATCATAACTGTTCCGATTGTCATTTGTAACGCTTTATTTTACCTGTCAGAAAGATGCTGTGGTGCCAGCGAAATAATGATCTCATTTTTGTCTGCCCAGGTAAATACAGGACAGACTGTTGTAAAAGATGTAACCCTACAGTAAACTATCACCTGCCCCTGAGGGTTCAGTCAAGTCGCATGGATCTGTAATTTACTTGTAAACCTAATAAACTATACAATTTGGACTTAAACATGGATGGGATTTGAACGCAAAAATGTCACTTGGATACGAACAGATCACTGTCCTAAATAAGGTCAGGGTTGTTGCTTATGTTTCCCTGAGGTAAACTTTATTGTGAAAGTTCCTAGGTTGAACTGTGCTGGATTCCACCTTATTGTCAGTCACAGCAAACACAGGACTCTAAATGTCTGATTGATGGCTGATGACAGAGTCCTTACTTTGACAGGGTCTTTGTGTTCTTTCAGTTGCATGATGTTAGCAAGAGAGAAAAGGCCTACATACATACATTGGCAAGGATCTTTATTGTCTCCTACATTTGTTTTCTATTAATGGCTTAGCTTTTAATAGATAATAATTTAATAAATTCACTTAGCCCTTAGCTTTAAATATATATTTTTATTAACATTACTTTTGAATCCACATTATTCCTGTTCACTGTTGAGTCTATTGAAGATTTCTATGTTTAGAAAATGAAATAATTTAGATTAATTCAAACTTTTATCTGTTAAACTATTACTTGGTTCTTATAGTTCCAATAGGGAAAATTGACATCTAACAGTTGTTTTTTTAACACCAGTGAGCCCGTGTATGTATGGCTGTGGAACATTTTTGTTGTAGTTTTTATGTAACAATTTAATATTACCAAAATTCTGTCATTTAAAACAAACAAGGATTTAGAAGGGCAAATGACCATGGAGTACATGTTTAGTGCTGAGAGGAAATGTAATATCTGTAAATAATTCCCGCTGTATTGTGATGTTTATGTGTAAGTTGAATTGCTGCCCATGCAGAACTTCTTTATTGATGGTTTGAAATGCAGAGTAAGTTTGAGGTATATTAAAGTATATTCAAATATACTAAAGTTCTGTGTGCAATTAAGCTATTCTTCATTTACACAGTTATCAATCTCATCAGATTGCTGTAAAAGTAACTGTTAAACAGAAGTTAACAGCGTTAAGCATGGCTGTCTTTAGCCATTTTAACCTTGGTTTGATGTGGGAGGTTTATTGGGTAAAAAGTTCTTCATACAAAATAAGGATAATTTTGGGTCACTTAACATATCTCAGACATTACTGGACAATACATTTAGTAGGGCCTTTAAATTCAAGACATCCCTGGTAGTGTCAGAATTGGGGGGGAAATATCCCTCTTAGTGCTGTCCCGCAGCACTTTAAATGAACCCTATACATTTTGTTGAAGACATTGTAGTCTGCAAAAGTTGTTTTTATGTGCCAGGTGGAGTTTTCAACACCATGTTTGGCATTGTTGATATAAATGTGAGAATGTAACTTAATAAGTGAATTTCTTACTATATATCTGGCATTGCTATAATATTTAAGGGAAGATTATTGGAACAAATAGCAAATAGTTAGAGAATGTTTGCCCCCAACACAACCTGACTGGCTGTAGTATAAAATAAAAAAAGTCCATTAAGTGTTAATAGATTTTTGTAATATTTCTTATGCCCAGCATTTTCTGATTAGGTCTAGACATGCCTATTCACGATATGCGATGTTTTTATGCCATAGCAAGTTAGTCTTAAGGTTAACTTTAAAAAATAACAAAAATATTATGATCGAATTAGGTTATTACATTTTAAAATAAACTTTAATACTTTGAAAAAAGGAGAAATAATCACAGATTAGTAAACAGACCAAAAGCTAAATTTTGGAATATATGTTTGTCAGAAGTGAACATGCAATTTTATGAGTAAAGTGTGGTATAATGTTTAGTAGTAAATTGTTAATAAATTTGTTTTTTCAGTTTCTTGAATTATAATGGTAGCTTTTAATTCACACCATAATAAAACCAGAAACGTTACTGGGCTATATGCTTAATAGGGCTTTAATGCAAATTTTAAGGTGGTCTTTAGGTTCATTTCTATTCGAATTGTGGCATGCTTTAGTTTTTGTTTTAGTGAATTGCATACAGTCCTTGACAACATGAATCATCAAATCTAAATGATTCAAAAAGATTAATAAGAAGCATTTAAAGCATATTTTTCTATATTATACTATTATTTTAAACTAAGCACCAAATATTAATTTTAGTGCTTGTATTTGTTCAGAAACATAAATTAAAAATTAAAATAAATTATTTCATAGCCTTTTGTCTCAGAATTCTTTTTAAATGGCTATGCTAAGGCATGTAAAAGTGTTTTCTCCTCTGATATTTTGTGGATCACATGAATTTTTTGCCCTGCCTTAGTTAGGTCAGCTGAATCATTCTCTGCTCCTACACCATGAGTGGGGTCTGAGCTGCTATTTTGCTGTCAGCCTCCAATGTGGTGGATGCTTCATCTAAGTGTGCCAAAGTTCAATTTTATTTCTTGTTTATTTCTTGTTTTCTTATTGGAAAACGGGAGCAGCTCTGCCCTGGCAACAAAAGTAGGCTATTTGCATACTCTTCTGTGATTGGCTTGAACATTGATGGGCTTGCCAAATCACACTGTATCTTCTTGGTGATAGGCTATGCTAATTAGGTGCTGTTGCTGGGATTCTGAATAGTGGTGGGATTCTGTGTGGCTGTGGTGCATTGTGTTGCCTGGCAAGAGATGCTGATATATGAGCAAGCTCCTTATAATTATGAGAATTTCTGATTAAAAATGTTTGTGTTTGACGTGACATTTGTACAAATTCATAATTTCACTATTTATTTAGTAAAGAACGTTTTATATTTTTTACAGGTAACATTATAGTGATTCTGGATTGTTTCATATTTGCTGTGTTTTATTGTGCCTTTACATGCATTTTCAGAGGCTTGATTTTTCTGCCAGTTCGGTACAATAAATTATTTTTGCTGTATTTTATATATAAATAACATTAGTAACATTTTGTTTATTTATAACATACTGTGCATTTGTGTATATACTTTTATTTGAAATTGAATTTGCTCTATTTTAAGCATTTGAGAAGAAAAACATGTTTTTCCACCAGGTTTGGTGGGTTATATCTTATGCTACATTCAAAAATGGTTTACTTTATTACAACTGGAAAACAGGATAGTCTTAATAACCTGTAAGGCTCCTAAAGGATCATAGGGAGTGAGGAGAATTTAGTTCCAACACACACTAATTTAGCTTAAATTTCCTCCAGGGGGAGAGACCTCAGCATGCAAACCTTCGTCTGTCCGGCTTGCACCCTCTCTTTCTTTCCATGCTGCTGGTCTTCAGATGGCTGCTTCCATGCCTCATTCGCACCAGCAGTACAGTGACTGTCACCAACAGAGTACAGACCAGTCTGTCACTGTACTGCCATACAGTGACCAGACGCAAGCACTCACTGCCAGCCAGGTACTGCTGCTCCACTCCTTGTGCATTGTAAATAAATTACGGATCAGGCGCACTAAACCCTTGCATTTTCTAAAACTAATTGATCCAGTTACTTTTCACTTACCCTATGTCAACAGTGATCAGCTATTTGTTCCTAAGGGCTTTATTCACTTATTTTAATTTGGATTTTAAAACAGTGTCACCTTTTAAATGCTTGTTTGTTTCCTCTGTTATTGCAGAGGCACATGCCCCAGTGCTTTCGTGACCCCACTTTAGCTCCTCTGAGGAAGCTCTCCATAGATCTGATCAAAACCTACAAACACATCAATGAGGTAAAGTCTGCTCTCTTTCCTTGAGCTTTCTCATGCTTCATTTGTATTGCTTTTGTGGAAGATCTTTTGTTCTCACTGTATCTACTGATGGCTAGTCTTGCAGTAGTAAAGTATAGAATAAATATTGTAAATATTGTAAAAGAGCAAAAGGTAAGAACATTAGACCTAGTTATATGAATGTCACTGCTAGTCAAATGAACTGCTATGAAGTATATTTCAGAGGAATAAATTATAAAGTTGTGGCCATGATCCTAAGGGATTTGTATTCAGAATGACATTGTTGCTTGTTTTCCTTTCTATAGGTGTATTATGCAAAAAAGAAACGACGGCATCAACAGGGTCAAGGTGAGGACTCCAACCACAAGAAGGAAAGAAAAGTATTCAACGATGGCTATGACGATGAGAATTATGACTACATTGTCAAAAATGGGGAAAAATGGATGGACCGCTATGAAATTGACTCTTTAATTGGGAAGGGGTCATTTGGACAGGTATAACATCTTAGATCTTTCAGAGGTGTTGGTGTTTATTCATTTTTAGCACACTCTTAACTTAGATGTCCAGAGCAATAATTGTAGGTATAATGGATAAAAATAGTACCTGATTAACATGCATGTAATACTGTTTCAAGAGTTGTAATGTCTTTGTCCTTGCCATAAACACATAGTATAAAAAATTTTGGTGTAGAAAAGGAATAAGTAAATGATGCATGTGTTTTAGGTTGTAAAAGCTTACGACCGAGCTGAGCAAGAGTGGGTAGCAATTAAGATTATCAAGAACAAGAAGGCCTTTCTCAATCAAGCGCAGATTGAAGTGCGGCTACTCGAGCTCATGAACAAACATGACACAGAGATGAAATACTATATAGGTAAGAGATCACATTTATTTCAGTTGAAAAATGTTAAATGTAACACCTTAATTTTTTTTATTTGGTCACATGACCTAATGGATTGCATCTCTTTCATCAGTACATTTGAAACGACACTTCATGTTCCGGAATCATCTTTGCTTAGTATTTGAAATGTTGTCATACAACCTGTATGACTTGCTACGGAATACGAACTTCAGAGGCGTCTCTTTGAATCTGACACGGAAGTTTGCCCAGCAGTTGTGTACAGCACTACTGTTTCTTGCTACACCTGAGCTCAGCATCATCCACTGTGACCTAAAGCCAGAGAACATCCTGCTTTGTAACCCCAAGAGAAGTGCCATCAAAATAGTGGACTTTGGGAGCTCCTGCCAACTGGGACAAAGGGTATAGTTATTGCTGTGCCTTATTTACTTTGTGTGTGGAAGGAGTTAAGTTGCAGGCCAGTGTCTAGACTGTCTATATAAAATACAGACATATAAATTTCATATGTATGGTAAACAAGAAATTCTTCCTTCTCTGTCAGATATATCAGTACATCCAAAGTCGATTCTACCGCTCCCCTGAAGTTTTATTGGGAATGCCATATGATCTGGCCATTGATATGTGGTCTCTGGGATGCATCCTGGTGGAAATGCATACAGGAGAGCCTCTGTTTAGTGGAGCCAATGAGGTAAAATAGAGCTAAATGATATCTTTATTATTATTAATGTCCTCACATAATGTTACTCCTGTGTACATGGTCATGTATACAAAGGTTTGGGATAGGAAAGTGTAAGCGTGAGATTGAATTCTCTAAAATGATTTACATTGTTATAACTGTAGCAATGGCTTGATCTGACCACTGTCAACAAAAAACATGGATGTCAACAGTGTTAGTGTTAGTACATTTTTGACTAAAGTAATATATTAGTGACTGAAGACATATTATCCCTCAGTAATTTACATTAAGCTGTCATCAGCAGAGGTGTCATGTTTTGTTTATACTTTATGAGCTGCTGCTTTTAAACAACATGCACTGCCTTAATGTACAAGTCACTCCTAGACCTCAGGGCTGGTAAAAACAGCTACAGAGGTGAGAGGCAGACTGGTGTCAAAATTTGCAAATGAGTAAGACACACACCTCTGGTGAATTGTGTTGTAGAAGTAGCTGTCACTCTGTATGCAGAATGGGATTTAGTTCTCAAAACCCAAGTGACAAATGTATTTATCTGCTGTATGTACTGTATGTACCTATGTCTTATTTTTATATGAAACCTGAATAGGTGGACCAAATGAACAAAATTGTTGAAGTACTTGGAATCCCACCCAATCACATTATGGACCTATCACCAAAAGCCAGAAAGTTCTTTGAGAAATTGTCGGATGGGACATGGACTATTAAAAAGACCAAAGATGGAAAAAGGGTATGTGTTACTGGTATATTGTAGCTATGTAAATTTTATTTCACCATTTAACTTGTAATAAATATAAGGGGAATTGTACATTTTGGTAGTTTTATCAATACATAGTAAGAATACATTTACTGTTTTTATATTCTTTTATTATATTCTCTTATGTTGAAAGCTGTATACAGTGTTGTAGTCTGTACATTGTACACTGTTATGGAATTTGAAATGCACTTTTACATTTTAAGTGCTTTAATGAACCTGCCTTTACGTTTGTGTTCTGTGTGATCAGTACAAACCTCTGGCATCTCGGAAACTCCATGCCATCTTGGGAGTGGAATGTGGTGGACCAGGCGGTCGCCGGTCTGGAGAATCTGGCCACGCAGTAGCTGACTACTTGAAGTTTAAGGACCTCATCCTCAGAATGCTGGACTATGACCCTAAGACGCGAATTCAGCCCTACTATGCCCTCCAGCACAGTTTCTTCAAGAAAACGGCAGATGAAGGAACCAATACGAGCAGCAGTGTGTCGACAAGTCCTGTGCTTGAGCAGTCACAGTCATCTGGGACCACTTCTAGTACATCCTCAAGCTCAGGTTCTTCTACATTTCTTACACTTCTTACATCTTCTACAGTTCTAGGGTTGAACACTAGTCTCTAATCTCTTGATTTTATCATAATTGGCTTCTTAAGTTATTTAGTTTGTCATAGCAGTATTTCAGAGTAAATTATAAAACAATGTTGTTGTTTTGTTTTGCTTTAGGAGGATCTTCTGGAACAAGCACCAGTGGGAGAGCAAGATCTGATCCAACTCACCACCATCGGCATAGTGGCGGGCATTTTGGCACAGTCATGCCAGTCATAGACTGTGAAAACCTTTGCCCTCAGGTGAACCCCCCTTACTTTTTTTTGTCAAGTACTTATAGTATTTGATGTTTAAGGTTATCATTGGTTTGATTGTTTTATGTACTACAATTGATACTGATCTTCTGGGTCTTCTGGGTGCAGCATGTTTCTATAGGTTGTAGTGTAGTAAAAACTCGTGGTATTGATTCACATGATTTCAAGAACCATCAAGAACCTGTTTTTCTGTTTTAAAAAAAAAGTTGTTTTGAGTTGTGTAAACTGAAGTCTCGGACTTCAAGTGGGTGGCTTTCTGTCACATCCACCCTTTGTATTTTGAGATTATCCTGATTTAGGTTAATATTAATGATCTGCTAGAAAGAAAAACACAGATACCATACACATACTATATTTTCGAATGAAGCTGATTGTGAGGGCTAACTATGATGACAGTCACCACTGTGTAAATAATTTCTTTGTGTTTGTGGCCTCAGCAGGCAAGACAGCCTTACCATCCACCAGTAGTATGGCCTGGAATTGTAGGACCAGATCCTGTCACTGTAGAAACTCATCCAGTCCAGGAAACCACTTTTCACGTGCCTCCCCAGCATCCCAAAGCATTGCACCCCCATCACCATCATCATCACCACCACGGAAAAGTCATAGCAACGCGACCACGACCGCGACTCTACAACTCACCCACCAACAGCGCCTCCACCCAAGATTCCATGGAGGTGGTGCATGGTCATTTGTCCATGACATCCCTGTCTTCCTCGGCATCCTCTTCCTCCACATCTTCCTCTTCCACAGGAAACCACGGCAACCAGGCTTACCAGCTACGCCAGCTTCCTGCCAACACTCTGGACTTTAGCAAAAATGGAAGTATGAGCATGGGTTTGGGTGCCTTCTCAAATCCTCGCCAAGAGACTGGTATGGGTGGACATCCCACATACCCTGTTGCCACAAACACAGGAACTGGTCACTTTATAACAGAGGGACACATGGGCATGAGACAAGGAATTGATAGGGAAGATTCTCCGATGACTGGAGTCTGTGTTCAGCAGAGCCCAGTGGCCAGCTCGGGACTTTAGCTAGAATGGTTTTGTTTTTCTGTGTGACTTTATTTTGTTGTTGTTTTTCACTTTTTTATGGTGGTGTTTTGTTTTCTCCTGTTTTTCAAAAGGTGCATAGAGAATAAAAGCTGCTCACTTCTGAGGGAAGATATCACTTGACTGCTACAAATTGAAGAGTATTTAAAAAGTATATATGTATTACCATAATTTTACATTTTCAATATCTAGATAAGTTAGTAATACAGCAGATGACCATAGACATCTGCCAGTTCACTCACCTATTTACCATCTGTTACATTGGAAACCAGGAGATGTTTTTTTTTTAATTTGTTTTTCCCTTTTTTTTATAAATACAGTGAGCATTTCAGAGCTGTGAGCTGTCATACAGCTTTTATATGTAAAGCAATGCAAAACATTTGTGAAACATTGGACGTTATAATTTGGCTGTTTTTTCTTTTCTTTACCCTTTAAGTGAAACTTTTCTCAAGAGCTGTGTGTTTAAACCTGTAGCGTGTCAAGGAAGCAGTACTTGCAGTGATATTTTGTGTTGTCGGTATTGTGTAACTCTTCAAGAAGGGGGCACATGGAGCTCTGGTGGAGAGCGCTGGCCAGGTGGTGTGGAGGAGCTGGTGTTAGGGCTTTAGACAGGCAGGTGCAGTACTCTTCAGGTGTGAAGACCTCCAGACCAGTGTGGCTCTAACTACGTACAGCAACTGAGGAGGAGGTGCGCTGAGGAGCAACAAGGGGTGCTGTTGTAGAGAACCCTTTGGCCTTAAGACTTTTGGACCTTGATTGAAAAGGAGATGGACTGTACCATTAAATAGAGATGGCTGTCCTCTATTTTTAAGATTGAAAAAGTCCTTAATTGTTTGGGAAGGTAAATAAGAATGGTTAAACAGAGGCCTTTATTAAGCAAAGATTACTCATTTAAGGGACTCCAAATTGCAGGGTCTTGATCAAGTGTCCCTAACATGACTTCCTAAAATTTCTTTCTTGCTGAAGTGGGATTTCACATAGAAGGTAATCATCCCCATATAAGACACCATTGACTTTATTTTTTTTCCCCGTCACGCATGTGGTTCCCATTGAGAAACGTTGCATAAATTTGTCTCTTTGTGTTGAACACAAAATATGTAATGAAAGTCATGTGACTGCCTTTTTTCTCCTCTTGAATTATGCTGTGAATTTTACACAAATTAGTTTATCTTCTTTAATATTGTCCTCTTTTTCTTTTGATATACCAAAGCTGTTGTTTTTTATAGCATTAGGTGTCTGTAAGAAATAATGTAGCAGTTCACCATTTCAGCCCAAGGTTGATTGTAGTCCATTTTAGTCTGTATACTCTCTTAAACTGGAACTTTTAACTAAATACTAAAATTGGTTAATATATAAATAGGCCTTCATTATTTGTTACTCTCTTGTTTTCTTTTTCCTGTCAAGGAAAATGCCTTGGGAGGGGAAGGACACTGACAGTTGCTCTGCAGGCTACAGAGTAGCTGAGAGATCACAAATTATTCTGAGGAGAGAAAAGTGTTTTGTTTTGTATTTACCTAGTCTGTCAGTCAGTGATGCTGCCTTTTATACCTAATTTGATGAACATGCTAATTTTTACCTTTTTAAATCTAAGTGGCTACTTATTTATTCAGGCAGTCTACTGTAGCTACTGTGACCTCCGAGTCTTGAGTTGAATTTATCAAGCGTTTGGTTCGATGCTTGCCTCAGATGTACTTATTTAAAGGGAAACTAGAGGTGACAGGCTATCACACAGACACTGGGCACATGCATGTTGTTTTGAAGAGGATTCATCTTTTTAGTCACGTTAAGGATAGCTATGCTCGCTCAGTTTTTTATATCGGAGTTTGTGGGCTCCCCCACCTAGCTTCTCACTTTGCATTAGGTCTCAATTCTTCAAGGAACATAAAGTATAACCCCCTGTTTGTTATTTCTCTGAATCTAGCAATTCTTTAATGACATTGAGACACAATCTTGCCAGAATGTGTGTGGTGTTCACCTTCTTTCGAAAAGACATTACTTTTAACCAGAAATGTGTTTGATATATTTCCGAATCTCACAATGGCTAGTGTTAATCAGATAAAGGTTTACTTGAATGTTAGCTTGATTTAAAAATGTTTTTGTACAAAAAAAACATTTGCGTGCGGTTTGCTAAAGATGACAAACATTCCAAAAATCAAAATCTAAAAATTACAGAATCGTTTAAAGAGTGCACCTGTTTCAGCTGTTACTAAACAAGATGATTTAGTGCAGTTTTCATGAAATGCAGCCCCTTTTTAATAGTTGAATAGAATTTATGTATATATTTATATTTTTTTAAATAAAGGAAGTATAGAACTCATTACATTGCTCCTGCTGGTATGTCAATTACATTGCCATGTGTGATTATTTGGGTTTTAATTTTTTATTCTTTTTGTCTTACTTGGTCATTGGACCAAAATTGCTTTTAGTCAAATTCATTTGACTTCAACAGGACAACACTAAAGGTAGGGCTTATAGTGGGGAGAAAAGGCTAATACTTGTACCTGAAAAATCTTTTCACAGGGTATGATGCATGTATGTCCACACATTTTATAATGGTCATGGTTCGCTAGCTCTGCTTCTCCCCGTTTCTTAAATGCTAGATAAATGTCACGTGTACACAAGATCATGGATTTTAATTCAACATTCTTCTGCCTTTTTATTATTCCTTTTCTTTTCTTGACCTTTTTCATGCAACATGCACTATGAACAGCATGGGGAAAAGGATAAGTGTCCACAGATTGTAAGATCTAGTCGAAACTTTGCTGTGTATATGAAAATGCCCTTTGTATTATATTCAAACAGTCTTATGTATGATATATAAAAAATTACCTTAATTGACGCGCTCTTGGCCTTTTTATTTACTTCCTGGTTGTTGCTTCTATACTATATAGATCTGATCTAGAGGACTGCCTGTTCGTGTCGTTCTGACGTGAGGTTAATTAAACACAAAGGAACTAAACGTGCTATAGAAATTAATCCACAACATGCTACAATTTCTTTTAACATTTAAACATTTGCGATTTTTCAGCTTGTCTTTTTACGTATAACTGCGCGGCTCGTTGGTCTAGGGGTATGATTCTCGCTTCGGGTGCGAGAGGTCCCGGGTTCAAATCCCGGACGAGCCCCGGCTTAAATCTTTATCTTTAATAAGATAATCGCAGTGTTTGATTTAATATCTAGCATGGAAATCAAATCGCAGTATTTCCATACTACTGGATACGATACGTAAGGACACTAACAGAAGAATACAATTATTTTTGCGCACGATCTGAATAATGTTTCTATCATGTACTCCAACTGCTCCGTTGTTGTAGTCTGTCCGCGTATATTATTGTTATAATACTATTAATTATTACAATAATAATATATTTTGTGCAACCCTACGCATAACTTGCAGTGTTTTTAAGCGCCAGTGGTGATGTCTATGGTTGTCATGTCAGCGCACGAAATGCATTGTGGGATTGAAGCGAATTGCATTGTGGGACAGCTCACCAATAATACTTGTGCTTCATATTTGCGCGCCCTGTTTGTTTCTGTAATGCTGAAAATCAAGGATATTGCATTAGTGCGAGCATAGTGTCCGGAAGGCATTTGTGAGGTTTTTATCAGGCATTCATGCACAATGCCAAATTTTTGTGCCGCTCCGAATTGTACTAGGAAAAGCACCCAATCCGATTTAGCTTTCTTTCGGTTTCCAAGGGATCCTGAGAGGTATGGCTTTATTTCTGTCTGCCTAATATGATCACTGTAATGTAGTTAATATGATCTGCAGTTATAAAGCTTTACACGGTAAGACAGAGTTGCGTCAGGGGGACACTTAATGATTCCTCGGTAAACCGGATTCACTCGTGTATTTGATAAATGGCATAAAGTTGTACATTGAGACAGAAGATAGCCAAAATCAGTACTTACTTCAGTTCATAATTCGTGCTTTTCAGTTGGTATTTTGTCTGCTTATTTTGAAAGAAATAATATATTGGATTACTGACAGCTTTAATTGTCAGGTCCTTACTGAAAAATACTTTATTTCAGTAAGCTGTGGAGATAGTGGAACATAAATGTAATGTATTAATAAAACAGCTCTCACATGTATTATGACATGGGTGATGATAATGACTCAAAGTAGTGGATCTTGTCTGTATTTATAGAAAATATATTGTCACTTTTTGCTCACTATATATATATATATATATAAAACCATTTGGCATTAGGTATGCTATAAAACACTATTATTGACTGTAGATTCTGCTTAGGTATAGGTTTGGTAGCAGTAACAAAGCATTATAAACTGTCAAACAAAAAGGAAAGTTTGTTTTTCAGTTTCCTTGCATAAAACTAAACCTTTTGGGAAGATGCCCGTTTTAAAAATTGCATCAGAAGAAATTAATAATTTTGTGAAACATTTGTTTCTTTTAATTGCACAGATGTAGGCTGTGGGTGGAGAACTGTCGGCGTGCTGATCTTGAGGAGAAAACTCCTGATCAGTTGAACAAGCACTACCGGCTATGTGCAAAGCACTTTGAACCAGCGATGATTTGCAAAACTGTAAATGCAATATTTTTAATTTCTAAATTTATTACTGTCAAAGCAAGTAGAAATATTTATAGGCATTCCAGATATTTTTGCAATTTAATTAGTCCATTTTTTAAAAATCCATAAAGTCCGCTTACTTGACATAATTATTTTCTGTCTTTAGAGCCCATACAGAACAGTACTGAGGGACACTGCAATTCCAACAATTTTTGATTTAACCAGCCACCTCGGCAATCCTCACAGTAGACATCGCAAGCGCATCAAAGTTCTGGTACAATACATTTTTTTTTACATACTGTCTTAAAAGTTCTGTTTCCTTTTATGTTTGCTGTGTACTATTGGAATTAATTAAAATAGTTAAAAAGGGCTAACTGAGCAACTTGTTTTCTATTCTTGTCTTCCTCACAGACAGATGAAGAGGTTCGAAAAATGAAAGAAAGACGTCGTAAGTACAATACAAAACTGATTAACTACAGAACAGTAATAAATGATGATTATCTTGAATTTGAACGCTTGTCTCTGTCTCTCTAGTGGAGTCTTCAGTTGAACAGTTGCTCTCAAAAAAAGACTGTGAACCTCAGGATGGCAATGAGGTCACTGATGATGTTCCTCAGCTGACGCCTAAACAGATGGAATGGAGAGATTTCTTGAGGTCTTTGTTTGAAGTCATAGTTTTAATAGGAAGGCAGAATTTTCCATACAGCAATGCAAAAGAAGAGGAGCTGAACTCTAAAGCGGAACAGCCCTATTCTGCAAGTAACTTTCAGGCACTGTTAGAAAGTCGTATCAATGCAGGTGATGAATTTCTTAGGAGGCGTTTTGAGGCTGCTTCTGTTAATGAGGAATATTGTCCAGCCCTCCAACAGAAGCAAATGGTTGAGGTCTGTGAGAAATGCATCCGTGAGGAGATTCTTCAGCAAGTCCGGGGATGCCGTTTTTATTCCATTGTCACTGGGGAGTTAGTGGAGTTCCCAGAAGGAGATCACCTGCCCATATTCCTGCGCTTTGTAGATGAAGCCAACACTGTTAGGGAGGAGTTCATAGAGTTCCTGTCATTGGAAGGAGAGGAGGTCTCTATTGCTGAGAGACTGGAGACTCAGATCACAAAGGGGTGGGGCTTGATTTTGGAGCATTGCAGAGGCCAGGCACATGCAGGCTCTGGTATACTTGCCACTAAGATGAAGGTGATTGCTGCCCACCTAAAGGAGAAATATCCCATGGCTGTGATCACCCCTACTTCTGCCTGTGCCCTTAACGTTCACCTTGCTAACGGCATGCCGCTGACTGGAGTGCAGGTTGTTATGTCAGTTCTGAAAAAGACTAATGCGTTTCTTAAAGTTTCTCCCTTGCTGCAGGCTGAGCTTGATAAGGCCATCTCCATTCTCTGCCAGGGAAACACAGAGAAAGAAAGCCATCTAAAGCAGGCCTCGCGATCAACCTGGACTGATCTTCATAATGTGTTTGAGATAGTTGCTGATCTCATGGAGCCTCTTCTGCTCTGCATGGACAGTGTTCATGACAATGAAGACCTAAAGTGGAATGACCAAATCACCAGCGATGCCTATGCCATCTCAGAGGCTTTAGCAGACTTTGAGTTCATTGTAACATTGATTATTTTGAAGAACACTTTATCATTCACAAGAGCTTTTGGCAAAAACCTACAAGGAGAAACTCTTGATGTGTTTTTCGCAGCCAACAGTCTGACCGCAGTATTGCATTCATTGCATGAGGTAATGGACAATCTGGAAGTATATCATGAATTCTGGTTTGAAGAAGCTGTCAGTTTGGCTACAGCAATGGAAGTCCCTGTGAAAGTCCCAAGATTATTCCTGAGAAAGCAACAGGCTGTATGCATGGAGATACAGGCGGAGTCTTTCTTTAAAGAGTATCTTACGCTTCCGGTTATGGAGTACATCACGCAGGAGGTCAAGGACATCTTCTCTGAGAATCATCTGAAGGCACTCAAGTGCCTGTCTCTCGTCCCAGCAGTCATGGGCCAAATGAAGTTCAACACCTCAGAGGAGACTCACGCAGACATATACAGGAGCGATTTGCCCCATCCAGACACTCTCCCTGCTGAGCTACATTGTTGGAGAATAAAATGGAAACACAGAAGCAAGGAAGTTAGCTTGCCAAACACAATTCACGAAACTCTTCAACACTCAGATGTCAAGTTCTTCCCCAATGTGAATGCGTTTCTGAAAATTCTGGCCACATTGCCAGTGCTAAAACTTGATGGAAGTGATGGTGAAACTGCCCTAAAACGCTTGCAAGCTTACATTATAGACACATCTTTACACCAAAGGTGTAAGAACCTGGCTGTGCTAAACATCAATTACCATATAAAAACAGACTTGGAGGAAATGGTTCAATGTTACATAAAAAGTTACCCAGAAGATAATGAGAATGATTAACAAGAATTAATAGAGACCCTTCATTGCTTTTGTATTGTATTTTGTTAGTAATCTGCTTTTCAGTTGTATTTTTTTAAAGATTTCTTTTATCTTTACATTGAGAAATATAGTACAGTTTTTTTTGTTTTCATCTGTTAGGATCTTCATAAAAGCTAACCATGAATCTAACTATCTTAACAAGATTTTGTTGAGTGAAACTGAAAATCAAGTCACAAGTTTGTTTTTGTTTAAACTTGAGTTTAAATACAGACAAATAGTAAAGTTGAAAATAACTTTACTAAAGTTGAACTTTTACCTAAAGTTGAAATAAACTCGAAGCACTTTTGATGGTGTATTTTGTTAATATAATTGTGTGTGGGTGTGGTGTGGTGTGGTGTGTGTGTGTTCTTCAGTAAAATATTAATGACTTTAAAATATAGCACAGAAACAAAATATCAGCACCATAATGACATAATATTTTCATTATACTGTGACATGAAATGGTAATCACATTATATAAAACAATCATATAAAAGAATTATATATAAAATGATAGTAACATCATAAAATTATACTTCAATGATGTTGTCTTTTGACATTTTAATTATTCTAACAATAAGTGAACGGACTTACATGATTCAACCCACAAGGTATCCAGATTGTTTTATGTAAATAGTGAAATATTAAGCAATTGTTTTGTTAATGAGTGTGACTGAGTTAACAAACAGATTGTGTCTACTTCCAATGAATTTTTCTTTTGGCACAAACAGCTTGGATGGCCATGCATCCATGCAGTTTATTCCATTTCAGTTTCCACAGTCATGTTTTTTATTTTTTCTACCTAAAAACGACTTTCTACGTAAAAATATGTAATTTGTACCAAATATGTTTCAACAATATACAGAATCAGTTTTAGTTGGAGATTTAAATGCCTGGAGTCCTAGTGTTACTAATTATCAATGATAAACTTTAAATTCAACATGGTCTCCCCAATTTGACTAAACAGGAATGAGCTACTTATTTTTTATTACTTATTATTGTATTTGTTGTATAACTGTAAGTGCTAGGTCTGTAGACACAAGAACATTATGAGGTTATTAAATTTTTCAAAACTTTATGATTTATACCACTATGTTTTTGTTGGGATAAGGCATCGCTTTCCAATTCATCTATACAATGTCCAGTGTGATGCATTAACTTCATGTACAACACACTGTTATGATTTCACACACCGCTAGATGGTACGTTTCCCACATGCAAGAATCAAACAAAAGAAGGTGCAGGGCGCCTATCATGCAGGGTGGGGACATTACTATCTACATCTCCGCTTTTAACACGACCACATACGTGCTTAAAATGTTTTAAAATTGTGCCAAAATTGTGATTTTACATTATTTTACAAATTGCATTCAGTTACTTATTTTTTAAAGACAGGAATATTGTTGTGCAGATATTTGGAGAAAAAAACTACAGACCCACATTTACAATGTAGCCTACCTTCTGTAGGCCTAGCTTCATCAACAAGTTTTTAAAGTCATTTTATAAAGTCAACATTTAAAGTCCACAGAATACAGGAAGAACAAAATAAAATGGGTTCACCACTGTTTTAGGCATATCTGTAGCATCTCTTCTGCTCCTCAACCACTTTAAACAGACCATTTACTTCAAGTATTTTTGTAATAATAAACAAACTAAAAATACAGATTTTATTATTTAAAAAACACAATTCGCATTAGAATTAGATGTTGTGCTTGTATATTATTATTATTATTATGTAATGTATAACGTAATCTGACATTTTACAGGAAGAAGGATGCTCTGGTTGAACACTGGGGAGATGTGCACCAGTCTTGAAACGGTTAAAGAAGTGGCGTCTCCACCCGATGCTGCCCAGACGCTGACGGCTGCAGGTGATAGTTCACTCCGCAGACCCTGGACGTTTGAGGATGCACGGGAACCGGACGGGCGGTGTCTTATTCACACGGATGTCAGTATGCTCATATGAACTGTCGTTTGTTTAATTCTTTATTCCCAGCGTTAGACGATATTAAACCAATACATTTCTATTATTATTCCGCTACTGCTGAGAGAGGTGCGCAAGCGCGTGCGTGGAGATACAAGGAATTGTGAAGGATCTCTCGCATCTTTCGATCTGAAGGTACATTTAAAGAAGGTACGCGTCGCTGTCTTGAATAAAACTTTATTTTATAAATTGCATCGATCCTTTTTAATCGTTTACCGCAATATTCAAGCATCGGCCTCGTCGTTATCGATCATGGCATGGCCCTGTATCACCAGGGCTTGCTGCATTAACCGCTTCTGGAGTGATCTGGACAAAGGTGACATTGCAGTGCCTTTGGTTTTCACGAAATATTCAGATGTGGCCGAGGTGCAACATCTGCACCCGCAACCCAAATCATTTATTTCCCAGAAGCCTACAGAAAACCAGCCCGTCCACAGCGCGCGTCCGGAGCCGTCGGCCAAAGCGGTCCACGCGGCTGCTGATGCCGCAGGACCGTCAGCGTCGTCTCAAGACGGGTCAAGCGCTTCCGTGATGCGGGAGGATTTTAAAGCGTGGAGCGTGCGTCCCGAGAGAAGCTGTAAACCCAGAAACGAGTATCAACCCTCCAAGGCCCCTTTCAGCAACATGACTCAGTATCAGAAAGATTATCAACCGTGGCCCATTCCGAAAAGGGGAGATCATCCGTGGATTCCCAAACCCAGCCCTGCTGCGCCCAGTAAGGCCGAGAGAAAGTTCTCAAGACATGAGCAAGTCACTTCCGACGTTGATACCGGCGTGGAGAAATGCGAGCTCGAGGAAAAGCTGCACGAGAAAGAGAGTAAAGAAAAAGAAAGAAGCTGGAAAAGAGAGAGAATACATCGCGGGTCACCAAGATGGATAAAGCGACCACAGATGTTGCAGGAGAGGGCAAAAAGAGGTCAACAGCAGACGCAGTGAACAGGCAGATTAAGCAAGAAGTCACATCAGGAAGCTCATATAGGTGAATGTTTCTAATTTTTATGCTTTTGATGTTTTGTTGTAAGTTTTGTTGTAAAAATGTTGTAAATGAGTGTTAGTAAATTAGTCTGTGACTGAAAATATGGAATTTATTTAATAACAATTAAAATGTCACACAAGTCCATTAAACTGCATGAATCATTCAAGCTGTTGGACATATAATTGGACGTATAATATTTCCTGATTACCATGATTACCTGATTACCATAATGATCATTTCCTGATTACAGTATCACAAATGTTGACACTGGTCATTAATAAGCCACAATCAGATCACTGGTTTGGGCCTATAAATTGGAGCTACCATTTTGTTCTGGACAACTTTCATTAAAACCTTTATTGCATACAAATATAAAACATGATGTCAGAAACCAGTAAATGCTTAGACCTTTCTATTTCTTATAATTTTATATATAGATAGATACATTATATATATATATATAAGAATATAAGAATATAAGAATAATCTAAATGTAATATCACTGGGGTAGTCTTTGTAACACAGATAAAATCAGAGATTCTTATATAACTTAACAAGGTAAAATTTAAATCCAGTCTCACAATAATATCAAATCACTTTAATATATATCCTCTCTGTGGGTGTCTTTGGTTTTCTCCCCCTGAAATATGTCAAGTCATTCCTGAGTTTTTAAGGTAATTTTAATTTTGTGCACACTCACTCAGCACTGTGCTGTAATGCAACAGATGCGCCTCAATGATATGAACTGTTTATCTTGTTTACTTTGCGAGGTGTTCATTTTAGTTGAGTAATGATTCTGATTAATTACTGTAATGACAGTTAAATGACTTCTGTATGTGTAATACTAGAGATGAATGTTTTTTTTCATAAAATCACTAATTTACTCCCTTAGGACGGAGTTCAAAGCGTACACAGATGTAAAACCAGTGAAACCAATTAAAGCAAAATCTCAGTATAAACCCCTAGCAGAGGAGAAGACTAGCCTGGAGACCAGTTACAGTGCCACCTTCAAAGGAGAGCAGGTGAAGCCTCAGCCCACAGACAACAAGCTGATGGAACGCCGCCGGATACGAAGTTTGTACAGTGAACCGAGCAAAGAATCCAGCAAGGTATGTTGTCGTCTCAGCTCATCAGTTTAGTGTGTGATCATATTATGTAATACACCTTTTAAATCTTATGTTACAATTTATGAGATTCACAAGGTGTATTACTCTGTTTTATTATACCAATAAAATTCCAGTTTAAACTCCAGTTATAAGAAGAATAATAAAACATTAATTGCCATGTAAACAAATTGTAGAATCTTGCTAATTTTAAAAAAATGTTTAATTAAAAAGAGGCTTCAACATATAACAGAAAGCAAATCCTAAAGGCTGTTGACTGTGAGGTAGAAAAATAGTTAAAGCAATAGTTCACCCAAAAACGTATGTATTCATCCACCCTCATGTTGATCTAAATGTCCTGTATGCTGTTATTTTTTCAAGAAACAATTAAAAAAATAAAATCTTCACATACCCTTTTCATTTAATGACAGTTCATAGTGTCCATGAGACACTGTCAAGCTCCAAAGAGGACAAAATACATGCATCATACATACAGCATAATCTCTTAAAGCAATATTTAGGTTTGTGTGAGAAACAGACCAAAATTTATGTTGGTATTAGATGATATCTCTGCTGCACCTGTCAAATAAACTACAAGCTTCACTGGTTCTTGTGTGTCTTGTTACCAAAAATCATGACTTCAAAAAACTGTTTTGGTCTGTTACACAAAACAGTTCATGGTCACTAGAACTGTCATTGTATTGAAACTATTGATGTAAATATTCTTAAAACAGTTTAGATCAACATGAGAGTAAAACACATTTTGGGTTAATTATTCCTTTAGATGTGATGCCAAATGTGTTAGTGTGCATGCTTCGAAACAAGGAAAACTGTACAGTGTGTATGTGCATGTTATGTGTGTTGATGTAGCGCCTCCTCTCTTACTCTCATAGGACTGTTCTGAGAGTGACAGCAGCTCTGTTCTGTAGTCAGGTGTGTTTGGAAAGCATGGACCTAGAGTATTTCACCATTCAATTGCACCATTACAAAATGCTGGTGGGACCAAATCTGATTAAATCCTCTTCAAAATGAGGATTTGTTGAATTTGTTGATTTGGTGCATCTTTCTGCATGAAACAATGTAGTGACTTAATTTGCAAAAGAGGCTCTAATTGGGTTCTAATGTAACTGAATGCAACTGATTTATGGAAGACTATTGACTTTTCTAATCACTGAAACATGAAGCAGAAGCTTTTGAGTGCCAAAAGATACTAATAGGGCTCTTCTCCATTAGTATCAAAACTAACCTCACATTGATCACTGTGATCATGCTGCACAGGCCACTTGAATTAAAAAATGAGAGTTATATACTTTCTGATGTTTATGTTTATAAAATGGGGGAAGATGTGTAATGACAAGTTTATATAAGATATACATGCACATTATATATGTTTAAATATACATATATAACTTTGGTTGACTTCTAGCTTGACTTGGCTTAGATATATGGTATCACCAAAAACTGCATCTCTTATTTTGAGTATGCAGAACAAGTCACCTGCTCTTGTTGTGATAACATCTTTATCACAAGATGTAACATCTTTATCAGCATTTATCACATTCACCAGAGCCGAAGTATCACATAATAACACCTTCCATAAAATATTTACTTGGATGTCACAATAATAACTGAAACACCACATTTCCAAATTCTTGACACATTTTTCACTTTGTATGTTTTTTAATCTTATGGTGCTAAGGGGGCTTAGCGCTTTTACAGTAATGGTTTAACTGCACAAAACGTTACAAAGAATGTGATAAACATAATAAATAAATTAAACAAATAGGTCTTTTAACATCAGTTTAGAACAGTTAAATATATAATAGCAAATATTCATATTCATGTGTGTTCAATTATTCAGTTTTGAATAATGCACCAAATGTCTCATTTTTGTTCCTGTAGGTGGAGAGGCATCATGTATCACTTTCCAAGCCAAAAAAGACAACAAGCCATAGCAAAACAGTAAAAAAAGCAAAGGAGAGGCAAATGGCTACGAATCAAGCTGCCAAGAAAAAATCCTCAGCGAGCAACCAGGAGCCAAAGCCAGAGGGAGGCGTCACCAAGAAAAACAAAGAAATCATCAACAGACTAGCTGAAGGAAAAGATTAAGTGCACTTTTGTGTTGGGGGTGGGGAGGATTCAGTACGGATAGCGAACTCTCATCCCCTCGTTCATTAACTTACCCTTATGGCCCCGCCTTCTGTGTCTTTACCTACTCACTGTAGTGGATCAAGGATTGTCTGTTTGATTTGTCCTGACTGCGCAGCTGCTGTCCAGTACCCTTTACATAACCATCAATAGCTTTCTCTGTGGCAAAGAAAATTCACTGAACCTTGTTGCATGCTGCCTTTGAGAAAATGGCCATAAGCCTTATAAAAGAGGATGTTTTTGCTTTGTCTTGTATTGAAAGATATTTATTGTAAACACTACTGATTCTTTCCTTCGAGCACTGTCTTTCAGTGGAATATGGTCTTTATTTGAACTATACAGAACACCTTGATTAAATGCACAGATAGCATTGCTCACACTTTAACATGTAATGTTTTTCACACACGTTTGGATAATAGCAGTACTGTATTCCTCACGAAAAGTGTAAATTTCACAAACTGCTGTGTCTGTGACAACATGTCAGAATGGAAATTAGCAAGAAAGAACTGTCACACAAGTGCACAAGGTTAGCAAAGACATACTTTCCGGATTCACTTCTATAAATTTGCATAAATCAATCCAAATAATTCCAGTCTGTTTTAAACAATTTGAGGCATGGTCTCTCTTAAAGTGTCATTATTACATTGTAGTGTAGAACATTATGCTATTAAAACGTATTTAAGCGCATCTCGCTCAGCTCTCAATAAAACAACGAACAAATCTGTCATGTAATTATAGGGAGAAATGGTTAATGTAAACCTGAAACTGCCTGCTTTCCTTGCTTATAGTATTGATGATTGATTTGGGAAGAATGTTGCTAACCATACAGCTGTTCCATCTCTTGACACTGTAGTGATAGACAAGCCCTGACAGACAGAAGCCTGTCCATCATGATCATCTGTATGTTAATCATCATTCTGACCCAATAGGTTCTGTCATTGAGGTGCCAGCATGATCCAGAGGGGTGAGAGCTCTCTCAGTGATATAATACAGCCGGTTTCTTGCTCCTCTCGGGTTGTACTAAACATGTGCTTCATGCACAACATTCTAGGTGCTATCCTCAAGCTATGCTTTCCATTATATAACACTAGTGCCTGTATATTGAGCAACATGGAGCCATCAGATGTCCAAGTGGTAATTTTATGTGTGATGTGCTTGTGTTGTGCGCTTGCATTGAATGAAAATGATTAAAATCAATAAAGTAACACATTTGTTATGTGTTTGGCACTGTATCAATGTATTCACAAGCCCTTACTTGGTGATAAAAATAAACTGCATTCCGTGATTTATGACCATGCTATTCAATTCTTACTGTTCTAGCTACAGTATTAAACTAGATTTGCTGGTGGGCTGGTGCTGCTGGTCTCAAATATCAGTAAAAGCAACACTTCAGTCCCAGCAGCGACTCAGTCAACCTCACAAAATGTAATAAATAATTCAAGCACAAAATGTAAACTAATTCGAGCCTTCGTTTAGGCTGCAGGAAAGGTACGAAAAAGAACAATGTAACGTACAACAATTTTAATTAAAATAAAAAAAAACCTAAATACTTAAATGAAAAGCAAACGTAGACGCAAGTGTGATAAATTACTCAAAACTGTCCACTTTGTTAAAATTATTTCCCTCTTGTGGTTTTTATGAATACTACAACCTTTGCCACTTTTCTTGTTTTAAACACCGTACTGCGAAAATGATTCAAATAGTCAGATTTCGGATCTGAGACATTTTATTATAATTTAATAGTTTACGGTGGTTACAATATTGGGCAATCGTTTTAGGTAGTTTAGGTGTATGTTTAATTCCTTATTTTACAAAACAACCGATGCAGAACATTTATTGGACTTTTATTTTGCCTTTGAAACGGAAACACGTCATGACCTTCTCAAATCGTCTCAAACAAACAAATTACCCGCGTTCATCTGTCGTCTCATCCGCTCTACAGACGTGGAGTTTGCTGCTTAACTTTATTTAATTGCCTAAAGATTAAGTTTGGTGAAACATGTTCAGTGGGTTTAAGACTGTGTGTTGTTTTTACTGCCTCTACATTAATGCCTGTTATTTGTGAGCGCTGCTAAATCCTCGACCACTGAATGAAACTGAAGTGAACGGATCTTCAAACCATCTCATATGACTCAATAAGAGTAAGTGATCGTAATTATTTACAACCTTTATTTGTTGAGCATAGTGTCATAATGACATGACATTTATTATCTTATCAGCACTCATCCTTGTTTACATTTTGAGCTTCTTCTTTTCACTATCTATTAGATACAGTAGTATAAAACTTACTGTAAGGACTCATCAAGGATGTTGTCAATTGTATTCAACCAGTATATTTTTAATACATACAACTCCCTTGTCCCAAAAGTTGTTTATTAACTGTTTTTTCCCTCTTATGTAGTTACTGTTAAATACTGTTTAATGTAAATGTATTGTATATAAATTTTTTTCGCGTTATACAATTAAAATGAATTCAGTATCTTTTCATGACTCTCCAAGGTTACGATGGTGAAAAAAAGAAACGTGTCTAAAATCGTGGTGGCATGCGAATGGGCGTCTTGTGCTTTCAAGAGTCAAAGCATGGAGGACTTAAGTGATCATATGTCTGTACATCTGAAGGAACATCTTGGTGAAGGAGATGCCATAGAGGAACTGGGTATGAGATAGACATGAGATTTGACATGAGATTAATATTTAAAATGATGTGTACCCTTTAAAAAGTCAGGAAAGTCAAGAAACATGAATACACTTAAGATGTACAAAGACCACAGTTAAGGCAGATCTATGGTGTATTTATCTATATATATATGTATATATAGAAATACACCATCTTCCATCTTCAATTACGATATATACCATCTTCGTATATATGCATGTGTGTGTATGTATAAAAATAAATATATATATATTTATACATACACACACATATGTATATATACGAAGATGGTTGTGCTTCTCTGTTGTAGAAGACTATCAATGTCTATGGAGGGGCTGTGAGTTCTTGGCAATGGGAAACCAGAGCGAGCTTGTCACGCATGCACACTTTCACATCTTCCACAGCAAGCTGAAATACATTGGGACTCAACTTCTGGAATCCCACCCCGAACTGCCTAGTTGCACTCAGGATCTCAACAGTAATAATCTCGTTCCAGACGTCTCTGAGGGATTTGTCTGTCAGTGGGAGCACTGCGATGTTAGTATTAGTGTCTCCACATATAGATGTTAAGTTGTGTTATGTGAGGTTATATATGAGCTTATCCTATTTTCTGCTTTTACTAGAGTTCGTTTAACAATCCAGAGTGGTTCTACCGTCATGTTGACATGCATGCGCACTGCACTGAGCTCCAGCCTCTTCCTGATCGACAGCAGGCCCTCTTCTGCAGCTGGTCAGGTAGGTTGTGTCTGTAAATCAGGAACCTTTTATGTATAAGGTTGTTTTTGCTTAAACAGATTAAAAGTAATACTTTAAAACCATTTTTATTCAAGTAAATTAATTAAATTAAATTCACATTAAATGGCAAAAAGAAATTTAAGTAATGATGGGTTGAAAAAATTAGAATTTCAAAACAAGAAAAATATATCAATAATCATTGAGATATCTTCACATGGCAGTAGAAACTGTCTGTTTGCCTGGGCAATGGGAATGCTAAATCTGTAAATAATCTGTAATGTTTTGCTATATTTTAAACTGTTTTCTGTTCATTTGTAGGCTGTGATGCTTTTTTTAAGATAAAGTACCGTCTGCGTGAACATCTGCGCAGTCATACTCAAGAGCGCCTGGTGGCTTGCCCCACCTGTGGCTGTATGTTCTCCAGCAATACAAAGTTCTTCGATCATATCCAGAGACAAGCTGAACCAGAAGGTTTGTTTGTTTTGTATCATATACCAAAGATTTAACAACTATGATTTGTAAGTCTACTTAAAGATACATGACACTTTTCAGCAAATGTAACAGTTGGTTGTTTAATAAATGCATTTGGCAGAATCTCTCTCATGTGGGCATTGTGACAAGGCATTTGCCAACGAGAGGCTGTTGCGAGATCATGTTCGTCAGCATGGTGAGCTCCTCTAAATAACATGCTGAACATTCATTGTATTTGATAAATGTTTATGAAAGTTATGACAGTTTCTGCTTTGTGTAGATTTATAAATGTAGGTTTGTTTGTGTTGCAGTGAATCACATTAAATGTCCTCTGTGTGACATGACATGCACGTCACTTTCCTCCTTGAAGATCCACATTAAATTCCGTCACTGTGATGAGAGGCCCTTTCCATGTGACTTCTGTGAGAGCAGGTGCTTGTTGAGAACTTGCATACACAGCGTCCATATATACTTGAAATATTGATGTTAAAATATCCTGCTTATATTTCATTGTCTCTATTTTAGCTTCAAGAACCAGCATGATCTACGAAGACACATGGAGACCCACAATGAAGGTGCAGCGTATCACTGCACAGTAGAAGGCTGCGGGTATTCTTCGCGCATGGTCCATACCATGAACCAGCATTACAAACGAGTACATGAGGTCAGCCAGCAGGGGGTGCCATACTCAAAAAAATCACACTTAGAGTAAATTTGTTTGTTGGGCTACACAATATACCAAAATTATTGAAATATCGCAATTGTGCATATTGCAGCGTTCATACCACAATAGATTGCAATAACTAAATTATTTGAATACTTCAAAAAGTCAAAGTTTTTAGTCAAGTTTTAGGTCTTTGCAGATCTCAGAGAGACTGGCAGGCAAATGTTACCACAACCGTAAAACATGGCTGTTTATGTTTACAAGTTGCTGTGATGCTTTCTTTTCCAGAAACTGAAAATAATTTTCAGTTTTTAAAAATATTTTAATAAAATTTGAATTGATTTTACAAACTTAAAGTAATATCATATCACATATCTCAGTATTTAGCAAGTTGTCACATATTGAATTTTCCTTTAATATCGTGCAACCCTAGTAGTTTAAGTCCATAAAATAATATATGTGATAACTTTCTGTTTTAGGATAACATGGTTCCGAGGTACAAGTGTCACCTTTGTGACAAGACCTTCTCTTGGTGTTACACGCTCACCCTTCACCTTCGAAAGAAGCATCAACTAAAATGGCCTTCTGGACACTCTCGTTTCAGGTGTGTTGAAAGCAGCGAGCATAATAATACAGAAGTGATTTTAAATTCTAATTTAAACGAATGTTTATTTGTATATATGTAGTAATTTCCACAACTTTCTGTTGTGAACAGGTACAAGAAGGATAAGGACGGGTACCTGCGGCTAAACATGGTGCGCTATGAAACCGTGGAGGTCACAGAGGAGCTGATAAAGAACATGGCTGCCAAACAAACCACTCGCAAAATCCACTCTCACTCCAAGGAGCCCATGCTGCATCCCGGCAGTGGCCACAGCACTCCTCAGCAGTCTTCCTCACCCTCCTCTCCATCTTCATCCTCATCTACCTCAGGGCTCACAGAGGGGGCTGACAGCAGTGTGTTGAAAGGGGACGAGTCTGTGTACTGTGTGTTGAACACTGTGACTGAGATGAATGGCGAACCAGAGGAGGTGATCCAGCCTGGCAGGCCGTCAGGGGCTGTTATGGCTCTGGCTGCAGTGGCTAGAGGTTTAGGAATGGACGTAGTGTAATATTAACCCAATTCTTACATATATCCAATGCAGAACTTCTGTTTTATTAGATCAATATTGTTTTAGCTAATATGCACTGTAAAGGATGATGTACAAAATTGTTTTGTTTGCCATTCTGTTTTAATGATCTCAGGATTCTAATACAAATTTTAGTGACAAGTATTTTTGTCTATTCCATATAGCACTATTAGGGAAAATACTAAAGGGAATTTAGTATTTCTATTAATATATGCTTTTGAAGTATTGTTTAAAAACTATTTTTGCTTTGTGTTATTATTTTTTTAATGTGGTATGTACCAATAGGAGTTTTTTAAAAGTGTATAACAGATTCAGTTATGGAAATTAATCTTTGCTGGTTGTTTCATATAGCCCACTGTTTCACTGCCACATTGTAAACAGTTGCCCTGCTATGGTTGTACAAAGTTTAAATAAGCATAATTTTAATACCCTTTAGAATCAAGAAATGTCAACATGGAATAAAACCATTTTCTCAGAATTCATTTTATTTTCTGACCAAAAACAAAAGCATCATTTAAGGACTTTTATTACTGTACATTTCATAACTACACTTTGTTTGACTTGAAGTGCTTGTCATAGGCAAATTCTTACAGTCCTTTATACAGTCAGGCTCACCGTGTCTCTGCATCTCTCTGTGGGTGGGAAGCAGGTCTGTCTGTAAGAAGGGTCATTCGTCTTGGTGACTGTGCAGCCAGCACTGGGAAAAGTGGGTGTGGTGGGGCGTGTACATAGGCAGCAGGTAGAGTCCTGCTGATAGGGCTGTAATGTGGGCCGTGTGGGAACCCGGTACTCGGGTAACCTGTTGCAAGGAGCCCTGGGGGAGGCAGAGCAGTATGGAGATCCAGTGCAGTATGGTGCATGGCCAGGAGACGACCCCTCTCACTGTCCTCTCTCAAGAGGGCCAGGCGCTGCCGTTCCTCTAGCTGAGTCCTCTGTTCCAATGCGATGGACTGCAGAAACGGGTCCCTTGGGTAAGCAGGGTGGCCCATCATGGCACGCTGCAGTGGGTCGGTTCTCATCAAGAGTTCCTTGCCTAAGGAGTCCCTTCGGGGAAGATCTAATCCCCTGTACATGTTCCTCATTGACTCCCAGTGTTGCGGAGAATAAGGCAGCCTTTCGGTTCCTGGTAATGGACCCATGAAAGGTGAGATCAGACGAGCCCGACTGGGGTCAAGACTGGGGTGTCCGCCTGGAATTCCTATTGGCAAAGGAAGAGCAGAGAGATGTGAAGGGTTTATACCAGACATTCTGGGACCCTGCCATGGTTTCTCCACCACACTCTTCTGATGCGTAACATCTGACTCCTGGTCATCTCTCTTTTCCTCCTTGACTCTCACCTTGCTGCTCTTTCCATGAGGTTCATACTCAATTCTTGTCTTCTTCTCAGGTGGCTCCCAGGGCTGGATATCATTATTTGGCCTCTTGAGATCCTCTTTCTGTTGCTTTGGTGATGAGTTCTCCTTTGTTGCCGGCTTTTCTGCAGGTTGCTGCTCACACTTCACGTCCTCTCTTCTGTCACTCTGGATCTCTTTGTTTCTCTGCTCCTTGGGTTCTCGAGTCTGCTGCGGAAGCTCTTGCATATTGTCTCTTGTTCGTTCCTCTTTATTTGGTTCAGCTGAAGATGAACTTTTAATGGTATCTGATTGTTTGTTATCCAGTGGACTGTTTCTGATGGGGGACAAATGTCTTCCATTTGATTTCTCTTTTGGCTCTCTGTAATGAGTGATTGAAAAGAAAGATTATTTGATCACCTAGTTTGGTTATCAATATCACAGAAAATTCAAAATGAGTTTTTAAAAATGACTCTCAAATTATGTTATTTTGAATAATTTTGGCTTATTTTTTATATGAACAAATTACCTGATTTTACTTGAAAGTAAAAACCTGTCAGGGGCTTTAGGTTGTGGCTTCCAGAATATTTGGGCACAATTATACAATGACAATATATTGTACTGTAGTATTTGTTTATCAAAAGACCAAATTAAACATGAATGGCTGTCAGTAAAGAAAGTTATGGTATGTAACAACAGGGCCATGATATCCAGCCAAACTTTAACCCCATTGCTTTTAATAGCCATTGCAGGGAGTAACTGTTACAGACCTTTCATGATCATCTTTGACTAGAGAGTCTTTCTTATTAGTTGCTAGGTCCACAACGGAGGGAACTCTGTCTGGTTCAGAAGATCTTGGACACAGAGGAGGTGTTGGGAAGGATGAAGGAGTCTGTTGCAGTCTGTTCCAGGGCTCCTGTGGCCCTCCAGACGTTGGCACTGATTTATCCTTCATACCCTGTGATGTATTCAATGCTGTGAAAGACAAAGAGTAATAATCATTAGTTAGGTTAAAATATTAACCTACAAAACTGCATATTAACCTACAAAAACTAAGATGTCTATAAAAGAACTTCATAGCAGAATCAAATGTATGTGCTTACTTAGCGTGGGGTTTCCCAGTCCTCCAAAGGCAGATGAGTTCAGGGTAGTCAGACCTCCAAAGGGGAGTGGCTTGTTAAGAGGCTCTACACAGCAACAGGGAATATGCATGGGTTTATATTTTGAGCTATAATAGTGATACATATGACTTAGGGTCTCTGGTGGGTACAGGCAGCCTTACCTGGATGGGGGACTAGACTATGGAGGTTGCTTGGGCCATGCGGTAAGGGTCCATAGGGTGAGATTGAAGGGTGTGTGGAACCTAACGAGAAATAATAGTCATGGGCATTTATTAACTATATGTTAACTACATGTTACTACTATATACTATACAGTTAACTATATGTTAACAGACAATGATTTTGATAAGTAACTCTGAAAACGTACTGTGGTGTCATGGTAAAGATGACTGTGAGTATGACTAACATGATGGTAATACAATGATATTTATATGGTACCATGTAAGGTGCTTAAAAGAATACCAAATATGTCCAAAATATTATGGTAGCACCCTGGTATTTTGGTACTTCTTTGTAAAGTGTTTCTGGATCACTATCTGTTGTTAGTCCAGGAACACCATTCTGTCAAAGATAAACCAAATCATAAACTACCCATAACAATACTTCCAGCCCTGAATTTAAGCCTATAATATGATTGGTTAATTGGGTTGTTGTTCCAGGACCAACAAAAGAGGGTGATCCAGGAACACAGTCACTTGGCAAAACACAGAGACTGATGTTGATGTGGTTCCAGCAGTAATTCCTACCTGCATTAGAGAGGACAGTCGCAGGGCGGGGTAAATCACGCGGCTGCAACCCCATGAAGCTTGAGCCAGGTGATTGATTCATGAACTCAGACTTAAACCCAAAGTCCAATTTATGTGGCTCAATCTGCATCTGCTTCTGTACATAGAAATGATTACAGATTATTTTACATTTAAATGTTCAAGTCATTTCAGTTCTTGATACAAAATGATGTATATTCCACTTCTAGAAAATTAACAAGTGGTATGATTTGAACTTACTTTAATTTTTTGCTGATGATGGTAAACCTGCCAAGCGATATGTACATGCATTGCACACCACTTGCCCGGTTTCTAGGGATAAGATAAACAAGGGTAAAAACAGGGTAAACAATTGTGCCCCTGATTTTTATTTAATTAAAAAAACAACAGTCACGTAAATCTTACCTTTGGTTTTGGACACATTGGATCCAGAAGCTTAAAAATAATTTTACAATACATTATTGTCTTATTTAACCAAACTATAGACAGAATAGAACAGAAATGAATATTTCATGGGACACTGGACATTTTGTAGATCAGCCTTTGCCTTACTGGAAACGATTTGAAGTTAATAGGAAATAGGACACGTACTCTAGAATCCTTCTGTAAATGTTGATGTGACATTGTTCCTGTTCTAGATACCACATCTAGTGGATTGGAAGCCTTGAAAACAAAAATATAATAATTTTTATAATTATATATAAACGTATAATGTGACTATGAATCCAGTAAACATAAATTTCCTCTTCAGCATATATTCTCTGATGGATTCTATAAACAGTTAAGTGAAATGTATTATCATCAAGTAAACAGGATTATCAGGATAATCTACAGATAATGTACAGTGAATGAAACAATGTCTGAAAAACATGGTAGTACAATGATAGTTTCTGGTAATTTTTCTGTATGTACAATCTCATTAAAAACAAAAACATGTTTTTTCTATGTTTGTGGGAGGTCACCTCAAATACAGAGTTCATCACTGTCTTTCCACATTGTCAGGAGTTTTTATTAACATTGTACGTTTTAAACAGAACAGAAATGTAAGAGCCAGAGTGGCAGGCAAACCTTGGGCTGAAAAGCTCCCTGCAGAGAACTGAATGATCCAGCAGGTGGAACCACAGGAGGTATTCCAGTCATTACTGATGGATAGGACGGAACCAGCTGAAGTCAAACAGCAGAAAAATGCCATTAATGTCAAGAAACAAAGGCAACAATTTTAGTTACTCTCCGCTCTAAAGTATCTAGAATTTGCTCTTGTGTTAGGCTTGTAAAAAAACTTAAGCAAATTTTAGAGCAAATTGTTCTTATTTGAAATGGTTTCTTATCAGGATCAGACAACCCTGTTCACAAACTGGTTTGAATCAGTAATCACAAACACCCAGAAAGGTCATGAAAAGTCATAGGAAAATGTGAGAACCCTGAAATCAGTAGGCTAGAATGCCACTCAAAATCACAAGCCATTATTTATGTGCTCAGCATATATTTCTATATATATAGGAACTTACACTGTGTCTATGAAAGGTGTCCACTTTAGCTGGATATTTGTCAAACTGCAGAAAATAGACATAGAATAATTTATTTAGTATGTAGTAAATGCTATTGAGCAGTAACCATATAAACTGCAGATATATCCTCACTTGTCTAGCAGGGGTACGCACCAGTGGTGCAGCTGGACCAGGCATGATGGAATGGGGGAAGGGTGTGAACGTGTGTTGGTGAGTGTGCTGGTGCGTGTGTTGATGCTGATGAAACTCAGTGCGCAGGTACCCTGGGCCCCCTCGATCAACTGTCTGAGAGGCCAGGAACCGAGAGTTTAACTCCTGACGCAGCAGGTCGTGGTCTAGAAGGTGTATAACAGAGTGAATCAGGGCAATGGCAATGGCATAGCAGGTATATTTTGGTCTTGTGGTTGCATTAACCTAAATGTGCTTTTTAAACAAGGTGTTCTTGTGATATCAATGTCACTTTAAAAAAAGCAGAGTATCACAAACAGTTTATAATCCATTTCAAGTGACAGATTATTGATAGAGTGGTCTGTTCTACCTGTGTAAGGACCAGCAGAGGGCGCCCCAGGCACAGGCAGTGCACTTCCTGTTAAGTGGGTAGGTGGAGGAGGCAGGGCTGTTGTTGGGGCAAACATGCTGAGGTGTGCAGAGCGGGTTACAACACACCCCTCTTCTTTAACTTGTGTTGATGCACTCAAAGTGCACAAAAGTTTATATAAGTTGTTTTGGAAGGTGAATCACTATTTCCTTAGGTCTTTCTAGGGAGAAGATGGTTTGGATCTAACAATCTCCGCCTCGTGGCATTGTGCCTGTCACCTTCTGGTCTTGCATTTGTGGTATTAGAAACATCAGCCAGATCTGCAAAAAAAAAAAAACAAATTTTGTGTCAAATATATCTATATATCATATATCAAAATATATATATACCAAATATATATCAAAACCATATTGATAAATGATCATATCTGTATGAGACATACATTTTCATACAGTGTGAATACATATAAACATTAAGTAAAACTAAACATTTTATGAAAATATAAGTGTTTCTTGTCCAAAGGAAATGTGAGTTTGTTCAAATTTCTAACCCTACAATGTACAACTGTGTTAGCCTAAACAGTAGCATGCATTGCCATGCTGCAGTCATGCAGTAAGGCAAAGACAGCATTGTAAAATGAGGCAGAGCCTCACTGAAAGATAAAGAAAACAGGACATCTTTCTTTTTAGCTTCACCCTTTTCACACACATTTTGTTGCTGCCGTACCGCAGGATGATGTTGGTCACACTGTGATATTTACGGGTCCCTCCCAGCGCACTAACAGTGAATGCACATGTGATGAAGGAGCAAAATCCCTTAGGGTTTCGCCCATCTATAAAACCTGCAATTACCTCCTTTTAAACAGCACTCATGCACATAAAGCAAAGCAGTAAATCTCCTTTGTGTCGAGCTGTCAGTTTGGCCCTTTTCTCCAGTCCCTGCTGTATCTATAGTGAAAGGTCTTTTGAGAGCTCCATAATGGATTGTTAGCTTCTGCAAGGGTTTTGGAAACACCAGGGGTCCATAGAGGAGGGAACACAAGGAGAAACTTATTTGCCTGAGCTCAGCTCCAAATCCTTGTGACGACCTGTTTGTATTGAATCAGATGACACGGCGGCAGGGGTCATTCGATTCAGTACATTTTTGGAGAGAAACATAAAAAATTTAGATAAAAAAATACCAGTACTTTATCTAAACATCTAATTTATTTTAAATGACCACAAATGTAATGCAACCCTGCTGGACCACTACTTGTGATAATTGTTTGAAGGTGCATGATAGTCTGCAGATATGCATTATTTCATAAAAGAACAGTGCAGCATTTCAATGCTTAATGAGACAAACATGAAATGCTGGCTGGAATTAAAAGTCTCCAGAGAGGAGAACACAGAGTTCCCATCTAGTCCATAATAAGAGGTACAGACCACATGGCACAGCTCAATAGCTGGACCAGCTACAGACTAATCAAGTAAAGCTAAATAAAAAGCCCAGTGAGTCCCTAATAGGCCATTGGACCATAATGGGTCTGGTGTTTAAATCTAATTTGAATCCGGATTAATCAAAGCACAGTGTGTACCGATGTGCCCTTCTAAAAAAAAATAAAACAATAATAAAACAAACAATAAAAAATAAATCAAAACATTCAGCGGGGACAACAATACCTATTCAAATGCGAACCCATTCCCAGAATCCTTGCTTTGCTTAAACTACTTATTTTCAATTAGTGTCATGGCCCAGTAATGCTCTATTTTGATGCAAGTCAGGAATTAGGCTAAGCTTCTGTTTGTAGCTGTCAGGCCACCAGCAAATTTGTCTTCCTGTGTCAGTTGGCAGCTTCCCTCTCCAAGCCATTTTTGTCATTCATCAGCCCCATTACTGGCCTAACCCTTCCAGGCATGCAGAAACCAATCATCTAATCCCTCCATTCTCACAAAGACAAGATTAGCTAGAGGTTAAACACTCGTGTTCTTTAAATTTTGTCCTTGACAGGGTGCCAGGAGGAAAGCTCTTAATCTTGTGAAGGGAGCAATTGGAAGGAGCTTTGTGTGTACACAAAAGTGTACAAAAGTGTGGCTCAGGCATAGTGCAGGTAAGCCTCATAAAAACTCCCCATAATCTTCAAATCAGAGTGTGTTTGCAGTAGTGAGCCCTCTGTGGTTTACACTCACTGATGGCGGGAGATGTCCAATAAATCATACAGTGACATCAAGGACCGTGTGTTATTGCCAAAGCGCAGTTGGCAAATGACTGAGAGAAACAGTTGTTTTTGCAGGCTGGCAGTTTCTCACATAGCCTCAAGCTCACTGTGAATGAAGTACAGTCAGTTAACAGTGCTCAGCTGTTCAAATGCACCTCTTTGACACTCAGCAGCATATGCTGAAGAACGTAACGTGGCTACGCTTTGGCATCCGACACCACAAATTTTTGATGTTTGGATATAATTGCTGATTATATACAAACCTTAATAAACACAGGAAATATAAACACCAGCAAGACTTCACATGCTAATTCGGACTGGTTAAAACTGGTTAGTGCAGTTAAGAAGTTAGTAAAAATGCCTGGTGGAGATAATAGCGTGCTGGTTGTTTCAGCAGGGAGATATAAACTATTCAGGATTACAAATAAACCTTGGCTTTAAAAAGAACTGAAAAACAGCTCCTACCTCTTAAGAACCCTTTATTTTTAAACCGTAATATGTCCACATCTTTGAATCACACTAGAGTCCTTTAAAATGCTTCTGCAGTCAATCTGCCAGGTTTAGAAAGCTCTCTCTGGTGCCCTCACCAGCCGTTCAGCAGTTTCTGAATAAGACACTGGGGAACAGTATCTCTCTGTATTCTCTAACTGCCTGTCTGTCTGCAGGATCACAGCTTGTGGTGTTGGGTATCACACAAACTAAGCGAACACTTCCCTTATTGCCTGACTGCTCTCTCTCTCTCTTTCTCTCTCTCAGTTAATACATCAAAGCAGTTAGCCAAATGGGTGGTGCATGCACAGGATTTTCACACTTACGGAGATTTACATCAAACATTAAAACAGTAATGTATGTACAGCTCTGCTTTTAAAAGTGAGAGTGTTATGTTATTCTTCTTATTATTTAACAAAAAGACAACAAATAAAAACACATAGCAGCAGTTCGCTATTAATGCCAGCTTGGTCTATTATTCTTCTGGGACAACAAGTATAATATTTAATAATCTAATTTTAAAATATACAAATTGTCTTTTCAGTAAACATATCCACCCCCATAGCCTACACATATTTTCAAGTTTAAAGTTTAAAATCCAAATAGCTTCCAAAAATGTGTTACTCCTACTTCAAAACCTCATTTCATCAGCCATATACAGCATACAAAAAGACTTATTTAAGTCATCTCTTGGTATTATAAATTAATCCCTTTACAATAGACCAGTTTAGGACACAAGCTAAGGACACTGTGGGCAGAATGATCGTGTTCTCCCACAGTAAGTACAATAGGTGGAGGAGCTCAGCACTGAGCCGTTTCATTATTCAGTGGTCAGGTTTCACTCAGTGGGGGATTAGTAATGGGGATGTAGACTGGCCATGTACACAATGTCTGCTGATGCATTGTGGGATATGTCGTACCTCCCACTTCTGATAGACCCAGCGTCAGTAAAATAATCAACTGGGTTGAGGAGGCTAGAGATTTTCTTTAGCCTTTCTATTAGCTATAACATCTTGCTTAAACTGACTTCACTAAGGATTAATGAGCCTGGGCTCAGTTGACCTTAAGCTAAAGTTTTAGCTCAGTGGTTTTAGCTCAGCTCTGATGTTTGTGTGTGTGAGCTGGGGTTAATGTGAGCTCTGAAGCTGCTTGTGTTTATTTGAGTTGTGTTGAAAGCTCCAAACAGGCAGCTGTCTGGCTGATCTCTCAACAGCGTCGGTACTGGCTATACACTATCACCTGATGCTTGGGCCAGGCCCGGCTCAGGTTACTACAGGAACAAAGTGAACCCTGTTCTGGCTGCCAAACTCTCACAGACTTTGTTGTACTAACATGTATACCTATGTCTGCAGTGGACAGAGAATGAATGGATTATACTTTGACCTTGAATAGTTTTACTCAACTTTGAAGGTAGCTACAGTAATTATACCTGTGAAGTGCATTGTGTGTCTTTTTTATTTATCCTGCTGGAATTTCTGTCTTATCCTGGAAGCTGTGTTTTGGAACTGTTTAGTTGGTCCAAGGTGGTGGTCATTAGCTGGTCCAAGATGTTTACTGACTGGTTGACCATACACTGCTTTCCAAAACAACCCCTTTGAACTGAAATGACCAGTTGGCAGCTGGTGGATCATCTTGGGGCAGCTAGAAACCAGCTATCATTTCTCCAAAACACAGCTACCAGATTTAGCAGAATGATCAAGGAGGGAATCTTCACACACAACATTCACTTTTGCCATAGAAACATGGCCAGTTCTTCCCCCTCGGCCAAAACCAAGGGCTTTGCTCTTTAAACAGAGCAGCAGTTATTTCTGACAGAGTTATGCTATGGCTGTGAGTGGTGAGGGAAGCTGTCAGCTTTTGACAGCTGAGTGTCATACGAACAGATGATTCAGATCCTTAACATGCTCACTCAGAATGATGTTAGCATTATTAGCACACAAACCATAACAACAGAAGACTCAAACATAGTAAATTAAAATAAACATGCACTGTTGAGTCTAACAATGCACATCGCAGGCAGGTGATTAAAATATGATGTATGTTATTCAAGGAGAATGTGTCTAATTAAAAACGAAATTCTCAGAAGAACTTGGCAGAATGCTGAGGAACTAAACAGAGCCTGAAAGCTGTTTAATCCCCTGTGATCGAAACAAGCGTTCTTTAAGTCAGTTGCATTAAGATGGCTTATGGTTCAATTTGCTTCCCAATAACACATTGCTGTTCTGTCTGCTCTCATCCTTTCACTTACAGTCATTCATGGTAGATGTTTCAGCCATCAGTTTCGTAATCTTTATTTATGTCTACTATTATATTTAAACATTTTTTTAAAACAGATGTAAAATAGATTTCTCCTTTCAGAGAAATCTAATCAAGTTGTTGCTTTTTTAAGTTGACTTTTTAAGTTGTTACTTTTTTATTCCTATTAAGCCATAGGCATATATTCTTGTATTGCGCAATAATTACACAAAATGTTATAATATTTTTCTGAAAACAAGCCCTAATATTGTACGTCATTGTGCATCTTCAGTAAATGTACCTTTATGTTTTAAGGATGTTCAGAAATGTATACAACAAATACAAGAGTAATAATTTAGTTTTTACGGAACATACTGGTATTTGCATCCAAACATTGATTATACAGCAATTAGTCAGCAAAATATGATGAATAAGATGCTGTCATTCAGTCATGCATAAGACACAGCACCTCCTAAACAAACCAGTGGGTTGACCCAAAGCTGTGACCAATCAGTTCAGCCTCCCAGTGCTGGGGGCCAGACCTTGGCCTCTGCTGACAAATGTGCTAGACAGAAACTTGGAAAGCCTCCACTCTTACTTAATGACATCAATTCCATTAACTAGTGCTGGTGACTCTGTAAAAGTAATCTGGTTAAGTTCTTAAGTGCCTCTGATTTGATTTTAGCATGCTTAAGAAGAAAACACAGCTTGAAGCCAATGGTGATGAGTGACATAGAGAAACCGATCATGGGTTTCATTAATGCCTTGTGACTGAAACGCATATCTATGGCCAAGAAAAATAAATGGGAAGACTGAGCATGTCTCAGTAAATAAATCAGCAAGGTTAAAGAGTTTTTTGGGCAAGCAGACTGCCGAGTGACCGACCCCCTATCCAATTATGTGGAAGATTAGCAGCGCGCACTTGGCCCAAATACACCCGCCTCCTAAATTATCTGGAGTTTAATTGGCTCTAAGCGTATTGAGTTTTACATTCTTGTACTCAATTCACGGGATTTTTCATCACACCATCTGCTCAATGCCAACAGAAAGTGTCTTATATATCTCATTTCACTTTTCACCATATTACATAACTGTATGACATTCCAAGATTGATGAAAAAACAGATTAAATTATCATTTCAGAGAAATATATTTCAGAAAGACATTTTTTATGGTTACCAGTAAATAAGAGTCTATATTTCTAACAAACAGATGCTGTGCAACATAAAATGTAAATAATCTAAATGTGTGTGGCAAGTTTAGGTTTTAAACAGTGTTTTAAAAGGATAAGGTTTAGAAGTTACCTTATTTATTAACGCTTGTCTGTTATAACTACAGAGTCCAAACAGACATAAAAAATGTTCACCAGAGGTTCTTCAGAAGATACTTCAGAATTTATGAGGTGATACTGTCATTGGATAATTGGGTGTATCTATCAAATCTATCCAGAGGTGTTAGATATAATGATTGCTTATGAATTCTCACAAATAATGTATATTTAGCAATGGAGGATTACCATTAATAAATTAATCTGATATATGGATTTGGGAATTAAGTGAACACAACAACATTTTGAACAATAAAACATTAATGTTTGATAGAAATGAGCATAACAGGTTAGTAATTTCACTGCAGAAACTAAGCTGATTGTGAGAAGTTTACATACCTTCATTTGGTGAAGGGAATGTGTGTGTCTTTCAGAGCAACCTGCAACATTAATACAGTGAATGTGAATAGAAATCATTCAGCAAACGTATTTAAGGATAATACTATTATCAGACACAAGAGGGCACTGTCTCACCACTGTCTTAAAATATGACAAGCGGCATTTCTAACCCGATGTTTTTTAAGGAAAACACACTATACAATCCTTTCCCCGTTTTTAATAACAGGAAACACAACTTCATCATCGACACAAACTAAACACTTCTGCATGCACTAAATCAAGAATTACTGACGTATGCTATCCATTTTTGTATAGACTGTTTATTAAACCTGTATCATGTAATCTTTGCACTAATATTTCAACAAACTGCAATACATAAAACCAAATACATAAAACCAGTCTAGAATTTAACCTTTCATTGGATCTTTGAGCATCACTTACCCAAAATGTCATAGAAAAGGTAAAGACAACTCTCTGATCCGTCTCGGTTACTGATATAATCCAGAAACAGAGAAACTACCACCACTATAGTCCTTTTAACTACCCGAAGCTTTTCAGATCCGCATCATTCCAGTATGAATTCACAATAAAAAATCAATGACCTTTAACAAAGTTGTGAGGGTTTCTTTTAGTTTGTTTATATTTCAACATAAATCTGTTTTAACCTTTGAATGTCTATGTATGTATGCTCAAAGTGTCCATCCGGAGTCAATCCTTTTGAAAATGAATGTGTATCCAATAAAATCCTTCAACCAGTGTGAACAGGAGGTTTTGAGTACCTTTCCTATCAAAACAGATTAAGCCCAAATCCACCCAGTTGAAATTATGAAGCAGGTTTGTGTGAATTCATGCAAGAGAGATCCTTTCCTGCCCACAGCTCCGCTCAAGAATGCTCCCTTAGTAGTGAACTGTGCATTCCTCAGATCCCTCCCTCAACGGACACTCCCACTCCTGCTCCCTTACACACCTCCCTCCTCTTTTCGCCCCGTCCCCTGAGAACAGGAACCAAACACCCCAGCGGCAAAACAATTACAGCACTCCTCTCCGCTCACCTCAGCACATACATATAGACAGTCCACTGATTACGGCCATCCTCTTAATTACAGGCTGAGAATAACCAGAGGGAACAAGGCCAGAATGCTGATGAGATGGTTCTACCTCACACTGAAGCGAGACTCTGCTCTGATTGGTTGACAGGATCTGCTTCAATTAATGCTGCTCTGCTGGTATGCCACCCTGGTTCTTTGTAGGGTGGGAAAAGAACAATGTGATTTAATGTTGTGGTTGCATTTGTACCTGTCACAGCTTATTATAAATGCTTCACATGAATGTTAATGTCACACACATGTTAATGTGTTGTAGAATTCCCACAAGACTCTGTGAGAGTAAGTGTAAATTCAGCCACACCATCCTGATCTGTCATATTATTATTATTATTGTTATTTTAAGAGGGTACCAGTGGCAGTTATGACTCACTAGGTTGTAAGATGTGTTAGTTTAGTGGTATTGTTTTTGTTCAGCATTTAAGGGAACCCTCATTTTAGATCCCGATCTGATGTGTTATTTTGTAAATAAACCAAGCAAAATTGTTGATGAACTTGACAGCCAGTGAATTCAAGGAAAAAGCAGCTTTGACATTTAAATAATAAGTCCTGTATCACACAAGTTAGGAGTGACATGAGGGTGGGTAGATGATTACAGCAAATTATGTGCGAAAGGTCGACCAAACAAATTTAGAAATCTGCATGTGATTTATGCAACATTATGTTAGACAACAATTAAAGAAAGCCTTGTTTTGCTACAGTCATCATGCGACTTCATTATCAAATAAACATGTAATTTTCTGGTGGTTGTGTTCACAACCACTTGGTTAACAAATATGAGCATGCCACTTCTGACACCATCATCCTCTATGAGATCAACCAATCCCAGAGCACCTCATCGGCCCGAGAGCTGTGAATGTTAGCGTGAAAAGGGCATAGCAAGATGATAGATCACATAACAGGAAATTATCACAACAGATATATCACATAATTTATTATAACCGTCAACACCCCTGTGGAAGGAGACACATGAAAGCTCCCTGGGCTACTGTGACTCTAGCCTCATGTCTTCTAATGGAGCGTCCTCTTTGAACCGTGCATCGCTCAAGAGCAGGGGATGGGCTCTTGGGCGGGGGGAACGTAAGACTTCAAAGTCCAGAGCCCGCCAGGACCAAGGGGAGGTCTCATTCAGTCACGGCCCCTGTCGGCCCTGAGGGGGTGTCTAATTGCATTTCACAGGCCCTGAACAAAACAAGGCCTTGTTCAAGCTGAAGTTGGTCCTCCTGCTGGGATGTAGCTGTGATTTGCGACTCCTCAGTGGGATATGGATCTTCAGCACCGCAGAGAAAAACAGTTTTGACTTCCCTCTTCTGATGGCACACACTAGGATACTGATCGACGCATAAAATCGAGGAAAACACGTAGCCGTGACACCTACGGTCTCCCCTCGGAATGCTTTCGATTTGTAGTACTGCATGCAGATGTGTGGGCGGAAACATTCATTCAGAGCTACACAAGAGACTCTAAATCATATGGAGGCCATCAGATTTCATAAAACTGCAAAAGATACGGGGCGTTTTTTCATAAGCTGAATAAGCTCCAAATAGCAAATGTATTTTCAACTGGGCCTAGCTGAGCCAGTCTTTATTACTGTATTTTATGTCTTGACTTTATTGATTTGATTTATTACGAGCATAGCCATTATTTATTTGTGGCTAGAAAGGCATTTTGTTTGAATTATAAACATGCATATGTTGGTAAATCCTAACTGCATTTGACAACACCACTGAAGCCTTTTCATGTTTTACAAACTTTGTTCAGGATATGAATGTTTATTGTGATATTGCACTTAGACTTTATTTATATTCTCATTAATATAATAAGAAAGAAAAATATCCTTTGGGCAAAGGTTTAAAAAGTGTGATCACAGATTAAGTGATCTTCAAAAATCATAATTGTATATGATCAGCCAGATTTTCTAAGACAGCACAAAGGAGTAAATCACTGTTAAATTTACCATCATCAAAGGCAGAAAATTACTGAAAATGAGCTGTGAAATAAGCTTTATTCTGCAGTGCTACTAAATTCTAAATCATTTTGTGTAATTATGACAAAGAACTATTTATGATACTAGCAACATTATAAAATCCTTCCCAGCTTTAGCTATACCCCTGAAAACAGAAATCAAATCAAGAATGAGTACATTTAGACACGCAAGTTTTTCCTTCTGTTTTTAAACACAGAAAGATTCTTGCAGACTTGCCTCAAAGGCAAAGTCATTAGTGTAGACTCTGTCCTGATTGTTTTCACTGATTTTCTGTCTGAGGGAGGAGTAAATTGATGCTTTAGACCTTCAGCTTTAGTCTGGCTATTAATTTCAAAGAGCAGGTTTGGCCCGATGGCCCTATGAGAGAAAGCTGATTTAACTAGCTCATTTTTAATGGGGATAGATTCCTCCATACTTGCCCTTTGGAATAGCTTCTGTCCTTCATAACCACTGGTCTGTAATGGCATGTTCCTTCTGAGACTATTACTGAGGCCCAATTGGCCTTGAAATGAAATACATAATCCTAATGTACTGTAATATGCGCAGTGCATTTGGTTGTGGTATAGGATGAGTTGACACTGTTGGAATATCCCATAAATAGTGAACTCTCTTGCTGCCTGCTGCCTCTGCACAGAAGATTCGACACACAGCTGGTTTGAATAGAGTTTGACATTAACATGTTGCTAAGCTAATGGTGCGATACTACTGTATATGAAGAAAATATATAGGCTACACAGTTATTTTGTTAAACATTCCATTTGACTTCGATTGAATTATTTTTAACAATGTTTTCGTTACCATGTTGCTAAGCTAATACTGCAATATAAGCAAAAGAACACATAGGCCACACAGCTATTGGGTAAATTAATAAATTTTACTAAATTTTAACTATGGTATCATTAATTTTCAGTCTTAATTGAAATAAAATAATTGCCTTGTCCACCATCTTGAATTTATTTTTGCAGTTATGCCATTGCATTCTGGGATGGCTTTTCAGCGAAGGATATACATCATGCTTCATATAATTTCATCAAAACAAGGTATCTTGAGAGGCAGCATAACTAAATACCTTTTAGAACAACCTTCTATGATACCTTAGAATGCTGACTATATAGGCAGCTTATTAGATTTTAGAACAGAGCAGATGACAGTTGGTTGTAAGACGTAGCTGATATCACATTTAGTCGCAGTGCTGTCAGTTAAATGTACCATTCACAATCCAGCATACAGAAACTTGCATGACAACCATTTCTATTTCCAGGGAGAGATAATCAAAGGCATTTGACTTGTGAGAGCCATGGCGAACAACCAATATTCTTGGATTTCAAGGACTGTCTGATCATTGAATAGGGTTCCCATACGCCCTTTCATTGGAATGACACAATGTTGCATCTGCTCGGCAAGGGATAAATTAAGCATGTGAAAGTTTTAGTGAAATCCCCATTTTCCAGTTAATCAAGTCTCCCCTAATCAAATTAGGAGCTGTAATTCCCCAGGATGCGTGTGACAAAAGTGTATTATTCCTGCCTTTGGAGGCCACAGAGAAAAATCAGCGTGAGGCCATTCCCCTCTGCTTCAGTGGCCCTGAATTGAATTGCTCTTCCGACTGACCCGAACGCAAGAGGCAGGGTCGAGGTAAACTTTGGCAGTGTTTGAGTTCCCAGCTCATTAAAGAGCTGCCTCTAAGGCCACCTCCAGAGACTGTTGAGCCATTCATTAATGAGGCACTTGTGTAATTTTTCCCTGGACATCTGTGACGAGCAGGCTCTCCTCCCAATGGCATACAAAAAAACATCTCATACAATGAAGCTGACGTTCCTGACTGCCAGGCTTAGAGAAACACACAACATCCCCAATTACTACCATATAAAACTCTCTAAATAATCTCTTTAAGCTATGTATAAAATTACCAAAAATACTATTGCTATTGTGATCACAACAATCTTACCTACTTTTAATGATACAAAAATCACATTGTTGGTCAGACATAGTACCTGGCTACCAGGCTTGGAAAAACACACACGTTCCAAAATTACTCACTATAAGGACACGACATATTAAATTGCATATAAAATCACCCAAAATCACATTGCTATTATAATCATAACATCTTAGCTACCTTTATTCCAACAAACATTACAGCAACTTTGGCCATTGGCAGAGGTCATTTTCTATTACATTTTTTCTATTACATTATTGCAGAGTTTTACATGTCATTATTTTTCATTGAATGCAAAGTCTGATTGAACGGAGAGTTGGAGACATAAGCTTCTGAAAGGCAAGCACAGAAAGTGCCCTTTCATACTCAGTTAGCAGGTCTGTAAACAGGCCCATAGAGTATTCTAATGCTGCTTATGAAGAGCTCATAACTGATGTGTACCTCACAGCTTTGCACAGCAGCTTCCTTCCAAACTCATTCATGTAGCAGCTAATGAATATGGCACTTAAGATTTTCTGAATTGTCTCTTTCCGTTCACCGGCCCCAGTGTTAACAACTCTTTATACGAATCTTAACACCTACTGAACTGCCTCTCAAGGTCACTTTGCCTGAACGAAGAGCTGAAGAAAGCCCACAAAACCTGAAAGGCTCAGTTCCTATTCATTTGTCACATTTGCATGCATGCCTCTATACTCAATCACACAATGGGCGCGGTAGCTTAGCCATTGCCCCCTACCAATTACAAATGAGTCCATTAAGCTGTCTGCATCGGACCCAGCCCCTTCATGGTAATGGCTTGTGAGATTTCCATCATAATCGCCGAGCTCCCACTGCAGTCATAAGTGTAAGATCGAGGAGGATTGTGGGTAAAAAGCAAAGGACATTTCTTCAGCTGTTAACATGCAGATAAACTCAAAAGCAGAGCGTAAAGATGATTAGAAAATTCTCACTGGGTTTTATGATCGAGGAAGCTTAAGAAAGTGATGCTAGAGACTGCGGCTGATGTTTAACTCTAGTAGCTAACATGATTTTTAAGGGGAGGAAATGTTTTGTCATGTCAATTTTAAGATAAAATCTTGATGTTGTTTAAAAAAAGTCCATGGACTCTTTTAGTTATATGTTAAAAGATGATGTACTCATCCTGAAGAATCAATTATTTATTATTATTTATTTATTTATCATTTTTTTATTGATTCAGATCAAACTTGCAATTTCAATGTGAACACCAAAAATGGATTGTAATCTAGATTGCTGTCATTCACCAAAAAACATGCGCTTATAAGTAATAAAAGTTTTCAGTCTTTTTAGATAATTTATCTTCCTTCTCAGGACAATTGGAGAAATTTATTAAGCACAGAACCAAATGTGATATTTCTTATGGTTTCAAATAACTTTCCTTTTTGCTTCCAAAATGAACAAGCAGGGGGTGATTTACGTGCCTCTATCAGCAATCTTGGAAGAATAATGCAAACAGCTTTCATTACATTAAAAATGTAAATGTATTGCTGATTGTTACTGTGACACCTAATTTATAAAAAGTCTGTTAATGTCTAAAGGGAAACAACAAGGCCAGACAATCAATCCCATAAAGTAGCATTCATCTAGTGAATTTGTGAAGCCTGACCTAGTTCCTTCAAGTCATATAACAGGACAACTATATAAAGGTCTGTGCATAAGCAAAGGAAAATCAATGCTCAGGATAAACAATCTTTGCAGGTAAAAGCTGAGATTCATGGTAACATTATTATAGGATTTTGTGTAAAAACAATATTAGCCTGCATATTCCGGCCCCTTAAGAATGTGTACTAGCCCACTATGACATGATTTGTATGCAAAGCATGACAATCAACTGTTCCTGATTTATTATGTAACGTATGGCTGACATTGGTCAATCCTCACCAAGAGCTTGTGAACCTGCAACACTATTGACAGACAGTACAAGCCATTCTGTGGCATATGACCTAACTGCCTCTATCTCACTATGGCATTAAAAACCTATCGCTCTGCCTGGGCTGTCTATATTTCAGAGAGCTGTAGAACCTCCTCAACCGGTACATGGTGAGAATGATTGCAGAAAATCACCTGGAGGACATCTAGCGCTAATGTAGTACCTCAGCAGTGGGAGATCATGAAGAAATATGAAGGGTCTTCAGAGGTATTAATCACCGCGACAGTGAGAAGCTCAGCCCCCAGCCACTGAGGGCTCAGGATAAGCTCGTAAAAATTGCACAGCCCTCCACAGGGCGCTCATGTCTTACTTGTTTATGGCAGTGAGTCTCAGAGGACGTGGCAGTGATGTGCTAGCCTCTAAACCCACGCCGTCAGAAATGATGTATGACCATCATTACCAGAAAATATCACTTCAGCCGACCCATGATCTTGCTCCGCTAAGGGTCATATTATCCATGAAGAACAAATTACGGTCCCCTGCACACATTTAAATTACTAGAAAAAAACAGCAGCGCAGAGATAGTGATATGTCATTTGTGACAATGCCCTCCAGTGTAACGCAGATAAAAACCCTCCTGAGAAATCATCACCATCCTACTGGACTGCTAAAGTTCTCTTGTGCGTGCTGTCATCCAGAAGCAAATATACAGGAAGGTTGTGCACCAAGTTCTGTCATGTGAGCAATTAGTTTATTTACACAATAGGAGATGGGCTGTGGCATCTTCAGATTTTGTCTGTTCAGTTTCTGTTCTATTTTGGCATTTTGCCAGGATGTCATTCTGGTATTTGAAAGCATATTTACCATCATAGTTCCATTGTGCAACAGTACATATTTAACAGTACATTTAGCTCCAGTCCTTAAATATGATTGGACAAGAGACGTTTCATAAGAGCTGATATACTACCAGAGAAGAACTGGGACTCTTTTATATCACTCTGTACAATAGCTGTGAAATAGAGATAGCATGACAAAGCTATTTGTCATTTTTGTTTCATTTTCCTATATGAACAGTTCCAACAAGTTATATTATATTATATTATATTATATTATATTATATTATATTATATTATATTATATTATATTATATTATATTATATTATATTATATTATATTATATTATATTATATTATAATAACCTGCCTGACTGTTGGAACAGAGCTTTTATTACAGTGCAGTTCTCTTGTGATGCACCAGAATGGGCAATTAAAGGTATAGTCTGGGGTCATTCTCTTTCCTTTTGGAAGACAAATCCCCTGGTAATTTATAACTGAGGAGAAACAAGCGACTGATGAATAATGTCCATTATCATGCATCATTTACTGTAATAACAGGCTGCTATTTCCATACAAGAAACGACAAATCCTACATAAATTAGTTTCGAATTTCAACCATGGATGTTGGGAAGGGAATAAAAAGAACTTGTGAGTTCTACCACCCAATATCAATTTCAAGGTCCATTTACTTCTTCATCCCTGATCCCTGCCATGCTGAACAGACGGAGACCCCTGAGTGGGCGCATATGGCGGAGGGTTGAGAGTCCACTGGAGCTGGTAATGATGGCAGTGGTGGACCGGTCCATCGCCGTGCCAACGCTGGGGCTCCATTGGCGCAAAGTAATTGACAGCCATGAGCTTCCCTACAGAGCTCAAACACCGCAGCCTGCTCTCTGGCACACACTCCCTAATTCACACACGCGGACTTGGCTGCTGGCTCAGCAGGGGCAGGCCATCCAATTTACAGCTCTGTCCAGCACCGCCCCGGGAGTCATCTCCAGCCTGCCCAGCCAGCCCAACAGAGACTAATAAAGGGCTTCTCCAGCAGCTCATACATTATGGAGAGAGCAGAGACAGATCAGGAAAACACTGCCAATGCAGAGTGCTTTTTCTGACCGGAAAGAATCAATTGGGTTGTTGTGGGTAACCGCTCCCCTGCTATGAAACTGTTCTCTGTTACAAACGCAGAGAAACGAAGGTGATGCGGTGATGGAGAGAGGACAAATGAGATATTATTTCTGGCACTTGCTTAGTTACGGTCCTTCTGCAGTGGTTCAGATGATGAGTTGCTCCTAGGTAAGAGCTCATGAAGAAGAGAAAGATTTGCTTTTTCTGGTTTATGGTATATTATCGTATCGAGATGTAAAACAACCTCCCCAAAATGACCTTGGCTTGTTTCCATTAAGCTGTTGGAAAAGAGATATGCAATCAGAACAAACTTTATGTAGCTTATTGTCTAGTATGAAGGTCCCTCTACATAAGCATAAAGTTTATGTATTTATTCTGTTCTTGCATACATATGAGAGCACAGACCCCACCGGCTCACCACTGAGTCTGCCTTGGCATGCTGTTACAATGAAACAAATTGTATTCTGTGATGCCTCGGCATGAGTCTTGGCTTCACTAACGTCCTTGGGATGCTTTACCATCTGGCAGTCCCTTCACTGTGCTCACATCGCATTATAAAAGGAGACAGCACAGAATGCAATAAAAGACGTGCTATCAGGTATTTACTTTAGGAAGTTGGAACGTTTAGCAGTAAAATTAGAACAGTTTGTTTATGGATGACAGCTACGTACTCTCTTCTTGGTGGAGTTTATATATAATATAAATAAAGAATATACACTGTCCCCAAACATATATGACACTGAAGTCACATTTAAAAATGCATGAATGTCTGCACTGCATAACAAGATATCAAATCAATAAATTTATATAAAATAAATGTTGCACATACATGCTAAGCAATAAAATAGCTAAACCATTCAAAACAGAAACTGAATTCATATGATACAAATGACCTTGGGGTGGACAAGTTGTTAGAATGAATTGCTCTGAGCAATAGGTTTGAGAAAGTTCTGAAAACATTTGTTTGCAGATGCCCTTGGTTTAATATTTCATTTATAATGCAATGAAATGTATTGATTTATAAGTGCAACTTAATTGTGTAACATTTTCAAAAGTGTCCAAATACTTTTTGGGGCCATTGTACAGGTATAAAGTTCATTTTTATACCTATATATATATTTTATATCTTTATAGCCTTGGGAATTAGATGTTGACTGGGGTTAAAGTGGTCTACAGGGGAAATAGTGACATGTGAATTTGACTGTCATTAAACAATTGACCATAATCTCTGCTCATTTTTGCGTGGCACTGCTGGAAATACTGGGACTGAAATCAGCCAGGTTTATCCATCAGCTATGGCAGGTGGCAGGGGCTCCTCATGCTCAATGTAGTGGAAAGCAAGACTTTATTACCTCACGCTTCTCACTGAGAAATGAAGACAGAGAAACAACGGTGACAGTACTATACTCCCAATGCTTGGTTGCTACATGTCATGGTTGCTACATAAACTTCATGTTTCTGAAAATCGGGTTGTGGTGCAGAATTTTGGCTGCAATGCAGACGAGCGTTGCGTCCTTCTAAAACAAACCCCTCGTTCATTTCCTGTCTGAGCGATTTTATCAGCACCACAAAATGCAGCGTGCAAATTATTCACGACAGGTGAAAACTGTCATGGCGTTTACCGCTCTGAATATGAGCTGATGTCTTTTGACTTCTGTGGAAGCAATGAAATCAACATATATGACAGCTTACTTGACATTTACACACTCCGTTTCCCATCCTTTAATAGCTACGCTCGTTCCCTCTGGGATTTGGCAGCTAGGCCGACTGATAACAAACCTGTCAGGAGGGGTTCACGAGGGATATGAATCCAGCACTGGAGGAGAAATTACGTGTTCAGTGGAGGAATATGGAGACTGACATGAGCCCCACACCGGCTTAGTGACAGATGATTTGTTACACCGCGGCGCTAAATGGAAGTCGCCACAACGGCTGATTAGGTCTTATCAGGGCCGTTTCAAGCGAGCAACTTTTTCATTTCACCTCTCTCCAAGGGACGACTGTGAAAAGACATTACAGAGGTTCCTCGGCTAGCTTGTCAGCTCAAGGTGAAGCCGAACGGGGGAGGAGAGCTGGGGTGAGGAAATAAACCGCTGTCTCAGATAACATTAATGCTCAAGATTCACGCCTGACAGTTACCTGATAAAACATTATCTCAACCAATGAGAGACAGAACAGGACAAACACATGCACACGCACTCACAGTCTCTCTAATACATTGGGCCAGATTACAGCAAACCGCTATTCATCTGTGGGTCATATTGCAGCTCTGGAGATTTTTATTGGAAAGGTCATCTGGTCAAAGTGAAGAGGGTAGCAAAAAAATTGCTTATATAAAAATGTGATGCTTAAAGTAGCTATTTTCATATACATAAGGGGTTCAGTGGCAGGGCAAATAAATATCTGATGTGTGTTTCACATAAATGTATTCTTTATTTCTTTCCTGGAAAAAAGGGGAATGCAGGATCGGAGCAATATTTCAGGCATCATTTCCAGCAGAGAATCATTCTGAGCAAGCATGAAATTTTCTCTGTGGAGCTCTCAGGGTGAGCAGATGGTCTTCTCTAAATATGCAACATCATCCACATATTGACTGACAATTCAATCCAGATGAGACCACATTACAGCTCAAATTGACATCTATCATAAAGACTGAATCCTCCTCTGAATGGTGCAAAGATCTATGTGATGGAGCCCTCACAAATCAATAGGAATAATAATAGCCGTGTTCCACACACCCACACTATTACAGATTCTAAAAATCAATGCAACGTTTCTTAATAGTTTCTAAATAACATAAAGATTAATTTCCCATATGTACACAGAGTATATCCTGCAGGCCAGGAAGGCTAAACCGTGCACTCAATAGCTGTTAAAACGAGACCAAAATCCACATGTTTGTCATCCACTGGTCTTTGTTTTGACTCATCAAGACACCTTGGCTTAGCCTACACCCTCAAAGTGTATCTGTTTAGCTGTGAATCTCATCTGATGAGACATAAGGCAGTAATTGGATGAAGCTTGTGATCAGATGTTCTCTTGGGGAAGCTAATTCCACTCTTTCTGACCTGCCTAATCTGTTAAAACCAAGCTGGGGTTAATGTGCTGCTCTACCCCCACCACCTGCTCTGCGGAGGGTGGAAAGCCAGGCTACTGTAATCTTAAAAAGGAAAGTGCAAGTTGCTCCACATTGGAATGACGCAACAGCATAGGCTACAACACACGATCCATGACAAAGTCCTGTATGCATGAGTACTGGATCTCAAGTGAATAGAAGATACATTTTCATGATTAGCAGAGCAGAGGTCATATACAGAATGGATATCATGTAGCATCCCTTCTGACAAAAATCGTTAATCTGACTGGAATAGTTCCCATTTACTGGAATGTCTGTTTTTTCCACCACTGGGAAGCAGCTAACAAAACATTATATTACAGCATAAAGTGACCACATTTGCTTCCTGAGGTTTAGGATATATTTTCCTTTTGGGAAATTGCTCTCGTTTGGGGGAGGGGTGTGGAAGTGTTACAGATGAAAGCAGGCGTAAATATGTGTTAGCAATTGCTAGCAATTTCCTCATTTGTATCTCAAAGATGATAGATATCTTTAAAATCCAACACACAATGGTCACTGTCAAGCGTGTTGGCAACCCAAATGGACCACCTGCCTCCTCTCAGAGTCCCAAGCCTGTAATTGTGCACTGATTTGACAGACAGCTACATTATGATCATATGAAACAGAGTTAATCATGCTTTCCTGTCTCTTTCATCTGCACCAATGAATTCCTTCCATGCGGAATTAAATGACTTTTTGCTTCTGTGTCACGAATAGGGAAAAGTCTTCTGTGTCCCCTGTTCTTTTTTAGTGAGGAGCAAAAGGCTTTTCTGCTCAGATGCAAAGCAGATCATATGAGAACCTTTGAGAACATAACATTTGCATTTGTATCATTTTAATAACGGTAAGACATGTAACTCCTTTCCTTTCAGCAAGCCACTGCAATCACAGACCTTCAGATATAAAAGTGATTACAAAACGCCACTCCTACAGCGCTGCCCTGGGCACGTTCATTATATTAAGCCTGTCTCCCTTTATATCTACTGTCTCCCAAGAAATGTGTAGGCAATTAATTAAATTCCCATGTCTGTGCCTGGCAGTCATTAGTCTAATATCAGCTTTCAAGGGAGCTCATAGGCGGCCATCACCGTGCCAGGTCACGGCACCAGAGACAACGAACCTCAAAAAAGCCCCCAGCCTCCTATTCTCCCTCTGCAGCTCTCTCCCTCTCCTCTTTTTATTGCCATTTATTTTCCATCAGCAATCTGATGCCAGCATTATGCTTGACTGATGTGGAGAGACAGAGCAATTTCCTGAGACACTTAACACCAGGTCACATGGTGTTGAAATACGATAGAAAGATACAGCTATTCAGACGATGCTCGTCGGATTGATGCCAACCCAGATGTTATGTCAATGGCTCAGGGTGAGGAAAACACTTTCTCTGAGAGCTCATAGAGCCGTACTTCGATTTTGAACAACGGCAAAATTAGACCTTGAGTGCGCTTTCAATTTGCGTGACGGAATGAGGTGAAAAAGACCCGTCGTTTGAGTAGATATTCAAATACATTCATAACTGCCTCATATAAAAGACTAAATATGGAAATTAACTTTGACTGCCAGATGTTTCCTCTGTGTAATAAAAGTCATTACCATCACATTTAGTACTTCATTTACAAAGTGCCTCACATTAAGTGGAGAAACAACTCAGTAATAGTGTATTACACACAGATAATGATGACTTTGTTATACTGTGGTCTGGGAGACCCATTTCCTAGCTACACTAACTAAAATGTCAGGCCTGACAGGCAATTATAGGAGTCCGATTACTCCTGCTCTGCTATCAGTCCAATCTAAGAGACCCTGGCATGGTGAGGAGCTGAAGATAATTTTCCCCTGGGCATAAAACAAAATCATGAACTTGGCTATTAAGAGCCTAGCAGGTTCTGTCCAAGCAGCGTATTGAGGTTTGAGTGACATGCTGTCGATATCTTGCATCCTCTTGGGTCATCTCAGATGTCAGATGTCTTAAGTTAGAAAATGCCGCACTCAACAACTGATGAAATCTGAAAATTACTTGACTATTGAAAGACAATATTCACCAATGCAAAGCTGGACACTAAAATATGAATAAAAACACATCCAGTAGGTTTTCAGAAAAAAAATCTCTTTAAAGAAAGGTAAATAAATACGTTTATTCTAATAGCTTAATTGCTTACAGTATGAATATGATATGAAACATCAGTGTTTTGGTCTGTCCAGCTAAAAAGGTTAAGGGCTTTAGATACTCTAAGCGACTCATGAAAGCACAACAGCTCCACCTGCTGGCAAAATTAATTTACACATGCACTAATTAACTTACCAGTTATTTTAGTTACTACAGTTAGTGTTACTACTGTAAAAGTGTGAATAAATTAGCTTCCTTTATGTTAATTTTTGGATGACATTGATGGTTAATACCAAGTGAGTTGTCCAGCTTTTATTTTATTTTAACTGTAGTAGCTAACCACTATTTTGACAGGAAGCTTTGGTCATTTTTGATGTAAGGACTTAATCGTTCAGCAGATGCTTTATAATATTATTTAAATACAAACGCCAGCAGGAATTAAACATATTTCAAATTGGCAATTTACAGAAAATAAGATTCAGAGCCAAATAAAAGTATTTGGAAAGTGTAGAGTATGGAGATATTTTACCCCTTAAGTTATATACAGTAACAGCAGTGTCTGTTTGCAGGTAACAGACAAAAACAGAAGAAATGACAATAAATCTCCAAGGGCTTTAATCATCATATCAAGAACAGTGATTGTGATATATGGAGAGATGCAGTGCTCCTGGAGGTCTTACCGAACAACAGTAACAGTGCTGTAGGCACTATTCGAGTGCTAATGCTCTGCATTCAACTCCAGCTCCATAAAGGGAATAGGCACATATGCAAAGAAGGGAGTCGCTTACATGAACAAGCCTGATGAGAAAAGCACCATGTCATTTCACAGGGATTTGAGCAGAATAAATCCACAGCAATATTTCCCTTGAGGGCTTATCATACCTTGAGAGAATGATGAAACCACCTGCAATACGGTGTCTCATTTTTTCCACTACAAACTCCATATCAAGCAAGACGTGAAATCACGAGCACAGGTTGCAGGTTTTACACACTTTATTCCTAAAACGTTGGCTGCACCATCCATAGCGGCACACAATTGTATGTACACATTTATATACACACAATTCTCTAAATCTGTGATATAAAATATATATATTCCGACAATGTACTTCTTGTCCTCTTATTTGAACACATTAAATTGCTGTACAGGAATTTTGTAGCAACAGCCTATCTTAAAGTCCCCACCACACAAAGGTAAGGACATGAGCTCCTGTATACTTCATCTGTACACTGACAGTAAAAATTGTGGAGAAAATATTTCTCTAAAAGCAACCTACAGCAAATTCACTTGTCGGTTCTGTAATTAAGACAATTACATACATGACAAACCATTTTCATTTAATTGGGAAGGCAATATGCGCTTTCCTGTGTTTATATAATATAAAAGATTAAGAAATTACACATTTAAAAAGTTACAATAAATAAGATATATGCAGGCATTTCAAATGGATAAAATCTGACCGAACTGCTTTTTCAGGCTGTTATTTTAACAGTACTTAAGTTCATTCTGATGGACTAGTTCCTCGTCCTCCAGTTGGTGTGAGATGGACACTTGGCATAAACTGGGCAGTCTGGCATTGCCTTAAGTGCGCTGTATGATTGAAGTAGGTCTGTCCAGACGTGTCCACAGGCTTGTGGCGGCAGTGCAGTGATGTGGTTCATGTGGGGTCTGCTGTGAGAAACCATGGCAACAGTTGTGCATCCCCATTTGTTAGAGCATGTTCATAATGAAATTGTACATTTGGTTGAGCACAACAAAGTGCACAGGCAGACAAGAGCGCCGGTCCTGAGTTGCTGGGTCACAGGTCAGCCATGAGAGGGCGTTGTACTGCTCCAGCACAAATCTGTGAAAATAAGTTAAAACACATTCTGTTTTGTGTGATTTCTTCTTCAGCTTGAAAGTGTTAGAACTTTAGTAACACAACATTACTATTGTACTGTTCACTATTATACAGTTAGTTCTGGTTCGCTAATTTGAGTGCAATTCCATAGATACTATAACAGCACTGCAGTTTATTATTTTTCCTGCTGTCAATGGAGCGTAGAGAAGAGGATATGAATGATACCTGAGCACATCTGAGGTATGACTGGAGTCCAGAGGGTGAGAGTGTTTACTGTGAAGCAGCTCATCTGACTGCTCTGATGAGACATTAAGGTGCAGAGAAGCCTGACAGGAAGACATAGAGACACATTCATTAGACATGACTTCTGCAGCTGTGTTGAGTAGATTAGATTAGCTTCACTGTCCAAAACACAATTCATAATGTTAGCTGAAATGTAATCTCTCTGGAGGCATATAATGTTCTGAGGATGTTTACTTGAAAAGCTTACCTTCAGAAACAGAGGACACTGATTTTTTGCCTGTGGACAGGAGGACCAGAACCAATCAGGCAGTGGACCCGCTTTAGCCGTGGACACAAAGTAGCCCAGAGCCATAGGCTGCTGCAGGATGTTTGGAGCCTCATCATGTGACTCCATCCTTTCTGTGCTCTGACCCTGCAGATGGGAGAGAGATGGGGAAAGTGTCCATTTCTATTTCTTAAAAATGGTGTGCATTTTGAATTGGGATCTGTCTGATGCTCAACCAATGGTATTTGCCTGAGGCGGGTTTATCTGTTCAGCAATCAGCCAATGGTGTTCATTTGAGGTAGGTTTATCTGTTCAGCAATCAACCAATGGTGTTCATTTGGGGTGGGTTTATCTGTTCAGCAATCAACCAATAATGTGTGTTTAGAGTGAGGCTCTGTTTGTTAGCCGATGGCAGAAGTGAGGGAGAAACCTAGTTGATATGAGAAACCTAAGTGATAGTTTTTTATGGTAAAATTTGTGTGAGGTCAAATTAGTTTACCTTGCTGCCATCTCCTCCATGGTGGTAGTGTGAGCCTGGCGAATGCACTGGAGAGGTGGTGGGTGAATTAGGTATTATGTTGATGAGATCAGGATCAACCAGGTCATTTTCTGACAGCATTTCCAAGATCCCATCCATGGCCCCCATACCATCTGTGCCATCTGAACACAAGACGCAAGAACAGTTGTTTAATCACTCCATTAGAAGCACTATTGTACATACAGACCAAACTACAGCTAGTTCTGCTTGAGGAGAATTTTGAGAATGCCTGACCGTTGATAGGAATGAAGCCAGCAGAAGTGGGGAACACCAGGATGTGAGTGCAGGAGGTGTCCTGAGGAGTGTTTAACTGAGATGTCTGCATGTTCAGGGTTGTGCTGCGGCCAAACACAGAGCCTGTGGACACAGAGTCTATGGAGAGAAAGAGAGAGAGAGGGGAAGAGAGAGTGAGAGTAAATATGGCACTCATGACTGTTTTGCTTTTTGTTAACAGAACTTCCTTGCTGCCTACATTTGTAAACGTCATGTATGGCCAGTATTTTAGAAAATTGTATAATTATGCTTTAGTATAATTATATATAGATTTACAAAATTGCTATTTTGAAATCATGTTGTAAAGGTATGAAGTAGCATCGCTGATTAATGACAATGAAAAGAAAAACTGAAGTCCAGAAAAGAACAACTTTTCCTCTCAGTGTGAGATCTCCAGATTAATTACCTGGCATGATGACAAAGGAAGCCTGGGGCTCCATGGCGACTAGACAGGTACTGAGGATGCTGGGATTGTCAGCGGCAGAGATACTACACATCCTGCACATTTCTTTCAGTCTTCTGCTGAGAGACTGTAAGTTCCGCCTACTCAACAAAATACTCCAATCTGATTGGAGCAAAACAGGATTTAGATCAACAGGCAAGAAGCCAAAATGTTTTGAACAATTACAAAACTCAAAGCAAAACCTACCACGTAACTCCCCATGACCTATCCTTCCAAGCCGGCCAATTACGATGCGCCAAGGCAGTGAGGTCATCTGCACAAGACCAAGGCACCACTCCCACAGTTTCTGAAGGCCAAGCCGTCGTGCAGAGCCCTTTTTCCTCCGAGCTCTGTGTAAATATGCACAAACATCCATCCTAGTTACACACAGAGAACTGGGCTTAAGCAAACTAAGAAACTAAAAAACTAATCTGAGCGATCACCTGTTGGGTACGTCAATGCTGATGATGCATGTTTCCAGCAGCTCTCCATACTGGTCAGTGCATGAGGCCAGAAGCCGTCTCTGGTCATGTGACAAGCAGTAGGCCACAAACAGAACACTGTATTTCTGTGCAGCCTCTCCGAAAGTCTCACCCAACTCTGTCTGTTTATCTTTCACTGGTGCCAGAACGAATGGCGGGGAGTAAAACCGTAAACTCTCTGGTCTCTGTGAAGGGTGAATCAAGAGGTCACTGGAATTTTTCATTCTGATTGGTCAAACACCCCACAGAGCAGTCAAATATGTAAAGGACAATGTACAGTCAAACTCTAACAGACTATTGTCTCAGGCAACCAAGGTCCTATAGTTCCTTATTTTGCCTGGGTCTTGGTTAACTTTGTCAACTGTCTGACTGAACTGATGTGAACTGTTCAACTATCCTTTAAGTTATTCATTAATTTAATTAACAGATTAATTTCCATGCCACCCCAGGAGTCATAATCTATTGCCAGTTATTAATAACTTCATGTACCTCTGGGTTCTGTAGTGCAGTGTCAATGGCCTGTCCAGGGCCAAAGCCTGTTAGCGTTTTGACATTAGTGGAGGTTGGCAGACACCGCCTGCACTGAGTGTAAACTGAGAAAGCCAAAGACTTTAGATGCTGTGTGTACATGTGGCACTCCTCACTCCAGACAGGCTGCAGCAAGAACTGGCTGGGTATTATCTGGAGTAAGATGAATGCAGGACGTTTAGATCAAAACAAAATTTGGAATATTTGTTCTGGAAGTACCAGAATGTTCTGCGTGGTCTTACTTGCACATATACAGCATTCCTGATGTGGGGAGGGAGAAACTGGAGCATTTCTAGAAAGCAGCGAAGGAGCCCCAGTGTCCACACGCTGGAGTTGGTCCCTGTCTCCTCATAGCTGAAGGGGTTCACAATGTAGATCACTATGGCAGGAGGGTGGATGACAGCATGTGAGTCTCCACTGGTTATCACACCCACCTTCTCTCGTTCCATCGTGCTGTCAAACACAAATCATGGATCAGAGTACTTGTCAAAGAGAAGATACTGTTTATAGCTTGTGTGAGCAACATATGTCACACTGTCTGTGAAAACTTTTTTGTGATTTACTGTTTTCTACATAACAATCATCCTACATAACGTAAAGAATATTCTGTGAACATACAACCTTTCTATCTTTAATATTAACCGAGTAAGGCCATGTCAAACATTTAAATCTTTGTGTTCCAGTAGCTTAACTCTTAGAGCAATGCCTTAGCGTCCGTGCAAAGGTTGTGGGTTTGAATCCCAGAGAGCACCATGTACTGATAAATTGTATACCTTGAATGTACTGCAAGTCGCTTTGGATAAAAGCATCTGCCAAATGCATAAATGTACAATGTAATGTATAAATGAAATGATAGTGAAATTGTTGACTGAAATCAAACTGTGACACTCGTAACATTGTAAATTCTATGCTGCTGGTAAGGTGGATCTATTTACAGAAACCAGTTTAAAGTGACTGTTACCTTTCGACAGGCTCAGATGGAACCTGAGGTTGGCTGGTGACTGATGTTCCATCTCCCAGAGTTCCTGTGCTCTGACCGCTACTCTGCTGGCTGGACTGCAAGCCCTGAGCCCCAGAAGGAGGGAGGGAGTTGGGTTTGACAGAAGGCAAAATGCCATTGCTCTGAGAGCATGAAGAGGAGGAAAAGGACGTGGATGTGGTGCTACTGGTGTTTGTGTTGGAGGTGCTGTTGGTGGAGGGGGTGGTGCCATTTTGAGCCGCAGTGGGATTACTGGAGCTGGTACAGTTTCGCTGAGAAAGCAGAGAGCTGTCCAAAGTCTGGGCTGCCAGATGTGAAGCTAAAGAGGGAAAAGAAAATATTAGAGTCTTCTGCTGGAGAATTTAATTCATCTTGATGCTGGAGGACAGAAATCTGATACACCCTTAAAACTTACCCAAGTCATTTTGACACACTTGAGCATAGAGTCTAAGCTTGGTAAAGGCCTTGCTGCTGTTGTTGATGGTTTTTGGGAGCCAGTCATTGAGAGGCTGGTCTGTTAAAGGCTTAGACGCAGTGTCACTCACGGTCACAATGCCATCGGCGTATAACTTGGTTATGGGCCTGTGCTGACCAAGTCGACAGGACTGCCAAACAATAAAACATTTCTCAACGTTCATCAAGTCACAGCATACATGTGGTTAAACAATACCCAGTGTGAGTTAAGAGAAACCAGAGTTTATTAATGTGCCCTTACTTCATACACAGCAGTCAAGTCTCTAAAGAAAGTTCTGGCTCCATTCAGCAGAGCCTCATTGTCAGGACACACCACCATATATCCGATGTCCCGCTGGGAGCCATATGGGTCCAGCAGAAGCTTCTCCCAGTAAGGCAGAGCGAAAGGCGACAACACCACAAAGTCATGCTCATAACCCATCAGTAAGGTGGGGATCGGGAGAGGCTCTGGAGATTCGTCAGTACCTGACAAATAAGAATGGTGCAAATGCTGAACTGTGCATATGAATTATGCAGAAGTTGAAAAGTTTCACTTTTGTCCCTGGACAGTTACCGTAGGACCCTCTGCCAGCCATCTTGTGGAACTGCTGCCAGGTGAGGGGGCCCTGCACTCCCCAGGAACGCACAGACCTCTTCTTCTGAATGGCATCCTGCAATACAGGCTGCAGTGACAATAGCATCCGGAGTACATCCTGGGAGAACAGCATGCTCATGTCCAAAGCTGAAAGAACAACAAGAGTGTTTTACAAACACTTCACACAGATCTGTGGTCAAACTGATTTATCACTGCAAAACACTGTTAAACACATTTTAGGGTGAGAGCTTGCGGGCACAACGTAATGGAGGACCACACAGTTAAGTTAAATCCTTAACCTGGTCTGTAGGAGACCCAGTGACAAGACCTAACAACTTAAATTGGACCATTTACTTTCTGAACAAATGTCTGATCTTTTTGCAATCAGTTTATTACTGGATGTTATTCCAAAGAAAAATCTTCATTTCACAAAGAACTTAATTTGATCTTAAGACCTGAGATAGGATCTTTTTGTTATATGGCCCCAGGAGAATACAACAGACTTGTTATACATAAAAACTGTTTTGTTAGGTCCTGTCAGACCTGGGTCAGCTAGCATTCCTCTAGAACTTTCAGAAATCTGTCTAAAAAAACAACACAGAATGCAGAAACCAATTCATCAACATCTTGAGAGGTAGCCTCACCGCTGCGTTTGGCCCAGTGATGTAAACAGGTGCTCTTGACCAGCGTCTCATCGACCTTCCCTCCAGACATATTGTCCATGAACTGCCTGCCATGCTCTAGAGCCATGTAGCAGTCATTGTAATAGTCCCTCTCCTCCAGACGCACGGGTGGCTTTAGGCTCAGATGTTCTGGTCTGATGATGGGGGAGAAAGGGTTAGAGCACAGGTCCTGCAGCAGGTGGACGAGATCATTTGGAACCTGCTCAATAACGACCGTCCCTCTCTGCAGCGAGGCCGCTCGCACAGCCTCAAAGTGCTTCTCCACATCCCGGCCGGCATCTGAACCCCGTCCCACGATGTCCAGCTCATCCTCCAGGAACAGTCCGGAGCCGTTGCCATAGCGACGGTTCATAACCGCGCTAAACCCGCAGGAGCATGGATCCATACCGGAGCATTGCGAGTCCATGTTGGGGTCACTGATGTAAACGCCCACATCTGCTCCTGTGATGTTCATGTTGCAGACGCAAATGCAACAGCTGTCAAAGTTACAGTCCTTGAAGAGGTTCATAACCGATTCGGACAGGATCAGGGTGACGTACAGGCTGTGCGCTTCTGGGACAGAAGGCACAGTGGCTGGCTCTACTGAGTTTAAGGGTCTGCAGGTGGAGGGCGTGGAGGCGGGCGAATAGAGGTCGGAGTTCTCATATTTAAGCGAGCCCTGGACACTGGCAGGGCCTCTGGGGGTACGTGGGGTCCGGGGGGTTCGTGGTGTAGGGGCAGAGAATCGAGGAGTCGCGGGGGAGGGCAGGATGCCGGCGCCACTGTTGCTAGATGGGGCGCTGTTGGACATGAAGGTGTTGTGTGCCTGAGGGGTGCAGCTCTGGTCTTGCTCAGCTGCACTTCCCACACTGGGGATGTTACTGTCAAAGAAGAGAATCATTAGTCACATACTGTGGCCCAGAGAAGTATATAGACACTTAAGCCACACTTATATATGAGTGCAATTATATTAGAAAATAAAATAAAAATGGCTAAAATAAGGAAAAATAAAGAAGTCTAATAGTTGGCATCAACACTATGGACACATTCCTTAATTAAGGCTGCACTGTCATTAATACTGAATGGCTATTTTAGGCTGGCAGCTGCCTGGCCACAAACTGCAGTGAAGAGTGTATTCTGTTAAAAACCTGACCTATTTACTTCAACCACCACCTGCTACACAAGATTCCCATCCCAAATTTGGTAAATAAATATTTTTAAAAGCCTTTTAGGCTTGTAGACAAGCCAACAAAAGCTTGAATTAATCAATGCCTGTGATTTCTGACAAACATGTTTGCAATGCATGATTATAAAAGACAAACAATAAAGTTTTCAAAAATCAATAATGATAACAAAAGATATTCAAACAAACACAAGCACTTCTAAAAATCTGTTTGTGAGTAGAACTCGAAAAGAGAAAAGTATAATTTCTTGGCAGGTGTACCTGTCCTTGTTGAGGAAGGTCATTGCTGCCACTGGCTGCATCATCTCCAGTTTGCCGAGTGTCCAGCTGGGCTGGTAAACACACTCCTCTGGAAGCTTGATGGGAAGCAGACACTGGCTGGGCAGCGTCTTCAGCGGGGCATAAAGAGAGCAGCCGATGAGAGCTTGGCAGGACTCGGGCTTAAACACGTACGAGAAGTCCTGCAAATATAATCAAGAACAAGCATTTGGAATAAAGTCACGCAACATGGAAATGCACAAAGCCTCTATGTGAGTAACTGCTGGGAATTCACAGCAGCAATTAAATTGTACCCTGATCTCTAAGGGTTTGGGACTACAGAAACCCTCCTCCACCTCCATCTTGAAGTTGCTGCTGATTGTCGCCCCATCCATGACAGACAGTCCAGATACTGACTCCATGTTGCTGTATTCTTTACTACCCATGTTCATGGGAGAATAGCCCATGAAGTGCTGCTCCAGTGATGGAGGGGTTGGGAACATCTGGTGCAGGTCTGCAGAGCCTAGAACAACAAACAAGCGTGATGAAGGAACACGATTTTGGCACTTTATATAGAAAATAGGTAACAGATGCTGGCTTTGACATTAAAGGTCTCAGTCGGTGAAAATTCATGCAGTATGCCAGCTCATGTAGCTCTTGGATACATGTCCACTATAGTGGTCATGCCATAAGCACAAGCCCCAGTATTGAGTTTTAGCACAAAGACCAGAATTTCAACCTTTTTGTATGGACAATTATGAATTTACATTTACAATTCTCAATAAACATGTCCACACAGTTCTAGTAATAACAGTAATTAAAATAGATCACACAGGTTTAGCAATTGAGCAGGGGTCGTGGTGTAGGGCACATACAAATGTCTGATGCCACAGGTTTAGCTTCTTTCCCACCAAATTTCTCCTCTGTTCCAACGGCAGCTCTCCTGGATCCAGGCTGTTTGGAGCAAGATGAAGACAGGTGGCTCATTTTAATTGCTGTATTATTTCCCTAGTTCAGCAAATAAAAGAACTTTATGACCACCTAAGAGTTTTTCTAATGAGGCAGGAGATCCAGGAAAAGTGAGAAGAACATAATACTGAGTTCTTTCATTAGGTACAGAGATATAACACGACTATAACATGATTAATTACGGTTATGACTTAAGAGAGTGTGATTAATGCCTCAAATTGGTGATCCTTTTATACAATCTCATTTATGAGGTTGTTGCATTAAGGAAGCACTGAATGTTTGGGGCAGTGTTTTAATGTCTTTAAGAAAATCCAGGGCAGAACTGCTAGTACTAACCGTGAGATCATCCTCGTCAGAGTTGAAGAGGTTGTCCAGATCATTAATGGACACAACAAGGTCTGTCTCATGAATCAAACTGGTGGTGGGAAGAGGTTTACTGCCAGGTGAACCTGTGGCATCTGTGTGCAAACAAGCAAATGTTAAAGGTTTGTTGAAGGAGACCTGCTTCACAGAAACATTTCATTTGCCATCTTTAACCTTAGCAACAAAATTTTTATTTGTCACATACAGTTATACAAGCATACACCCTGTAATGAAATGTAAATTTCACTACAGAATTCCTGTACTTTTAAATTAAATACTGTAGCGGCAATGGAACTATTTAATTGATAATAGAAGTAAACTCTTTAGGTATGCAGGTTTGTAGTATAAATACGTTACTGTACATACCATGTGTGCTCTTTAACCCATGACATCATTAGCAACATCCACAAAAACAATTTACTCAGGCGTTGTTAAACAAGTAGAACTTACCCACATGAAACAACTTTGAGAACTACAGTATTTGTAAAGATGAAATGATCGGCATGTTTTTCAGAGTTCTTTTAGAGCTTAACCTTCACCTTTACAGTATCATACTTACCGTCAGTTGACAAACTGTCATCATCCCTCTGAAAGTAAAAAAAAATATGATTAACAAAGAATTAATGACTGTTCCTCCCACATATGCAAACACAAGAAATGAGGCATCATTTTCTAAGAGCATCACTGTCTGACCTTATTTCTCTTCCCCGCCTCCCTCTCTGCTCCAGGCTTCTTCTCTTTCTCTGTGAAGGTGAACTCCTCGTCTCCTTCTTCAAAAGCGTACGGATCAGATTTTTGCTCCTGGTCTCCATCACACACAGCTGTAAGGAGATGCTGATTCTTTTTTTGCTGGTACATCTTCACTCGATCTTCTGACACCTTCAGAGGCTTCTTGGAGGAGGACATAGTCCTGCAAACCAACACCCCACACTGTCTCATATCTCAGTTTATTTGGAAGAAAATATTCAAGAGTTTTGCCCGTTATACTCGTTTGTTTTTTTATATCCAGTGGTAACTTTTTTCCTTTTGTTTTTATTATTTTGCTACAAATAACTCATTTGACCACTCCCTCTTCCACTGAATTATCTTTCTAACCCGCTACACAAAGGACAAACAACAAGGTCTAATTCAGCATCTCTGCCATCCACTAGTTGCAAACATGTTTTCACGAATTACCAGTGCGGAAAGCAAGCAGCATGTCAGAAAAGCATCTGTTGTTGTCAACAACCACTTGCAAAACAACTTGCAAAAAGGCCAAATAATGTTCTTTGTAAGAGCAAAACCTGCCTTTTACAGCTTGCAGTTAAGATGTTAAAAGGCCAGCCTATTTCTCAAGCAAGTTAAAAATCCTCCTTTCACAAAAAAGCAAGGCCATGTTTTGAATAGCAAGTCAACTAATTGAAAAGGAGCCATTCTGCCTGCCAGATGACAGCTGTTAGAACCGAGGTGGACAAAAACAACTTAACTTACTTTACAATCCACAGAGTAGAAAATGTTTATGTTTTTTGTGTAAGTAGTACACTTTGTGCAAAGTACTTACTCTGTAATGGACATTACACCTTCCTGACCTCTGTTACCATCCTCAAACTGTGTGGCCACAGGAAGCTGAGGTGTGTGGAATTGTGTGTTCTTCCCACTAGGCACCTTAAAATACTTCCAGGGATTGTGCGTTGTGTCCTGATTGGGGTTGACGGCGGAACCCACATACATGGCAGGTTCTAAGGACTCTGGGTATGTGGATGTGTAGGGTGGGGGCAGCAGGTCGTGCTGAGAATCTTCTGGGGGTTTCTGGGGCATCAGGCAGGGTTCGGAGGAAGGAGGGAATAAGTGTTGATGAAGGCTAGATGAGGAATTTTTCAAGCTGCTGGACGTCTCGTCCCCGCCCTCGCAAGGGTGTGGGCTAAGTGGAGGGGGCTGAGGGGAATTTGCAATCTCGTCGGTGGAGCTGTGCAACATGGAGGTCTTGGTGGAGGTGACGTCAGCATGGTGGAGGTTGGGGTAGCGGCTGTCCTCGTGGCCCTGCAGACACAACCTGTGAGCACTGTCTCCCTGCTCCAGGTTAGGCTCTTCACATTGAGAACTGCGATGGTGAAAGGGTGTCTGGGGCCTCTTCTGCTGCTTGTCCCCCTTTTCCAGTTTCTCCACCATCTTGTGTTTGGTGGAGGGCTGAGAAGTTTGGCCAGCAGATGGAGGATGGCCTGGGGTGCTACATGCACGCTGCTTCTGGTTTTTAAGCCTGAAGAAAAAGGCAAAGCTCCAAATTTAATAATTTGGCTCCAATTCATTCACAGACTTGGTTAACTGTCATTAATTCTAATGTGTGGATCTGAGTTTGTAGCAGATGTACCTTGAGCAATTGCACTGCGTCCGTTGAGATGTCTCAACAAATTCCCAAACAGAAGCTTTGTCGGTTTCCTCTTCGCATACTGCATTGGACATGGTTGAGAACTTCCGCCTGTAAAAATAAACCACAATACTTGAAGCAGCTCTGTTCTCATTCAATATATTTCCCATTGATGGGTAATTTGCTCTGGCTGATCAGTCAAGCTGACAAGCTGCAGTTTTTATTCATACTTGTTCTGGCCTTGGTTAATATTGCACTCATGCCAGACTCTCTCCACCATTTGGCTGGCTAGTCTGCGAGGGATCTTGCCTCCGTGATGGCTGCTACTGTCCACGCTGAAGGCGCCTGACATCGCTGAGAGTTTCACCCACTTCTGGGCAGGCTGCAGAACTGCAGTGAGAGATAAAGCAACTTTATTACTGAGGCCTGCAGACTAGCACACAGCAGCACTCAAGTGCTTCTGAAACAAAACGTGAGAAAACAGACACTTCTTATATTGACAATTAAAGACAACATGAAATCACAATAAATTCAATTCAGTTAAAAAAAGGCCTTTTAAATATTTCCTCATGGAGCAGGCAGTGGTGGTCATACCTGATTGGGCCTCCTCAGGTGAGGTGGGAGGAGTCAGAGTGACTGAAGAGATGGCAGTATCTCCATGGAGCACATGACTGTGCTGACCTCCTGAGAAACAGCCCGAAGAGGTGGAGGAGTTCGCTACAGCTACGACCGGGATGTCAGACTGGGCAACTAGCACCAGGCTGGCTGGATACACCATCCTTACCCCAGCTGCATTACCAACACAAATGATTACTTGCACCCATGACAGATCACTTAAGACAATTTTAATCAATCAGCTTTAAACTTACCAACAACAACCTCAACAGCAGCTAAAGAGTCGTCCTCCCAATCAAGATCATCCATCTTGTCCTCTGCAACCTCCTTGGTGTTGGGGCCTATAGGGTAGAACTGCTTCCATTCTTCAATTAACTTCTGGGTGGGAGGGTCTGAGAGCTTGAAGGACTGACCTGTCAGAGACCCTCTCAAGCCATATGGAGAGAGAATCACTGTGGAAAAACAGAAAAAACATCATTGTATGATATTAGCGAGTGTAATGGAATGAGTGATAGTTCTCTGTAGGTAAAACCTCCTTGTTTACCTTGTGGTAATAGGTGAACTCCAGGCCACAAAATGAAAACCATAAAATGAAAGTCAAGAACCATGTTTATACATTCACTTTTAAAGATAAAACAATGCTTTACAACATGGAAGCTAAACAAAAAATTGGCATGTCTCCACTCCATTATGTTGTAGGTAAGAAACATAACATACAAGAAAGCTAATTAAATGACAGTTAATAGCTTATCATAATCAGCTCAAAGTATATTCAGAGATTATAAAAAAGTACTGGCTACTATATCAATCAGTTCTCATAAAGATAAGCACAACTTAAAGGGACTTTTGGCCTCAGTACATGACAGTAAAGTACGAAAGTTTATTGTATTTGGAAAAAGCCTCAGCTGTATTTGGCATTGAGCACCCATGTATTTGCAGATGTATATAACAAAAGTCTAACATAAGCATTAGACTCTCCTCAGAGAAAGCAGTACTAACTCAAGCCAGAAAACTAAGAACCCCTGTGTATAAGCTCCGCCAAAGTCAATCTGCAGTCATTACAGTGAGAAGAACTGGAATATAAAATCAGTCAATCAGTGACTGATAGGCAGTTATAATGCAAACAGCACTAATATAAAGTGGTTTGTCTGTGCCGATCTTGAAAGAACAATGTAGTTGCAGACAGTGGAAAAACAGGAGTGACTCTCCTTAAAGGGAAATACAATTTGAGCCCTATTGAGAGGATCTGTAATATTCTCTGTATTCTCTGTAATAGGATCTGTTTATTCAATTCTATGGCAGTATTAATTTTTATTTACTTGTGTTTATCATGGGTTACCCACAGTTAAAAAACAAACACTATGCAAGGACTGTTCATTTCTTATAAGAGTACAAAATAGAGTCCAACCACTTAAAGCTTGGACCTTCATGAATAATAGACCAAGTTATCAGTTGATAAAAATGTTATGTTTGAATGATTTCAGATTGTAGGTAATTCACTGCCCTTGAGGAAAACCACAAGATGACTGTACTTCAATAATTAAAAGCCAGGTGAAAGGAAACGTTACTGAATAATATTTTTATTTGACTGGAATCTGCAAGATTTCCTAAACTGCTAGTATTTGTTCTTATAATTACTGTATTGAAACAATATCACTAATATGTTATTTTAAAGGCCCCTGACTGGTGCTACCAAACCATATGCTGGTGCCACCATTCTCACATGGAAACCGTTTTCACATGTTAGACTGAAGCCCTGATTTTTACACATTGAAGTAAGAGCCAAGTTGTTTTCTTTGGTAATCAGCATACCATTAATACTGCCAAGACCTCTTAAATTGGTTAACATTTAACCCATAATATTCCTGTAGGAATGGATTTAGGACTGATGTGGATTCCTCGTGCTGCAGGAAAACAGGCAGAGGAAAAGCACAGTTACATCTTGTGCAGGATAAAACATACTGTTCTAAGCATGAATGTAAGTCGCAAGCTTGTGAACTCAGCACCCTGGAGGGAACAGTGGTGATGTAACAGAGCTGAAAGCTGGAGAAGCAGCCATTCTGGAAAACACCTCATCAGGGCCACAGCAGGGCCACACTGAGATAATGACTACCACAAGAGGAGCAGCGTCTCAGAGGTGTTAACATGATGTAGGCCTTCCATTACTGCACCCTTAAGCAGAGTAAGAAAACGTGTTTGCCAGCATTCTGACTGCTTAGAGGCAACTACAAACCATAAAAAGCAGAACAAAAGGGAGGGCTGGTCATCTTTTTACTTTAAGCACCAAATCGTGTCATTTCACCCCCTTTCCCATGTTGCCCCTACCCAGCTCAGGCCAATTTTGGGGTGGACCTCATAGGTACCTGTATAGTATGACATAGGCCTACTGCTGGTTTACTGGATGGTTTGTAAAGCACTGTGCTTTGTTAAACTGCTTTGAAATATTACATATTGCAAAAAAACACTATACTGAAACACTGTATATTTATCTATCCCCCCATATGAGCTTCTGACAGAAGATTCCCACTGTACACTAAAGTTACTGTCTTCAAGTATTATCATTATGAAATTAAAAGGGAATCTAGTGTTTCTGCTGGTGCCATGGCATGAACCCTGCCCCCACAGCAAACAGAACCGAACGGTGTCTTCAAAACAGTGATATGAACCGAACCGTGTCATTGGTATATCATTACACCCCTACTAAAAACTCTTTAGCAACTGGATTAATATTTCCCAGATTTCTGAATCTACAACAAAAATGAAATGGGAGCTTGTCATTTTGAAAAATCTCTTGCCATTTTTGTGTGCAATATGCATTAGACAGTCTGTGAATGGTCTGAGGCTGGGACTCGAACAGGGTGTTAATTTTCTAGACAGGATGCGTATCTTGTTGGCATGCCCACACAGAATCTGTGCCTGCAGAAACTGCTGCAGATTTCCTCGAACTGGAACGCTCATTCACGAAGTTCTACCCTGTGGAAGTATTAGATATTTGGCTAATTTGATCGTGCTCTCAGCTGCAATAATGATCTCAGACTGTGGGCATTTAGCTCCATTTAACAGATTTTTTCATATTTAAATCCAAAACTCCACAGATTTCTCCAGAAATCAGCACAGAAATGCCAAAATGTCCACAGATTTCCAACTTATTCTCAAGGTTCCTACCTTGAACAGAGTTGCTGCTCTGCTGGGCCATCGTCAGGTGCTCCTCACTCAACAGGTAGACAGGCTGGTGCTGGTTGATCTCCACGCTGGTGCACACATTATTGTCTCCATGTACGAAGAACATGAAGGAGCAGGACAGGTGTTCACTGAAGGGAAAGAGGAACAAACTGTAGATTATTTGCGGGCTTTGGAACTACATCCTAAAAGAAAGTGGCACACTTCCTGGAGGTCTGTGGGAATGATGTGTTGACAGCTGAGGTCTTCACAGTGTGATTACAAGCTTAATATCCTGAGAGCTGAGTCTTGACCAGGAGAACTGTGAAGATGGATAGGAAATATTAAAGCATTACTTATGTCAACACGAACATGTCTGTGGAAGAGTGATTTGAAGAGATCTGTCTGTTATCTTCAGCTTTGGGGCTTTTGAGGTGTTTGGTTAATCTTAACCTGCATAATGAAAGTTTAACACTCAGAGTCGTTCTGTAACAAATTCTTTCAGATAACAACCTAACACCTGCTGTGTGTGACCCACAGGCTAGAGTAAACAGCTGTTACAGTGCAACCACACATGCAGATGATACACAATAAACAAAACAACAGAGTGCACCAGTGACTGCCTAATTTTTAGGACGGTGTCTGGATGTATTTTTCCCATTTATTTACTACATTGGGATTTTTACCAGGTCCAAAATGAATCACAACATTCCAAACTTTGATTTTAAGTATTTGAAAACCAGCAGTAGCTGAAGCAGCAGCAGTAGCTTATGTTAACAGCAACTCTGATTGGTGGAGATCTCTTTAGGATTATGGGTAGTGTAGTTCTCCTGCAGCAACTGTGCCCCAGAACACAAGTGTTAAAAACAACTTTTTACACTTTCTGCACCTATAGAAGCATTTATTATTGCTTTACTTCAAAGTTTATGGTAGGTCTGTATTAAAGTTTTATCATTAAAATATTTGGGATCTTTTACTTTCTAAACTCTGAAAGTAAAGCTCTGTTTATACAATAGATGAAACTGATCTCTTTCATGGCATTTAAAACATCAAACTGGACCTGACTTTCCAGAACTTTACAGTGGGTTGTCTCTCTCTGCATGCCTGAACACTGGGCTTCATGAGCTACAACGCTGGCACACAGACCCAGAATTTCCTGTCTTTAAGCCAGCAGATGTGTACACGCTCTCACTGGAGGGATCAAGTGATGGCCCCTGGTAACACCAGGGTGCACAGTGCCAGCATTGCGTTATGTGCCGTGTAGGGCACGGGCGAGAGAGAAAGAGAGAGCGAGGGGGAGTCTGCATATGAGGAATGTTTGTTGAGCTCTATTAGGAGTGTCATTAAGGCACGCCACCAGCAAACCACTACAAACCCCTCATACACAGATGGCACTTCAAAGCGTGTTCAAAGCCCTACATATTTAGCGTTCAAAGTGATCTAACAACATTCAAACTGATTTACCTGCCTTTCTAAAAACAAACCGAAGCCAACAATCTGATATGCTGAAAAGCCTTAAGTACTTTTTTACAAGCCGTTATTAATGCTTACTCGTAAGACTGACTGATATGAAGTCAAGTTGAGGCAGAGCTTGACAAGTGAAAGCGAAATGTTGGTTTCCGTAGGCCTACCTAGTGTAAAACCGCAATGTCAGTGTTTTGTGAGAGTGCTTTATTAAATCCTAGACAGAGGAAACAGCCATGTTTTCCCGCATGTGCATCCTTAACCGATGCTGCAGCCCCTGCGAGCTACAGCACACACACACAGCAGGAAGCCATATTCACCCACCCACAGACACACCACAGCACTTCTGCCCTGAGGGAACCAATGACATCTATTCAAATGAGACATAATTAGATGGACCGCATCTACTGCCCCTCCCTGCAATATTAGAATATTTCACAGAAGAAAGGCATTCAGAAACAGCTACAGTGACTGGATGACATGCTCTGGCATGGCTCTCACGCAAACAAACAGAATACCCCGGGAGGCTGCATGTTTGTATCACTGGCTTCCATAGCAGGGGCTTTTCTCTGTGGAAGGATGGATGCCAACTGCCTGATGTCACTCATCTGCTGCGATAAACAATGAGGAGCACACTGTAAATGCGGCAGCTTACCGCATGCACCCGCATCGCAGGGTACGAAAACACACTAAACTGTGGCCATAATGTAAACACCACACAAAGGTGACAACAGCGACAATTTAAATTCCCAGTATGTGCATAAAATTTATAAAGCAATAATTCACAAGATGATGAGTGTTTTCCCACAGGAAAAGGGGTGTTTTTTAGCATGATGCAGGCAATTTGTAATACAGTTATATAGTTTATTAACCTAATTTTACACTGTTTACGGTTGCCAAGCAACAAAACAAAGCAAAGTGCATTAATACAGAATGTGCAGTCAAAGGTGTGCAGTTATCAACATTTCGCAACTGCTTTGTGGCTTGAACAGAATTCAGAGCTAAAACTATCCATTTTATAATTTGTCTTTTACCTTTTGTTGATTGGCTTCTCATCTTTCTCATAGGGCTTGACAAACCACTTGCCGATTCGAACGAATGATCGGTTCATGAGGCAGCGCTCCAGCAGGTTATGGATGGCTTTGAAAAGCAGCGTTCGGCACTCGTAAGTCAGGCCGCTCTCCCATGCACCGTCCTCATCACCTGTGTGATGAGGAGAAAAAGATCGAGAAAGATCAGTTATTCATTTATATACACAGACTCAACTGCTGCAGGCCCAGATAAGCGCCTTAATGTTCCGGCGTTCATATGTTATATTACTATAATGTATACAGTACAAACTCTGAAAAGCCACAGACATTCCAATTAGCTTTACAAACAGTCTGGATAAAAGAACAGGGAGGACTCTTTGACTTAGGTCATACTACATCTGTATTTTCACTGCACAAATTGAATTAAAGGATGCTTTGAGAACTGCCCATTACTTTGGTTTGGACTTCTCGAAAGTGCTTGTTTTTGGGAAGACGAACAAGATTTTTTGAAGGAAAAACATTTCTGAGAACAGGAAATTAATCCCACTTAGATCTTCATAGACCAAACACAGATTACGCTGTTATGGTAATAATAGAGGATGAAAAACAGATGTGTTACAGTCTTCAGACCTGAGCCAAGTCACAACTTACAAATAAGAACTTATGCGCATGTTTTTTTTTTTAAGAATAGGATTTCTACTGTGGGCCCAATGAGGTCATCAGCTCAGATTTTCACTTGCCTAGCCAGTTTTGTTTTGGCCACAAATATGAATATGCCGGATACTGCAACAACATTTCTATATGTGTGAGAAAAATAGTTTTATATTCTTTAAACTCACAACTCATGCTTGCAATTTTAACATATCTTTATCTATTTTAGCCAGCTAGATAACATTAGGTGTAGTCAAAGCACAGAGCTAGCCTAATACTGTCCTGGCAGCTCTGTCAACTGGCCCCTGACTCTCAGAGACAGGTCCAGAGCTTGTAAAGATACTGCTCAGCCCTGCAATATTAAACAAGCCAAGATCCAAAAAAATAACCACCAATCTTTAACCATCGTTTCCTGCTCTTTCTTACATACTAAAGACGGTTTCATTTGTTAGGACAATATCAATGGATTGAAGTCCTGTCTGACACTATGTATATTTAAGTATATTTAAATGCTTAAATAATTTCACTATGACATCACTGCAATTGAAATGAATGTCATTAGTTAACCTCAGCAACTACAGTCTCAATAACCGTTTATAACAAACGTCTGAAAACACTTCCAGTCTAGCCACTGATGTTACCCTCGGTTTACCCACACATCACCCCTGGCGTGCCAATTAAATGACATCTGAATACAAACCATGGCTATTAATGAAGTTGGCCTATGCATATTTGTACAGTGGGTGTCAGTGTGAAAATGAAGCAGACGTACATGACAGGTCATTGTGGATGAGCTCAGCAAAGTTGGGGTCGTCTCCCCACCAAAAGATCCAGAGCTCCCGGCGGCCGGGGGTCTGGTGCCTTCTCCACACGCTCAGCACATCTGCCTTCAGGCAGCGGCTGAAGCTGCACAGGATGGGGTCCTCTTCTGTCACTGGGAAGAGGATGGGGGACGAGGTGGGGCCCTGCCATACAAAGCACTTCCATTTGATCCCCGTGAGGTCAGCCTGAAGGCAAAGAGAGAGAATGTGTTAGAAAAATCCATCACGTGGCAATGCCGCAGCTATGAGGGACAGCAAGGGTTCCACTACACAGCACTGAGATACACTAGAAAACATGACTGACTCATGGCATGCGGGTTAATAGATGCATGTGCACAAACAGTGCCAAAACTACAACTTAAGTTCTTGATTCATTTACTTTGATGAATGTAGAAATACGAAGGTGGAATGTTTTGCTGTGACTAATGCAAGATTATGCCATCTTGCCATGTCCACAAATCAATGCATCATGATCAACATATAAATTCACTATCACTTATAAACAACTTTGACATGCTAAACAAACAAGTTGTTTTGAGATAAATATCTCAAGACAAGTTTTTTATATATACCATCTGCTCCTGCCGTTCAAACAAAAAGTCTGTCCAAACTCCTATAAATCAAAGATGGGATGATGTCTCGTATTTATGTTATCTGTCATAAAAGTATTCCAAGATATTGGTCATTCCTAGACAGACATCCAATTTAAACAAGTTCATAGCTCTGCAGTTTTGTCCTGTTCGGATGATGTAAGACTTATGAGAGGTTTGTAATGGAAAGATTTATCTAATATCCAATACATTAAACTTGTCATGAAAATGTGGTTCGGTGTTTACACGTCGTTCCAGTGTCAAGAACTAAAGGAATTAATGTAGGTGTGTATAGGAAAATGAGTCTCATATTAGCAGGTTACTGCGCAGATTACAAATGCAAAGTTCCCACTGCAGACTGTACTTATATAACTCCAGTTAGCTCTACTAATACTCCGCCAACCAGCTAAGTTATAGCAGTTAACATAACACCCTTAAATATAACCACACTAGGGCTAAATTGCCATTATAACACATATTTTCTTAAAACGCTTAACGTACAGTCTACAAATATACCATATCTTCAAGAAAAGAGAAGTCCGAATAGAAAAGCGAAAGCTTACAGAGTTATTAGGATTACTTATGATCATGAATTTTGCGTTTGTAAAAAATAAATCAAAGTTGATCACTCTCACGCTCCCTAATGCTGTTCCTGTGGTTGTTTTTGTACTTCATGAGTTATTCCTGCCAACAACTTCCAGCTTGTTCAAGCCAGTCAGTTCAGCAAGTGTTTACCAACGTTTGCTAACCCTCACGACAACACGACCCAAATAACACAAAAAACACTTCCCCGACACAAAGCTTACTGATGCACCAATACACACCCAAAAGTCTCATGCGTCTATAAGTTAAGCTCTTTTGACTGGTATTAAGATCAACAGGCCTCTTGTTGATTGACTGGTCGGCTAAAAATGGCTTCTGGCCCTCAAACGCACACACATAAGATCAGCTCATCTCTCTTACCAGACAGAAGAGGTTGGAGTGGCAGTCCTCCAAACTCGCCCCGTTGGGTACAAAACAAGAACTCATCATCAAAGCGCAGTCCAGCGAGCCATCCTCTCTTTCAGATCCCAAGAACAAATAATCTGATGAGTTTTGGACCGGATCTGTATCTCTGACACAATCAGCAGGACGGATTCGCGTCCAGCGAGCTAATTAGCTTAGCTGTGTTGTCGCTCCGCTAAAGGTTACTCACTTACCAGGAATGCGTTAACAATGCCGCTAAAAACTTCCCGAAGGATAAACGCCGCGCATTTACCATGATCCACAGCGATGTATTCCCCCCCCCGGGTGCAATAAATCACAAATATGTAATCACAGGAGTCAGAAGGGGGTAGGGAGGTAAAATTAGCCCTCCCCCTTTTAGCTTAGCATTCGGCTAACTGGCGTTAGCGGCTAGCTGGCTAAGCGAGGCAGCAACAAACAGTTCAAGCCAGAGGAGTGAAGGTTCAAATAGCGTTAAAAATCAGCCCCCCGTTTCCCAGCGCTCGTCAGGGTGCCGTCAAACGTGAAGCACTGAGATTTTGACGACGAAAAGTAAACGCTTTGGACGAAAGCACAGTGAAAAGAAAAAGCTGTGCAGTGCTCAGCAGTGTCTCCCTGGTTTGTTTGAATACATTGATCGCATCCTTTAATGGCGGCCACAGGGACACAACTCTACTACACTGTACTCAAGTCTACTACACACGCTACTCGCCTCCGATTGGCAGCACTGCGACTCGATAGAGAAAAGAGTCGATGCTTGATTTCATAAAGCTTCAATGGAGTCGACTCACCCGTAGACCTGTCAACTCCCTGTAGGATCTGGGACTGTTTCATTATTTAATAATATTATAATATAATCTTGATATATGATTAAAGAATATTGTCGATTACTATTACGATTATGTCTCTATTAAAGTCAGTTGGTATGATGTCACTGTAAAGGCCTACCTCTTTGTTTAGTAAAAACAAGACCACACATTATTTAACAGCTGTCATATGCGCCAAAACTATAAAAATAACTAATGGTCAAACTGTTTACTACAAAACAATGCAGGCCTATGGGTTTCAAACAAATGCTAATGGTGTTTTATGTTTGGCAAATGTAATGATTACAAACTTTGTTTTTTATTTAAAGCCTACTGCTTACTTTTTGTTTGACTTTTTTTACAAATAGGAAACATATCAGGAAATATTATGTCATAGCAGCCTATTATAAATACATTTTGACCCATTATAACTGAAATTGAACAGCTGATAATATTGAAAATATGATAATTATCAAAAACATTGCAAAGCAGAAGGGAAATATTATATTCTTCTCAAAATTTCCATGCCAGATTTCCATGATCATTTGGCCCAGTTAAAGCCTTCATAAACTGGGACAGTGGATTTTATGGATTTCTCTGTATTTCTTTTTTACTGTCTTTCTGTGAAATTTACCTTTGGAAGTCAAATGTGATTTTGTCACTCTTATACCAGCTTGTCCCATTTTTCTGCCTCTAAGTATATGGCAGGTGAGTTATTTGTAAATTAAAAAGATTTTGACAACTCCAAAAACATTCAACTGTGCAACAAAAGTGGATAAATGGATAGAAGGAGATGCAAAGAGCTCCTGGACATGCATTTTAAAATAACATTGGGTTGTTTTCTCTACTCATTTACTGTGTTGAGCTGTTTAGCGGTTATCTTAGTGGGTTATTTTCAGCTTAACATTTTTATTGTGTGTGTAAAGTGCATGGCATCTGGAGAGGAGTTTCTGTATGGATTGCTGAGGAGAGATGTGATATTTTTCTAGGTGATCAATCTTACGATTATAATCGTCATCATCAGCATAAAAATATTATATTCTGTATTATAACATTAATAATACAGAATAGAATAGCCAGTAAGCAGTAACAGCTTACTGGCTTACACTGTACCCTTCTGGCCAAGCACTTAAACTTTCTGACTCTGTAATTAATTAATCAATTTTGTGCTCTTATTCCTCACGTGCTTTTAATGAAAATGTCTGCCAAATGAATAAATGCATATTTAATACTACCTGGAAAACAGGATCACTCTGTCATGTCAGGGAAAGAGTGGAAAAGAGTGTCTAGTGTTGAAACTGAGCCAGTTAAAAGTTGAATTGTTGTTTAGATACATTTGGAATTGTTGTTGTGACTTCAAGCTTGAAATGCTGACATTTAAATAGGAATTGATAATAACGATAAGCCCAATAAGCACAATTTTTGAAACACAAAATGTTTGTGTAGTAATCAGTGTAATTATTATAATGGAGAAATGTTGTTTCAATCCATTTAAATTCAGTATTTTGGATGGACAATGGGAAGCTGATAATCCTGTAAATTATGAAGTCAAAACTGCTTCCTTAATATTAGGTCCCTATTCTTGAGCATTCTTTAGCATTATCACGTGTATTGTCAATGAAGTTTACATTAAATGTATTGTATTGACCTGCTGTGTATTTGCTATTCTAAGAGAGTTATTTTGTGTTTAATGAGGTGTAGAAAATACTGACACCTACCTTTTCATCCTACTTAACACATAGTCGTCAACATTAAAACAAAGTAAATATATGATACCACAAATCATCTATACATAAATGTTGTATGATCAGTAAATCTACATGTTTTTAAAAGTGCGATCTAATATCTTTGAACAGGAATCTCAAAAACGAGAAAAACGGAGCGCTAGATTACAAGTAGTTTACACTGGACAAGTGCGCCATCTGGTGTACAGATTTGGCCTACAACCAGAAGCTGATTAGATCCAAAGGTACATACCTTATTACAAGTTGGAAAAGATAAACGCTTGCTAAAAGTATATATGCAACATTTAAAAATATTGTAATTTTTATAATCCTAAATTGATATTAATAACAGTGTATAAATTTTTTCAATATTTCTGGTCAACGCTGCTATCTAACAAAAAATAATTTATTTACATAAATAATTTAGTTATATAAATAATACTGTAACTTAAATACATTTTCAGTGCCTCAAAGCCTTTCCTTTACAGAAAGAAACCGATGAACGAACGTCGAGAGTTTATGTTTATGTTTAAGTTTATGTTTATTTTTTATACAGTTTGGTACTCTGTCCTTATACTCTTTAGCAAATGATATGTATTACGAGTTCAAATGGGCATTTAACAAGAAATTCAAGAACGGATTACAAATGTAATATAAAAAAAACATTTTTAATAAGAAAATATTAGACACGAAACTGTAAAATACATGAATAGTTAACCCGCTCTATGTGTTACAGTGACATCAATGGAAACATTGTTGCGTCTCCGTATCTTTTGCGCATGCGTGGTTGCGGTTCGGATAAGCTATCAGGACCAAGGACAGCGGCTGCCAAAAAACAGCAGCAGCAGTCTATAGGACGTATACGAAGTGACGTCACAGGAAGGCACACTACCTACAGAGTATATGAGAGTGTACAAAGATGACAAAGTATCTAACCAAATGTTGTACTCCACAGATTTATCAGTGATGTCTTTAGTTATCCCTTTCAAAATGTATCATGGCACCATAGTTGTAGGCACATACAGCATATATTTACCAAGACAATTATTTCATGTAATGCCTCCCTGTGAAATATTTAGTCTGTTTTGGAATATGAAAGAAAGAAGGAGCTAAATGTTACGGTTTCAAAACCAGGTTTGAACAAAAGTATAACCCAGCAGTGACTATTAAAGGTCACAAATACTGAATTTAACCATATGCTCCTGTAGCTCAGTTGGGGTTGTGGGTTCGATTCCCAGGGAACACGTACTGATAAAATGTATAACTTGAATGTACTGTAAGTCAGTTCGTATGAAAGCGTCTGCCAAATGCATAGGTGTAAATGAGTTCATTAATAAAAACTAAAGAAAAATAAAAGAATAACTTTTATAACTTTTAAAAGAATAACTGTGTTCTATATGAAACTGTGGTCTGAAATATATAATAGAATTCCAGTTGTTATACCTGTATAAGACTTAAAAATCATTAGTCATCCTGAATTTGCTAAACTAAAACCTTGGTGAGTGTTATCTTAAAATGTAATGGAAGACACAAGAGTCATACAAAGCTGATCCTGTCATTTATTTAACTGTGATTTTATGTATGTACACTGTGAAATATTTTCCTATAAACAAATTGTCAGTTTATGTCAACATTTATACTTCAGTCTTTCATATGTACATGGAGAGTACCCTAGTTTACTGAAATGCTCATATTTAAATTCTTCTTAATGGTGGTCACACATCAACATATACAGACTCATCAAACACGTGCTGAGATGACAAGCTGGATGAAAGACTATAGTTTTAGATGGCACAGTATATATAATTCAGAATCCATAAACTTCGTTTAAATAGTTTTCCCTACAGTGTTTACAGTAAACAAACCCAATACTAATTCTATGACTTTATTATGACCATAGCTTCTCTACAGTGCAGTGATACAAGTACATAATTGCAAGAAGATTATTTAAAAACAACAATTATTTAAGAACTGATTGTTGTGGTTGTAGTTTGTATTGTTTGGGTTGGCTACCATTGTTGTTTTATCATTAACTCCAGTGGGATGAAATTATTGGTGTAATAAATACATCTTGTGATATATAAATAGTCCCTCTTGATTTCTTTCACAAGTAAATCTGAATAGTTTTATACAAAACACAGTTTTCTTTAAGACAAGATAATCTATGACTGGATCAGGAAATTATTCACTTAAATATGATAAAATAATTGAGTGATTAAAGACAACTGCAATTTCATAGTACCTTAAAATCAGTCTTTAGTTATGTGCAACTAAAACAAACAAACAAAACCATTTAATTCCCATTATTAGAAAGAAAGCCGAGATCAGAAATGGAATGATTAAGACAATGAAAACAAAAACATAATTCATAATACTCATAACTGAGCAGTGTTTTGATCAGTAGTTACGATTTTTTTAATACACATTCTTGTGACCCCCTGCAATTAATGATACAAAATTACATTTCTTTGGGTTGGTTGCCTAACATTACTTCTGCTTTCTGTGTTTGGCTGGAGTTCAGTGACACTTGCACTATATATTCAGATGATAACATGTCACGTCCAGACCAAATATATAATTCACATGAGCATTTGCAATGTATGTTGTGCAAGAACGCCAACTGTAGTGTTGTCGTGTTCTCTGTTTGGAGATCCTGTAATGCACAAGTTTCTCAAAAAAGTCTCTTCTCAGGTCCCGACTCTGTAAAAGAACATGAAAACATTCTAGTCACAAACACTGTTCTGATACAAATTGCTCCAGTGCTTCATGAGTTGCACTGCTCCTTCCAGAAGCCCTGTGAGCCTCTGTGATTGGTCACAGCATCTCATCCTGGTTCTCCCTGGTTGGAGTTCTCCTGCGACGGAACCTCATGCTGGAGAAGAGTGAAGAGGCAGTAAGAGCGATGCGACTCAGGCCCAGGTTCAGACAGTGTACTTCTGATGTCACAGGCACTTCAGCGAAGAGAGCCCTGTCACGGGACACCCGTGCGGGCCCGTCGCTGTTCTCTATGTCTTTGACGATATTCAGGATCTCCTGCCTCTCTGTTTGTCGGGTCATCCCACGGATATTTAGTATGGCGGATACGTGCTTCCTCCTTCAGGCAAAAGCACAAGACAGAGTTTATTTACTCTTGATTGATGTATGTGATGTACTGTCATGTTTAACAATGAAAATACAGTGTCATAACAATGAAACTAATTTAGAATGGCTAAATCTAGCTTACTGAAATAATACACTTATCTATTTTTAAAAATTTAATAGGGCAGCTGTATGTCAAATGAATGAAAGAACTACATTTTGTTGTAAAACTAATACAAAAAATTATCAATTACAATACCAAGTCTTTACGTATAAACCGGCATACTCTAAATTATTCATGACATGGTAGAATGTTCTATAACATCTGAAAATACAAACTCCAAAAAAAGCTCAGTCTAAGACAACAAAATGTGTGAAGATATGAACTATAGTGTTCATAACCCCAAAGGTGTTGCCAAAGAAAAACAATATATTACAAAACATACATTTGAAGTTTTAAGTTTTTTTTAGCACACATTCCACAAAGAGTTTCCTCAGGATTTCAGTCATATAAGACTCTTGATTAGGCAACTCAACTGCCACCTCCAGGTCAAGGCATGGAGCTTAAGGTCAGGGCTTGGCAGGATGCCTGTGTTATTGCTTTGTCTATGCTGGGATCCAGAGCTGGATTGCTGTACATCTTCCATGTGAATCTGGGATAACCAAACAGTCCCCCATAAAAATCAGGAAACGCAAAGTTTTTGTTTGCTTTTACAAGTCCCACTTTTGCTGTCAAACTGAATAAATGGCAATAATCATGTTTTGTTAAATGACCTGAGCTCTCTGTGTTTTGACCTCAATCATATCAGGGGCTGCAACATATCCCGGCACGCCGTCTCTGAAGACACTCACCGTATGTCAGGGAATTCCCGTACCAGGACTCCAACTTCCATTTGGATGGAGGGCGTGTCTTCCAAGAGAATGATCTCCGATAGGTGAGAAATAGCACTGTCAAGCCATGAAGAAGAGGATTCCTGGATGGAGGAAAACAAGATAACTTCAGATCCCCGTCACATCTGTCATCCATCAATATCAGACAAATAAATCATTCAGTTGCTGAGATTATCAGTCTCTAGACCATGTAGATGACAACTCAAATTCATAACAATGATAACTGCCTGGTTCTAAAGATTCAAATAAACATGCTGCAGTTTCAGAACAGTAATATACAATATTTTGAGTGGATTTATAACATTTATCAGAAGATCACAGGGCCCAAACAACACAGAAATAGCTTTTTACAATAATGTCCTGGAAAAACATACTTGTAGGATTAAGAATAGGAACACGTTATTCCAGTTGAGTTTAAATATCTATGCCCGTGAAGGCAGTTCTTCCTGATTCTCAGTTTGACCTTAAAGGCAAGTCATGACTTCAAAGGACCAGGCCAGGACGTTCCTATATAAACAAAGGCATCCTGTTGTCCACAGAGGTGATAAACGGATGTTTTAACTGGAGCAAGGGGTGGATGCTACACAGGGGAAAGGAGAGTTTGGACAGGTCATAGAGATGCCCTCTGGAGCCAAGGGTCTGTTTAGCCAGCCGTCTCCATGCCTATTCCAGAGGTGCCCATTCTTCAAGCTCTCTTTTGTTTGAAAGTGGTCACTATTGTTATACATTTTTTCCACTGGCAGTAGATAATTCTTGGATGATTAAGAGCCCTAACCAGCAAAAAACAGGACATGCCATTTTTGTGTGATGGATCTAGGAATGAGGATTTCATGGAAACATTTACCATGGCATCAAAGTGTGCGGGCACCTTAAATGTAAATTAATGTAATGCAAAAGTATAAATGTATGAAGTTTTGACAACCCAGGTGGCATCACATCAAGCATCACTAGCAAACAACTGACTAGCAGACTAAACTAAGGTGTAATTCCTCATAATAACAAAGTTCATTTTAAATACTATTTCATTTAAACCACACAAAAGCCTGTTTGTGGGAAGTTTTGCTTAACAAATGTGCTTCTCCTAAAAATGCTATTTTTCTTTTAAGATAAAAATCACTTGATTTTGCCATTTAATACAATGACATACATGTTTAGGTGCAGCTCCTTCTGGAGCATTTCTGAAAGATGTTTAGAAGGCACATTTAGTCAGATGACTCACCAACTCTTTGAAGAGAGTTTTAAGACGTTTTCCCTCATCACGGAGACGTCCAGCCATCTTCTTCCTCATTTTGAGAGACGTGCAGATGATTCTGCCCCTCATGATGGCCCGCAGATACTCGGTCATCACACGCCGGTGCACCTCCCCCACCAAAACCTGTGAGGACCCAACAACCATGAATAAAATCTCAAATACTATTTATCAATGCAGTGGTGAAACAGCTACTTTGTAAATCATTTAATGATAATTACAAAGGCTTGAGATAAGCAAACAACATTATTGAGATCTCTGTGTACCTCGTAAGATGGATTGTCCATCCTGTGAAACTTCTTGAAGTGTTCTTTTATACCAGCCTCGATTTGGTCGAATGGCTCAGTGTTGTTCAACCATTTCCTTTTAACCAGCTTATCAAAGAAAGGCTATGTGAAGGGAGATAGAAACCATTCGATTATAAATGACATAAACAAGAATGTACTATATTTGCCTTTGACAGGAAGTGAGAGCTTTACATATTTAGAGTTCATAGCTAACTTCCTGTCATGAAAGTTCCATCTTTGTAAAAAGGATGCAACAAAACTATGTGACCCATGAGGACTGGCAATGCCAGTACAGTACAGCAAGCAGCGAACGTTGTTCGGCAGCAGGCCAAAAACATCTAATTCACTAGTGTTTTTCCACACAGTCCTCATAGCTATTTTTGTGTCTTATACCCAGAGTGGCTAGGTGGAAAACAACATCCTTGAGAACAACCATAAGGGAAATGCTGATAAGATATTCTTTATATTCTTGGACAGAAGCACATGACAAACATACAGTACAGCATTTCCAATTGTATGTGTGTGCATGCACCAAAAACATGTCTGTTTGAGGAAGCGTGGGGTGATCTACGGCAGCCTCACCCTGATATATTCAAACAATCTGTCGTTCAGCACTCTCACACTCAAGTTGACTATCCTGTCCAGAGATGTGTTGGCTCTACGTATGGAGTCCTCACTGGTTGAAGGGTCGCACTGCCCACAGCGTTCCACAAAGCTCCTAAACAGACCAATGTACACTGGATTAAGCAAAGCTTTTGTAAGTTACGTATGATGTTAGAATGCAAAGATCAATCACAATTCAGTAGGCAAATAGATGCAAGAAAGAGGTCCAATTGTAATTCAGCATACAAATATTGATGAATGACGTCAGATTTCTTGATGGACATTCGATGTTGAAACCCACCTGAAGGGTGGGCAGCAGTTGACAAGGGCAATGGTTTTAGCAATGTAACCATCTTCATTTTCTCCAAACCCACTCATCAGCCCCTCATGGAACATCTCAACTTTTCTCTGAAAGCTTTGCAAACAAAAACAATGATGTAACCACGGTTCATGAATGTTATGGAATGATATTAAAAGAAAAATACAGTAATGATGAATATGACTTTATTTAATAATAAGGCATTGAGGAACATAAAAACAACTGTCTATTATGAATTCACCTTCTTAGGTTATGATGTGGGCTTCCAAAAGTAAGGTCCAGGTATTATTCTATTCCATGTACTATTTTCCTACCTGTATAAGAAATCTGCCAGTCCATTGAGACTGCACTGAGCCACCCGTGAACCCAAGTGTCGGTTTATAGCTGCAGATCTCTCAAGGTCCTCTTGTAGCCTCTTTATTAGAAACATATGCAGGAAAAATGTAATTTTACTGTTATTTTACTGTCATATTATTTTACTATGTTAATATGTCTATTTAGTCTTAATATCTTGGTCAATGAGCTTTCTACTTCAAGATTTGAGTAGTTTATAGGTCTATTATTTTTTCTAAGGCTATCTGCTTTTACCCTATAAGTCCACTAGGTGCCAACATAGATCCTGCAAAAACAAAACTCTGTAATGGAAACAGGCTCACAATGGGAAGTGTTTGTTTATTTTGGTTCCAGCTGAGAGACTGTTTTCTCACTGCATTACACAGGGGTGCATGGATGCCATTCTACATATCTTAGTTCTGTTCCAACAATACATCTACTGTCTCAAACCTGTTGGAAAATTTGCTGATGGAGGGGAACAGTGGATCATTATACACAAAATCAATATTGAGAATTTTTTAAGCAACATGTGATATTTGTGCTCAGCATATGATGTCAGAACATGTGATACCATTAATAAAGAATCTAGTGCATAAACCCGTACCAATTTTGGAGGTGCACTGTATGTGTGCTAGTGTCCTGACCTGAATAACAGTGCGAGCCAGAGGTATCTGATACTCTTCCATGCTCAGGGTGTCCAGCCATCTTTTTTCCTCCTCATCCAGAACCTGAGAAAGCTCATTGGTCACTTTCCCCTGGAAAACACAACAAATCAGCATAACACTGGATTATGTCAGGATTTTCAGTAACACACCACACTGTAAAAATCATAATCTTAATGAGCATATTTGTCTTGATTGACAGTAAAAATAGATAGAGTCATCTAATAAGCAAAAATGTATAACATAAAGATAAATAATACCACATCCTCTGAAGTTTTTTATTATCTCATTCTTAAAACAAGATATCTGTATCTTGTTTTGAGAATGTTTAGATATTTTTAACACAAATGATTTATGTGCACATACCTAAAAACGCATATATTTTTAAGTTGCATAATGAGTGAAGGAAAACTTTGTTGTCAAACTGACTCCTATTGTGTGGTGCTCAGTGTAGACAGGAAAACCGTGCATTGACCCTGAAATGCCGCAGTCTAATTGACCGTGCAGGGTTGCAATGAGCAGCCGTGTCTTTTAGTGAACAGGATGTGCCTTCAAGGTGCATGGAAAAGGCTAACAGAGCCATGAAAAGACTACAAGATGTTGTCTAACTGTTGTCAAGATGTTTCTTACCCTGACAGAGTTGAGGCAGTCAAGCTCCAGTTTTTCAACTGTCTCCGTCGGCAACAGCGGACCAAGCTGGAAGAGGTTAATGGGTGTTGTTATGGTGACCGTTCCAAGGACATCTCTGCAGCAACAACAGGAAGAGCAAATCACAAACTTCACTCATACGGAAACGATGAATTATGAAGGAGCAGGAATGGGAAGGTTCAAGAGTGGCTTTCACCCTTCATATCAACCAGCTGCTATTTATAATGATCTGTATTAGGTTTGTTGTTGTTGTATGTGGCTTGATAAATTGATCCAGCCAGTACATTGAAAAAAGATAAATGGTAAATATAATGATCTGTATTAGGTTTGTTGTTGCTGTATGTGGCTTGATAAATTGATCCAGCCAGTACATTGAAAAGAAAAAGGTAAACATAAATCATGGTGAATGTCAGAGTATCTTCAGACTTACAGTACATACTCTAAAACATGCTGTCCTAAACTCTGATGAACCATGAGACTTGTGTTGGTGTTTACCTATTGTAGATGTTGTAGAGCCAGTCTAGCAATGAATAGATGTCAATGATCTGCAGATCTCCTTCAGTGATAGACTGCAGACGTTGAGTGATGGCCTGGTGGTAGCTCTGTGTGTACACTTGGAAAGAGTCATATTCCGCTGGGTACACAGAAACCACGTTACGACGAGCCGCTCCCAGATCCTCCACCATACGCACCCTCAGTTTATCCAGGTAGGTTGCCAACTCACCCACCTGTGCTTCTCCAGGCTGGGGTAGGTTTCCATCAGCCAGCTCGGCCACTGCCTCCCTCCAGCGTTTTTTGAACTCCCTTGGCCGTGGGCCTCCTGAAACAGCCCCCTCACTCTGGACCCAGTCTTGATCAGTCTGCTCTTCCTGTTGGAGCACCTGCACCACCAGACCCAGATTGGGCCCAGCAGTGGGGGAACGCAAAGAGTCCCTCACCACATCCCACAGTTCTTTTTGTAGGGCCTCGTACAGCAGCTCCACATCTTTGGCTTTGCGCCGGCTGCTGTCTTTGCTGGGGCTGGTGATTTCCTCTGTGCCCCCTGCTGGTGAAGTCTCAGCCTCCCTGCATTCCTGCTCAAGCTCCAGGATGTGAGTGTCAGCCAAGAACAAATCTCTCTTCGTTACCAGTTGCAGGATCTCCAATACTGACAAAACACAGTGAACAGAGAGATTATCCATTAGTCACATAGCACAGACTAAATACAGTTTCACTTTCAAGTGCAGTTAACTGTATAATGTAGAATGTGGTTTATAGTTAAAATGTTTTATCAATATTGTGTTATATCCTGGATGCTGGTATCTCCACCCGGCTGCAAAGCAAGCATAACTAGCAAAATTACCTTGATCAACCAGCATCACCAGTAAAAATAAAACTAGACATGACATTAAGGGCACAGTGTAAAAACACAATGTTGTTTTTCATTTAGGCTTTGATACACACAGACTTATCTATTAATAATATTGTTTTTTGTTTTTAAAGGTTCTCATTATATATACATATATATACATATTATATACATAACCTCCTGCAGGTTATATACATAACCCCCTGCAGTTCTTTATATTTCTTCCACTGAAGCTAAGCAAGGTTGAGAATGGTCAGTATCTGGATGGAAGACCTCTTGGAGAAAGCCCAAACTACTGTTGGAAGGGCTGTTAGTGAGCCAAGCAGGGAGTTCTTACCTTGGTGGTGTGTGTGGGTCCTAATTTCACAGCATAGTGATGGAGACACCAAATAATTTAGTTCCAACCCTCATCAAACACCTGTCTGTAATCCTGTGCTCTAAAAAGTGCTAATGTTTTCAACACATGGCTGGATAAAATATGGACAGAACACACAGCTGGGTTTCCACCCATGGTTGGGTAACAACAACACAGCAGTTTGGGTTGAAACAACCCAGCATAGGTTAATTTATATCCCTGTGCTGTGTCCTGTCCATATTTTTCCCAACCATGGGTTGAAAACAACCCAGCACTTTATAGAGTGTGTTCAGGTGTGTTTGATTAGGGTTGGCGCAAAATTCCAGAGGACAGTGGCCCTCCAAGTCTGGATATGAATAGTGCTTTGTTACGCCAAGGTTCTCAATTTCTGTGGTCGTTAAAAAGTCTAAGGGTGTTTCTTTAAAGAAAGTAGGGGTGCAACCTTGGCACCCAGGCCAAATTTTCTCCATTGTTCTCTGTCCATCACAGCCTCCTAATAATTCTCTCCATACATGAATTGGCCATGTCAATGAACTCTCCTCTACATGTGTGCTGCTGGCTGTTCTGTTGCACTATGGCTCCTGGTCACATCTTCCAGGTACAATTTTTATACATTAACTATAGAAGAAATACATTCAGCAATAAACTGTTTTCTAAAACATCTATTAGTGACTTTCACCTATTGTGCTGTGATTATGGGAATAATATGTTGGCCATCTCATCCCATCCTGTACTTGAATGCCCTCCATAAAATTCCTCAGACTTTCCTCATTAGGAGATTTCTTAAACATAAAGCATAATAACAATATATGTTCCAGATGGTCAAATAGACAGCCAATGTACTCTGTTGGCCATGGTTTATAGTGATCTCATTTGCGTTTCTGATGTCTAGAAACACTTTTTTACATTCCAAAGAAACCCTTGATGAAGCAGACGGTCTCACATTGAGGTCAGTGCTCACACCCATCATCATCATTTCCAGTCCCCTCCTTCGAGATGAACACATTTATTTGAGCGAATCTTTATTTGATTTATTTGAGCTAATCTCATCTGATTACTGGAGAAAGATTTTGACAAAAGTTTAAAGTCTGTCTTATAACTCTGTCTGCAGAACAGGTCAACAAGTTCAATTTCTTGTTTAACAGACATGCAAGACTAAATTTCTATAACAAATGAAAACATACATTTTACGTTTTGTGTAAAACAAATGTGTTGTGGTTGCCTGTGCTAAACTCATCACCATGGTGCTGGACAGAGAGTTGGGAGTGGTTGCCATGGTGTTGTTATGTGGTAGCTAAGGTCTTTAGCGCATAGCAAGCAGCACTGATAAACAAACTCTTATGGCTTACTAAACTGTGAGTTAACATGCAAGGTTTTTAAGTTAACCTAAAACATGCTAAACTTACCATCCTCATCATGGGTCTAATAGTCATTTAGAATAAAAATCTTGTGTCTGAAAACCCCTTTAGTCAGGGACCCCTGGGCCACAGGAAGGTATTGCAGGGGGTGGACTTACATAAAAAAATAAAATTAAAAAAATATTAAAATAATTATAAATAAATCTCTATAGTTTATTGGTTGATTCAGTTGATTCACTTCTAGACAAAAACCCTTATTGAGCAAATCCATCTGATTACAATGCAAAAGATACATGAAGTGATACACCGTTCCCCTATCTTCATATGAGCTTTTTCGTGGCTCTCACACACATGGCAAAACTACGTCACAAATCAGCTGTGAAAATAATTGGCCCTGCTGCAAAATTCCTCAGAACACTGAACAGACAGTGAGGGCCCCTTAGCAGTCCTGAGCTGCCCATTTATTTCCTCCAACTTCCTGACATTTTCTTAGAGGGAAGGATGCGGGGCCTCTCAGTTGGCGCCTGACTCATCTGTCCCTATCGAGGATGAAGCTTCCAGTTATGCCATATCAGACTCCTCCCCACACCCTCAAATCCCACACATAATAAAGACCAGAGTGTGCCAGTCTATCGGAAGGAGATCTAAATTTAAAACACAATACCGTCAAGCTTATCTGCAACACAGACAAGGATCAGGTGGAAAATTAATGTGCTGCCTTGCCTCAAGAAAAAAGTTGAGTCACTTCCTCTAGTGCTCATCCACGTCAGAAAGATCTCCACCCAAGGACGACTGGACAACAGGTGACCCTGAACCTCGGGAGGAAAAAGACCTTCTAACCATTAGTCTGATACGACTATCCAAGCAAAGAACTTAAAGTCAAATGCCTTTTAAACAACACTGAGACTCGCAGATGTTTGAAGTGTAGAATTTTATCCCACATTCATTAATATGGGGTTAAGCTGAGTTTTATAGGGGACAACACTAGTTCTTTGTTTCTAAAGAGGCCCACTCACTAAATCTGTGCTGTGGTGTACTTTACTTAAGCATGGATGTGTCACCACCCTTCCTTAATGAAAACCACAAGGACTGAAGTGTTGCCTTTTAGGGGAACATATGGCACATATGTTATACACATACCCCCACTATCACTTCCAAGAGAAGCGTATATTAATACTATTTACTTTTGGTCAAAGATTGTAAAAGGTGGAGTCTGCCATCCAACTCAACTGAAAAGATCTGACTAAGCAAGATACTGGCTAACATAAAGCTCCAACACACCTGCACAACTAACACCTCTCAGCAGTACCAATCAGCCGTTACAAGGAAAAGATTAGCCTGGGTTCTTGGAATGTAACGGAATATGATCTGTTCTTTGTCATGCCACAGTTCTTGGACTATATTCTTTATTAACCCTCTGTGTTTCAGAGTCAAACCCTCAGGAACAGTGAAACACCACATCTTCTGTCAAGCTGGAACAAGCAAAGAAACTAAAGAACGTGAGGAACAGCAGCCCACGAAAACTCCTCTTCGTTCCTCCCGCACCTCGTTCATTCACTCACTTCCCCTATTTAATACCCAGCATGTGCAGAACAGACATAGTTTTTATCCAGAAATGAAATATTTTAAAAGTAGACAACGATTTCCTGTGTCAGCTTGGCATGTCCCAAAACCATACCAGCAGATGGGTCAAATTGTACTTGGCAGTGTCTACAATGTCTTCTGCGTGTGAGCCTGTCTTAAAGGAATTCCACATGTTAAAATCTTCTTTCAGGCTTCTCAGGCAAAATGAAGATGAAGTGACTTTTAAAGTGACGACTAGCCTCGCCTGTCACTGGAGATCTTAGGTCAGTATACAAACCGATGCCATGAGCCCTTCTCAGGACTGAACGGCCCCACTCCCTTCTTAATTTATTTGGACACGGCCAATGTCAACAGAACAAATTTAAATTGGACCATTTAGAAAACGTGGACTCCACCTACACAGAGCATTACCCTGCCCTTGCATAATACTCATTAGTTTATTTGACATGCATTAAGAATATCTTCTCGCCAAGTATTGGACAATAGCTGGAAAAGCTGGAAAATTTGGCTATTCCCTTTCAGAAGTGACTTTGCCAGTTGGCATGGCTGAATATTTGCTATCATTAACATGAACGTATTGATTGCAAATGTTCAGACAGTTTCCATGGTGGCCATGGTTGAATGACTTTCAGATGTAGTTATGGCTTATGGTTGGGTTGTAATTTGGTACACTCTGTAAATCATTGACTAAGATGAGGGGTAAACTCCCTTCTATATGGCTTCTTTATCAAAGCAGTAAAATGTCATCTCAACGGTTGGACGCTCTGCCAACCTTAAAGGCAACCGAATGCAGTCCTGACAGATACCAGCCAACAGTATGCAACACAGGCCTTGCCCTCTACAAACCAATGAGGACAAAAATTTCATTATATTGTTGTGACATTATGGAAAAGGTCTTTTATTAAAGAAGAGTCACTTAACATATCACACTGGGTGGGGATTTGCATAAACAGTGTGGCCTATAGGTTTTAGACCATCAAAAAAGAGCATGTTGTGGTTTTCAATGGAAGCAAGGAAATCTGACCAACTAAGTTAACATGATCAGTGTCACAAATGTGCTTAACAACCAAGAAATAGTGTAGAACCATTTTTTTATTTTACATTAAAATGTTCCTTCGTTTCTAAATGTTTCAAAATGCTAAAGCTTTTTATTTGTTCCCAGAATTAAATTAGATTTTAAATCAGATTTTCAATGAGGAGACAGACTTATGGTTTTGCACGTATACAATGGAATCCATGTCATTAAAGTAACATACATTACATATTGTAACTGTCTGTTAATCTAAGGAATCTAGGATTAGAAGATCAAAGTGCTCCAGACAGCTGTTCCTAACACAGGAAGTAAAGCTATGTGTCATGTTTTGCATGGGTACTCTTTAAGTGAACTCTGACGAGTTGAATTGACAGTTGAAACAAACTATGAAACTGCTTTATGTCCATTTTCTGGATGTTCTTGCATGTTTAGTGACCCAGGCATGCATGCCATCTCACATTTTCTGGGGCATTACTTTCTTCTTAAAGGTTTTCACTGTTGCCTGTATTCTTGGAATCCATTATTGTGAAGATCACTGATAACGCTCTTTTAAACCCTTCTTGACTTTCCGTAAATTAAATAAAGAATAACCATGAATATCATTCACTCTGTGTTTCTAAGGAAATCTGCTGCCACTTGAGAACATCTGCATGGATGGAGTAACAACACTTTTGTCTGCAAAATTTATGGGAAGTATCATTTAAATTCCTACTAAACAGTTTCTTTACAAATTACGAAAGGGTCAAAACACTAAACTAAACAAAACACTAAAAAAGCTAAACTAAAGGGTTCACCTTCGGAATTTTAAATATTTAAAATAAAATGAGTGTAATTTTTTATAAGAAAATTCTTTAGTTTTAGCTTGATGTGCAAAGGTCTCCACACTTCACCTTTACCTAATGTTTCTTACATTTTCATAGACCCTCATCCACCAGAGTATAGTGATTTAAACAAACCTTCCATCCTTTCACCTAAATTGCAGATGGAAACTGAAGTATCCCGTGGTCTCTTCTGCACACAACAGAGAATTGCTAAATGGACACCCACTTAACAGTTGTGAGAGGTCATCAAAAAGTTTCCCGTCAACATAATGTGGCTAAATACACAAATAAAAGGTGCTTTTTTGCTGTGTCAGCTGGAAATGCAAAGCAAGAACCAATAACCCTGTACCCCCCACTGAAACAAAGCAAAGACATGACCAAACATGACACTCCGGGGCACATTCAGTTCCCTTTTGCTTAAATTCCTCTTTTATCATGTTCCATGCTGCATTTACTCAAAAGAAGACAAGAGATTGATGGTTTCAGACATGTTCACCCTTTAGCCCGCATGTTTAAAAGTCTGATTGGAGGGTCTCAAATGGGCCCCACATTCAATGTTAAAAATGATTACGTCCACAGAAGCCTTGACAGGTAGAAATGCATGCCACCCTGACAGGAGTTTAAGTGCCAATTCTGGAGATTTATATTTAAAGTTTAGTTCCAACTCTAATCAGCTAATCAAAATGTCTCAAAATAATTTAAAGCTTTAAGATGACATGGAATTGTGTAAGAGCAGGGCTGAATTTAAACTCTGCAGGATGTTTGAGCTGCAGGAGCAGAAGACTATGGTGTGAACTCTGTTGACTGGTCAACAAATGCATCAGCGACTGCTAATACTTGTAGGCATGTTTGCAAAACAATCAACTCCATGTGACGTTAGCGACTGACATGCTATGCTGAAGGTCCCAAAAACAAGTGATTATTTGAACCATTTGCATTGGTCACTACCAGCGTTTGTGTTTAGATTCCCCTTTTGTTCAACAGAGTCTGCAAGTTACTGCCAGTTTTAAACCTTATCTCTCCTTGTCTTGCAGTAAAAAAACATGCAATCCTGAAACCTGAGCATGCAATCATGTGCAAATTCCTGCCTAGCATGTACCATGCTCATGCAAGTCAAGCTAAACAATCAGGCTCTGGTACAGTTGAACAGTTCAGTTTAAATCCCAAGATTTGGGAACAAGCAATTTAAGAATTAAGGATAATTAGATGTTAGCTTTACATTCACAGTTTAGATGATCAATTTTGCAAAAGGTGCTATGAACAAACTATGATGAACATAACATTGATATGAAACACACCAGGCTGAGGTAGATTTCTGCATTGTATTAACGCATTCTACTGCATTGAAACACAAAGGATCAATGCCATTTTGCAATATCTATACTGCGATTTGCAAAATCATACTGTCATTTTTGTTAATTTACCACAGTACATTTTTAGTACCTGTGCACATTTACTGTGCACATTTACACACATACTGTATAGTTACAAAAATACAGGAAATACAGAAACAGCAATTTGGGTATGTGTAAGTTGCTGGTAAATGGCTACTGTGCAAATGTTATTGCTATTAAAAATGACTGTCCTAAGTGTCCTAAGTAATACAGTCAAGAGTAGACCAAAATCACTGGTTACTGTATGTTTGGTTAATAGTCTGCTTGTACCTGAGAGTGGCTCCCTGGGTTTGACCTCTGGCACCTCCTCCACGGGCTCCTCTTCAGGTCCATGTGATGAGGAGTGGTCCTGCATGGACTCTCTCTTCATCTTGCCCTTGCCCATCATCTTTAGAATGGAGAGTCGACGGCTGGTCGAGTCAGCATCCATTTCAGAGCACAAGTCACCATTGGTCAAGCTCTCCTTGCGATCTTTACACCTCCCTGCAATTCTATAGGAAATAATTATGAGGTCAGAGTTTTTTTATATGTGGCAATAAAGCACAGCATCAAAGTCAATATATTTTACATACTGTTTGTACAGTCAGCAAACTATGTTTTTAAAGGTGATGTGTTTTAAAGGTGATGATCTCTGTGCTACTAGCAAATAAAGCCAAACAAAACAGCAAAAAAACTCACATTATTGGCAAAGCCAAGATTTAGACATTTTTTGGTAAGCTAACCTACAAATGGCTCATATAAGCTAATGGTTTTACACATTTTACTGTACAAAAAACACACTTTACCTTTAAAAAGTAAATGTAAAGATGACAGGATGTATCTTAATTGCCTATTACCAGCAACTGGATTGCAAAACTCACATACATCAGTCATTTGGATTAACAGGGCAGGAAATTAAACCTAAAACTCTTCTTATTTCTCACTCCATCATACCGTAGCAGGCTCCCTTCTGAACTCCGTCTGCCTTTCTTCTTCTTCTCCATAGGTGAGGCTGACCCTATAGAGCCCTGTGGTGATGGGACATCCCTGCCTTTGCTTCTGGCTGACAAGCGTAAGTTCTTGCCTAGTTTGCCGAGGGTTTTGAGTGGCGATACCCCTTTCATGCGCTCCAGCGTGCCTTTTAAAGAACTTCCTTTCCCCGAGCCTCCACGCCGCACCTTGTTTGCCTCATTTTCATCTTCTTCATCCTCAAAAGGGTTCCTGTCCCGGGGCACGACACCATCCAGGAGAGAGCCACCATTGCCCCTGGGCCAGTCCTCATCTGAGCCAGACTCCTCAAACAGACTGGGGTTAAGACTCATTTTTCTGAGGATAAACTCGCTCCGTGTCGTCTCCAAGTCCACGCTAAACCTGCCACTCTTCAGTCGAGCTGGGAGGTTCTTAAGGACCGGCATATTTGCACTGGGAGGATATTTGCTGGAAAACAGATAAAACAGTTATACGCAAATCATCTCCATAACGAATACGACATAACCACAACCCATCTAAAGCATTACAGCACTCTGCCCTTACAGACAGGAAATTACTGCCATGTAGACCAATGCACTGGCATTCATCCATAATGCTGGTATGACCTTTCATTTTAGGAGAACCTTCCTTGGTTGTTTTTTAGTTTACACTAAACAAACAGCAAAATACATAAAGAAACAGAGAGAGCGGAATCAGTGGATCTAGTGAAACACTAAATATTAGCTGATAAGTGTCTGATTTACAATTGAGTACGCCGAGCATCATTTAATTTCACTGATGCATTGAACTAAATGTGAACTAAGCATTACAACCTCAAACCTAAAGGTATCTAAAAGGCAAACATCATTAAACAATAGAGATAAGACAGTTCAGTTCTGACAGTTTGATAAATGGTTTATTTATGGTAGGCAGAATCATAATCACACCCTTTGGTTAAAGACAATTTATAATAAGGAAGTGTAATGATGAAGCTGCCTTCATTACAACTGTTTACACAGGGATGCAGCAATGACAAGTATAAGAATAACTTTATTCTGGTTAGGATGAGCCACTCAAACTTTTAGAATTTGTTCTGCAAATGTTTAGATTTTTATTTCAAACTTTTACAATTTTATCATCAAACTTTTAGAAGTTTTACTTCAAGTTTTAAATTTTTTTCTCAAAGCTTTTAGAGTATTAGCCTAAAATGTTTAAAGAAAAATGTGAAATTTTTCTTTAAGCTTTTACAATTTTAGCCTTAAACTTTCAGAAATTTAGCATTAAACCTTTAGAATTTTAGCCTCAAGTTTTTAGATTTTACTTTTGGAACTTCAGTCATAATATACAGTCACTTAATACTATGGCACAAGCCCATGTTTTGGCTGAATATAAGACGTCTTCTGTAAATAAACAAATACTTTTCACCTCGATGAACTCTCTGTTCTATTTCAAGAAAACATGTTTGCCTCTTTCAAAGGCTTCTTGGCTAGAATAGCCCTCTTGGATATTTATGGCTGGTGACAAACGGGGAGAACAGAGCTGAATCACTTCCGGTTTGCTAATTTGTGGGCTTGCTTATGAGTGTGCGTAAGAGAGGGAAACTGCATTCATACCTGGTGAAACATTAACTTGTGGTTAATATAACAATGCTTTTTTCTCACAATAAGAATGCTGCCATTTTAACAATAGTTTTTTTAAAAAACAAATAAGGAAAAGACAAATGACATTAATGCAACATGTTTTTGAGATCAAAGCCATGTTCTACAGAAGCTTGAAGCTAAAGACCAATTTTAGTGTGTAACAGCCAGCAAGCTTTAAATTCCTATAGAGGTTCTATTGTTTGTGACTTCCTACCACTTATTTCTAATAATTATATCTACATGATTTTCCGTATGGGTTGCCTATTATTGAGGTATTATGGGTTAAAAGACATACAAGGCCATGACTGGAATGAAAAATGTCTGATACCCTGAAAGTAATAGACAACCATTAACCTGTCTGTCTTTTGGTCACTGAATCACTTGTTATAGGATGTAATTATTAGACAAGAAGGAAACATTCATAGCCAGTGAAATTGCACAACAGCGATACAACCGTAAACAGACTTAACAGGGGATTAACAAGTTACGTTAATAAGTTAATAATAAACAATTTGACTGAATATTTTGGTTTTAACTATTCAAATTCTGTGGTTGATCTAAAATGTTACATTTACTGTCTCCTATACCTTTACACTGAAATTCCAGCTCTAATTATAAACCTCACACAATCGATATGGAAAGTTGGGTTAGATCATTGGGTGAGATATAAAAATCATACTGCCGCTTTCCCAGACCAACTCCTCTTCCTGTCTCATACAGGTAGGGGACAAAAGAGACAGGCCCCCCGCATTACTGCCAATGGCAGCAGCATTCTGTAGTTAGATTGCAGGATATATCAAAGAAGGAGAGGTCTACATCAGGCAGAACAGCTATATATAAATTATCATGGCTCAAAGGTTAATGTGGCTTTTCAGTAACAACTATATTTTAGAATAGTGGTGTGAACAGTGGTGCCATGCTTCCTTAAAGTTACAGGTCTATCATGTTACAAAATCTACCGTGGTGGTACTACGGTTCAGCAATGGTAATATCAGATGGTATATCATTTTGTCCCGCATGATTACCATATTAACCATAGTATTAACTTGGCACATTTCCAAAAACATGGTATTAACATGGTACCACATCCAAAAAGGTAATATCATGGCGCTTTTTGGTATTCCATTGGTTTTAATGCTAGAGAAAGATGATTAAAGCTAACCAAAGATTGCCAAAATCATGTGGAATCTAATGCTTTGCTTCACATAGGTGGGTTTTATAAACCTCCTCACCTGTACCTACTGAAATATGTGCAGAACCAAATAATGCAGTGCTAGTTAGGTTTAAAGTCTACAGTTATCCTGACTTTTAGAAGGGATGGCCAATAAGTTGAAACACTGAAACAGAGGGAGGAATGGTCTTAATATGTGACAGATACAGGCACTGCTCCTGTCTTTGGGTTTCAGGTTCTGGTTTAAAGAAAACCACAGGAATGTCGGAGAGTTCCCAATACAACCTCTGTATGACTTTCCCAAAGGCAAAGGTTTAAGTGCTCCTGAAGACATGAGGGAATACAGAGACACAGTATGTTATACTGTGCAGATAAAACAGTGCAATGCTATGTCACTGTTTCTGATACTTTGTCTATTCTAGTAAGCAGACGGACAGACAGACAGCATGTCACTGAATTTATTAAAGATCCCTCATACATCATTCATCACCACTTTATTAAAGCTGGATTAAAACAACCATCTCAAAATATGGGTGCAACAAGGTCAAATGACATGTTTTGACGTTACCAACATTAAATCTTAGTCAACAATCTTGACATTGGAATATGCCCTGCTATAAAGCTTGTGATTTTCCAGGACACACTGTATTATCTTTGTTGTATACTGTCTATGGCGAGTAAATCTTTAACTCTACAGTAGGAGACCAATGTTACGTCCTTTTTAATGAGGCTAAAATGTGTCCTTTAAACAGGAAGGAAAACGATTTTACTTTATAAGCAGGAACGATAAAGTATCATGTCAGCTAGTTTAGAATTTGCCAGAATGTAGAAATATATATATATATATATATATATATATATATATATATATATATATATATATATATATATATATATATATATATATATATATATATATATGATCATGTGAGGTGTGATCATTGTATTCTTTTTAATTTAGCCAATATGAGATCTAGAAAAGTTTCTTTTGACAAATTGAGTTAAAGAAAAGCAAGCGCCCGTGCATTGAATTTACAACTGTTTTATCATCCTTGTTCTCATTCAGTTTTATTACTTTTATGGGGATATTCAACATATATCCCACGTCTCATTCATTTCTACAAAAATCTGACTCAGAGACGCATGCAAAATGCGAAGTGAAAGAACATCGCAAAAATGTAATTTCCTTAAAATACTCATCACAACACGACAAATTTCACGAGAAAGAAGGGCTGCGGTCTCGTGAAATATTAAAATTGTAAATATAAATATGTATGTAACACACTTACGAAGTCCATGTTGATCAACCTTCATGCCAGGCACGAAAAGAAAAGAAAAGAAATTCAATGCAATTAAATTTTAATTCAACTTCGTGCTGTCACCGTCGTCTCTGTCACTTCTTTGGCATAGCAATGTTCAGTGCAAGTGAGATACGGTCAGGACTTTTATTTTTTAGGCTGGTGGGCTGGTCCAAGACAGACGCACGTCCAGCAGAAGGCAAGCAAGAGAAAGTTCAGCTATCTCACTTTCCTATCCAAAAAATTGAAGCGTATTTAAATATTGTTTTCTTTATTGAAAGTAATTCTTTATAAAAAAAAACGTATACTAATAAAATAAATGAATTACTTAAATTACTCACAATCACTTTTTAGATTTAAATGAATAGAAATGGCTCTAAAACGCCTAAATGAAACAAAAAATAAGCACTTGGGAGGAATGTGCTTCTGCAAACACTTAAGAGTGCGCTTAAGAGTATTGGCAGCCCATGTAAGCATTATGAAATCTGTTTCCTTCAACAATATGATAAACAGTAGAAAAAAGCTTTTTCTGATGCATAAACAAAGTATCGACACGAATGTCACCCCTCCCACCAGCCTCAGGAACATTCATAGAGGTCAAAACCAGCCATGGTAGGTTAACCCTATTGTTTCAGTCACTTAAATGGATAGTCTTTACTAAGAGTAAACAAATTAAAGCACTGACCACTTTAAAACGCACCGATGCATTGATTATCTTGTTAATATGTAACGCAGTTTAGATCGTACATTGTTTCGGGTTTTAAACATTGCTACATTGCGGACATTTAAGTCACGCCTGTTGCAAATTTCAACTTCACGTATTACTTCACGTATTAGCGAAGGTCAAAGTTTAAGGACAACAGAAGATTTTCCTGCAGCTACAATCATATCTTCTGTGTCGAAGTTGACCTTCCTGCTCATTAATTAATGCGTGGTGCATCTATCAGAGCTGAAGCAGAACAAGGACATCACACTTTTGTTCCTGTTCATTGTCATGGGGCAAAAGGAGCCTCAGGAAACCTCAACTGGCGCCACATCTAAGACCAGCACTGAATAAAGAGGAGCTGTACGGAGAGAGAGACTCTGAACCGGGGTGAATTCTTGTCTTTGGAGACAGGAAATAGTACCGCATAACATTAATATTGTTGTTTGTGTTTGCTGGTGCACCCCTCTACAAACTTCACCATGGCACCGTTTCAAATATTTCCCAACACCGACCAGCCCTAAAGGAGAACTAACCCATGTTTTATGTGACATGTTGTATTATCATAACATCGTTTTGTTTCTTTCAATTTGATTCTTGTAAATTATTTATGTGCCTTGTAGACCCAGAGGAAACTTTGTTTTGTTTGGAGGAGGTTGTTCTAACTCTCTAGTTCTGTTATGTTTTACTTCAGTATAAACTTTGTTTCAAAGAGCATTGTTGACATACGGTGAGAATATAAAGCTATGACATTTATGTGCCCAGCGTAACCAAGATAATTTAGTCTGATGAATTTGATAAGAAATGTTTGAGTGCACATTAAACTGTGACCTTTGCTTCTTTTTACTGGCAATAAATAAAGCAAAAACCTACAACATCACAGCATTGCTTATGAATTGTATTGTTTATCGTATACCACCAATTTCTCATTTATTACACTCAGTGATTTCAATTATTTGTGTGTGATGTTTAAATAAGGACATTATGTGATTATGACCCTGTGTTTTCTTTTTTTAAAAAAGTGCTCTGTCTATTTCCCAAAGTGATGTATTCACATCCCTTTTTGTCAGCACTATTACACAATCTCTTGCTGGCTGCTGAGCGAGGGGTCAGCAGGGGATGCTCCGATCATAGCCTGCCTGCATCCTGCAATGGCGCTCCACTACGGACCACAGGAAAAGCCCTCTGGATCTCTACTAAGGAAAAATGCTCTATTTCATGCCACAAGACCAGCAGCCCTGACCACACTGAGCAATCAGCCGCAGCCTTACTGACACTGTCCAGTGAGGTGAAAGCCAGTGGAGGAACGGGGGTCATCCTTTATATGTGCCCATTTTAGCTGGTAGCATCCTGACAAGATTTTTTTTACCTTAGAATGGGCATCTGCTGGGGAGGGGATTAACTACAGACGTCATAAGGTTGAGTCTTTACATTGACCGCGTCAGGTTAAAGCTAATTTAAGAGGTTTGCAGGGGAAGATGTCACTCATGAAGCACGATATGTGATGTGAGGAAGGATTGATTATGGCACAGCTTTGCCTTTCCTAGGCAAATGTGGTTGCTGTGTTGTCACAATACATGTGTTTTCTGTCATCTGCATAGCCTGTTTACTTTTGGCACAGGTGTTTGCTGTACATCACTTCCTGTGGACTTACTTTGGCTTATGTCTCAATTTATTAGATTGATAATAGTATTCAGAAGCTTATATATGTAATATAGATTGTGTACTATACAAATGCATATTATTGAAAAAATACTTTGTTAATAAACGTGAATAATTTAACCGTAATTTATAGCACATTTATGCTAATCATATTCACTGAAACTGTTGACATTTTAACATTTACAGTACAGCAAAGACACCTCAATGTTTGTTCATCATAACAGATCCCAATAAACAAAATGGCTCTTAGGGGAGATTTCACAGAAGAGTATTTGACAGGAATCAGTACATGACGCATGCCAGAAAGTTTTTACGTCATCATAAAAGTCGTTAATAAAAGTTAATATACAGTATCACAAGTCTCAGCCATCAAAGCCAAATAAACCAGCTTTACGCTTTTGTTCAAGAAACTTTTTCATCTAGTGTAATGTAATAATTTCCAAAAGCATGGTCTTTAAAGAACCTTTGGCATTTATGTATATTATTGTTGTGCTTAAGACCAACACAACATCCACTCTGCTCACTGAGACGTCAGACTAACATTCTTTACCCAAGAGGAACAACAGAGAGAGTTCTTTTGCCATGGGATGTGAAACTTTTGTAGTACCGAGTGATAAACCTTTAGTTTAACAGATCAAAAACTGAAAGCATTGTCAAACCAGAAAAACTCTTCCTCTTACCTTGTTTGGTGTTGAACCAATGGTAAATCCCTAAAAGTCTCAGAGCAGGGACATCCCAGTGCCCCAGAGGTTTTGAATGTGTTTAAGTCTTTGTTAGTTTGTCACGTACTGGCGTACTGTAAAGGTCCAAGTCTGAGAGTAACTAACTTTACATATGCTCTCGTTCAGCTGAACACATTTCTGAACGGGCTAGCTGTGGTCACTTCCTGAGCTGTTTTGGAGCGTAGAAGACGATGCTTTTTCCTCAGGAAGCCGGCCATCCCCTTTCCTTTCCACCAGCTCTGAGCCCCCCCCAGCACCACCGCTCGGGCCCCTGGGAGCATGGGCACTATGACTGTACTAATTACATGGCGTGGATAGAATGTAGTTAGCAGTTCCTGTTTAACTGCAGGCCCACTGCAATTTCTTTATTAACTGGTTAAGAGATGTCACATATGACCCTGTTTCATTCGTGGGGTTATGACGAACATGATTGTGTGCTCCATGAGGGAAGCAGATCCAAATGGGGCAGAATGTGGAAAAGTCTAGCTTGCCTTTGTCCAAGTGTTTGTTGATGCTAATCTACATCACAAGCTTAGCACATCTGAAGATGTTTTCTCGCTGTAACAGAAAAACAGGGTTGAAATAAGCATGGCAGGCAGCTGGTTTGCTGTACCAGGGTCAGTGAGTGCACCTGCATTGTCTTTGCATGGGGCAGTTTGTTTATTTTTTTACAGCAAGACACAGCATTGTATTAGACACATAGATCTATAGATGCAAGGCTTTGATCACCACTGTGATAATGAGTGCTATTTATATTGTTTACATCATAACAAGCATGGCTGTGCTGCTTCAAAGTATTCACACAGCTTTATCTGAAAAACAAGGTTTCTTTTTTAGTGTTTTGTCTGATTGACTGTTTTGTTTGCTGTCTTTTTCCCTTTGTTGACAGGCCACTGTATTGACATTGTGAGTTTTTTGGCTCTGATACAGTTTGTGTTTTACATACATTTACAAATATTTACATACTACATACCTTGAATTGGCCATGCGAAGCCTGAACCAGCATTCATGTTTTTCCATGAATCAGCAAATAATATTGCCTATGATTGGTGGACCAGTTGTTTATTGTTTGATTGACTTACCTTTTCATTGAAGGTAATATAACTGTAACAGTTACTACAATGTAAAAAATAAGTATTTTGATAGGATTGTTTCTCATGAATGTTTTGTAAGCAAAGTAAAGCACAACCTTCTTACACAAGCTTGTATAACACTGACATCCTAAAATGGACCCTGTATATGTACAGAGGCTTTGCTGCCCTCTGCTGGCTCTTTTAGAAAATCATCCTTAATGTCCTCACTCCCAAGAAAAACTGAAGTAAACGATATCCAACCAGAATGTGCATTTAAAGCAAAAACAATCTAGAATTGAATTATATACACAATATACATGAATCATATATTTTGTTAATGTTAACATAGTTACAGATTTGACAAGGTACCAAGGTAGTTGACGCATTCATGTAATTTTTCCATGTAGATATTTCCATTTATGCACAATACACACTTTAATGTACATGATTACATGCAGACATATTCGATTTATTATAATTTTATTTGACATAAATTCACAGGCGCTGAAACAAAGGTTTAATGGGTGGGCCCTCTCATAATCTATTCTGGTAAATATCCATGTCAAAATCGCTGTTTTGTTTAGCTTTATACAAAAAAGTCTTTATCTAGCATTTCAAATGAATTGTACATTGACTAAATGTAATACCTTTTAGTCACTGAGCTTTCTTAGTTTTCATTTTTCATATTTTCATTTTTTAGTTTCATTTCCTTAGAAATGTATGTCTTCAAACTCTAGAATTGCAAACAAGTGAAATGGTAAATAAAAAATACAATGTGCGAAATATCTGGCAGTCTGCAAATGTACTATATGTATACTACTACATATTTATACAAATATTTATAGAAAATAAAAATAAAGACCTAAAAGCCAAACGCTTGTCAATTTCTACAAAATGTGTAAAATTCTTTAAGCACAAATGCAGCTTTTGGCCAGCCATTTAACTCTTAGTAATATTAGCTTGAAGCAATTAACTTATAGCAGCAAAAACTATTAACAATACCTCATGGTTTTATTAAAAACAAGCCTTCAACAAAGTCCTTCAAAACTAATGGATAAAAGCCTAATTGTTCAAATAGAACATTAAATTCGTAATTGATATTCAAGATTTTTCAAGATTTCAAGAATTTGTTTTTTGAAAAATAATTTATTTCTACAAAATCGAATCATAGATATAAATACCACAACAAGAAATTACTAAAGCTGATTAGAAAACCATTGTGTCAAAAATCTTTGGTCCAGTTGTGGTAAACCCATAAATTCAATCAGTCAAATCTTTTTGAAAAAAAAAAGATTTAAAAAATACTCATGGATAAATAATTGTTACCAAGTCAAAAGTAAAAATACGTACTGTAAAATGTTTTGTCATGCACTTCACGTAGTATAATCTGAATTATCTCATTTAAGTGATCACACAAATGAAAATCATTTTAAGGGCCATATAAAGCAGAGATAAATTAGGTAGATAAGACCTATTACAGTTCACATATGGCAGTGTGGAAGGAATGGGTGCGTGTTGTAAGACTCTCACTTTTTAAAGCTTATAAGAAGTAAACAAAGATCATACTTTATTACTGGTCCATATTATGGTCTGGTATTTGTGTGAAGAACCAGTTGAATTGTCCCTGACTATTTTACTCTGAGCTTGCATTCAGATTATTATATAAATATTTTACATTTTTATAAGCCTTTTCCTTTTTTTTCTTTACAAACTCAAAACTTCAATATGTTCCTTTTTCATACATGTGCTGCTGTGTGTGGATATTGAATATATATAACATGATATAAGAGACTAAACAGCCATAGGTGTGGGTGTGTTTTGGGAGCATGCTCAGTGTCTCTCAGTGTCAGGAGATCCCTGACGGTCAGGATAGATGTGAAGCTGAGGATGTTCAATACCATTGTTGTGAAGATCCTCTTGTTTCTGCAGACCATGAAGTTTATTGACCAACTCTGTGATGAATGCCTTATAAAGATGAGGAAAAACAGACCATCAGAAAAGAAATTTAATTCTTTTATAATAAAATAAAAGAGTTAACAGTGGAATGTGTCAAAATGTTTGAGAAAATATAAGGATATTATTTGGGAAAAAAAAACAGTGCTGGTTTCGTTGCGTGCTGAATGGAACTTATAAGGACCTAAAAAGCGTGACTTGACATTACCAACGTTGTCAACAGGGGGCAGCAGAGCAAAAGGCGTCACAGTCTAGCGTTTACATAGACGTGAAATACCAATGTGTTATTAGGGCAGAGAGGGAAATTTTCTGGGTATTAACACATTAAACATGTTGTGATAAATGTACAATTCACCAGCACTGTCAGACACTATTTCTGCACTGTGCCACTAAATCACTCTGTCTACAGTAAACCCACACACTACAGGGTTTATATAGTTTCCTTTGTGTAGGGTGATTGTAACATGATGTCAAGGGAGAAATAATGCTGACTTACTTGTGTGTTGTTACTGCAGGTATAAAGAATGTCCTGAAAGAGCAACAAGATAAAGATCAACAAACAAACATACAAAGATCATATAACATAGATCTTTATCCTCTTTCCAGATTAAGATAAACTGCACCTTCAGCTTCTGTGTTCTCTCCTCATCACTCTGAAGATCCAGGAGCTCATCAATGTTCACTTCCTCTGGCATCTCCTCCTCCTGTGAGAGGAGGAGAACACTAACAAATTACCAGTGAATTAGTCACCAATAATTGTAAAAATCAGTTTAATTTTATTTGATTTGATTGCTCCAGTGGCTTTCACAATGTGCATTGTATCAAAGCAGCTTTACAGAAACTTTCTAGTACAAAAATATTTCAGTATAAACAATATGAGCTCTTGACGTGCAGGCAAAGTATGTATAACTATAGGTGTTAAAACTAGTGTTTCAAATGTGCACAGAACAAAGCAGAAGCAGGCAGATTGATATCTAGGTTCAGCAGAATTTATGTTTTAAGAGGCCAAACTATTCTGATCATACTTTAACCTCATATCCTGTTTTTCAGTAGAACACACCTTTATGTTGTCTGTTCAGATGTTTGGAACTAATCCTAATAATGTATTGTGAAATACACTGCAAATGCACTGATCACTCAGGGGTTCATGGCTTGTTTTAATTTTAAAGATTAAAGATCAGATACTTAAGCCAATTATTATCAAGTCCGTTTTTATCCATGTTTCTCTACATTTACTCCACAATCACATATGATCTAGTAAGCATCTCTCTATTTTATTTTTTTATTTCTTTATGTATTTGGTCCCTATTGTTCAAAAGTCATGAATCATAAGTCTAAATATAATATAAATATGCATGACACCCAAAGCATCATTTCATATATGGTGTAAATAGGTCATGATTAATTCACATCCAACAATTAATATCAGTAGTTAAAATAGTTTTACTGTGACAGGCTACTTAAAACCAATCTAATACTAATTCAGCACTATGATTAAGATCAGATGGTTACAGTTTCACACAAAGAGTTATTAGGACTTAAAGAGCTAAAAGCAGCCATTGTCTTCCTGCTCTACTCAGCATCTGTCAATCTAGGGCAGGCAGCTGTCACTCAAGATTAATGTATTGTGTTGGGATAAACTAGTCCCTCCCCTCCCTTGTCAAATACACCCACAGATAAGCCAAACTGCACATTCATGTCAATACTCAGTGCCATTTGCATTGTGAAATATTACATAATATACAATATATATATTATTAATGACATGATGGTCCGCTAGATATATCAGTGGGAGACTACAATCTTTGAAACTGCACTGATAAATGTACCTGCAGAAATATAGCAGGTTGTTTGTGCTGTGCACCTCTTTGTTTGAAGAATGGTTCCCATTTTATTGTGGCTTGGGTTAACTCGGTTTGAAAATAGGTCAAGGGCAATTTTCAGCACCTCTCAGTAAATCATTCACAAAGGCCAAAGCTGCTTAGAACCTTCCACCCACCCGCCAGCCAAAACAGCCTCTTGCAAAATGAAAGTGTAACAGCAGTCATGGTGTCAAACCCAATATGATTTATTGAAGATATATCTGAACATTTCAGCCGAACTGTGCTTGAGAAAATAGTCTGATATGATGCAATGATGATGTCTGTAATACAGAAAAGATAAAAGATCTGTTTATACCTAATACCTAAAAAGATCTGTTTAACCTAATAAAATTCCTAATTACCAAATTACCACCAGAATGGTGAACATCCACATCTAAACGGGTCAGGTCTGGTCATACAAGACCACCATGTTTCCTGATAAGGTTACAGAGAACTACAGGGAACAGGGCTGGCCTGGGAGAACTTTCAAAATCCTGAAACAAACACTGTTGTGGAAAGGTCATTTAGAGCAAGATCCAAGCCGAAAGCCCTACTGGGGCATCAGTGACCTTTCTTTAACTGCAAATGCCACTTAAATGCTCTGAAACAAACATGCCCCCTCACACACTAAACATACACACCAACCTTTCAGCCACTTTAAGTTACTGACTTTCCTTTAGATTTATATATGCACCATAAGTTTTCACAACCAAGACTTTCTTGTAAAAGATTACAAGAAAATACATACTCTCAAGCAAACTAAATATTTCTTCAGATATTATTGCTGCTTACAGTTTAAAAACAAGTACATATGTTTTATTAAGAAGTCAGAAGAGTAGAATAATGCTAATAATATATATATATATATATATATATATATATATATATATATATATATATATATATATATATATATATATATATATATATATATAACGATTCTGGCCACGTACATACTGCTTTTATTGATCACTGACTATATGCTATACAGTCTGACACATTTTTGCTTCTAAAAAAGATTGCTTCTAAAGAAACATGAGTTCTTTCACTTTATACTGTAAGCAGCAGTGCAGAGCAAATCATTCCAACTGGTTCAACATCTGCCGATCCCCCAGGACTCTGATTCACTCCCTATTAATTCCAGGCCACTAGCTACTGGGCAAGTGAGTTTCCCTTACCTGCTGTTTTTGACTTGGGCCTATTTTTTGGGCTGCAGGGTTTTCATGGCATACAAACAGCTGTATCTAAGCTGTACTAAGATCTTTAGTAGTGCTCGTAAAGGCATTACTATTACTATTACTCTTACCTATAGGTATGTATATGGTTTATAGTGTTAGAAATCTAAAGAATGCCTAAACCTAAATATTAAACTTTGGTGAGTAACTCTCCCACACCATTTGTGATATAAACATATGATCAATTAGGTTTTGTTTTGCCTGATGGACAATACAATGGCAAAAAAATCCTATACATGTCCATTGATGAAGGATCCCATATCTAGAAACCAAAATATCATTGTGACCTGCTGGTGGACTGTTTCGACTTGGGCTAGTAAGCGTTCACCTAGTAACTACACAGAACACCCTAAAAAGCACATAGGAATATCATGGCAACCACTCGCAGCCCTGTAGCATTGTGCTGCCAACTTCTGCATGAGCAGGCATGATTCTTTTTTTTGGAAAATGTAAAGTTCTAGTTTCATATTTAAACTGTTTAATATTGGGGCATGTTGAGCTATATGATGATACTTTGTGATCTTAAGTGCTATGGATACTCTCTGATGGAGCTTTAACGGCTCTCACATTAGCTTTGTCTAATCAGGGTAAAATGTCAAATCCTTTGTGCATTATCTGTCCACAGGACTCCATTACTGTGATGTAACAGTGTCCCACATTATACACTTGTGAGATCAACATGGGTTGACATGGCTTAGCCTTACAAATTACAGTGGCATTTGTATAATTATTTTAAAGAAACGCTTGCTTCTAGGAATTAGAAAATGTGCATGTACAATAAACAATTTGGTGTAACCAATGATCCTCTTTTCTCTGTGACCATATTGGGACCGAATCCTCAGCCATAAGTCATCTTTGAAAAATGTAAGATTGCTTGTAAACATTTTAAAGCAGACCTCAACTTTGCTCCTATCTGTGATGTCAGAAACAAAATTAAAGATGAACCAACTGTGACATGCAGCAGATCGCCAAGGGGCGTTTATTAAGCTTTGATAGACCTGCAGTCTAATAGCAATGGACCAATGGTCCTGTTTAATAGGGCTTGTGATGCCCTGTGTGGTCCAATAGGCAGTGGGTAGTCCCTATGTGGGATGGGGGTGGAGGACAGTTTTCAGGACAGCTTTCTTTGTGTGATACAGTGACATATGGAGTCTTCATTTCCACAGGGCCCATCCCCCCTCACCCATAAGAAACACCCTATGAGACAAATATACCACCAATCAATTCTTGAACCAGGAGTGTTAAGAGCAGGCAGTTTTCAGGCTAGCTACAGACAGGAAATGAAAGGGGAAATTGAAATCTGATTACAATCTCAGTGGAGGCTGTTTCTTTTAGGCACCAAGCTAGCATCATCAAGATTTAAAAAAGATTACTGTAGCGATTCCAGTTTCAGTGGTCATAAGTGCCATAGTGATATGGAAACCCAACCTCACATACAAGGCGAATGTTATAGGTCTACAGTAATGTCTTAAGGTCCACTTCATTGAATACACAATGCTATGTCTTGTGTGTGTGTGTGGGTTTGTGTATAGGATGGTTCCACCTTCACTTGAGTTTGTTGGATTATCAAATGACCCAATAAAATAATGGTATTCAAAAGATCCTATGCAAAAACAACATGGTAGAGGCACTTTGCATTAAAATATCAAGAGCTAGTGGACAGATTCACAGAACAGAGAGAGAGCATGTTATTGGGAAGATATCAAGACCTACTTCCATCTTCTATCTATCTTCAATGTGCATGTGTGCAGCAGAGCTAAGAAATCTTTCTTCTCAGAACCTCCATCACAATGCCAAATCAAGACCATTACTGAGTATATTTATTATTTTATTATATCTGTTGGCATCATAGAGTCCCAGACAGCTCACTATGTAAGGCAGGAACACTATGTAAGTTCACCAACATGTTGTGACCACATCTTTAAGCATTTAAGATTTTTCCTGATCTTTCCCAAGTTGCTTATGTAAACTGGACACTCCAGACACTCCAAAAAAATCCCCTCCACCCTAAAATACCCCCAGACACAGGAATGTGCATATCATTTGTTAGCATTTCTGCATATCAGACATGTTTATTTGTCTTGACCACGTCTTGTTTTTGAGCCTCCCAGGAGAACAAGAACAAACAGCATGAGCAAGCAGTGGTATTTTAAGTCCGCTGTGTTGTATCCACAACTGAATCATATTATTAATCTCAATTTATGGGGGACTTTTTGGGACTCTCTCTCACTATATATATATCTATGTGTATTTTTTCTTAATGCCATTTCAGCATTTATGGCTATATTGTGCTATATTGTGTGCTTGTGTATATATATAATTTATTGATTTAGCACTGCTACATTTTTAATGCAGCCCATGCTTGTACAACAGACCATCCTCTCCAAGGTAAGAAAGGTTCACGCCCTTCAAGAATAAACGTGGGGTAGGCAGTGATTGTCAAGTCATGAGAAACTCGATCAAGAATATTTGGAAACTTACCAGTGGAATGAAATGCCTCAAATAACAAATAACTACATCATCACATTGTACAGTCTTAGCACCCAGAAATGTATTTCACCGTGGATTCATATTTTCATGATTCATATTTTTTAATGACAGCTGCTTAACATCTGAGGATGACCGGGGCACGTTTCCACGTGGATGGTGGCGATTTAAAAAAACTACGTCTCGCTATGTCCAAAACGTTTACTGTTTAATACTCGATTATTGGATCTTATCAATAAATAATTATTACACCGATTCTATTATATTCAATTCCATCGAAGCACATTTACAATCAGCCCTTTGCTGCTCGAGGCAAGTATTATTCTTGTCGTTGAATATTCCCAAAATGAAACTCATAATGTATGTATTAATTTAGTCTTTATTTATCTCATTCGTGTAATATGATGATATGACTCTTGGTTGCAGGAAGACTTACCCTTCCCAGATACAGCTCGTCAAGTCCAGAATCTATCCACTTTTCCACATCTAAGCGCCTCTGGAGTTCCTTCCTATTATATTTGACGGTGACCCGGGCTTGTCTCTTCTGCACGTTCAGTCCAGCTTCCCTGCTGGCTCCTCGGTTCGGTGAGTGGATCTTATTGTTATAACGCCTCCCCACCCGGTTCGCAGCCATCTCCAGACTGACCTCCGGATGGACACTTGCATACAAATAATTGATCAAGAGTCTGGCGGGGTAGGTGCGCTCCTCCGGTCCCTCCAGAGTGTGCTCTGCCTCCGGGTCCTAGCGCTGCCAAGTTACTGGCTTACTTTCACTCTCTAAAGATGCGTCTCAAAGTCTTACAACTAGATGTAATTTACATTTCAGTTACTATGCATTTAAAGTCCTTTAGACCATAGGTGAAGAGAATGATATAACATTTGCTACAGACATAATATATCTGCATACGCTTGATTTTCACCTGCATTTCACAACACAGCTCACCACTGAAATTACTTTTGAAATTACATTGGCATGAATTGTCAGCAGAGGTGTAGAAACTGTTTGAAAAAGTAGAAAAACATTTAGGCATGCTTTTTTGCATTGGCTAAATGTCCCCATTAGTTAATTTTACGACATTAACGGGTCATTATAAAATAAAATGAATCGAAACGGTAATGGTGGTTTTTAGGGTTCACCATGACTGCTTCCGCTGGGTCTTAAAGTCTTCATGGTCCGATAGGCCTACGTATTTTTGTCCTATGGGGCAAACAAATCTGACTCCTAAAACAACAATATCCTCAAAAAATGTACAGTAGTAGAAAAAGTGAGAAATTTCTCAGGTGGACGATACATTCCCCTATAAAACTTTTAATCTATTAGAAAATATATTAGAAAACATACGTCCAACTTTTAAACATTGGTTTGTTAAAGTCAGTACATGTACAACCTTGTTTGGTAATTTACAGCGCATAATATCAACACCATACCTGACTGATTAAACTGAATACCTCTAAACAACAACCACAAACAATCTAGCGTGCAACAGAAATTATAATCAATATTTATCGATATATGGTTATCAAAAGAATTTCAAAACTGGGTTGGAGGACAGGCTCTTTATGGGAAAAAATGTAAAACAAATAACTAAAAAACAATTTTACTGTATAGTATATTTGTCTTATAGGTTATGAAATCTACATGTGATGTAGTGTGACTACTTTATCACATTCTCTTTTATTCTGAAGATATATTTTAAAATAACTTTTAAATTACACAATAAATATTGTGTTTGACATGATCAGAAATCCAAATGAAATTCTTTTGTTATTACTTTTAGAAATCAATATCTTAAATAGTTAGATAGTAATCAGTCTTTCAGTTGATTTATTTCTTTTAAAGGTGTGCATGTTCCATCATTTACATAGGTTGGTCCCCTTTTAAAATTTCCTAAATACGTGCTCACGTTTATATTATATTTTACTATTTATATTATTACACGTTTATGTTATTATATTATATATAGCAAGAAATCAAGCGTCAAGCTGTTATTCTTAGATGCTTTTCTTCATAGATACTGTAGATTTACAGTATCTTATACTTACTACAGTACAGAAAGTCCTCATGTAAAGTCCTGTTTTATCATTGTGGGGACTTCCCAGTGACTTTAGTTTTATTTACACCTTCGAAATTATTTTCTGTCCAATAAACCTAATCCTAACAGAAAAATTTTTCAGCCATTGTAGATTTTCGCCGTCTATTCAATAATCAGTTAAGTTCTTTCTCATTGACATTAAAGAATATGCATCAAATTGAATTTTGGGATTAAAAAAATATGTAATTGCTCAAGGATAGTGAGAATAAGTGGCTTCCAGGTAGCATGCGCGTGTAACCTGTGTGGGCAGGTTATGAAGTGACGTCACTTAGGAGGAAGTTGTTTGTTAGTCTACATTATTTTCAAGGACCCAACACCTGAACCTGCTGCGTTCACATACAGATATATACAGAAATACAGTCGTTATTTTTCTGTCTCGACCTGTAACACCGTCGGTAACAACCGAGTAGACAGGTGTATTATCCAGCAGAAACTGCAAGAATGGCTCAGGTGTGGTTTACAGCCTGCGTTGTTGGGTTTCTTTGTTGCCTCTCGGTTCTCAAAGCTTGTACGTGGGACTCAAACACGGAGCTGGAACAAGGTCTAAGCCTTGGATCATACGATGACGGTGCGGCTATCCTGGCTTACCTGTCGGAGATCTCATCCGCAGAAGAGTGTCAACAGGCTTGCTGTGACAGAGACGACTGCCAGCTCGCTGTTATCGGGACTCCAGCGGACGGGAAGCCGGAGTGCCGCCTGGTGAGCTGCATCAAAGACGGCCGAGACGTCTGTGTTTTGACGCCCAGCACGCAGTTCAAGGTGTACCGCAAGATCCAGGTGACAGCTGATGAAGAAAGCCCAAACGAGGCGGATGTTCGCTCTCTATTCACAACAGGTAACTATTAGTACAACGGAAACCATAGTTTACCCTAAATATCACAGTTACGATAGTTACTGCTATATTGGTTTTAACTACTGTATAATTATACTACGTCCATACTCAATCTCCTTTAAAATGATGTGAGAAACACACTTTTATTTTTGTAACGATGAAAGTCGCACATGTTTTCCATGACGATTACAATTACTTTCTTTATTGCAGTAACAAAACTAAAGTATTATGGCGCTAACTACGGTTACCATGTGAATTAATGTAAGAGAGTTCAGTAGTTCATGAAACATACATTAGGTTGAAAGGGATTATTATATAAAGGAAAAGGAATAATATAAACGAATAAGGAAAAACGCGTCAATGTTAAAACAAAGTTTAATACAAAGTTAATTCACTTTATAAACCCTTCACTTTTCTCCAAGTAGTCAAGCAGCATTGTATTTCACAATAACCTGACCAACTTGTATTCCTGGTTATACAACCTAGAATTGTAAACAAAGGTCTTTAAATGCAGGATGGACAGCTTAGTCACTTATTTTCATACTTGAATGACACGTTCATTTTAGCAGATAAACGGTAAATGTTACAACTCCTGTTAGGTGTGCAAACATCTTGACAGTATACTGTGATCTGAGGTCTGCAGTAATGTCATAGCAAAATGCATAATAATGTAAATTTGACTGAGGTCACAACTGTTCATTTCCTCTTTCAAATGTTTTGGTGCTGTTTGTGTATTAACCAAAACAGTTTACAATGCATGTTTTGTGAATATTTCATTCTGTTTCATTAGATGACTGCCGCCTCCCAAGTATGGTGGGAAATTGTCGTGCTGCCTTCCCACGATTTTATTATGATGTCACCAATCAAACTTGTAAGCAGTTCGTCTATGGTGGCTGTGGAGGCAACAATAATAACTTTGAGAGCCAGGAGGTGTGTGAAACAGCTTGTGGAGGGGTGACAGGTAAACAACACACTTTCAAACAGCCAATTTTCAAAACGACAAATTTTTGTTTCTTTTGTTTTGGACTGCTTTGCTAAATCTTTACAGTGTTTTTGTCATGCCCTTGAAATGAAATTTATCATTGTTTGTGTGACGCAGTTGAGATGCAGTACATGTTAAGTGTGGACAAAATTATCTGCATAGACAGTATCTTCTGTATAGGGTGTGTTTACACTGCTGTTGTTTGTAAAATATGATCCAAATTGTAAAAGGATCTAACACCAGAGCTGTTTTTAATCTTTTCTGTCACCCCTGGTGAGTCACAACACATGGGCTGGATTATAATATTTTCCTATCTGTGATATTTATATTACAAACTGTGTGTCAGCAGCAGTTCTGTTTAATTAGTATGTGAGGAATGTAGTTAAATAGATGCAAATTAATAAACAAATCCTGAATATGAGGTGAGCTGCTATTTGCATCTGTCTGCATTGGGTTCCATCGGTTCACCAGATTCCCCTGAAAATGCTGATAATTTCAGTATATTGAAAAAATCGATTTAATCTGGGTTTAATTGTTGCATCGAGTGATATGTGAGTTTCAGTTTGGTCCTGTATACTTAAATTATTACGATAAATATAAAAGTAAATTGCAATTGTGGTTTTATCCCATGTAGACCATATCAGTCTATAATCCTACTTATCTGTAGTGTTAAAAACAAAAGATGGTCTCCAGAGAGAGTGAGACCAAAATATGAGGCCAGGAAAACCACACAACCTTCATTATGGACCTTTTCTCAGCAAGATCTGGCACTAGCTCAGTACCCACACTGTGGTTTGTGGTGGGCTTTGTGCTCAGAATGGCCAGTCTGTTGGTGTATTTCTTTCTATAGCTGAATAGTGTTAAGTTGCTTTTTCACTTTGGTTTCAGTTTGGTTGTAGTAAAGATCAGCAAGGTAAATCTGACTTTTTCAGAAAGATCTCAAAACAAAACATTTACCTAGGCCCAGTTTTACTGAGTTTTTAACAGCTTCTTATTCAGATTAAAGCTGAATCTTTTTAAACAATTGGAGAATGCGTTTTTGGTTTCTGGGTTGTTGAATAACCAGTTTGGTGACCTCTGCAGGTGGATTATCCGTCCTTAACAAAAATGTGACAAACACACCATGTTTGTTTTTCTTTATCACTTCCCTCTTTGAAAGAAGTACATGAATGTGTAATGTGAGCTGCTTTAATGTTTACTCAGATTAGGGGTATGGAAGAAGAAAGGATTTTTGGTGGGATTTCTTTGGTAATGTTGTCAGTATTTTTAGCCTGTTGTATTTAAACAGACCTTAAACCAATGACTTAAGATAACATCTGTTTTTCCATAGAGATATCCAATTATTATCATTAAGAAATTATATGAACACACTTTTGAGTTATGCAATGTAATTGTCATTGTTTTGTGTGTGGGCCTGTATATGTGTGTGTGAAACCTCATCTAAGAGAATTGCATGACAATTTTATAGCACATTCCCTGCTGGTAATTTTCCACCCAAAATTATAGTTTCTACATTTAGTTTGTTTTCTTTTTTTAATTATGACAAATTATTCAATATTAGTTTAATATGACTGACTCATGATATAGTGTTCTTATTATTCATTTTTTTCTATATCTCATTAAAAATATTTTGGTTTCTCCATTCTCAGGAACTGTGCTCAGTAAATCTCACGTTGTGTCTCAACGCAGTAGAATGTCCGACCCTGAAAATATGAATGGTAACCAAAGTCATCTTACTTATTGTAAACAGAAATAAGTGACATAGCTTTATGGCATAGATCATCTGATGACTCATGATTCTTTAAAAAACACACTTTACACCAAAATGAACTATCTGTTGTTATTTGTTCACCCTAATGTCATTCCAAACTAGTAAGCTGCTATGTATATTTCTATAAATCACAAAAAGAGAATTTTTCAAAGAATCTTTACACAGCTCTTGCTATAATAAAATAATAAAATATATATATAAGAAAAAAGAAATAAAAATAATCAAAAATAATCACAAATGCACCATAACCATATCACAGAAATATCTGGCGCCCTACAATATAACATTACTGACTTTTCAGTCTGCTCCTCACTGAATGTGGCTTTCAGAATTCAGAAGTCATGTTGGCTTTTTTGGTCATTTTTAAAGATTAACACTTGTTTATGTGAATAGGTTTGGAATAACGTGGGTGAGTAATATACTGACAGTGACTTAAATGATTAACTATTTTTGGGTGTACTGTTCCTTTAACTTTTTTTTTACTGTTTCCTAAGAACTTCTGCAGATTTCTGTGTTTGCTTTTCTGTGTCATCCCACATCTTACTCCTCTTAACATGTCTTCTTTTCCTGTCAACCATATACTCACAAATATGCAAGCAGTTGTTTCATTACTACTGCACCAGATGTGCATATGTCAAATAAAACATTTACTTCAGTATTCTATATCTTTCTCCTCAGCTGATGGACCCAGTGATCTTCCTGAGATGACATATGATGAATATCAAGGTATTATAACCATGTTTTTGAATGAATTGTAATAGTTTGTATTGGTTTAGTCTTAATGCTGGTCTGACATTTGACCACATCATGGAGCAGAATACAGTGATTCTAATGTTCTCAAACCTTCTGTGTTGCCATATCAGAGAAGTGTCTGGCTGCTGCAGAGACCGGGGCCTGCAGAGCCTCCATTAGACGATACTTCTACAACAATGGAAATTGTGAAACATTCATCTATGGAGGTTGCAGGGGCAACATGAACAATTATGAAACAGAGGAGGCATGCATGACAACCTGCACAGGTACTGCTGTGACAATATCATTTCGTGGTCATCCATCCCAAAACCACTAATGATTTACTGATGAATCATCATATGGCATCAAGTAATGAAATGTATTATTATTCATTAACCTAATAAATTATTCTCTGCAGAGAGGAACCTTATACTCATTTATGAGGCTACTTATATATCCATTTCATATCCTTAATATGCACGGTAAATCAAATATGACTATTCTATATACAAGTGTATTAAAATGTCTCGGTATGGTGCATTAATTAACCAGCCAATGAATCAAGCGTCAGACAGAGGCCTGTGCACAGATATCGAGGAATAAGGTAACAAAAGAAGGTCCACACAGAACAATAATGATAATAAAAAAAGGCTTTAATAAATGCAATAGTTTTAATAAATGCAATAAATGAGACAGAATAATAACAGTAAAATATTTTAATAAATGAAATAAATGAGTCAGTGGCAAAGATTTGATTCAATGTGATAACACAATTATATATAAGCCTATTATAAACTGGGGAGTGCCATCATCGCCTATCTTCACCTTTAGACTGGGGAGCCCCTTTTCAGTCCGGGCAGGAGACCAGCACTTATCAACACTTATCCCACAGCTAAGCTGCTACTCGTACTGGGGTTTTACCTTCCGTTTATACTCAGAAAAGTAGGTGCGGCTAAAGACTTCTGAGTGAGAGAAAGAGAAAGCTGGCCAGGCTCACTCCCCCTCCCAAACAGTGCACTTCTCATGTTATGTTAAACAACAGCTCGGGTTGCAGTGAGGCATCTTGCAAAATAGCTGATATAAGTTTCATTTAACTGCTTTAGAAGAATAAGTGCATATTTCACTTTTTATCAGTATGAGAACGTGAAGCCCTCCACCTGCCTGAGCAAGGCGCCCAGAACATGTGGCTCAAGTTGACTGATGAGCGGGGAGCGCAACACACACAATCTCCTCTCTCCTGCTCCTCTGCTCTTCTCATAATACAAGAAGCATGAGAGATATATGTTTTGTCAGTTTGTGTATTTACTGGGGATCAAACCCATAATGCTGGCATTGCTCATGCAGAGGTCTGCTAGATTAGCTACGGTGATATAACTCAGCTGACAAACTAACAATGCTGTCAATGTGTTTGCATTCCAGTGAAGGTCATTCCCAAAAATGAGAAGGCACCTGTCATCCCCAGTACACCTAATAGCATCCAAGGTAAAATAACAACGTGACACAAATAAAATTCAAAAATCTATTGTAACTGCAGTGTAATTCCGAACATATTCTGTATCACCTGAAATTCATCATGCATAGATATTTCAATTGTATTGCCAATAATTGCAAAATGTTTACAACTTTTTACCATCTGTAATTTACTTTCATTACACAGATGCCTGTGCTGCTCCATCTGACTCTGGTCCGTGCCGTGGAGCATTTCCTGTGTTTTACTTTGAGCCAAGCACTCAGTCTTGTAAACCCTTCATCTATGGAGGCTGCCAGGGCAACCAAAACCGCTACAGCAGTGAGGAAGAGTGCATGTCAGCTTGTACTGGGATTACTGGTAACGAAGCAATGCTGCTTTAACATTTAGACAAACGATCCAAAATGTTATTCTTTTTGATTTGTACTGGTAATAAATTTCCTATTATTTATAGGAAATTTTGATGGACACCGTAGTCGTTGGACTCCAGGTATGGCATTATTGGACCTAGTGTTAAATTTTTAATAAAATCTGTATTTTATATTTTATTAATATGCTTGCTTTAACTCTGACTCTAAAATGGTGAATTCTTTGTCTGAAACAACTTTTATTTTGTTCCATACTGGACATGAGTGATACTTAAGAACACTTACTGGGAAAATATAAGCTATTATATGCCTAACAAACATTAATGTCTCATTCCCAGCCTTCTTTCTAGTGGCCACACTGGCCATCATGTGTGCCGTACTGCTGGTGGGTCTAATCCTGATTGCAGTGCGCAGAAACAACAGAAGATTCCTCGTATTGGATGATAAGGAGGAGTTACTGCCTGCAGATGAGTTGTCTTTTGAGCAGCCACCCAAAGCAGTCTTAAACTAAAGCTGGAGACCACCTGACCAGCTTCAGTGTATCGTACAGAAATCCCTCTTATGACACTCCATGTCAGACCTCATTAAAACTAATGGGAATTTAACTAAATGTGGGATATGTTGCACTACCTTTTGGTGAAATGGTTTGAAAAGAAATACTTCTGTTACCTTCTTTTTCCCACCTATAATGGTTTTTATCATAGAAAATTGTAGATGTAAGAGGTATTTATTGTCACAAATAACCATAGTAATGAAGCATATAATGAAGTGGTGTTCCTTAATGTATGGTTTTGTGTATGTATACATTTATACATGTACACAATATTTTTTAGCTATTAAAGTAGTTGAGTTATTGGCACCCTTTTAGAACTCCAGGCCATGAAAGACCCAATAATGAGAAATAATGACTGATTTGATATTATCTTTATGTAAAATATTATTTTAAGTCATGGAGTTATTGCTACCAGCCACAGTTTTGATCTTTTCTTGGTAATATTTGATTCCCTAGTCATTTGATTTCAAGTCATTCAAGTTGCTAAGTTTGTAACAATCAGAAAAATAAAAGCTAAAGAATTATTTTATACATAAAAGACACTACCTTGGAAAAACTGAATTGAAATAAAAAAAAAAAACAAAAATTCAGGATGTTAACAAAACCTTCAGTTCTTCTGATGTAGCAACTATATGCTGTTGTTTTACACATATTAATGACCTGCAACAGTAGCCTGCTATTCAGGAAAGAACTGCACCTGAAAAAAATGAAAAACATTATTTTAAAAAACAATAGAGAGTTTACAAGAGTTTATTCAGTTTAGTTTTATTTTCAATACACTGATTTGTTCATATGTTATGTACATGCAGTACATTATAATACAGATATGTTGTGGAAGATGTATTTTTGACCCCAATATGTTTTTAGCAATAGAATTATTCTCAAATCCAGTTTCTGTTCTAATAGCTTTTAGCCCAAAATGTAAAGTATGTACTTAAAAGTTGCATATATGTGTAAGAACTAGCCCTGGTCTCCTAAATACAGTATTGAAACAAATCAAGCACATCAACATACATCAAGCAGCAAGTTGTTACCCCTAAATGGCCACTAGGGGGTAATGGAGGATTTAAAGCTAGCATAAGGAAAATAGTCAAACGCAGACAGAATTCATATGGTTGTATTTCTTGTTTTATCTAATATCACATGTCACACTGCACTCAAATTAAAAGTGTATTTTAGATCCCCAATTTAACCTTTCATTAAAAATAACTTCCAAACAGGAAGTCACAGCCATGGGAATTTTAAAAGTGAGAACATACACTGGTATGCATATAATTTAGCACTTAGATCTTGGACTAAACCCATTAGTATCTAGTAAACTTTTATGTCTTGGGATGTTTAAGTGATGTTTATTTAGGCTATACACTTTTCTAGGGAGAAAGATGAAAGCTGTATTTGCAGTATGAGGTACAGGGACAGTAAACATCATTTATAATCTTTTAATCCTCCCATTGTTCCGTTTAGGTGACGCTGAATGTAAGAGAAAGTCTCACACTCTGAAGAGCTTTTTGGGGGCGCATTTCTTTGTCTCAGAAAGCTGAGTGCTCAGAAATTAGGTCATAAAGACCGAGCGATTAGCTCATTTCCCAGTCATGTAAAATCACCCCCTCCGCTCATACACAACCGAAAAGGCAGGAGAACATGAGAAAAGTCTGGCTGTTCACCCTGAGCATGGCTTTCCAGAACCTCACTGCGTGGGGCTTTGGAACAAGCCAATGCGCCACTATTACAAACTATATAGAGAAGATCAGTAGAAGTCACATTGAGAAAAAAGCTTATACAAAGTGTTTCCCTAGTTAGATAAAAGTGACAGGTTTGCAGGAGATCCTGCGATACGTGAAGGTGTTTTGGAAAACCGATGAAGTAGGAGGAATTACTGGGGGACGCAACACACTTACGTCACGGAGCCGTACGGTGTTTACGTAGAGTCTTCTCGCTGAGCTCCGGGACGCCGCAAGCGCTGTTTGTGTTTGACGGTGTATCTGAGCCTTGGCCTTTGTAGCCCCTCAGTGAACGTGCTCATCTGGTTTCTATCTCGCATAAGTGTAATTGTGTTATTTAGTGTGACACCCCCTCCCCACTCGTAACGCCAGCTGCCCGACTAAGTGCAGGGATGCTCCGCATTCCTTAAATATGAGAGCGCCAAGCCCCCAATGCACCCAGCAGCGCTATTCCTTTGTGCAGTACTGTCTTGACATATGTTACTGAGAGTGGTGTGTGTGAGATGTGTTTTGAAGGCAGACAGTGTCAAACAAAAGTGTACCCTACTTTTGTCTACTAATAGCTTTTTTTTTAAAATATATACTTGGGAGCCCTTCTGTATATAGGCATTTTTTGGACACTGATTTTCTTTTTCATAACGTTGCACAGTATATTCTTTGTTTGAAAATCTTTAGAAATCTAACAAATGTTTTTTGTTATGTTTAATGTTTATATCATTATCTAATGCAATGACGTTTATACATTTTTAAGTGCTTCTTAAATGATCTTAAATACCTTTGCAGCCACTGCACAATATCACATACATTTAGAAATGTAAAATATTCAAATAAAAATATTTTGTAGCCACACTGAATAGTAACACAATGCACATCTTTTATATTTGCATTTATCTATTACAATGTTAGGGTAGCCATGTGTTTCTTCCTTTTGTTCGATATTTCTTACTTAAAAGAAGAAATATCCATGAAACCTGAGGTTCTCAGAGGCCCATATGGTTTCCTGCCCTGCAGAATGCAGATGTAGTTGCTCAAAGGTGTTGTTTTGCCCTAATGAAACTCATGACCCCTTTAACCTCTGCATCAGTGCCTCCACCACTGCAGCCCTCTGCACCTCTCGGCCCTGTCACCACATCTTTAGTGCCTGAAAACAGACTACACTGAAGAACACCAGAAGACTAACACACAAACCCCAGCTGATTCAAAACAGAGGACAGAGCCAGGAGAGAAGACGCAGAAGAACGAGGGTGAAAAAGATGTCAAGGTCCTGGAAAGACGAGGTTATGATAAATGACATAGGCGATAAAAAAAGAGTAGGAAAAAGTGCACTGGGGTAAGAGGCAGCATTAGAGGAACCCTCTCCTGATGATGTCATGGCTTTGGCTCTCTACAGCATGGAGAGGGCGGGGCCTGAGCTGAGATTTTGGAAGGGGGCTTGAGGCAGTGGATTGGATCTTGGCGGAGAGGGGACTGTAATTTGAGTGACCCCCATCTCAAATTGAAAGCAGTTGTGAACCCTCTTGAGGGTAAACTTTAGCGGTCCAGTCTCAGCTCACTGTTCCCATGACACAGTCCGACCTCCCCCAACTCTGTCCTGACGTCCATTCTTTATTTCAGCCTGTCTCAAAATCGCCAGACTCCCTGCCTATAAATGGGAAGTCTGGTGGCAGTTTTAAAATGATGACCGGCAAAGAATAAAGCCAAAATAAGAGCTGTGACGGACTCACAGCATCTGTGCTTATTAAAAGAAATCTGGAGATTATAAAAAGCCTCTGAAATGGAAAATAGTTGAGGCAGATAATTTAGGAGAAGACTGGGTGGCTAAACCGCATCCTCTTAGTTTTTGATTCCGACCCTGATTCTCTTGATTTCTTTATCATTCTATCATAGATGGAATTCTGCATCTTATCTCTTCGTTTGTAGGACAAACCCATTTTGTTTCAGTATCTATAATATGTATGGGACACAGAGTGAGCGTGTTTAAGACCTCAGGTGTGCAGTTAGCAAGGGCTGTTTATCACAAGCCAGACCTGATAAGAGAAATTAAAGGGAGGAGGTTTTCACATTTTCCCAATCTGTCCACCCACTCTGACTATGAATTCTGTTGTTTCAGCAAAGTGCTGTCAAGCCCAAATATTCCAGTCAATTGATTGTGTTTGTAATCAATTGAGACAGTCTGGACTAAAGCAAATCTGACCCATGCAAGAGAAGGTTAGTGTACTGGAGTTATCTGTAAAACACATGCATATCATTTAATCGATGTCCTAAGTGTCTTCTTTTGAAAAATGATGATGTTGTGGTAGATAAAAATCTGCAATCCAGCCTTTTTGTTATCTTTTGTTAGTGGAATTAATTGCTGAACTTACGCCTTGCCCAAGTAAACAAATCCACATACAGAAATTTTGAGCGCCACTGCATTGTCTGAGATGACACATTGCCAGTATTAAACTGTTGCTAAAATGCTGATAGACTGCAGCTGTAATGTTTTTCCTCTGTTGTATCTATTGTTAAGATCTCAGTCCAGAATACCAGCTAGGTAAAATGTGTGTGGTAACCTCTAGAACAGCCAAGTATGTGTGTGGCAGACTTTATAAGCAATGAATCGTATTTATGGTTCAGTAAGAATTGTAGGTTTGTGCCATTCTGAAGTGAGTGATTTCTGCAAATGGGAGAGGCCTTGGTTTGAAGTGGAACATGAAAAAAGTTGTTTAAGGTCATCAAATCTCTCTCTCTCTCTCTCTCTCTCTTTCTCTCTCTCTCACACACTCTTCACTTTCTCCTTTCCCCGCTCTACATAAGTGCCATTGTATTTTTGCAAGATAAAATCAGTAGGAAAGAATGTTTGGTGCTGATTCAAAAATGTAAATAGCATTTTAATTGACAAAGATGTGTTATATGTTGACTAGGAAAAACAGCGGAGACATGCTTTGTGTGTCTAGAACATAGATTTGTTGTGTAAGAATATGCTTTGGGCTGATAAGCAGAACAAACCTCATTCTGTGTGAAATATTGTGACTGATTCAAGCACTTTACCTCTTAAGGGAGTAAATTAATGCTTTTTTAACCACACTAATTACTAGGTTGTGGTGCAATTTATTTTCCTAAAACGTGTGTGCTCACCTTTGTGCTAAATAAGTTGTTTTTCTTTTATTATTAAGGCTGTTTGATCAGCTATTTGGATTCATACCCCTCAGAGATGCTGTCTGGGTCCCTAACATGACAAAAATTACATGATTAATGATAGTGTGAATCAGTGACACACGGAAGGTCAAAGTCTCTCTGATGCATTTATCATCCAAACTTTCTCCAACAGTTCACTCTGGTGTAGGAAAAAAGCACACAGCTGCTGATAGCCCAATATGGAATGTCTTGGAATGCCTTTGGTTAAGATTACATTCTGTATGACAATTCTATGTTTGGTGACGGCAGATCTCTTGGAAAAGAGGTAACAGTTGGAACCATTAGGTATCGTCAGCCAGATACCAAAACCAGACAAGCCCTCTGCCAGTTACCAAAACAGATTAAAAGTATTGATTAATTCTAAAGGCCAATATTCTTTGTTCTCATATTCTGAAAGTGAATATGTCTGCAGATAGACCCTTCTTGTTAAATTAAAATTCTACTGGATTCTGACTGGGCATTCGTAACATTATGCAGTCAGTTTTATTTGTAATGACCGCTAAACCACATTTAACCACTGACAACCAATTTCCTACACATTCCATGTTCCATGCATCTATTGTTTGTTCACTTAATCAAATAATTGCAAGTCAATTTTTCATGTCTATTTATTCATTTCTTTGGTAAGCAGGTATTAGATTATCCTGTCAGGGTTTATTTTGAGATGGCTGACTGGCTGGCTGACTGTAGTTATCTACACATATATATTCCTGTCAGTCACTGACCTAATTCTGTCATTATTTCCAGAATAAAAAAACAAACTCAAGATAAATGAGCTAGTTATAGATTATATGCATTTGGCGTAAATTAAATATTTACTAGTATTCTAGAATATAGTTTTTGTCAGCAATAATACTAAGTCTCACTTCTACCCCCCAAGAAATAGGATTTCAACTTTGATGAAATTACAGGACTGTGTAGGACACAAAACTTATAGTTAACAAAGTTGTTGAACACAAAATTAGCCAGAAGACGTGCCTATACTAACAGAGACTATAATAAGCGAGTGTGATTAAAAGATGGAAAGTAAGAATTATTTTGTGTGTTGTTAAGTGTTATTGTGTGCAAATGTTTTTATATTTAAGACCATGAAGCCAAGGGAAGAAATTAAAGGTGATTTACTGTACAAGAAACTCAGTTATTATGTTATGGTAGTATGCCAATATGACTTAATAAACAAAAAGTCACCAGATAAACACACGAAAAAGTCTAAATAAAGACCTCATATAGCCTGATATTCTCCCACAGAGTTTTATGCCCTTTCATTACTTGTGAGGGGATGTGACATCACTCACTCAGAATCCTTACTTCAGATGTAGTCACCTAATTTAGTCTGTTAAAGGATCTGGCTTTTTGATGGTGTATCAGTCACCAAAAATAGCTATTTGCCCTTGGTAAGGACTAAAATAAAATATTAACATGTGGATGAACTTTCGGAGAAAATGGGAAATACGAGTGGAAAGCTGGATCGCACAGAAGACAATTGGCATAGACCTCATGGAACTTCAGTTCACTTCCACTTTGGGTGGTCACTGACTGTGGATTTCCCCACAGCTGCCCTTACAAAAGAAGGCTTTTGGGATTATGTGTGGACAATTTAGGAGCCCACCAAAGATGTGTGTTTTATCCTTTTTAACTTTGAAATACATGTTCTTCAATTAAGTTTTTATTTTTTTAATGAGCAGGCGTGCTAGGTTAGTTAGCGAGAATTATGTGTTTTGTCCGTTTTCTCCATAACTGCTGAAAAATTTTAGGCATTCATTTACAAGGAAGGAAAACGAAGGGACTCAAACAAGTTACAACCACCAGCTGTGGTAACAGATCGCAAGCTACGCAGCACCTCCCTATTCCATGTTGCCTCAGCAACAGGTGTGGAGCCATGGCCTGCATTTCTCAGAGCCTTGTGGTATATGGGGATCAAAACTGGAGCCACAGACAGAGCATTGGTTTCACACTGAGGTGCTGCGTGTAGTTCAAAGATGGACAGAGACAGGATGTAAGCTCTCTGTTTACTTTCACAAAAGGCTCCAGCCATTTCCTGTGGGTCATTTTTTTGACTGAAAGCAATAGTTTTGAGTTCAATGGTTTGCAGTTCGGCAAACTGTCACATTATTTCTTTTGACCTGTCCCTTCAGAAGCAATAAAATTATGTATCTTCTCTTGGCCAACACGCACCAACTCTGAAACAAATTATATCTTGTTTTGAAGCTGATACTTATATGAAGTTAAATAAATGAGGAGTGCTACTTAATGCTTTACAATTGGTTTCTTGTGGAGGTATCTGTATTATTGTATGTGTATGAAAATAAGTCTTTTTATTTTAATTTTCCCTCTGTATATTCAATGAAGTGAAAAAAATAGTTCACTGTTCTTTTAAGTTCTTTCATGTACTAATACTTGTATCAACCTACATAATGTCCCTTCACCCCCCAGTTCTCAAGTTTTGGGGAAATAATTAGTATATTATGTAATACTGTGTGAAGAAAAATAGAGAAAAACATGGCTTTAAGCTGCATAAAAGGACGACTTTAAGAGTCAGAAGACTTTTCTGCAAACCGGTTGTGTCTGCAGTGACCAGAACCAATGCACCATGTGGTATATGATAATTTCCTATGTCTAGTTTTTCTGCACTGCAGCAAAGATTGCTAGGATGAATGTTATGTCACATAATTAATCTTCATGAGATGGTCATGTATATAATGCACTCCACCACCCATATCGTTCTTACGACCCTGTCTGAGAAATTAACAAGTAGCATTAAAAAATAACCTGGTCAGTTATGATTATGCTGAGAAATCCATGAGGATCTCAGAAGTTTTCATGTCAGAAGTAACATGTTCTGTTACAGCTGTGTTGTAGCTCCATCATTCTACAAATGACGTGAGAGTGGCCAATTACACAGAATGTCTAATGCTTAAATCCTTCTGTTCCAGAGAGCCTGTAATTGGCCTTCACCTACAGACCTTCAAAATGATGTGCACTCTTATCCGCCCTCCCACTGCATATATGAATCATGGATAATTAGTGAAACCTGTGACTTCTTAGTGGTGATCCCACTGCTCTGAAACTGACTCATACTCAATGGTGGCTGTGATTTGTGCCAACATTGTTGTCACTGATTACCTGATGACTTCCATGAACACGTGCAAGATGTTGGGTTAGTCAAAACATGATCATTAAATTTCCACACTGAGGTGAGGTGGAGTGGTAACCGGTTACCTCCTGGAGGTAGGCACTTACTGACTGTTGCTAGTCATTGTGGTTTAATGGCATCTGTGACCAGTCTGCTGAAACGAGAGAAATTTGAACATGTTTTTCCTTCATCTCTTTATGTTGGTGGCAAAAGGGGTAAAGGAACTGGGCCCAATCTCTGCTTTATATATCTAGGTCATTTGCGTGTGGCTTTGGATGGGAGTGAGGCCTAATCTATGGGCTTTCTCTTGTAAAGTGCTTTCAGCTGTGGTGAGCTTTTTCACTCCTTTTTGCCTGGATTTAGCACACTAACATAATGGATCATTAGATATAGCAACTCCCCATACCTCACCATCTCACAATCTATCCTAATGTTTTTCCCCTGATCGTGACTGGCTCTTGAAAATAGATCTATGTTACAACAGTCCAAGGAGACAGAGGAGACAGATGGTAAAATATTTGGCATAAGCTCCCTTATATTTTATCTCTCCATGTTGGAGCCCTGCACAATATATCTACCACTTTACCCTCAAGCATACCTCAAGCAGGGGGAAAGCATTATACACTACTGTTTGGCCTAAGTCCAACAACTTCTGCTAATTTCCTTAACTGCTGTATTTTAAAGAGCTGATTTGCCAAAAGTTTCTGAAATTCAAGTTCAATTTCCTGTTTTAGAATAGAGTTCCAGAGGAGCTTCAGTAGGTGCCATCAAAGCAGACAGAGATTTGGAGTACAGTGCAATAACATTTCCTGATATTATTTGTGTAAAAAACAGCTTTAGCAATATAAATCATTCCATCAATGTCCTCTTGCAGCACTTACTTTCCAATATTCTGTGCTTGCACTGAACATTCACACTGCACCCACATGCTGAAAAGGCAAGCCTCTGCCTGAGGGTCACTGGGCTTTGTCAGTCATAACAGCTTGTGCATAATGGGACCGATATTTTGTCAGAAATGATGTATTATTACGTGTAAAAGGCAGACTGAGGCTGGTTATCACATGTATTACTCTAGCAAATACTTCACAGTATTTCTTTTCGGATATCATTTCTTGGTATATACAAACATTATTGAACATTACTAATGTTATTTTCCATAAATTAAACTGACCTTTGTGACAAAATACCTTTGCACAGAAGCTTGGTTTATTCTATTATGGGATAAGTGTTTACAATGGGAAACTAAAACTGATTTGAAAAAATACTTTTTTATTATTTTGTCTACAAAACACTTAAGATACATTTGACAAATGGCCCCAACCTGACATTTATTATAAAATACATTTTATACTGTATTTTATGTATATATATTGTATCTATAATAGATTTTACAGTGTCCTAATTTAAACCATGTTTGAAACCAGCATATTGCTACCCTGAACTTTTCGACTTAAAACCCTACAGTAACTAAACTTTAGCCCTAATGACAGTTTCCCAGTGTGCCCATATCTCTCCTGTAATTGACTATAATACAGGCTACTAATAATATTATTATATTATACTATTATTAACTAATAATAATATAATATTCCTTTCATCATTATAATGCAAACCCAGAAATATGGGTATTTGCAAAGGGATTCATCCTGTTTATAGTTGAAGTAGCAGCAGATTGTTGTGACGCCTTGTCTGTAGTAGTGGGCTTAATGAATCCAGTGTAGTACATCTTAACAATGACATTCTTGCATTATTGCTTAGTCTGTTTGCACTAAGGCAATTAATCTACAACTGTGGACAAGAATTCCTAACATCGTGGCAAGAAGCCCCATTCGAACAATGCTTATGGCATTTCACCTTATCTGTACCAAATAAACACATTCCCCACACAGAAGGTCATGCACCTCAATGTTCTCCAGATCCAACAGTCAGTTTGTTTGTCTAGAAATAAAATCTTGGAATGTCTTGGATCTCAACCCACTCCTTTCATCCCTCATTCTTGTAAATATTTTGTGTGCATCTAAATTCAATTTCTCAACATGTGTTTCCGTGGCTATCTTATAATTTAACTGAATTAAATTTAATGTTAAACTTAATGTTGCAAAAACGGATCTTATCATTATCTAATCATTCATTTTATGACGTCTGATAACATTGTGGTACAGTAATTGTATGTCTGTTTTCTTTCCAGTAAATTTCGTGTCATCAGGTTAATTTTAGCTTGTGTTGTGTTTAAAGCAAAAGATAAATATAGCATGCTATGATTATTTTGGAAAAAACGCCTTTAAACAAACTGTGGAAGCCAAATTTTGTTCTCAATTTTTTTCGTTTTTTGATCATTAATCTATTTTTTTCAAAACATTAAAGGGCGGGGTGATCTCAGAGGCGCATGACAAACTGTTATGATGGTGATTAAAGGCAGTACTTGTTTTGGCTTGTCTTAGTATTCATCACACTGTAAATGTACCAAGCTTTAATATTCAAGGTAAACGCATGAGGTAATGGAGTGATTTCACTTACATTTACAGGCAGCTAAACCCAGCCCATTTTACCTTCTGTTCTGGCACTCTGAGAGGCCCTTGGGTCCATTTATTAAACTCAAAAAACATAGCATTAAATTACGAGATTGATGCTTTCTCTTATGTCATGAGAACAAACCGTACACACAATTTCAACTTGATTACAACATTAAAAGTCTGCCAAGAAAAATGTTATTTGTCTGTTTATGCCTGGGGTCTAAAAAGAGAACCATATGAAATGATAAGAGAATAAATGCAAGTAATGTTCAAGATAACACTGCATTCCTGCCAGATTTTTAATCTGCTGGGGTCCAATTGATGTCCAACAGAAACAAACTTAACGTGTCCGTTTCAAAATTACGATTAATATTTTACATAAACAGTAGCTAGTGTGATCTCAGGGACCCAAAACATAACTTAAAATCAACCTCAGCGGAACGTGAGGGATGAAGCGTTGGACTGCAGCATGCTGGGAAACTTCATTACCTCTCCGGCTAATTTAAAGCGCGTTTAACAGCTCTACAAAACTTGACAAACGATCGCTGCGCACAGGGACCTCCTCATAACATAATACAGCTTTGGTGATCTCTGCACTCATCCGTCGTATTTATGTGCGTTTGCGTGACTGGATGTAAAATGATGTACGAGGACGGCAGCAGAAAAGGAGTTAACAGTGACAGGAAGTTCAAGGAGTCCGTACTACGGGGGGCATGCCAATTCTGTTCTCATACTCCTCTCTCGGTTACTTTTAAGGCACATGTAGCCTCGTAGAAACCGTGCGCATCGCTCCCAACTCATTTCACCCTTTCTCGATGCTTTACGGACAATTCAATGGTAACTCATTATTAATTCAGTCCACACCGTATGCCGAATGCGTTTGCTAAACAAAGCCGACGAATTGCAAATGAATGTGCTGTTTGCTTATTTTGATTAGACCTTTGTTTTCACAAGCGTAGTCTTCCAGCTGTTGGAGGCACATCATGTCTATGAAGTCAGTGACGCGTTACTGTTACTCATATGTGAGAGTCTGTCCATGCTACTAGTAAATCAACAGAGGATGACAGCTCATACACCCTCAAGAAAGTTGGAGACTCGTCACGGGAGCATCTTAAGTTGCTTGGGACAGTAAAATACGTGAAGCCGAAGATCAGTAAGACAGAGAAAGCAGAAATTTTCACCAATGCGCAACTGACTGGGAAAGTGTTGATGCTTTTCATCAAAGGGGGATATTCGGGTTGCACACGGAGTACGTATATTGGCTGCGTTTCTTTTGATGTCTCCGGTCAGCACAATTGTAAAGGTGAGTTACAGCTTCGTCAGTGATTTTGGCTTGACGATTAAAATGGTTTATGTTATTAGAGATGTGACTGAGTGTCATATAATGTCGCTTTTTTTAATTTGTTGGCCATTTGAAATCGCTTACGATTGATGTAACAGTAACTTGTCTCTGTCTGTCTCTCCATCCATCACATCTCTCATCATCATCATGGCAGCAATCATTTTGTCATGTTTTGTCTTAGTTTTGTAATTGTCTTTCTTTATTTGTTGTAAAGATTTTAGAATAACTTTTGGCTGGGCTGTAAGGTTTCTAGGAGAACCTGCAACATCCATCGAACCAAAAGGTTGCACAAAAGGTTCTTTGTAGAGGAAAGCGTTGACTGAAAAATGATTGATGTTTCTATGGCACTTTCTCTTAAACAGTGAGTACAGACCAAACCCACAGCTGATTACTTCATATGTGACTTTGCTTTATGACCTCAGCGTTAGCCCACAGCCCTGAAAAAACCTCCAGCATGAGATCAAATCTTCTGTCAGCCATCTAAAGCCCAGGCTTTCTCAACAGCTTCTACATCCCCCCTCTTGCTCAACAAACTGTTTTCTTTAGCAACTGGAATGCTGACTATTTGGGGTGGACAAATAAAACTTCCCAATGAATACCGTCTGTTTTTAATTTACTAACTTTATTTCACCCGGGAATACAAACTTTTGGGACAGATGTCAGTTATTAAGTGAGAATTTGTATACAGGGATGCCTACCTTTAACATTGCTATATGCTATTCAAATAGAAATGAGTTAAATCATTGATTGGGACACATTGATTGGACGAAAGCTTATTTTACCTCCTAGATTTTTTATTTCTGAATTACATCATAGTACTTAAGATGAGGTTATTCTGCTGTGTTTTAAGATCTACACACACCACATTGTTGATTGATATCTGCCTGCCAGTAAAGCTGTGGGTTCATGTTTGTTTTTATTTCGAACATGCTGAACACATACTCGTGGTAAGAACATCACATCACAACCAACATCAAGGTTTAAAAATTGTGGAAATGTCAACACATGAATTTGAGGTCTGAAAACCAGAGTTCTGAAAATGAGAGTTCTGAATTTTCCAGCTTATTGTGTTATTTGGAGAATTGCAGCATTCCTCTAAAAAATCTAAAATATTACCCATTTTAGGTCTTTGGGGGAAGGGGTATTGTTTGTCCATTTTAATTGTATCAAAGAGAAGAATGGGGTTTGGGACTGGTCATGGAATCTGAACTGAGAGGCAGGAAGTCAGCCAAACCTTCCCTCTGGATGTCTGAACCTTTGAATATGAAGGTTAACATGCAAAACTCTATTTGCTTTGAAAACCCCTTTTCACCATCCACTTATTCTCTTTCAGAACTGTCCTTGCTAATACAGGCCTGCTGCTTAGTTTACCATGAATTTAAGAGACAAACCAAAGAGCTTAGTGGGAATAAGCCAAATACCCATTTCCTTCAGTGCACCCCTGCTACAAGAATTTGAGCTGATGAGTTTCCCAGCTTCGTGCTCTGCATCCCTCACCAAAAGATGCAGTACAGCCCATATCAAAGGTGCAACACGCTTCTTACATTCAAACACAGCTCAAATTCCATGTATCGCTTTTCTGAGCATTGGCATGTTTTTATGCAAACACTGAGCTATAGAGCCTGTATAATGAAGATTTGTAGGTTTTTATTAGCCCTAAAAAAGTTTAAAATCATGACCCCTGTGCCAAACCTGGCCACTAAAATGAGTCACCAATGCACTGGTGTCCCTAGAAGGACTATGAAGGTTGACCAGCTTTGCCAGCCAAGTCTTGCTGGTGAAAAGCATGGCTGGCTTGTCCCACCAGCTAGGCCAAAACCAAACCAGTGTACTGTGAACCAGTCTGGACCAGCATAGAAATTCATGCTGGTCTGGGAGATGCAAAGTTTTTCTATTAAAAGATTTTAGATAAGTGCATCTGTCAGGCAGATGTTCATGTAGAGGTTTTGATAGAAGTAGCTGGAGGTAATGCAAACACAGGCAGAGATCCCCTCTCACTCTAACCTCACTCTAGGCCTCCAACATGAACACAAGAGCATTCCCCTAGCAGCCAGGAGGCTGATTTTACACTTTACTTTATACTTTATTTTCCTCAGACAGCGGCATTTCCGACACTATAATGTGCTGGCAGCCAGTTGAGGAGAAGGGAGCTGGAAGATGTTTGAAGAATCAATGGGTTTGGGAGGAGATGAGGTTAGTGATGATGAAGAAGAAAGAGAGCCTTTATATGCTGACTGTGTCCTTCTCAAGGAGTTTCGTGTTTGTCGCAGTGACGTAGTGAGTGTGTTTGCAATCATTTCCAAGTGCAGGTGTGTGAAAACGCACAGCTGTGAATGCTGTCCTCTGTCTGGTGACTCAAACCACACTGTCATTCTGCCCAACTTGGCAGCGTCCTTGATGAGTAATATGTTCCCACCCTCTGAAGTCTTTGTTATATGCACACACACAAAAACTCTCCTGCTTTTGATCTCTCTAAGTTTCTGTCTTCACCTTGGCTGTGTTCTTTCATCAAGGTCAAAGTTTCAGACATTGCTTTGTCATTCCACCCATCTACACTTTGCCTTGTCTGGATCATTACCACAGGTCACCAAATCCATTTTCCTTTATCTCTTATCGTTGATCAGTCGTGGCATTCCTGTTTGAAATACACAGCTTTTTAACCTCCCAGACTCTGTACATTGTGCATGACATAGCTCTTCCTTTTCCTGGCAACAAAAGGGCCATTAACCCCTCCTTTTCCCACCCCTGATAAATTGATGAGGCTGCATGCTAGTTTGTCACCTTGCAATTTATGGTCAGACACTCATTATTTTATAGATGCCCTTTGCAACACAGCTTTCCTGCCATAATTAGTTACGTACACTAAAATAGGGGAATTTTCCTGGTGGAGCAGGCAAGATATCAGGGCCAAGAGTCTTCTGGTAGTGTTTTATTTTTTATAGCTCCACTCTTCACTACACCCAATGACACTTTTATTTAGCTCCAGGAACTTGGATGCTATGGCCCTCTTGGCCAAAACTCTTTCTCCTCTGGGGAACGATTGCCTTACTGTGTAATTATGACACATTTCTTAGAGCCACGAAAATAGATCTTTTGAACATTTTCGTGAGCTGCTTTGCATTTGTCATTATAAGGTCACTGGCCCTCTTTCATAATCTGAATGTCAGGGAATGCCCTGCTATTGCCGGCCAGTTGCTGATGACCGAACGTTTTGTTTATCTGAGTGGATGCTCTCGCTGCAGATGTCACATGGACTGTGTTACTGTACACAGCTGTTTTTCTCACCACTAATGCATCATCTCAACATGTCAGAAATGTAGACCAAAGTCTCAAATCTACAAAATGTGTGCAGGAAATGTGCTGATCATGAAATATCTAAGCGAAAACATGCGGCTCAGCTGGTGTTTTCAAACACACGGAAAACATTCAGTGAAGTATAAAATTGCTTTTAATTCTTCACAAACTTTCACTACCAATTTTTCGTTCACCCATTTTGTTTATGCACCCCACGATTTGTCACTGCTTCCATCAGAAGATGAACTTTTGAACAAAGGCTTGAAACAAAGGCTCCTCAAACTGCTCTCAACCACATGTGACTGAGGACCACATACAGTGTGACCTGCATTATTGTCCCTCCTCACTGCCCCTTTGCTTTCACGCCTGCATCAGCGCCCATGCATTTCCTCAACAGCGTATGCTTAAGTGTGGGTGTCCGCCCCAACCAAACATGTTCCATTGTGTTTGAAAGCCTTTGTTGTCTATCTTAACAAGGAAAGGGCGATAGGGTCCGGTGCTGGCAGAAGCGGGGGGGCTGGAGAGTTGGATGGCAGCGATGTGGTCCATCTCCGCAGGGAAATGTGAAGGTCAGCTTAAAAAGAAACAATAACCTTCAAAAGTCTATGTGTGGAGGACAATAGCTTAGCATGGTTAGTACTGACACCCCCCATTGGCTGCATTAGTTTTCTTTATTTATGTGTTGCTGATGTTGTTGATGTGGGTGCATCAGCATTGACCTTGCTTTGTAAAGGGGTCAATTGTTGAACATCCAAAAATATCTTCACTATTTATCCAAACGCATGCATTCGTGGCTGTTTGTGTGTTGTGGAGTTTCAGCAAAAGATGGACGTAATGCATCTGGTGTGAGCACATTGTTTACAGTAGTAGACTCTGTTAGCAATATGAAATCATAATGTTGATCATATTTTACAGATCACTGACACAAGCTCCATGTTTTCACGCTTTTTGATACTTAAAACCAGAAGCTGCTTATGTCAATGTTTATCTTTCTCATTGCAAAATAACTGCGGATTACTGCAAGAAACCTCAGTGTAATTTATGCCAATTCTGCACTACATATTGTTAGTGATTCTTTTAGGTATTAAAAGATTTATCATATTACAGTACTTCAAGAGATCTTCAATGGAAAACTCCTTCACAGTAACATATAATTGTCATCCAAGTTTTCTACCTTCTAGACATGCAAAAGTAAACCCCCCGCTACACTGCACATGCACAACACACACACATGTGCAGGCAAGAACACGCACGCAGCTGTCCAGCTGTGCTCATGTTATAGGACTCTGTCAGCATGTAGTTTTGTCAGAGTGTGGCGCATACAGTACAGATGCACCTGGAATGATGCCACCAGAGACGCAACTGTAATGAAAATTATGGGGTAAAAATGGCCTCCCCCTCTACATTTTTAATTCTGACAAAGTTGCAGTTTTGCTTGAGGAGCATGTCAGAGTGTTTAGAAGATGTGCTGTAACTCTGTGACTGGCTGCTCTGCATTAGCGAGAGTGGAGTCTTGCTAACCTCATTGTAACCTCTTTGCTGGCTAACCAGATGTTGGCTCGCTTCCACACAGCCTCAAAAATACTTCACTTGTCCTCATTCTCCATTCCCCCCACTTCTGACAGAAACATTTATTCACTATTAGAAACTGTAGTTGGGGTGAAGCAGGGTTGTTGCAAGCTAATTTTTACCGCAATTTGGTTTCTGGTATTCGGGAATTTCACAGCAAACAAGCTCTGGAGCCAAAAAAGTATACATGGGGTTTAACCGCAAGGACTTGTTGTGTTGTACAACCTTCATGCTGACAGTTTCAGGAAGTGAGATGCCTTTTAATGAGGCAAAGCTGGGAATGGGCCCTAAATGACCCAGGGGACTGCGGTGAGAAACACTCTGGAGGACAGTGAATGGAAAAGTGCCAGGGTGATTTTTAATTTAGTCTGGTTACAAGACTTCCAAAACAGATCATTACACTTGGCTCACAGCGTTTTGCTCCAAAAGAAGTATGGAGACAAACAGAGCTGCCTAAATAACTGGAGCTAGACTATATCAAGCCCAGACCAACATTATCTCTCCAGAGTATATGATCTAAGTCTGAGATTTACATGTACATTTATGTACTTGAAAGGCATTTTAAATCTGCTTCCTAGAAATCTAACCTAACAATGGAATGTAACAATGACCTTGTTGTTGCTACAACAAAAACTTGTCCTGCTAAACAAATCTGGTTTTCTGGTCTCCCAGGGGGGCCTGGTTTGCTGGTTTTCTAAGGGTTTGGGGCAGGTGGTTAGGTTTGGAGACCAGTTAGACAAGACTAAGACCAACTTTGCAAAGCTGGAAAATCAGCCAAACCAGCTTAGCAGCAGGTCTTCAAAGCTTTATAGAGACTTTATAAATGGGAATGATAAATCAAAGAAAAGGAAAAGGGCAGTGGCAATTAATTTGTAAGACATTGGACACAAAAGAGAACATCTACCCTATGCTGTGGACTGTTTTTGTCTCTTTCTGAGTTATGGAAGGGGGCTGGAAGGCCTTTAGTGATCCTTTCAGATGTTGAGTGACGGGTGATGGAGAGAGCCTGTGCAGTGAAGGCCGGGGCAGGTGACATGGGAGACGGGTTTTGTCATTGTATCATAAACATTAATACTTCATAGGGGAGCCCTGTTTGCCCTGATTGTTTCCTTTTCTGAAGTCCCAACACCAGTTGTGCTGACAGGACACATGCTCAACATTTGGGAGAGCTGCAGATTTTTGTGGCTGTGCCAGCCATTACATATGTTCCTTTTCCTCTTCTTTAGAAGCAGGAGAGAAAGAAACCGAGACAAAACCCTCTGAAGAAAGGCTGTGACCCCCTCCCTCGCTTTCCCAAACAGTATCTATCACTTTTCAGCTCTTTAATTGCTTTGGCTCAGAACTTTGGTATTTTTTTCCCCTAGATTTTTTCACTGTCTTCCTCTTCTAGTGAAAGAAGCGTAAGGTGCTTTAGCACTGATAAAGGAGCATTTTGCCTGTAGCTTTTAATGGAAGTGTACTGTACATTGTTGGATGGGAATAATGTTCTGACTTTTGTGTGGTCGAGCTTCTATTATAGTTATGTATATCTTATGTTGCATTAAAATGGTGCCTGAGGAATAACCATGTCACCATAACCAATTGTGGATAAGGTCATTTGTTTCCCCGCTGGTGTTCATGTTTAACTGTCATTTAGCCTTTATTTCCAAACACTCATTTCTCTGCTTGACAGCGACTTGTGTTTGTGTCTGTGTATTCATTTTTTTAATATTTGAGAAGAAGCCATTGCTCTTTAGAAGCCATTTTTATTTAAAATAACTATTTTTGTTATTTTACACATTAAATGCACTGTCATTGAATAATTTAACTAAAAAAGTTTTTATTTTAATACTTGCATGTGTTTTTTCACAGGTTTCTACTTGTGATATAATCGCACCATGCCTGAGGGGGCGGGCCGTGACAGCCAGAAAAGAAACAGCAACCCAGGTCAGATGCCAATCAAATAATATCTTTTAGGAAGTCAGAGAGGTGATTATGTAACATCAAAAAAATACTGGCAGGAACTGCTCATTCTTTGCTTGAAGATGGAAATGAACAAAAACACAACCACAACACAGGTTGTGGTTTAATTTTAAAACCACAAATGAGAAGCTGGGAAAATATGAAATATATCTTATGCCAGATGTAACACAATTTTCAACGGAGATAAACCATTAAAGATAAAGTGTTTGTTAAGAATAAAATGATAAAAGTTACGAGGTTCAGAAATGAACATAGGGTGGCCTCACTCTAAGAACTTGTGATATTTATGGACCACAACCTCCTCCTACTTTACGAAGAAAGGTTGCTTACATTATCAATTCAAACAAACTGAAAAAGAATGTTGGAAATGTGCTGACAATCACAATTGTTTAGGGTTGGTCACCTCTCTTTGGAATGGGCTCTCTAAACAATTCATGACTGAATCATGTTCTGATCATGCAATAACAATAAATAGACCAAAGGGCACATTTAGAAAGCCATTTTTATGTCAAGCAGAAACTGGAACATATCAAGTTGCTGTCAATATACAGCACATAACATCCCAAAAGAGCAATTTATCCATAATACAAATGACACCACAGCCCTCATATACATATGGCCAGATTTATGAATGATGATGAAACATACACAATCAACACCAAATTCACACCATGTTACATCAATTTATTAAGTCATGAATACCCATAAGAACAGAAAAGGGAATATAAATTACAAAATTACAACTGAGGTTTGTTATGTTATTCTGAGGGAAGGATTGTAACACCCTCTACAGTAAAACCTCATTTGTTTCTCCCAAGCCATTGAAGTTAAGCAGGGAACATCTCCTCCCTCTCACGGGTTAAAGACCCTCCTTTGGAGTATGTGTATGTCTCCTTTTAAGTTTCAGATGAGATCTCAGCAGTGTCTCAAATGTGCTCACATTTGCCAAAATCCCAATGTCTGAAATCAAATGTCAGATTTCTGTGTGAACTCAAACATTTCTAATCAGGTTTTTAAAACCAAATGATCTGAGCTACCTACATTACTGTTATTGCTGTGTATTGTAAATTTGTGTCAACTGTTGTCTGATTTGTCTGTTTATTCCACCAAAAGGAATTCTATGAGAACTTCTGACACCAAATTGATAATTAAATTAAACATAATTAAGATCCCATCTTATGCTCTATGCAACTTCTGACCATGAAAATTTTCTTCCGGGTACAAAAACCTTTAACTATTAACCTCAGATCATGTAAGCTTGACCTCGGCTTGCTCATGTTGACTGGTGGTATTGAGAGCTTTGAGCACCTTAAGTGGGAACTACATGTTTTTGGTTTCACCACTTCCTGTGACGGGGCTGTCAGGTGCAGACTGGCACAGAACACAGGAAGTATCTCAATAGACAAATGAGCACCCAGAGATAAACAGTTAACCCGCTTCATCTTATTCTGTGATAATATAGTGCCATCAATCACATCTCACAGTAAATGTATTTTTTGGAGGAGAAAAAAACATATGGGTCAACTTACCCAACAACTCCTCCATAAATTATTATGGTCTGGCTTGCTGATGTCATAGACATTCCTGTTTAAGCAGTTCTGACAGTTTTTATCTTATGTTATTGCTATTAAAAATGATGTAATGGATGAATCTCATGAAATCTGTATAATAAAATATGCCTCTTTCTACACTAAAATCTAGTATTTTTTTAGCTTATTAAAAAAATAAAGCTTAATTTTAAGTCTTTTAGGATTTTTTACATTATGACATTTTCCTGACAATGAAACCTGGACATTTTCACAAGATTCACTCTAGAACTTCTAGAACTTTATAAGAACTAGTATGTTGTCCTCATGTTTGTCTGCATATTTTGTTAAGAACTGACGGCTTCTCTAAAACATGAAGTGGTTTTGTGGCCTGCGCACTAATTCGCACTTATACAGGAAGCCTCTTTAGAGAGAGAAGTGTGCTCAAGTGAGCGAGACTCACACACACCTTTTATGTACATTAGACCTCACTCGGTGTATAGTTCCTGTTTGCTCTACTGCTGAAGTGAGATTCATTCAGTCATTTCCAGAACAGAATCAGCGATGGAGAACGTTCTCATTTAGCATAAGGTATCTAAATGCGATAGCCAGTTGCTTTAAATCAGTTGAGGGCTAAAGATAAACACGGGTGGTCATTGCCTCTGCTGTTCTATGGCTGTCAGTGGCTGATTGACTGCTGTGTGGATCAGGTATGTGATATCTTTCTCTTGGCTTTCACTTATGTGGCCGATGGCCAAATGATCTTCACAGCTCTCCATGATCTATATAACAGACCTGATTTTCTGTTAGTACTTGAAGACGTGAGCCTTGTAGAGGCTTTATGGGACAATAAAATGACTTGTTCTTAAAATAAAACTATTTGTAAGAACGAGCCTGATATTTGATAGAAATACCACAATTACTTGATTGGAAGTGGAAGGTTTATAATAAGTAGGTATCACTAATTCATCACAATTACTTGTGCATAGACTATTAAAATGTTTTTTAACATTATATCCAAATAGATCTATGTCATTTGGAAAATATTGCATGAAAATAAATTGTATTATGTTAGATTTCTAAAACAGCTGTGCAGTTAATCGATTCATTTTATTTTCCATTTAGAATCATGTAATTATGAGGAACAAAATATGTGTGTTGGCACACACACGTTCATTAATCTTATCTATAACCCTTACACACACACTTACAGAGATGCTCTGGTTTTGTAGGATACCACAATCTATTTATCCACTTCATGCTGCGTGTTTAAGAGACTCTTTAAAGTGTTTGCGCAGAGAGGAGGTTTAGACTGAAACATTTCCCTGCATGTGACCGAGGTACAAACACAGATGCTTCTTCCATTCCACATGAATGGTTCTGACTGCATGCCCATGTAGTGATGGAGGACACTGTCTGTTTGCTTTTGTTCCAGAGGATGCATTGGGTTTACATTGTCACACTTCATGCATCTGTCAGGATAAATTAATGTCATGCTTTGAAGTGGTCACAAACGTGCCCCCCGAATGCTTTTGCAATGAGTACAGCTGATATACCTCATTCCTAGATAGGCATCACATGCAGTTGACCCCAGAATGGCGAAAGATAGTCGTATCAGTGATCCATGTCTGGCTGTACTGGGTTTTACAATTCGTTCCTCCACATTTTTTCCAATTTTCACATTTTTTCATTTGCGACTGCCGCCGCAACGGTGCTGATCTTGGATTTGGTCCAGCAAAAAATAAACATGCCTTCATGTGGTTTATGAGTGCGTTTAAATCAAATTTAGGCAATCAGTATTATCGAAGTGATTTCGAACCCTCGTATAAAAGGCCGCAAGCAGTTCCAGCTAACCGTCAGACTAAACACTTGATGGATGACAAGTAGGCTTGGCGAGTAGGAGAGTGTGGAGAGTAACAGTTGGCTGCATCGCCTGGTTAGGTCAGAGGAAATGGAGGATTGTTCCTCTCTGTCGGTCTTCGCTGTGTAACTGGGCCACCGTTGTAACCAGCACAGCCCAGCATTCAGCCTTCAAACAATGCCAATCTTTATAATGCTCTTGACGACCACACTGTTGTGTTCAGTTTTATACAGATCTTCAGAGAAAACATCATTGTTTTGTTTGGTTATAGATGTTCTGGTTCACTGAGGGCGTGACCAACTGAATGACTTCTGTGTTTGCAGGTTTAATCGTCTGACAAATTACCACCAGGAAGTCGTGATTATTGTTTCCTGTCGTTTCAGGGTGTGTTTGTGTCTTATGTGCGACGCTCTTGGATTGACTCTGTGGGTTTGCTGCAAACTAGTGTGATTTGTAGTTTTGCACAGTAACAGGTTTTAAGTCACACCTCTTTCCTGTGAGACAGGAAGAAATATTTGTGAGAAATGCATTATTAGCACTCATTTTCCAGCAGGACTTTAATAGAAAATATTAGTGTAAACATAAGTGAAAAGGTTATTGGTCAGAGGTTGCTGTTTTGTAGCTCAGGAGATTTAATGGAGATCCCATTTTTATATTAACTTTAATCAGCTGAAAAGACACTAAAACTACCAAAGAGACCAGCTTGATCAGGCTGGGAGACTAAATTTCAGCACTGTTTGAGACATTGTTAAGATCTCTTCTGACACTCATGAGACGTGAAATATTACTGGGTGCCAAAGTCTTCATTTACTCTCTGTTAGTCTCACCACTAAGAGAAAAATGTTTTTGTGTGTGTTTTTGTTTTAATTCCAGTTAATTCACACTGTATTGAAGTTACGGTACACATTGTATTATCATGATCATTGATCACTAGCATCTTTATATTTTTACACTAACTTTACATTTTTATCCATCCTCACTGCAGTTGCCAGGCGCCCTTCCTCCGTGTCCTCACTGAGTGGGATAGTGAGCCGCATGGCCTCCTCGGGGGGCGTGTCTCGGGGCAGCTGCACCTCTGTGAACACAGTGTGCTCTGACAGTGACCGTGGTGCCAGTCTCAGTTCCTCCGCCTCCTCTGCCTCGCTTCAGGATGGACACTCTTCCTCATCATCATCATCACTCCCCTACGGAGCTGTGCCATCTTACCCCGGGCCCCAGCGAAATGGCTCCGACATTAGCCTGGACCTCACGCCTCTCTCCCTCCCTGTGTCCACAACACCACTGCCCAAACTCTCTCGCCTGGAGAGGGTGGCACTTGAGATAGTGGAAACTGAGCAAGCCTATGTGAGGGATCTCAAGAGCATTGTGGAGGTTAGGAACACACACATACTGTTACAACATACACATTACATCTTCCTGTGATACAGTGTATGGTGATACATATTCTATGATTGTCATACTGTAACATTCATAAAATGTGCAATATTTTATTTCAGAAGGAAAATAATTTTGTGAGACACTAGATTTTATCATTTTTAGTAGTGCTTGCTAAGGCAGTTTTTTGCCTGCTAGATAATGACATTTTTATGTTATTATAATTTTTTTTATGATTCAGTACATTGAAAAACAAAGAATTCCACAAACAAAAACAGAATTACCATCAGTTAGGGTTTATTTTTATATTAAGAAAAACATACATCATTGAAAATGGTGTCACCTTTGACACCTTTGAAAATAAAATGTAATTGATCATATTTCTGTTTGAATAATATTAATTTTGCTTTTCCAAACCCACCCAGAAGATAAAACCTGTTGCTGAGCTGTAGGTATGCTCAGTCATGCAAACTTATTCAGATCAGCATTAGAACCATTACTCCTCCTCACCCGCCCCCCCTCCACCTGGTATGTAATCCAGGACTCATATAACCGGCAGCAGAGAAAGCAGAGCCTTTTCTCTGTGCCAGCAGTGATTTAAAATGTGATCATTGTGAGATTCTGCTGTGCCATTCATCACACATTCAGGTGGACTAGAAGAGCTCATGGCAGCTGATAAAAGCAGCAGTAAATTCAAGCTGTCACTTCAAACACGTCTCTGCGCTGCTTCTCGCCCACACAGCACCGATCTGGGACAATGAGGAGGCTGTTGCTTGGCATTTCAAACACACACACACACACACACATACACACACACAGAGTGCGCTGTAAATATAAGAGACTCTTTGTGGATGGCTCTTAACGCATTCATCATGTTTCAATGCACAGGTTGCAGCAGTATCAGACCTCCGTGCTGACCTCCAGTGGAGGTCATGGACGTGTATCAAAACTGAGAGGAGCGAGAAGAATGCTTTCAAAATAGACCAGTTTTGTTGAATAATCAATCATATTGAAGCTCTTTACAGTTAGTCTGGTTTTAGGGTCGCCTGACCCCATTGCATTGTTTCTTAGGGGACATTTGCAAAATAGACACTCTGCATTCATACATGACTTGATCCCAGACATATTGATCCCAGGCATATTGTACAGGTTAAGCTTCATTGTGCCGAACATATGATGAGGTCAGAAAATAGGGGTAAGTGGGCTTTGTATTGAGTGACAGGGTCTTTGTGGTTGATCATTAAAACCTTACACTGCCTTAAAGGTGTAGGTTTTTGACAGCAAAGGATCATGGGTACGTAAGCCGGAGGTTGGGGAATGCCTGAAATGTAACCCTTTTGCCTTTTGCTGATGGTTTATTTGAAGTCAAACTTTTCATATGCCAATAAAAAAAGGCATGCAAGCTTAGGCTGCTTTGTGAAAAGATGCCTCGAGATCAAATATCCATAAATTGGTTGTTGACAGACAGGATCTTACAGAGGAATGCTGCTGTTTTATCAATCTGTGGTTGCAAAATGGAGGCTGAGTGGTGGATAGCGGTTTTGGGGATAAAGTGCTGACTCTAGGAGATGTGTGCATGATGTCTGATTGAAATCATACTTTGTCGGGCTCAGCTTCTATTAGTAAGAGCCGTCTGGTTTTGATAGAACGCAGAATAAAGGATGATGTCAAGCTCGCTGGAAACAAGAGCCCATCATGAGATGATCGTGAGCTCATTGCTGCTTTGTCTGTTGTCTGTGTGGGTTATTATTAGGTTGTGAACTGTCGTTTGATGGTGTTCAGGTGCAGTGTGTTTAGCTCATTTGTGTGTGTGTGGAGGGCAGAATGTTTAGGAGAGTAGGACTGAGAGATTCCCCCTTTTTGTTTCAGCTGTATTTTGGCCAAATAGAACAGGAAATTAGGGGCTGAGAGGGGGCTTGGCTGTAACCCCCATTCTGGGGCACAAGCAGAGATGGAGAGGGGCTGAGAGAGAGAGTCCTGTTCCTTCTAAACTCCAGACTGACCTAGTTTCACAGACAAAGACTCTGAACATGTGTAACACACTCTGTCTTTCTCTCCATTGTCTTTCCAAACTTCCTCTCAGAGTTAAGTGTCTACTTCCGTTTCTTTATGGTTGTCTCTTTCTTTCTTTCTTTCTTTCTTTCTTTCTTTTTTTTGTCTTTCTTTTGTCTCCTTTCTTTTCTTTCTCGTGCTTGCTTTCTTTTTTCTATCTTTCTTTCTTCTTTCTTTCTTTCTGTGTGTTACTTTGTTTCTTTCCTACCTTTACACTTCATATCTCATATGTGCACATTTATGTTTTGCTTTTGGCCAGACTGGCTGTCATAACACTTCACATACTCTCTAGTAAGTCATTTCTGTAAAACAGCATCTGCCAAGAAAATGTGCTTATAACTTATTGTTCCTTTGTCTGCGTCTGGTCCCACTCGTCTCTCACACCGTCCTTTCATAACTCACAGTGTAATCCTCAGATTTCCCCTCACCTCCTGGATTTTCACTCTTCCCTGTGTCATCACTCAACTATTCATCCAACTCTCCAGTTTTGCCATGTGTCACAGTCACGAGAGATGATCATTTAGGGGGAATTCTGTCCAGCCTGTGGCGATGTGTAAATCAGCATAATTACAGTGTCCGACTTCCCTCTGCCTTTTAAAGGTGCTGAATGAGCCATTCCCTTATTTTCTGGCTCTGTTTTGCCCCAACTCTGTATGTTTGCCTTCCCAGACGTCTTGTGGCTCTGGAAACAAACAGAGAAAGAAAAAAGAGCATGTGTTTTATGGTCCAGGAATGTGGAGGCACAGGGCAATAGGGAATGTGACAAAGAGAACCCCTTATAAAGCCATCCTGTCTCACATGCCTCATAGTGTTGGTTTATTTGTAGTTATTTATTGTAACGGTAGAGTTTGAACTTTTTTAGTTTGTTTTGTTTTGCATGGTGGCCTTTTGTGTTGGCTCCGGTGTTTGTATTTTCTCTCTGGAGATTTTAACTGCCATTGTTGGCATGCTCTTGCACTTTAAGTCTGTCAGGGTCTGGTGGAACTGGTTTGTCTATTGATTACAGGGATGTTGGTTTTGGTCTATAATCTTGCTAATTAAGGGTTAATGAGGCTGAGCACTGATCAAATGACTGATGTGCAGTGATAATAGATAGCAGTGCTTAACTCTGTATTCCAGCAGCCAGGAGCCAGACCACTCTTGAGACAGTTTTGGCCTCTGTTGAACAAAATAAGGTTTAAAATATGATTAACATTGCAATTTAATGGAGAACACATTTTCCTTGTTAAGTCAAGAATGTATCTTCATAGCGGCAGCATTAGGGTGATTATATCATTATATAAAAATCACTTGATGTGGGAAACCTCACTACCTCAACATTGTTGGTTCAGATTAAACGATAGCTAATTATTAAGATACACTGACGACTAGTGACAAATTTGACAAACAATCCCAGAGAAGATGATTCTTAACCATTTGGTCCAAAATGAAGCCTGTATAGTGAGCCGGCAATTTTAGTGACTTCTTTCTCCTCTGATATGTCTGCTTCTCAGCAGGCGACCTAAACCGTCTTTGTGCGGCATGATGATGAGACCATTTTCTTATGAGACCGGCGCTTGACTTTCTTCCAGGTCGTAGGTGAAAATTCACAGAGAGAAAAGATAAACATTGTGCTTTTTAACCTTTCTATTAGTTGCATACTTTGCTTTGTTGTAGCGCTTTGCATGTTTACACTAAAGATTATTAAGAGGCTCAAGTGTGGCGTCCATAGTAATTACATTACACCCATTCATTCGTGTCAAGAGATCTTTCTGAGGTGAAAGGCAATTCCTGCTGTGATGGACCCATTTATAGTCAAAATAGTCTTGTTTTAATTCACAAATTATGAATCTACTATGTGTGTTTACAATGGAAAATGTGATGGAATTGAATTAAATACCATTTCAGAGGTCTCAGGAGTTTTCAGAATTGCTAACAAAGTAAAACAAATTCAAGAATGATTTCAGTGAGCTCATCCACACTTTATCTGTCTCTGGTTCTCCCTCTCAGGACTATCTTGGCTGCATAATTGACTGTGGAGACTTGCCTCTTAAACCCGAGGAGGTCAGCACCCTCTTCTGCAACATTGAGGACATCTACGAGTTTAACAGGTGGGTGTCTGCTTTCTGCATTCTCTCTCTTTCTATATCCTCTGCCTTTCTCCCTCTCTCTAGTCTCTTAAAGCAACAGGTTTTTACCTACACAATTTTCTGTATGCTTTTCTTTCTTCTGTAGAACACAAAAGGGGAAATGTTGGTAAAATTGTGCTGGTCGTTTATTTCCTTACAGCTGAATAGGCTAGTCAAGGATGACACACATTTTTAAAAGAAGAGCCACCAACACATTCTTCCTTTCAAAATATTTTATTCCTAAAGCATGTTTTATTACCTTGTGCAGGTTACACTTAGGAAGTTTTTAACCAAGTTAAATATTTTTTTAATAATTGGGAAAAATGAGTTAAAAAATGTAATTTACCACCACTGAAATTAATTACAAAAGCAGAAAAATTTAAAAACAGAAATGAAACTGGGTTTGGTATGACATAAGAGTGAACAAATAATGCCAGGACTGTCATTTTGGGTGAACGGTTGCTTTAAAGCTCTGGTGGTCATGGCTGACTCACAGACATCTTCCTGGGTGGCGGCTGTGGTGGTGTATGTTGAAACTCTCACACACAATGGCTGGCCTGTACTCTCATCTGTCCCACCATGAGGGACAATGTGCAGATGTCAGCCAACCGAGAGTGTATGTTAATTCTGATGCACTCCAGCACACCATCCCTGGCCTGCTGTACATGATCTGGATTGCACTTTGTGAGGCCTCTATCATAACCTCTGCTCTTCTTAAAGCAGATATGCAGCATATGGTTTATTACACAGTGAGTTCATGCATGGCAACCTGGAGAATTGTGTTTGTCTGGTTATACGTCTGCTTCACACTGTTTATTGTAAATGACATGCCGTGTTTATTTCAGACCCAGATTCAGTCAATTTTCTGCATTCTTGTATGCAGTATTTATCATTGATTTGAGTGTTTTGGGATTAGAAACATTTGTTAATTCCTGGAGAAAAAATTTATGTTGCTCGTTCACAGTATCATTGAAGTATCAAGTTTGTCTCACATGTTTCTGCTTAAACGTCCTTAGGAGAACTAAAATTTAATTTATTTATATATATATATATATATATATATATATATACGTTATTTGTTTGCAAACTTTGGTATCTGAGCAAATCTGTTGAGTTAATCAGTTCAGACATTCTCGAGACTGCTTCTGTAACTGTAGAGGAAAAAACGTGAGATATCAAATGCCCAGGAAACAAATCCGAGAAGCAAGAGATGTAAGCAAAGGACTTATTTAGGTCTCCAAATAATGTCATTACTGTCAAAAAGAAGCAACTGAGATGTTGGCGAGATCTCATGTGCACTCTCTTATGGGTTATGATCTGACATCAGCCATCATTGATAACATGAAATGAACTGTAGATTGATTGTTGGGTAGGAGATTTGTAAGCAGGAGTGTGTCTTGCTGAGGTCCTGGGAAGAAAGCTTCTCATACCTCTCATTTTTCATCACTGCTCCTTGCTCTTCAGTCACTCCTGCTGTGAGGCCTGTTTTCACACTACTTTCTTTCTTTCTGTCTGCGCCAAGTCAGTCATTAAAAACCCTCTGATGACATTAGTCAGTGTGGAAATTGAACATGGCGCCTTACCGCCAGCTCTCATGAGAAATCAACTCAGCCGTATTGAAAACAGAACAGAATTTAACTAACTCTTGGGTGTCTTCAGGACTTCATTTAATTAAACCTTGATGATAAAATGAAGAGCATTTATTTCCATCCTGTTCCCAACTGCTTTCGGCCTCTCTCAAGATGAAACTGGTCTGTAATGAACAGGATGAGAGGTAATCAGAAAATTTTCCTTGCTTGTTTGAAAATTATCCTTAAAGGGATAATTTTCAAGGGTTGTCTAGATCCAAATATGGCAAAAAGCACTTAGACACAAAGCTAGTCCCTATGACTCGTGCATACTGTAGGTCTTTTAAATGCAATGCATGTCACAACAGGTCTCAAGTCACTTATACAAAACATTATTGTTTCATTTAAATATTATATTGGACAAAATAAGCTTTACAGTCAAAAAACTTTAAACCTGTTTCCACAAAGCTGTAAAATTAAATTCTGGCAGAATTTTAATTGATTTGTGGACTGTCTCTTTAAATTAGCATTTACTGCTTATTGCGTGCCTCTGTGGTTGTTAAAACACTATTTAAAATGAAGGACTAAACCTTGTTTTCTCATCCTGCTTATAGTTTAAACACAATTTAAATACAAAAGCTCCCTTCATCTTTTTTACTCCTAAAAGCCCTGCTCATCATTTTGGAATGTAGCCCCTGTATTTACACTTGTTAAGTCTACTTTCTTGGGTCCGAGCTTTAGTACACATACAAATGTGCCATTTTCTTTAACCCAAAGCAGGCCAGGCTCTGGGGTAGAGCTCCAGCCCCTGTGGTGAATGAGCCACACATGACCTGTCAGAAAGTGATGGTGCAGCCAAGCGAGCAATGCATCCTGAGACAGCCGACAGGACTTATTTTGTTCCCACAGACATCTGTCCAGTTATAGTGAAGCATTGTAAATTGCGCCTGGAATGACACATTTGTCTTTAGCAGCGAATGCAACAGAGCAAGCTGTTTTTGCTGGCTTGGGAATCTCCTCTCTTGTTTTGCAGTGATGAAAACATTCCATTGCTAACTCATTCCTGTGTTTAGCAATAGTTCTTTCAAAACCTGCAGATTGTTCATTTTGTTCTAGATTTATTTAGCAACAGTTAATCAGACCATTCTATGTCATTCTGATTCTATGTCAGCACTCATTCTGATGTCCTTAAATGAGTGGTACAAGCTCAGAGACACCTATACTGCACTTTGGATAGGACTTACAGTGGGGCCTTAAAAAAACACATTTATTAATTAGCCAAGCAGTCACGGTTATTGGCAAATGACGATCATTTGAAAGTCTTCAGATATAGACCAATTTTTTAACCTATAGCATTGCAACTCTTTTTTTGAGTCATGAGAAAATTATGTAACTACCCAGACAGAATTCCTCATTAGGTAAAATAGGAGCTAATGTGTCACTTGAAACTTCTGTAAGTACTTGTCTGGTATTATGGTCGGTCTCTCTAACATTGTGAGGCATCCATATTTTTCTCATTGAGAAGAGTAGAAAAGAGTATTCTTTTCTTAATAATAAACACAGAGCTGGTCTTTCCCAGAACACTCCCTGCCTTCACATCTTCTTACCGTCTCACTATTTACTTTGACTTTATTCAGGAGAGATCTAGATTTATCTTGAGGATTCATTTGTTGAACAAAGGAGAAGAATAACTATGTGAATTTACCCCTCCACGGGATGCTGTGTTTCCAGCAAAAATACAGCCTTGACTGCTGTGGGAAATATGAGCTAGATAAAAGAGAAATTTAATGCAGTGAACTTCTGTTTGCAGGGTGTTAATAGATGAATGGTAGGAGATGGAGAACAGGATCGGGTGAAAGTTGGAGAAGAACATGTGATGTGAAGGGTGAGGTGAAGATTGAGTGGAACAAAGGGAGTTCCATTTTTTACGTTCAGAACCTTTTTCAGGCGTCTTCCCGTATCTGGCCATGAAGATCAAAAGTCTGTTCTGCATTGGGTTTTAGAGGAACACTTAAGGAGCACACACAAGTACAATAATCAATCAAAATGCACTACATGGTTTGTTATGCAATTCTGACATGGTCAAGGAACCGATCAGCACTTGGCCTGGTGTATAGATGTATTCATTTCTTGTTTTACTTTTACTTTATTTCCCTAAACTCTTTAAAAATGTCCTTGTATGTATCTAGCCAAGAAGAAGCTGGGAAAGTATTTAGTATAAATTATTATCATATTTTAAATCTCAAAACCTGGATTCACCAAACTTTGGGTTTTGGATGAGAGTACCAAGACCTCAAAAGATGTGCCAAGGTCTAATTGAATCCAAATCGCCTACTAAAGTGCAGACATGAAAGCGGATACATGTGGCTTAGAGTGCACAGCAACATCTTCATTGTTGTGCATTTATAGATAATTGATGTTTTGTTATTGTGCCACCCCATTTATGTCTTAGACATCGCAAACCTACAGGCACCTAGAACATCAAGCTCTTTGGTCTAACATGAGCAACTATGCATGAATCCATCTGTTTCCCGTTATAACCACAATGAAGACCCTTCACCACAAAGGGCAACCGTAAAATGAGCTTCATCTTCAGAGGAGAAGAGAAGATGATGAAGACTGGAGTGCTGTGGTTTTCTGAACCTTTCCCCTTAGACACATGAGTGTCCAAAGTGTTTAGAGAGCACCATGTTGTTTTCTTTTACACAATATGGAAGGAGAATTTCCTTAGACACAGACCAGTCTGGGTGTCTGGGGGCCTGTTCTTAATAAATATTGAAGTTTTGCTGATGAACTGGAATCAAATACATTGTGTTTGGTTGTCACAGAGCTTTCAATTTGTTTTGCACAATAAATGGTGAGTGTTGCTGGTTTTAGAACATTGTCAGAGAACATTAAACTAGACGAGAACCAGTCAAAATCCTTGGTCAAAAAAGTCCCACCAGCCACAGGAGATCATATCAACTCCACAACACTGAGGGAAAATCCATTCTTTTCCATTAAGTGTTTGACTCACAATAGAAATTGTTTCAATAAACCAAGCCCAAGCTTCCTTCATGGCCTCAAAGTCCAGACATTGTTGCCAGCCAGTACATTTCAAGATCACTGTTTTTCATTCATTCAATGTGTGACAGGAGTCATTTGCACCAATTTAACAGCCACGTTCATGGGCTAAGCCTTGGTAAGGAAAGGAGGGGATTCAAGGTCAACTGTGGGAATACTGGGATATGTTTGGAGGAGAAGTATGTTTTGAGATTGAGAAGGTGAAGAAGGTAATGGAGCCAAAATGAGATCTCTTCCATCTGTATGCATTTAGGCAATCGTTAGGGTCTAAATGATAAAACCGAAACAAATGAACGCCATTTGGAAATGCAGGCAGGAGTTAAAGCCCATTCCAGTAAAGAGTGTCCTCTTGACACAGCAGTCCCAGATGTTTCCACAGAAAGGGAATAACAGTGTTCAAACACAGAGATATTCCAAGTCTCAAATAAGGTCTTTATATTCCACCCAACACAGATTTTGCTCTGCAGATTTCACAATGTTCACTAATTGCTGCAGTTAAAGTATTTATGAGAATATGTGAGCAGTAATATGTGTTGTGCACTAAAACTGACTTGAACTTTTTATCTTCAACAGTGAGCTTTTGGAAGATCTTGAGCGATGTCCCCATGCGGCTGCCATAGCGGAGTGCTTTGTGGAGAGGGTAAGCACACAAAAAGCAAAATATGCATTTCTTTCCATGTAAAACCTAATTGATACACAATTAGAGATACTATTAGAGAAACTATTCATAGGTTGCTTGAACATATGTATGGAAGTAGATATATATGGTTGCAATCGGTTCTTATACACAATATACATATCTCCAAAATAGGAATTCCAGTTTGTGGCTTCATGCACGTCATACTAGCTTCCGTTCTCTAAACACAAGGAGCTGCTGAATCTGCCAAGTTGCCTAAGGGAAATCAAGTTTTGTTAATGTGTTTCACAAAACCTTAATGGTGGGGCCCTTGCTTGGCAGTGTGGCAGAAGCACACAGGCCTGTGTTGGGGCCAGAAACCAATGGACCCTGTGAAACGAAGCGTAAACAAATCAGCAAACAGCGTTGAACTTTTAACACATGTACACATCAGCTAAGTGTGTTTACAGACACTTTTGCTCTCTCTGTCCATGCCACAATGACACAACAGTAAGCAGGCCGAGCCGGGATGGGAACCAGACAAGGACATCATTGTTTGGAGTTGTAGAGGGCTAAACATAATCAAGGGTCTTTCTGCCATAACTCGTGGCATGGTTTAGAAAAGGAAACCATTCTTTACATTCCAAACTGAGCAAGCTTTAGGCAGCTGTCCTCCTTTTAGGTTCCAAGACCCAATGTTTACCTCCTGCTGAAATGACCACTCTTAGGATCAATTAGCACTGGCTAAGGAAACCCAGAGTACATTCAATTAAGCCATTACTGGTAGGTCATTTTGAGGTTTTAGCTGACACAGGGTTGATTTCAACCTTCTCTAATGCTGCAGACTTTTTCCCCCAAAATCTCTGCCATAAATCTTTTAACAACATTTGAAAGAAACAAAGCAGTAACTTTGGACTAGATAACAGACTCTAAATAGAGCATGTATCGGACGTGTTTACATGCTTAAAATTGTGCTCTGCATCTGCTGAGCTGCCCATATCTGGCCATATCTGCCTGCAGACAGTTGTTATAGCCATTGCCAGAGCAGATGAGAGGACTTGATTGTGTTGTTGTGGTACTGCTTCTGTTTTTAGGACACTTAGTGGAAAAATCTCTAAACTGTTCCAACATACTTGTGTCCCATTGCCAAGCAAGTGCCACTCTAAATTTTGCCATTTTTAATCTTCGCTGTTATTTCTGTCTGGATTTATTACTTTCACTTTGTTTTTTTAGATGTGAACAGTGAGCGACCAACAATAAAACTATTAAAAATACTGTTATGGATTGTATAAAAATGTTTTCTTTAAGAATAAATGTCACGCTGAATCAATGATAAATTTCTCTTTTCTTTAGAGTGAAGCTTTTGACATTTACACCATATACTGCATGAATTACCCCAAGTAAGTGAAGAACATTTCTTTTACTTATTTCTTTTTAGTTCTTTACTTCTTTTACTATATATATATATATATTTGAACAATTATGTGAACAAATTTGAATCCAAAACAAATAGTGGAGCACATCACTTCTGTTCTGATGTATAATTAATTAAGTGCCATTGTTGCAAAACACATAGTACTTTGGTTTGCTGGATGTAGATGTATTTTTATTAAGATGTCTACCAACATCATGCCTGGTGATTTAAAATGCTGGTGATGAATGTAGTGTGGTTTTAATTAGATAATGTCGGCTGTGTCAGCTAAAGGTCTAGTAGAAACATTAGACATATCAGAGGCAAACATATTTGGTTGATGACTGTGTGCTTTTCAGCCTTGCAGAATTCCCATGAGCCCCCAGTACAGCAGTGGCAGATGTTCTGCTGGAGCTCATTGCTAAACTGTCTTTAGAGAATTAGTTTAATGCATATTCATACACGCATAACTCAAAAACTATGTGTCCCTGATCGGCCTTAATATTCTTTGTACAACAGTGGATGTTACGAATTAGACAGCCTTGCTAGTCCTTTGTATTTGCATCATCACGGTGACCATATGTTGGGCATTTAGGGTGTCAACACAAAAAGGCCTCCAGCTAAACGCTAGGATAAGATGAAGTGCTGTAGGGTGAAGATGCCAAGCTGGTGAGTCCCCAATAGCCCACCAGTGCTTAAACATCTACCTCTCTGTTTTCACCCAGTTCAGTCACTGTCCTGAGGGACTGCATGAAGAATGAGAGCCTGGTGCGTTTCTTCCAGGAAAGACAGGCCACCCTGTGCCACTCATTGCCCCTGGAGACCTACCTGCTGAAACCTGTGCAGAGAATTCTCAAATACCACCTCCTACTGCAGGTCAGTGAAGCACAATGCAGTGACAGTGGAGAAGTAAGCTGTGGTAATGTAGTGAAGTGGTAATATATATGATCCTGGGGTAGATTTACAAATGCATATGATTTTCAAGCAAAAGCAGCAATTTATGTTGCTTTTTCATTGTTTTAAAAATGACCAGTTGAATTAAATGCGCAGCAGCAAGCGCTAATAGAAAGAATCATTCCTGCCAGATGGCACATCTGATTTGATGTCACCCCCTTGTGGTAGGAGCTCTCCAAGCACTTTGATAAAAGTGATCCAGGGTATGAGGTGGTGGAGGATGCCATTATTACCATGACAGCAGTGGCTTGGTACATCAATGACATGAAGAGGAAACAGGAGCATGCGGTCAGACTGCAGGTAACTCCATTCAAATGCTTCCATTGCAATACACTCTGTATAGCATCAAACCCTCAGAACAATTGTAATTGTTCTACATTTATTGACTTTACAGACACTTTCATGCAAAGCAGCTTATACAGAATTCAAGACTAATTTTATAATCAGTGTGTGTGTGTTCACTGGAAACAGAACCCATGTCCTTTGTGCTGCTAATGCAATGCTTTACCAGTTGAGCTACAGGAACGCTGACTGTAGTGAAGTGCATTAGAATATATCAATTCAGTTTTACTTAGCAAGTGGGGAAAAAATGCAAATGTCTTATTTCTACAGGAGATTGAGAGCCTGTTGCTGAACTGGACCGGTCCTGATCTTAGCGGGTTTGGGGAACTGGTTCTTGAAGGCTCCTTTAGGGTCCAACGAGTCAAGAAGGAAAGAGCATTCTTTCTTTTTGACAAAATGCTTCTCATTGCCAAGAAGAGGCTGGATCATTTCATATACAGTACTCACATTTTTGTAAGTTATTGACGTTTGTCTTCAGTTTTTTTTTTGTTTTATTTTCTATGATGTACAGTTATAGGGTTTGGGGTTTACAGGCCTCATTTGTTTCTCTTTGTCCCTCTTTCATCTGTCAAGTGCTGTAATCTGCTCCTAGTGGAAAACATGAAGGATCCTCTTTGTTTTAAAGTGTCAGACCAGACAATCCCAAAACAGCAGCACATTGTGCAGGTAAATGTTTTCTATAGTGCTATAATAAATGCACTCCAGATGGACATTGTTACTGTCAGATGTTGAAATATGTGTGAAATCTGTGATAGGATTTTTTAAAATACACTTTTATATAACCCCAAAGGCTAAAAATATTGCTTGAATTTCTCTGTAGGCTAAAAACCAAGAAGAGAAGCGTTTGTGGCTGCACTACCTCAAGAGGATGATAGTGGAGAACCATCCTGCATCCTTACCTCAAAAAGTAAAGTTGTTTATATGTCAGCTGATGATTTTTATATGTCAGCTGATGATTATTCATTAGGGGAGTGATCATGTACAGTCAGCCAGTAAAATAAGTGAACCCAAATGAACCCAGTTATGATCAGTAATACCGTGCAAAGCAGATACATTATTTGCAATTGCTTAATAAATAAATAACTAGACACAAAGTACTGTACTGATGTAAACTGATTAAATAATTTTATGTGAGTAGAAAGAGACCTGCACACACACACATAACAGTCAGTTATAAAGTTTAGTGGGCATTACACAAATATTTTTGACCGCAGAATGGTGTGATTGACCAGACAGAACTAATTATTCAAGAGAGGCACATAACAAAAGAATCACTCATAAGCTGTTCAGTCATACTTTATGTAAGAACATGTAAACAACAGATTTTTTTTTACATGTTTTGTAGGCAAGACAGGTTCTCGGAGACAACTTCTGTCAGTGTAAGTATTTTTTTGCATTCTTATGAAAGTTGTATACTCAGTTTGTAGCATTGAGTTTTATGTAGTATTGAGTTGTAGATGATTCATGTTCTGGATGATGCTTAGCCCCACAGTTTGTTCAAGAGCCCTTACGAAAGCCAATGCCTTCTCCCAGAATGGATGATGTTCATAACTATAACAGAGGAAGAAGGCAATCAGGTCTGGCATATAGTGTTGATAACCTACTTTATATCATTGTATATATGTTATTCATATACCTCTAATAGTTTGTTTCATATACATGTACAGAACCACCAGAGTTAATCTACACCCCTGAGAAAGCCAGGAAAAGCCTTCCTCTCCTCTTAGAGGGCAATCTGCCATACAAGCGTGGGAGGAGACAGTCTGGTAAATGTCTAATCTCTGTCATTGATTTGCAACGTTACAATATACCGTACATACATACTTGTATGATTTTGTTTCTAGACTATTATATTTATATGTAAACATGTGAAAGTCTAAATGATTATGCTTCTGTTTTTATTATAAAGCCCCTGCCAAAGACATAGAATCTGCATTTCAGCAAAGTGGTGAGTGTAACTTTTGCTCAGTTTGTTGTGTTTACAGTGATGACATTGTTTTGAGGATGAAGTTAAAAACTACAGTCAATTTAAATGAATGTATTGTTTTAATTTGCTCTTGTATTGTTTTTTTAACTTCACCTTTATTTTTGTTTCTTTTTCTGATCTGCCATGGCTCATGAAATCCAGTTTCTTTAAAGGTATTACCTCTTTTTTTTTTTTATGCATACAATTTCATTACATTTTTTTAATGGTCCTGTCTGGTGGAATGAGCTGCCAGCCTCCACCTAATATGCTGAGATCATCGCAACCGAAAACAAACAACTGAAAACAATGCTCTCTCATTTGTAAGTCACTTTTAAGTCACTTTCTGTAAGTCACAAGGCTTTCATGGGTTCTCAGGCTGGCAGTGAAGGGGAGTTATGCCCGATGGCTGACAGCATGGGCTCCTCGGGCAGTACCAGTACTTTGGCATCCTCCGTCATTGAAGTTGAGTCTGGTCGTGATGATCTGGCCTTATGTGAGGATGAGGATGATTTGCCCCCACTCCCTCCACCGCCAACACTGTCTATTACTGAAGAAATCATGCAGTTCATTAACCAGAGCCGGGTTCGAGAAGGCATGGCAGTATTACCGTCTGAAATGGTACTTATACTGTAGTTAAATCAATGTTAAAATTTAAATCAGTGTTATTAATTTAATTCCATGGTTCTAAATTACACCTGTTTTATACTGTTTAGCTTAAGTCATGAAATCTTCTGCATTGAATATATTAATTAATCAAGTGGAACAAAAGTTTATTTTTGTTTTTTGAAATAACCTGCTGGATTTTTCTCACTGGCTTTCTTTCCTCTATAATGTCAGTTGACTCCAGAGTCCGTGGAGGTCCAGCCATTAGAAGCACAGCAGTTAGATGACTCCAAGCCACTGGTAGCTGAGGTGGATGAAGATATGCAGGAGATAATCAGTCCCAAAAGATCAGAGATGGAAAAAACCCTTGCAGATGATGTGTCAGACAAAAACAAGGACAGCCATCCATCCTGTGATGCAAACGATTCTCCACCAGAGGAGCTTGAGCGACCATCATACCCACTGCACACCTCTACAGAAGTGAATAAGTCAGGAGAACTGACACACTCAGAACTCAGTAATAGTGATTCATCCAAACCAGAGATCTTTATGGCCATAAGTGAAAAAGTATGTGAAGAAACTGAGGACACTTGTACAAATAGTGAAGAATCCTACCTCGCAGATGATTTGAACAAAACCACTCATCCATCATGTGAGGCCAAAATAATTGGTGCTCATATCACTACATCAAAAGCAACTGACAGCTCTCTTGTTGCCAAAGGGGAAGCTGAGCAAAAGCTGGCCAAAAGTGACAGGCAGATTATTGCAAAGATTCGCAGCTATTATGAGGCAGCAGAAGCAGTTGTGGAGGAAAGTCAGGCAACACGAAGAAACAGCTTCTCTCATATTCCTACAGGTTTGGTAAAGGATTCTGTGTCTCGATTCAATGTTTGTGTCCGCCAAGAGTGTCTGGTGGACTCTGAGAGTGGTCACTCAGACATAGTTGAAAATGATTCACCACACCCAAATCAAGCCAAACAGATTCTTAGCCATCAGGAATCTACTGAAACAGTCTCCCCTTTCTTACTTTCAGATGTTAGCCGAGAACAAACAGAAAAAATAGACAAGGCAGACATTAAAAGTGATGAACAGATTTGTGAATTCTCTCCCTGTATGAAGCTTTGGAAAGAGAAAGAGAAAATTGTTCAAGAGTACCAGAATCCCACAGACCCTTTACTGAAGAACAACAGTTCTGCTGAGCATACAGATGCTCTTGATAAAAAAGAGACATCTATAAATTGCATGATGGATTTAGTACAACATGGACAGTCTAAACCTTTACAGCATGATAAAGATACTTCATATCCATCTAATCTGCAGACAACCGAAAAAGCGGATACATCTCTTCAGTTTGTGAGTAAAACTAGATCTAGGGTGTCTCTTAATGGAAGCCTGGATAGCCTTCCTAGTCAGATTAAAGTTGGCCGATTATCTCGTCATGGCAAGGTGGTTTCATGTAGTCGCACCCTTTATGAAGGAATGGCAGAGGTACCAGAATTGGGATTTTTTGAGGGTGGGCCAGGCAATCAATGTTTGGTAGAGAACTCTGAAAAGATTTTAAATAAAGTGCAAATGCTTGCACGCATGTACACTGCCAAGGCAAGCAGCATGAAGGTACCACTGCATCAGAAGAGAACAAGAGTGAGTAGGGAAACATGGTCAGTGGAGGGAAAAGTGAGCGTTTCACCCAAGTCTCAGCTACAGCTGCACCAGGGGGATGTGCAAATACTAAGTCAGCCCACAGGTGAGTATATACACAAGTTGTGATCTTTGAAGACTTTAAAACGTATGTTGAATAAAGTATTGATTGAACCCTAAAACATTTTTATTATTGTCTTGTTTCACAGAGCTTATAGAATCATCTGTACCTACACATTCTGAACCTCTTGGTCACATCATTGTAAGGGAGCAACTGTCTACAAACTATCACCAAGAAAATGATTGTAATCTCATTGGGCCCCCAGAGGAGATCTCATCCATTAGATCTAATTCACTGTCCTTAGCTACTTCAGTTCAAATGTTATCAGAAAGTAAAACTGTTATGGAGTCACAGACCTCTGTGACATCAGACTATGGAGAGAACTCATTAGAAAAATGTCAGTATCTCTTACAAAAAGCAGTTTTCCAAGGAGGTCAATCTGTGCCAACGTGTTTTGACACTCAGGACCAAGCTGATCCAGAAATAGCATCCAACATCTGCAGACTGCCATTGGACCAGCATGCTGAAAACATAGGTTATTCCATTCAAGAGAACAGATTAAATATTGAGGATAAATTTACTGAAATAAATAGGATTGAAGAAGAACATCAAAGACAGATATTGCAAGAGGAGAATACTACTTCAGTGAGCAATTCTAGTTCTACAAGTAACCTTTATACTGACTCTGTAATCATCAGTCATTCAGAAGAAATGACTCACTGTGTGGAGGAGATAAAAGACTCTGTTGTAAACCCCTGTGTAACTGAAACATTGCTATTCCAGTCATCCACAGATGAACAAGATAAAACGCAACATTTGAAATTGAAGCATAAAAGGGTTGATGAAACTATAGACAGTGGTGAATTAACATCCCTTGTGTCCTCTTTACATGATGTAGATATATGCCCCCCTTTACAGTCAAAAGCTGATAACTGTGGCACAACCACAGGGATAATCTCTGAGGAATCAGAGCAGTCATATTCCCTTGCACAGTTGCAGGAGGATACAACTATCTCTACCCAAGTGGCACCTCTGCTTGGTTCATGTGGCAAGTGTAGTCTACTGGATGTCAAAGTCAAAGAAGACCTTAGCAATAATTCAAATATATTACGCTCACCCTCTTCATACTCTCTTGATGTACCTCCGTTGGATGAGCTTCCACTGTTTACTAGCCAAAGACCTTCTTATTTACCATCTGCCACAGGAAAGAGAAGTCCCATCACCATGTCCTCCCAAAGGTATTATGCAGAGCTTGTTTTAAATAAAGTTGTAGTTTGCATGTTCATTTGATATTTATGTTATTATTGTTTGTAAAGCAGCAGAGAATATTAATTCAGTTTGATCTGTTCCTTGCCTTTTGTCATATCACATCTATCCATGCAAGATTTTCATGTTTTTATTTACTTGCCTTTCAGGCTACCAAATACTTTACTGGAGACTGAGGAACAGATTCAGGATACTTCCATTCCTGATCTTTACCCTCACAGGCAATCTTCCTCCCAGGGTCCTAATGATAAGTCTCCCTTTGGTTGTGGATGGCCACTAGATACAAAACCACCCTCTGCCTTTAGCCCCAGTCTGCAAATTCACTCGTCCTCTCCCATTAATGGTGCTCAGAACTCCAGGTCCTCCTTAACACCTTCAGCTCTTAAAAAGTCCCTTGCTGCCTCTTGTATTAGTCAGACAATTTCTCAAAGCATGGCCAAGAGGGGTGAACATATCCAGACTGCTTCTCCAGCTGTAAGCTCCCCTTCCACCCTCCCCACTTCCTCTATAAAACTAAGATCGCCGTCTCCTAAATCCATCACCCTGGAGTCAAGTGTGGACCCAAGTTTTGGGCGTACATCCAGCACTGGAGTAGTGAGTCAACCAGCAAGATCCTCTCCATCTTCTTTCAGATCAAACAGCCTTCGATCTAGTCCAGCAACAATTCAGTTTCCTCCTCATCATAGACACAGCATAATATCTACTGCACCTTCAGTTAGCCTCCATTCAACACCATCTTCTAAAACCCAAACCTCAGCTGCTCATGAACAGTCTCCTTACACCAGTTTAAATAGAAACAACAATAATAACAATAGTTTGAGTAATAACGGGTGGGCCACTGACCACAAAAAAACACCACACACAAATGTTGGTGGATCTCCTCATCTCCATGATTCTGAACGAGCAACCTTGTACAACAGGGTGGCTCGGCCTTTTCCGTCCTCTGAGCCTAGCTCTCGTGTGCAGTCGCCATCCCATTCTATTTGTCCATCTCCAGTCACTCAAATTTGCTCTCCTCCACCTGCCCAGAGCCATACCATTTACTTGGTAACAAAACCACCTAATCCCAGGACCCCCAGACAAGGTGGAACTGGCTTTTTTACTCCTGTGTGTTTAGAACTGTCAAGATCCGCGTCTGCTTGTTCACTTTCTCCCTGTGGGAGCCCCAGAATCACCTCTCCTCCCCCTATTGGCATTCCCACAAATATATGGGGCTTTGCTAACCCACAGCCAAGGAATCCCTCATTAACAAATCCATCTTCTCCAGCAGAGGTAAACTCCACACAGAGAGGCACCAGAATCATCTGTCCAACTCCATTAGGGACATCTTCATATTCATCAACCATGCCTCAGAACCAGAGGAGGTTAAGAGGAAGCAGTTTGCCCATTGTTACTTTAGGGGATAGACCACCCAGTCCAGCTAGACCTGAACGCAGATCTTGGGCGGAAAGTGGACGATGGTCTGTGGGTTCAGAATCAGGGTTAACAAGTCCTCGGGGGGGTTCATACACTGGTAGCCCATCCTCTATCAGCCCTGGCCCTATGTCACCTGTCAGATTAACAGCTGAAAGAACCAGTCAAAGTGGAAAACATTTCACAAGCATTGCCTGGCCAGATGTGCATGATCTATTGAGTAAATATAGCACAGAGTCAAATGCTGACATTGATACTATGAACTGCACAAAGACAGAGCAAGATGACACACAATTAGCAGAAACAACATGTCGGAGCACCCTAATTTGTCCCTATGTTGCTCACAATAGCCCAGACTATGAAACAGACACTCCTATTCAGTGCAAAAAGGAGAACAAAATAAAAGACCATGTTCCCAATCAAGGGGCCAAAACAACATTAAAAACCAGTTATGCCACCACTGTCAATTTGCAAATTGCCGGTAGTGGGAGGATAGCATCTTTCAGTAATGCACAAGTCAGTCTGACTCAGACACTGTCTCCTGTGACAGAAATCCAGAACAAGAGAAGGGTTAGCATTAATAGCTGCAACTTCTCAATGCAGAATTGCAAAAGGCTTTGAGTGCCATGCTGCTGGGGTCTAGTCTGTGTCTCACACTTCAGTGACTGGCACTTTATCTGGCACTTTAGTATACCACAGAGAAGTCAGCCGAGATCCAGGACCACTTCATGTAGACAAAAGGATGACAAAATACGGGTGTCAACCAATTGACTATGCTATGGTCAGTGATGTGTATGTATATATTTTAAAAGCTTAAAGAGTAACAAAAGGTGCTTTACACAAAATGGGGCAAATTTTCAAAACTCTTTCCTTCACAACCTTACTTTCTGGCCAGGATTACATTAAAACATCAATAAAATGTTTTATTAGGCAGTGTAATTTTATTTCTCTTTTAAAGGCTTGTTTAAGACTTTCTACTATGCAAATGTATTGAATCACAAATTGTATTATGTAATTAAACCAAAGCCTCTGCCATTAAAGGTTTTCAGTTGGCTGTGATATATACATAATTCTTATTTATGAAGTAGTTGATTTCTGGCACTTAAGTATTGTTTTCTTACTTGCACATTTTCTCTGATGTGGTCCAGACATGTCTGGAAAATACTGTTTCAGGCTAAACATTCTCATGCATGTCAAAATAAAATATGGCATATTTAAAAACAAGGAAACATGCATCACTGCTTTGATTATTGTGAAGCAGAACATCTGATCTGAACTTTGGATTTATTAAAAATGTTAGTAAAAATGTTACAGTAAAAAAGCATTCCATTATGCCCTTGAAAAGTTCATTAGGGCTGACTGGCAAGGATTTCTAATTCTGTTTTGATTTTTATTATATTTTTAGTGTATAGAATTGTTGATCTATAAAGGAGATCAATGCCAAACCCCATTTGTGCAATAATCTAAGGGGGAAATTACTATTAAATAATAAATTAATTCATAAACTAATAAAAATAACTCAGATGCCTCAATTTGTAAAGCCTTTAATGATCCATTATGCTTTACAAAAGATGCCTAATATTATTAACCAATTATAGTAAAAATTTGTTCTCTGTACTTCCTCTTTAAAAATGCAATGATTGTCACACTGTATTGGAAAATGTGCCTGTGTTATTTGTACTTAAATAAAACTTTTGTAGTATAACTATGATTGAGTCCGTTTAATTTATCAATTCTTTAAGTCATGGGCAGCCTATAAAATCATCTGGTATGTGACTTCCTTCAAATAAAGAAGTTTTCAGGATCTTTCTGCAATGTAATTTTTAGGTTCATTTCTAATTCTATTTGACGGTGGTGGCCATGTGTTAGTTCTACAGGGAAAATGGGTGCATGACTAGTGACACGTTAATGATGGGTGAATTCAAATGTCAGAGAAAATTCTCAAACTAGAGCTATAAACATGCTGTGAAGATAAACTATAGTCAACAAGAAACTCCAAAAATACCAACCAATACCAAATGAAACAATAAATAAAACATTGATGCAATAAATGACATTGCACACCAAGTGTGTACAACTGTTGCATTTTATAGCAACAATCAGTTTAGTGTAATCCTCGTCACTTGTTGATGTTGGGTGATTGGTGATCAGTTTTAACCTCATTCCCCAGAGATTCCCACCACAGTGACAACTATTTTTAAAACTGTATTAAAGGTCTATTTTTAGTATTTCTGTAATCTCCCTCCCTATGTTTCCTCTTACATGTATATAGTGTTTCTGAATCCTAACGAAAGTTAATACCTAATTTATCATCCATTAATTATCTACGCCAGGTTTGTCAAGTCAACATCGACTATGTTGCACTTTCATTTTTAGAGGCTGCAGTGCTGATAGTTAAACCACATGTACACACAGTCCAGCCCAGTGACGGGACTGTATGTACGTGCCCTGACTCTTCGTTCAGGAGTACGCTGTCAAATATATGACTTGCATACAGCAGTTCACGACATTTTAACTCAAAGTGGAGGCTCACTCGGATCGAAACGTTTATTTTTTTATGCGTTTGCTTACGATCTGGGGCTAAACGAGACCGCAGAAGAAACGGTGGAGTTGTAGTTAAAGACCTTCGCTATTCTGCATAATGAATAGACGTGGATCCGCGGTCCGTCACTGGAAGTGTACGCCATTCCCTCTGAAGTTTGTCGAGGTACGTCGAGTCTGCGGTTTGACCAAATGCAAAACAGAAAACAGAAAACAAAGTATGTGATCGCTTACGCAAGTAGTTGTTTTTGCCTGTCAATTGCACGAGTTATAATTATAAAAATAGTGATCGGTTATCCTACAGAAAATGTGCAAGCTCGTCGCTTTCAAAACGAACTAAAAATAAGTGAATTACAGTAAAACAGCGTTAACGGTGCGCTTACGGGAACATAAACCTGCACGTTTGAATAGGCTCGTATACTGACTTTGAGTACAACCTTTTGCATCAATGAATCAAATTTCTGTATTTTTTCCTAGAATAAAGACAAATGTGATTGCCTTCAGACCTGTGGCCCACTATGCATCTACTAACAACAGACCTGATGGTGTGAGAGAGCTGGAGCATGTTCTTTAGGAGGACAGATTTACTCCACTACTCCATGCATTGCGCTTTATTGTTTGTGTGTGTGCTGAGCACATTGACGAGACAGATCAAGTGTAAATCGGGATGCAGCAGAGAGAGCGTGAGGGAGGTGGAAAATATTAAAAATGAACTGCGTGACATGGTACAAGTGGTTCACTTTTTCTTGAAGATAATTGCAAGTTAACTGTTTCCAGAAATTAATTCAAAATGCAGTGGTGTTAATGCTTATAATAGGTGTGCTTCTTATATAACAGGGAACGAATGATTGCAGGCTATACACACCAGTTCTAACAGATTACGTGGTATGTGATTTTATATGTTATCATTCATTATCAGCCATGTTCAAATATGCTGACCTTTTGTCAGCATATTGACTCTATAATGACAGACAAGCAAGTTTAAAGATTTTTATTGAAAATGGTCACATCTGGGGCTACAATTATAGTTAACCCAGAATTTTTAAAGGAATAACATTTTGAACATTTCAAATATGTAATGTTATGAGCATTTTAAAATGTGTGATTTGGTTATATGATGTACATCGGTATCCGTCTGTTAATTATTGTGTCATCTCCAGTAGAACTGCTCCAAGTCCATACTTACATGCTTTACTTTGGAAGTGAATGTTCTACATGTTGAAATCCAGACTCCAGGTCGCAGTTTTCAGATAATCAATAAGACTCTCATAAATCTGACCAGTAAGGTAAGATTTACTGTGAGCCATTGTAAATGATGTAATCCAATATTCTAATTAATCAAAGGCCTGTATTTCTGTCATTATGTATTTGGTTGAAATAATTGTGAATGTCTTTATATTATGATATTATAACGATTTTCCTCTTTTACATGGTACAACAATAAGTTTGAGGACAAAAGAAAGACATGCCCAGTCTGTGAGCTCTGCAGAGAAGAAAGGGCAGAGACTTTTCTGGAAGCTCTACAAAACGTTTTAGGAGAGATAAATGCTGAAAATTGTAAATGACATAAACGTTAGGAGGGATTAAGAATGCTATCTTAAGATGCAGCTCTGTCAGACTCTGGAGAAGGAATCGTTTCACAGCAAAGTGGAACAACAGACGTTAAGCTAGATTGCACACCTAGACAATCTGTATTATTTGAATGAATTTATATATATATATATATATACTGGTATGCATACATATATACATACATATAAGTATTTTAGCAATTATAAAAATTTAATAGCATATTTTCTATGCGGGTTTGCTTTGAAACAAGCTACCTCTGAGTTCTTGACCACATACAATTACTTGTTTATCATTTGATGTCCATTTGCAAAATATTTTATTTATATTTTCCGGACTGAGTGTTCTGTTTATTTTGCCACAGTAATAGACACGGGTTGTAATGTTGTAATGTTGGACACGGGTGTTCACACAAATTCTCTCTCTCTTTCAGAAAAGTCTACGACATCCTTGCTTTACATTATTTACATAATGTCTGTTATATTTTCTGTTGTATAAAAGCGATGTTACACTAGCTGTCCTGCTGTTATACACTCTTGCTTGTGTGATATTGCTTTATTAAAGGTAATTTAAAATCAGCTGTAATTTATTTTGGCAGTGAACTTGTTTTGCAGTTTCTGTTGCCCAGTTATTTCTCAAACAATACATAAGGAATAATCTCTGACAAGTTTTTGCAGTCCTCTGTAGATTAGTGTGTCTGTATGTCTTACCATTATTCGGCTGACTGCTAAAGTACTTGTTATAATACAATGTATTTTTGGCTATTTTTAACTCTTTTTAAAGACACATGAAATTGTTTGATGAGTTCACATGAACATGTCACAGCCATGAACCATGATTTGCTTCCAGCAATTTCCAGGTACTAGAGGAGAGGGCCCTTCTCATTCCTGGGAAGGTTTGTATAGACAAAATATTGCATATGTCCCTGACTGTCAACTTCTTGAGTAGGACAAAGCTGGTTTGCTGGCCTTTGCGTTTCCAGCACTTTTTGTGGGACTTGTCCTCCAGCGCACTAGATGGCGCAATGCTGTTGCCTCTCTGCCTTTTGCTTACGGAAGTTTAAGGGGAAAAGAAAAAACAATAGCTATTACTTTCCGAACGGAGCAGAATCAGACAGCTGCTCAAGGTAAGATGGTCATTTACGAGTTTTATAGCGATGTATTTAGCTGCCAGTATCTTAAAAGTCATTTAAAGGCATGCGTGTGGCGATTAAAGCGCGATTTTATATGTAAAACGCTCAGCTAACACGCTAACCTCGTCTTCTTGGATTTAACAGCATTAGCTAGAGAACATTTCAGGTATAAAACAACTCGAATGCATTATTGGTTTTTAGTTGTAATCTTAAGACCCTGACTAGTCTCCTAAATAGACTAGTAGCAACGAGCTAACATGGTCCTTTTAATCGAATCGCAGTGTAGCAGAATAGCTGCGTTGCTAAACATTGTAAACCTAGACAGCGTCATAACATCATAGTGTGATGTTCATGAACGAAGCTTACATGTTTATCTTTTTTTCAAGATCTGTTTATATGGTTAATTTGTAATATGGTTTATTTAGGGTGCTGGATAACACGCATAGAGGAATACAGAAAGATGTCTGACAGTGAGGACAGTGATTTCTCTGATAATCAGAGTGAGAGAAGCAGCGAAGCTGAAGAAGTGGAGGAGAACGAGGTGGGAGGCTGATCAACATATTGAAGACCAATCACAGTTCATTTTGTGTTTATATATAGTTATATTGTATTTATGTTAGGTGAAAAAAACAGTGCAATGCAAAATGATGTCTATTATTCAATGCCCCTTAAAATTAAAATCTAAATTTATTGATTGCCCTTAATCAAGAATAAGATGATAACTGTTTCATTAATTTAAAGGATGAGGAAGAACAGGGGAGTGTAACTGGCAGTGACAAGGCTGAGGAGGAAGGAGAAGATTTGGAGGATGAAGAGGAATATGATGAAGAAGAGGAGGAGGAGGATGATGATCGGCCCAGGAAAAAACCTCGGCACGGTGGCTTCATCTTGGACGAAGCGGGTTAGAATAATTCCTAACATATTTAATATGTGGCACTTTCCATGCTTGACATAATTAGAGAAACTTTAGCTGTTTGTTCTCTGTTTGACTAGATGTTGATGATGAGTATGAAGATGAAGATCCATGGGAGGATGGGGCTGAAGACATCTTAGAAAAAGGTGAGTAATTGTAAGAAGCTTATTGTGAGGAATGTTGCATGTTTTGGTGGTGGTGTTGTTTTTAATTTGTGCTTAATTGAAGTTAATTTATTTAACATTTTTAACATTGGACACACTTTTGCCCTCCTTATTTTAGTGCAGATTCATTACATCTAAAATAAATAAGCATGGTATCCCCTATATAGGTATAATTTAGGTTATGAGAGGTGTAATGAGTGTCTTAGTGAGTTAAAACCTCTGTGGATATTATGTGGCCAGGATGTGGTGTTTATTAAAATGCATTGCATCATGTAGTGGCTTAAAAGATAATGAAATGGAGGCATATAGAACTGAAGTAACAATAACAAACTTAATGGAATATTTTATGAATTGATGCTAGTATGAATGTATTCCCTGCGCTCATTAATTCTTTATTTCTTGTGCATGCCTCCTTCAGTTAACGGTAAACCAACTCCAGATTTCTCTGCTTTTTATCTTTCTGTCTAATGCAATCAATTAATCCTCAGATCATTTTCACATTCTATAAAATCCATGCCCATAATCTGCACCCCTCTAACATTTGTCTGTGATGTTTAAAGCTGTTTGGCTAATGTTTATTTGCTTAAAATCCAAACAAGGAGCATGGAAGGCAAATACATTGGTATTTTTTCATTTCTTTCTGTATTTTCTAAATATTTTTAGAAAGGCAAATATAACATTTTAGGCTGGGCATAAAATTCAAACAAATTAGTCAGAGATAACTTTTCATATAATTGAACAGGGGACTGCATATAGGGGAATGATAAAGTTCTAAAAGGGAACCAAATATGATCATTTGCCTGAGAATGCTCCTCAAGAATAAGTAAGAAAACCCAGATCCTTCTTCTGGTAGTATTCAAGTCTGCTTATTATATTGCATCAGCTAACAGTGACATTACATTAGCATCATGTAGTTCCCATCATTAAAATGTCACATGTTAAAAGCCCTTCGGTTGTAATTTTTCTTTCTTTTATTTCTGTTCATGTGGTCCTGTTTGTGCCCTTGCCTGCAATTGATGTGTGCATATGACATTGCGTAATGGCTCATGTTCCTCCCTTCAAATCAACACTGAGCAGAAGAGGCTGAAGGTATGTGCTTAAACTTCCTGCTGTGCATAGATATTATGTACCAGCCCTCTGTGTTGAGTAGCTGTATTTATGAGAATCTGTGAGATGTGTTTGCATTCAGCCTGTCATTAAAGCAGTGTCAAAAATGAAAATGTGTCTGTCAACAATAAGTATAACTGTCATGAAATTGTGTATTATGATAATTACTGGCCTAAGGCACATTCCTTCTTTGATTTCTCTGCGTGAGAGCATGTAGCAAAGATTGGTGAGGGATTAGTTTCATTCAAAAAAATCACAGTTATCTTCTATTTACCCAAATCTGCCCAACCTTTTTTAATCAGATTGACATTTTATTAAGATCAAGCCCAATTAGATCATTTTCTTTTAGTTGATGTTAATATGGAGTTTTATTATTAATACTAGTTTCATTATTGAGTGCATGTAAACAGAGCTACTAAAAGTTTTTGTAGACTTTTTTTTCACTAACTGTGATATCGTTTGGGTTTCACTTTATTTTAAGGTGTGCTTGTTACAGTGTAATTATACATTTAAGAAATGAGGTAATTTCTAACCCCTTATACTTACTGTAGGGTTACTATAGGGTTTAGTGTAGGGTTAGTTGCATATAATTATGCATAATGTGTGTTCCTGTTTATGTTTACTGTTTATGCGTAATGGTGTTCCTGTAATACAGTTAGTAGAGCACTGCGTTAGCAGCGCAAAGGTTGTGGGTTTGATTCTCAGGGGAGCACATATACTGACAAAATGTATAACTTGAATGTACTGTAAGTCGCTTTGGATAAAAGTGTCTGCCAAATGCACTAATGTAAACTGTAAATGTACCGTTAATACTATAGTTTGTGTGACGTATAACAAAGATACTGTCATATCTTTCAAATCCTTGTGATTTAATTGAATCTTTCTGTCTTTTAGTGTCCAACATTGAACATGTTGTTTTGGATGAAGATCACTCTGGCTCCCGGAGGTTGCAGAATCTCTGGAAGTATGACGAACTACACTGCACACTTTCATATGCTTAAATTAGTACTCCAGTAACCATTTTAAAAATCCTGTTCCTTCACTGTGGTTCTGTTAGGGACTCACGAGAGGAAGCTCTGGGAGAGTACTACATGAGAAAATATGCTAAATCGTCAGGAGGTGAAAAGTAAGTCAACAAAGTTCACACAGTTTTAAAGTTTTGCTTTAAGGTATGTTCATGGAATGCATGACTGGCACTTTTTTTATTTGTTGGAATTAAAGGAATGTTGATTTACAGTAAATTCAGCCTCTGCTAATTCCTCTGAATGCTTTAAAAAATATCCAAGTTCATTTTAAATTAAAATGTTTCTTCTAATGTTTACAACAGTATCTATCCTGGATCAGAGGATCTTTCAGATGACATCACTCAGCAACAATTGCTTCCTGGTGTCAAGTATGTAAACATTCCATTTATTAATCAGACAGAAACATGATGAATTAAATATTTATGTAAAGATTTGTGTTGGGCTTGTGTTAAGAGATTATTATTTGCAGGGATCCTAATTTGTGGACTGTTAAGTGTAAGGTAAGTACTGAACATTTGTTGTGCTCATTAGTGGTATAATAAGACGGCTGTATGTGCAGGTTTCATTTTTCCTTTTCTTTGTAGATCGGAGAGGAGAGAGCAACTGCTATTGCCCTCATGCGGAAATTCATTGCCTATCAATGCACAGACACTGTAGGTTTTTTTTGGTGTTTTCTATGATCTGTTTTTTTTTTGTTAGGTTTAGAGTAATTGCCATGCCTAGAAAATACCTACAAAGGTTCCAATGTACTTAAAACCATAGAGCAGCTGTTCACACTGTCTACTGATAGGTAATAATTGTGGTATGTTTCTTCTCACAGCCACTTCAAATCAAGTCAGTTGTGGCCCCGGAGCATGTCAAGGGTTACATCTACGTGGAGGCATACAAACAGACTCATGTCAAGGCCGCTATCGAGGGCATCGGCAACCTGCGAATGGGCTTTTGGAACCAGCAGATGGTGCCTATTAAAGAGATGACCGATGTCCTGAAAGTGGTCAAGGAAGTGACTAATCTTAAGCCCAAGTCTTGGGTTCGTCTCAAGCGAGGTCTTTATAAAGATGATATTGCCCAGGTCAGTGTTCCAGAGGGCTAGGCTATGTGATAAAAGTAACTGACTTCAATTAAATTTGCTTTTTTTTCATCTCTATTCTGCCTTTGTGTAATAAGCAGGCAGATTTGTTTATGATGGTCAAAAAGCATTGTAACCCTAAGCATATCATAGCCCCACTGGTCTCTATGATCAGCTTAGGCTTACAATGCCTTTGAGAAATGCAAACCAGATCAGTGTGTGATGTGGGTTTTGATTATTTGCTTTGGGCAGGTGGACTACGTTGAACCGAGCCAGAATACAATTTCACTAAAAATGATTCCACGTATTGATCTGGAACGTATCAAAGCAAGGATGAGCATGGTATGCATCTCTTTCCCTGTCGTTTTCTCTCCCTCTACTACTGTTTTAAACAATTGCAAAATTTCTCCTATGAAATGATCATTATATATGAAAAATAATAAATATTTGCCAACCTGACCCTGCTTTTATCATTGGCTTCACAGAAAGACTGGTTTGCAAAGAGAAAGAAGTTTAAAAGGCCACCTCAGAGGCTGTTTGATGCTGAAAAGATCAGGTAAAGACACACATGTTGAGTCCCAAAATCATAACATAACATCACACAGCACCCTTGTTGTGATCATATGTTGATGATTCCAATCTGCTGTACAGGTCTCTTGGTGGTGAGGTCAGCCATGATGGTGATTTTATGATATTTGAGGGCAATCGCTACAGCCGCAAAGGTTTCCTGTTCAAAAGTTTTGCCATGTCAGCTGTGGTGAGTGCCCTCTTGCTTTGTTTAGATAGCTCAGCTCCATGTCTTTAAGTTGTTTCTTATTGTATCATAAGCTATCTTGTTTCTTCTGTAGATCACAGAAGGGGTGAAACCCACCCTTTCAGAGCTGGAGAAGTTTGAGGACCAGCCTGAGGGGATTGATCTTGAAGTAGTCACAGAGACTACAGGTACCACCATTATCTTCGTATCCTTGTCTGACGAAATTCTAATGGAATTCTAAGTTTGGGAGAATGTGTGCGTCTACGTGTATGTTTTTCGATGGCAAATCTTATGCGAGGTGTTTGTGTTGCAGGTAAAGAGCGGGAGCATAATCTGCAGGCGGGTGATAATGTAGAAGTCTGTGAGGGAGAGTTGATCAACCTTCAGGGCAAAATCCTGAGCGTGGATGGTAACAAGATCACCATCATGCCCAAGCATGAGGACCTCAAGGTGAACACATGAGAACAGTCGCCTTAGATGTCAGTGTACTTAGTGTTGTCATAACCATGAAGATTTATGACGATAACCCATTTTTGCTGTTTAGTTTCTGTTAATGTGGTTGTATTGGGGAAAGAGCTTTGTGAATATCAGAGTATGTTTACAGCCGCACATTTGTTATGTCTTTGATTAGGATCCTCTCGAGTTTCCAGCTCATGAATTGCGAAAGTACTTCCGCATGGGTGACCATGTGAAAGTAATCGCAGGCCGGTTTGAAGGTGATACGGGCCTCATAGTCCGTGTGGAAGAGAACTTTGTCATTCTCTTCTCTGACCTCACCATGCATGAGGTAAGTTTCACCATGAAACTACCATCCACATCAGTCTTACATCAGAAGTCTCACATTGTCGAACAGAAGTAACACTTGTACATTGCCATCACTGGTGTATATCCCTGTTTGTTCCAGTTGAAGGTCTTGCCCAGGGACCTGCAGCTGTGCTCTGAGACGGCCTCTGGTGTGGATGCAGGTGGGCAGCATGAGTGGGGAGAGCTGGTACAGTTAGACCCCCAAACCGTGGGTGTCATTGTCAGGTTGGAGCGAGAGACCTTCCAGGTAAAGTCCCAATGAAAGCCGTAAGTAACAAAGCAATTTGTTGTAAGCCACTCTATGGCTATATTGTGCACTTTTAATAGCAAAAGATACAGTAATAAACGGAAGACTCATTTTTAGGTTCTGAACATGCATGGGAAGGTTTTAACAGTGCGGCATCAAGCTGTAAACCGACGGAAGGACAACCGTTTTGCTGTCGCGCTTGACTCCGAGCAAAACAACATTCACGTTAAGGATATTGTCAAAGTCATTGATGGACCGCACTCGGTAAATGATTAACTCTGGGATGTTATCTACCTAATATGATGTTAGCAAAGTTAGTTAAAAGAACTAGTAGAACTAGGATAAAGCGAATCTGCTGACTTAACCATATTTGTGTTCTTTGTCTGTCAGGGCCGTGAAGGTGAAATTCGTCATCTCTTCAGAGGCTTTGCTTTTCTTCACTGTAAGAAGCTAGTTGAAAACGGAGGCATGTTTGTTTGTAAAACACGCCACCTTGTTCTTGCGGGAGGTTCAAAGGTACTTCTAATTCCAGCTGCATCTGTTTGCAGTTTATTTTTCCCAACCTGCTTATCATAAAACGGTCCCCTCTTTTTTCCAAAGCCCAGAGATGTGACCAATTTCACAGTGGGGGGCTTTGCTCCCATGAGCCCACGGATCAGCAGTCCAATGCACCCAGGAGGAGGAGGAGGTGAGTGATTTCTTTACAGGCCAGTTCTGGACTAACTGTTGTACCCTGTATATACCCTGTATATACCTGTATCAATGCTGGAGTTTGGTGCCCAATCTAATGATAGATTTAATGACCTGAGCACACCCCCTCTCCTATTCTGTTGTCTTCAGTTACATGGTCTCTTCCTCAGGTCAGCAACATAGGGGAGGCGGCGGTGGCGGTATGGGGCGCGGCCGTGGACGGCGAGACAATGATTTGATTGGACAGACTGTCCGTATATCCCAGGGACCATACAAAGGTAGTTTGAGGGGAACATGCACATTATGCAATGAATGGATGTGCTGATTTATGTTTTTCCTCAACTGATTTGATTGTGACACGTTCACTTATCTTTGTAGGCTACATTGGAGTGGTGAAGGATGCCACAGAATCAACAGCTAGGGTTGAGCTTCACTCAACATGCCAGACCATCTCTGTGGACCGCCAGCGTCTTACAGCTGTGTATGTTATCAGTGGACCTGTACAGAGCCTGCAAAATTCCACAAAATACTTAATGCAGAATATAAATGTGTATCATTTACACAGTTTTACACATGCTCTGCCCTAGCATGTTTATTAAATATGTATGCTAATTTGATAATGACCTTTAGACACAAGTAAGAATAGCATGGCCTTTTTAACAGGTTTTACCATATTTCGGTATTTCAAGCTACAGATTTTCCCCCACAAAAGAAGTAACAAATGTATATTTTGAGAAACTTATGCATGCCCCTAAACTGTACTACATCCACCCTGGTTTGTGGTTGTTTGTTGACAATTTGTCAGAGTTATCATATTTCACGATATCATTTCACACCAGGCGCTGTTATAAGTATATATAAATGTTATAAGATTGATGGAACATATCTGCATGTTATGGCAAAACATTGGTGGTAGAGATTGGTGGTAGATTTCCCTAAACAAATGCTATCTTTACATCTTGGTTTCATGTTCTGACTGCCTTGTAAAACAAGTTTCAAACTGTAGCGTTTCAATCTTTAATTTCTCACTGTTTATAGGTGTTCTTTGTTGAATGTGTTAACCCTTGTTTTTATTAACATCTGTATTGTTGTTGTGAATCAGAGGTGCCAAGCGGCATGGAGGCATGACCTCCACCCATGGACGAACCCCCATGTATGGCTCTCAGACACCCATGTATGGAACTGGCTCACGTACTCCAATGTATGGAAGCCAGACACCCCTCCATGATGGTAAGACATTCAGAAAAGAAGACTTGAGTACAAGGATTCTCAGCCATTTTTGCCAGTGGCTCTTTTTGAGATTTTATGTTTAAACAAAGTTAAACATTACTTAAATTTGAAAGGTGCAGTAAGCAATGTTTGAGAAACTCTGTTGATATGTGAAATCCACACACCCCTGCCTTCGTTGCTCTGCTGTCAAAATAACAAACACACTATACAACACAGGCAGTGAATAACAGCTGGTGGATATGTCCCCTGCTGATTGGCTATGAAAGTGTTATTGTGTTGTCATGAGCAATCCAAGCCACTTTGTTTTTTCTCCTATTTACACAGCCTGGACTATGGACAAGTTCAATTTTAACACAGAACAGACTAGCATCTAGAAAATATTCACAAAATTGTTTGTTTAGATGTATGAAAAATGCTGTTGAATATTGAAATAAACATTTCTTACTGCACCTTTAACACATTTAAACTCTAACAGGCGGAAAATTGTTTTAAAGAATAACATTACAATTTGGAATTTGTGATTTAGATTTGAACAAGTTGTTTTGAACATAATGCAACTTGGAATGTTAGCTAGTCGTAATGCAAACCAGAGCACCAGTTCTTGCATCCCATAGTTAAGTACAAGCCGCTACCCACAGCTGTCAGTTTCAGGATCCTGAGTTTGTGGCATTCCAGTGTATTGACTTTTTACAGCAGCTGGCTTGAGTTCCTCTTTGTATCTACATCATGACTTAAACTGTCATTTCACCTTATATTCAAATTGCAAAAAAATCTGCCTGTTTGTACGTATAACTTAAGACTGGAATCGATGCTGATAACACACCAAGTGTTTATTTGTGTGTGTCTTTCACGCTTTACAGGAAGCCGCACACCTCATTATGGCTCCCAGACTCCATTGCATGATGGGAGCAGAACACCAGGTCAGAGTGGTGCATGGGACCCCAACAATCCAAACACACCATCACGGTGAGAAGTTGACAGATGTCTGTGTATTTATGTCTAAATATTTAATGCATATTTGTGTTTACTTCAGATGTAACATTTTTTGTTTTAGGCCTGATGATGATTTTGAGTTTGGCTATGATGACGAGCCCTCACCATCTCCTCAGGGTTATGGTGGAACGCCCAACCCTCAGACTCCTGGTTACCCAGAAGTGCCCTCCCCGCAGGTCAACCCCCAGTACAACCCTCAGACTCCTGGGACACCTGCCATGTGAGAGATCATTCATATGATAATTTATATTGTGATCTTTGAAATCTTTTACTTACCAGTGAGTATTTTTGCACCTCAGGTACAACACCGATCAGTATTCACCATATGCAGCACCATCTCCACAAGGGTCCTACCAACCCAGTCCCAGCCCACAGAGTTACCATCAAGTGGCTCCAAGCCCCGTGGGATACCAAAACACACACTCTCCTGCCAGTTACCACCCCACCCCTTCTCCCATGGCCTACCAGGTAAAGATTTGGTAACTGAATGGAAAATATAGTTGAATGAAAGTGAATACTTGGAATTCCTTTTTGTGCGGTTGTTGTCTTCTTTTTTCCAAATAAATTCAATAGATTGCATACTGTTGCTGTACATACGGATGTGTACAAGTGTTAGATCATAAAAGAAAGAGACAAGATGTCCAGGGTGGAGATGAGGTTTTTATTAAAGACACTTACTGTTCAAGTGTCAGCTTAGAAAAGGACTGAGTACACAGAAATCTAAAACAAAAAAAGTACACAACTACATTTCTCTGCTTGCTCAAGCATTTGGCATACTTCCCAGTTCCCAGGTGCACCATGTCTTTGTTTATCATTTCTTAACAGAAAGATAGGAGGTAGTTCAGCCTTGCATAAAGCTTTGATTATATGTTACACAGCATGAAAAGAATGGAAATTTATGTTCCCACACAAAGATACAGTCATGTGAAAAAATTAGGACACCCTATGAAAGCCTGTGCATTTTTGTAACATTTTTGCAACATTTTGAAAAATGTTTGCAAATTTTGAATGAGGCTTGCCCTATCTAAACCTCAGACATATAGTCTGGTGTGCTCCTGACTGTTGAAGTGAGAGTGAGCACCATTGTGAGAGCAAAAGAGCTGTCAGAGGCCCTCAGAAAAAAAATGTAGCATCCTATGAGTCTGGTAAGGGATTTAAAAAGGTCTCAAAAGATTTTGTAATCAACCATTCCACTGTCTGGAAGATCGTCTACAAGTGGAGGGCTTTCAAAACAACTGCCAACATGCCCAGGTCTGGTCGCCCCAGCAAGTTCACACCAAGAGCACACCAAGAGCAGACCGCAAGATGCAAAAAGAGGTCTCCAAAAACCCTAAAATGTCATCTCGAGACCTACAGCAGGCTCTGGCTACTGTTGATGTAAAAGTGCATGCCTCTACAATTAGAAAGAGACTGCACAAGTTTAACTTGCATGGGGGGTGTAGCAAGGAGGAAACCTTTGCTCTCTGAGAGAAACATCAAGGCCAGACTGAAATTTGCCAGAGAGAATGTTGACAAAGACCAGGACTTCTGGAATAATGTTCTTTGGACAGATGAGTCCAAAACTGAATTATTTGGACACCAGAGCAGAGGACATGTTTGGCGTAAACCAAAGACAGCATTCCAGGATGAAATGGAGAGTCCTGGAATGGCAGAGTAAAAGTCCAGATCTGAATCCCATTGAGATGCTGTGGGGTGTCTTGAAAAGGGCTGTACATGCAAGAAACCCCTCAAACATCTCACAGCTGAAATAATTCTGTATTGAGGAGTGGGGTAAAATTTCCTCAGACAGATGTCAGAGACTTGTAGATGACTACAAGAAGCGTCTCACTGCAGTTATTTCAGCCAAAGGAGGTAACACTAGCTATTAGGGGCTAGGGTGTCCTATCTGTTTCCTCAGTTAAAATAGGCATTTTTGTAGAATTACATTTACAGAAGATCTTGAAAAGACTTTTCTTCAGTTTTAATTGTTTAGTTATATTACTTTAATCTCTCTGTATTGTTAAAATTGAGACTAAATAACCATATATTAAAAAATGTTACAAAATACACATGCTTTCACAGGGTGTCTTAATTTTTTTACATGACTGTAAATGTTTCAAACTGTTTTTGCTGCCTTAGTTTTCTCTTATGTGATAAAATAATATGTAATTGAACTATGAACTAGTTAACTAATTATATTTGAAATGTCTTAATTCTTATCAGTTGAATCAAAGAAATCACAAAATCACAGAAATTATATGCATAGCAGTTTGTAATGTTTGTAATGACTCTTGAGTAGTAAAAGATTCTTTTATCCTACAGTATTAAATTGAGTTGTTTAACAATCCATGTGATCCTCAGGCCAGTCCGAGCCCCAGCCCGGTAGGATACAGTCCAATGACCCCTGGAGCTCCATCTCCAGGAGGCTACAACCCCCACACCCCTGGATCTAACATCGACCAGGCCTCCAATGACTGGGTCACCACAGATATCATGGTGCGTGTCAAAGACACCTTCCTGGATGGAGGCATCATCAATCGGACCGGTGTCATCCGCAGTGTTACTGTAAGTGTAGTTTTTGTGTTGAATGATTTTTGCCTCACTATTACATTTGGTTAACAGTCTCATTCCTTCTGCAAGAGTCTGCACAACATTGCAATAAAAGTGTTTGATATCAAAATCAAGTTCAGTTAACGATCCAGATCCAGACATGTGTTTGCTTGTACGGATGCCCGGGGCTGAATTTGGATTTGCTTGTTGTCAAGCAGAGAGATTTACTGCAGATAAGCACTGTAGCCATGTTTGTATTAGAATAAAAGTTTGTTCATTTACCCTAAATGTCTACTGAATTGCCTTCAATAGAATATTGTTTTGTTGCTTTACCACAGGGAGGGATGTGCTCTGTTTTTCTTCAAGACACAGATAAGGTAGTCAGCATTTCAAGCGAACACCTGGAACCTGTTACCCCAACCAAAAACAACAAGGTATTGCTATGTTTTCTACTGCTGGAGCTGTAAACCACATTTTATTGTTTTAAGAACATATATAGTACAGATTTATATAGTATTTTAGTACTATATAGTGAGTTATATGGTATATAGTAGTATAGTACTATATACAGAGTTATATAGTATATAGTAGTATAGTACTATATACAGAGTTATATAGTATATAGTAGTATTGTACTATATACAGAGTTATATAGTAGTATAGTACTATATACAGAGTTATATAGTTAGGTTAATCGTTAATCTCAAAATAAAAATTCTGAGACACAAAGTTAGCATTAAAGTAATCCATTTGACTTGATGACTTGGTGATATATTCCAAATCTAATTGTATGGTGAACTGAAATTTTATCTTTATTCACAATCAAATCTTGTGTAAACAGCCCAAATCAAATAGTTGAGTAACATCACACTTTACTGTTTCTTGCGTAGTGTTATAACATTCTTGCCAGTATGTCTGATAGAGATGTCTGCTGAGTCTCAGATTTCCATGATACTTTATGTAGCTTCAGGTGTTATGCTCAATCGTTGTGAAAACCACATAAATTTGTGTGAGCTTGTAGTCTTACCATTTCTTTAGGACCCATTAATTTTGTTTGTAATTCATTTCAGTGCTAAATTAATAAATGTGATTATGCGCTTCTCAGGTGAAGGTGATTCTGGGAGAAGACCGGGAAGCAACGGGAGTTTTGCTCAGTATTGATGGAGAAGACGGCATTGTTAGGATGGAACTGGATGAGCAACTGAAGATTCTTAATCTTCGTTTCCTTGGAAAATTGGAAGTGTGAAGAACCCTACTCATAAAAGCACACATTTTAATACTCTAAAGCAAATGTTGAGAATTAGCGCAATCATTAAACAGTTTTTCTTTTGTTTACCATTGTGAAAGTAGCTGGTCTTTTATTTTATTAGTGGATGCCTTTTTTAAGTGGATAGTCTGTTTTCTGTTTCTTCTGTGGCGTAGAAATGTTTTGGCAAACGCATGTCAAATAAAATGTGAACTGCGAGTTCCAAAATCCATTCTGAGTGCTTGCGTTAACAAGCTGTTGGCTGTTCATTCCAAACTTCGTATTGCTTGCCAATATTTGGCATGTTGACCATAGAGAAAATTCACATTTATTTTGTCTATTTTAATACTCTTCTGAGGACTTCTGCAGGGAAGACAAATATTTTCCACATCACATCACCTTAATGTCATGAAAGCTGATGTATATTCTGAGTGAATTAAAGTACTTTAAACCCTTAAGCCCCCTCTGATTTCCATATTTACTGATTTTTTTTTTACTGGATCAATGGAGAAAATCTCCCCAAGACCGAATTCTTTAGGAATTAAGCAGCTTGTTTATTAAAATACGATCTGTTATTCAGACATTAAGTACAAACACCAGCACTGAAAAGCTGTGGCTTTAACACGCCTTAGTTACAGGGATCATGGGGTTGTTCATAGTTTATTGGAAAATAAAAGATGGTTTCATTTTTAGGACAGGGGTGTCCTGAGCTGTGGAGCCAAGTGGCGCTGTTAATCTGCTTCAGCAGTTGCAGATGTTCTTTATGGCATCCAAGGGTTTGGTTTCTAAAGAGACTGATCTTCATTTGGACCCATACTTCACGACCCTGAAAAATGATCACATTACAGTATACCTAATAAGATACTGAAATTTGCCACTGAAACCTTGTAATCTTAAAAAACATACGTGATTAAAATTATATTTTTACCTTCTTGTCTGTCACACACTGCAGATCATAGTTACGTCCCATGAGCGGGTCCAGGGCGCCACGTATGTCGTCATGCTGCCGATCACATAACCGGAACAATCAATGCAGTGTTGCTTCATACACTTTATTATGTAAGATTGGAGATTACAGTTCATATTAACTTACTTTATACGACACATCACAGGAGGTTTTGATTCCAGATTTTTTCAAGACACTTTGAAAGTAGGATTTCAAGGAAATGGATGAGCTCATTATTGGTTTACACCATTGTGTTTCGATTAACAACATCAATTGAACTCACTTATCGATGTCATACAGTTTCCGAAGCTTGATTGCAGTCCGGAAGTAAAGAAGCGGTGAGCCCATAGCCTCATCACAGCCTGCACAAGTTCCGTGTTTAATCCACTCTTCCTTCCTATTAGACCACGCAAATCAGTGTTTCACATACACAACAGAGATCTGTGCAATTGCCTTTATCTACATTTAACAACACATGATTGCTTTGCATTATATGTGCTGGTGACTAACAGGTCATATTTACCAGAAGAGAAAGTAGTGCTTTGCTTTCACCAGTGAGGGCCACACCTGAGAGAGCTCAGGTTCAATTTCCTACGACACAAAATAATATCAACAAACTGTCAAATTAAATCCACTGGGATTAAATGATGGAGAAACAATTACCTGCAAATGAGAATGAAATATTGGCCAGCACTCACAGCAGTGACCAGTACGTTCAGGCCTACGAGAAATGTTGAAAAAACATTTTATTTTCTAAATGTTGGTCTTCATAATAAACCTTAATTATGAATATAAACACAGACTAATGTTAATAATAAAGTCATTTCAATCTGTCAGTGTATGACAGAATTATACACAACATTCTTTTGAACTGTTATTGTTTTTAACATTCAGAACAGCAGGGAGCAGATGCTGTTTTCTCACCATAAGCCATGAATAGTCCAGTTTTGAACAGTGTCTGGGATTTTGCAAACTGTTTTATTGGTCAGGCTCTGTAGGAAAACAGGAAAAGATGACTGATCGTGAAATTACATCAACAATCCAACACAAATGTATTGGAGAAACTTTTCAGCACTGTTGTTGTATACTAGACGTACTATGCAGAAACTCCCGGGCCACTGTAGAGTGAGAAACATACAAGTCCAGTTACATGAGCTGAAAACAGAAATGTGGAAATATGAAAAAGAAAGTTGCAATTGGTTTGCTTGCTTTTGTTTCTATTTTAAGTGTTAATATTTTCCATGAAAACATAGAAATGATGTCAGTGTTTCATAATTGCTGTAGTGGGTTGAACTAATGCATGTCAAAATAAACCATTCAAGAGTTATGTTTTTGTGTAAATGTATTAATATTCAGAATTAAGTTGTTGATAGATAAATTGGCGTTATAACTACACTGGTGTAATAAATATTTAAATACTTCAGTAAGTCTTACTGTCTCGTCACAGTATCAGAACAATGGCCTTCATTGTATGTGAAGACCCAGCCAGTAAACAGAGCAGCAGCGCACGTACAGAGAAAGAGTTTATCTGAAACAATACACCAGATCAACACAGTCCAGGAGAGTTTAAATCAGGTATTTTTGGCTTAACTTTGACTAGGAAATTTTTGAAATTTGTAAACAGATATTATTACCATTATAAAGCTTCATGGACAGCCACTGTAAACATTAGATAATACTTACAACAGGTCATGCTTGATGCTTCAGTATTGAGAGCTTGTTGCACAGTGTTAGTTCAGTTTTTGCCCTGGTGAAATGCAGAAATGAAAAACCACAACCAGGTGAAAGATCTTCATACTCGAGTCACAGAAGAAATGAAACTTCAATACACTGATCATTTATATGCTGTAACAGCTTTAATACATGTAACTATAAGAACAATGCTCCCACGTGTAAAAGCTTATAGCTGAAATACATCTGTCGAATCTGCTGGGTCTGTTCAAATCAAATCATCCAGATCATCCATTGAATTAGGTTGATGGTACCAAGCAATATTGTGCTAATTGTTAGATGATTCAGTTCAGATCAGTTTGTATTGTGACCCATTCAAAATAGTAAACTTTGCAGATTACGCAGAATTGTAATAAATAAGCACAACATGCATATTGTATAGTATTACAGAATATATGTGATTATATGATTAGATTTACTATATGAGTAAAATGTTACTTAAAAAGATGCTAAACAATGCCAACGCATTATACAACAATTATAAAATTCTGTTGCTATCATTTTATTATTATAACATTATAGTATAATAACTATACTATTAATACTACAGGGTAAATATAACATTTAATATTTAATATACTTTTAAAATAGTATAAAAACAGGCTGAACATTAAAGGACTGTTTATTAAATGCTTTATTAAAAATCTTTAACTTTGTAGCTGTGTAGTAGTTTCTGAAACATTTTACAGTTTTCATTGTTATGATCTGTAGGTATTGAATCAGCTTGTTGCTTGGCTGATTCCAAAGTTGCCTTTACCCGCCTGACTATACTTGGCTTCAGTTCAAAACCTCTGCAATGATCGTGTGTCCTTGTAAGGGCCCTAACTAAACAAGAATCAACAGGCTTCACAGGCAGCAGCATTGAACATGAGACATTTACTGGTAAATACGCAACCCTTCTTCTATATTCTTCCATAGTCAGCTGTGTAACAGGTGCAGAGCGCAGAGCAGACAGTCTACTTTTGAAATACTTGTGAAACAGGAACTGTGCGTTACAGAATTTTAGTCTGACCATTGTACTGCAAGGACAGAATAACAAACCTGGTCATGAGATAGTAGTCTTGTCTTTGAAATGCAGATTTAGTATTGTGTCATTTTGAAGTTTGAAATATGGACAGCAGCAGTGTTTTTTGAAAGACTGATAGCTTTAAACAACCTCTAAAGCAGTGATTCAGTGGCATTCTGAAATGATAGTGCTACCTTTATGAGCAAACAAATCTGTGTTTGTTCTTCTATAATAAGCTATTTGGTTGCGTAACCAAAATAAACAAAACTGTGTAAACAAAAATCACTTCTAAAACTGCATGGGATTAGAGGAAATGGGAAATGTGTGTAAACATTTTGTCAATTTGCTATCCAGGCGTCTCTCTATATGAAACAGTTAAACTGTTTTTCTTTATATCCAAAGACCAAGGAGATCATGTGATTATCACCCTCTCCACATTTAGCATGCGTACATGCAGACCTACACACACACTGTGGTGGACACTGCAGTAAAAGGGGATGGGATCTTTTCTAGCCAACCCACCACTATGCACTGTGCTCTGATTGGCTTGTTTCAGGCTCTGGTGAACAGCAGCTGTGTGTATCGTGCAACCCTCACGCAGTTGATGACCTTGGAAACTGTTACATTCTGTTGACATTACTTACTGTTTGGAGTTTATTAAAATATAGTAATAATAGTTCTGTAAGTTTAGTTTAGTTGGCAGAGCACATAACTGGGACATTAGGAAAAATTCACAAATGTGTAGACACTAATTTTAGAAAAACAATATAGTGGTGTGGCATTTTATTAATTCTGCAGTAAAACCTTAAGTTTCATTATAATATTAGGAATATCATGTTGTTCCACTACTGTATTTTAACTGGGAAAATGTGTACTTGACACAAACACAAATCATCTCTGTTTCATGCTTCTTACTATTTTTAGATTATTTTAGATTATACTTCTTACAGTTTTAATTATAAAAATGACCATGACACTGGAATAAGCTTCAGTAATGTATAACCTTAACTTCTGATGAAACAATGTTAGGGTAGAAAACATTAAATATTTCTCTATTTGTCTCTTTTAATCTGACAGAGCCTTCCCCGTCTGGTCTCACGGGCCTTTAGCACAACAGCCCGACAAATGAAAAACAGGGTGCCAGAAAGACAGAAAGTTTTCCTGGTAAGATGACTCTCACACTGGGATAATGTCTTATACTTTCATATTTAAAACAATCCGTTTAAATAGAGGATCCACTAACTTACATTTTTACAACTGATTTTAAATCAAAAATGGAAACTGATTACTGCAGCAAACAAACAAACAAACAAACATGTCTTCTATAATGCTCTGTACTGAATTTTGCATGTTTTCTACATGATGAAAACTCATTAAATGTACTTTAAAGCATGTTTATCTGCTCTTAATCTATGTCTGCCCTTTGTGAACCTGTTATCCTTTCACTGTGATCTTGCATGTACATCATATCTTTAACCAATTATATTGCAACACCCTATACTTCTTAAAGGGAATTATTATTCTTTAAACAAACAGTGTGTTAGACACTCGTAAGGCAGGTACATAATCCAACACAAACAAACTGCAGGCCAGCAAAGATAATAAGACTTGGCAGTATGATGTGGATTTAAAGATGTGATTTTCAGCAATACAGACTCTCTTAGCCTCGTAAATGTTTAAATTGCAAATGTCACGATAAGGGAGTGAAAGGCTTCATTCATTAACGTTAGATAGATATCTGTGGTGAAATCTGTGTGGTATGTTTGGAGGGGTGGTGGTTAGATCACTTTTTCCATAGTTGTTGTATATATAAATTAAAATTTAAAGTCAAGACTTATGTTTAGGACCTTTGGCAAGTCACAACTTATTAATAACTTATTAATTAATATAATGAAAGCATCCCCCAGTGGTTTATGGAATGTCTTTATGTAGCCCCTTATTCCTTATGTAATGTGTGTTGTTTTATCTCCAGGAGGACAATGGTCTGCCCATCCACATTAAAGGAGGAACCACTGATGTGCTTCTCTATCGTCTGACCATGACCATCACAATTGCAGGTACTATAAAAATTACTGGTTAGTTAAGTTCAGGTTAACAAATACGTACCAGTATTAAGTCTTCTCTTGGGGTTCTGTTTAGGCACTGCCTTTTCCTGTTACTGGCTGCTGTTGGCAAGTATGCCCAAGAGCAAAGCACAATGAGGACCGATGGAGAACTGTAATGCTGTGTAAAACTGTAACTACTAACCCATTTCAAATATCTTAATGAATAAAATGAATACTATAAAACATACCTTGGACCCCTTTCATACAGTAGCCTTTGATTCCTACATTACTGGAATGAATCACTTCAGTAACCAGCAGCTACAATCAGCAGCTTTGGAAAGAAAACCATGAAAATGCCAAGGCTGCGTTTCTCAAAAGCATCGTTTCTCAAGCCTAAGTGCATCTTAGAAGTCCATTAGTGCTAATGGTTCTACGATATACTTATGCTTACAATGCCTTTCAGAAAAGCAGCCCAGACATTTTGTGTTTAAACGTTGTTGGCGCCACCTATTGGCCAAAGCAAAAGCTGCTTCACTTCACACTTAGGCAAAAAGGAAATTTTATTTCCTAAAGTTAAAAAGTAATAAAAAACAAAACTCAGAATCTTGTCATTTTTAATGTCTTGTCATATTACTATAAAAAGTCAGTCAAGTTTATTACAGAGCTTTTGAAGGTCTTTAGAGACCGTTTTTAAATGTATGCATAGGTGCATTTGAGGTAGCCTTCCTAATTAAGCTTGTAGTCAACATTACATAAATCATACCAGCATTAAAAAAAATTAACTTTTTTCCAGATTTAAAATACAAAAAAATCCAGTTCTCATTTATATTTTGTTTTCACACATAACTAGTCTACACCCACTAAACCTTTAAAGTTAAGCATGAAATCATATGACCACACTGCACAAAATCACGTTTTCTTCATATTTTGTGGAAAAATGACAATACAACATTCAATCAACATTGGGAACATGTTGTGATAAACTTCTCTCTCTTACCCCTGCAGAAAAACTGCTGGTGATAATTAAAATGCAACAAAATACATAAACCAGTGCAATTAAGTAGAATGAATAAGACTCAGAATGCAACATGTAATACATTTGTCAGTCAGTAGTTGCTGTCAGCGTTATGCAGAGATTACCAGCGCATTACAATGTCAAGCACATGCTCATTTCCTTTCCTCAGATTTAGAGATGAAACAGATGGACGTGTATGAGGTCAGTATAGAAGCTTTCCCATGATGCTTTAGCGCAAGAAGCGAATGCTCATTTTATGGTCAATGTTGAGCTTCTGCAAAGACTAATAAACACAAGAAATAAAACAGCTTGAAACATAACTAATAATAACGGTCAATTGATGTTAAAATCAGTGCAAATAATGTGCTAACTCTGTGGACCCAGAATACTGGGCGATACCTTGCAAAACTCTTCAAAAGATATGGCATCATCTCCGTCTAGATCCGCTTCCTGTATAGTGCGGTCCGCTATGCTCTCCAGTTGCTCCTCTGTAACCTGCATCTCCAGCATGGCCCGGAGAACCTGTCAATCAGTCTCAGCTGTCAGTCACATTCAGTTTGTAAGAAGGTGATTTCCAAGACAGTGGAACAGATGGACCACACATAATATCATAATAATAAACATTCTGAAGATTACAGACCTTTAAAAGGTCATTCCTGGAAATCTTGCCATCCTTATCCAGGTCATACAACTGAAACACAACTACAGAAATGAAGTCAGATCCAAACTCATGAGAATCAGAGAGATTTAAAGGAATTCCTCTGCTGCTCTAGTTAAACTTCTTAACTCTTCTAATTAAAATTCAATATAGTTCAAGTATTTTAAACTGACAAGTATTCAAGTATTTACATTAATATGCCTACTAACATTATATTCTACTTTTCCAAGTACTGTGCTGACACATAGTCGTGTAATAAGCACGATAATGTACAATCAGGTTTGATTCCCAATGCCAGCAGGAAACAGCTGAGGTTTCCTTGAGCTTACTCCCAATTGCTCCTTGGGCACCGCAGTGCTGCCCACTGCTCCAGGTGTGTGTTCATGGTTTGCAGTGTGTGCAATTACAACTCACTACTTCAATGTATGTGCACTAACTAGATCGGTTAAAATGCAGGACAAATACGAAATATGGGTCACCATACTATTCCTGTACATCACCTCGCATCCCTCTTCCAGTTTACAATTACACGTACACTTGAGCTTGTTGATTCTGCTGTTGATGGGTTCAGGTGAACTGGGGTCTTTGGGTCGGTTCTTGTCAACAGGTCGGAAATGGGCCAAGATCCTCACAAAAGTGTGGAAATCCACCGTTTCCCTCCTGAGGGTGACATCATTACTTTAAACTACAACCCCAAATCAGAAAAAGTTTGGACAGTATGGAAAACACAAATAAAAAAAAAGTAGTGATTTCTTCTAAATTTACTTTGACTTGTATTTCATTGCAGACAATACAACAGCACATTATTTAATGTGTTCCTCATGATTTTTATGCTTTTTTCTTCAAAAAAACAAAATTCCTATTTTGGTACTTGCAACATTTCAAAAAAAGGTGGAACAGTAAAGCATTTACCACTTTGTAATGTTGCCATTCCTTTTCACAACACTTAAAAGACGTTTAGGGACTAAAGACACCAAGTGAAGAAGTTTCAGGTGTAATTTTGTCCCATTCTTGCTGCAAACAAGTCTTAAGGTGGGCAACAGTACGGGGTCTTCGTTGTCGCATTTTGCACTTCAAAATGCGCCACACATTCTGTATTGGAGACAGGTCGGGACTGCAGGCAGGCCAGTCAAGTACCTGTATCCTCTTCCTCTGCAACCAGGACTTTGTAATGTGTGCAGAATGTGGTTTTGCATTATCTTGTTGAAATATGCATGGACGTCCCTGGAAAAGATGTCTTCTTGAAGGCAGCATATTGTGCTCCAAAATCTCTATGTACTTTTCAGCATTAATGGTGCCATCACAGAAGTGCAAGTTACCTTTACCAAGTGCACTGACACAACCCCATACCATGACATACCCTGGCTTTTGGACTTGTTGCTGGTAACAGTCTGGATGATCCTTTTCTTCTTTGGTCCGCACACGACGTCCATTTCTCCCAAAAAATACCTGAAATACTGATTCATCTGACCACAGTACACGTTTCCACTGTGTGATGGTCCATCCCAGATGCCTCCGAGCCCAGAGAAGTCGACGGCGCTTCAGGACACTGTTAACATAGGGCTTCCTTTTGGCACAGTACAGTTTTAACTGGCATTTGTGGATGTAACTACGTATTGTGGTAACTTGACAAAGGTTTGCCAAAGTAGTCCTGAGCCAATGTGGTGATATTGCTTATAGATGAATGACGATTCTTGATGCAGTGCCGCCTGAGGGATCGGAGAGCACGGTTGTTCAGCTTAGGCTTGCTCCCTTGTCCTTTATGCACTGAAATTCCTCCACATTCCTTGAATCTTTTAATTATGTTATGCACTGTTGAAGGTGAAATAAGCAAATGTCTTCCTATCGTTCTTTGAGGACCATTGTTTTTAAACATTTCAATAATTTTCTCACGTATTTGTTGGCAAACTGGTGATCCTCAGCCCATCTTTGCTCCTAAAGAACTAGACCTTTCTTGGATGCTGCTTTTGTACCAAATCATAATTACAATCACCTTTTGACATCACCTTGTTTCAAATCACATCATTATTTAACCAATTTACCTGATTACTAGCCCTAAATTGCTCCTGTTCCAACTTTTTTTGAAATGTGTTGCAAGAACCAAAATAGGAATTTTGTTTTTTTGAAGAAAAAACAATAAAAATCATGAGGAACACATTAAATAATGTGCTGTTGTATTGTCTGCAATGAAACACAAGTCAAAGTAAATTTAGAAATCACTACTTTCTTTTTTTATTTGTGTTTTCCATACTGTCCCAACTTTTTTGATTTGGGGTTGTACAAGAAACAACATGAATGTGATTTTAGTTACTGAAACAGTAACTGAAAATCTTTTAAATGCATTTGTTACTTCTAGACATGACTAATGCAACAGTGTTTTGCCTGGCTAACCCACTACCTTTATCAAATGGATATGGGTTCCATAATGCATTAAGAAGTCATTACTTTTACTGCTTACTATATACTTTTGACTACTCTTTTACTAATTTTCTTTTATTATTCATATTGTATGCATTTATGTTGATAGTTACACACATGTAATCCTGTAATCCTCTTTGTAAAAACAGTTAGAAAATGTGCTATATAAACAACATTTGGCTTTATTTTAAAAAGACAATTTGGGCTACTAAAGGGTTTTTTTTAAAAGCCTATACAGAAGACCTGTGAACATGAAGCCTACATAGAAGACCCCGCTCTCTCCTTCATAACAAAACGCTTTGTGGCTTGTGCCCTGATTCACTCACCCCGGGGAAAAGAAAGCACCGATTATTCTGTCTCTTATCGGGTTCATTGCCAGTTCTTTTATCGCTCCAAAATCCTGAGGACTTAAAAAACGAGACAGAACAACAAACAAGACGTGTGACTGTTTTGAAGAGCTGCACTTCACATTTCACGGTACACAAGCCAACGTGATGTGTGGCGCGTCTCACCAGAGGTGACCTCTTCCTTCTTTATCTAGATCTTTGAAGCGGTCATGCAAACGAGTAATATGAGCAGGAGAGACTGGAAGACAGAGATCCATCATGTTATATAATGAAGATGAAGTACTACATCAGAACTCAACATACAGTAAAACCAGGCCAGTGAAATCATTATAAACAGGGTGAACCGATTGCAGCTTGAAACAAGATACCAAGTAACTAAACAGCAGCTGCCACTGTCAGTCCAGAACAGTTTTCCTAATAAAATCCGCAAATTTATAGCGCAGTTTCCAAAACTACAACCATAATGCTCAAAGTAACGTGAGAAACAAACACGACACCATGCCTGAGGTGCTGGTCGACACACTGACTGTTATTCTGTTACTTACAGCCCGTTTCTTGCATCAACTCCTCGACGTTTGGGATTCTTAACAGGGTGGAGTTCGTCGAGCCCATTTATTACAGTTTCACGTGTCCCGATCGCAACAACAGTTAAACGGGTCCAGGGAAAATGGAGCACAAAACATTACACGAAACGATCAAGACAAAGAGGTTATGAAGGCATTGCAAAACAAAAACGGAAAAAGTTGCAAAATGTTAACGGGATGGGCGTTATTTGTGCTCGATCTGCACAAGCGCGCGTGCCGGAAGGCTGTTGTTGAATCTGCCTGCGCAGAATAACGCGCTGTGATAACAGCGTCAACTCATGGCGTCGGTTAAGCGTGTCTAATTTTCATTTTATTGTATGCAACTTTATATCTGAGGTATGCATTTATATATTTTAAGTATGCATTTGTTTGCATCGCCATTTAATCGCCTTTTCTAAATTGCATATAGCATTTAATAGCAGTATATTCAATAATTACAATATGCGTTGTTCACGGAATGTGGGATGGGCTAAAGCAATGTTTTAATTACATTTTTACGATATATTAATACCTTAAAGGAAATCATTGCACGATTACACATACAGTCTGAAATGTTTATCAGTTCTGTGCAGTACAAATGATGTCGATGTCTTCCCATGAATAAAGCTTTGCGAGAACATAATCCGTTTGTGGCGCATCGTATCAGCGCTTTTGTACACCAGATGTCGCCAAACTCTATCATCAGATGACCGTCTATCCAGTAGTCAGACTAAAAAAACCCGGGCAAACCTATAACTCACAGGAGAGATAGAACAAACTATTGGTTCACATGGTCATATTTCTAAAAACTCACAAGAATTGTGTGTATGAGTCTCTGCAGTAATATTGTGTGTAATCACAGCTCAGTTTTCATTTCCCTGCACATACACATACGAATAGTTTCTGCTGTGGGTGTTTGTAAACAGTTCTGTTCCCAACACCAACCAACAACTCTCAATTGTTTTAAACTCTAGTTGCGTCAAGAGCAGGCTAAGATTACTAACAGGGGAATCTTACGTTAATACATCATAGTTCACATGCTGGGCAGAGTTAAGACAATGTCAACTGACCAGTCTGTGCTAAATATGTTACGGTTTTCGGAGATGTGGGGACTTTCTTGTCGTGTATACTTTCATGATGAGGACAAGTGTGTATGAGTAAGACATCAAAATTCAAGCCTTTTGTGCGTCATAGTAAAAATATAAATAAAAAAGACCCTTGCAGTGTTCATATTTTTTTGGAAAATTCCACGTTCTACATAATCTATGATGTCACAGGTAACGCACCTTGAGACTTAACTGGCAAATACCAAACATTTGTAATGTCATTACTTAATAAATCAATTTGCGTTTACCAGCTGATTACCCTTAGTCTACAAAAAAAATTATCATAATAGGTTAACATATTCCTGACACAAATAGCTATGTGGCGAAATTCAGGTAAATTAAAAGACAAAAGAGTCTATGTGGTGTGGGCTTAACAGAATGATGTAACATGGTGCATGTGCAGATGATCAGTCACAGTTACAACATCAAATTAATTAAAATGAAGAATTTCCTTCTTCATATCAGCTCTCTAGGTCAAGATCCTAAAATTAGTTTGTGACTTCTTGTCTTATATTGTCATCTCTTTCTAGTTCATTCTTACAGCACAAACTTAATGATTATAAATAAACTGAAATGATGAACGATATTATGCTAACCAAAGCTAAAGTTTAATTAATTGTTATTTTGTCCCTCCCAAATTAAAATGTATGTTACTTAATAAGGTAATGACACTATGACACTATACAAACATTAATAATCATTATTTGAATTGCTTGGCAGTAAGCAGTAATAATTAATACCCTAACCCTACACCAAAATGTCCTTGGCCAATTAAAGGCCCCTGCCCTAAATACAACGTTCTTTAAATGCTAAAGAAAAACCCTTCTGTAATAAATTCTGTGTGTTTAATTCTTCTGTATTCCTGTATGATTTTGCCTGTTTCCCTTATTCTAATGAATATACACAGGACTTTTGTTCTTACAATGTGGAGATAAATAAAGACCTGGCAACACCCATACAGTTGTTCTGCATTGGGTCTGTATTTCCCAGCAGAACTTCAGATATTGATCTTAAAGCAAAGCAGTGTTCTCAAACTCCTGTTCGTTGTTTACATGAGTGCTGATGTTCTGAGGGCGGTACTGCTTCAGCTCCGTAAGTCAAACAAGGTCTGTAACATTCATTGTTACAAGAACTTTTCAGCATGTGGTACATTCGTCAGAGGGCAATGATTCACAACAATAAGGAATGTCCCAGGGATACTGTTTATTTAGTAAGTCTAAAGGTCTGTTTAGTAAACAGGTGAGCTGACTGAGAACGACAAATTCCAGTGAAGTGTAACCCAAGTTATGACTGTACAGAGTTCTCTGTAAAATTAATTGATAAGTACCTACCTTACAGTCATGCCCAGGACTGTAAACAAAGTATTATTCACAACATTTTTTCAGATCTCACTTCTCTAAACTGTCATGCCTTACATTATTTGCTTTTCAGTCAAATGTTTGAGTCATTACAGTAAGAACTAAATAGTAAACAAATCACTTCCTATGACTCATTGAACCTCAGGGATTTGTCTCATAGAAGGCATAAAGATCAGTCAGATCAGTTACACAATTAAATTACTGTAATGACTCTGCTGACCTTTGCTCTATTACCATAAAAAATGAAATCTTCATGCTAATTTTTACAAAGAATGGACCCATGTTGAGTGTTAAGGAAGAGCATGCAGGCATTTACCTGTTGAAAACTTCTTCAGTTCTCCATAGGGTATAATTCCTGAAATTCACATCATTTAAATTAAACATGACATCCTCTTGTGTACATACCACAAAGGCCATTATTGTAACATAATACACAGTATGCCAGTGAATAGAGAGACGGTCATTATGAAATTAACCGTCCCTCTTCAAACTCTGACATCCTATTGCTATTTTCATAAGCTATTAGCAAACCACACTGCTGACAAGAATATCCCTTGTGAGCAAGTTAAAATGGTAAAACTGAAACTGTGTTAGCTGTGGGCACCTGGCCAAATGGAAAGGACATATTTCCTGTCTTTTGAACTCTTCAAGTTTTTTGCTCTGGTTTTAATGGTGTTTAAAAGGGTACACATTGTTCTTAGTTTGTCGGAATGCAGAATTATGTTCAAAGGTCTTTTCTGCTAATGTTTTTGTTTTCACAGGGTATTCCAAACTCAAACAAAACAAGAGAACAATGTCAAAACCTCTGAAAGTTCTAATTCAATGGATGGCACACTTGTGGGGAATTTGTGGTGTAAAATGTTTACCTGCTGTGTCATGACACTAAACAAGTAACGTGTGTACCACCTGGGTAATTTGGGTTTTAGCTTGACCTTCAATGTTACCTTGATTTCTAGAGGTGATGGTAAAAACCATTGCTAACACAAATAGAGGATTTGCAATGCTAATAGGGAATTAAAATGGTACTAATGTGTTTCTTTGGTTTTCGAATTGTAACCACACAGGGTGATGCTGACCACTGTCACTACTTATGAGCCCCTTTATCGCAATTGCCTTCAGCATTTACGACAAGACTGATGTTTTATCCTATTAATTCATTTTAGCAACGTCTGTTCGCCTTAAGAGAACAAATATGTTTCTTTTTTCTTTTAATCTTCACGGAGAGAGACTTATGCAGGCATTGAGAGGACGACCCACTGTGATTGTGCAGTGAGGTAATCCTAGCAATGCACACACCTAATGATTGTAAAACCAACTAAAGTAATAACGTGCAAAACTACATAACACATTCTCTTGAGGTATAAAAATGGTAATCATAAAATAAGAAATTTAAAAAATGAAAAAGAGCATGATGGAAAAACGGCAAATGATAATCTTGACAGAATCTTGACAGAACAATCAGCTTTTATTCTCTCGGATGATTTAAAAAAGAACAAACATCTCATTAGTGCAGAGCAGGTTGACAGGACTCTCCTGAGCTGGCAGCTAACAGCCTTTACCCCAGACTCTAATTGGTGAAATTGCTGAAGGATGTGTGCACTGCCTCCTGCCTCTTTATTCATGTAATCCTGTCGTGCTCTGTTGGTTGGGCTGCCTGTGACCAGTGACTGTGACTAAACTGAGTAACTAGAATTAACTAACCAGACCATTATTCATTTCTTGTATTTTATTGTTGTTTGCATTTAAATAAAGAAAAACAAACACGCTTGACAATGTAGACTTACATTTAATTCTACAGTAGAATAAGCGTGTCCTAAATGCTTTGGAAAATAGGTTTAAAAATAATTCAAAATCTGTATGCTTGGCAATCAAAAATGTGTGTGAAAACATTTTTGTTTCATAATAAATGCAATCTTATTAAGGATTAAAACCATAGTTAATTAAAACCACATATCCCATGTCAGTTTCTTTTATTCTTTCATCATGGATTTTGAAACCATGTTTTTACGAGCAACAATGGTGAATGTAAGAATCATTGATAAATACAAATACATTTGAGAAACCATTTACACACAAAAGAAACAACATGTAATACACTAATAACTGACCTTTTCTGAACTGAACTTTCCATACTGCTTCCAGTTTTCTGCTGTTGATGAAGGAGGATGTTGGGCATAAGTTAGCGTGCAAAGCCCCTTTCTAGAAAGAGAACCACAGGCAGGGAACAAAACATTTTCCAATGATCATACATTTTTTTGGAAAATTGCTTATCATAGTTTTTCCTGTCTTTATTATGGTAGTCAAAACCAGTTTGGATTTCCATTAGTTGTTTCACTCTATGGTGCATTGAAATTATAAGGTAAATTCACTTTTCTGATTTAATTTAATGTTAATTTATCAATAATAAATGAATAATCCCTAATTGACCTCTCTCACCCTGTTCAGTACATTTTAATCTCTCAATCTTTACCTTCCTATAAACTTTTAAGTGCATCAAAACAGGAACATACACCCACAAAAAACGCTTCTTCCTCTGGGTAGTGATTGTCAACAAAAAACAACAGACCAAAAATAGATGTGCGCCTTGACAATATTCCCATTTTGTAAACTGTATTTACATAATGTTTTTGTTTTGTACTACATATATTTTTGGAAATTTTTCCAATGATATATGAAAAGAGACATTATTATAGATAGTTCTGCTTTAAGGATAACTGGGTAAAATGTTGAAAATGTTGAAAATGATTTTCTGGCTTTTTTCCTAAGAAAATCTGTGGATTTTTAGGGGGACTTTCCAGTTACTTTAAACTGGTTCCTATCATTTCTGTGCAGTCACTCATAAAAGGTTTGAGCAATTAGCCAAATGCATTTTTCAAATCAAGCCACCGGCTTCTATATTACATAACTTCCTGTTTACATTCTTGAGGAAATCTTGGTCATATGAGTCCTAAAATGTCAAGATATTACATGTCATTTCTTTGTAAACCTTTTGAACAGGTAAATTTTGTTCAGTAACTGTATATTTTTATCCGTTATTCTCTTTAAATGAGCTGTTCAATGGATTTCTGGAATATCCAACTTGACAATTTCCTGTAGATGGATAGGAAGAGTTTGGTTTAAGTATGAACATGAACTGTAGAACTTTCAATATACAGTCACATAATACAATCTCTGACATTAGCAGTCACAGGTGTGGCATTATGCTCCGCTCTCAGAGATCTGCATGCAGCTATGGCCTACTGGTTAACAAGTCTGACTTGTAACCAGTAGGTTGCTGGTTTGAATTCAGTGTTGGCATGTAATAACTGCTAACTGCTCCCTGGGTGCAACCATGATGTCCATTCTAAAAAACATCAGGAGTTGCACCTTCCTGTGCTGAGTACGTAGGCCATATTAGGGAAAACATGGATTATGGAATGTCTTTAGCCCTCCAACTGTGGGCTAAAGACTTAACAACATGTGTAAAGCATTAACAACATGTGTAACTGTTTTAGACTAAACAACAAACATGTGCTGTCTGCACATGTTTGCACTTGTGCACTTTATGTGTACATTATGTAGCCTTGTAGCTCTGTGTTGTTCTGTGTTTGTGTAGCACCTAGAGCCTGGAGAAACGTTGTTTCGTTTCACTATGTACTTATATATGGTTGGAATGACAATAAACTCCACTTGACAACCTTTAATGTGAGTGTCATTCACTGTTGAATCAACACATTTCTGATCAAACTGATAATATGTAGCTGCCCTAGGCAGTCAGAGGGCTACAGAGAATTGGAATGCCTACATACCCAATATTTATAATTCTTTTAAAAAAACACTTGATTCATGTTAATTCAGTCAGATACAAAAGATTACTTCTTTTGTTGCGAAGAACCTATTAACCTAGTTCTAATTAACGTTTACATATTGTGTGTATGGGTGTGTAAAGCTTCTTTCCTGGCATGTCTCTTTTCGCAACCACTGACAAAGAATTAAACATATCTGAACACATATATTGTGTCACTGCTTAGCCAACAGGATAAAGTAGAACAGAGACACAATTCTGATACTGTTTCAGACCTTTGACTTGGATGATCAGTATGTTTTATAGACTGTATCACTCTCCAATATTGTACAATTGATAATGATGCACTGTTTGGAAAGTACATCGCACTAAAAGCCTAGAACTTTCCAATACTTTACTTGTACATAAAGTACTCAAAACACCCTTGGATTTGTTGAGCCCTGCAATTAACTAATGACAACTGGTTATTAGTCAACAAATGTCTACATGTTGTCTATGTGTCAACAAATGTCAATGAGTCAATGAGACGCATATGCCAGTGTGACAGTGCTTTTGTATTTTCAGTTTCATTCATGCATAGCACTTCCATTCTGAGCATAGCTACAGTTAACCTAGATTGGTTGTTTCTTTGTTACGATACAATATCAGCAGAGAAAATCTAGGAGGTGTCCCTCAGTCTGAGAATAGTTATCCAGGCATTTACGAGAAATATACAGCCTGATTATAAAACAAAAGCCATTTGAAATGCATTATTGAGGACATGACATTTATTTGAAGCCCATTACCCCTAACAGTCATTATAAACTGTTGTTTATAGTAGTTATAACTTCAGAATTTAAAGAGCTTTATTGCCAAGTAGGCAATTTTGCTAAGTATTGCAGTTTTTCAGTTAAACATTTTATTCTTTTTTTCCCAGCTAGTTTTCTTAGAAATCTCTGATTTTCATTTCAGTACCAAGGCTCAGGTTTTAAACTTCAAGCACTGGCTCCTATGGTTCAGTGCACTGTGCGCTGATGTGTTGTGCAGTAGTGCCCTGGGTGACACCAATTTGAGTTCTGGCTCCTGTTACCCTTTCTCATACTCTTACCTCTGAACTGTACTGTCAAAATAATAGCTTCAAAATTAAGGCCAAAAAAACCAACTTTTAAAAAAGTGTTACTTTCTGTCAGCAAACATGATTTTTAAAGTAAAGGTGTGTGTGGAAATTGGGTATGCCAACTGTAAATAGTAAATAGGACTGCGCAAAACGTCACTAATTTACACAACATCCTGTTATGTTTGCATGATTAGTTCTTTCTAAAGAGTCATTAATGTGATTAGACATGTTTGTTTTAAATGATCAAAGAACAGCCATGTAGTGCAGAGGAATATAAACAGATTCATCACTGCAGAGGAAACTGAGCATTGTTTAGATCTCACTGCTACTGATGCTTGAATATATGCATCATAGCCTAAGTAATCAGTTTTTCCAGTCTGCTTTAGTTCTAAAGATTGCAACTGGGGAACATGAGCTCAGAACTTTAACATGACAAATCAAGTGCGCACTTTCCTGAAAAATAAACAAATGTGTCTATGGTAAACAGAAATTTCTGACCTACTTATTCCAAGTTCTTCAGAAATGCTGAAGTGCATAGTCATAAGCCCTAGTTTTCGCAGAGGAGGTTTGAGAAATTCACGTTTCACAGATGTAATTTGTTATTTTAAATCATCCAGATCTGCCAAGTCTGTTGTTCTCAAGTAATATCTGTAAAAATGATATGCTCAGTTGTCGGTGAGATAACGTCTGTGATTGCCATTGTATTTTTACGCTTTCTCTTATGTTCTTTTCTCAAGGTGCTCACTGCGCACCTTGCAGTGGCGATTGCCGGCTTAGCAATCCAGTTAAGAAATTAAAAGTAAAACAGATTTTAGTGTAGGATTATAGGAATCTTTTAGAATTTTGGAAATGACAACCAAATCATGACCGAAATCGCACAGAGCCAAGCTTAAGATACTCACTGTAACATACCATCACCGATACGTAATGTCACCAGGTTTATTATAAGCAACTTCTTGGGAAGCCAGTTTGTCTCTATTATGAATACCAGACCCCTGCGGCTTTTACTAAGACGTTTATAAAGAATCATGATTAGAATAGGGTTATTATTATGATGTTTGATTATATTAATTCATCTGCCTTTTATGGAATTCTAAATGCAGGCTGAACAAGTTGCCTGCTTATGTCATAAATTGCAGTAAATAAACAGTTTATTGGCAAATCATTGATGCCCATCCCCATTTTGCCAGTCACAATCTTTTACAAAAAACCATTAGGATACATTTGAAGTTTAGACTGGCCATATCTAAAACAATAATGATTTACTGCAACATTATTCAAAAGATCTACAGACATCAAACTGATCCCTGGACACAATGCAAAACATTGTCATTACTAACACATTCTACCCCTCTGTTACATTATCTGCTGTCTGCTGGTGTTTTCCAGTATGCGTCCTGTTTTCCCTGTATGTACAAACAAAACATAGTGCAGGAGCTGTACAAGTTGTTTGGGTGGTAGGGGTGTTAGGCAGGTGATGGGGTCTGTCGGACCACAAACCTTGCTTGCACTTTGAGATGGCACAATGCCAACCCATCACCAGTAGATGCTTTGACCTTTTATCCACAAGCACATTCCATAAATTCTTCCCATTATTTGTTTAAATAAGGGTAACTGCATGGGAGGTTGAGAAACATGGATGATGTCCAGAGGATGGTAATTTGGATTAATGATCACACTACATTAAGGTGCTGATAAAAGACAGGAGTTGTAAAATGAGTTCGGACATCAGACTTTGGAAGACTGGATCACCACATATAAATAAGCTTACAAAATGATAAACGCAATGAAACATCACTATGAACTATTTTGTTTATCTTAACTTTTTTGGAAGTGCCACATGACTTACAGAGTTAAGTTTCACGTACCATTTAAACTATCATCTACCAGCTGGGAAAAATATAAAATCATGTTCTGTCTCTGGACAGCATAGATAGAAAGTAAAAGCATTTTGGGAAACAGACCAACAATACTGATGACTCATGATGGACCACAGAGATTTTTGTCCAATCAAATGCTGTGTTGAAGAAAAATGTCCCTATCTCTCCCTATTTCTAATACTACGTGCAGCTGACTAGCGAGCAGGTTCATGACTTTGATATAAAATCAAATTCGCTGTTTATGATAAAAGAGTGACAAGCGCTTTCATGTAGCCCACCCCAAGCATCCGGTTTCATCAGGAAATACAACATAGAACAGAAACCTGTATTCAGAATTACACGGGATCTTTAACAGTAAAAATTCCCCAACGTCTGTCCAGTATTACAGGCAGGAAGTATGTATGTTTTGTTCGAAAATTCTCATGATACTTATTCTCATGATACTTAACTGCATACGAAAAATAATCACTTATTGTTCCTTTATATGCTCTAAAAATGACTCAACAAAATATTTGTATGTTCAGTTTCTACCAAATGCTGCTGAATAGGAAGTTGATTATGGCTTTATGGGGCACCACCACAGAAACCTCAGCATATATTTTAGTATCCTCTTCCTGTTTATAGTCTCAAGAACCTTGCTTGGTCATACTAAAAATGTTTTGCTCTTAAACTAAACCTTGTTCTTTCTTTATTTCTATTCATCTTTCTCTCTCTCTCTCTCTGTTCTTCCCTCCCTCTCTCTCCTTCCCTCCCTCCCCTCTCTCTCTCTCTCTCTCTCTCTCTCTCACCCACCTCTGCTGTGTTTGCAAGGTCTTTGACCCAGAGGGATAAATCGTTTCTCTGACTGCTGATGACAGTTGGCAGCTTAGCGCCCCAGCAAGAGGTTAAAGGTCACAAAACTCTCAGTCAGTTCCTGGCCTAACAAATCAGTGAACAGCTCCAGATGAAGCAGCTGTCCTGCTTTCTTAGGAGACTGTTCTAAGATTGCTGGAATCAAGAGTCCACCTTGAATTGTAAAGAAGCTACGTTGAATCAGGCCCACATTAGTGATGATTTTGACATGTTTAACCAATGTATGGTACAAATGTTTATTTATACATGATATTAGTAGTTCTACCTGGCAAAACCAAAACTGTATCCTAACCAGCTGCAACTGTGACAAACGATGAGCAGTATGACATTTTGCCCACAGTGATTTTTACAATTTTGGTCCACAATTCTGCTCGGCATAACAATTTAAACATTTAAACATTAAAATGTTCTGATTGGCTGTGATTGTGCATTATTTCACTTTCATTTGCTTTCAGTGGCATTGTCCATTCGTATGTCATAATGATCATATTGGAACTGTTAGGTATGAATGATTTGTTTCCACACCTGGCTGAAAATACAAGCCTTTCCTGTTTGGTGATGTGTCAGTCACTGCACTTTTACCTGGTTGGGCCAATTTACTGTTGTTTGTGTGTAAGCATTACTGATGACATGTTTATGGTCTCAAAATATTTCTCTGTAAAATCTCATACCAGAAAGTTTGTTACAAGGGACTGGAAATATTTTGAAGATAGTTGTGTTATTACGTTTACTAGAGTAAGTGATATAATTTGCTATCTTACGCTAAGAATTGTTATTTGTAATCATCATGGGGGAAAACAGCTAAATTCCTAAGCCATACACGCAAGTTGTTTATACCATGCACACAAGTTTATATCAGTGTATGCTTGTGTCTTGCAGTAATGTGTGTCTTTTACATATTACGTATATAATCACATATCACATCATACCACTGCATCATTCTTAGGTCATGACATGGTTTTGCCAGGTTTTTTTTTCAAAACCGAATATATATACTTTTGTTGATTCAAACCTATTATATTATTATTTAAGATTTCTATGTCCAAGATTTTCCATGGTGCTACAGGGCTTCCAAGTTTTGATCTAGTGATCCTTCTTCCCCTCATATACATCATTTTCTTTAATACTCTATTGTTCAATCACTTTTAATGTCAATATAATAACGGATGAGATATAATAGTCTGTTGACATATATGTTAAATCATAAACAGACTCAATACCCATACAGTATTCAGTGATAAAGCTTCAAAATTTTTCCTATCATGCATCCGAATTACTCTCTATAAATGTGTTGGCCTGGGACACTTTGGTAAATGAATACTTTGATCTTTCAAGAACAAGAGGTGCTCCCCCTTCTCACTTTGCAATACCCCCTCCCATTCCATTTACTGAAGACTCTGTGGCTTTAAGTGTTGAAAGATGAAACACTTTCCTGCACAACTTTCTGTTTCATGTGGATGTACTGGAAGATTTCCATATGCAAAGACTATTATTCATGTTTCTCAGTTTTGCATAGTAGTATTTTTCTTTGGCTTTGTTTCCTTAGTTTCTCATTCACGGTGCATGTGTTGGTGGGTTACATTGTGGATGTGTTTTTGGGGAAGGTTTCTCTGAAAAGGGTCGGCCCCTGCTTAATACTTTATAAATATTCTTTATGTCATGCAGTTTGTGAGCAGTTTTTCACAATGTCTAAAGGGGAAATGGGGAAATGCTGCAGCCTACGAGATGAGTAAATCTTAACGGTGATTCACTCAGTGAGATTGTAATCAGGAAGTCAGTGTTGAAGTGGAGAGAAGCCAGTCGGGAAACAGTATACATGTGCAAGCCCTAGAACTAAAACCAGTTTCAAACTATCTAGATTTAATAGGAAAATGAGATGAGGTACTAGGGCCATAAATGTCCTTTTATGTTCTCTTGAATACTGGCACACTTTTGCATAGTGCTGGGAAATATCCAGAGACAAAAGTGCAGGGGAGTTTCAGACTCAAATACTGGGACAGATCCTTTGATGTCTAGGGAACCGAGGCAGCGCACTAGCCTTACACTTCTGCTGAGGTGTGACTCAAGAGAGGAAAGAGAGAACAACCACCATGGGAAATGACTTTAGACCCTCGCCCCCACCCAATTCACACTCGCTTCAGGCTTTCATGTTCATGGGAACAAGCTTTTCTGGACAGACAAAATGTCTGTAAAAGTTGGTTGCCCTCTCACCCAAACATAGCAAAGGCGAGACCTCTACCAACCCCCTTATGCCTATCTGCATGAACTAGGAACTTAATTTTTTTTTTGAGGTTATGCTGAATAAAGATCTCTAAGATCTGATCTGATTTAATCAGCATCCCTTGTGAAAACACTGCTGTAATCCGATTCACCCAGAATACACATATCAAGGGCCATTTGTATTAGTTTGATTATATAGTTTGATTATAGGTTTCTTCTATACGTAATATTTGTACTAAACAGATCTTCTTACTGTTTGGGTATTTTATAGGAACACATTGGAAATAAGCAATTTTTTTCTCTTCTAGCCGAAGAACAGTTTATAGGAAGTGAAACTTCTTTATGCCTCCATATGTTACACAGATCTGTCTCTGGATCCCGTAAAGCAGTCCATAAACTGACCACATGCAATAATCAATAACATTAGAAATCTATGGAAGGATGATGTTGCAGGGGAGTAGCACTTGCTTTTATAAAATGGCTTTGTGTAACCACTCTAATGTAAGAGACCTCTGACCCTAAAGTGTGTGTTGTTGGAGGTGACCTTCCAGTTCTGTGACTGTGAGGGCAAAAAGGGAAGCGTTTAGTAGCTTTTCAAAGCTTTTGCAAACTGTACTGGTTGGTGTTGTTGACAAACTGGACTGCTTTGGACATATTTTTTTGTTCTAGAAGAATTTAGGCCCTGGCCAACGTGCTTTAAGCACCACAGTAAGAAGTTTCACCAGGTAAACCAGTGCTTATGTCTGTGTTTTATTGACAGATTACATGAATATGCTCCACCTGAAGTTCCGTTTCCCAATGTTGTTTATCGTTGTTCAGAATTTTGTTCAGTGAATGGACAGACTGGAAAACCCAGTTTCAGGGCTAAAGCAAGCTGTCCTTCAATGTGTTTCCCCCTCGGAAATGCTCCATTCCACTCACTCCACTCACTCATTTCTTTCTCTCTCTCTCTCTCTCTCTCTCTCTCTCTCTCATTCTCTAAGTGAGAATGAAACCTGCTTCCTTCCTCCATCCCCTTTCCCACATTGGACCCCATTGTGCAGTTGATGGATCTGTCTGAGCTGTAAGAATTTAAACTGTTAACAAACATGCCACTTTAGGTTCTCTTGTACAAATCTCAGTCAGCATTTATCCAGTTATAGAGGCAATCAGTTAACCTGATTCTCAAAAATTGTTGGAACTTTTTATCGTTGTAACTCTCTTTGTAACTTTGTACAGTACCTTTTATGTTTTTGCCACCCTATGATATGGCTTAATTGTTTTTCTCACAAAATTCAAAAATTGTTTTGGATTAAAGTGGCTGCTAAATGCCTTAATGTAAATATTAACATATGATGCAACTGAAGCAGATACCCAAAGCAGCATCATTCTGATTCTTAAAAATCAAAGTGTATGTGTAAACACTTCAGAATGGGTTGTTTGTTTCTGTCTGTCGATAGTCTTGTAACACTGACTAAGTTTAGTGAAAGTGGCATATTTGTCATAGTCAATGTATGGTAACCCATACTTGAAATGTGATCTCTGCATTTAACCTGTCCAGTGAGTGGTGAATGCCCACTGCCAGAGTAGTGGGAAGCTAGCACTGCAGAAAAGGGGCATTGCTCAAGGGCATCTCAGCTGTGGGAATTGAACCTGTGACCTTTGGTGTACAAGTCAGACTTTCTGACCATTAGGCCACAACTGCCCCTAACTCTGTTTTGCTAAAGTCCAAAAGTCTGACAACAGTCTGAAACCCCATCTGTTATGCATTTTTGTAATTTACACAATTTTACATTGTAAATGACATAACCAGCAAATTAATTTGCATTTTTAAATTTAACTGAAAAAAATTCCACATTTTCTTAGTATTTGGTAATTCCCTTTTTGCTTTTAATGGCAGCAGGCATTAGAGTGCATGTGATCAGTGAAGTAAAAACAGTTCAGATTTGACATGATTTTGTGTTTCCAAAAAATCACATTTTCAGTGTGGTCTCAGACTTTTTGACCCCACTGGATGTAGAGGAGATGGGTTGAAGACAGGAGGTCCTGGAGTACAGGGCACCTTTAACCCCTTTATTTGAAAATTCCCCACACCCCACTCTGGGAGAAAAAGGCCTGGTTGAAGCTCCACTGTCTGATAAAGAGAGGAAAGGGACAGGTGTTTAGCCAGGTCTGCTAGAGTCATCTGTGTTAATGTCCCTGGTCACGCCAAGTCCTGCTCTGCCTTTCCCACGCTGCCCTGGGTCAGAGGGGAGCAGCCTGGCGGATGCAGGCCTCCCCTTAAGACCCCTTTCACCAAACAGTGGATCTTCCGATCACCATTAAAACCCAAAAGTCTTCAGCCAAAACCATTGCAAATGTTTATTTCAGGCAGGTGAGTCAGTAATTATTGCAGTCACTGACCTCTTTGCAGCCATGGCTTCAAATTCCAGACCACACTGTAAAAAAAACTTTGCTGCCTTAAATTTTTGTTTAATCGACATGGCTTTACAAGTCATTTCAACTTAATAGTTTAAATCCTGACTGGTGTAACTTATAAAAATAAGTAAGCAAATTTTCAACTATTTTTAATAAGTTACAGCAACTCAAGACCAGTCAAGATTACAAAGAGTAAGCTGAAATGACTTGTGCAGCCACATTGATTAAACTTAAAATTTTAAGGCAAAAAAGTTTTTTTTTTACAGTGCAGAAACTCTGGACATATTTATTCATAGATCATGCAGTAATAGCATGTTTGACTGATGCTTCTTTACAGTCATCAGGGTTATTTATTTATTAATATATTGCACATTATATTCACGTTTTGCTTTTGCCTTTTAGCCCAAAATATATCAAATATATAATAATTTATATGCATATATTAAGAAAACTTTGAAATGTTCATAATTCTTTAGTAACAAAGAAACCTTTTAAGAAAATAAGGCACCTTATACTGAACAATGACGCACTGATTTATGAATCCCTCCATCCCCAGCTAAAGCTCCTCTTTGGAGATCAGGCCTGCAGAGGAGGCATGTGGGGGGATGTTCTCGGTCCGTATCCCACTGTTCTTGTTTTCTTTATGTGTGGGAGTTTTTGCTGCTGCACTTTCTTCTCGGGCTGCTGTGTTTTCTCGAGCTGCTCTTTACTGGAATGCGGGAGACAATAGAGCATGTACATAAACTGTTATACAAAACAGTTATACTCTTTTGCACACTGCATTCCACTTGCAACTGTGCAATAACTATAATTTATACAATTCATCTACGCCATCCACATACAATCTATTCTGTTATTCTGTCACTGGTCCAATTGTATTTTGTATTTTGCATTTTGTATTTTACATATTTTTGTACTCTAAGTACTTTAACATTTCGTGTGTTTTTACTTTTTAGTATTTATCTCACAGTCTAACGGAGCATTCAGATTCACATTTCACTACTTGTTGTATTCTATATAACTTCTATATAATATATAATTCTTGACTCTTGACTCTTGTTTGGACAAGTAAGACACACTTACTTGTCCAGTAACTCAAGATAAATACCCTTATGTTAAATAAGGCAACATTAAATCAAGTGTCACTGTCGTTGGTCTGGAGGTTATTTTTAGCAATACATAGGTGCCCTTGCAGGGTAACCACAGGTGTGTTACACCACATTAATTAAAGACATGTTATTTAAGACTGTTTATAAGTCTGACAACCAAAAAGTGTTTTAAAATGTGTGGTCATGTTTTTGTAACAAATATAGCTTTTGCTTAAAGCTTGAAAGTGTGCTTGTACTATCTTTCTGTAAAAATTGCAAAAACAATATAATATATAAAACAATAATATTTTGTTATTTAATGTAATGACATTCAAACATTTTTAAGTTAGAGTCCAAATACTTTTAAAGTCTTCTTAATGAAGAGCATTTAGCTCATACATTTTTGCTAATGGGCTTCTGTTAATTAAGATGTATTGGAACTCACGCTGTTATGGTTGATTATATACTGCAGGTATCTGCACATCTTTGAAATTCTCATATATGATCACAAATCCACCTTAGACATGCCTCCCAAGTTTCTTTTCAGACAATAGCAGGACATCCATTGACCATACTGTTTGTTTTTTCCATAAGTTTGATGTGAGGCAATATTCTTGTTATGCTAGTTAAGTGTTTGTAGAGACTGTGGGACTAATTACAGTGAGATGGAAGGATCTGTTGTTTTCTTTTCAAATAAGATTTGTTGACTCTTTCTGTGGCATGTTTTTTTCTCTGTTTCATTAGTGACCATTATCACAGCCCCCATGCCGACTTTATTCCCTTTCCTCCCTCTGCATCACATCCACAAAATCCACTCTGTCTTTAGGACCTATATTTGTATTGGGCACTTCCTATTTGTTCTGACCTTCGACTTGCAGGGCTCTGGCAGCTGAGCTGTGGAGGGTGGTGTCAAACTGTGACCTCTCAGACTGCCTGCTCTCTGTGTAGACATCACTGCATTGGTATTCCCAAGAGCTACTGTGAAATGATTGCATGAAATCTTTTTATGTTAGAAAAACACTACCCTAGATTTCCATGCTGATCCAAGTTTGTTTATGCTGTTAAGTGCTGGTTTGGTGGTGGACCAACATAGCCACATTGTTCACCAGCACAAAAATGCATGGTTCTGGCTGACCAAGGGAGCCTTGCTGGTTAAGATAGTTATTAAGCCTGGTTGGGAAACCAGCATACCTGCATCACATGGTGGTCACCAACAGTGCTGATCTTTTCTCCACAGGGTACTTTTGGAGACATTAGCTTAATCATTTCTATTAAGTTAATGTAGAGTTGTTATGTTGTAGTAGATGATTATGACTGTGAAAGACTGATCTCTAGCATTGTGAAATATTTGTGGGGGGTTATGTATCCCAAATGTACGTGTACGCCCTGGTGTGTGTCTGGTCAGGAAGATGCACTGTTTCCTCCTTCCACTAAAGGAAAGAATAGGGGACTCGGAGTGATGAGTGTGCCTGAATAAGGCCCATTTCCCTTCCCATGTCAAGACCTATAAATACTCCAAAAACAGGAAGCCAGCAGGGAAGGAATTGTGGTCAAACTTTAATCCTAGATAGACAAACCCCTGCCCCTCTACACTTCCTTCCAAAACCCTGACCTCTCACACTACGAAAACACATGTATGTGTACATACACATCTCCAAACACATGCCTTAATGGTCATTCCACTAAGACCTTCCTTGAAGTTCTCAATCATTCAAGGCAGCAGCCAGAGGTTTAGAATGTGACAGAAGAGTGAAAGGTAAAGACAGTTAGATCAACACGCTGCTGATATTTATCAGACGTGTGATCAGAGGAGCAGGTGGAGTGTCATTCTTACATGATTTGTTTATGTCTCTGCTGGTTTAGGAAGCTCTAGGGTTAGGTAGTCTGAACTTGCCTGGCAGGTAGATGGCATGACCAAGAAAAGGCTCAGCCATTGCAAGAAGAAGCTCAATACTCAATACAATACCTACAGGCTGCACACAAGCATACACTCAAACATTTTAAGGGCTGAAATTCTTGAATTTAGCACTGATACATTCATACCTATTACATCAATTCTAAAATACTGGATTATTTTGGAGTGTGTACTGTTATTTAGGCACCACTAGTATAACCAAACAGAATTATAATGGCAAACACTCCCACTGTCTTTCATTTGTCAGACAAACAGATAGTCCTGCCCCAAATGAATGCCATTGGTTGAGCTAATGTTACTGTGTGGGGCTGATGAGAATGCTTAAAAAAAGAAGATGAATGTGTTTGTAGTGCCACAGAGACAGTGGGCACACACATCAAAAAATGACAAAGTTGTGGTTTGTTTTTTTATAAATATATTGTTTTCCACAATTTTTCCATGGTTTTATTGTATGCCCATCGGATGCAGATCTATGTTACTGCCCAAAAAGAAAAAGAGTTTAATGGGTATTTGTAACTGTCATGTTTAAGCATGTGTATAAATGGTATTTTCTCTTTCTGTTACAGGACAGGCAGCAGGCATGGACCTCAGGGACTCAGGAACAGGAAGGAAGGGGGTGAAATCAGCAGAGATGTAGAGACAACACGTGTCTCTTTATCTGTGTGGGCTTTTCTATTTTACTGCGCTTTCTTTCTCCACCAGTCTTCTGTCTTCTTTGGAAGCTTCCACTTCCTTCTGCTCGTCTTCCAGTAATTAGAAGGATAGTTCTATTCACTTATGAATGAAAGCAGTGTCAGGAGTCATACTGTGAACTGATGTTCTTTAAATGAGGAAGTGAATATATTAGTGTACATTGTATGTGTTACATCGTGTTCTGAAACTTTTAACAGTAATAGAGCTAGAACTAGGTACCTCATGGTATGAGAACGTAAAGGTATGTAGCTATTTGCCTTTAAGAGATAACAACTGTGGTACATACCCAACATGCGAGAGTCATGATATCAGATTGATGTTTCAGGCGATGAGCTCACATTCCACAAACTGCTTACTGTATTTTGCTCAACTTGCACAGAAGGTTAACAGAGGCAACCCACCTTACCCACTCTATAGTCAAGGAAGCAAGAAAATGTTGCTGTATATGCCGTATATATACTGTATAAATACATAGATAGACAGACAGCAATTAGACAGAGGAAGCTAAGGAACCCCTTCCTATTGTACAAACTTTACTGGCCCTACATAGCATCTCTTTTGTGCTACATAGATAATCACGGATACAAGTCACGGGTCCTGGCCCCTCCCAGCTTTGTGTATACAAATGCATCCTGTTTTGCCCTGCCACACTAGTCAGTTCAAATCTGCTGCTTTAGGCCCAGATGTGGCAATTCCACCAATCTACACTGCCGACTCAAAAAAACAAATCACTTCCCTGCTGCTGAAAAGATCAGCTTACAAGTTTAATTAAAGATTAAGTCTTTGTTTGTTAGTGCCGATTTGATGCTGTTTTAGCTATCTTATGTGATGTGCTGGTTATTTAGGTAAATTTAGTAAAGGAGCACCAGCACCATAATCTAAACTGAAAATATATACACGAGTTGGTCGCTGTAAACCTTCTCACCGCCACACCTGAAGACCATACAATCCTTCGAAGACTTCCACTGTATCATGGAAAAAAATACAGTTATTTAACATACAGACTTGCATCACAAATTTAATTAGCAGGGTGTGTTCAGATGTTACTAGATATCCTGATCATACAAACAGAAAACAAAACCAATTTGTTAAAAAAGTTAAACAAAAACATGGGAATGACGTTAATGGGAATTCTATGTGCCCTTATCATTACATGAAATCAATTTGGCGCTCCTTCTTCTTTCTCTTTCAATTTAAAATCAGATATTGGGGGAAATTAGTGTTATTATACTGCTCACACAAACATATCCTGAACCTATCCTGCAGCTTACATCACTGTGACCAGTTAGCTGCGATCGTCTCCTTATATGAGTGACACAGACAACAGCAGGGTTAAGATTTTAAGACTACTGCAAATAGAAAGTGATACAGAAAAGCAGAAAGAGGGAATGAAGAGTTGTCTAATCTGAAATCAAGCAAGCTTACTATAAACACTACAGGCTAAGAGTCTTTGTTACCATGAAACTGAAGCTGGTCATTGCTCAAAGCTCATTGTTTTGATGTTAGTAAATGAATATACTTCCACAAGTTATACTTCGAATACATTGTAAATTGCTTTGGATTAAAGCATCAGGAAAATGTAAAAATGTGTACAATAAAAGAATACATTGAAATGCAGAAGAGTGGTTTTGTTTTCTATTTACTATTGATGTGTGAACTAGTTATTGATCATTCTTGATAGACCAAATCCCACTTTGTTTACTGTAACCTCAAGACTAGATTAGTAAGTGCAAAAGACTGTTGAAGCAGGTGATAAATAAGAACTGTGCATGGCCTCTGTACACAGAGAGAGCTGAGTGCCTGTGGGCTGCTGTGATGTTGAGTGAGTTGAGGACAGATGTCAGATCACACCAAGTCCACGTCAACACTCCCCAGGGAGAGAGCGCTCCCCCCACCACCACCTTTATCAAGTGTAAGCATCTTGCTTTGAATGGAGGAGGAAGAATGGGGAGGTGGCAGGTGATTCCTGTCCAAGGGCCATTAATAATTTTCAGCAGTTTTCTCTGCTTTCATCTGCACTGTCCCAAGCATTCATCGAATAATTACTATATATACGTTATAGAAGAGCATATTGGATGGATTTTGGATGCATTTCATACATGTCCATAAGGGGTTGGGGAAGCAGTAAGTGATAAATTAAAACTAATGGTCTAAAGTGTACAACAGTATATTAACAGTTAAATACAAAAATAAAGAGATGAGACTGAATAAATTATTTCAGGATTTATTTTAAGAAAAATATATATTTTTGACTTTTTTGACAATAAGCACATACATAAACATATATATTTCTCTTTTATAAATACAAATTATTTACAAATTAAATAGTGTGAATATCTCAAGGTCTTTTATACAATATTGCATTGTTAAATTAATAATAGTGGTATAAAATATAAAAGTATCATCTATTTTGCTCTGAATGCTTTTAAAACAAATAACTGGAAAACAATATAAAACAAAAACAAAACCTATTCTGTTAAGAATCTAGATTGGACCCCACTGCTGAGGTTCACAAAACCAGGAAATCTTGACAATTATGAGGCTATCAGTTTGAACCAACTGGTCATATAGAGCCTTGGGAATGTCGGAAATAGCTTAGCAACAGTGATTGTTGACAGGATAAAGGTCCTACACATCATGTCCTGCTGTTTAAACAATTTGTACCCCAGACAACCAAAACATTTCTGTTAAAAAACATGCTAGATACATTTTTGAATATAAATCAAAAATGTACATATGCTATCTAAAATTAAGGAGTACCTTTTTCACTGAGCTATAGCACATTGAAAGCTGAGGCACTTAATTAAAAAAAGGATGTTTGGTTACAGTGAGCGTCTTTGATAGTCAAATCAATTGTAGGCACTAAATACTGTGTATATAATAAAATTAAAAACACAGACAATTAAAACAGCAGGTTTCCAAGACCTTAGTTCACATTGTTTGCTGATGAAATGGCTTGTTTCAATAATTGTGATTGCTTTTCATCACATATCCATAAATGTTCAAAAATAGAATTTCGAACCATATCCGAAAAATACTCTATGGTCAGAGTTCTAGATCGTTCAGTTGCATGTCATTGATTGGGCCAGCAAGGCCTCTTGTGATACATGAAGGAAGATGAACCTCTGAAAGTTTTTCTTTTTAAAGTCTCATGAGAAAAACAAGACATTTCAGAGTTCAGAGATCCTTGATTCTTCTCAGCTCTTCTAGAGAGTTCTCATTCTTTATGTACATTTTAAATATGATGAAATATATATTTAAATCTATTTGGGATGTTAAAAAGAAAAAAAATGTGCAAAATATGCAAGTTATTCCTCTAGTCTTCAAGTCCATTCTGTTGCTTTGTCTTTGCAAAATCATTGTCCATATCAGGAAGTTGTCCTCCTTTCTGAGCAGCACGAATAAATAAATAATATATGTATATATACTCTTTTAACTTCTTCCTATTGTCTTTTAAGACTGTAAACATTTTTGGTCATGCCCGTCTGTGGTTGAGGTGTTCCAGATTGAAGAATACTGTTAAACCTATGGAAGAGAAGAAAGAGAGAGAGAAAACAGTTAAACTATGTTCGGCCAGCTTTGCAATGCCTCCATTCAGCTATTTTAGTCAAACAAGGCTAAGTTCTATTTACTTGAACAGGGGAGGACATATATCTCCAAAATTGCTGGCTACGGTCAAAATTAAATATATTTCCGACCACTTATCAAATCTGACATCAACTGTAACATAAATTATGTTTCTTAAGCTCACATTTTGCTATAAAACAGGCAATTTAAAGATTAAAGATTGCATCAGGTACTGCTCATGCACAAAGGCTGTCAAGTAACTGCAACACTGTACAGAGCACCTTCCCCAGAATATGTTGGTGTTTAGCAATTGGCTGCTTCTACTAGGAGGTGGGACTTCCATCACTATAGCGGCCATATTGGGTGTGGCACTTTTCCCCATTCATAGTAACAGAACTAAAGTATCTTGTTAATTCTATGTTTTGGTGAAGATGCTTACCTCAGTAGCAAAGACACATTGTTCTATGTTTTCAGGAATGATGTAGACAGGATGATATAATCCCTCTTTCGAATAGTTCAAAGGTGGAACCAATAATGTTGATTCTGAGTTTTTCCTGTAATGGAGGACATAAATAAACATGAGTTTGATACATTCATTGTCATCAGTCCACCAAAAAGCAGAAACAATGCAAAGTAAATGAAAAAATTAAGAAGAACTTACAGCTTGTTATTTGTGTGTTTCTCATCTATGGTCAAATTGTAGTCCATTATCTTCTGCTTGTAATTAGATTTGTCACTGGAATGGCTGTCCATGGTTGTTGAGCTGAAAGCAACATCCTTATTGGACACCTTATAGAGACCACCAGGAATGAGAAAAGACTCCTTCTCTTTAAGGCCTAACATTGAGTTGGGGGTTAAAGATGCCTGGTTGTTGACCGTCACCAGGTCGTTGCATACGGTGGTCGAGGTGGCTTTGCGGCCCTGTCTTATCTGTCTCAGGACCACAATGGCAGCACAAACCACCAGGGTGAGTGTGAGAAGACCCAAAGCAAATAAAACGGCCAGGGCAGCTGGGAAAGGAGGGCTGGACACAGGGGTGGGCTTCTCTCTGGGGTACTCACAACGGGTACCCATGAAGCCTGGTGGGCACTGGCAGACAGGCCCAGAGAAGTGGGTGTAGCAGGTCCCTCCGTTCTCACAGGGCATGATGCTGCAGGCATCGGCACGGACGTTGCAGTCTTTGCCTGTGAAGCCAAGTGTGCACATGCAGGTGTAGTCGTTGATACCGTCCACACAGGTGCCAGCATTTTGGCAGGGGTTGCGGGCGCAGTCATCAGTGTTTATTTCGCAACGAGAGCCTTTGAAGCCAGGACGGCATTTGCACATCAGGCTGTGACCCAAATCAAGACAATGGCCACCTTCAAAAAAAAAAGAAATGCTTAAAATCCACCATGTAGTCACAAGCCATGTTAAAACAATGACCTAAACATACCTTCAATGTAATTTAGCTTAGTAAGAACTTTCTGTACATTTATTAGACGAGTGAGGGATATTGCTACATACAGCTCTATCTTGCCTTGCATATCAGTCTAGGAGCCACAGTGGCGTCTTTCTGGCATGTTTATGTAGCATGGCTTTCACCAGTGATAATGTCATGCACAGTGAATGCATATAAAAACAAAAAATGTGAGGCAACAGGAGTAAGAAACTGCTAGAAAACAAATCAGTATGTTGCCTTAGGCGGAAGATGATGACAGGGAAGAATGCAGAAGCCCTACAATCTGTTGATTTGGGACTACATAGAAGAGCTTTAAGGAGTGGGAATATGCTTACCATTAGCACAGGGATCACTGCTGCAACGGTCAATCTTCTTCTCACAGTTGGAGCCCATGTATCCAGTAGGGCAGCGACAGGAGTAGCCACCGGTCTCCTTCTCCATGCAGGTTCCTCCATTGAAGCAGGGTCTTTCAGCACAGGTTATAGCACTGATTTCACAGTTCTTCCCATAGAAGCCTTTAGGGCATGTGCAGGAGTAATCATTTACCAGATCCTAAGAGAAAGAATAAACAGGCATTTATTTTTAGGCTCTAAGGAGAAAATGTGCTGAAGAGACATCAGTGATCATCATCGTATCACAGATGCAATCATTTAATGGCTTACGTTGCAACTGCCTCCATTCTTGCACGGGTTGCTGTCGCATTCGTTGGTCTCTATTTCACAGTTTGTTCCACTGAAACCGGGCTTGCAGGTACAGGTGTAACTGCCCTGGCCAGTGTTGCTACAGGTAGCGTCATTCTTACAGGGCTTGTGATTCGTGCAGAAATTCAAGTCCTGATTGCAGAACAGGCCACCCCATCCTTCCTTGCAAGTGCACTGCCAGGGCTCGCTGCAGGTGCCGTGTAAGCACCCCGGGTATCTGTGGCACTCATCACAGAGGGGGCCTTGGTACCCGAGGCGGCACTTGCACTCACCAGGGGCCTCACAATAACCATGCTCCTCACTACAGCCAGACAAGCAGATGGCTGTTAAAAAGGAGAGGGAGAGAAAGGGGAAATTAGAATGACTGGGCATCATAAAACAACCCCCCTTCTGGAGGCTCAGCCACATCAAGAATTTGTTAAGTTCAAAACTAAGCAGCTGGGACGCGCACAAAAGAAACAACGCGTGTCCTTGTTAACCAAGCTCCTTGCTTTCATTGTTAGGGCCAACAAAAGAAGTGTATGCAACTCAAATTAAGGTTTTTAAGAGCTATGCACAGCCTGCATTATTCATTTTTTTATTTGAATTATTTTGTGTATAACATTTAAACATATGTAAGTTATATGTATAAAACACTTACGTTCTAAGCAGTATTCGCCTTTCCATCCAGGCAGGCAAATTCTGTTCCCGGCGGCATCACAGCTGAAGTGACCGAACGGGTCATCCCGTGGGCGGCAGAAGTCAGAGCAGTCTTCGCCGTGGTAGAATTCATCACACACTACGCGGTAAGAGAAGCGCAGCTCGCTTTGCTCTCCAAGATGCACATCCTTGGACCACTCCTCGCCGATAGCGAGTCTTCGTTTGGTGGCCAAGCGGCTGATCATATTGTTCAGATTGTCTGAAATAATTCAAATACAACTTTATTAAAACATTGCCGTATAATATAAAAGCGGACGTGTTGTTATTTACTAAAACAACACGGATGAGAACAACAAACGGGGCGTACCTGTTGACTGTTCAGAGGACTCAGCGTTCCAAGCTTCAATGATCAACGAAACAGTTCCCTGTAAAAAAAAAAAACAATGGATTAAGCTCTGGAAATAAATCAATATTATTTTAACAAAACTTAAGGTCATGCTAAATAGCATGAGACGTGTTTTGGAGAACTTACCGGCCACTTGAAATTAAAGGGCACCCGGATAGGCGCGCTGCTGGAAATGGCGCTCTGGTCTGCGCGGAATATGTCGGTCACTCCGGTGCCGTAGGTGCACGGCGGCTCAGGTAATATGACATCTTGTGAGTGTTTCAGGCAAACACGGAAAAAGATCTGGCAGTCCGTAGACCTTTTACATACACTGATTGTGGTTGTGAAAGAGTGCACTTTCAACTCAAACACGCCAGATGATTCCGCCTGTGGGAGTAAAACGATGCGTTATCAGCACACTGCACAAACAGTGCAAAACTTACTCGTGTAGGGTTCAGGGTGCAGCTTGCATTCAAAAGTGCATGTACAATACTCACCAGTTGCACTGATATCAAAATGAAAAAACACGTCGATAAAAATATAGCCATGTTGTATCTTCTTGTCTGCTATTGAACGATAGCAGACTGCGAAAATAATCCGATATGAATGTCTGTAGTGGTGTCCACAATTTAAGGAAAAAATCGTTTGAAGGAAATATCGCAAAACAAATGTGCAGGAGTGAAATCCAGTATTTAAATAGGAATCTTAGATTCGTTTGTACAGGAACCTGAAAGCAAAGAGAAAGAGATTTCTGGCTCCAGGGCTGAAGGACTTTGAACCCGTCTCTTGAGTTTTGTGGTGTGTGGAGAGCTCATAGCTTTTATATCAGAGAGGGGGCGTGGTTTTCTATGCAAATGAGCCATACATGTGCCTGAGGGATTTATTCAATGAGTCCCTAAATGTCTTGATTTTTAGCTTTATGTTTAGTACAGTAAAAGCGGTATTACATAATAGCACAAACATAAGCTGTAGCACCGTATCATTCTCTGGTAAACCATTTAAAGAGGAAAGTTTTTAACAGTGATCATTCATTAGGCAAAAAGTCAAGTCAACCTTTAAATATTAACTTTTTTATTACCTTCAAATCACAGTAATAAATCACGTCCGTGCTTTGTCGTCTGCTCAATAATAAAGAATAATGATCAAATAATTATTTGGGCCGGTATCAAACATGTTCGTTTTAATTGTATGTTAAATGGTTTAACATCGTTTAAAAGGTTTGTAAAGGTACTAATGCAAATTTATCCTCGCAAAAAAAAATGTTTATTGCGTTTTCTTGGTTGTCGCGTGCCACGCTATTTTCTGGGTTTGTTTTCGGCTCGATAAAGGTCCGATCGCAGAAAAGAGGGGCGGCTGGGGGACTGGCACACCCCCTTTAATTCAACCCTAAAATCTGTAATTGTTCTGACGCGTGTAAGTCGTTAAACCGGCAAGCGTCGGAGGGGTACTTTATTGTGCCCTGGAAAGATCCGGAGGGCTCTTTTGTTACCTTGGGTTTGGATTGTAGGTCTTTGGTAAAGGGGGGTGAAATGGTGGGGGTTGCATAGAAGAGCATTTAAGATTGCAGATAATTGCTTTCTGGGGTAAGAGTGTGTGCTGGGAGTGAGGATCCACTACAGCTGTATGATAATCTCGGCACCTGCGCACATTGCCGCTTCGCTCTCCTGATATATACACGCACCACCTCTGTGTCATTAAATCATCCCCAAATGATGTTTTCACCTATTTCTGTTGTATTCAGTATGCTTAATGATCAAAACTAACCTCACCTCGTTTTACTTTTCATGCTTTTAAATGCCAGAGCAGGGCTGTTTTAATGCTTTGTAGCGCAATTCATCTTAATATAAGCTGTTGCTTTCCATGCTTAAATGTGGTTTTCACTGACTATAATTTAAAACATCCACACCGATTATATGCAGTGCATACAATGCACGTGGAAAATGGGTATCTTGTTGCATTAAATCGGGTATTTATGAAAGGCACTACAATACGGCATGAAAACTTGAATTATACGTCTAACTCTCTAATTTTACATGCTAACCTTTAGGAAGGTTCTTGGCTATGTATTGTGGCATCACTAATGTAAACAGAGAAGACACGGGTTACAAACTGTTGCTCGTCCTTTAGTGATTTTCTATTGTGATTGTAATGAGGACAGCGCTGGCCCCATCTTACCCCTGGCACGCTTTGCCCACTGGCCCCCTATATGATTAGGAGTTAAGAAGAATTGCTATTGTCAGTTTATTGTCGGACCATTATTAGGACAGTCTGGTTTCTTGGCTTCTGATAAACAAACAATGAACACATGAACAAGTGTTAATATCTGGGTAAACAAGAAAAATGTCCCGGCAAGTAGTTTTAGTTTTGCATGGAATTGCCAGAACCAGACCCTATAAAGAACTGTTATCCTAAAAACCCTCGGACACAAGTGCTTTTCTTTTTTGAGAAATGCGTGCCCAAGCTCAGATTGATGTTCTCAGTGGGGTACATGTTCAGCCAAATAAGTGTTGTGTGTCCATTATGTCCATTTCACAAAGAGAGCGATGAGGGAAAAGCGAATAAAAGTCACAAAATCAATAGCCATCTGGCTCAATCGAATACACGCATGGCGCATCTCCAATGTTTCCAGATATTGGTGAATGATCAATCAAACTTACATGAACCCCCATCCTCAGGGACAAGTGTGATAAAGTCACCGCTGTAATAGCTTCGGCGCCTGTTTTTGTGGGTTACAAAAATAAAGACAAGTTTCATTATGGAGTCGCCGTTTTGCGCGCCACAGCTTAACACTTTCACATCCACGGGTCTGCCATTCAGACGGTGTGAGTTTGCTGAGATAAAGCGTGCCTGCGCCTGTCAAATCTGGGAGAGGAGGAGGATTGGGGTGGGATGACACATGGCGACAGTTTTGGAGAGGTGTTAGTCTGTGGCAGAAGGCGCAGCGCATCCATAAATGTGAATTGGTGCCCTCCGTCCAGGTGTGAAACGCGACGCGACGCGCCATGCTTGGCGCAGACGGGTTCCCATGCTCTCGTAGGGGTTGCTTTATTTGCACATCATTTGTTTACGCTTTCGGTCAACAATCTGTTTTGCTGAGGTCGACACCGGAATTGGTTAATTCAGATCATCTTGTGTCGTGATACACAGTGCGCGGATTCACATGCAAGCTATTCCACGCTATTCAGAGGTTACCATAAGGGCACAATGGCACGTGTCCGTCTGTCAAAGACGGAGGTGTGAAAATAACAAAATAATAACACCTCGCATTTTGTGTCGCTGACTTGCTGCTGGAACAGGTCGGTGATCGGTCAAAGAGGTTATTGGCATTGTATGGATGCGTGTGCAATCTTGCGCAAAGAACGGATTCGAGTATTGGCGTAACAATACAGATACATTGATTTGAATTAGGTTTAATGAATTCAAATTCGTACATAAACGGAAGGAACATCAGCATTTACATTAATTGGCTCTAAAATGTTTTATGGTGGTGCAGATGGGCCTCTGTAAACGTGCCAAAGAAAAGAAATATGGGAGAGACCCTGAAAATTGCGATATTTGCAATTCAATTAAAAAAGATTATCATGTATAACCAGTCAGCTCAACGACACAGACAGCATTCAGTAATCAAGTATAGTGTTGTAACTCTGTATAGCACTTCTCGTATTATTGCCTCCCTATGATGAACAACTTTATTTCCCTCTCTTCTTTAGTCAAACAATGGTTGAGAAAGAACATTTTTAAACATTTTCACACTGACCCAAATTGTTCTTCCTTGAAAAATATTGTATACCATATTGCATCCAGTGCTGCTGCAATCATTTAGTCATCAGATTAAAGCTGAGTGACCCAAAGCCAACAGCTGCTTTTTGTATCCTGTTTCTCCTGATCATGTAAAAAATGCTGAGGTTATGTGTGTTAGGCTATGGTGAGTAACTCTTCACTATGAAACACATTGTTTATGAGCTGAACTCAAATCAAGTACAGTCTGAAGTGTTCCAGTTAATCTCCAGGAATGTTGTATGTTTGCCCAGGAAACTAGTTCACTTCATGTTATACACAATACCAGACTGACAAGGTACAGATGTACTATTTATAGGTTAAGACATGTTAAAACCACATAAACCACACATCTGCTCTAGACTAGATAATACAGGTATTTAAACAAAATACCACACTCATTGTATAAAGTTTTGGTTTGTTTATTGGCAATATTCTAGGTGGTTCACTGTTCACATCAATAGCAATACAAAGAACATTCCACAAGCGTGTCTTTAGACGTGAAGGGTCATTCTGGACAAGGGAAATAGCACCGGAGAAAGCTCTTCTTATTTGACTTCACATGATTAGAGGTTCTCCTTAACATACAGCAACAGTATCATCATGACAACGACTCTCACTGGCAGCATGAGGACCCATAGATGGTTCTTCTTTAAGTTGACGTCTACTTATGAAGTCATGTGCCATGTGACAATGTACGTTTAATATCAGGCTACTGCCTACAGTAGGACCTACATGATGGAAACAGTATCAGTTCATCAGTTTATGTGGTACTGCAGTTCTTTGCTTTTGCAGAGATAAAGGAGCCAATCAGTAGACAGGAATTGGTCTAACCAGGATGAGTTGGACCTGTTTTAACTCCTAAAACAGTTTGTAATCATCAGTGAGGTCATACATTAGAACACCTTATTTGTGTGTCTGCTGTCCAGGAAGTGCCATCTCCCACACAGGAATGGATTTTTGTAGCCAAGCACCTCCCATCCAACAAGGTTGCATCCATTCAGTCTAGATGATTGTATGTTTTTGCCCACTGTTAATCTTCTCTCCTCCATCCCACAATTCCACATACACTGTCCATCTATTTGACTATGGCCCTTAATCTCAATGGCTGGTCACAGTCCAGGTTGGATTATTTTTGGTGGGTGTGAGTAGGACAAGCCCTCAATGCTGCTTCCGGGACCAGAAACGACCCGCAATGGAACCTAATGACAATCCCTGTTTCTTCTGTTGAGAAAGTTCAGAAAGTCTCTGCTCCTCCTCCTACACCCACAAACAGAAACACACATCTTCATTACAACAGGTCACAGATTAACATACAAATTATGAACTGGCAAATAAAAAGAGTTGTGTGCTCTTCTAACATTCAGAGTTGCTAAGGATCAATACTACTATGTAGGTTTGTGATAGTAAGTGTAGTTGACACCAATTATATCAAAACAGGCCTATTTAAAATTAACTAGTGAAGGGAGGTAATTAGAAATGGTAATAAAACAAAATACCTGTGCAAGCTGCGCTTGTCTTCGTTTGAAGGCTTCAATAGGGTCCTCTTCGAGGGCGTAGTTTTCCAGCACTGTACGTACGTCTTCCACTCCACTGATGGCAATAGCTACACATCATATAAGGTAACAAATGATTTGCACAACAATATAGTCCAACAATACCTATTTGCCACATTTCTGTTACAGGTGACCACATATATAGGATATATATATTACTTTTAAGGAAGGCAGCCAAGTCATAGAGTGTGCGGTCCTCTGAGTTTCCATCCCACTTGTGCAGGGCCAAGCCATTGAAAGGCTGAAGACCGAAGGCTTCCCTTTTGCAGTCTACAACAATCACTTTAGAGTTGTCTCTGTTCAGACAAGACACGTCCTGCAAGACAGTAAATATATTTTAAGCATGTGCATGTCCCCCTTTTTTTCTTTTTTTAAACATAACTATTGCTACAGATTGCTTTTTAGGGTGAAATTAAAATGCAGAGCTTAAAATAAACATTCCAGAAAAAATTACCAAAAAATTGCAAACACTTCAACCAGTGCACACCATTTGCACGTCAAAGGTTATAAAATGAATAGTTCTGACTGCAAATTCGGATTGGATGAGCCGTGTTCAAAGCTTTTGTAAAATATCTGAGAATCACAACTGTGACAACGCATCAGTAATCTTATATTAATATTCTAATTTGCAATGTTGCTTGGCAACCATTAATCGCCTGCAGTCAGGCTAATAAACTATATTACTACGTGGAAGAATTAATGATTCTAATGTAATTTTTTACTTAACCTGTTCTGCCTTTTACGTTGCTCAAGGCCAATGTGATATGAGTTGAATGACATGCACAGCCTCTCATGGCTTATTGCTTAGAGGCCTGACATCCTGATATTTTAGAAACTGGGCCCAGTCTACTTATCACAGTGTCTATGCATACAAATTGAGGTTAAATGTGACCTCTTACACCCCCCCCAAACATCCCTGTCGCTTGACACGGATGTAAACCATATTTACACCTATGCATTTGTAGAGAGGTGCAAAGACTTAACACCAGCCCATTAGCCCCAGTGCTCAGTCACACACAAACACACTCCCCAGGCCAGATGTCTAAGTGGTGGTCCCACAGAGCAGATGGACAGGGACGCTGTACTGTCTCTATCACTGAGGTCATCAGCTTCCCCCTGAGGGGCTGAATAAAGTTGTGTGCGACGAACGAAAGCGAGAGATGGAGGGGCCCTGAAAGGGAAACCCCTCCGTAGGGCAGCACACTCTGTAGCATTTACAAAAAATTACCCACATCTGCTTTCCCTTTGAGACATGCCCAAACCCCACTGGAAGCGCAAGTGTGTTTGCAGTGTATTTGTTATGTTTATAAGCGTGCATGTATAAATAACGGGATTTTTATGGATTATAGCAAAACGCAACCTTAACAGCTTTCAAATTACATTAGATAATAGAGGAAAGCTAATGTGCACTGATAATTAGTGCTTCTAAGTTGATCTTCAAAGTGTGTGCATGCTAAATGCATGTGCCGTGCAACACAGCGGCATGTAAGAGTGTCATGTTGCCGAGTCAAAGAGTCGCTCCAATTCCCCAGGTAAAACATTGGAGCACAAGGCGGAGAAGGCATGCCGCTCGCTACACGCACGTGCCATGCTACGCACCTGCCAATCAAAGCCTAGCCAAGCCTACCCGACCCCATCTGTGCTCAGTAACTCAGCTGGGGGTGGGAAGCAGCATCTACTGGTGTCATATCTATACGAAACGGATCACAGAAAGACCTCTCTAAGCACTGAAGAAGTTTTGTTATACAAACACCAGCAAGTGTTCTTTCTTTCATGCATCTCAAAGAAACGTATCACATTGCCACGTTAACTGCTGTAAGTGCCAGTCTGTCAAATTGCCAGTTTTCTAGGTCTTATTTTAACCATATTAGTCATTCATTCTTGTTACGCCTGCAGATTTTTAAGTTTCTTTATTTTCCTGTGAACGGCTTGTTTATAGAGCATTCTTTCTCTTTCATCCAATCGTCTTTGCCCACTCCACATCCCCTCCCCACACACCCCTTCAGAGGGCCAGATGGGAGGTGCGGGGTGGGTGAAAGGAGAAGAGTGTTGATGGGGTCTTGGGATGAAGCCAAACAGGCTGTGGTGAAATGTGACCGGAGTGAACAAATACATGTACATACGAACATGTCTAATTTTGTATGGTTTACTGAGAAATGTTTAAGTAGTGTAACTATACACACTTAACATATATGGTGACGACCAACCTTGCCCAATTTGCTTTTGTCTAGTACTGTTCATGGATAATTAAGGTCTGTACTGATATTTTAAAGGATTCTCTGATCACACTGAGATATGCTGGTAAAAGGTTTGCCCTTATTTCACAAACATTTCCTACGGTTCAACCAATGAACACTTAGTGTACAACAAGTAAATCACAACAAGTGATATTTTCATATTGATTTACTACAACAAGTAAATCAATATGAAAATATTAAGGCAATATTGATGAAAATAAAATCAGAATATACAAAGTTGAATACAATTGGTCAAGTTCCACTAAATCACTTCAGAGAAAATGAATAAACACTGACTTTGTTTCAAATATCTTTTCTGATCTTTGACCTTTCTCTCTAAAATGTGGTGTGCACATGAAGTTATGTGCTTATAAACCACTTTTTTAAAATTCAACTGTTCAACACACGACAAACAAATACTCAATAAGGTAGCAGGTTACAGTCTTAAAACAGATGTTGAGATGAATTAGTTTAAGATGCAATTAACAACAATAATTAATATTTACTTAGAGCAGATAGAAAGGAATACGCAACATAGCTTTTGCATACTTCATCTTTACAACAAATTTCAAACACAAAATTAAAAGCAAATTCTGTCTGGCAATGGAGTTGCAAATGAGTTTAAACATTCACAAGCATGATGAGGAGAAAGCTTATATAACAACGGAGGGCCTAATGAGGGAAGAGGAGGAGGCAGAAGGTTAATGAGGCCTGTGAAGAGAGTCAGGAGGAGGAAAGAAGGAGGGTAAGAAACTGCTATTGTCTTGGCAGTTGAAAAAGAATAAGGACATAGCAGTGAGGAAAATCAATGGGCGAACAGAAGGACGGCATGTAGCAAAGACACAGGGGGCATCGCGCCATAATGTCGTCCGGGTCACTCAGGAGAGGGGGCCTGTGGGGCGGGGAGCAGGACTGGAATTGGGGAAGTAGATGGAGTGCCTGAGAAATAAGATCAATGTACTACACTGTATTACATGCACAGATGTAGGAGCTCTACGGAATGTTTTAGAAATGAGTATTTTTGTTCACAACAAATAAGGAAGTTGACAAATGTATGGCACTTGAATCACTATTTCGAGAGAGAGAACATTTTGCAGTGTTGAAATTCAATGAATGGGATTCCCCTGAACACATGGTTGGATTAAGGTTATCAGCAGCATCTGTACAACAGCATACTAAAAAAAGTAGAGTCCAAAAAAGCTGCAATGATTTGTGTTTCTCATCTGAAAAACTTCTGATGTGCCCCAGATGAATCCTGGTCAGTGGTGGTGAAATACCAGACATCTGAACTTTACGGTAAGTGGCAGTCACCGTTTACAGAAACACAGAGGGTTTCTAAATACTGCGAGTTAGTTTGTGCTTTAGCTTTAAACAATCCACATCTGACTCATAAAGAATGGATTATCAAGAGGCAAATCATAAAGTTTACCTTAACATGGTGGCCATCCATGTAGCGCGTAGCATCTCTAAAGAGCCGGTACATCACAAATCCCTGAGGGTCTATGCTGTCAATCAAAGGGTATGCCGTCTGTGGGCAGACACACATGATATTCTTTAAAAATCTTTTGAAACATAAGAAATTTCCCAATCATGTTGTCTCTCAATCGTATAATAAAAGTCACATGTTGGGGTACATGCTTATTATACCTAAATTACCACAAATCTACTAACTTTAAAAGCCTTGTTTGGTAATCAAATATTTGTTATCAAAACAAGAGATGGTCCATTTTAAAAGCAGATGCAATCTTAAAAGCTGGAATTATATTAACATTAGAATAAACCAAACAGCAGCAGCTGCTTGGAACAAAAATAAGTCCAATCAAAATGAGGCTCATTGGCATGACTGCTAAAATGTGGCCACATCAATCAAGTATCAGATAATCTCACAAACAGACAAAAAAAAACACTGGTGCCACATCAACAAAACAACCAACAGACACACACACAAACACTGAAGCTCAACATAAAAGTCTCACTAACAGCAACATTTAGGAAAGGTTATATTTGAGCACAGGTACAGACTACTTGTTTGTAGAATCAACAAATGTGTAGGTGTGCCACAGTACCCAAAACATAAACAGCTATTGTGAGTTCAATGCTACGGAGGCTTCAAGACACCTTTCCTCACAATTGCAGCTCAGTTAGTGTGTGCTTAAATAACCAGCCCATCACATTGGCATTATTGTGGTAAATAGTAGGCTAAAATGACCAACCCCGTGACTTACCATGCCTGTCTCTGATGTAAAGATCACTATCTCATAAAGCGGAGCCAATTGCTGGAACAGGTAATCTATGCCAGGCCTCTTCTTAAAACGCCAGCCTGTGGCTAACTGAAAATAATAGAAAAGATTCATATCATTTTATATACACAACAAGTGTAGAGAGGTTAATATTTGTTTACATTTTTAGTATTTTTTATTAGCTATTAAAGGATTAAAACAAACTTTTTTAATCATTAATCATAACATTTCTGTATGGATTAGTTGCAGATATAAAATATTTAAAAAATACATTTTAATTTTAAAACCTAGCACATGTGTTAATGTATTTTTCTTTTTCAACTACAGGAAACGAAATAATATGAAACAGATTTTTTGCCATTATAGGCAGGTCACTTCCTTTCATACCATCATGGTGTGTTTTGCTCAAAGGTGATATTACAGATCATTAAATTTAACAGACTGCCAACAGTTTTTTCAGGTCCCATCTGAAATAAATTTCTTAGTCGTTTGCTGGTAAATGAGAGCTAGATCATTCCAATCAGTATAGTCATCAATGGAAGACACAACAGAATGAAGCATTTATGCCAAATTAGCTAAATGCGTTAGCTGCATTAGATTAAATAAACCATCTGAGTAAGACAGCCTTAATGTTTCTTAATCAAATAAAAAAAAAATCTCAAAATCTACAAGATAGCAGTAATTTTTTTAGTCTACTCAATGCAACAAGAAATTATGAACTTTACTTTTGTATAGTCTAGAGTAATGAATACACTTCAAGTGTTTTGATTAACTGTTAAAATAACTATGGTCATTTAAAAGTAAATCAACTCCATAGAGTAGCACTTTATAGCAGGTGGGATCTAACAGAATGCACACAAACACAAGTAAAGCATGTACATGGTGTATTTACAGGAAGGTATGGATAAAAGCGTGGGAACAGCAGCTGCTCTCATTCTGAAACAGCACTGGGTCTTAAATTAGAAGCATAACACCCAACAGAAATGTAGATTTGATCTAGTTTCATTAGGCAGATTGAAACCATCAAGTTTCATATGCTGGAACCTTATTAAATGTTGGTTTGTGAAAAGGATCCAACAAACTGTGTAGCTTGTCTTTGAGTCAGTTGTAATCTAGAGCTGTACTAGAATGAACATATTGAGCAGATCTAGATCACACCTACCGACCACTCTGGATGCAGGAGGACATCGGTGAGCTCCAGCACTAGAGTATATGGAGGCTGGTAATAGGGTTCTCGCAGGGGATCTGGGAGAAGCTTTGGGCTTGTGGGCTCAATGATCATCTATAGAGAAACAGAAAGATATTATTAAACCTCAGACTATTTCTGAAGAAGCTATTAAAAGAATAAATCCATCTGGTGATTAGGTCATCTCCTCTTGTGTTCAACATAAGGAAATTCATAAGGGTTTGGAATGACATAGAAGGAAGTACAGGACAACTTTCACTTTTGGGGTGAACTGGCTTTAATACAGAATGTTTATTAAATCCTCTCACCTGTCTGTAATCTTTGAAGTATTTAAAGGTTCTTTTGAGCTGTTGGATGACTGGAACATCTAGGAAGACAGAAAGTAGATGAAACTGTCATTCCTGTTAACAGTAAAATTGGTTAAAATCCCAAGCATTATAGCAAATAGTAAAGGCCACTTCAAAACATTTTACATTTTATCTTCACATCATTGAAACTAAAGTGATTATCCCATTTTGCTATTTTAAGGCCCCCAATCGCCACGTCATATGCCACCACAAGAGGCATGGGGCAGATGAAGTGGCAACACACAGGTTCCCTGCACCTCCTAGACAGCTCGCTGCACGTCTGTTAAGGCGGTCAGCATGCCAAGGGGCCTGTCAACAACATAAGGGCTGGATTGGACATTGGAGAGAGCGATACAAACCGCTTAAACACCCTCTTGTCTACCTGCTCTACATATTTCCCTCCCCTTCTCCTCTTGCTGTTAGATTCCTTTGAGGGGGGAGTGTTTGAACTCTTTAAGGGAGCATGTGCCTGTTTGCAGCCTTCAATGGGATAAGCTCTCTCTGGAGACTCATGAGTGGAGGGCTGCTCATCACACTTCTGTGGAACTGTGAGACATTGCTGGTGTGTAATGCCAGAGGACACATGCTCCCCCACGTGTCTGGATTCTTTCCCCCTCACTACCTAAACTAATGTTTTTGATTAAGGCACGACTTTATAGAAAGTTCAAGTTCTTTCCTCTTTGTTCATCTTTCCCAACACACACTCTGTTCCGAGTGCTTGTAAACACTACAAGAACGATATTTTGTTGGCTTTTTAGACAATGTTAAATGCTCTCTCATTTGTAAGTCGCTCTGAATAAAAGCATCTATTAAATTAATTAATGGAAATGTAATAGTACTAAAGATCATCACCTTTTTAAGTTTTAAGTTAGCAGCTAATTTGTAACAAAAAGTCCTAGATCATAGCCTCTTCTAGCTGTTGCCTTGCTAGCTGGGACAGCGTACACACATGGTGACTGGTCGGCCAGATTTCAAACCAGTCTCGCAAGTGTGTACAACAATGAGCAACTGTCTGTGAAAATAAGATACCAAACCACTGCCTACTTTTCCTAACCGCTGTCTTATCCATGTTTGTTGGCTCTTTTCCCCATACTGTTCAAATCAGTGTGAAAACAAACAACTTCTTCCTTCATGGTGTTTGCTGGCATGTCAAACAAGTAACTCTTGCATTGCTATGCAAGCAAGTCTGTGCAAGAACAAATTTTGGGATCATTTAGCTACAGCGGGGGAGGAGAAAGATTTTGTAATTTACGTAAAGTGTCCACAAACAGAATGCCATAAAATCTTTACATTCATGGTGTGCACGTGATCTTAGCTGTGTTAGAAGAAACACCTGTGGCATCTAATGTGATTGACTTATGAAATAATAATGGAAAGTTTCTTAAGGATATTTTGGGAGAAAGTTCTTTGATCATTGTTGCCGGTTAAAGTTCAGTCGATTCAAACTGGCACACATCTGTCTCAGCATAAGCCATCCTCTCCACAGGTCTGAGATCAATACAAAGGTTGAATAGTAGCAAGAACCGTTACCAAGACTGATCTAAGATGACACCAGAGAAGGAAAAAAAAATCTAGTGCAAAACAACTGGCCCTGCTTTGAAGAGCCTCTTGTCCTAACCTTGTTTGTCAGTGTAAATGGCAAGCAGCCCCATTGTTGCTTCACAGAGGGCCTGTGGCTCTCTGGAGGGACGAGTCCATTGAGTCACAGGCAAGGAGGGAGGGATATGAAGATCGATGGCTAGGCCTCTGGACACAACAAAAGCCTCCTTTAATCCAGCACTAGGTTAGCATATGCTTCGCTAGTTTGCCAAAGGCAATTACTCAGTTGCCTTTCTTCTTCCATCCTTTTGCAATTCTTCCTGTCAATTGCTTCTTTCTCCAGCCATGAAAAGTGGTATTTAGGTGAGGCCCCTCCCATAGTGCTATCATATAGGGATACAACACTTGGATCCTTATACACTGTGGATAGTATACCAGACCCGTGTTATCCTTGTCTTGGAATGGCCTATAGCTCACTGTTTGTTTGGTATATGTGAACATATGCCCTTCAAATGTAAAGAAAAATCACTTTTTTCACTAATGTTAAAAAAACATCACATTTACTAACCACATATCTGAACCACTTACCCACTAACTGATGTAACACTAACACACTGTCTATCATCATGTCTATACACTGTCTATTATCATATCATTATATATGTGCACACATACAATAGGTGATACCTTTGTACCACTGACCAATAATCACAGTATGTGCTGAAGTCTATTACACATATGTGTCTGTAAAGCCCAGTGACCTCAGTTAACAAAATGAGACATAGAACAATTCCTTTATTCCTTACTAGTGAATGCGCGGATAAAAATTCAGCTTTCACACAAGCAGTTTTCACAAACCCAATTTCATTTCCTTAATTATTGTTGTATTTGTTTGTGATGAAATCCCTGCATGTTTAGCTGCAAGCAAAACAATCTCTCCTGCTGGCACGTTTGAATTCACACCACATCACGTCTTACAACAAGACTACACTTGTCATTTCACAGACCCGAGCGATGAGTAAACCCGATTCATTCTAGTCACAATTTTTTGTTAGTAACATAATTAGCATGTACTCATGCGGTTACCAAAGTTATGAATACAGAAATCTATTTGTGATCTCATACAGACATAACTGTAAATTATGACTCCATAATTTATGCCATTGGCCAGTTGCCATTCTGTACAAATCAAGTTATACAGCCTTTGATAAGGGGGTAGACAGGCACATGATATCTCACTGAATGCCGTCACTTGGTAAGGCAAAAGGGTTTTTTGGAGGCATGGCTGTTTAAATAGCCCCGTCTTCCTGAGGACAGTACTTATCAAGGGTCCATCCTTCATCCCACGCTGGCCTTCTGTTGTGAGAGGAAGGGACAGCATGGGCCCAGGAAGAAGCAAAAATGAATTCTCACTCCCCTGAGAGAGTGGGCGTTTCACCCCGGTCCCTAAAGTAATCATGGCCCTTCGTTATGGCATTTAAAGCTATATAAGCATTAGTGTTGGACAGCAGTGCTCAGGGCTCTGAGGCAATAAATCGAGGTGGGGGCAGAAGGGGAAACCTCAGGGAATGCATGAAATTAATTACACAATTATTTTGAGACAGAGCAATAACGAAGAGAAAGCGAAAGCAGCCTGCTATCTCAATTGATATTAGCCATAAATAAAACGCAGGTGATATGCTACGTGGCGTCTATATCAACTCTGTTGATAATGCTAATGATTTCTCTAAAGCTAGCGTGTCTTCAGCTGATGGCAATATAAATACATCCACACTATCACACAAAACAAAACACATCATCATAAAAGCCGAGCTGCACGTAATTGACAGCAAGCTAACCCTAAAGGAACAGGCTACTCAAAAATGTTCATTCCAGAGCTAATTAAAATTAAACGTCTATGATATCTGACCATGAGAGATGAAAAAAAGACTTTTTTTAAACCGTTTCTTTAAAATGTCATACCAGAACAAATAAGCATACATAAAGTAAAATAACAACTGCCAAGTGTAACTAACACATGCACAACTTGCCAAGGGTTAAGGGCTAAACAAAGTGTGTTAGAGACTGATGCCTGCAGGGGACAAAATGTGCCACTTAACATTTGTTTGACACCTGCTGGCACTGGGTATATGGTGTGAAGCTATATAGCATATCCATCATGTGCCTCACTAAATGACAGGTGCCTCACAGGCAGCCCAGAAGGGTCTGCTAAATCTGCTAAAACGGCTTGTGTATTAAGACAAACAACACGTCTCTGGACCAAAAGACTTTGAAATGAACCAAACATGAAACACTGTCATTACGTTAGCCTTTATCTTTACACAAACTTCCCTAGTATTTCCACACTATATTTATAGTAAGGCTAAACACAGCTAAACTTAACAGTCTTTGATAAAGCAATACTGAAATTGTTTTTGTCTAAAGATCTGTACAGAAACTTTTCTGTACAGGTCAGTTAAGATCAACTGCAGCTGTACAGATGTCACACAGCTGGAGACTGATGCGCAAGCAAAAATAAGACAAATCTGATATTACATCAGATCAGAGCATGTTACCTTCCATTAGCTTTAAGCCATGCATGTCACTGCTATTAAAATGCATTCAAGTGAAACTTAACTGTTTACTGGAAAAGCACAAATGCAAAACATTACAATACATAAAAAGACCTTGAATCCTTCTGTGGGCATTTTAGAATTATTATTTAGGCATTTAAAGCCTCAATAAGCACAAAAATCAACTTTCACAGCTTCTAAGAAATGCCCCAGGGCTCTACATGTGTGCAAATAAGGGAAGGACATACCGTTATCAAACTCATCTGGAATCTGGAAAAAAAGAGAGAAGTGAGTTACAAAACAACATTTGTCAAGTGCACACTGGTATATCAAGTCATCATGAGGGAGCAAGAGCTCTGAGTTCCTATATACAAGCATGGAATGCAATACTGTTAAATGCAAACCATATAACAGTGAAAGGTGATAAAATTGCTTTATTTTTTTTTAGACTGACAGGTAGAAAGAAACAAACAAGGCCGAACAGATGGAAGCCTGCGGGACACCATTAAATTTTTTTTCCTTGAATTCTAAAAAAAGCATAAAATGTTTGTTTTTGGTTCGTATACTTAAAAATGATTACATTAACAATTTTATTGCCATAGAGAAATTATTTCAGGAATAATTTATTTCAGGAAAAAAACCCTATATATTCTTTACTATTTAACAACATGGCTACCACATTATTTACAGTCCAAGCCTGATCTTAAAAAAAAAAATAATAATAATAAAGCACCGCTAGAATGCCATTTGGCTAGTATTGTCAAGATTAATGGAAACTTGTTTTACAAACAAATGCCTTTTAGAAACAACACACCATCCACCAATGAGTAGTCAAATTCAGCACTAAACCCTGCACTGCCCTACTTGGAATCCAGTCCACTCTAACAGGACAGAACCACCACATGCTGTCTGGTGGGACCACTCACAACACAATGGGGGTGCAGAGGTCCTGTCTTACTCTTTCTTTCTACTGAAATGATTCATTTTACAGAGACAACACTGGCGCCCTCCACTGGACAAACAACACAAATACATCATATGCAGAAACAATGGGCTAATAACCAAGTACACCATAGAACCGCAGGGAGTAATTGAAACTGTCCATCACAGACAAAAGCCACTCCAGTGTAAATGTTAAGTGATATAGGCTTTACAAAATAAACTAAAACATTAAAGAAAATAAACATGCTGAATGACAAGACTACATCTCAAGTAGTGTTGCGCTTTCACCATTCAGATCTACTAGACCCTGCTCCTCATATATGCTTTGTGCTTCACCATTAAACATTCCAGGTACATACATATTAACTTGGTGTGGGTGTGTGAGTGTATAACACACATTTTATCGTAGGTGTTCTATAAAAATACGCACAAATTCCATCAGCCCCTATAATGAGGCAATAAATTAAAATACAACAGTCAGTGGTTCACCAAATTAATTGGAGAACTGATTGGAGTACTTTATTTTGTAGCTCTCCAATCTCATTTTGACCAAGTGGTGTTCCAAGTGTGCTGGCATAACATGATTGTCTGAAACGTATCTGTTTGTTTATGCCTGGTCACAATATTGCAAATTGAAATTCTACATTTGAAAACAAACAAATGATTCCAATAGAATTACACTGTGCAACACTGTGATAGTTATCAGCAAGAATTTAATATTAATTCCATTCTACTCTATGAGAAAAGTTTTGAGTCTCTGGTCACACAGTCCCACTTCTCTTAAGTGCCCTTCAGTGAGGACCTGGAGATGTTAAAAATGGCACCTTGCAGCCTGGCACACTCCACATATGTCTCCAACGAGGTTTTGTCTGGTGAAGTGTGCCCAGTTAACGATCACTTGCACAAAAGGTAGCCAAAAGGTTCATGAATGAGAAGTGTGCTCTTACGAACCTACAAACACTACAACATTGTGCTAAGTATGTCCTCCAATTTACTAGTGCTGCTTTAGGACATGAGGAATGATTAAAAGCGCAAATGACCAATGCTAGGTAAATAGTCTGTCTGAAGGTGATGGTATTAGTGAAGGTTCTTTTCATAATGGTCCTTGTGCCAACTCAAGCGTAAACACACAGTACTGCTTACTGGAAATGTGATATCACTGCAGTAGGAAGCAAGGTGACAACAAAACACATTCACAGTGGACTTTTCAAAACCCTGTAACGTTGCAGGTTAAACAGGTTAATGTTCTTTCAACAACCACACAAAGATCAAGGTGTGAACAATATCCAAACCAGGATGACAAAAGATCTCAAAACATCTAATTAGCAAAGTTCCTCCAGTCTGAGAGGTGGGTTAGTTTTGAAAGGTCTGATACATGTGACATACTGATATAGCAGTGCACATTCACAATACACTATTAACATGCATGTACACTATTAAAACACTACTAAACAAAACATTTCTATTGATGCATCTAGCATATGGCCTTATCCAAAATGACCTGACATTTAAACTAGACATTTTATAAGTATGTGTATTCCATGCAAACTGGACCCATGGCCTTAAGCATTGTTAGCACCATGATCAACCAGTTGAACAGTTTTCTGTCTCAAAATTAAAAGTAACGGTTATGAATTGTCCTGCATCTGATGCTGGCAATAAAGACAAGTAGCAGCTTTCCATGGGAAGAGAGCCAAGCTCCCTGTCCCACACTGTCCCTGTCACCTAACGGCATCCAATTAGGCTGGGCAGAGGTGGCGGTTTATACAACAGAAGGTCCGGCACACTTCTATGTGGTCGCACATACGTGTTAAAGTGTGGCCTTTATATTGAGTGTAAAACACAGCTGAGAAGAAGTGGCACCGGCAACCAAGATGTTTTTCCCATGCACACACCTCACATGCCATAGTCTGTAAAAGCTGGAGAGGTGTGCGGTTTATAGAACACTGTGGCAATGAGGTGACACCCGTGAGCTCACCCAGTGAGCTATGAATAATGTCTTTGTAGTGAACTAAGCTGACACTTTTTAAAATAAACGCCTAAACGTGGGCTCTAAAGCCTGCATGTTTTCAGCTGGCTATCCCTTTCATATTGTTTTTCTTCCAAAAAAACAATAAACAATATTTATGAAATTTCTTTACAACACTGTTTTAGAAGCTCAGACTCTAGAAACTATGTTTAAGAGACAAACATTACAGCTTATAATAGGCAGGGATGGGTTATGGGGAGGCCAGAGTTCTGGGACCTCATGACGTGTCCCAAAACTGCCAAAGGCAAAGTGCAAGCTGATTAGCAGGGCCCTAAGCCCTTGGGCAAGCACAACACAAAATGGCCAGTGTCTTCATGGGCCTCTCAGCAATGGGCAGAGAGCCTCGAAAGTTGTGTGCCTGGGGGGTTTCCATGACCTTCCACGAGCCCTGACATATAATTGATAAACAGAACACGCTTCAGCGAGTTTTGCTACATTAGTTAACTAGCTTTAGAATTAGCTAAACTTCCTAGAGACAACTTGCTAGGCTAACATAAGCTGCAAAAAGGTAGTAGCTTAGGCTGAACTCAATTTACTGTTAGCTTTCATACTTTAATGCTTGATCTACAAACCAATCAACAGTGTTACAAGCTGGTGCTAATTGGTGTCAACCAAACTAACTAAGGGCGCATATACTATTTCCTACAACAATGTCAATGATACGCAGAGACAATGTCTGCCATTGATATTAGACCATTGAGGTTAAGGTCACAGTAGATATGTCTCAGCCAGATATGATGCTGAAGAAAGATCAGTGGAACATCAAGATCTACAACAGGACAATCTTGTCCTCTCAGTCTTAGCAAAACATCACACAATTTGCCTACAGTAGTGACTGACTATTGTTTCTGCCTTTATACTGCCTTTATTTTTAACTAATAGTCAAAGTGAAATAAGTGATTACTATTTTTTATCTCTGTAGAAGTTTGCAAATGTTATCCTTTTAGTAGGCAAGTATGTGTACAATTTCTTAGGTACATACATTTGCAAATGTAATTACAGTTAAGCATGATGATGGTGAAAATACCAAACTGTTACAATTGTAAACAAACTAGGTTTTGTTATTCCTTCGTTTCCAATTTCCAATTTCTGACATGAGCATTATCCTCTGTATGTTTCTCTGAAAACACTGCTTTTTAAAAATGTGAAGGAATTCTCTTAGTCAATGACTGGGGTCAGACTGAAACCATGTAACAAATTCATGGTCATGCATCTCATAGTATTTCCTCAATTATTCATGGACTACATGTAAATTACAAGCAATAAATCTAAAATCTAGACCACAAAATCTAAAATGGCAAAGCAAATTTTAAAAACAAGACAATTATTAAAGGACCTCTGACCTTTTATTATTAAAGTCCTTTATAATTGCATGTGCTACACTGGATCAGTTTCTTGTTCTTGTTCTGTTTTTATTGATTTACAATAAGAACAGTCAGGACAAATGTGTGAGATGGACCACAAAGCCAGTTCCTGAGACGGGGTCAAATTTACAGTACGGGAACAGGATGAAGGTCCTGTGCTCACAATAAGATCACAAGGCTTTAGTATTGTAAAACCTATCTGATCTAGTGAACGATGTGTGTGATCAGACGCCCACAGCCCTCTTAACCTCAGTGAAATCGCACTCACCTGTGAAGTGTGCCCTTACAAGTGGCTTCTAACTTGTATGTAACAGACAGGATGTCTAACAAAGGAGGTGTGCTCTTTGAACTGACCACCTTCCTGAATTTACACCTCATCCCTCTGGCACATGCCTCTTGAATAGGTGCATTTTGCACCTACTTGTGAAGTGTGCCTTTTGACGGTGGGAAAAGGTGGGTGGCAAAAACCTGCAGTAAATATAACATAGTACCTTTCCTAATTTGATACTTTATATGCCAACCATGCGTTAATGCTTATTTAATATTCAGCACAAACTTTAAAGTCTTTAAGAGGATAGTTCACAAAAAATGACAATTCTTTCATTATTGACTCCCCCATGTCATTCCAAACCTATGACTTTTTTGCTTCTGAGGAACACAAAAAAGGATATTTTAAAATATGCTGGTAACCAAACAACAGTGGCATCTATTGACTACCATTATATAGACCTAACATTCTCAAAATATCTTCTTTTGTGTTCCACAAAGGAAAAATCATATATAGGTTTGGAATGACATGAGGTGAACTAATTTGAGGAACTGTGATAATTAAAATACAAATTTCATATTGTAAGTATCATTGAAATTCCAGTATAACACTAAGTGTGAAAGATGATTCTAAAATACTACTGACACCGATACTAGTACTACATCACATACAATGCACAATAGAGCTGCACAGATCTCCCACATAGGACAGACAGGTACAAAATTCAACACCAGCAAGCACACTTCACTCAGGTCTCCTGTGAGACTGCATTTGTAAAGCGAGTCCTTTGAAGTGGGTCATAGGCCTAACTGAGAACATCTCACATCCACGTGTTAGAAGTTTACTTGCTGAATGAACCGCTCTAGGACATTCACAGCACTTTGAGAAGTGTGCCCTAAAGAGTGAAGATCTTCACACCAGTACCTCACTGAACTGTTTGACAGCAGTATCAATATCATAGATGCACAGGTGAGAAAGTGTGGCACAGGTGGAAATGGTGTAGCTGAGATACTTGTTAAAATTGTTGTTTTAAATAAAAGGATAGAGAAGTTGGGCAGCTAGGAAGTGTTATATTGTTAACTGTCACCATTAATAAGTCTTTAAGACTGCTTAAATAACTAAGACCATTCCATTAATCTGACATTGACTTGTTCTCTTATGGAGACGGTTAAATTCGTCAGTTGTTAGAACATTTACACAAGACAAATAAAGTGAGGTGACATTAGGAAGCACTGCCATCTTCCAACAACAACTTAGATCCTTAATGCTAACATACAATAATAATCACTATTAAATCTTCACACTTAGTTTTGTGTGAAGTATTTCAAATTGTATTCGGCACTGTCTGGAGCACATTGGAGTACAGTAGGTCATGTGGCAATAAGAGATTTGATTGTAATGGGTAATGCTTACCTTATTTCCTTGTTCATCCACAGAATTGCTACCTAAAGAGCAGAAACATTCAACACTTTAGTCACTTGAAATTAAAGTTGATGTAAAAAAAAAGGAAACTCTCATTTGTATATTAGATAGGATTGGTCATTTGCAGCATTCTGTGGTCGAATGTTTTTGTATAATGCCAAACTGACTGTTGTCTGAAGCAACAGCATTCTTGCAAAGTAGCTGTGCTAGTATTGTCTTTTGTATTGCTTCACAAATTTCTTCCCACATAATGAAATAATTTCAACCGGGATAATGTGCAGTCAGACTGCTATCACAAAATAAACCCAGACAAAATAATGATTTCACAAATAAGATTTTCTCACAAATATGATTTTATAAGATATTAAATTCTGAAAATAAAAGCAAAATTATCATAGCAAGTGAAATTATCAAATCACTTGCAAAGATACTGCCATTACAAGAACACTGTATTATCTTCCAAGCACACTGTTGGCAGTTACAAGAACACTGCCATTATCTTCCAAAACAAGGTCAACACAGAATATCATAAAACATGACCTACTGTTGTTTTTAATTTTAAATGTTTTTAATTTTTAATGTTTTTAATCATGCAAAATACAAAAACAAACAACATATCTCATTAATCCATCCAAAAAAAATTCCAAACATGCAAGTGACGTCACAAAAGTATTGAATAATTAAACATGTTCGAATCTTTAGGCCTACAACACACCAGTCTTGTAGTGGCTCACCCAGAAGAAAGAAACAGGCAAACTCACCAAATATATACACAATGCCAACTGTACTTCCTAGTCCCATAATCCCCGCTAATCGAAGAACCATCTTCTTAGCATATGCAGTGTTTTCTTTCTGTTTCTTGTCTTCACCCTGTTCATCTTTCTTCTGACTGGAGTCATTGCCCTCTGAAGGAGGCTGGCCCTGTGAACAAGGTGTCAAAGCAGCATGCCACTTTCAGAACTCTCTTTACATAAAATGACAATCAGCTAGACTCTTTGATCCTGGGCATTATATGGCAAGTGTGAGTGATGAAATGCATGACTTCCAATCCATTTGGGCCAACTCTTAAACTCTCTGGGCTATTATTCACAGCAGCCTATTTAAATAATCTGTGCACCACTTATACTTGTTTAAATGATCTGCAGAGCTGGCAGATACAGACTCATTGGCCCTCTCTGACAGATATTCAGCCTTCAGTACGTATCTACATTCGACAGTTGAAGGAGGGTCTCTGACCTTGGCTGTTGCAACTCCAATAAAAGTCATTGTGTTTTGCCATGTTTTTGGAAATGTTTGTATGTTAATTTAGAAACATAAACAAACTAAGCCAAAGAAAATATCAATAATATACATAATATACTTACTAGTCAAAATGTTAAATGTAAAGATCTTAGGCTGAATTAATCACTTATCCTAATCAGTGATCTAAACAGCCAATGCTGCAGTTTCTTCCTTTAAATTATTCACCATGCACAACATTTGTACGTCAACGTTTGTTGAGCATCCAATCAAACCACAAGCTGTCATACCTAAATATGTCGGCGTTTGTGCTCATTTTTCTATTAACACAGTGCCTATAAAAAATGATAACAAAAAAAAAGACTAAATATTTGGATATGACAGGCTGAACGGCAGTCTAATCCTGTATCGTGAAGGAATGTCAGGCGGTCATACTATGCACTCACCCGGTTTTTCTGCTGCTGTTCAAGTCTTTCCTGCAGTATTGCCTGCGCCAGCCCTCCTGTGGTGTTATTACTGGCCGTGTCAGCAGAAAGTGACCTAACAACATCCAGCACAGCAGGAGCTGTGGTGCTGCTGATACCCTGCCTCAGTCTGAGCAGGCCCCGGCAGGCCCGGACACACATGGGATACACGAACACCGCAGACATCTTGAAAGTGATGCAGCTAATACTCCGCGCACCAGCGGAGAGGACAAACGATTTTGATTGGTTCCGTCCGGGATGATTGGCAGGCAATCCAACCTATGGAATGCGTCATGAAGACGCCTCTTAGAATGTCCCAACTGTCGCTTTAAAAAGCTGATAAAAGTGCCCTGTAATTAATATATATTAATATATAATTAAATACTATTAAACTAAAAGTCAAAGTATAACGCGTAGAGATCTTAAAATAATAATAAAAGAAAGTCATTTCATGGAGATATGCCATGGGAATTATACATTGTTATAGATCTAGAACATTCACTGTGACCTGCTAATGTCTGTCAGAATAAAAGTCCCTTAAAGTTAATAAAATTTGATTTGTAAACAGTATCTACAGTTTACAAACTGCTCCGCTACATGTTTATAATTACATGAAAAAAGAAATTAAATTGTATTGAGTTTAATAACCAAATTTTTAACCAAACAAGGCTTGAAGCTTAAAACATTCCTCATTAGGTGATATTACGGAATCATACGAAATCATACATGCAATAGTTATATTGCATGTATTATTTCTTATGTTTATAATTAGCTATATTTATTGAATTGTCAACATGTTATGCAACTGTTTTGGTTTTAGGCAACCAAACCGTACTATAGTTTGAGCATCTACAAACCAATGGGTGGCAGTACAATCATGTCATGCTTCAACCTGTTGCATATACTTTTTAAAGAAGAAGACAGACCCACCCACCATCGGTTGTTTCGTCTGTAAGTTTTGTTTATCCTTTTAAATGATCAGATGTTTGTTTCTTTCGTATCAGATGTGATTCAAGTTAAATCCCTGATCAAGACATTCGTTTTGTTAAACTCCCACGAATTAAGGGAGTAGATGTTTGCTTGCTGGAAAACTTTCTTTTTTGGTGACGAGTTATGCGATTTTAATGTTATGTTAACAGGCGAGTGAACGAAACAGCTAACAGTAATCTGCTGCCATTTAGTTAACACGAGTATTTGAGGCTATGTTTTTGATTTAGTCATGTTAAAGCAAGCTTAATGTATATTATATGTGACATTTGAGACCACTTAGTCTTGTCCTTTTAATTTGTCTGTGTTTTCTTCAGTGTTTTTTTTAGTTGCTAGGAGTGTAAGGGCATGTTTTTACAGTACTTACAGTAAATATTTCTAAAATCAGGAAGTATATGAATTTGTTTGTATGGTAGTGTTGTGATACAGTATATGTATAACAGCAAGGTTTAGCATCACTAGTCCTGCTCAGCAGCATTCATCACGGCGGGGGAAATCAGGCCCACTGTGTGCAGGGTGGTTATCTACCTACAGCGGGACATGTCAGGAGAGAGCTGCCTGCACCAGCTTCAACCTCAAACCGGGCCTATTGTGTCAGACTCTTCTGTGGCTTGTCCCAAGACTAAGACCTGCACCTACCGTGGTGTATCCGGCAACAAATATGTACAGCTCAATGTTGGTGGAAAGTTGTACTATTCCACTCTTCAAGTGCTGGCCCAGCAGGACACCCTGCTGCGGTCCATGTTCAGTGGCAAGATGGAGGTACTTACTGATAAGGAAGGTGAGCTGTTTAGCCAGAGCAGAGCCACTTTCAGATAAGATTTAGCTTCTTTACTCTAGGTCCACTGTGTTTGTGCAGTCACAGTAAATTCTTTGTTTTTACAGGTTGGATTTTAATTGATCGCTGTGGGAAACACTTTGGTTCAATTCTCAGCTATCTCCGTGATGGATTTGTGACTTTACCCAAAAGTAGACAAGGTATTATGGAGCTCCTGGCAGAAGCCAGGTATTACCAGATCCAGGGGCTGATAGACCTGTGCCAGAGGGCCCTGCAGGTTAGTTGAGACAAATGGGAAAGACACTTGGAAAAATAGAAAAACACAATCATTGAAAAACAGTTTCTGCTTTAAATTGATGGATGCTGTTGGATTTTACCTTTTCTCAGGATAATAAAGAAAAAGCAGTGTGTGTTATCCCAGTCATAACATCTCCCAAAGAGGAGGAGAGACTAATACAAGGCTGTATAAGGGTGAGATTTTTTGCTTCTCTATGTTTTGTTGTGTAATTGGATGATCTGCAACTCTAAATTTCTCATACCAGTTGTTATATTCCCACTTACAGCCTGTTGTGAAACTTCTCTACAACCGAGGTAACAACAAATATTCCTATACAAGGTAAATATGAGTTTCTTTTAAACATGAGTTTTCATGAACATTTTAAGATGGATGCTGGTTTCAGAATTTATTCATAATTATTTTGGTTTTATCCTAATTGTCCTCAAAGCAACTCAGATGACAACTTACTCAAAAATATTGAGTTGTTTGACAAGCTATCACTGAGCTACAGCGGTCGTGTGCTCTTCATCAAAGATGTGATTGGAGACGAGATCTGTTGCTGGTATTTTTACGGTCAGGGTCGCAAGCTAGCGGAAGTCTGCTGCACATCCATTGTTTATGCTACTGAGAAGAAGCAGACAAAGGTAAGTGTTAGATATATTTTATAGGCTGTTTGTTTCATGACTTGTTAAAATGTTTCAAAGAACTGTTATAATGCTCCCAGGTTGAGTTTCCAGAGGCACGGATCTACGAGGAGATGTTGAATGCTTTGCTTTATGAGACTCTCCCAGTCCCAGATAACACTCTGTTGGAAGCCACCCGCAGGCGTAACAATTGTTGCTCGCACAGTGAGGAGGAGGAGGCTGTGGAGCTGAGGGAGCGTGTACGTCGCATCCACATCAAAAGATACAGTACTTATGATGACAGACCACTAGGACATTAGCTTAACTGTGAAATAAGACTTCTAGGACATTTTATATATAAAATGCCTCTGTTTTTGCATTGTTTGTAGAGAACACTACAATACCAGTACCAATCACTTGAGAACATGTTACCACTTTTTAATTCGCTGCTTAAACAGGTTTCCTCTTTGGTAAATGACTGCAAAAGAAGGCTTGACAATCCAGGTTTTCTGTGAAATGCCAAAGCTTGAGGGTTTTTACATTATTGTGAACATAACAAAAAGATTGACTTGGAATTACTGTCAATTCTTTAATTACATTTTACCTCAACATATATATATATATATATATTTTAGGAAAACATTTAAGAAATGACTAAAGGTGAGCGTAGGTTACTGTGCTTATTTCATAACCTTTGTGCCAAGATGAATAAGCCAAATGCATCATTGTTTCTGCTAACCGTGCTGTTACTTATACGCTGTTAAAATCTATATTAGAAGTAGAAATCTATAAGAAGTATATGAATTACACATGCAGTTAAGATTAAATAGTTATACGTTTATAAGTTTGGTCAAAATTAAATCATACATAAAGAGAAAATGAGGTGTGTTGCATTAAAGAAAATCAGGCTGCAGTGTATGACTTACCTAGTTTCATTATGACTACAGTTGTGCTTTCTTTGCCTAATGAATGTGATCTATTGGTTTCCTCTTCCTGTTATTTAAAAAAATGTAAACAATTATAGCAGCTTTTATTGTTTTAGCGACTTTTCAATGCAGATTGATAACGTGTACCAACATGCAGCAGGTTTAATGCCGCAAATAAAATGTCTTTGCAGCAACATGCAGCAAATTAAATGGCTTTAAAACACTTTCATTTAAAATGCTGAAATGTGCAATGAATGCGTGTGCTTTTTCAGAAACGTGTTTATAACGTGTTTGATACCCTTCAGATCATGCACTGTTGGGTTTCTCTTATCAAGACGCGAGATCGTTCTCAGTGTTATTCATCACATATTGAATACAGTAGGTCGTATGAACATTACACCACGGTGAACGTCTACTGACCATGCACGATTGCTTAAACTACCACAGGCGCCTCCATCCGAGCTGTCAAACATGACGAGGAGCTAAAAATAAATCGCCGTCACCGCCTGAGCAGCCTTTGGGCACGGCGAGATTCATCCCATTGATCAACAATGCCGAATGGGGGCGGGGCCAGCGGCGATGGCGTCATAAAGGCACTGAAGATGGCTTCGCGATGCGATACGGCGGCGCGTGGATGCGTCAACGCTCAGCTGTCAGGACGCACGTTTGTGTTATAAGGAAGAAAGGATAAAGAAATATTGTGAGGAAGAGACCCGAGCCATTCAGATTTATGCCTCCCGACAGCGTACGGTGCACTTTGGTCGTTTAACAGTCGGGGACAATGAGTTCGACCACCGATGAAGAAATTAAGGAGAAATTACTATGGAACGTGAAAAGAGAGGCGAGTGTGATTTATTTTATATGCGTTTATTATTGCGTTACACTTCTGACTGCATGCTGAGCAAAATAAGTAACGCGGGCTTGCACGATGATCGATCCACATCGGTGGGTTGTTGTTGCAATTGCTGCAGATGTGAGGAACGCGTTTTGTTGCATGCATATGTTAGTTTGGGATGCGCTGATGGTTACAGTGTGTCCATGTGTAACGAGTTGCAGTGGCCACATGAGAGTCTCCAGTTATAACACCACAGCTGGTATCCATCTCCTGGATCCACATTTGAACCCGTTCACCTGTAGCGCCGAAGGGCTCGGAATTCCCTTCCTCATCCGCCACAATTTAACACGACCATGGGAGGCAGATTTGTAATCAGTGGTTTCTGTTGTGATCAGTAGCCTTCATGCTGTGCACATAAAGCAAAAATAGTCTAAACCTTTCGGGCAAATGCGCTTTAAGTGTCGAATAGTCGCCCTGCTTGTTGTAATGTAAACAAATAAAAATTGAGTTGACGCCGAAATGGCTGTGTGAGATCTCGCACCGGTTGATATGAACGGAGGTTTGAGGGGCTGAACACACGGAGCACATCACTTGAGCGCTGATCTGGGTTTATTTTATTAATAGTTCATGCAGTACATGAACTGTTTACCAACTTTCTCCTGTCGAAACGCTACAGTAATTATTTCTGAGCTGTTACATATGAATTTCAATGACCTACTTTTTATTCTGTGTGAATGGACTATCTGTGTTTTGGTTTTAAACTTAAGAGCTTAATTTTGCCACTTTTTAGTGAGTAAGTTAGCTGGTAGTCATACCAAAACATTTTCTTACCTTAAAATGTATAGGAGGGGTGAATAAAAACTTTTTATTTGGTATTCATTAATTTATTTTATTGATTATAAATGTAATAGGTTGGATTTTTTTACTAATCCTTTTATAGCTTTATGAAATAAATTCACAAAACACACTGAAATGGTATGAATTAACACCATTTTGGAGTCGATAATTGTTTGATAAGACTTGCGCATTGAGTTTGGCATGGTTTTCAGTGGAGGAGCTGTGAAGTGGAAGAAGCTATTACATTATTTTTCATCAGTATAATTAATATATTTCGCCTTACAGTGCAGAAAAGGCTAGTTTTAAATTTGGTCCTTATGAATAATAGAAATCTTGAATGAATTGCAGCAAAGAATAGACGTTCTAAATTAGTACCAGGATGGCTCGTCTGCCAGAGCAGATTGTGTCCGCATAGCTGATCCAGCCTCTTGAACTTGGTTAATGCACATATTCCTGGCAGATGTCGTTTCTCACAGTGGTAAAGGGCATGTTTAATGGAAGCCACTAGATATATTCTTCATCATTGGCCTCGGGTGGATCAGTGGCTTGAGTTAATAAGGAAATAAATTTTTAACATCATATTATTCATCAAGTTTTAAAGAACGTTTGTGTGTCATATTAACTTGAATCTTCCTTTCTTGCTCCCAAACGTAGTCATTTTCTCATCAAAGTTCCTTGTTCTTGACCTGTTTCACCCAAATTTAGTTTAATGAGGATACGATAATACTTGTTTTTTAAATGTTTCTTCTGGACACAATTCTTCTTTAACAACATCTTTAACCCAGCATTTAAAATAACACTTCACAAGATATCTGACATTTATTTCGTTAAACTAACACATTTATAATGTGACACTAAATGAAAGAAATAGACTTGAAAATAACTGAATAATAGTGCTGCAGAATTAGATTTTTTTGTCCTCCATTGACTTTCTTTGTATTACAGCCTCGGTCTCTGTCACTTTAAGCTGCAGTCAGCCGCCTTCTGGTTGCCTAGGAACTGAAAGCATCAGCAGCTACCTAAGAAGTTAAATTGCATCAGTGGACGATTAATACAGCTGCGTGAAGCAGGGATTGTCAGAAATGGCTCCCACAAGAGCAGAGCAACTTGGTTTCATTCTCCCATTCTCTATTTTTTTTTAACATCAATATTTATTGACTGTACAGTGGCCTGAATGCACCACTGTTTTGCAGGGTGTATTTAATGTTTACCAATTATATATTTTTATTTTTGCAGCTGTAACTGTAGACTTATTTTCTGTAAAAACAAGAGCTTCAGTCCTGCTTCAAAGGGTCTTTTTGTTTATAACAGCTCAGTGTTATTGTTGTGTTATAGTCAACACCTTCACAGGTGTTGACTATAAGCTCTTACATTAGGAAGAGAATGACACCACTCTTTGTATTGACTGATAGGCAGTAAATTAACTGAGCCTATGAGTTGCAGCGATATCCACTCTGTGTCTTTAGACCGACAAGCTCCTGATTGTCCATTTTAGCTGTAAATGTCCCTGAGTGATGACTTCATTAATGCTATTGTTATTGCTGTCAGCTTGCCTGGAAATGGGTTTTGGTACCATTGTGTTCCTATAAATACAATACAAGCCTGTGCTGAGCGTTTCCAATAGCTTACATTAAACATTTACAATTTACCATTTCAGTCTCCAGCTGTACACAATCATTCCAGACTCTTTATGTAATCATTATGTAGTGTGCCAGATGTAGATTACTATGGTGTACGCGCTTCAAAACTTTTTAATTTCCCCTTTCCGCTAATTCATAAGCCATCAGCTTTCTTCCAGTGTTCCATCTTCCTGTTTATTGGCCTTGTGTCAAATCTCATACCGTAGGGCACACACAAGTCATGCTGTAATCAGCAGATGCCCATAATTTGCTGCCGCTCAATACTACAATTACCCTTCTGCTGTTCTTCAAATTACACAAACAGTATAAAACAGCCTGCAAGGACTGTGATTAATTAGTCTGGGATGTGCTCTACTACTGACAGTCGGCAGAGAAAAATATGACAAAGCCTCATTCTACACAGTTCCTTGCACTTCCAACTTATCAATTGAATGATGTCTAATTAAAGCATTTGTGGTTACACTGTTTTGATTAATTAGTCGCTTTTGTGTGCCAGCTTCGAATGCATGGAAAGAATTTTGTCTTGCTGTTTTTCTTTCCAGTTTTGGTGGATGCTTATTGCTTGTCTTTTCACGTCTAGGTGAAGCAGATTATGGAGGAGGCAGTGACCAAGAAGTTTGTGCACGAGGACAGCAGTCACATCATTGCACTTTGCAGTAAGTACAAAATAAAGAGCTGTTTCCCTATGGACAAACGCATGGACAAACAGGACAAATTAGATTGCCACAAAGACATCTGATGACATCATTCTATTTGTGCCAGCACACACGTTTTTCAGTGGTAGACTCATAAGGGAAGGTTCAATGAAAGGATAGCTAAGGCTTACTGGCTTGATGGTTCCGGAGCTTTGGATCACTGCCAGCAATAAGGTTGATTTGTCCGGTACGGATGACTGGTAATGGGTGTGTGACTCACTCTCTTTGCTCCAGTGACACAGAGGCAGGCCGGAACATCAGTTCAGGTAGGAATTCATTACGTCAGCAACTGTGGGACACACCAGTGCAGCGTAGCACCGCAGAACACTTGGGCGATATTGCTTAGTCAAGTTTTATAAATGTGAATAAAATGTGATTCCGTTGCCCCTAGCAACCTATCACATTGATCTGTGTAATATGTTAGATGATAAATGTGTGTGTAATACAGTGTACTATACACAGCATAGTTATGCGAGTTTCTTCAGCTTCACTTGGGCTCCCAATTGTATGTACATTATCTCTTTCATAGTACAGTAGTATGTTAATTCTACCCATTGTTTTGTTACCGTTTAAATGCTAATGACAGATTTGCAACCAGTAAGTGCTTTGTCTATGCATGTATGCAAATTTGGGGGGTTTATATTTTGCATATAGCAAATATTCTTGAGCATATTGATATTTACAATTTATTTGTCTCTGTTATCCAATATGACGTGTCAGCTCTGCTCAGAGACGGTTGTTGTATTGTGTGAATATCAAGTTTGCCAGAGCTCTGTAAAGTCACAACAGCACAGTACAAAGCATCGGAACCTGTCACAGTAAATCAAAAATCACTTCGGCCACATTTATTCACATGACCCGAACTCTTTTAGAACTGTGTCATGTTGTCATGTTTATGCAGAATGATTAAATTTAGACAAACGCATTTTATTATCCATGACTGCTCTTGTTAAGACTAAAACAGAACAGCCACTGTTGGTTGAGGTTAAAGGTCACAGGATAACAAACAGTGATGTCAGCTCTGGAGTGCTCTGTGACTCACCCTCTCTTCCGTTCCTTCCATGTTTCATCGTCTGGTTATGGAGGTCTGTTAGTACCTTTTAACTATGAAACATCTGTTAATAAATTTGAGTTATTACTTTTCCTACTTAAAAAAGAATTAATTTGGTAATTTAAAATCGTTATTTAGTCCTCTTCTATTAGCTCCAAATTACATGAAGTTATGGAGTTTAAATATGACATTTGTCATGTAAACATTACAGGATCTTCTATTAACTTCATAACTCCACCAGCTCCATCCTTCTCAAGCAGTGTAATTACTCTGGCTGGCTATTACACTATGCTCAGCTGTGAGGAAGTTTGTTTTTTGAGCCACAGCTTCTGAGGTTGCCTGCATGAGACCCATTCCATATTTTAATAAGCTGAACAGAGCCATTAATGGATTTGCACTTACTGTTTCTATTCATTTCACTACAGTAGTATTAAAATGTACATAATTTTACAAATGATTATGCATTTCTCAATCTCATAATTTCTTTCTTGGAATAACAATGCCTACATCTTAGGTGAAGTGCTTTGTTAAAAATGAATGCTCTGTATAGTTTCACATTAAAGCTAAAATGTATAATTTCTGTGTCACTGGCAACGCCAAAGAAATGCTAATGGTTGCTCAAACAAGTAAATATTTTGATGGCACCACATGATTTGCAGTGTTTACACACAGAAAAATTAATTTACGAATGGATTACTTAAAATCATCTGCATGTTACGCTGGAAAGGAAGTATTTAAACAAAAATAATTACAAGCTTTTAGCTTTAATGTTGTTTTCTGTCTCTGATAATGTGCTTTTTTAATATTTAGTTCTATGTTAACGTCCGAGTCGTGACTGAATATTATGAGGTTTCGGTGTGGATTCTGTTAGGCTCCGCTGTTCTTCAGAGGAGTGTGTGTGCATGTGGGTGGCTTGGGAGGGGTGGTCTGGGAGCTCAGCCAATCTGTTGTCACCACCAAAAAACCGAGCAGCTTCCATCTATTACAGACGAAAGTCTTCGGTCACGGATTCCCCACGCAACCAGCCACCCCCTCACTTCCACCCTGGAGCTCTCACCCACGTCATGCCAATTTACGACAGCGCACTTCCCAGATAAATTATGTTTCAGGGAAATATTTGATCACAAAGAACTGGCCAGGGCATTGTAGGATGGTGCTTGCTTAGAAGATGGGATGATGATTACACAAATGTGGATGCACTTGAACAGCAACATAAAGGCTTTTTTCAGACTAAGGCAGTCTGTCATACCTGGAGAGAGGAATCTGTTAACATTCCCATTCATTTCAATGGCAGTTGCTTAGCTGGTAAAGGACCCCCATCCTCTATAGCAAGTACTCAATTTGAAATCTGCAATCTCTGATCATGTGTGCTTAGTTCTGGGTTGTTTTTGAAGCCAGTCACCTGAGCCATAACTATGTGACTTATTAGCCAACCAGCTCTAGAGTAATGGCACCATTACAGTGTGCATAATCCCCAAGCCCTTCATGGACCCAATTTTACTGTCTCATTCTCTATTTTTATGATAGCTGCTGTCGTATGTCTCTTGATGTTGTACTATCACTTAAGTCATTACTATGGCAACTACTGTACTGTACTACACTGTCTGAACAAACTTATGTAATTTTATTACTTGACCATCCTAATGATCGGATATGAAAAACAAATCAGATTTATGTGCAGTGTGAAAAAGCAAAGTTTCAGAGCGTTTGCCATTAGTAGGAACGCTCTTCAAATGACAGTAATGTTCTATGCTGATTTGTTATCTAAACTGGCTGCTTTTATTACCTTTCTTAAGAATTGACAAAAGTCAACAGACAAAAAATGTTTCCCAGGATTTTGTCTGATGACTGATGATTTCACTGCTATCCTTCTTGCTATGTTTTGATTGGTGTATTATGGGCCTGTAGGCTGCTGCCTTCCCATAATGCAGAGCACACACTGTACGGACATGCCCATTCAGATGCCGAGCCATTAGACACATCAGGGCTGCATAATAGTTTCTGTCCTGATACTGCCACCGCTAATGCTTGTTTGAGAATTACACGGGTAAGTGCACTCACTTCTCTGTGTATTTAGTGTAAAATAAAAAAATCGCACTATAAACTTCATTTTCTTTGTCATAATTAAAATGTTCCAATCACAGTGGAGTGGAAACTACACCTTGACCTATAGCTGCCTTGAAAACTTCCAGAGAAACTATTTACCAAGCCGTTTTTACAATGTGATGTGCATTTAATTGATTTTGGTTGGAATTAAGTACACGTTGGGTAATTGTTTTTGTGTGTCGAATTGTGTCGAAAATACTCATTAGGACTGTGATTGGTGCTTTACCTGCTTTTATATTATATTCTGATTGGATAAGACGGTTTCTAATTTACAACAATAATAAACCTGTGATGTGCATAATCTATTTTAACTAACATAAGGCTTCCTGCATGATTCTTTAATTTACACACCCTCATCACGTCGATACTCAGAGAAACTCCTGCTTATTTCCCAGTGGTAATTATAATGTGGTGGCATTCATATCCATCTTGTAAATGTGATTATTTTGACATGATCTGAAGACGGCGTTTGTCTAACTGTGTACTGATTTGACTTTAAAAATTGTTTGGCCATTTTGTTTTTAAAGTTTTTATGCACCTTGCATATTTAAAATGAACAAGTAGTAGGTTGTGCCAGAGGTCAGCTTGCTCCAAGCTGTGTAGCCCACTGGCAAATCAATGGGATTTAAATCACAGTCCTTGTAAATCCTCCATGCTGTGTTTCAAACCACAGCTGAATGTGGGCAGGGTCAAGGGTGACCAGAGGGAGGTTAGAATACAAATTGCTGTGCGTATTTAGCGTAAATAAAAATACTTGTATTATTTTATTGTATAGGGAATAAGTCAGTTCTAATTTGTAATTTGGTTTAATTAAATTTATGATACCAATAATTGGTCAATTCCCTCAGATGTTGATGTATGACTGCATACTTCCCTACTGCATAATATGAAAAAAGCAATATGTCCAAGTATTTTTGTATTATAAAGTAGTATGTCTGAATAGTCGCGATTATTGTTGCGATTGTCAGGCAGTCCCCAGATGACAAGCATCAGTTTTATGTTCTACACACTGGATCTGTTTAGATTCCAGCAGACACTTTGTATCTCAAAGTGGCTAAGGAGCAGCCAGATTTAAAATGACTGAGAATGATGAGTCAGGTCCATCTTTTTGTTTTTTTCCAAAATGTGTCACTTATGTTTAAATTGTACTTGTTTGCATACATATAAGCACATTTCTTCTGTGCATGTTGTTAGTACCCATAGTTCAAAGACCAAAGAGAAATTATGTATTATGTTCTGGAATTTATTTATACTTCCACCTGCATACCTACAGAGAGTTGTTCACAAATGTTGCTATTGTATGTTCTTGATTTAATTTAGTAAATACTCTGAACTGCAGGAATTCAGGCACATCATGTAACATCCTGACATGTGATTTCCTGAATCGTGGAATTCAAACAATACTAGAATAACAGGCTAGTCAAGGAAGTAAAGAACTGGGTTGTTTTTTCCGTCTTCTCATAAAAATGGCTCTACCTCTACCACACCAGTCTGCAGTTTCAAATGCCTCAGCATCACAAGGAGCTGAGATGAAACTTTAGCTTTTCCCCTCGAACACCTGCGACTCTGTGGGCTCTTGTAATTAGACGCTAATAAGTGAATAAGCAACGTTATGACTCATTTCTGTTTACCCAGCATCCCTCACCATGGAGCATCTTGTGAATGAGTCTTGCTTAAGACTCAGATTGAAATTAGATGGCGAACAGACTTTATTTGCAAAGCGCACAGCTGTTCTCTGTGATGCATCCAAGACGAAAGCAGAGCAGGTAGTACAGTAAGTTTTTACCCATTGACTCGATGTGTGATCAGCAGTTAGTTTCAAGTTAACTGTTTTTTCCTACAAATAAAGGTTTTAATATTTTATTTGGGGAGAAAGCAGATGTTATAGGGCTATTTTCTGAATGGTCATGGTTTGTAAGTGTTACATTAGAAAAGAATTATAAAACAGCGCAGGTGGATGCAAGTATGTGCCCTGTGAATAGATCATTAGACATCTGTATCTTCTAAACAGGGCAACACCTGTTATGTCAGTCTGTTTGAATCACAGACATGTGATGTGGGTAGATGAAGTGCTGTGTGATTTTATCTGCAATGGCAGATATCTAGATATCTAGACATATCTAGACAGCAGGGTGAGCAACGACCTACATAATGCTAATTTTATGAATATGAAACACACAGTAAATGTATATATTTACCCATATATTACTCATATTCATGAAATGCTCATTTTTACTTTATATTTACTCACAGAAAATGATGCACACAATGGCGCTAAATAATTAACACTTTATTTTACACAATACTTAAACTAGACTGAAATTTCATTGATCTCTTGATAAGATATCTTGATATTTCATGAGGAGATAACATTGCTATGCTTCAAAACTGTGATATTGTGTTTTTCTTTTATTATTGGTATGAGAATATCAAATACCATATCATCATCTGCATATGACACAGATTGGAGGTAAATTAAATAATCGATCAAGGAGTAGTTATCAGACAATGGTGATAATCTCAAAATGTCTAAATATCATCTTAATAATTGGCCTGGCTGATATATTGCTGTACGCGGAGTCTAATTACATTGAGTTGCATTCTGGCAGGCAATGTTGTGAGTATCATTTAGGAAGACCACAGAGCGTGCCGAAGACTCCAGTATTCCACTGATTACAGTCTATCTCCATGACAACACACAAAGTCTGTACAGAGATTTGTCCATGTCAGAGGCTACTACATACAAATTTGCAGAAACACAAGCACAAATACACACAGTTATGTAACCCTCCTCAGCTGTTGGGCTTTTTTAGGGTTGTATCTCAACACACTTTCTGTGATTGGCCCCACAATTACAGCAAAGTCACAGCAGGCGAATACTTGGCCAAATTGCTTGCCAAATTTGGTCATATCTAACCATCAGGCTCTGATCCTACCCAAACCCCCCACAGATTTGGCCAGAGTGAGCGTCTGAACCGAAAGTGGCTTCTGGCATATCCGACTGTAACATGCCTGCTCCCTGGCAGTGTGATACAGGTGCCAGCCATATAAATGACATCAGGTGTGCTCACAATCAGTGAGATTATTCCTGTCATGGTGCTGCAGATCACACAACCCCCTGCAGCCTCACTCTGATGCTGTCAGCAGGGGGGCTACACTCCAGGAAACCAGGTGACATCTGACCTTCACAGCTTCCACTGAGGTTGTACTGTTTGTTCTACTCTTGAGGACAGAACCATCGTCATTTTCCCGTTGATTTCATCAGCCAGGAGACTACACTGAGAGCCACTCAGTGCTGGATGACATGGGTTTATAAATGAATGAGTTTATACAGCTATTTGCCAGTGGATCTGATGATCTTGTATATTGCAAGCAAGCTACAAAAACACTTTGTTTCTAGCCATTGGCATAATTTTGGACCCTGGCTTTGGACAAATTTCTGTGTTGTGGTCATTAATTTCTTCAGTGATTGGATAATGTGACAGTCTGCAATTGCATGCACTCATACAAACACTCACAAAAATACACATTCATTTAACAAACTGTCTCCAGTTCTCATTACACATATGCTTACAAACAATTAAGTTCTTAAACAATCTGACTCCATCAAAATTCATTCTGTGTACTGATGTCCGAGTGATGTTTCTGGAGATTCGCCTGTCTTCTCTTCTCAAACCTCACATACCCTCACATCAGCTGGACATGACTCTCGATGCTCCTCGGCATAAAGATTTCAGTTCTTTCATTCTGCTGTTGTCCTTCCACTGGTTCAGTGCTGTTAGACTAGCTGATGTTGTTTTCCTTAATTAGAGCTGCATGTTTGAGAGGTATTGCGTAGGATTTTCTCCCTGCTGGGAGACTCGCTTTTTTGGGAGTGAGAAAAACTAGCACATGTACGTTTCCTGTGGAGTGTGCAAAATTCTTCTGTTTTGTGATCAGGAACATACAGTCTAAGAGAAAAAAGAAAAGGTGTTAAAGTAAGACTTATTCAAAACTCTCCCTTGTTAAGCACTAATTAAATGAGCTAGTTCCAAAGGTGTAACTGCAGGCTGTAAAATATTGTGTGGGGGCGATTGTGTGTGGGCATTGTGTATTTGAGTTCAGCTCGATCTTTACCACCCCATCACTTCCTGTCCTCTCTTAAACTGTTGTATCTGTAATAAAGGCACAAAAATAATAAAAACGTAATACCCGTGGAAGTAGTGTAGTTGCGTAGAACATTTTAGCAAAATACTTGTTTTAGAATTGAGGAGTAACATAAAGGAAGTACCATAGGTATTCAGGACTGTATACTTAATGTCTTTCAGTAAGTGTCTCTGTCATTTAAATGTAAACATTGTCACTGATCACATTTTGTCTTTTCTTGAGCAGATGTTTAATGATCGTGCCAGACCGCTCATAGTCTTAGCAGCTGCAGCTGAGCGCCACACATCCCTTAGCTGATTGTACCATCTGGAGGTTCTTAAGAGCCTGAACAAAGAAACTGTTGATCAAGTAAAGTTATTCTTTCACAGAGTTGATGGAGGGACTGTGAGCAGATTGATTTCCATTCAACCTGCTCGTCTTAGTCCAGGGAGATTACATGAAACGCAAGCCTGCCGTCACTGCTGTACCTTTAGGAGAAGAGATGGCTTGTCTGATGCACCGTTAGAGTGAATCAATATTTAATCGCCTGGTGATAGTGGATGTAAGTCACACAAACACCAGAAACAAACACTGTGTCGCATTTGAGAACCAATGTTAGCATGTTAATCTACACACACATACACCCAGCTAACAGGGAACATTGGCTAATGTTCTCTAAAAGTTCTCTCAGGTATCAAAAACAATGCTGATGTTTGTAAAATGTTTTTAAACCATTATGTATCATACATCAAAAACGTTATTCTTAAGTGGTTAGTGGAATATTTTTAAAACGTTACAGAATTTTAAAGTTTGTTCTTATAACCAAACCGTGACATTAATACAACGTCTAAAAAAAACTTTTTGAATGTTCCTAGAACTTTCAAAACAAGGTTTTTATCATTTTTATTACTTAATGAAAACTCTAGGAAAACATTCTTGCAACCTAAAATAAAAGGTCTGAGTTGATGCTGAAAATCTAATTTAAACCTGGAAACTAATAGGAAACTGTAGGAGTGTAAGAAAATGTAAAAAGAAAAATGAAGGATGTTGCACTATTTCTTAGGCACTAATAAACCAAGCCCATTTGTGACATTGAACATGCTACGATGTTTTTACAAAAGGTCAGAGCTCCTTAGTTCTTATTTTTCATACAGAGTAAAACTACTCCCCTGCTCCTATGATGTGACTGAACTCAACCATATGAGGTTTGTTTGGCTTGGAGTCACTGGTTTAAAATGATGTGACATGGAGCATTATCAGTGCACAGGAAACACAGGTGTCCAAAGACCAGGAACAGGTTAACACAAGGTTGTGACACAAGGGAGTTTGTGTGTTTGCGTGAGGTTTAAATAAACTGGCAAGATTTCCTGGTGACAGAGAAAGGGCTCTTTTTACACTCTCACAATAACAGATGCGTCTATTAATAGTCATGTTTCTGTTTAAACTCAACTCACTCTCACCTCAGAAATAGCAGGACACTTCTGCTGGTGCTGGTGTTGCCAGTTCTGCTGAAATCCACACATCGACGCAGCAAAATGGTTTGACATCTCAGTTTTGCCTCTGCAGTCAACACACTCTTGTACTTGTTTCGCATTGGTTCCTTGTATATCCTTAAATAAGAATCCTGAATTGAATTGAGTTGAATTGAAGTCAATTGAATCAAACTGATCTGATTTGAATTGAATGAAACTAACAAGAATTGAACATATACATATTCCCCCTGCCTTTCATGTTAGCCTGTTGCCATTGTTATTAGAAATCTATATGGACATCTTATTTCCATAAGAGCAACACCTGGGTACAGAGCCTGAGTCCACACAGAGGGACAAAGATCATCTGATTAATAAGTACAGCAGTGCTAAGCTCCTTTCTCCCTGTTCTCAATTCAACACATGTGCCAGAGGCCGATGACTCACCGTACATCTCCTTTTCTTATTCCCCTTTTCTTTCTACTCTATTAATCTCTAGTTTTGGGGTCTGTCATTTCTCATGCTGCTCTCTCTCCTCATTTCCTCACTCTTCATCAGTCTTTCTTCTTCTCCGCCTTTCACTCCTTGTCTAATCTTCTTTTCTATAGCCTTCTAACTCTTTCTCAAGCCCCCCTTCCCCACTGCCCACACGCTATCCACAGCTGCTGAGTCCCTCTGTAATGCAGTTCATTACTGTCTATTACTGTGACTCACAGCTTGACTGCACAATCACAGGTGGGTCCCCCCTCCAGCGCAGCGTACAGACGATAGCAAAGGCACCCAGCACACACAGTCCTCTCCATCCTGCCCACCCACCACTTCAGAGATGATAGTAACATTGATTACAGCCATCGATCAACGCATGTAGTCGGTGCAGGTGTGAGCGTGTTTACACATTTGTTATGTGTGTGATGTCATATCCTCTCAAAAGGCCCCACCATGCATTAAAATCATGCAGTCAAGCCGTTCCTCAGCTTTTTTGTGACAAGTGTATATTTAAATGCAACTTTCAGTTAAATAATAATTATCAGAACTGCATACTGATCACTGGTTGTGATGTTTAGTTCCAATTTTTGCTCGATTTATTAAACCAAATGATTTAAATCTAGGTCCCCTTATAAAAACAAACAAAGACTAACAGGTGTTTCACTGTCATGTAGAAGTGATATATAATAGACATTTTTATGCCCCTTTAAAACAATACCCCTAGATAATGTGTTCTGATTTGCTGTGTCAACATGCAGTCAGTCTGATCTTGAAAGGCTGCGGTTAATTGTGCTACAAGCCTAATTAAATCTTCTGAAGGCTCAGTGGCAAAAGCACAAGAAGACCATTCCTCTTCCATCAAATGTCTTAACAGTCTTTCATGACTGGAATAACATGGGAGGCTTTCAGTTATTAATGCTCCATTATGACTCGCAAAGATGTAGCACATGATTTATGAGAGGTAATATGGTCCAATCTGTTGCTCATTAAATCCATGCTGTGTGTCAGATGCACTTTTCAATAGCTAATTCACACCACATTTAGTAGATGTTGTTACAGTTAAATCAGATGAATTCACCTTTAATGCCTCCATGATTGTATATTGGTCTCCTGTGATTATCATCAATCAAAGCTTTTTGCATTAAAATGCAGTGTTGCTCTTGTAGCCCCGCCCACACTGAAAACAGGTACAAAATCATGTTCCACATAACTGTATATTCACACACACATGTTCTGATTGTTTGTAATTGTGGTGTAATTGAGTATATTGTATATCAGTTGTGCAACTTTCATAGCAATTTTGACTTCACCTAGTCTTATGGTTTTAAACGTGTGTGTGCTTTGATGTGAATGTGTGTGCAAATGTTTACGTGTTTGCTGCGAGCGTGAGAACAGAGCAGCTTGTGGGTGTGTGCATGCAGGATGCAAACCAGCAGGGCTTGCAAACCAGCAGGCACAAAGAGATTATGCCAACACATCTTCAGTAGTGTTGAACAAGAGTGTCTGGCCGTTTGTTGCTTTCAGCATGGAGTCTCAAGGGAACACAGGAAATGCCATATCTTAAAGAGCCGCTCTGGGCATAAATCACTTTTGGGAGAGGAGCATTTACGTTCTCCAGAGGGAAGCACTCAGCCTGCACTTGGATGATTCATTTCAAAGAGGGGTGTGGCCTGCATTTTTATGCTCTAAAAAAGTGCATGTGTAAATTGTAAAGAGAAGTACAGTGATTCTCCAAGGAGATTGATGGATGTCGCTCTAGAATTTACATGTGCATATATTTGGAGCTCGTTGATCATAAACCTGGCTGGATAATCGGCCCGCATTTTCCCTTTATGTATTTTATGTGCTTTCTTTGAAAGTGTCAAACAGGCTCTTGAAGAGAAAATCTCGGAAGCAGAAAAGCGCTTAAGCTGCATCTCCTGGTGGCACAAGCGAAGCAATAAAAGTGCTATTACCACCATAAACATCTGATTGCTTTCTCAAACGCAGTCCATTATGTAGTGGCGGTGGAACCTCGATTCCACTGAGATATTGATAGCATCAATCACACAGCGAGTCGACAGTAGATTTTACTCAACTGTCAGAGTGGATGCAAATCTCGCAAATGGCCTTTCGTTTCAATCATGTAAAAAAATCAGATTTATTTCATTTGCTGAGCAAGTCCTCTCATACATCTTGATTTATGTCATTCTTTGGTGTGTGTGCGGTTAGATACTTGTCAAGAGAGATGGACAAACATGTTACGTTTTGTACTATACTGAACATCTGTTCCATCCATCATAGGTGAGATTGTGATGGTTTGGGCTGGGAAAATGTCTGGTTTTATTTATTTGTTTTTGAAGTGAGCCCATAGTGCTTCAGGGGGCTGTAGCTTAGCAGAAGCAGCCACAGTAACCGGTAGTTAGACTCTGCCCTACTGAAATATTTAACTCTGCTCCAGGAACCAGTGTTAAATCTTGTTGCCGATTGGCAATGTGCTCCTGTCATGAGTGTTTACCTCACAAAAGCAGAATGAGTATAAGGCAAAACACAATCGGGCAAAACAGTAGTAAAAGTTTTCAGAAGTAAAAATCCAATGGTTTTCTCAAAAGACAAATTGTTTTATTAACGATAACATATAAACACAGACCTACCATGAGATTGTAAAATATATGTTTAAATGACTTTTTTTTTTTTAATAACAAAAATCATGTTTATAAGCTACATTTCCAGTTTAGAACTTCACTACATGTTCTGCCAGTCACAAAGAGTGCCTCCTTGGATCCACCAATAGGGAAAGTTGTGGTTATCATGCAAACTACAACAACACCAGAAGAACTCAGCAGCACTCCTTCAAACTAAAAAAATCGATAGTTGTATTTTGTACCGTCATTTCTGATTAGATTGCGTTTTTCATTGCTCATAAAAGTAGTACACCGTCTTGTTACACTCACAAGTACACTCACTGTTCTTGTGTTATTTTTGGATTTTCAAGAATTAAAGTTAAAATAAAACGTTAATAGCTGCAGTGTATTCAGTGTTTTGTCATCTTTCCCTGCAAACTCCTCCATACTAACACCTCTCTCTATTTTCCTACAGGCTCCATTGAGGCTTGCTTAAGTCACCTGCTGAAGCGCCGAGCCGCAGGGTTCCTTCGCAGCGATAAGATCGCCGCTCTCTTCACCAAGATTGGAAAGGTGAACACCACGGCAAGCGAGGTGTGTCGCAAGGTGCAAGAGCAGCTGCAGCAGCAGGCAGAAATCACCAGGTCTGACATCTCACTTCTAATCGAAATAAACAGTGACAGTTGACTCTCTATACACATTCATATACACAAAACATTCATCAGTGGTTTTATATAGAATGGTGTTTTATATATGAAGTGCATGGTGTTTTGTTGTCTTTCCAATTTCAAATCTGCCTTATTCTGAGAAGGTTAACGCACAACTTCACACTGTTGGGTGACAGAACAGAACAATGTTTGGAAAGCGCCACAGTGTTTAAATTCATTGGGGATTCAAATACTTGTTATGATTGTTTCAGTCTCAGATTAAACTGAGAAGCATTTCAACGCTAAAATAATTACACATTTCCCCTTTTAACAGTTTCTTATTCTGCTTATTACTGTACACTGTAAGTGGACAAGTGGGAAAATGAAAGCGAAGAAAGACAGTTATAGGAAATTATCTTATTAGCAATATTAACTGCTTTATGACTGATATGGTGTTCAGACAATGGTGCTAGCAGGAAGCAGATTATATCTGGTGTGTGCGGAGAGATTTGCTGCTTTATCAGGCTTTAAACAGCTGACTGGCTCTGTACAGTAGTACTTTAAATGAGGGATGGTTCGGGTGGATGCTCCAGGGCTTCGGTTAGCTTCTTATTTTCCCATTATCTCTCCATTAGCAGAACGACATGGCCAATGTGCCACTCAAGAGGGGAATGCTCTTGCTTAATAGCCACGACCGCTAGGTGACTCAACATCTCTGTTGTGGTCAGAGATTAGTTGAAGTCTCTTGTGTATGTGCGTCTGTACAGTAGCTACACACAACCGCTGTTGTACTGTTCTATGGTTTTCCCTGTCTGTCCATTTTAATCATCCCTCCCCCATCTCTGCACACTTGGTTACTCGTGTTGCCACAGCAACACCATGGTGTCACCATCGCTAGAGCAACTAGATGCTTGCTAGTTATTGAATACCTCTACCGCAGGGCTCAGACTAATTTCTAAATCAAAGATATTACAACCAATATCATGGGTCTAATAAAGTAGCCGCATGTGATTAGTCTCTTGTTCAAAGGAGCTGTTGCACTGGAAACACATTTGCACTTCATTGTTTCATTTATGTTATTGATTGGGTTGTATTCCACTGCATACAGAAACTCTTACAGCCAACCTTTCTGTTTCAGGTTCTGTGCTATAGCATGGAGCTGGTCTAAATGACTGCATTTAAGACTAAAAAATTAAGATTTAAAATTAGAGTTTTGTGGCTTTAAGTGCAGTTCCATAATCTTTGAAACCATCTATATTGGTGTGCTTTACAAGCTAAAGATTTCTGTTAGCTCATATTTATTTAATGTTTTAATTTAATTTTTTTTTGTAAGTAGATACATTTTTAAATAACTATATAATAAATATTATATATTATAAACACTAACCTGCATATTTATTTTAATGTGCAAAAATATGACTATTCAATGCAGACATTGACCAATCAGAATCAAGCATTATGTAACATATGACATATGCCATATGTGAGAAAATGTTCAGCTATTTGCGAATTCATTAGGTATATATTGAACACTCAACTCTTCTCTATTAACTGCAGTATAAAGCTGCTTTGAATGCACTGCATTATTGCTCTAGATGCAGATTTTTATTTCCATGGCATCTCACAGCTCATCTCCAATGCAGGGATTTATTTCCTTATTTACACTAAACGTCCACTACTGTCGCCAACAAACACACGCAGGCTAAGAGGTGGGCCGTTATGAGATCAATGCTTATGTAAATCAAAAAAGATGAGGACCATTGTGGCACAGACAGCAGACTCATCCATCTCTAGAGTGTCTGCAGCTGTGCTGGGCTATGTGTTACTGTGGTGTGGTGTCTGAGCTGAAGAGAGATTGATGGTTGTGTGGTCTTATTGGTTTAGGCTTGTGATGGAGTCCCTCATCTGTGCACTCAACAATCCTCTCTGCTCTCTACAGCCTCCAAACTGATCCTGGAAAAGTCACAGAATAGTCTTGCCTATTTGTGTTATTTTTAAAGTTGTGTGGCTTTTCGTACATATGTTTTAGCTTTGAGGCCAACTGTATGCCAGTGTGCGCATTAAAAGGAGTACAAGATGTATTTCCAGCAGAAACATTTTAAATGTACAGCATTGTACCAAAAACATTGACTCATCTTGTGTGTAGTTTTTTGTCCCAGACTCCCTAAAATAACTCCAAGCAGTTTAGAAGAGGGTTTTGAAAAATGCCACTCAATATTAAATATGTTCGATTCTATATTTTTTTGTGCTTTGATGCAACCTTGTTTTTAGTTTGACATTAAGTTGAAAATAACCAGAAATATTTCTTTTAACTCTCTCAAATCATGCCGATCTCCACCAGGCTACGCTGTTTTTTAATTAGAGCTTTGTTCAAGCTCTGCTTTCCATGGTTGTAGTTAGTGACAGCACCAGCAAGAAGATATTTTTTAGCTTGTTATATCTTCTGTGATTTCCTCATGTTCTGAGGGTGCTGTGACAACTCGCTGCTAGCCTAAAGCTGCCACCTGGCTCTCAAGAAACCGTGATAACTCGCAGCACTTCCTTAAAGTGTGGTGTTGTCATCTCGGCAAAAACATAATTGCAGGGATTTTGTCAAAATGCTTTTAGGTGTAAGATGAGTACCTGTTTTAGATGGGTTAGGTGGCGGTTGTGACTGATGTTCTGGGTCCTATTTATCTGAGATTTGCCGCTATTAATACTCTCTAGGTTTTTTGGGGTGACACATGCTCCGTGTCATTGTGTGAAAATGTTTGTGTTGTCTCTGCGCTGAATGGCCCAGTGGGTTCCAGTGGGCTTTGTGTCTGCCGCTGGCCCTCCTGCACTGTTGTAGATGAGCAGTCAGCTCATCCTGTTGAGATGCTGTATGGAAAGGTACACGACTCGAAAACAGAAATAACCCACCAACAGGCACTTTGTCATAGCCCCCTTTATCCTCTTTTATAAGACAAGAGAATGTAAGTGTGGGATTTTTAGCAGGCTAAAAAAGGACAAATGGAGCTACAAAATTAATAAGGACCTTTTCACACCAATTTTGAACTCTTGTTACAATTTAACATAGATACAAATATTTGAAAATGAAAGACTGCATTACTGTGAACTGTGATGATCCATCATTATTATACTCTGAGACTCGAGTTATTTAGACTTAATTCATATGGATTTTCCTGTCATTCACAAGATAGTTAAAGAGTGAGAAATAATTTGCATATATTTCACACATTTGTGCTGTTAGTCACATCAGACTTCAGGAGCCGCAGGCACTGTTTTGGCATAAAACTTCACCTCACTTCATGTGCCTGTGCTTTGTGAATTAGCTCAACATGTTTGTTTTTGGTCTTCTCTTTCAGGAGAAGCAGTCAAAGCACAGTACAGGAGCCCCTCAGCAGACAGGCCTCGTCTGCTGGGCGAGCTCCTCAGCCTCTCTCCGCACAGGCCATCAAGCACATATGGGTCCGCACTGCACTCTTCGAGAAAGTCCTGGACAAAATTGTGCAGTATATTGTGGATAATGCAAGGTAATTAGATCGTCTGTGCCAGCTCAAATTTAGTCCCTTTGGCTTTGTCTGTTTGAGTTTGTATAAATGGACAGTAAGGTTCTAGTAAAATCCCATTAATTTTCTCCATAAAGAAACATATAAACCTTTTAAGGACAGAACTTCCATGAGCGCAGAGATTGTTAGGCAATAATAAATGCTTCTGTAGAACCCACAGTTTAGTGTGATTTTAGCTTAACTTCCTTAAAAAATAATAATATAGTTGTGGAACCATGTCTGCTGATAAAGTGGGCAGCCAGTGTTTTATGACAGCACAACATTAATTCCAAGCAGATCTTGTCTTTTTTATTATTAATGTCAAGATTAATGCTTAAAATATATTCTCTTTATGTTCATGTTAATTGCTTTCACTCTTAAAAATAGTGAGTTTGTTGTTGAGCTTTTGAAATATGTTTTTGGCTATTGACATACACATTGTGTGTGGTTGTTGTGTGTTTGTAGTAAGTATTATGAAAGGGAGGCTCTCATACACGATTCTGTGTTTGGCCCTATACTGGCAGCCCTTCTGGGTAAGTCTATCTAATGGTTCCAAACACACTTTGTTTTTTCATAATGTAGCTAATAGAGATTTATAGATCACTGAAGAACGAGATTTAAATGGTGTTAGCTCTGTGTCTGTTTTATTGTATTATATTTCACTCTGAGATCCTTTTGTCGAATATTTTGCAATCTGTCATTCGTTTAGTGTGAAATCAATATTTTATCATTTGTAGTAGGGCCTTGTGCTCTGGAGTACACCAAGCTCAAGACGTCAGATCATTTTTGGACGGACCCATCAGCCAACGAGCTGGTGCAGAGGCATCGGATCCACGGGGCCCACAGGGGCCAGGAGGTCTCGCCGGGTCGCAGGCCTGCCCTAGGGGTGAGAAATTCATGCAGTTAGTGCATATGGGAGTATTTGTGGGATATTTTTGTAGTACTATTATTAAATGTAATCTTATGTGTATATTACATAGATATTTCATGTTTGCTATGTGTTTCTTAGATACGAAAGCGACAGTCCAGTGGCAGCATGTCTGAGGACAAGTTTGCTGCCTCGGCGAGAGAGTATGTTGAATCCCTCCATCAAAATTCACGAGTTCACTTACTGTATGGAAAGAACAATGTACTTGTTCAACCGGTAAGACACACACACACACACACACTGATTCTGTTTTACACATGCAGTTACTTACATGCACTTAAAGGAAAGCTGGTTTGATCTGGGTAAAATAATTCTCTTGATGGACATAATAAAATTGATTGATTGTAGATAAGTGTAATGAACAGGGACTCCACAGCTGGGAACTCAAGGGCAGCTGATTATGAAAAGTGAGTCACAATGGTTTATACCACTGTCAGTGTTCTTATTTTTTCGAATATTTGCCCCTTGGAATTGGTTTTCAGGGCATTTTTAACCATTATGAAGGCAAATGTGTTTCTAAACATATAAAAACAAATGTTTCATTCATTTCATGTCATTCTATTCATATTCTATTCATGCTAGAATAGTAAATACTTCAGCTGAGTCAGAAATGTAAAACATTTCTCAAATTAAAAGTATTACAGTTATATTAAAATATAGTAAAACTAATAATAAATAAATATTATATATAGTAAAACTAATAATAAAAACTAAAAATAATGTAAATAATAATCCTGAGATATGGCACAATAAAATGTGCTTCTGCTTTTAAAATTATTTGTTGGGATTTATGTTTACTTATACCATGAAATTATAAACTATTAAATAGCCAGAATATAATAAGGAATTTTGCTGTCATTGCCCAGGTTAATTTCTGGATAAAACACTGTGTGTAGATGGAGAAGATCATTGATCTCCACTAGTCAGAATTCTTCTGCCCTAGTATCCATCCCAATTTTTGTCCTCTTCATTAGTGAGCTCTCTGCCGCATCAGTCATGCTATTTGTCCAAACAGCCCCTGACATTTCCAGTTCTCTGGTGTTTAAGCCAGATCACTGATGCCTGTACTGACTTCCTGACTGAGAGTTGGCTACTCTTGTGAACTGGAAAAGGCAGACTGGATTAGCCATTACACCACATTAGATTTATCATCAACTATGAGTCAGTGATGGTGTGTCTGAGTGTGTTTGCATGTTTGTCTGTAAGATTTGCAACAGTGACTGATGTAACTGGCACAGAGAGTGCTGCGTCTGGCAAGGATCTGTAGAAATCAATAGTGTAAATGACCCTTTGCCAATAGGATCACAGTGATTCAGGTCTAATTGGATTTCTGTGTGAAACATGATGCATCTTATAGCTGTTATGATCCTGGTAAATTGTAAGAGACTTTTCATTTATATTACTCACTCTTTCTCTCTATTTCCCTTTTCTCATTTTTGTCTCATTTTCTCTTCCTTATTACAGTATTTGTACAAATGGTAATATGCATTTTCCAGTATTGACTACACTTTTCACAACTTTCAAATGTGTCAGTAAATCCTGACATATTTGTGAATCTTTCTTCCAAAATGCACTAAAATCATCAAAACAATTAGAGCGATTTCATGGTTTTTCAACATCATCAAGGATTTCATGAAGTTTGTTTGTAAGATCGTTTTGGTCATTAAATGCATTGTAAATAGAAACAACGGCCAAATAAACAGTGGTTTAGTTCACCCACACTGCTGTTGCTGAATGTCTGAAGAAAACATACTAAGATATTGAGAAATGCACCTAATCAACTGTAATTTCTACATACAGATAAGTATCTGTACTAGTAAGACCACTGATTATACTAGTTGGTTATTTTCAGAGAGGTGGGGAAATGGGGGAAGCCCTTGTGATTGTGACAACTGTGATTGTTGTTTGCAGAAGAAGGACATGGAGGTCCTGCATGGTTACCTGTCCCTTCATCAAACGGCAGAAACACTCACGCTGAAGTGGACGCCCAATCAGCTGATTAACGGCACTCTGGGGGACTGTGACCTGGAAAAGAGGTGACATATCGATATATACACATAGAGTACATAGGGCGATTTCAGGAAAACTTGGTCATCAGGTGAATTGGCTGGGTAAGGCTGGAGTGCCATAATCCTTTGAGAAGGTCGATCACTGTGAATAATCTTAAACTGCAGAACAGACTGATATGACTGGCCTGAGATGCTGAAGTTGACAGAAATTGCTTTTAGAGAGGATGGATCAGACATGAGCATGTCCTGCACCTGGTCACTCACATGGTTATATAAGGTTATATAAAGTAACTGTAAAGAACAAATGAACAACTAAAAGCTATGTATCATTACATGTTGATGGTCACTATAAGTTCCCCAATTTACCCAATGTTTTTCACCCTATATAGAGCAGACTTGATTGAGCTTTACAATAATATACTGTACCATTGTTACAAAATCTCTCTCTCTCTCTCTCTCTCTCTCTCTCTCTCTCTCTCTAACACACTCTAGTATTTACTGGGATTATGCATTGACTGTGCCTTTAAGACAGATCGTCTGCATTCATTGTCACCAGCGTCGTGAGTTTCTTCTTCTTCAGTCTTCTGATAGGCTTTTAATTTCCTCTCTAATCAGATCTCCAGTCATATATTTTGATAATAAAACAATAATAATAATAATAAAACAATAATGACCACTTAGTAGTTCATTTTACTTAGACTTTATCACATATCAAGGATTCTCATCTATTCAGTACTTTTTAAACGTTGTTGCTTTGTTGCATTTCTATTCTATTCTTTTAGCGGACTGTGGCGGTACTCTGGTGTTAGTAAGTCAGGATGGGATCCAGCGGCCCCCTCTACACTTTCCTCCTGGGGGCCACCTACTAGCTTTCCTGTCCTGTTTGGAGACAGGTCTGCTGCCCCGGGGTCAGCTGGAGCCTCCCCTCTGGTCACAGAGGGGTAAGGTGAGGGTTTTTCTCACCTTAGTTCTCAGATCAACTTAATAGCCTAAAATTATTTAACAAAAGAAAACCCTAAAATCATTATAGATAATTATCAGAGCTGCAGCTTTTTATGACCTCTTTGTAACTCCCCTAATCTTTCTTTCACTAATTAATGCTTGAAGTCACTAATTAATTCCTCTTTGTTTGTGTCATTCCAGTTTTTGCTTGTTGACATTGTCATGTTCAGTTCAGTATTTCAGATTAACTGCAAAATGTTTTTAATTTGGGAAATGGACCTGTCTTCTGTTTAAATATGATTGTTTGTGTGCTTGTGATAAACAAACAGGGCAAAGTCTTCCCTAAGCTTCGCAAGAGGAACAGCATGGCCCGTTTAGTGGATCAGGATGGAGATGGAGAGGAACAGATTGCTGCAGACTACGTGTTTCGTATCGTTTATCCGGGGCACCGTCACGACTCGAGTGAGTTTCGAGAGATGTGCATGTTCTTCTTTTCACCTCCATCCACCTTCATGTGTCCATCTGTCCATCCCTCCGCACATTTACACCTTTAAAGCTGCTAGTGGTGTAGATGGTGGGCTGTACGATTCTGATCACGAATAAGATATATTGCTGGTAAAAATATTTCTAATAGTTTCTTCTTAGTCATTCTAATTTGATAAGGAATCAGTTCTGTGTTCTGCAGCGGAAAGTGTTTTTTTTAATAAATTACAGCTGTGTGTGATACGTCAAACCATGGGCGATTATTAGTGTGTGAATCTAATAACTAACTGATTTGCTGACTTGACACAGTTTCCACCTCAATACAGCAGGTAAAACTAAAACAAACTGATTGATTGCTTTACATGGCTAAGTGGGCTATTCTTCACCAAAAATCACCAGGCTGCCTCAGATTGTCTCAAAGTAATGTCTTCTAGTCACTTCAAGTGTGTACGCCCCATCAAATTCCGCATACTGGTGTTTCCATCTATCACTCAGTTTCCTGGATCATTCACTGCCTCTGCGCATCATTGTTGCCCGTGTGTTTTGTTCGCACATTTTTGTGAACATAACAGCCGTTGTGGAGGATGCTAGGAAGGACGTAAGTATTGAGACGCAGCATTTTGTTCTGACTGAGTTGACTGCACCTTTTTATATCTGTGTGTGTGCTTGTGTGTGAGTGGAGTGTGACTTTGCTTCGTAGGCGGGTGCTAAACTGTGTTTCTTTATTGCCCAAGCAGTCACTATAAACTACCACCACACCACGGGCAGTCGTGCGCCCTCTCTGGACGACGATGAGGAGGAGGAAGATAGACTTCACGCAATGATCTCAATGATCTGCTCACGGAACCTCACAGACCCTAATGTCATGAAAGGTTTTTATCACCAGTGGGCCACTTCATTATCACTCCTTTCTTGTCACCTGGTCCCCAGAGCAGTGACCCAGCAGTGCGGCCATTTGTGGGCAGTGAGGGCGGATTGAGGCACAGTAGGCGCCTCAGGCGTGATGGTACTTGCGTCATTTATTTGTTGTGGCCTGACCTGTGCTTGTACGCCTGTAACAATGGTAATACTAGAATGAAAGATAGTTAAGTGACAAGACCCTAGGAGTATGAGTGTTGTAACTCTGCTACAAGCATACACTGCACTAACATATACTAGCTGTATGTGGCAAGCACTCACTAATTACTATTGCTCATACTTGGGGTTATAATTTTTAAATTAAACTTACAGCAGGAAGTACAGCAGATGTAAAAAGTAACTTTTAACTTGTGTAATCACCTATATGTGTATGTGTGTATGTATGTGTGTGTGTGTGTGTGTGTGAGGTCAGTACAGTGCACATTTTTGCCCACCTTCCCCTAATTGTTGTCACACTGTTCCCTGCTCGCCTCTGTTGCCGGGGGCTACCTGCGCTAACCTTTATCACAGTTGGTAGAGCTTTAACTAAACTGCCACGTTGTCACATGACTACACTGCCTTTGTCTATTATACCTCTCACACATTCACACACTTAAACAAACACACACTCCCTGACTTACCTGAGAGAGATGTTGTAGGATTATGGGATAGAATGATGTCATAGTGGAGGCTCCTCCCTACAGCTCTCTCCGCCTGTCTGCACTGTTGGGCCAGACTGTGGTGGCCAGGCAGAAATGCTTCCAATGATTTGCTCCGTTTTACTTTTGCAGTCTTTAGTTGACCTGAGTAAGTCCCTGAAGAGATCTTGGTTGTTTTGGGTTCTTTTTCTTTATTTGGTTTCCCTGCAAAATGCTTGTGGGCTTTGCATGTCAAATTTGCACACGTTATGTATTATGTTTTCTTCATTTACCTTTGCGGCAAATGCACGCACTTGTCAGATCTGTGTCTCCTCCCCTTTATGAATTCTCACTTCTTCTTCTTCTTTGGTTTGAGTTGTTTTGTGTTGACGATCTTCTGCAATGCTGTTCACAGTAATTCTTCACAGACTGCAGTCACCTTTCATTATATCAGTGAGGTCCTGTGGGGTTCTGGTGCAGTAGACACGTGAACTGTTTCCGTGAATGCGTGGCCCATTCGATCATAGACCTACCAAAGTCCCATAGATCAGATATTCAGTACATGCTCTCCATTCATTTTGTTACTTTGTTTACAACAAGGGAAGTTACAATGTATAGCAGGTCACCAGCTCCAACCTGAAGAATTAAGGTGAAGAGCATTTTATCAGTTTACTATCAAGTCTTTTGGTTTAATTGCTCCAGTATCTTCACATTTTATAAACAATACATAGTATATATACATTTCTTCTTTATTTTTCTTTCTTTTTGTCATGGTTCAATCTGATGCATCCAGCATGGATGGAATGGTTCCTGTTTGTTCCTCTATATTCCTCTCCAAGCTCTACCAGTGCCTGGCTTGATTTGTGACACTCTGTGATTGATATGATTGATTGATTGATTGATTGGCAGGTCTCCTGGCATGGCATCCCCGCATCGTTTTACACTTTCTCCTTCTGTTCATTCATAGATGCATGTTTTTGATATTCTTACCTCAGGTTTGCTTTGATTTCATTATGTGTATTTAAGAACATCTATTCAACAAGATTTGAAAGACATTTCTGAAAGGAAGAACTATCCTCAAAGAAAACCAATATGCATTTAACGCCACCCAAAATGATGAATACACAGTGGGGGTCAAAATTCTAAGACCACATTGAAAATTTAGTATTTAATGTTTTGTGATGAACAGCAAGTTTTTTTTAGATTTGTAAGAAATATGTAAAATATGTAAAAATGATTAAAAAAATTAAGATTCTGCAATGTTTTTGTAGATCATTGTTTAATAAAATACTAAGACGTTATGGAATTTGTTAATATTGTTTCATGTTTTCATTAATATTTCATATTGTTATACTGATAATACCATTTGGAGTGAAATACATTGTAGTACATTAGGAAAATATGAAAAAAGCATTTAGAAACATTTAGAAAAAAGCATTTTTACCACTCTTTTGTGGTAACTCTCAGTGGACTTTTGAACCCCACTGTTTAAATAAAACAAAATATGCAAAACTTTATATAATGCATTTAAGAGGGATGCATTTTACTCTACCTTAATTATGTCATGGTTGAGCTGAGGCCTGTACCATTGAAATCACTCTGAATCTACGAATCAGAATATGATGTTTTGTGCCTGTTCTAATCTATTTCCTCTAGAGATTTATTAGGGTGTCTGGGATGTGAATTGAATTTACGTGTGGTAGCTTTCTGCCATACACCATTTGCTACTGTAGTTTTGAGAAGGAAGATCATAACCAATTTCTGCTCTCCTAATAATACTAATACATCAAGGGTAATGACTCACAAAGCAAATATTTTCTTCTAATGCGGGTTACTAGAGCAGGTTTTATATTTGCTTATTCATCTCTTCTCTTTCTCTCATTCTCCCTCTTTTTCTTTTCTCATTTTCTCTCCCACGCCCTGGTAGACCACGGGGACATGATGGAGATGCAGGGCTATGGCGGCAGCCCGTTGTCATGGCAGCAGGGCGAGTGCACCAGTCATATGTCATCCTGTCTGTCCTGCTCCACTGGGGGCAGCAATGCTTCTGTCGAGCTTCCCGCAGGCTGCACTTGCATGCATGACCGGTAAGAGAAATGCCGTATATGGTTGTTACTGTAACCATAAGAACCTTATCACATGTATATCAAGAAATCTTTCACAAGTCAATTTAGTCATTTTACTGATCTGTTATTTTGCTCAAACAACATATATAATTTCCATCATATTAAATTGTCTTAAACAACATTATGTTGTTGAAATGACTGTAGTGGTAAAGACATTTCAAATATTTTATGGAATAGTTTTTTAACAGTAATATTATGTTTATGATAGATTTTTAGGGCAGGTCTTGACCTTTAGGTCATCTTGATCTGCATCAGAATATCCATTTCTAAATACAATTTGAAACAGAGCACAATGTACTGATTTAAGTATGATTTAGTGACAGTTTTATCATCCCCTGGGACATAATAGTGCCTGTAGTTCAAAGAAACACCCATATGTTGTTGATGAGTACATTATATAAGACGTGTGGCTGTAGTTTGCATATATTTTCACTAAAGCAGCTGACCAGGCTTCATGTAACGGATGTTTTCCTTCTGTGCACAGTATTCCACTGAAGATGTTGTGCCAGAATATGAAGAGACAGATTGTGTCTCGGGCATTTTATGGCTGTAAGTCAAAAAAGCTGTTTTTCCTTTAATTCATTAATATGAAGTAGTAGCCTAATTAGAGTATGCATAAATAAACCCTCAGCTGTGCTCTTTTGCAATGTGTTTGTAGGGCTGGCCTACTGTCGGCACCTCTCTACTGTAAGGACTCACCTCTCAGAGCTGGTCAACCACAATATTGTCCCTCCAGACAAACCCTGTGAAGCTTCCGGAGGGCTTAGCAAAGATGTGTGGAGTAAATATCAGAAAGACTGTAAGGTTAGCCTAGTATGTGATCCTCGACTTTGATCACTAGAGGGTACTAGTGGTCAGTGAAAAGTACCACAGGTTGCAATATTCCCACTGCCCGTTCTTAATTCTCTTTGGCAGAATTATAAGGAGCTGGAGTTGCTGCGATTGGTTTATTATGGAGGGGTGGAGCATGAGATCAGAAAGGAGGTGTGGCCATTTTTGCTGGGTCATTATAAATTTGGAATGGACAAGAAAAACATGGCCCAGGTAAAGAAACTTAAGAGAAGACTTTCATATTTCCAGTTTACTTTAGTTATCATTGGTCGTGTATTCTACACACTGCAGATAAAGTTGCCTAATTATGTCTTGCATGGTTATCGTCAGGGTTTTATTTTATCATTTTATTTTCTAATTTTTAAAAAAAAAATTCCTAAAATTTTGACTAAACAGTTTTCTTCTGGTGTGATATTCTGACTTTCTGATGTGCTTTGTAGATTGATGAGAAAATCACAGCGAGGTATCAACAGGTGATGCGAGAGTGGAAGGCATGTGAGGTCATCGTCAAACAGCGGGAGAAAGAGATGCAGTCAGCCATCTTTGCCAAGCTGTCATCAGGCAGCAGTATAGACAGTCACGTCCTCAAACTCATCCACAGAGACTCTACTATCAGTAACGAGGTGAATCACACAGAGGCCACCCATTGAGAAGGACAGCATAATCACCAGCATGTTGGGTTTTAAAGTCTGGCATCATTACCAAGCTTTGTAACTAACATAAGCATTCTATGAAGGTTGACAAATGCCAGTTGATTAACTTGCAGAATCGAGCTTGGACCAGCATCACTATGAAATCATTTTTAATCAGTGTTTTTGTCCTATTTTAGTGAAAAATTACATTTATTTTAAACTTTGCTTTAAACATTGGTCATTTAAGCTTACAGTTTTCAGAAATTGTGTTGTCAACACAGTTAATTTTTTCATTTTTAAATAAAAAAATTAATTTGACTTATGAACAGGAAACAAAAACAATTTGCCATGGTTTAAGAAAATAAGCTTAAAGTCATAGCTTACACGATTTTGCCTTTTACGTAGGTTTATTTTATTTAAAGGATGTTTCTTTTTGCTGGATAAAGGTAAAACAAATGCTGAACTAAATCAGCCTTTTTAGAAGGGAAAGTACCAGATATACATTGAAGTGTTTATATATGATCGTTACTCAATCTCCTCTCTAATTCCTCAGGTATTCATGTCAGTGGATGAACCTGATGCAGGGGGTCACGACACCTCATGTGAACCAGGAAGCACACCCACCCTAACCACTCTGGTGACCCCAGCTGTGCTGGCCCCAGATGAGAGGCCTCTGGTGGAGTTTGACTCTCCAGATTCAGGTCTGCCCTCCTCCAGGAACTACTCTGTGACTTCAGGACATTCTCAAATCATGTCTAGTATAGATGATGGGCAGAGCATGGAGGAAGACACCACGCCCACTGGAGGACTAGAGGAGCACGGTGGGCGGGATTCTTTGAGTGAGGACAAACTCTGCAGTCAGCTGGACAGACTTGCAACCACCAATGAGGGCACTACACCATCTTTTTCCTCTTATACGGTACATTAATGTATATTTGAGTACTACTAGTGGTCCTACCAACTAGGTCCTACCACTAAAACTATACAGGACATCATTAAAGGCCAAACTACAATCCAGAAACAAGCTTTCATTTAAGGGACATTTCCTAGTACGAAGTTTAAAAAACATTGTTTGTTTTGTCATATTGAACTATGTGCAGATTGAGTTGCTGGACACAGTGGCATTAAATCTTCACAGGATAGATAAAGACGTTCAACGCTGTGATCGCAACTACTATTACTTTACTACCAGCAACCTGGAGAAACTGCGCAACATCATGTGCAGGTTGGCCAAGCACTTTGTTGATCTTTACTTGTGTTCTCACAGAATTCCTAATCAGTCAGTCTTCTACTTTAATTGAATCATGAATCACAAACGATAACTAATTTTCTTGGCTAAACTTAAATGTAGTCTCTCATGTCTTATGAATCAGTTATGTATGGGAACATCTGGAGATTGGCTATGTGCAAGGCATGTGTGACCTTCTAGCCCCTCTGATGGTCATTCTGGATGATGGTAAGTGTGATATTTGAACACTGCCAAATAAATCGGTTTTGTTTCAGTGTTGTCTTTACTAACAGGTGGTTTAGCTAACTATTCAAACATTGTTTATTAACATGCAATGTTGGGACTGGCAAAGTGTTGTTAAAGTCTGTTAGAATTCAATGTTAACTACAGAACAATACAGAGACAGATAAAAAATACTGACAGAACAATGATTGCAAACATTGCTCCACATGTTAGCCATATGGCAAAACTTTGTCAATTACTATTTGAGGAGACACTATGCCTGTGGGTTTTGTGTTTACATAGCATTTCATTTGTTATGCAATCAAATGTTCTCCAGTTTTCATTGAGTCATTGATATCTATGGGTGTATCTTAGCCTTCATCATCATAAACATTTCTTTCCTTTCACCCCCTTGAAGAGTGCTTGGCATACAGCTGTTTTACTCAGCTTATGAAACGGATGAGTCAAAATTTCCCTACCGGAGGAGCAATGGACACTCATTTTGCCAACATGAGGTCACTGATACAGGTAATGTGACATGATCTGATTTGTTCATCTCTCGTTCCTGAGTCATGCCACGATTCATCTATTCCTCTGCTGCAACCTGAGATCATTAGAGGTAAACATTGATGTTTTTCTAGATTCTGGACTCTGAGTTGTTTGAGCTCATGCAACAGAATGGAGATTACACCCATTTCTACTTCTGTTACCGCTGGTTCCTCTTAGACTTCAAAAGAGGTAACAACACGCAGTGACTCCAGATTGATGACTTAATTTCAGTCTTCATTTCTTCATTTCTCACCAAAAATGTCAGCACCCGTGATTGAGAGTGTGCAGCAATATACTGGTATTGACAATAACTGTGATATTAATATTAGTACACACAAATTAATATTAATGTGATTATTGATGCCATGTTATCAGTACACATGATAATATCATAAATAATATTGTTAGTGTGAATTATTTTGGCCATGATAACTATATAGTGAAAATCTGATACCGTGACAGCCCTACTTTTAATGTTGTTACAGGATGTTGGTTTTGTTTTTTTTGGTGGAACACAAAAATAAAAATTTTTGAAAAATCAATATCCACCCTTTGCAATATAACGAGTTCATAGGGATAGAAGGGATAAAAACTCCTATAAACACCACTGAAGTATCTTTAAAGTATCATATGTTTTTTGAGGAACAGATAGAAATGTTTTCTTCAGTATAAGGGTAACCACATTTTTAACTCACTATTTACTCTGTCTACCAGAGCTTCTCTATGAGGATGTGTTTGCAGTATGGGAGGTTATTTGGGTGGCCCCCCGTATCTCTTCCAAGCACTTTGTTCTCTTTATTGCACTGGCTTTGGTGGAGGTATACAGGGACATCATCCTAGACAACAACATGGACTTCACTGACATCATCAAATTCTTTAACGGTGAGTAAATGAACACGTTTAAACAGGCGCAACACGACTTCCATGAGTTTTTAAAAACAGGAAGTGTGCCGCGGCTGGCATACGTTCATGGCGATAACATCAAGCTGCTGAATCAGTGCTTTGTTTTCATCTCTGACAGAGATGGCAGAGCGCCACGACGTGCAGCACATCCTCCAAATAGCGCGGGAGCTGGTACACAAGGTGCAGACCCTCATCGAGAACAAGTGAGAACGGAGAGAACAGAAGCCTGACGCCCACCAAACCCTGCCTTGCCGTTTCTAACATTCTCCTCCTCCACAGCCCCGAGGCTTTGGATTGCCCGGGTTCCGCCACCAGCTGTGTGGGCCTTGACTTTTTGACTATTAATATTGTTTGCCTGCCACAGAATGCCGTTGTGTCAGACCCTGGCGTTGTCTGCATGCTCGTGGTGTTTGAGCACACTGTGACTGAGGTTTTCATTTCTTGCCGTACATGCCTCCAGCACATGCCGCACATATCAGGTCCTTCTAGATCGGTTTAAATAAGAAACGATAAGCCTTGTATATTGGGGTGATGACCATTTCTGTTCCCTAATGGCTGCCAAATCAAAGTATTCCACAACTAGTGGTGACTCACCAGAGGATGATGTTGTTCGGTTACCTTGGATGAAAATGGCGTTAAGCAGTTTAGCTGAGCACAGTTATAAATACTCAGAATAAAGACTGTGTTAGCCCAGCGCCTCTAAATAATAACTAAGCCACGAAGAAGTCAATTAAACAGTGTGTGACCAAAAGGACTGTGCCAATGACCTTGTAATAGTATTTATATGGCTTGTTTTATTTTTTTGTTTGACTGTTTGTTTTGCCTTTATGACTAGCTGCCTCTGTTCTTCTGTACAGTTCACATGATATTTTGGTTGATGGTAATCACGGAATAAAAATAGATGATGTTGCCTTCGTAACACGTTTCACACACAACCTACATCCATACTTTTGCACTTTGAATCTGTTGCTGCGTGACACCAGTGATGCTCCTTTAGCCTTAGACAGGATTAAAGGGGTTAAGGTGTTATTCCAGATTCACTCCACTTCCCTTGATGTTCTCAAGTCTGAAAAATGGGTCTTTGAGAAGATGCCACCAGACTCTTCCATTGGTCAGCAAGCTGCTTCCACATTATGAAAAGAGTGCAATGTGACAAGACCAAATTTGTCCTAGTACATCCTAGCATGGATGCTGTTTGGTGTCTTTATACACTATAGGCTATAGGCTTTGTTCACAATGCAAACAAAATAATTTGCCTGTGAACAAATCTTTAGTCCCAGCACCTTGGCTGTGTATCATCAAATGGGTCTCAGTTTATCTTGAAAGACAGATTGCATACTGGTTGCACACTTCTGGAAAGACTCATAAGTGTCTTTCACTTTCATACTGTCTTCCCCATCCTTCACGTATTTGATACCTGTTCAGACTATGTTCAGAATAGAATACAAGTGTACTGTTCGTACTGTACAGTATACTGTATACTGTACACATGTATGAATGCATTAAATGTTTAATATTTCAAATGTTTTATACTGAATATTGTTCTTGACAACCTAATTTAGCTAACAGTAATTATTACATTGGAATATTTTAATACAGTTTTGTTTAAAAATGTCAACCTTGTCCATTCTGATCAAAAAATGAGTAAAAAGATTTTAGTTAATATTACTTAGCACATTGGAAAATGCAATGTTGAGCAAATTGCACCGTAGGATACAGTATTCTGTGCAGTGTGCTCTGTTGCATACTACACACTAGTTATTCATTAGATTCAAATATTCAGTGCATATGTAAAATGTACATACTGTGTACAGTATACATACTACAATACATAGAACACTGCAGAGATAAAATAACTGGTATGGTGGTAAACTATTCTGAACATAGCCCTAGTTAATCCCCTAAAATTAAAACATCAATCGAAAAGAACCATACTTTTATAACAGCTGGAGATGGAGATTAGGGAAAATGGTCTTGCAATGTGAGGTCTGGTCACTGCCTCAAATTTCTTTTTGTCCTTGGTTCAGGTTAAATGTATGTGAGTGTAAGGGATCTTTCAACCCTTATGGAAGGTTACTTCTGACAGGAACTTGTGTACCAAAGCCTCTGAAATATCAAACTTGTCCTACAAACGTGCAATCTTAATCCATAACTCGAAGACTGTTGACCAGGTGTAGGAGACAAATCATTCCTTTTCATTTCTACTGTGAAACAACTCAATTGTTAATCTCCTTTCCATGTGTACTATTGCACTGTAAATACAAAGAGAAAAGCCCTGGATTTATACGAGGACAGTACTGTCAACTGTATTTTAAAATCTATTTTTTACTTTGGTTTTAGAGACTGCGCTTCTAAGAAATAGGAAAACCTGCGGAGCTGTACAAATTGAATGTGGGAAACCATTGTTACTTGTTGACTGTTACGTCCCTTCTCAACGTTGTGCACTGGTTTCTATTTGTTTAAACAAATTTGTCTGAATGAAGTATGTATTACCTTGAATGTATACGTATTCTGAAAACAAGTTGTTCCTTAATAATATTAAAACATTTTCATATGCAGGAACTACGGCTTTATTTGCCTTTTAAGTGCTGCATTGTTTTCACACGCCCTCATCAGGTTGCATTCGGCGAGTGGCGTTAAGTTATCACCGGTTATTGTGCATTTAATGTGTCGTAAAAACACATTGATTAATCAATCAATCAATCAACATTTGACGGTATCAAGTAATAGATCAAGAAAAATGTTTATGAAAAACAGCTGGTGTTACTTACCCAAGTTGTCACACTTGGTTTGTCACTTAACATTGACGTCAAATTACGGACGCAGATGATACGTGTAGTATTAAACCCGCTTAGCTGTTCTACATTCACTGTGAAATACAGTTTCATGGGCGTATTGATTTTTATAAAACAATAAAAAAAATTATTAAAAAAAAATTCTGGCAAGTTTTCATAAAATTACCACCGCAACAAAAATGTATTGATATTGATGGTAAATATTATTGCGCCACGTAATATAGTTCTTCAGCAACAGCAACACAAGCACAGTGGCGCAGTAATACTGATGTAGTGAGGTCACGGGTATATTTGTATCATTGACAGCGGCTCAACTAATCATAATCAGGAAAAAAAGGCAATGTGTTTCAAAGCGCCACACTGTCAATTTTTAATGAATATCAACCTGAGAAAGTCTTAGGTATAACTTTCTCTACATATTACATGTGCAGTGTATCAAAGCAAGCACTGGGGGGCGTCAGAGTGACGCGACTAAAGTATTTCACTATAATCAAATTGATTCAAAATCATTTTCAAGTATTAAAACAACATACATTGTTATTTGATAAATCCTCTCTTACCATGGCAGTAATCTGAGCTTAAGGCAAGAATAACAGACCGTGTCCCGTTCTCATATGAATGTGATTAATGTCAGCACATTGGCTGCCAACAGCGCTGATGGGTTTTATTTCATGAAAGAAATTACATCATGATTTACACTCAGGTACAAAAATAACAATTGTAAAAATAACAAATTCACACACAACCACCACTGATGTGAGCTTCTCTGCCAATGGAGAAATGTCAATGAGCCTCTTGTGTTAAACACTGGCAGCTTATTTATTATAGCTCTCAATGTACATAAGGTCACTCCATTGTGAATGCAGAGAAACAAAATGCATTGCTATCGCTACACTCTTTCAATAGTTAATCCTGCACATCATTCAAAAATTAAAATCCTGCATATCATTCAGTACCCAAGGAATTGCACATTACAAAAGCATGAAAATAAAAAACAACATTAAAAACAGAGACTGTCTTCTAAAGCTAACTTTACTCCATAAATACGTCCTTGAGCTATTAAATTCACTGTATTTTCTTATAACAGAATCACAGGTTTATGCAGCCAGGAAAATTATAAGCGTACAGTGTGAAAAAACAGATAAGATAAAGAAACACAAAAATTAAACAATGACATTCTTAGGCCACAATTGTTACAGTACAACATCAAAGGCCAAAACTGTCCTCCAAAGAGTGGTCCGGGCCCAGAGGCCTATGTGTTTGTATGTGTAAGTGTTTCCATGCATGGAGGTCCCAGCACAGCGGGGTTGACGTAAGTCCATCATGGTCCCACAACATCTGCTTCTACTCAGCCCTGAAACACAGTAAGAGCTGAGTAAGAGTCCAGCTGTGAGAGCAGTCAAGCTATGTTTAGAATACAGTGTGCTACAGCAGAGTTAGGAACTAGTAAGATGGGAGAATGCACTGGGCTGTGCGATGTAGCATGATGCATTTATAGCTTGGATTGCTGCACATACAAAATTCATAAATAAAATAAAGTTAATTCTAAAGAAACGGTTTCATTTGTGTGGTTAGTGTTTCCCCATGACTTTCTTTACTATATAAGTGATGTCATTAAAATAATAATGTGCTTAGTCACTTTTTGTCAATTATTAAATTAATTAAATTAAATTAATTATTAAAATCATTAATACAAAAAAGGCAGCAGTAAATCACATGTAATGATAAAAATATTTTTAAAAAATTGAATATTTTATGCACAAATGACTGTTTCCTGAGAAAAACCAAAATGATCAAAAAAATTCTAAACCAAATTTTGCCAGTAAAAATAACAGTAACTCACTTCTATGAATAAATCTCTCCTTTTCTCCTAACTTGGGTTTGGCTTTTCTGGGGACTTCTGAATCTGCGGATATAAGACAGACACATCTGTTACACATCCTTAGAAAGAAGCCCATCTCTGTCTATGTGTGGACACAAACAGCACAGTTAAATTCATTAAAGTGCACGAGTGAGTTTCAGTACTGTATCTGTATGTTGTGGGGATTCCTTCAGTAATGTTAGTTTTGAGTTCCCATTAAGATCACTTTAATATATAGAAAGGAGGCTGTTACAGTTGGATAAGACAGTGTATGTGGTCTGTTAAATAGTAGAAAAGTAGATAAAGTTCATGTCTCACACCGATTTTGAGCTGCAATGGCCTCCAATTCCTATCATCCAGCTCAACATCAACACCAACCCAACGTGATTTCCATTAAAATCATTTCACCCTGGTCATTTGTGCTCAAGTAGTTGGAAAACCGAATCTTTACAAGAGGGGGCAGTCTAAACCTTCTAACTGTAAGAGTCTGGCTTCAAATGTAAAAGCGAGTGTTTGAAATGAGGCCACAGCAAAACTAACCGCTAATGTGATTGGATGCATTCCCAAAAATGAAAACATGAGATCAGAGGACAACAGGCAAGAGCAGGTCGCAGAGTGCCAAATTAACAAGCATTATGACCAAAGGATTGTGAGTTACAAGGCATCGTTGTGAGTGGAAGCAGATGGAAATTGAAAATCTCCAATGACCACCAATTTATTTACTGATGGTGGGCATGATATAAATAGAACAAATAAAATCAATGGAAAACAACAGCTATTTATGGAGAGAACTTAGGAACAGGCAGAATATCTACCATACCTGTGTCTGTTCTTTAAGAAAATCTGGTAGCTGAAATTCACCCTTAAAGACCTGGAAAAACAGAGAGCTCATTTTAGAGGCTTTGACACTGTGCAAACACAGGAACTACAACACAGCTATTTTCCCTCAGTACAGTGTTTCCAAAGCAATTAAATGGCACACTGCTCGTTCATTATAAAGTTCAAACCTCAGTTTCTTCCAAGATCTGCTTTTCCTTCTTTACCTAGAATTATTTTAGCCTCTAAAACATTTTCCCAAAATGCATCAATACAAAGGTGTTTATATGCCTCCAGGCATCGAGAATGGCAAAATGAAAAGCCTTACATACAGTCTTCCTAAAATGCACAGTATGGATAACATGAGACCACTTGTGTCAAACACACTGGCTGCTAAGAGGATATTATGTGTCAATTCCCAGGGAGTATTACTTCACAAAATTCACAAGCCCTATCCAGGCATTAGAGCCAGGGATGAAAGAAAGGCTGAAAGATTGGTAGAGAATGAAAGAATGAGAGAGAAAGAGACAGAATGTTGTTCACTGTTGATCTGAGTACCAGCCAGCATGTCTGCTTCACTGAACATCTGAGCAGAACCCAAGGAGGCTGGGAAGACATGACTTACAATCTCCAATTAAGACAAATCCAGCTGATCTCACTTCCTGGATTTCTAAGCTTGCTAAACTGTTAATAAAGAACTGGTGGGGAAGTGCAAGTGTTTGGGATGAGTGCAATTGAATGTAAGAGCATGTGAGGGCAGGAAAGAAGCTGTGACCCGAGCAGCCAGACAGCTTAGTGGTGAAGTCACTACATCAAAACACATTCCACTGCAGCAGGTCTAGACTGTGAGAAACCTGAAGCTCTCTGGTGCCACTGTAGAAACTGTCAGTTACTGGAGCTCTACAAGTGTCTTTTTCTTTTAAATGACTTTCTCATGCCTCATCTCTGGATGGCCAGAAGCAGCGAATAAACTCTTTTTCCACCTACAGGATCCTGCTGCCTAACCTAAAACTTTTCCATGCGTGTCCATCATAGAAAAATGGTAATTAACTTCTAATAATTGTTTTTTTTTTTTTTTTTACAAATTTCATGTGTGTAAATTCATTAGTATGAACTGTGTAAATTCTTGCATCAAAAGCAAGTTGTGATCACAAAGATGATATAAAACAATTTGGGTGTTTAAAAACACATAATTGTGTTGTCATCATTTGGCCCTCAAGTCAGTTGAGAGGGCCAGTTCTTAAAAGTGGCTTGCAGGTTCCTCAGCCAAGTACCAGCTCAGGCACAAGAACCAGCACCGTCCCAGTGAAAAGAGGCATCTGTTAGGAATGAATGAATCAAGCCAAACTTTTCCCCAAATTAGTTTTCCATCCATTAAATGCTCACTTGTTCAGGAGAACTTATTTAGCCAAAAACAACTGGCATGAAACAAATCCTCAGAGAACAGGCAACGCTCCAAAAGTATGATCAGCCCCGTATCACTGTTCCTTGACATGAAACATGTTCATTGGAGCTGAAATTATCTGCACTGCGGAAAACTCTAAATTAATCTTCTGATTGGAGTGTTTGGGTACAGGGCTTTTTCTTGTGGAGAGGGAATCTGACTGGATTTGGCTCGCCCTCCTCATCACAGTCTGCTCGACCGTGGGGAACCATGTTACGCAAGACTTCATACCCAATTACCGCATGGAGACTCCAGGCTGCTGGTTAAACAGCTAGTATCACTGGTGGGTCAAGAGGTGGGGTTCAGCTGGTGGGTGCAGAGGAAGGGAGATCGGGGATGAAATTTTTTTGGGTTGAGCTGGCTGGCCTGGTTTGCATTTAGGAGCCTGAGTGGAATTTGTTTGCAACACGAAAAGGCACGCATGTTTCACATTTACCCAGGTTTTGTTTCATAACAATCCATCTCACATACAAAACTGTTACACTCGCTAAATTGTGTTCTTTCTTCTTTTGAATGGAGAACCTCAGAAGGAATAAAATGTTCTTCAGCCCTATCACCATGGTAAAGGGAAAATCTCAGACCTTCTCCTGCTCACCTTCGACTGCTTAATGACTTGAGACCACAGCAATACCTACATCTTCAACCTGGATCATTCACTGTGTTAGCAGAGGAGCTGAATGCAGTTCAGGAGGACTTGTAGAACAAGATGCATAAACGGCAGTTTGTATTTCGTTATGTATCCCCACATGCTCCTTCATATCCCCATAAAACAACAGTCAATGACAACCAGGCCTCTGTCGGCTGTTAGTGGCATATCTGCTTGTCTATTCTCTTTGAGGGATATAACAGCAGTGACGCACCAAACAAGGCACCCACGATCTAGAAAGCAAATTTGTTCTGATATTTTTCACAAATTTTTCCATCGCTGATGTAACAGGAGACATTTATTCTGCAAGCAAGAACTTTGAGCTGTGAGAAGAATCTGTCAAAACTTGCGGAGAACTGAGGGAGCATGTGATTCAGACCTTCATATGGGAGCAACATTTTTCAAACCCTCATAGCTCCTGAGCTTTAAGGAAGACGGCTTGCAAGGAAAAACTGACTGAGTGGCTCGGCAGGGGAATTCTGTAATGGAATGTTTATGTTGAGCTATGAGTGTGGTTTGGTTACTGAACAGTAGGTTGACATCTATACACTGAAAAATAAAACCATATAACAGACTGATGGCTTTAACAGAAGCATATCCCAACCTCACAGGAGCTCACCGGAGGTCTGTCTTTAAAGGTTTATAAACTATATACAAAATTCACAATTTCACTATAAATTCACAATTTCACTAGGGAGAAAGTGTTACATTGGTGGATATGCAGACATTCCTGGTGCACCTTGAAATAAAAATTTGCAATTTTCAGTGTAATTTAAGGATCTTTATTGACGTAAGATGGAATAATAGCAAGAGAAAACAGTCTCTACATTCCCCCTTATGCAAAGACATGCTTTAAAAAGTGTCATAATAGTGTAATAACTAAAGCACAGTATGTTGGTTAATCCCTAATGGTGATTGAGCTTGCTGTCAGCAGTGAGCTGTAAATGAGAGGTGCAGTGTAGACAGTGATGTTGACAGCTGTGCACGGCTGACTGCACCTCAGCCTCAGGTGGTGGAACCACTGCCTGTGATCTCCAGCTCCACCACTTCCAGAAGCACCTGCTGTAGCCTGTGATGAGAGGTGCAGCGGAGCGCAGAGGAAACCGCCGGAGAGACGGCACTCACTGTTCCACACCAGCGAAACAGCAAAAGCTCTTTATCAAAAGATGAATTAGGATGTGATAGAAATGTCATAGGTTACAGCTCTGCTGATGCAGGATGTCACTGCAGACGATACGCAGACACACCAGAAGGATCTTCTTCTTCACCCTATCTCATTTTTCTGGAGGCATAGAATTTACACACCTTTTCTTACCTTAGACAGCTTTGTCCTGCTGCTAGAAATGCAGAACAGGGCATGAGTTTCACAATATCAGATTACATGAATTTATGATCTAAAAAAAAATATCCAATAAAATGTGACCTAATTGACCTAATTAACTAGTTTCCCAAAAACGTTTAAGCACTTGGTAGTTTAGTAGAGTTTTGCAAACTAAGAAAATTTACAAATGAAATATTTGTTAATGCTATAATAAAGGTTAGAGGCCCTGATTTATTACTTAACACTTACACAAACCTCATTACCATAATTTTGCAGCTAAATGATTTTAACCTCTGAACCAGTTAAACACAACTGCTTCCACATTTCACTAGCCGTACTGTTGAGACCAAGAACATATTGATTTTAATATCAATTTCCCAACATGAATCGTGAAGCTGCAGAGCCACTTAATAGGTATCGACTGTGGCTTTGGAAAGGATTCAAAATACTAAAAAAAAATACTAATTCAGAGAAGATCCTACAACAGAAAAATCAAAGGGTGGACCAAAATCTCTACATGTAGCCTGTTGTCATGCAAACCGAAACGCAGATGTTTTGACAAGATAAAAGCTATATGTAGGCAGGTATATACATTCCTGCTTAGGTTACAATACAATGTTTCCTTAGGTTCCCTACAATGTTTACATGGATCACCTGGAATTCAAAGGTTTGGATCTTCACAAAAGACAACTGATAAAGAGTGAAGAAAACCCACCAGCAAAGTTTCATCAAAAAAAGTGTTTTTTTTTTTTATGAAACAAGGACAATCTGTGGGATGACCGTGGAAGCAGTTGACAGGAACCTGATTTTCAGCCAATGCTCAAGTCTTTGTGCATATTTTGTTTACTTACGTCAAGAATACACAGCTCCAGATTACTGTGACCTGGTAAACATGTCAACCAAACAAAAATAATGGATTCATTAAATAGTGAGTCAGTCTGACCGTTACAAAACTCAGTGTTCCTTGTACCTTGCCAGCATTGAATTCCAGTAATCTGCTTATTTTTCACTAAACACTGGACATGTGATATCGGTACCTTCATTATTTCAAATTAGTCTAGAGTGGTTAGATGAATATTAACGTCTAGAAAAGCCATGATCCTCGATTGCAGAAATGGTGCATTACTGCCACAAGAAATTAGGTCCAAGTTAAATTACTACAGGACACAAGCGTTTAAAATGTCACTGAGCCAGGGTGGCGTCTGTGCATAAAGCATTGCAGTTTTTTTAATACAGAAAAGGGGGTTTTAAAGACCCCATAAAGAAATTGTATGTTATATTGCTTGTTAAAACAGTAATTTGGGGCAGAATGTATTGAAGAGCTTGTCCCTTTTCTTTTAAATACCCAGTATGCCATGAATCAGGATTTGCTATTTTGCTAGGCAGTGGCATTAGTGGGAGGGATATTCTCAATCTAGGAAGCATCTGACTGGACAAAAATTTGCATAGTGCATCATTAGTCATCAGCATTTTCGGTCCATCAATGTTTATGTGTACCGAATGTATAATGTACAGTTACCTTGAGAGGTTAAATGAAAACAGACGTTTTCAGAAAAAAAACGTTTTTCAGAACAACAGAGAAGAAGCATGTTAGGCAGAGCAGATGCAAAAGCCATCAGCTCTTTCCAAACCTCAGCTGCACCCCCGGCTCATGAGGTCTCGCTTACAGACCATCAACATGACTGTGCAACATGACTGTTCTGTGATGAGCTCCATTCTTGCAATCCAGCCCTGTTACCAAGGAAACCTGTATTTCAATTCAAGTCCGCCTGCAATTTCTGTACAGTATCTCGATAGATTTGAAAAAACAGCTCTAAGGCCTTTCAAAAGCATTCTGGGAGTATTAAAAAAATCCAACCCCAACATGGCTTTCTTACAACACGAACATGTAGTGAAAGAGACCTAGTGTAACTAATGCTGAATCACTTAATGACACAGATGGGAATGCAAAGTATTTGAGTTACAAATCTAAATGCTCCTCATACACTGAGGACATGTGCTTTCTCATTCTGAAGCACTTCAGAGAGTAGTTTTGCATGCAAATGTTTTCACTCCAAAGCCCTAGAATGCAAAAACGGAAGCAAACTGCCTTCCAGCTGATTCCGAAAGCATATTTGAGCTGGGAGAATATTTTTCAGCTGTAACAATATATAGTATAACGCCCAGCATTATTTAAAACTTTTATTGAATGTTAACAAATAAATACATTACCATGGTTCATATTTTTACTGTTTTATTGCACATGCTCAGTGTTAGGAGCAGATCAAAGATCTTCATTGCTGTGTGTGTTGTATTCCATGTCAAAGATTAGAGAAGGGGGGCTTTATGAGTGATCCATGCAGCTGCGTTTGATCCAGAGGAAATACACATTTACACAGTGCAGATGTGCCGCTCTCTCTCTCAGCCTCTTTCCTCACAAAGAAGAATCTGGCTCTTGTTGAAGACGAGAGACTACAACAATAGCTTTTCTGAAGAATGCTGAATGAACTGGACAGCGAGGGGGAAGGCATTCACAAAAGAGGCCCAAATGTTTGCCAACACACAAATAAATGCATGCAAAATGAAATATGACAAACACACACAGGCATGAAGGCCCACAGAGTTCCAGGTCCAAGACTCCTGGGTCCAATCTGAGCTTAACATTAAACAGTCATGATTTTGCCCATATGTGTTGAAAGCACAAATTTCTTTTCAAATTCACAGAGATGAACTGCGAGGGATTTACTGAACATGCAAAACATGTGGAACAGACTGAGATTGGCGCCAGTTTAATGGCTGGGAGTGATGTGTCCAAAAATAGCTGCAATTTCTCACCTAAAAGGAATCTTCGATGTGTTGGAAAGACAGAATAACTGTAGCAGAGCATGACTGTAAAATATCTTATCGAGGTTCCTTATTCCAAGACTGACAAGATGCTGTATAGAAACCTGATAGATAAACAGATTTTGATTTAGAATTTTGAGATGTTCCATGAAAATTTAGCCAGCGAAAACTGCCCAGCCAGGTCAATGCCCGTGATGATGTACAGTTTTCCAAGAATAAGAAAAATATCCTAGACACTGACGCAGCTTTTCCATCAGTCCCTCTAAGCCAGGCTGACACAATGATGGAACTCGACAGGGACCTCGTCCAAACCCTACAAATTTAGCTGCGGATGAAGTGCCATGACTCTTTACCGTGGCAGGGAGTCACTGCTCAAGCACTATAAAAATTGCTTTCCACCACAGTGTTTTATCAAGCCATGCAACTTTCCAAAGTTGTCCTAAGTTCCTGTTTTTTTCACTAAACTGAAAATAGATTCCAGTCTTGTCAAAGTGACCGCTTCGATATTGACCACTGTCCTCCAGAACTTCAAAATGAAAAGAGAAACCCACTTGAGTGATATGGAATCAATTATTCAGCAGGACAAGTGGACAATGCTCCCCCCAGAGATGTTCCAAATGCTCCCCTTAGGCAAAACTCTGCACACTAAATCAAAACACCACAAGACCTGCCGGCTCTCTTCAGGAACATGTAGCCATTTTGATCAATTTTAAAGGCTCATGTGAGGCAGCTTTTATATTTCTTTTCCCATGGTTTCATCATTAACTGCTGAAAATGGAGAGCATCTGTAAGCGAGCATGACCTAATACTGCTGACATTAAGAATACAGCCAAAATGTTCTTTATCTTACACAAGAAGTTTCAGCAGTCATATAAAGCGGTGGCAATGCTGGAATGGCCAGTCAGTCGACCAACTCAGTTCGTAATAGAATAAACATTTATTAAGCTTTGACAGCAGTGAGTTCTATACAGTCATCAGTATACCATGAATTATTAGCAATCAATAACAGAGAAACAATCATAGTATGATGGATTCAATGAAGTGTCGATCAATCTCTGGTAATTTATAAAGAACAACCACTTCATTTTTAATATAGGGCTTGTAAACGTAACTCTGTCAGGCCAAATTGAAAACATTTTGGCATTTTTGGCATTTAAGAGCCATCTCAGTTCCAAGAAATGTAGTGAGGTGAATGTTACTTTTGGGGTCCGAATCATTTCTATCCCAACTCAATAGTAAAAAAAACATCAGACACTAATGATTACAGGGAATTCTGAGGAGCAAAATCAAAATCTGCTAAGAGCAAACAGTCTATATAATAGCTCACATACAAACTGTCCAATCAGTGTAACTGCTGTGTACTACGCCCAAGTACCCATTTAACAACACAGAGCTGTTTGACCTTCTAATCTGTATAGACTGTTAATGGATTTTAAAACTTGGATTAGAAAGCAAAAATAAGTACAAGAGTCTAAGCGATACAAAATCCTCTGATCCCTTGTATCTTGTAACATGCCTCCTGACACATCCTGGCTTGAGGAACAGCATCTAAACCGCATACCTTGCAGATTTGTCAGACGTACGTCAGAAGATGACTTAGAAACGGCTGGAGGAAAATAAGGTCGACCTTGTGAGGCGCTTTTTGTAAAACTAGAGTGAAGTTACAAAACAAAACTTCTGATCTGTTTGTGCGATGCTGCCAGTGCAGACTCACCCTTCTGGTGTTGTCCAGGACGAGGGGGTCGGGCCGGCCATAGTTTGGAGGATTGGCATGGGGATCGTATCCAAGCCTGGCCAGCATGGGGGCGATGGCAGACATATCCCGCAGAACATCTGGGGGGATTTTACCCACCCACTTTGATAAAGCCTCCACGTTGACAGGCTTGATCACCTGGTCTGTGGATCTCTCTACCCTGTGGAGCAGCAGCAGAAGAATGTCAGTGAAGCTCTAGAAAGCAGAAACACGTGCACTCAGTCTTCCTACCGCAGCTGACTGATTGGGCCTAATTAGATCAAGCAACATAATTAAAGAATGAACTAGGTGTCCTTGCACTAAAGGTTGTGTGAATGCTTCAAAGTAACGGCTTTCACTCTCTGAGAGCATCTCTTAGCCTGCTATAAATCACGGTTTATATTTCATACCTAACTCATACTTCATTAAGATACAATGACAGTGATGCAGAAGAATGTTGACCTGCTAGTCTAGATAAACAAATAACTACATGAACAATTCAATGGCATTGCCTATGTAGCGTATATCTTCTGGCCATTTACATTCATGTAACTGGCAAACACTGCTTTCAAACAAAAATCATTTTATTCATTTTATCAGCATGTGCACTCCCTTAGAATGAACCCCATTACCTTGCTGTTGCTAGCACCATGCTCTACCAGCTTTGCTACAGGAAAGGGTACAGTAATTGTGGCTCAGTATATTATTGACTAAATAAAAATGTATTTGTTTAGCTTTATGCTTACTGCAGAGTGTGTTCCAGCGTTTTAACAGCATACCTGCTAAAAACGCAGCTTTCCATTAATGCCATAAAATGTGTGTGGCTTCAAATTTGCAGAGATATTAAAAATGAATTAGGCGTTATGTCACACCCTAAGTAAATTATTCATATGTCTGAAATGAAATATTTACTAAGCCAGGGATAAACCAATGTACATCAGGTTTTGTTTATACAAAAAACATGGAGGGGCTTACTCGTCAGTATTAGCCATGTGTATACTGTGTGTGTGCGTGCGTGTATACATACATTTACGTATACACACACACATACACAGTGTCTGTGTATACATACATGAGATAACTGCAGTTAGAGTCAGACAGAATCACTGAGGTCATATTCCCCCATTTTATTATTTCTTCTCTCATAGAGAGACCTGTATCCAAATGGGAAACAGATTACTCCACTAAACCACTATCCGCAGCCAAGACGCAAGGGATCTCCAGCCCTATTTCCGCTCAACATCACAGTGTTGTGTGAATCCAGAGGGAAATAGCCCAAAAACATCATCTTCTGTTTTCATGCTTCTCTTCCTTATAATCTCTCAATGGAGATAACAATGAGTCAATGTGTGGAAGACTCAGACTGGCACACGATAAGTGTTTGTGTGTGTGTTAAACCATGTGTATGACCCAGGAGTCAGTGTGACAATCTGCCTTATCATGCCTTCTCAAATATCACTCACAGGACTGCCCACCCTGAACCATGACTGTGGTCGAGAGAAATTAGTCATCTGGATTTACTGTGCCAAAATTCTCATAACAAATACTTCAGTCTTAAATCCTCTAAACTTACTTAATGTCTAGGTCATTGATGAAAAATGTCTGCTTCATTGAACTGATGAAGACCACATTCACACTACAGTTTAAACAGTTGTCACACCTCTTCTGAGTTCTGATCTTGTTCAGTACACTCAAACTTAAGGAAAGGCAAAATAACTCCCAGAGAGTTTCTAGTGGTGTAGTATGTAGATGATATGCAGTGTTAATTAACACACTCTAGGCCTAGGTATAGTGCTACAAATCAAAGATGCAGAATTATGTGCAAATTTTTTATTGTTCCCGCCAGCCATGCATTCTAGAAGCAACACATCAATGTGGTCTAGAGAGAGCATTTATCTGCATTTTATACCACCTTGCATCGTCCAATCAGAATGCAGAGTCAGAGTTTTCCATTTTTAATGGCCTCTTTTTGGACTGTTAAGAAGATTCTACATAAACATTCTTAAGATTCTAAATTCTAGAACTTTTCATACACTTATTCCTGGTATGTAGGAACACAGCAGTCTGAGTTATTGAGTTCACCTTCTCATCACACCCTCCCCAACCTCAGCCTCAGAGTTAGAGACCTGCCTCTCTCCCCAGGCACAGCAAAGTCCATTTATACTGGGAAGCAGCCCGCCTGTACATTTCATTGTTCAAGTCCCTGGCCAGTACAGTGCTTTACTTGAATAATCCGTTTACATTAGAATTGCATTTCTGCTTCTGCGTGATTAATAGATTTATAATATAGATTTTTTTTCCCAGGACGGACAAAACATTTTTTTGCTCTATACTTTGCCCAAGTATTTTTCCTTAACGGAAAACTCAAAAGCATTCATTTAAAACTTGAAAAAACACACATTAGCATCGACAGCAGGAAAAGAAATTTCTGACAGCCTGGCAGTGGATGTGTCATGCCATTCTCTAGAAAATAACATCCTCTGTTCTGCAGTTGCTATGGCCAACACATGCCAAATAGGGAGTCAGTCTGTGCTGACGCTAATTGGTATGAATCTTTTCATGATACATTGACACCCTTGAGGTGACATTTGCATCTGTATACATTGCTGTTGCCATTCATCTTATGTTTATGTTTTAACAGAGATGTTGCGTCAGTAGCCAAAGCAACAAATCAAAGCGCTCTTGTCTTTAACCAAAATGCTTGACCTGCTGATAATAACACTATAATGTTCTGATATAGTGTTATATATATATATCTGATATATATATATATATATATATATACTTTAATTTAATACAGTGATAACACATTTAAATGAAGATCAACTGCTTTTCTTAACAGTTCCTTAGGAATAAATTACTGCAATAATGTTACACTAAAAACAAGTCCAATCTGGAGCATTGCGGCTTAGATAATGACATTACCATGTCGATTTACATCACGGTGTGTACCGCATACTACACAGTTTATTTCCCCCCCTTAATATAAAAAATATATAAAAATTCTAAGTGTGACCCTTGAAGCTAAAGAGGGTCCTGCTTTGTGGCCCCCGAGCTTTCCAAAGTTAAGACAGCAGAGGATCACAAAGATGAACAGGACTGGGAAACGAAGCAACCTCAAACTCGAATCGCCCACATGTGTAGAAACGCATTTGCTAACTGCTAGACCACAGTTCCAAAAAACGAGACATTTAATCGTGCAAAGATTTCTTTAATTTCCCATGGAAGGTGAGTATCTGCAGTCTGTCTTCACCACCCACAGCCCATATGTACAGCAACCGCTCCGCAAGCAACACAAATCACCATGCTGTCTATAAGCAGTTGGGCTGGAGATTAAGGAGATAATTTAACTCAGCTACTGCTTGAGACATCCGTTATTAAAGGCAGGAGCTATATGACAGCAGACGCTGAATATATCATCATGTGACAAGAGGAGCTCAATTCTCTGCAGCACTGGCCCCCTTCATTTTCTCCTATATGCCGGGATATGAACGCAGAGAGGTACAAATGCAAAAGCCTAGTGAGGTCATGTACAACTCCCTTCTCGAAAAACAGCTTAATGGTCTCTGTCTGTTTGTCAATTATTCATAGATGGTGCTGGAGCCTTTTGCATGGTGTACTTTCTAAAGCCAGATAACAGAGCCTTTAGCTACATGGGCCGCTCATTCTAATGGCCAGGTCTCTGACACCAGCCTCTCCAATCATGCATTAAGAACAGATCCGTTTTTGGTCTGGTGGCCCATGTATTGTCCAGAGAGAGTCAAGGGCCAATCAGGGAGGCCACTAATCAATACATAAAACAAACATATAGCAACCCAGCACAAGCAGACCCATGTGAAGAGAGCTTCTCCCTGGCAGGTGTTGTGGGCTAAATTTAATGGACCTGTATTTGTGTGTCCCCTCCAGGATGAAGGGCAGGGTTTAGTATTTATCACCAGCAATTAGGGCCCTGCAGGCTCCCCTCTGTGTAAAATCATATCAGTGGCCTCTCTGAAATGAGCTATGATGTTTTAAATCCCCTGAAGGACTGAAGAAAGAGTCAGCATGTTTGTCTGACTGACTCAGAGGACAGAAGAGGTGTCTTTTGCCAGAGTTCTGCAGGGGAGCTCCTGCGTGTATGCAATTTACTGCTGTATGTGAGGTCTTTAGGTTCAATATTACACAACACAAATACGTGGGCATATTATATATATAAATCTATAATTTATTACTACAATTTGACAATACTGTATGAACAGCATTTAACAACATTAGCTTAGAATTTTTGCAGGTTCAAACCCGCAACCACTGTTTCCTTGAGCAGAACTAATAACAAAACTAATTCAGAGTGCCTTTGCGACCCCTAAACAGGCTGCATGCAATGTCCCCTTTCATGAACTAATATTTAATTTGACATGTATAAATGTGACACACTTTGTTAATGATCCTTACAAAGTAAATGACATTTCATTAATTTGGGAGAGACTATGAAACATTTAGCTAAAACTTTAGCTTCACACCTTAGTTAACTTGACATTTTCTTAATATTTTGTTTGTTTGTAGTATAGTTTTCACAAAGATTTGGTTGAAACTCAAATAGTAATTGGTCGACTCCTTGCAGCACCACCAGGGCAAGAATCAACTTGCTGAAGAAAGAGAGGCACATGCTACTGTCTGGACAACAGAGAAGAACGGACTGCTCTCTTCTCAATCCACTCATCCATTTCTTTACTTACTTCTCTCCAGAAGACCAGGTTAGGATCTCTCGCTCTCTCAAGCTTCCCACCACTGAGTCATGAGACAGGACTAGTGCTCACTTATCGCTTATTTAGAATTTTTATGTATAAACAAAGCAGTTATTCAACCATTCACAGAAACCACAAAAGACAAGAACAGAGAGCCTGTCACCAGTGGGCTCTCACTAATTTAACAGAGACTGGATGTACCTCCTGAGTGCTTACTGGAGCAGACCACCGACACCAAGAGCACTCAAGACTTGCCCCAGGGCACATGGGCAATGTGGCAGAACAACAACAGTAAAATACCTGTTGAAGTCACCACAGATCCTCCTGAGGGATTCTTTGGACTTATCTGTACAGCACTGCATAAATCTTCATAAATCCCCATTAAGGTTGGAAGGCCTGATAAAGCAGCAGTTAGAGGCATTAACAGTGCTCCTGTGGTTGTGGTATTGAGACTGCCAGAGAGCAAATGGAACTAAGCTGTTGCAATGAAAAACATTGATTTTTACATTTCCTGAAGAAAACAGTGCTTCTTACGAAAACACCAAGCAAAATTTGAAGCAATGATGTTCACTGTGTTCTGGGTTGTTGCCAAGGTTTCTATGATACTGCTATGGTGTGCTGAGTGGTTGCCAGGGTGTCGCTGTGATACTGCTAAGATGCGATGGGTGGTTGTCAGGGTGTCGCTGTGATACTGCCAAGGTGTGCTGGGTGGTTTCCAAGGTGTCACTGTGCGGTTGCTATGGTGTTCTTAAAAGGAAAATACACAATAATGTAAAATACTGTTACGTCAATCTAAAGTAAAAGATCCCTTAAACATGTTGCTTCATTGCATGTGTTTTCCTACGAGCACAAACATCAGATTCACAGTAATTTACTCCTTCCATTTTACCAAGAAATGAATCATTGACTAAACTGGCTTAGTAAGTCAGTGTCATTATACAAACATCCACTTGTCCATTTGGTGGCTGTAATGATATTGTACATTCATTATGTTGTTTTTGAAAAAATAACACAGTGTTCATTATCTGAGTCCTCAACTCATCCATTTCCCTTTTTAAAACAGACCATAAAAAGAAGTGTCTCTTTTATTGACAACATTCAATTCTCAAAGCGCTGCTTTTAACTGGCTGCCCTTTCAGCTTCCTTCCAAATGTTCTTTAGAAGCATAAAAACAGCACTGGTCAATGCCAAGCTCCATTACTGAAAGCAGTTCTGAAGCAGTCCCAGCAAAACACATGCAGATTTTTTCTTTAGCCTTCTCCTAATAACAAAAACAAACCTGCTTAGGAAATTGCATTGATCATACTGTACTATAACCCAACAGTACAAAAGTCTATGTTGTACACTATTATCTAAAATAGGGTTAAACATTATCAAATATTTACTATTTATTTAAATACACTGTGTACACTGTGTAAATACACTGTGAGCCACAACTGATGTAAAATGAGTCACAATTATGAATATCACACTGATTTTAATACACTTTTTATGTGGTTACTAAGTTTCCTAAAACATGCCATTTCATTTTAAAGAAGTAAAAGTTAAGCAAAATGTTTTTAGCTAGTGGTAATCTGAAGTGCAGTGAGAGAGAGAAGAGAGAGACAAGAGACAGTGGAGGGTCAACACAAGTATGCAGTGTGCACAGCATATTTAAAAAAGATAAACGACAGGCCAGACACCCTTTGAAAATGAAGAGGGAGAAACTATGAGAAAATATTTGTGAGCCCCCTCTGACCATAAGTTTTCCATTAAAAATGCATTGCTCAATTCTAAAAATGGCAACCAGGCAGACGCAAAAGTTTAGTGATGTACAGGATTTTGACTGATTCATGTGTCAATGGCATGTGACCCTTTTGTGTTTTAGACTTCAATGACTTCTGTAGGCCACATGTTAAATACCTAACAAATCACAAACCATTCGACCCATGCCTTGTAGTTTGGATTTTTCTTCATTTAAAGTGATTCATGAAAGAGCCATTAACATTGTTCCGTGCTCCCTAAAGTGCAGTAACAGATTAAGCGAGGGAAGCATTTGAGTTAGCCTAAAAAAAAGAGCAAATAAAAGCTCAAATAAAAGCCTAAATTAAAAAAATGATGAAAAATGATGAGCTCATGGGGGAGTCTTTGAAAATGACTCATCTTTTTTTCCTATTTGGAAAAAATAGTTACTTGGGATCTAACTTGTAACAACATGTTTTATTGCAGCAGGAATGCTGCTTGTTAGCCATGCCCTTATGTTTGGTTTATCCAGTGTATATTAGAACAGAGTAGTGATTAGCCTCTTAAAAGTGTCTTAAAAGCTGCAACAAAGCCCTTTGTGGTAAAACTGATCTTGTACACATAACTGCTCTCCAGGGATCAAGTTCTTATCTGCCACACTGAAAGAAATGTTTCATTGGACAGTGCGAAATTTAACACACGTACAGTTACAGTTTGACAGAATGAGAGTCGCCCACACACATCTGGACAATTGCACAAAGGTGCACATACATAAACACAGTTTGCTATGGCAACAAGGCTTTTTAAGGACATCAAAAAAAGGACATTCGTCTGAGACGAATACAGCTGGTGACATTAACCGGATAAGTGAACAGAGCTCCAGTCGCAGGCTCATTAACCCAGGCCATTGATTCTGTATTGAAGGGGTCAAAATTTTTCAGCGTTACACAAGAAAACAATTTTGGCTTGCTACTTATATCAGTGTGCAACTGATAGCCATAACAAGAGTCTACAGGTCAATGGCACTTACTTGGAGAGGGACACGCCTCCTGCTTTTCCGATGAGCTCCTCGTGGTGCAGAACTGCATCATTCCAAGGAATGTTCAGGAATTTCAGAAGCGTCCTCATCCACTTTTCTGGGTGCAGGACGAGCTGTTCATAGTGCACAGGTAGGCACTTGTCAGCTGCCTCTAGGCATTGTGTGTACATTGTCTCTATGGCCCGGTTCCATTTTGTTAGGCAGTCCCGATAGCTGGTCAAGTCAAAGCCGGCGATAGTGACCTTGCGCGAGATCATGGAGTGGACAGACGCCCTGCCATCACGGATCATGAGGATAAACTTAGCATGAGGGAAGATCTTAGCCAGATAAGTAAGTGACTTTAGGGCAAAGGGGTCTTTATTACAAAGATAAGTTGCTGGCTCCCCGTGCTTTACTATAATCTCCAGCAGGAATGCCTGCATGGCTGAGTCCAAGACCTCATCAGTTACTCCGGCCTCATCCAGACGCATTTTTTCCCGTCCGGAGCGGCTCCACATCTGCTTCATGGCCAGAATGCGAGGGATGACCCGGGTCTCTTCCCCGCAGCGTACGTCAGGGTGCGCGTCCAGCATGGCCCGCATAAGAGTGGTACCACTGCGTGGGACGCCACCGATAAATACAAGTGGCATGTCTTTATTGTAGATGAAGGGGTTGCTGAGGTTCTGACCTGTACGCAGGGTTGTGTGCAAGCTGCTCAGAAGTGGCTGGCTGCGCTCTTCGATCCGGTGGTGGCACTCCATGGCATGCCTACCCAAGTAGAAGACTGTGACAGAGCTGATGACCAGGCAGGCCACTAGTAAGTTCTGCTTCAACTTGCCAATCATCTCGGGGACTGATTGAGGAACCAGGGGTGGACTGAGAGAAAGGGAGGGAACAGAAAAGCCAGGTGATCGGGTGAGGTGCAGGGCAAGTCAAACACCCAATGCTCAGGACTGGCCGTGATGGAGCAAGCAGAGGCTGGGATCTGCTGCATGCAGCACTTGTCGAGTACCTGGCTCCATCAGGCCTGTACAACACAACAGAACAGAGTTCCATTATCCATTAAATATCATATAATTACATCGTTTGTAAAAGCTTAACTCAACTATTGATCAAAAGCCAACACTGCAATCACATTTCAAAACTCTAAATGAATACTACTAGTGGCTAAGAAACAACACTGTCAGCGAGGTCAAAAAAGTATCAGACTTCAACATATTGGACAATAAGCAGAATTGGATTTTAAAGGAAGATGTTTGGGGGAGAGATATAGTCTGAAATCAGAGACAGATCTGGTCAGATATCTTCAGCTTGACTCATGTTTCTTCCCACACTCTATGTACAAAGAGCTCATCTCCACCAGCAACATGATGTATGACCTTGTAGTCTTTAATCTGCACTGAGCAGCACACCATTTTAAGGAGTGGGCGGCCAACTTGACAAAACAAGCAGTATGCATAAAACTTGACCGCACAGTTTTGGCTCTGCCGTGTTGGGTTTGATGCAAGGTTTCCTCTGTGCTATTCTCTGAGCTAAGTAGCGTTCAGTGTGTAGCAGCACTGCAATTAAATTACTGGTGAAGGAGAAACAGCAAAGCAGAATCCCTTAAAATCATGATGTAAACTAGGTGTTTACATTTTCTAAATGTGGGGTGTTGCGAGTGGTTGCCAAGGCGTTGCTAAGGAGGTTGCCACTAAGTCACTTTCAGTCTATTGCTCTGTGTTTGCTAGGGTGTTATGGACAGTTGCTAGATGGTTTTTATAATGTTATAGATGAAGGTTGTTGTGGATTGGCTTTAGCTTTGATATCTTAGCAGAATAGCAGTAACAAAACAAGTCAAATCTCAAAATCTGGTTAAATAATTCTAATATGATTTTTGGCTAAAAAACTTTCTAGTTACCAGGTGGTTGCTTACTGTCCCAAGTCTCTATGATACTGAGGATATGGCTTGAGTGTAAGTCTTCAGTGTAAGTCTATGGGATTTTTTCACCTGTTCAATGGTCCCCCTGGTAAAAGCATCTGTTCACTTAAGTAACAAAACACCTTTTCTCAGCATGTCACACACCAACATGTAATACCATACTTTATTATAATTCATATAACCCCAAGCATTAGCAATTGCAAAAGTGAGTTGTAATTGTTTCTTTTCATATAATGGATAAAATAATTTTACTGTAACTCATATACTTGCTTACCTTTTTTACTGCAAATCTAAAGTGCTATTATAACTGTTACATACATGTACACAAATTTGCTGATTCCCATAACAGATTAAAGAAAGCTATTTTAAACCCACAAGGTCAGCCATAGTTTTAATTACGTCACTTAATATCTCTCATCAAGGGAACAAAATATGTGTGGAGGCTTAAGACACTTCCCTCAGAGTATTCACAACCATTCAAAAGCCATGGAACTCTCTCAAGCTACTCAAAGGAAGCTTGTGAGCACAATGACCCTCCCGGGAATCCAGCCAATATTGTTTCTTGAGACACCTGAACCTGGTACCACTGGGATTCTATTTCAGGATGCTGGTGATGATAAAGTGACCCGTAATTGACACAGCTCTTTATCTATGTGCAGATAAAGAACATTAGTTATGGTGACTATTATTCACTATTGTCAAGAAGTTCTTAGAGAACTGATATTATATTACACTGCAACCTACATTACATAAAAACTAAATTCTGTGGACCTAATTACTCCCACACTGGCACTTACATGTACAGAGCGTAACCCTGTCAGATTCAGATGGCACTGGAGAGTCTACCAAGGCTGCAGATTTGAATTTTAGAGACAGATCTTAGTTTTTTTCAGCAGATGACCTAGAACCTTAAAATAATACAACTGACAAAAAAAACTGAATGTTTTTTCAACCCTTGCTTTCATTCACATCAAATTAAATAGAGAGAAATGATTTCTATTTAGATGTTGCTGAGAGTTGGAAGGTGTTCAAATGTACTCAAGGATGACACCTCCTCTAAACATTATAATTCTTGACAATTCTTCTTTTGATTAGTCTTTGTCTTCATACGCCACATCTTATATTTCACATCAACATGCTCTTCAGTGATTGAGGTTTTCACTGGTAAACAAGCACACTAACTTAAAACAACCTCATCATCCCAGATACAGAGTACAGTTAGTCGCTTATTATTATTACTAATTATTCCTGACATCAATATAATTCCTGTGATAAACAAGGAATCCCACAATGTTATTCCTGTTATCAGTCTTGTGGTTTAATCATGAGCTAATATAAATGTGTCAGAGCTGCCCTTGTTACAAAATGACATAAGAATGTGTCAGCCGCCTCTGATGCACTTGGGGGGCATAAAGCTCTCTTCAAGGCCCGGGCAGGTTTAGTATGATGGAGAGAGGCCTTGTTTGTGATGGATTTCTTGGCCACAGGCTGTTAGTGCTGACAGATGGTAAACAGAAATTCCACACCCAGAATCTTCAGCACAATGGATGAAGCCCCCCATCAATATAAGGCAATTCAAGAACACCTTCTCTAAAATATGTCACAGGACGAGTCACATTTTTAACCTCTAGCCTGTTTGCTTAATGTTGAAGCCTGCTAATAAATGTTCATGCGTTAGAGACCCGCTCTAATTTATTCCATAGAGGAGAAGCAGATCTCAATTGTGGCTAACACATAAGCTGAGTGGGTTGTTGTGGAGTTTAGAGGAAATCTCTTGAGAGGGCTGCATCACTAATCATTAGGAACACACTAAACAAATGGAACGCATGGCAAGGTAAGATGCCGGGCCTGTCATTTACATGCATTTTAATTTCAGAGTGCACTGAGGTAAAACCAGCATCCTACAAGATTTAAATCACGCCACACCACAGAATAACAACCTCTCGGCTGATTTATAACTGTGGTTAAGCAATGTTTGGTCTCACGTTTCACATTTGTGAAAGTGAAGTCAAGAAGGTGTTGATATTAAATTAATAGAGCTTCCACACTTCTGTTACAGATACCATCCACTGGATCCTTCATTGATCTGTTTGGGAATCCTCTGTAGACCAGCGCTGAAATGAGACAACGGCAACACTTAATAATGAGAAGAGCTTGAGAAGGACATGGATGGGGTCTCACTATTCCAGGGAGGTCTTCTGGAATAAGAAACAGTATTGACCTGGGCTCCTTATTGCCTTGGTTATTTCTTGCCAGCTGAATGTTGAAAACCCCAAATCTGCAAATCATTGTGCAGTACTGATCTGACTTTGGCAATATCAGGAAATGTGTTGCACAGACAAAATTGTGAAAAACCATTTCCCACCCCCATACAATATAGTTTAATGGCCAATTTTTAAAGACAAGATACCACAGGGTTACAGAGAAGGCATAAAACTAGACCATTTAGGGCTGTTGTAAAGTTAGTGGTGACATTAGTAGTATGATTAGTGAATACTTGGTTATTGTGAGGTTATCTGTGTTGCCCAATAACTGTGCTAGGCCCCATTCAATTCTATATTAGTATTCTATCAGACATATGCCACCCTGAAAACAGCACATTGGTCAAACTCAGATGAAGTAGTTAATTCAATTAAATAGTATTTCTTAAAATTAGATGTTTCCTTTATACCCAAATTTGGACATATCATTTGGATTACTTGGGTAGCACAGGAAATGTGATAGACAAAAGAGAGTAACAGGAAAGTCTGACAATTCAGATAACAAGCTTGGTAATCTTTTCTTTCCTACAATCCTGATCCTTCCTAAGAAGGATCAGTCTAGACCACTTCAACAAAACCCTTCAGTAGAGACACCTCTGAAAATGAAATCCAGCACCTGTGCTTGAATGAGAAATAGACAAAGTGAGCAGGATACTTTTCAATTTAGACATAAGGGCTTTCTGTTCGGAGGGTGAGATGAGGATGATAAAGTTGTTGCAGAAAGCTCTCAGAGAGCAGAACTGTACAATCGTCCCTGAGTTTGACAGGCATGTGTCAATGGACTTTCTGTGCAATCACAAAAGACACAAAAAGAGCTCTTGGGTCGCACGTCAGCCCTTTTGTCAGTCATGCACCTCCACCCACGTTCTACCTGTGGCCTTCCAAGTTTAGGTTTTAATGCACCTATTTCAGCTTCTACAAAACAACCATAATGGGTTTAAAGAGGTTTAATGGGCAATAAACACGTCAGAGATGTTGTACTAAAACAAACATATAATTTGGTTGTTGGTTGTTAACTAAATATGATTTTTGTTTCATCCTTCAATCAAGGATGACACAAAGACTGGCATATTTCTCTCATTCCAGCAGGAATTTCAAACAACCAATGGGTGCAAACTACAGTGCATTACACCGCTCACTAATCGGTGACAGACGACCTTCAACCCCAAGCCATTCTCTAGAAAGCATTGTAAGATCACGTTACTTCATGTTCATACATCCACATTTTGATGACAATTGTCTGTGTTTTCCTAGAGAGGATTTTGGGTTCCTGAATAACACATTTTGGAGCTCATATTGGTCTTTAGCAATGTCAATTTAATAACCATAGGATCTTCTCTAAAGTTCAAATGCACCGACTGCATTTCATCTAGGATCCACAAGGTGCAATTTTGAAGAGCTAAAAGTGCCAAATAAATCAGCTCCCAAGCACAAAACTTCATGAGTAATTTCTTTATACTGAACATTACAGTATGAACATTACAGGTGATCAAACCCCACTGCCTTCTAGCGGCTGGGTCAGTACTGTCTCTGCTAGTGGACAAACCCCGAGTTATCATGCAAGGGGCAAGATTTAATTAGGAATAAAATTATAACACATTATGCGTATAGGCAGTGAACATGGTAGACTTCATCTAGCCTATAAAACAGGGGCAGATCACCACAGGAAAGCATTTGTTTTTTCGCATGTTGAAAGTCCATAATACACATCACTGTCTGTACACAACTGTGATTGCGTAAACAGACAGATCAATATACAAATACTCTGATTCTCCCTCATGAAACCGCTTGAGAAGTTAGTAATGCAATGACATGCTATCATAAATGATTCTCCATTATTTAAAGGGTTGATTAGGAAAAGGTGGTATAATCGTAATCTGTTGGAGAATTCCCAATAAGCAAGCTATAAATTACTCATCAAAAAAAAAAACAACCAAACTACCAAGCTTACCTCAACGAAAACAATGAAAGATCTACAATACCTAAGACTTACCATTTATGTGTGCATGCTTCGACCTAAATAAAATGTGTAAGGTTCAGAAAAAGTGCATGACTTTCTATACAGTTTCTATGTTCTATGTGGAACAGTCAGTTCACCAAGTTCTTCTCTGAGATGCGGCAAGAAAGTCAGTCTCCTTTGGTTAATGCTTGTCCAAACCTGAACTTCATTATAATTAAAGCTATTTCTATTGTCCAAAATAATCTGTTGTATGTCAAGGGGCTGTCTGGCCATAAATTACGAATCTGCCTAAAGTGACTGAAGTGCCAGGCCAAGAGGGTACAGGCACTGCCATTCAAACGAACCGACATACAGTCACTTGCCAGTCCGCGGACCGAGCACACAATATGGTACAAGCATTACATAACTTCAATATTATTCGTATAACTATTATTTGCATAGGGGAATAGCACGAAATGGAAATGAAAGGTCGTCTCTTTAGCTCTTTATGGCTCTTCGTGTCATTATCTCAGTACATCTGACAGCTCATGCGTTCATATCGACAAGGCAGATGAAAGTCACTGACAGTTCAATTCAAACCACGGCACGAGCCAAGTCGGCATCATTTTTTCCTCCGGCTTCAATACACGACACAAGACGACCTTTAATTCATAATCTAAGGTGGACTAGGTAATGAAGAAAGGAGTTGTGCTCCTCGTCGGAGTGAAGAACATCGAGAGTGCCGTTAATGCATCAGATTGTAATGCAGCAACGCTTTTACGATAGTATATGTTAAGGAGCGTACCCGGTGCGGTGGATCCGTCACAAGAGACGGATTAATGGATCAGACGACAGCCGTTCGTGGTCGGGCAACCGTGCGAAGACGTGCCATTCGGGTACGCCGCTCCATTCACCGTCAAATGCGACACTGTGGATGTCTCGACGCTGCGCTTACCACAACTGTACAGAGCCGACGCTCGTCACCTTCACTTGGTTGCCAGATGCCCGCGCCCATACCCTTTTCTCACAGGGTCTTTAGGTTCAGTATCCCCCACAACCGCGACTTCACATCGGCAGTTTGTGGGAAGTGAATAAAACTTACCATTTTATTAAACTTGATCGTTTGACTTGAGTTGTTGTTCTGCGGCATTTCTTCATCTGACCAATTGATCTACAACCGCTATTGGTAAGGGGATTTTTGTTTTCAATCTGGCAACACGACCACTAGCCGACGCGTTTGAAAAAAATATTTTAATAGCAGTACTCTGATTGGTCGGAAGCGCGTTTGACGCGTGTGTCGACGTCCGGTATTGGTTAAATCAAGCGGCAGGCTTTTACGCCACCCTCTTGAGTTGTGTTTTGCAAGACTGTACCGCTTTGCCACGGGATTCTTAAAGTGACAGTGCATGTAGCAAACCACAACAGCTGGCTGGGAAGTTTTGCTATTCATTCTGAAACCCTGCCATTTTTTTTCAAATACATTTTCAGAAAGCTGTGTATGTGAAACACTGAAAATATTTGAAATAATAAATAACTTAATAAACATTATAAATAATAACATAACTTTTGTAACATAAGGACAGCCAAAATGCATAATTATTACTTCTTTAAATTAGACTTATACTCATAAAATATCCTGCGTAATGCAAATGTTTAATAAACAAAGGTTTATAATCATATTTACTTTGAAACAGTAGAATGGTTTTAATCTTGTGATTTTGCCATATGTTCACATTCGCAGGACGTTCTTAACAGTTACAGGTTTTGGGCAAAAATTCATTTTCATCCTCATTACTAGTAAGTTGACAAGCAAACAAAAGTCACAGTGTCTCTTGGGGACAGTTTTTCCTGGTCTGTAGCTCCGGCAATTCAAACATCACCTGTGCAATACAAAAAATATGACCAGCTATGTAATGACTAACAAGCAGGTGGGTCAGCCATGGCATCTTAAACAATATGTCCCTAAAGAGTGGAACTGATGGTGCTCAGAAAGCACACCAAAGTGTGGGAACAGATGGGTTTTTGGGAGAATGGCAGGAAATCACAGCCTGTGTGGCGCGACATAGAGTGCCACCGTATGGGCCTGTTCAAATCTACAGTGGGACAAGCTCTGGGGCAGAGAGAAAAAAGCCACCACCAAGTGTGAACACTTCCTCTGGCCTCTGTGCAATTCGCTTCATTAGGCTGCTTGTAACAGTTACTGCATTCTCCACATAAAACAAGGGTGTAATGAAATGAATGAAAATGTCCTCAACATTTGTCAGGCTTAGAAACTGATAGTGAACCAGCATGTCTTACAAACAATTGTGTTGCACATCTTCTGAACAGTTAATGCATGTATTAATAACGTTATAATCCTACATTTTTTTTCACACAAAAACATTCAAATACAGATCAAGTGCTTTAAAATCAGCATGAAATAGCATTCATATCTAATTTTGTCATGTTGTATAACTGAGAGAAACAGAATACTCAATGAGAAAAAACTGGACTTCACTTTTAAAAAAGTAAAATAAGTCAGTGTTGATTTTATGTCTCCTTACGGAAGAACAGGGTCACAATCAAAAAATTATGGTAGAATACAAAATCATTAACCCTAACGGGTAATTGCCTATTTGTTCATTTTGTAATTATTGCCTGTGTGATAAATCTAGCTGTAAAGAGTTATGGTGGGTGGGCTTTTAACACCAAGGCTGAACATAAATTAGAGTTAATGAGATCACAATTCTGTTCTACCATTGCTATGTACTTAAGCAAGGCACTTTAACGTAAAATGTTCCATGGTAATGTAGCCTGTAATTAGTAAACTGAAATCGTACCTTGGATTAAAAAGCATTTGCTAAGTAAACTCTCCGTTAAAACAGCATGAAGATTGTGCACAATTGTTGAGCAGTGAACACATTTATAAGCACATGCACACCCCCTCATTTTTAATTCAAGCCACTCAGTTGCCCATTGAGGTCTAGTAAGAGTTAAACTAAGAGCATTGCAAAAAGAAGGACTGTGACAGTGATATTCAGGTTAGCCTCAATACATTATTGGAAACATGTTTCAAGAAAGCACAAAATGTGAAGTATTTGGGCATTGTATAGACTATTAGAATACAAAAGCTTACTTAACATGCTTTGTCTTTGATTATTTGTTATGTGTGTGTGCTGTAATGTCTGCCATAAAATGGACATTTGAATGTGTCTCTCTTTGTCCTCCCTACCCCTAGCAATCAAATTCTTAATCAGTCACACACACAGTGTCTGGCTTGATTAGGTAAAAGCCTTCAAGCTCTGCCAAAAACAAACATTTGAGGGGAAGGTGATGGAGTGCTTGGCCCAGATAACTCGGCTCTTAATTCTAAAGGGTTCCTTCAAGAATAAAATAATATGGCTTTCTGTATTACACCACCATCAAATATTTGATTAAACTACCACTTTGTGAGCAAGAACAGCCATGGACATTTATTGAAATAGCACTTTCTGTCCTTTAAATTATGCATGAACAAAGACAACATTAAAATCTAGGTGATGCTTAGCCAAACAAAAGTTTCTAGAACAGCACAACCTATTAAAAATCATTAAACATGTCTGTCTGTTGCTATAAAACAATGTAACAGTGGCATCCAGCTGGCTTGACTCTAAGCAAGTCTGCAGTTTATGTACAGCTCTGTGGCGAATGCTATATGTACTGAATTAGCAGGCTGTCACCCACAGAATAAAGGAGGTAAATCAAGCTTACCAGGCTGCTTTTTCAGATTTTTGACTAAGCTGATTTTCATCACTCACTGTTTGGGGGAATGATCCTGAGACAGATGGTACATCTAGGGGGATTAAAACAAAAGCAACATCAGTAATTTTAGTCATGCACAGTTCAATATAGATAGACAGAGTGCTTATATCGCACATACCTCACATAAGAGCACCTTATAGCTGTAGGAACAGCCTGAAGTTTATGTAAATAGATCCAAGAAAATTCTGGTTACATGAGTTTACATCTGTTCACACTAGGTTATTTAGAATCACACCTCATCTGAGACACAGTTCAAACAATGCCATTAGTTTGGGGCGGTACCATCTGTTTGATCGACAAATGGCTGACAGATCAACCATGTGTTTGGGTGCACTCTATTTTAAAATCACTCTCTTTTAAAGGTCTAATTTCTTCTAAATGAGCCTGATAGTTCTGTTTAGTTATGGCTCTACACCACCAAGTTTTTTGATGTGTACAATCTGTTTAAGGACTTCAGCCATAAGCAGGGCTAGCAGGGACTGTGGGGGGTTAGGAAAAGAGCACATGCCGGACCCTGCAGCAGGAAACGGACGTATCCGTCCCGGATACATTCAGCCAGGCTAAAAAGTGAACAAACAGCCTTGTCTGAGGTCACTGCCTCTAAACACATACAACATCTGCCCATATATTAATGTTTCTCAAGAGTTAATTGGGCTGAAATAAGTTTTCCTAACTGATAAACACAAAAGACATTAAAAAGGCTTTAAAAAGACATTTGAGGTAGTAACTTTAATCTTTTTAAAGATGTACATTCTAATCAGCAAGAAAGATAGTGTGATTGCAGTAAAAAAGGAAGATGTTGAAAAATGTTGCATTATTCAGGCTGTGTGGTAATTGTACCTCACTGCATGTTCATATATCTTAACCAGAGTGTAGTGGAACATATATAAGGGTCATAAGTCACAAGACTCATGGCCTTACTGAAGCATAGCACATTCCACTGGGTCATTTAGAAACTGAGAGGGCATCTTTTCAAGAGACATCTGCATGAGACCTCTGACCTCTTTATAATGTTGCAGGGTTGGGAACCCAGAGCATTTCAAAGGAAACAGACCAAAGATTTACAAGAGGCAGGTTTCATGTTTCGAAAACAGAGAGGAACATTTGAATCTTACCACAATGACCTGGCTGTTAACATCAACGGCAAATGAACCATGCGACTGAACCACAGGGTAATTATTTACAGTCAGACACAGCACCATGTGTCTTATACATTTAGTACTTCATGCATATTTGCAGAGGAGAAACTAAAACTGAAAGCTGACCATGTAGCTGCTTCTTATCATCGTCCAATGTCCTCGTACATCACTTTGCAGTCACTGTTGGTTTTTAGGCTACTACAGATAAATTGTTTTCAGTTTATCTAATCCTCAAAGCTTAACGACTTAGAGCACATAACTTATTGCTTTTATGCGCTACATGGCCAAAAGTTTGTGAACGATCAACACCACACCCATGTGTGCTTATTAAACTTTACAGTTTGATAAAGCTATTGGAATTATTTAGAACTTGATCCTCCCTCTGCAGATACAACAGCTTACATTCTTCACTGAAGACTTTCTACTGAATGTTGAAACATGCAGATTCTCTACAGGCTCTGCTATTTCAGCTCTCGTTTGATCACCATGTGGTTATTAATATGGTCAATAATTGATTTTATTGCATCTTCTGAGAACAGTACAATAGCTGGAGATAACCTACATGCCTCTGTTGAAGGAAAAATAGCACAAGCCTGTGGGGTACGCCAGCACAGAACTAATAAATCAGCGGGACTGACAAAGCAGACAACAGAGGACATCCTCTGTGCCTCACAGTTCATAAAAAGATTCGGTGACCTCAGGTCTAGCAGAAGACTCACACAGTCAAAAAAAGACTCACTTGTTATGAAGCAAATAAATGCCAAGTCTGATTCATTAAAGTAAGCAGAACTACAGTAATTCAAAGCTAATGTTGCAGCTGGCAAGAGAGCTGCCGAGGCAGACTCAGAGAAATCCTTCATCTCTGCTCCTCTCAGTGCACAACACAAAAACAATGAGCTTCAAACAAGTAACCACATCATCCACCCACCATACAATCCTCATTTTAACAGCTATGATGGGTCTCTAGAGTGATGAAATATGTTTTTTTTGTTTCAAAACTTTTCACAACACGATCATTGGGGGTGTGAATATGCAGGTACCTGATACAGTACATGCTCCCCTAATAAACATATCCAAACTACAGTAATACTTGACTGCCCTTTATTCCTGGTGTGTCATGGTAAGGATAAGGTCTACAATTTTTTTAACCCCACCATAAATCAAATATCCTCAAATCACACATCACAGGCATGTAAGCTTAAAGCCATACCCTGATTCTCAACAGTGAGTTTTGTGGGAAATGTCAGTTTGATTTCATTCATCTGTGTGGATATGTCACATCTAGAAAGAAGAAGCCATAGCTACTAAATTGTGTGTGTGGGTGGTGAAGATGGTGGAGAGTTTATAGCTTGTTTTAACAGCAGCTGCTTAAAATTAAAACTTGTCATCCGTGTTAAGAACAAACCTATGCAAGTAACTTGCAATTTTATCTGTCGAAAAGAGATGGTGATAGATAGTCAAATGTTATGGATTGCAGCTTTAAATGAAATAGTCTGTGGAATCAATACAAACCAGCGGCTTGTGCAGGGTGACTATTGTGGCTCAAAGACTTCCACTGTCAGCACACTGTAAGAATCCTGCATGGTGTCTATTCCCAGTCACATTCTCATAGACAGACACTCCAATGAATAGGGGAAGTAGCAAACAGCACATTCACACTGAAGATGTATATTGGAGTGCAGATGGGTATCTCAAATCTCATCAGATGTAGTACACATTGCATTTGGCTAATCAAACTCAACAGACTTGTTCTTTAATAAGATTTGACACTTAATTGTCTTTCTTCCTTGATTTTCAAATGGCCCCAAGGATTCATGGCCCCGGCTGATGCCTGTGCAGCGAAATATGAGACCAATCAAGGGTTCAGACGGATCTGAAGACTTTATTAATGTGCTTGGTCAGACATTCTGTTGGTCAGTATGGAGGACAATAGCACTCTCTTGTCTGGTGTGTGTTATAGTATCTGCAGGCTCAGTGTCTTCTGTGTCCACAACCCACAATCCCCTGCTGTGGAGCCACAGTCCCAGACTCTGCCACCCAGGGAAAGATGTATTTGTCACTTTGTGCAGAGACCCATCAATGCTTTTCTACAGTGGGGTCTGGTTACACTATCTCAACACCATCTGTGCTGAGAGGCATAAAGCCAGAGGGGTCCTCCTGTTGCCAAAACAACATACTATACAAATTTATATAGAATTTGTAAAAAATGTTAACAAAGAATTACAAAATGTAATTCTTGTAATTCTAAAAATGTCCACAGTTTAGTGTAACTGTGTGTGAGTCTACAAAGTACTAATATCCCACCTGAAACTTGATTTTCTCACTCTTTAACTACAAGGACTCATCACTAGTCACTAATCAGTAAGTGACTAGTGTGACAAGTGTGACTTTACTAGTCAGTAAATGAGTTGAGTGAGTTTCAGCTCCCTGAATAGATAACTAATGTGGACTGAACAAGATAATTACGGCTGAGGTTAATTCAAAGTCAATACAACCATTTCAGTTCATTACTTGAACAATCTCAATACAAATGTAGGGCTGAATTTCTCCAGTGTAACAGCCAAACTGCTTAAATTAAATGGAACAGACCCAAAACCAGCAAACACAAGGGATCTACCATTCACTACATGCTGGACAAAAACTGCCCTCATGTTTTTTCTTTATATTTGCAACTGCAGGGTTAATGACTATATAAGGTTTAGAACATAACTTAAAATCTTTCATTACTCTGAAGTAAAAAACAAACAAAAAATGCTTGTTTTAGAAAATAATGAGAGACAAGAAAGAGCTACTGCAGTTATTGATACCTCTTAGTACAGCAATATAGTACTGACTGGTATGTTGTCCAGTTTTTCATCTCCTGTAACCTAATAGTACATGATAAAGGACAAACAGACATACAGAGACAAGAAAGACACACAAGGCGTCTGCAATCACTTACGATGATGGTTTGGTTTTACAAGGTTGATAATAAAGAAGGAAACATGTATTACATCAGCAGCACGAGTGACTCACTGGCTTAAATCTTCCACAGCAACAGACAAGTTGATTTTTGATATTTTTTTGATAAAAAGGAGCGTTTAACCACGTACAAATTGTTGTCACAATAATGGTTGGTTACCAGGGCATTACAATGCAGTTGCTAAGGTGTTCTCATGGTGCTTGTGTAGAAAGATGCTCTCTTGATTTATTCTTAAATTGTTTATTTATCGTAGTCTGTAAAATCTCCAGAGGCATATTATTATTTATATTTTTTCCTATTTTTTATATAGACATATATGACACAGAGATGGAAAGTTCCACCAACAAACATTTGACAAGGCTGTTCAAATAAAGGTCTTAAAATCACTGAGATGTAATGGAAACTGTATTGTTTACAGCCTATAAGAAAAGTAATTAATCTCTTAAACAAATAGACACAAATAAGGCCTTCTCACATTGATAATAATATGTAAATGGACACTCCCAGTTGGAAAGTAGAGATCAATACTGTCTGGAAATATCAACATGTGGGTTTGGGCTTAATTGCAGTGGTGAAAGGTTCTTAGTTATCCGAAATCCATATTTCCATCTCAGCACTGACGTTAATCCTCAGATGGCACCATAAAAAAAGAAATGCTCATTGCAAACAACTGACAATGGAAAGCAGCCGTGAAAGATCAAGGGCTGCAGCAATTTATATAAATATATTAACTTCAATTCTGTGCCAAATCAAACTAAAGTCATATGTCAGGCGAAAAGTTCATGTTAACTTTCTAAGATGATCATATCTGGTTCTAATTTAAAGTGTCCATTTTGTACTTCCTAACTAATGACTCATTCTTATGAATAACTTAAGGTGGACCTTAAAATGGGTTTCTGTTATATCTAGAACTGGGTCTGTTAGGCTTAAGGGGGTCCATTTCATTCAGCTTTATGACTTTAAGTGCTGCTGGCAGTAAAATCAGCTGATATTACTACACTTATGGACCTGGTAAGCTCTTTAACAACACAATAAATACACATCTACACTTTGTGTTCTGCAGTACAGCTGACCATGGAATAGGGGTTTACCCTGCACCTGGATATAAGCTTCTATGTTCCATTTAGCTATGTACATGCAAGGAGAAAATGTTTCAATATTGACTGTTCCAAAACTTCATGCAAATTGAATCCGGTAACTTTTTCTGGTGGCTTCTGCAGAATTCTGCTGCCACCTGACACCTTCAGATATTTAAAGATGCAGAAAGGGAGAGCAACCAGACAAATGAGGAAGATAGTGTGTTGTGCACACACCTACACATACTGTGCTGGTTCTAGCAACTTTTCTAAACACACAGCTGGAAATAGTTAGCACCAAACAGAGCACCAAACCACTGTTCTTTAATTGAAAGAAGCCTTTCCCTGAAGTGATGTCATAGAGCGAGAAAGATATAAAAGTGAGAGCAGTAAATTTCACCAAGTACAACATCAGTATCAAAGACTTAAGCAATAAAGCATGCTTGTCTTATTGCTTTTATAGAAAGTTTACCACATAATAAAAATATTTAGGGCTAATATTCTGATTGTTGCATTCTGCAGGCAATTTTTTCTATAATTGATTATGTATAGTGTCTCAGGCAAATTATTTTCAATATAGCTGTGCTAGTTTGTTTTTAATTTCACTCTGCGGACTTTACAATCTCACATAATAAAGCTGATTTCAAGATCATTTAAAACCTTGTTTAAATTCCATTTATTAGTTTATTTGGTAAGTAGCTGTGTGAAAACCAAGTCATTTACAGGCACAGTGAACTGGCTGACTATACATACTCATTGTATGAGACTTAGTTAATGCTAATTAAATAGTGCAAATCCAACTATATACAGTACCATATGTCTCCTTGGTAATTAGCCAAAATTTTTCACAGGTTTCACAGAACAGTTCTGTTTTTTGAGCAATTTTGAGCAACAATGATTTACTGTCAAATTCTCAATAAAAATCTTGGACACAACTAGATTTAAACCTTTGCAAATACTGTAACCAACTACAACCATTATTTAAGTTACGCGTTTTGTTTTCTTCCTATTATAACCTGCTGAGCTGAGCTTGTAAATGAAAAACTGAGCATGTACAAAACATAAATAATCTGCTTAAATGCTCGATTCATTGTCTAAAGCCTCAGCATCAAAAGCTATGTGAAGAATGAGTGTGACACGACTTTGTCTGATGAATCCCCCCTGCTGAACATCTACTCAGCTACACTCTGCTAAAGCATCACTCGCCTCCTGAGAGGGGCATTGAAAAAACCTGTTGTGTCTATACTGGTTACAACAAAGCCCTCAATAATGTTCGAAAAACTGTTCGAAAAACAGAAAATTCAGACAGAAATCCTTGCAGTTCAGTGAGGCTAAGGACAAGGGGCTCTCTCATATGCTTTACTAGCTTTTGGTAGCTGGTCTGAGAGCTATATAGGACTCTTCAATCTCTGCACCATGAAGCTGAGAGCCTGTTTCATTGAGCTGTAGAATCAGGGGTGCAATGCAGACATGCATGAGAGACACACTCACTTTTTGACCTTGCAGCTAAGTTGGAACAACGGCTGTGGTAAAAGCCCTCAGAGACTCCGCTGAAGGCTTCTGTTGAGAGGAGGTTAAATGAACATACAGCCTCCACAGAGGCAGCAAGGTTAGTCAGCAGAAGGAAGAAGACGTGGGTGGGGGAGAGAGTGAATTTGAGCAACACATTGCAAACTGGAGACCTGTAGGTTAAAGGAAAACACTGGATTTTCCACTAATTCTCTCATGAAAGTGATTTAAAGTGGGTTGGGAGAGGAGGGCAGTGCCTCTGGATACATAACTCCTTAAATGCATTAAGTTCTTGCTTGTTTACATTGAAACCCAATCCTTAATTCTTTTGAATATAACTCTACTGTAGCACAAGGCAAACAAAACTCCATTGTCAACAATTCCTTACAATAATATTGTAAGGAATTGCAACATAAAATAAATGAGCATACACAGCATTGCAATGTAAAAGTGCAGTTTTCCACACAAGGAGCTATTTCTACCTAAAGCGAACCCTACAAACAACTATTGTTGGATTAACCTAATGTACTCAGATCAGCCATATTAAAGAACATTTTTTTAAACTTGAATAAAACAAGTTAATGGAGATGTTACCACACAAAAATCATTTATTCACTTCCCAGATGCTTGCAATCCAAAGGAACCTACAGTGTATTCATTATTTTTATCAGTATTTGTGTTCCATGGTAATCAAACTATGACCTTGGCAATGCTAACATCATGCTCTTCCAGTTACAGAAACAATGTAGCGCAGTTCCAGAGATTTGTCTTTCCCGTACTTGAAGATCTGTATCTTTACCGTACTAGGAGATCTGTAGAGAGTGAAACATCGGTACCATGAGTCTAAACGATTCAATTTAGGCCTCAAGACTGCATGAGAAAGCAGAGGAAAAACATGAGGTGGAGGTAATCTGGACCTGCTGGACCTTCACTGCTGTCTGAACAGCATGTGCCATAAAATGACCAAAGAATGATTAAGACCAGAAATTCGTCAGCGATTGTGTTTTAATTGTACACATCATCAAAGAGTATTACATTCAAGAGCATTACATTCACATCTGACTACTAATGAATGAGACGTCAATGGTCAGCTGTAGTGAGATAATGAAAAGGTTATATACACAATTTTGCATTAATTACCAGTCAATTAGTCATTTGGCTTCCAACAATCTGCTGTCAGAAATGAGAATGCAAACACAGAGGGTAAAAGTGTGTTTGAGCGGCAGCACAAATGGAGAAGATCGGGCACGGTGTGGGAGGAGCAGTCACTTAGCACACACATTCATAACCACCGTGCATGCCAAGGTTAGGGGTTAATGTGTTTCCATGGAAACTGAAACACTGGAGCCGTGAGACACAGGAGAGATTTGCCTTCAATTTCTTTCTTTTTTTTAAAAACAGACACAACAGATGATCAACTAATACAGACTGCGAATGAGATGTATTTACTAAATCATCATACATTTTAGATTTTGCTTCAACTGCCAGGATTTAGAACTAGTTGCCTCTTAACTCTATTTAACCGTTGTGTTTTGCAGTACAAAAAACAATGGTATCTTATTTTATATATATTTATGTATATCTTGCTGGTTTTGCTACAGTGAGCAATTGTTTGAACACTTAACCATAGTTATAGACTATGGATTAGTTATAGACTGTTACAGACTGTGAAGTTTTAATTAGCAACAGTTTTAATATTATGCAGTTAGAGATACTACATTTAGTGTGGAAGAAAATGTTTTTGTTGCATAGCAACGTCCTGTTACATGTCAGGGACAACATCTTCCAGTACAACAACAATGCATGAATAATAATCAGTTTAACAAAATAACATTTTAATAACAACTTCTGTTTGCATTTTGCTTATTAACGCCCTTTAGCCATGAGTATATTCATGATATACATGGCCTACTGTACTTTATTGCTTAATTAAGTTTGTGGTTAAAAGTTAAATCATAGCCTCAGCCTTTTGTCAGCCTAACCAGTTTAAAGCAATAATAGTCGGACTATACACTGCTTACAGGACATTACAATGTTTAATCTTGGAATAGTAGACAGATTAATCTTGGAGTAGTTTTGTCGTTTGTGAAGATTTTTTTTATATTAATCTGACATCCTGTTAATGCAAGGTTATACAAGAAAGTTTAAACTGTAAGAGAGCGCCATCTGCTGAGCATGGCTGGCAGTTGCATTGTGATATATATATATATATATATATATATATATATATTTCTATGTCTATATATATATATATATATATGCAAAAACATTTTCATTCCAAAAACAATGCTTTGCCACATGAAAAATTCTAAGCTCTATAAAATTATATATAGTTTTCTATATAGTGATATTAATACTATTTTGCATGTACTAGTGGACATCACTAGATCTTTTTATCATTATCATCTTTTCATCAAGGTGCAACTTGAAACACTTAAAAGCAAAATAATATAAAACTGTTGTCAACATTAGTGTGTATGAAATGTATGTCAATATATATTAGCACTATATAAAAAACCCATGTGGTCTTTATGAGGAGGTCATCTGGAGATAAGCTGGAGAACAATAGTCCCATTGTTACTCATACAAAGCAGAAATAACGCCTGTTCATTTAGAAATTCCTATTGTGCAGTATTCTGCTGCATTCAGTAGTTCAACATGAAAAAGCTTTTTAAAACCCTATTAACTGTGTTTAGAAAAATACATATTAAAATGTATTGTTGATCTTCATTGTATTGACCAAATGCTTAAAACTCACTGTCTTGTCACTGTATTAAAATTATTTAAATTAAAAGGATTAAAAGGACAGCAGTTCTTCAGGCAGATAGATCTGTTGCTTCAGACAGGAACCTCCTGTGGAAGTGAGAGGGAACATTATGAACAATCATGTATTGTTAAAGCAATCAAAACTCTTGAGTAATGAAGCAAAGCTTGATCCAAAAGGCAGATAGTCAGGAAATACTTATTAACACAGTTAATGAACTGTGACATAAAGTTTAATCATATGTTGAAAAAACTTTAATTAAACATTACTTATTGGATGACTACAAAATTGAATAGCCATCTAATGAGGAATGGAGTCATTATGGAAGTATGGAGTCAATTATTCAGCATAAACCAGAGTTATCACATATACAATGATAACTTGGAGTGTTATCCAAAAACATTTGTCAGTATTTGTTTCCTAAAACGCTTTTGTGTGTAGTTTAACTACCTTCTACCTATCTACCTTAAAAACAAAATGAGTAATATGCAGCTGTGGAAACCTGGAACTAGTTCAAAGCTGTGCAAATTATGAAAAAGACACCTAGAATGTGTGTTAACCAATCAAAACCAAATATTTAATACCATAAAAATATGTAGCAAAATACTTTACCTATAGCAGTACAACCAGTAAAGCAATAAGCAGAGCGATGGCCAATAAGGTGGAGATGACCGCCCACACACACATGGCACTACAATTGCACAAGCGATTCTGCAGGACAATTTTGGCCCTGCGCACTCGGGCTGCTGTTAGTGGGGGATAGCGGGCGTCATTCAGACCCTCCAGGGCAAAAGACTTGATAAGACACGCACGATGGTGACTCAGTTGGTCGAATGTGTGTCTTCCATGATATCTCCCCATTCCGCTATTTCCTTCCACAGAAAGAGAGTTTGAGACCATGGAGAGGTATACAGAGAGCTTCACACTATTGTTATAAGAGGCAAGTGTCCATAAGAAACCATAGCTGAAGAACAGGTATATTCTGATTACTAATAATCCCTACCATTATCAGTAATTATCTTCATCTAAATGATTTCTCATTGGTTGGCTTACCTACACCTCCAAAAGGTAAGGAATTGAGAGTGTAGTGCATCATGACATCATTAACAGTCACTCCTCCGCTGGTGGTTTCCGTTAACATGCGCTTGATCACCTACAGTACACGGAACAAATACATACAGTGTAAGATTAAAATAAAGTGATCTGTGATCTGTGTTCAAGAGAAAGTGTTCATTTGTTCATTTATTTAAAACAAAACTAAAACCTGTACCTTTTTATCAGAAGTAAACACATAAAGCGCCAAGGGCTTTTCCCTTTGGTTGATAAAATTTATGGCCTCGCTCAGGTCATTAACAGTGACTATAGGCAGCACAGGTCCAAAGATTTCTTCTTGCATGATTCTAAAATGGGGCAAAACGTCACGCAGGACTGTAGGAGCTGGTGTGGATAAGAAAATGCATGTTTTTCGACCTACAGATAAGATAATGCTTATTTGTAATACAATAGTCAACCTCAGACAGTTCTTACCTATGTAACACTGTGAGCGATCGCTCTCTCCACCAAGAGCAATTGTACATCCCTCCGTCAAAGCCATGACTCTATCAAAGTGACGTGTGTTGATGATACGGCCGTAATCTGGAGAGCCTTTAGCATCCTCATGGTAGAACTCCTAGAATTAGTTTAGATTTTAGGTCCTATCCAACCACCAAATTGAGCATGCACTACAATGTCCTAACATGACAGACTACACACCAGCAGTGTCTTTTGTATCTCCTCAACTATCCTGTCCTGGATGCCTGGCTCACACAGGATGTAGTCAGGTGCAATGCAGGTCTGGCCACAATTTGCAAACTTCCCCCAAGTTATTCGTCTGATAAACATTTTGAAATATGCAGCTATTACACTATTATTATGTTATTTTAACTGACAATCTGTTACAAAATTTGTCATTTGTATAACATGCAAACTGCAGTACCGGCATGCCACAGCGATGTCACAGTTCTTATCAACATAACAGGGGCTTTTCCCACCAAGTTCTAAAGTCACTGGTGTGAGATGATGAGCAGCTGCCTCCATCACCAGTTTTCCCACTGTGCTGTTGCCAGTGTAGAAAATGTGATCAAAACGCTGCTTCAGTAGCTCCTGGGTCTCTGGAACACCTCCTGTCACCACCGGATACATCTCCTGAAGATTTCAGTGTTAGCTTCAAAAGATGAAAATCCCAAAGAACTTACAACAGACACAAGGCTATATAGTAATGATTGAAACATGTACCTTATCAAGATATTGAGGAAGTAGTTCTTTCAGAAGTCTGGCAGAATGCTCACTCAGCTCCGATGGTTTCACCACAGCTGCATTGCCTAAAGAACAAAAGGAAGTGGGGTTGGAATCATCTGATCTGTTGTTGGTGATGCATTCCAATGACCTAAAAGAGATTCGATGCAGAACATCACGCCTACCAGCGGCGATAGCTCCAATGAGGGGCTGCAGGGTCAGGGCCCATGGGTAATTCCAGGCACCTATAATCAACACTACACCCAAAGGTTCAGGCTTTATGTAAACATCATCAGCTGCAGTGCTGAGGTTCTTCTTCACAGGCTGAGGAGCCGCCCAGTCAGACAGATTACTCTCCGCCAACTTGATGTCATTTTCAAGGCCAATGAGCTCAAATAGCGTAGTGTCAAACATGCTCTGTTTGATAAAGTCACAATGACATTTCAGTCTTGGTTTTATGACTCACGGAAATGTTGATTTTGATGTGTTCCTATCAAAAAAACGGCCATACCCTGTTGATGTCTTGCTTTAGAGCTTGTGCAATGTCTGCTTGTCGTTCAGTGATGAGTCTGTGTAAGGCTCTCAGCTGCTGCTTTCGGTACTGCAGGGGTCTTGACCTGCCGGACTGAAAGGCCTCCCTTGCCGCATCCACTAACTGCTTTTCCATCTTTTCAGACCTGAATCTTAAATTTGCAACAGAAGTGTGGGCATAAAATACGTTCAATTATTAAAAGTGAAGTTTTCAGAAGTTAAATCAAACTTCAAAGGGAAAAATAAATGTGAAATAAATAAATGCACCACACTATAGACCGTAAGATAAAACAGTATATTTTTACCTTAAGGAGCTTTTTCTACCTGAACTTGTTAAATGAAAACTTTTTTTTTTTTGGTTAAACCAAAAAGTTAGTTTAGATACCATATGAAGCGCATTGCAGATGACTTGACAAAATTTGTTACAAAACTTTATTTTAATGTGTTCGTTTTCCAAAGCCAATAAATATACCATGCAAACAATGCTAATGAAAGTTGCAATGTATATTAGATTTCAGTGAGGATTTCAGTGGGCGTTTCAGAAATAAGCACAACTAACGGGACTGTCACATATCATCATACATCAATACTAGCACGATTATGTACTTTTAACCTCTTTCTTTATAAGCGTATTTGAGCACGTAGTCGCACATACGCCACAGAAAAGCGAGCAAATAAGCAAGAAAGCGGCGTGTAAACATCGTTTCAAACCCCCGATTTCATACATAACGGACACGTATCGCTTTTAATACTTTTAAAATATTGTCCGATGAACAATATCTCATAATCAACCATTATAATCAATGAATTAAGAGACTTAATAACTTAAACTTATAGAATAGCTGTACTTACTGTGTACTCAGTCTGTTACAGCGGACGTACAAACAACGGAGGGCGGCGCATCATCAAGCCGAAACTTACTGCACGTCAAAGACTGAAAACGATCTCTTTACAAAGAAGACCGATAAAGTAAAATACACAAACTTCATTTAATTGGATGACATTCCATCATTACAAGAAAAATCTGCAATACCTTTACAATATCGTTTATTCCCTTCACTACTTATTCATTAATCAAAGTTACTACATATGTGTAAATACAAAACATTTAGATTTGTATATAATTTCTTTATATAATGTGTAAATGCACGGGAAAATATGTCTGTTAAACATTAAACGTTGTCACTGACATAATACAAGCTGTTTTATGTATTAAGTGTTAAGTGACTGTTGTCAGGTAAAAATGTCAATAAGACAATCTGTATAAAATGATTGAAAGTCCTGCATGTTCATGCATAGGTGTTTACTTGTGTCTAGACAAACACTAAGAAAACAAACAAACCCCACATTTTGTATTACGTGCAATTTAAACACCACCAGAAAAACTGTGATCTGAGTAAGTGATTAATTTTACGGTATTTTATATATGTAATTTTATAGCATGTGAAATATAACACTCAATGACTAGATATGTCTATTAACAGATTTAATGTGTAGAGAAAAACTACAATCCCAGTGTCATATTGTCGATCTATAAAAAAAAAAGACAGAAAAAGGTCTTTAGCTTATCCTCCACAAGTCATCGCAAAAATCTCTGAAACATAAAAAACAGCTGCAATCAGTTCACAATAAATGCTGAACAATGAGAAGTCAGTTCAAAGAACATGTCATTTATGAGGTTGGCACAAGATAATGTTGTAATTTACGACAACAAAAATCTATAAAGGGTAAAGTCTTCTTTTTGATCTAACTAGAAATAGCACATCACTATGAAAAAGAACAAAGAACAGTAATTTTGTTTAATATGTTAACAGTGCCTCAGCTTTATAGCCATTAAACTCTAACCCTATATCACACAGAATGCATTATAATTCATTTCACCACATACAGCCAGGCAATATCTCACCTGCACCACAAAAGATGCCAGTGCAGCAAGCATAGCAATCTGTGCCATGCGACGCCACTTAGCCAGATTTATTTGCTTCAAGAGTAAGACACGGGCCCAGCGTAACTTCTTTGCAGTGTGAGGAGGGTAACGTATCTGATTGGCAATTTCCATGTTCAGCTTCTTAATCAGACAGCTGCGGAGGTGACTCAGTTGGTCAAAACTGTACTTGCCATGGTAACGGCCTGTTCCGCTATTTCCTGGAAGAATGAAACAATCATTTAATTGCCTGTGATTGTGAATGGTCAGAATGGCTCTGCAGTAAAAGAAAGAGGACACACACCAACACCACCAAAAGGCAAATCACTTATGGTGTAATGCACCAGACAGTCATTGGCTAAGAGTGCTCCACTAGATGTTTCTGTTATCATCTTTTTGATGACCTGTGAGAAATACAGCAATATAGCTGAGTCAGCATGAATGAACGATCATCTAGATCATTAGATCATCTAGTAAAATGAATGCATTGCACCGTTACCTTATTACTGGAAGAGAAAACATAAAGTGCTAGTGGTTTTTCTCGTTCATTAATAAACTGAATGGCTTCTTTTAAACCATTTACAGTGATGATGGGCAGAATTGGCCCAAAGATCTCTTCCTGCATCACTTTGGATTGTGGTGTCACATCCTTCAAAACTGTGGGAGCTGAGACACACAGATATATGAATTAATCAAGTCATGAAAGCATAGACATTTCATATAAAACTTGGGCTAAATGGGTACATACCAATATAACACTCTGATTCATCACTGTCTCCTCCAATAGCCACTGTGCTGCCCTCAATAAGTGCCAATAACCTCCTAAAATGGCGTTGATTAATAATGCGTCCGTAGTCTGCAAAACTCTTAGGATCATTTGTATAGAACTCCTGTATGTTTGCATAAATGATATGATGCATTTACTGCATGGGGGAAAAAGCCACGGTGTCAAAACAGAGAAATAACATTTAAATATTAAACCTTGATGCATTTCTGGATCTCATCAATCACTACGTCTTGGATGCTGGATTCACAGAGGATGTAATCAGGTGCAATGCAGGTTTGACCACAGTTGACAAACTTTCCCCAAGTGATGCGTCTAAGGATTTAAAAACATTGGAAAACAGCACACAGGTGAACAAATTGGTTGGCTTGAGTCAATTAACTAAATAACTCACAGCACACCTACCGACAGGCAATTTTAATGTCACAGATCTTATCAATGTAACAGGGGCTTTTCCCACCCAGTTCTAAAGTCACTGGTGTGAGATGATGAGCAGCTGCCTCCATCACCAGTTTTCCCACTGTGCTGTTGCCAGTGTAGAAAATGTGATCAAAACGCTGCTTCAGTAGCTCCTGGGTCTCTGGAACACCTCCTGTCACCACCGGATACATCTCCTGAATATATTAATAAAAGACAGTAGACAGATAGTGGTCTAGCCAAACCTGACACAAAGAAGTAAGATGATAATAATATTTTGATAATGAAGTCTTACAGAGTCAAGATAGAGATGCAGGAGCTCCATAACTTTGGCTGTGTGACAGCTAACTTCTGATGGTTTCACAACTGCAGCATTTCCTACAAAATAAAAGATATCAGCGGAGATGTTTCAGATTTGAGAGAAACCTTGGATGGAAGAAATGTTTTCTCTGTATTTTTGTCATGTCTGAACTTGACAGACCCCGCCCATTTTCAAAATTTAAATTAAACACTTTTAATGCTTTTAATAAACTGAAGATTATGTTATCAGAAAGTGGACTCAAGCTTTACCTGCAGCAATGGCACCTACAAGGGGTTGTAGGGTAACTGCTATTGGATAGTTCCAGGCCCCAATGATGAGGACTACACCAAGAGGCTCTGGGTATATAAAGACCTCATCTGAGATGGTGAGAAGGTTTTTGGTCACAGGACGAGGAGCTGCCCATTCATTCAGCTTACTGATAGCCAAATTGATTTCTCCCACCAATCCTAATATCTCATAAAGCTGTGTTGCATGTTCACTCTATTGCAAAAAACAGACATTATGTTGAATACACAGACTTCATAAATAAGATTGTGACAACTTTCATTCACCTTATATAGGTCTTTTCTCAGGGCATCAGTGATGTCCTTTTCTCTCTCTGCAATGAATCGACTTAGGTTTTTAAGTTGTTTAATTCTGTAATCCAGGGGTTTTGATCGCCCAGTCAAAAACACTCTCCTGGCCTGCTGAACCAGCAGCTGCTCCCGAGACATTTTGTAAGGTCGGTCTAGAATAGTTTATGGACAGAAAGAAATAAAGTGCATGAAGTAAACTGCATTCAATCCATTTCTAAAATACTTCATCAAGACATGATATCAGATGCGCAACAATGACACATTCTGAAAATGTAAAACATTTACAATCCAGTGCAGTTCAAACGTTAATAATTTGCGCTCAATATATTTCGCAACATACTCGCACATCAGATCGGTGACGGTATTTACATTGTGTCTTCTTATGAAATTTACCTGCAAGAACTTAATTGCACATCTCTGAACTTTTGCTAGCTGACACAGAATTCCGATGTTGTTCAATAAACCTTACAGGTTATGTGTCAGACCTTGCGCACTTTCTTGCCTTGGTAAACATCGACTAGTTTAGAAGAAATAAAGTTATTTGTTCTCCAGGGGGCGCATGAGGGCTCCAAACTTCCGTCAGATGTCAGCACGGTTTGTGCAAAAAGAAACACAATCTAATCATTTTAATGATTGCATATACAATTACGCATCTAATGAATACTTTAATGCTTCAACCTTTAATTACTAACTACTGCGATTGGTCATTTGCGTCGTCCTGTTTAGCCGTCGCTAAAAAAGTAGTTGATTCACGTGACAAAGGAGTCAACGACAGTAATGTGAACAATTTCCTCCTGTTTTATGACAGCAAAAAAAAAAAATTAATTTAAAAATACATATTGCGGAGTGAAAATAGAAAAAAATATTATTTAACCCTATCATACTTGACCAATCGAAAACACACAGCTGACTAAGCCCCGCCCACTTTTGGTTTTCCATTGTCACTCTATGCTACTCGCAATTCTCTTCTCGTAAGTGTTGTTCTTCTTCTCTTCCGAGTAGTTTCAGACACTGTGTGTCCCCACAGCGCCATCCACCGTACGCATTATATACTACAGCAGGCCTCTTCACAAGCGTGAGATTGAATGTCGTGTGATCGATCGATGTTTACAATTTTGGGATTTGAAATACTTTGGTGAAATCTGTTGTTTGTTATTGTTGAATTTTGTAAAAAGTATGCAAAGGATGTTATCATATACCGTATTGTGATTTACATGGAAACCTGGTGATGCTGTGTGTTTCTGGACATCGTACCATGTATTTAAAGTATGACGGAGAATAGTGTACTGTATATTATTATGGGTAATCATTAATCATCAATACCGTGATTTACATCACAGTACCACTGCTAATATGTAGTGACATTCAGCTGCTTGGAAAGCTTGGTCTCGTCGCTAGGTGGCAGTCTACATTTTCATTATTTACTCTGGTCATTCCTAACCTGAATGACTTTCCTCTGTGGAACACTAAAGAAGATATTTTGAGAAATGTTTCCAATGTGTTTTATGTCCATACAGTGAAAGTCAATGGGCGCCAGTGTTGTTTGGTTACCGATGTACTTAAATATCTGCTTTAATGTTCCTTAGAAGAAGAAAGTCAGATTTGGAATGAGTAAATTAGGACAAAAAAATCTTTTTGTTTTTGGTGAACTGTCCCTTTTAAATTAAATAAGCACAAAACAATAAGGTCTTAGAAGTTTTTTTTTACCAGCATTCCCATTGCAAGACTAGATTTACATAGGACTAGACATTGCAGGCCTAGATTTACGTTGGACTAGACATTGCAGGCCTAGATTTATGTAGGACTAGACATTGCAGGACTAGATTTACACTAGACATTGCAGGCCCAGATTTAGGGCAATTTAGGTGAACTGAAACGACAATCAAGTTGACTTACAGATGTGACTAAAAGGTGACACTGGAGATTGATCTGCCTAGGTCTGAAGACTTCATAAATCTTTTAGTTTGTTGCTTCACATGGACCTTCCCAAGTCATGCTGAGGCATGTCTTCTGCTCTGACTTTCATCTGTTTTTTTATCACAGCCTTTATGTGTAATACATTTGATTTAGTATAATACCAGTTAAAACTTCTGTGGATGTATAGCTATGCCACCAGAAGATGTCAGGATACCTTATGAAGAGCCATCTTAAATTACATGTCATTTTAATTACGTGTTCATACAGACAACCTCCGCCAGGGGAACCGCCATGTGCTTTCATTATTGTTATTGTACAAATACCAACATCCTCCATCCATGTAGTTACATTTGTTTGGTCAATATAATGTAAAATCTTAAGTGTTTTCTTGATTAGGTTTAGTTCAGCAACACCCCTCATGCGATCTGTCTGTCTGCTTCCTTGCTTTCTCTCTGGTTTCTTGCAGAGCTCTTTATTTCCTCCAGCCAACGGGACTAGCTTTTGCGGCGGAGGGCAGCGCACTTGTCGCGGAGGGGTACACTTTACGATGGGGCTCTCATGTAAGAGCTCCGTCGTTGTAATGCAGCAACTGATAGCGGATAACTTCCCCGATTCATCCGAAGATAAACATAGACTCAGTCGATTGACCTAACGGGTCCTTTTTCTTTTGCATTTTTAAGAAGCAAGACAGGGAATGCTTCGTTTGTTGAAAGCAAAGCTCTTACGTTTGTCTGCATTGTCCTGCGAGATCGAAAGCAGGACAGATTGAATTGAAGAAATGGTGAACCGAGCAATAATATGGATTTGAAGGAGAGTATCGTATCGTATCGTTTCAGAGGGACGGCTGACTATTGCACAAAACATACTGGAAGCTTTTGGATCATTATGTTGTGACATTATAAGTGACCTGCCATTATTCAGGGGATACTACTCGTCTAGATGCACATTTAAGACGGAATACCTCCAGACATTTCAATTATTTATGGTGACTTACCTAATGACGTTATAACTGTAAATCGTCTTTATATATATTAGCTGGCTGTCTTGACCAGCTTGCGATGGGCAACTCAATGACCCACCGCGCCGTCATTGAGTCAACAAGGCACCACTACAGTAAGAGAGGCTGTTTGCAACCTCTGTCTTGTCTTTCATATTGAGTTGACATCATGTAGCTCAGAAACTGCACTGCTCAAAGTTTGATTTGATCCATGTTCTTCAGCTAAGATAAAGGGAAAGCTACGAAACCTCTGATCGTGTTAGCTTCAGTACGTAGGGTTTGGATTTAAGGCACGTTGCTATTATCCAACTACATAAAAACATAATTCTTAGTAGTTACTTCGCATGAATATTTTTCGGATGACAGTTCATGAAAAGACTGTCACCTGGATTTAGGAAAGTTTAAAGAGCTTGTATAAACAAACCTCACTGTCACAAGCTGTTGTATATCACTGGACACCTAACAGCCAGAAAATGGAGACCGTGGGAGACTTTGAATACAGCCGAAAAGACCTCGTTGGACACGGAGCCTTCGCAGTCGTCTTCAAGGGTAGACATAAAAAGGTAAATAAGCACAAGTGCACGACTGCAATGACTGTTATTTTTTCCATGCTTATTTTTATGGTGATCTAATATCGTCATAACGTATCTAGTTTACATTGCAGTTAAAGTTAGGCATTATAAAATGTCTGTTTTATGTCAAATGTGATGAGAACGTGATTCCTATGTACAAAATAATATATATTTATTGGTCAGGATATTTTGATTTGTTTTATGTAACGTGTCCTAGTATAGGTCACCTAGCTGCTAGAGTCATTCATTCATAAAACAGCCTCTGTGAATAAGCCGACTGACGTCAATAGGACGGACGGGTCTACTTGTATCATGTAAGCGAAAAGATGGGCTACGCATTTTGTAATGATTTTCTTGTTGTGTATTTATGTTTCTAAATACACAAAATACAACGATTTAGATGAAAACGGATGGACGCTTTACTACGAAGATCTTGCATATTGAGATGATGTCATAGTTGATTCATCAGTCAATATATCATGAATATGGTTATCAGACAATACAAATTTGTTGTGCATCTCTCTCTCTCTCTCTATATATATATATATGTGTGTGTGTGTGTGTATAAATAATCATTGTATGCACAGCACAGAGTGGACCGCCATGCTGTGACTATATATAGCAGGAGTAATTTGATGTAAATTTATGATCTTCTGACACAATTATCAAAAGCAGCTGACTCAATACTACCAGTGTTTTATTTTTTATCCTACAACCATATTCCACGGTTCCTTACACACTGTAAAGAATCTATAGTGATCTGCAGTTTATAAGTTGTCATTGGAAAGCTGATGTTAAAAATGCAGTTTTGAACAGGATAGGAATTAGATGCACGTCAGTTCTTCAGTTTGAAGTGATCAGAAGGGCTTTGCATTATCTTTGAACGCTCATCTTCTCAAAGGGGTCAGTGCAGAAGAGAACGACGTATTCTCTGTGTTGCCTTCATCATGCTTGACTGAGCGGGTTTTCCAGTGAAGCGAGATGTACACTGCTGCCCTCGCTTGATGCCAGCGCTTGGCCACGGCACAGTTTGCCGCAGGAACATCTCCTATTAACCTACATTTACATGAAAAGCATCCTTCTATTCATGGGTTTCCACTCTGCAGCTTCTCTGCATTGGGGACGTTTTCTTTAAGCTGATGTGTGGCCCTATAAAATCCCACTTTACACAAGCGTCTCTCCCAAAGGCTAAAATCCCATTATTACTCTGAGCTTTTTGTGGTACCAGGTCACAAATTCAGAAAAGATACAGGATGCTGAAATGACCTTAGCCATGGAGAGGTAGCAAAAGCCTTTTTGAAGCAGATGTTGGTGTGCTCAACCAGATTCCAACTCACTGAGTTAAAAAATAGATTGAGAGTTTCGAGAAAGTAGTCTTGTTTTGAGGTTTCCTGTACATTCTCTTCTAGAATCTGTAAAATCTATTTTTAGTACATGGATCTCTCCTTATACTTTAAACCTATTAATAACTATTTTTGCTATTTAATATTCACAGAAAACTGATTGGGAGGTTGCCATCAAGAGTATTAACAAGAAGAATCTCTCCAAATCCCAGATTCTGCTTGGTAAAGAAATCAAAATTTTAAAGGTGAGTTTTACTTTTTCTCAATGCAAAACATGATTAACACTTAATAATGTAAAGCTTCACACAACATTCAGATTAGAGCTTTAAATGTTTCATTATGACAAGGTAGTTAACAAAAGTGTTTTTTTAATAGGAGCTCCAGCATGAGAACATTGTGGCACTCTATGATGTCCAGGTAACGGCACATTTACTAATTTGTTAATATGATCCCATATAATGAGCTGAGCCCCTAAATACTCTGTCCTTCATTTCTCTGAGCATAGAAGCATACAGCCTTTCTATGTGTCTTACCATTCATCAAAAGCTGGAAGGCATATGAGACTGCCCTAGTTATTATATAAAACTACTACCGACAGGTCACCTGACCTATCCAAAAAGCCTATCACCCAGGCTTTATTACATCACATGATTCAAGCAGTTTACAAATGTTAGTACTGTTTAAACAAATACATTTAAAATCAAGACACAGATCCTTTTAAGTGTATGAGTTCGATTGTCCATTTAAAGCACCATTGCTGGACAGAAAATGATAAGGCAAACTGGGGAATGATGTTGGTGCACTGGAGCAAGTATGATTTTTCTCAGCATCCAGCATCCTTGGTTCTGGATGCTGCATGCTTTGCGGAAAAATGTCAGCCAATTTTATTAGTGAGCTTATTCATCCATCAATACCCTGCCTTCCTCGTTTTAACATCCTTCCAGCAGTCTCGAACAGAGGGAGGGTTTGCTTCCTCTGGAATGGTGTGGGCTGCATGAGGGCCATTTCATTGGTTGAAAGCCTCAGCTGACAAAACACTGTTCTGAAAGGGCTACTTTAAGCTTGCATTGACGTCTACAACAGGATCAAGTACTAAATGCTGTGTAGCCTTTAATGGCCTGTGCTGTGAGTTTAATTGTGGCTGTTATGATTCAGCTGAATAAAGACTATGAACCTTTCAGATTTGTGCAAAAAATACTTCAGTTGTTCAATGTCCTGCTCTTCCCACACTGCATGCTACTTCCTGTGCTTATAACACTCCTACCTGACCCAGACCTGCAGTGCTGGTAGGGGCCCTTAAACTGTACCTTAGACCCCACATACTTCATTTAAGCATGCTTTTCTAAAACAGTCTTTGTGCCTCTTCATTGCAATGCTGTCAGTGAACCTTTAAAAATTCTAGAGGACAAGAAAGATTTTATGTGTTTCTTCATGTGGAATCTATCTGCCCTTGGAGCAGATCTGAGTACACAACAAGATGTGTGCTTTAAAGGGATAGTTCACCCAAAAATGAATATTCTTAAAAAATGGCATATAGGTTTAAAATGACAAGGTTGAGTAAATGAAGGAAACTGTTCATTTTTGGGTGAACTGTCCCTTTAACCATTTATCTCATAGATGTTTCATCAGTGAGACAGACCATTCGTAAATAGACACATAATTCATTTTCATCAATATAATTTTCATCAAAGGTTGTTTATTGTTTTGCATTGTTATTAGAAATGAAAGGATTTTGTTTTGAGTCTGACAGTTAGTTCCAAACACAATGGTCCATCCCACTTGCCCTGGTGTATATTTTCCCCCATGTGCTGATGTGGAGAAATAAGTGTCAGTGGCAACGTATCTTCATCAGCTGTTTTTAGGGATTCACACACTGCATTGCTCGTTCAATCATTCAGACTGCCATAAATACATTTGTTTGAGCAACACCGACATCTGTTTCCTGTTAACTGTTTGCTACAAAGGGCCTTCTGAATGAGGTAGAACTTCATACATCTTAATTTACCCTGGAAGATTCAGCTAAGCTTTCGCATGCTCACATTGTGAATATCAGATACAGTATGGCCCAGAAAAATAGTAGGTGTTTGAAAAATGCAAAAAGCATTGTCCCATTGCATTACGAAGCATGCTAGCTCATTGCATAATGCAATGTAAATGAATTACATTGTCAGTTTACTGAAAAACTTCAGTAATTATACAAAAATCAACATCTGTTTTCTACTTGGTGGTGGTCTTGTTGAGTGTTTACAAAGTTTGTCTCTATGCCTGTGGCTTTCCTTTTAATTTGCAAATATGTCAAATTACAACACTGATTAAATTACAACACTGTACTTGCTTGATTGTGTCTATTATGAAATGAATTGCCGTTTTTACCTCAGTCTGTACAGAGAAGATAGAGCTGAATACTACAGATAAACGTGACCTTTATCCAACACATTTCCCCTGATGGCCGTGGGGAATATTGATGGTGCTCCCTTCTGCGCCCAATTACACTTCCATGGACTGTTTACAATCCACTGTCATTAAAGATGTTGGTAGGATTGACTTCTCTGTACCCTGCTAGAGGTGTCTAGTTAAAGCATAGCAACAGGGAGTGCTTGCCCTTTCACATTTCAGCTCCACTGTGAGAGGAGCCCCTTAGATCCCACTATGGCACGTCGAGCATATGCGACACAGCTTCTGTAATGACCTCATCTCACATAATGAAGAAGTGTGAATGGAAGCTAGCTGTGATTAATGCTAACGTTCACAGGCTAGTTCACAGGTGCGTGTGCACTTAGACACAGGCACATAGAGATGTTGGAGGGTTATTGAGTTTTCTGAATGGGGATCTGTGCTGATGGAGCTGGAGATATCTCCACTGCCGTTTTAATTACAGGCTTCCAGTGAGGGCTGTGCAGTTTCAGTCAAATACTATTCAGTACTGTTCCTTGTGCAGACTGGAGACCTGCTGTAATAACAGGGTGTTGATTCTTCTTTCTAATACTTGTCTACTAGTGTTCTGCCTTTAAAAAATGGTGAAGTGCTGTTCAGATGTTCTGAGATGTTTTTATGTCGCAGCACAATGTGCAAAAGCATGCAAATTTGAGAGCTTCAGATATAAATAATACACACAGAAAGTGTATAGGGAAAGAAAAGGGAAGGAGGGATTCAAGCATGAAATGGGAGGAACGGAGTTTGGAAGCAGGGAGGGAGGAGCTGGGCTTGTTTATGGGTCGTATATGCATAAGGCAGTCATATGTGGAACCCATTTCTTTCGGTATCAAAACAAAACTTGAACTTCCTGTTATAGCACACTGTGTCCCAGTGGAGGACAGATTGACTTGTTGTGCTTGATTTTCTAAGAAGGGAGGGAGTGATGAATTCAAATGTAGACAGTGAAAGTAAGCAGTGAGTGGTGGTGAGGAGAAGAAAGAAGACAAAACCAGCAAGGGAACTTCTGGAACCTGCTATCATTTTTCTTGAATTATGTCTGCAGAAACAAATAGCAGCCTTGCTTTTGAAGTTCAATGACATCTGTTAAGGAAATGCAACTCATTTTCAAAAGGGTGTGTTGCCTGATCAACAAGTTGACTAATCTGTCTTAAGGATGAATAATTAGGCTAGTTTTGTGGTCATTTAACCCTATTGTTTCTTAGGGGGCCATTCACATTGGATGTGATTAAATTTTAACTGAGGTCAGAACAACGAAAAACAGTGCCAGTTACATAACAGCCAAATAGCTAAAGAGATGTCCAAACTGTCTAATAGCAAAGTACAGCATACTATCAGAATGCTAATTAAAGCAAATTAAACTGAAATAGATGACTCGTCAACTACTTAACTATCATGATCCTTTAGTAATACTTTTGCCTTCACCATGAAGAATAATGTCTCTGTTGTTTAGCAATAAATTCAATAATGAACATTATAGTTTAGTATTGTTCTTTAAAAGAGGCAAGTTTGTTTCTCATTTGTTTCAACAAGCTCACCTACAGGACACAAAGCGTAGGTTGTCTGTTTATTTACCAGCTCTACGTGGGTAGTATAAACATGAAAATATGCTTTTTGTTTCTCTGTCTCTCTTATATCAGTAAGGTTTGTGGCTTGCCATTTTGTGATTGTGATTTGTTGTTGTTCTACACTACCTGTTCCTGTTGGTAACCATTCTCCTGAGTGCCTCTCTCACAGTGTTAGCTCTAGGGATTTGCCTGAAACATTCTGAGAACGTTATCATCATCTGCAATAGCAAGCTGTTTCCACACAGTGAGCGACACTGTGAAACAACATTCAGATGTTGTGTTCCCTATTCATGTACATAGGAATGGTCTGAGTTTCTGGGAACTCATCAATCCTCGATTGGTCACACGTTTCTCAAACATTCCTAGAATTTAAACCCTTTCTTGGCAGATTGCCACTGTAATCCAGCTATGTAGTTATGCTGCAATAGTTTGACTGCCTGGCTAAAACATACTGTCTTTATCTCATGCTTTTACTTTACAGTGTTTTAGAGTCTGTTTTAGTTTGGCATTGTGACTGGAATGCAGAATTTCAGTAGTGAAAAGCATCTTTCACATTCTCCTCAAATTCCATTCTGTCAACTACAATAGCTAGCTCAAAGAACCAGAGTACTACACAATTCTACTTGAATTAAGTTGCTCTGGTATACAAGCTGTGAGTTCAAATTTAAGTGTTTGGTATCTGACCTATTACTTATCCTCACGTGTTGACATATTGGAGATATTAGACATATGACAGATATTGGCACATTGTCATAATACATGTTGGAAGGCAAGAGTCCAAAAAAAAGCTGGCAGGAGAAGATCAGGGTAGCACTTGTGATTTTGGACAGCATTGTGTTTCTGGACCTTTAGCTGTTTATTTTTCTTTTCTGTCCCACGTTTGGTCAACAGGTCGTCTTATGGCATGCCTCTCATTAAATGGCTTGTGTGTTTGTGCATATCACACTCAGGGCAAGTTTGTGTAAACGGAGTCAGAGATCATGAGGTCAAGTTCAAAAATGGTGGATAAAATGTGAGGCTGACGCGATTACGAAATCATTAACATCCTCGTGCTGATCAACCCCTCCCACTGCTCTACTTCCTTCACCCCTCATCCCACCAGTGCTAGATCAGCCCATTATGTAATCATACTGAGCAGACAACCAGTGGCAGGGCCCCTTGTAGGCCGCATGGATCACAAATCCCATAAACGGATCCACATCGGAGTTGGGGAGGTGGCCTAAGCTGAATTCAGATTGGGCAGACAAAATAACAACCATTAAGCAGTCTCTGAGCATTGCTTGCAGGAAAGAGTTTTTATAAAGTAGCCCTGCTGAAAAGATCAGCATAGTTGGTCAGAATATGTTGTTTTGGATGGAGTTGTCCAACATGAAATGTTGGTGTGTCCAGCAGGCTTATTATCTAGATTAACCAGCCAGAAAGGAGCAGGACTAGTCTTGCCAAAATGAAGTGCTAGCCTCAGAATGCTAAAGGCCAAATTGGGAAAAGGCTATAAAACTAAGTTTAAGAAAAGTTTAAACCTCATCTTGTTTATGTGAGCCAGTGAGATACATTGGGGAGAAACAAGAGAGGATGCTGGCAGCTATGGTGTTTACCACTATTTACCACACTATGATGTATCAAAAAACTGAAATCTGATGGAGGAGCAAATGAGGAAGTTCTATACATTGCTGTTGTGTTACTGTAACAGTCCACTTCCTTACAAAACCCCAGGCAAGGGTCTTATGGTTTTTATTTGTCCAGCATTCAGCACATAGTTCGCCCAGTTTTAACACAGCAGCCCCTGTAGCCATTTTGGGGCCTAGTGTATCTGAACTGTTTCAACAACATGAGGTTTGCATGCCAATGTTTGGAACGTGAGTCTTCTAGAGTTACACGCATGCCTGAATTCTCACAGCCACCTGGTTTGTGGAGAACATGGACCTGCAAACTAATCAGTTGTGTTGAGGAGTGTTTGTGAATTAAATGCTGTTTCACAATGAAATTATGTAATTAAAATGCTAAATGTTTTTTCTTTCAGGAAACACCAAGTTCTGTGTTCCTGGTTATGGAGGTGAGCAGGCTGTTCATCATTGTCTACATAAGTATTATACTTTCTCTTCTCACTTTCTCTACATGGTCTTGTTTCCAGAATAGTCATGAGGCCATTGCATGCCTAATGTTTCACAGCTATGCTTTCCAGTATTATTTAACACTGCAGTCACTAAAGGAGAAACACCTAAGAATATCCATTCAGGGAAAGCTGCTCTCAAAAACAGTTTCAAGAGCTTTTGTATCCACTCTGTCTTTAAATCGTAACAGATGTCCAACACTCAGTCTGATAAAATAACATGCTGGCTTTCTGAGTATTATTTATTGGAACCAGTTTTTTGCTGGTTTAGAGTTTGGCGCAGATTCAGTAACAAAAACACTAAATCTAAACACAGTACATGAATCATAATGCAGTTAGGTTTCTGTTCATGCACAAGTGCCTAAGTTCTTGAAAGTTTGAAGTGTGTGAAGTGTCATTAGAATTATTTTGCTTCTATTGTTAAAAAATCAGACAGTTTTATGTTATGTAAAAAAGTGATGGACATTAATAAAGTATTGAAGTCTCTGTTTCTATTTAGAAATAGAAATTTCTATTATTAGTTTCTATTTTTTATTGTTATTCTGTGTTCTGAAATTTATTCAGCTAGGTAGATAGTTTAGCTATTTGTGATTGTTTCTGTAAAGCAAAACTTGGTCACAAGCCAGCATGATACCATGAGTCGGTCTGTTAACTGCCTTTAAATCTAAGGATGTTGTTTGTCTGATTGGACACATTTGCACACTTAGTAAAATTGTTTTAATCTTTCTAGGGAGTAGAAATCTGCTCTAGAAAGGTCTTTAAAATGTCTTTTTAAAAGCTTATTTCAGCAGTCACAAATGGCTGAAAAGATCACGGATGTCTTGGAAATTCACAGATCAAAAGTTCTGCAACCCAGAAAAGTTATTTATTTATTCTCGACTTGTCAGCTGGGCAGGTTTGAATGGATAACAAATGGACAAAATCCACCCTAATTTCCAACACGCGTATAACATGAAGCAAAATAATTTTTCGCTGTGCTGAGTGGTATGGACATCCCGGAACTCATTAAAGATCAAGCCTTAAAGCTTGCATAGTTATGTATTGATTTTAAAGTTAAAGTTTATGTTGTCTGTTTGTTTTGTTTTTAAGTACTGCAATGGTGGAGACCTGGCAGACTATTTACAAGGTAAGCAGTTTTGATGTAAACAAATATTCAATATTTTAATGTGCTTTTATAGTTCAATTTTGAAAACAGCTCATTTCATTATTGAGAGTTTAAACACTTGTAGACAGAGCCAGTGATTTGAATCTAGTTAGTGTGATGTTGTATACCTTCACCCATGGATAGAGACTCAATGTACCAGAGCTGATCTGCCTGTCCCAGAGGCTCAATTTCAACTTACTTCTAACACTCTCAGAGAGTCACTGTTGTCCCTATTGCCATATATTATCAGCTCACTGAAGGTTGCCTGCTTACTCATATGAAACAAATAGGTAAATAAACGGTAATTAATGTATGTGTACCTTAATTTGACGTCTTTATGAGCAAATATATAGGAGCAATCTTATAATGTTCCTGGCAAGAGAATGTGATTGGTGATAAACCATGTTCTCATTGTGTGACTCAGAGGGCATAATAAAGCTGACTCACGTGTCATTTACTTTGCATGTATATAATAGAGGACTAGTGAGTTGGCTGGACAGTTATACCTTGTTATGTTTTAACTGAGTGTTATCTCAGTGTAACAGTTCTGTGCAGGTGAATGTGCCCACATCAGATGACACAGTACAGCATGTGTTGGACTCTTACCCATCCCCCCACCATTTACTTATGCAACTGTTCTTTAGTTATACAACCTAATAACTAACTCCAAGCATTTGTAAATCAGTGTTTTGGGATTTCTGTGAGATTCGTTGTGATCATAATTGTTTTGTTTACCGAGCAGATTGGGTGATGGGAATCCTCTTAACAGCTCAGTGGATTAGACCAGTTTTATTTAAACAGGGCTCTGGAGCGACATCACTACATGTAATGCCCCTAAGCAGCTTCTGGTTTTGCCATACATGCTAGTCAGGGGCAAAGAGAAGACCACTCTGATGGTCTTGGATTATCTGAGTGTAGTGCACAGTACATCGTTATTTAAATAGATAGTATGTCCAAAAATTAAATGTTTAGTTTTTTCCGTGACATTAGCTACAGTACTACAATGCCTGTAAACAGAACAAAAAACACCCACATGACATCTATAAGACCTTTTTAGGTTTGTTAGTTTGTGTGTGTATGTGTAAGCAACTGTACCAAATACAAAGACTCTAAGATAATTAAGATTTTATAGAATAAGTTGGGTTTTCTAGGCGTGTTGCTCAGCAATGCTGTCTTTGTGCTTTCAGCCAAAGGCACGTTACGAGAGGACACACTGAGGGTCTTTCTACAGCAGATTTCAGCAGCCATGCGCATCCTCAACAGCAAGGGAATCATTCACAGGGACCTCAAACCTCAGAACATTTTGCTGTCCTACACAGGCCGCAAGAAGTCCAGCATCAACGGCATACGAATTAAGATTGGTAACAATTGACACTCAAAATACACGTTCTTCAACATACAATATTGTTGATAATATTTAGGTACATTTATATGTGATTTATGTGTGTGTGTGTGTGTGTGTGTGTTTGCCCTCAATTGTCCATAGCATGTTTTTTCGAATTATACTATTTCTGTCCTGTTATCTCTCACACAGCCAGTCTTTGATTCCATTGCCTCATTGTTTTATTCCATTGTTCAGCATGTGCAGAAGTCATAAGTTCAAACAACATTATGTTGCTTTTAATAACCCTGGCACGCTCTCTGTTAAACAGCTGACTTTGGTTTCGCAAGATATCTCCAGAGCAACATGATGGCTGCCACATTATGTGGATCGCCGATGTACATGGTTAGTAGCACAGACTGACTGATGTCTCAGATTTGTGAAATACTGTGGAGATGGAAAACATTGGCAGAATCAAGCTCTACTAAACTCTCACTTGCCTCCTAAGGCTCCAGAGGTGATCATGTCCCAGAACTATGATGCCAAGGCTGACCTGTGGAGCATTGGGACTGTTATTTACCAGTGCCTCGTGGGAAAGCCACCATTCCAGGTGAGCTTCAAGTTTTTCTTTCTATCTGTCGGTCGGGGTGTCTGTCTGTCTATCTATAAATATATGTATAAAATTAAAAAAAACATAAAATGTCCAGGTAATGTACTTGAAGTCATAGATTACACACTGTTTTATTTAAATACCTTAACGCTTCTTAAGATTTTTAATTGTGTTTTGTGTATATATATTTAACCAGGCAAATAGTCCCCAGGATTTGAGGATGTTCTATGAGAAGAACAAGACTCTGGTGCCAAAGTAAGAATGCTGATTTTTTTTGCTTTATTGTTGTTTTAGATATGCATCATAACAGCCAGAGTTGTATTGTAATCCCACCTTTTTTTCATATTGTGATTAACTGACTTTGACTAGTCTCATATAACTAAAGTTATCTTGTTCACAGCATCCCAAGGGAGACCTCTCCTCATCTGGAAGCTCTGTTGCTGGGACTGCTTCAGAGGAACCAGAAGGATCGCATGGATTTTGGTAAAGTGGATTTCTGTTGTTGCGGGGCATTGTGGGCAGATTTTAGTAACACTAATCACCTTAAAGCACCTTTAAAGCACAGTTCTGTTTGCTCATTTTATGCTTTGCTGTCTGCAGACACTTTCTTTAATCACCCTTTCATGGATCCAACATCAGCTATTAAAAAATGTAAGTAAGAAGTATAATTTCATGAGATGTTTTTCTAAATAAGGTATGTCTGGACACCAAAAATGTTTTTTTTAACCAGCATGCCCTGTGCCAGTGCCTACAAGCCCTGGCTTGGTCTCAGACAGTACATGTGGCAGCTCTCCATCCTGTCGTTATGTCTCTCCTCCAGTAAGTCTTTTACATTGTTAAACTTGAAAAGTCACACCACACCAGGTGTGAGCAGCCCCAAACTAGGACATGGCATGAGATCACAGCGTAATAATAGCACTGAAGAGGCGTTTAGTAGCACTGATTCAGCTCAATGCAATCCAGTGATCACCTCTACCTTTGTCTTGCAGTCACTACCAGATATGCAGACTCTCCCAGAGGATGTGCTCTCCTCTCCACCTCTCGGCCCTCCCAACTACCTACAGTTGTCTAAAGAATCTGGTGGCAGCACCAGTAGCAAGAACTCCTCCTGTGACACTGATGACTTTGTGCTGGTGCCAAATCTCTCTGGAGAACAGTCCTGTGAGTCACACAACACTAGTTTCTGAACACACACTGCTAAGCACACACTGCTAAACACACTTCTGGACAGTCCTCAGCTTTACGTTAGTGCATGCTAAAAGCTTTACTCAACTTTTACACAGTGGCTCCCAACCAGGTATGTGTGTACCTAATGCATTACTGATGGGTTTGTGTACATAAAATTAAAAGGCTGGGAAAAACTGCATGAACACACACACACTTACAACTGTTCATCAGCAGCTTCTAGAGCTGTTTGTGTGTGTGTGTGTTTTAGTGTATAGGCGCCGGCTGAGTCAGCATTAAGAAATTTCACACACCAAGACTTGAAGTGTTGACTGCTCTGTCACTTGATGTGATTTGTTGGTCTATGTGAGATGCTGAGTGGTTTTCACCACTGCCTTCTGTCTATCTGTTCTCCTCAGATGACCTTCCGATGGGGGCAGTGGGCCGCAGGCCATCCAGTGAATTCCTTTTGTGTGGAGGGTGAGTGTGACACGGCTAACACCAAATCACTTTCACACTCCCTGGACTGTAGTGATTGGTCAGCATTTTTGCTAGTGAACTGCAAGGATATGCAGTCCATAAACCAGCCTAAACTAGCATGGGAATCTTGATGTTTTTCAACTGAGGAGTAGGCCAGAGATACACAGTTCATGATCAAGTTCAAGACATAAGAATATGATCTCTGGGTTAATCATCTTGATCCTTTTTTGTTTGTTTGCATCATGGAAATATAAAGTTACAGATTAGCACACCAGTCCATTTGCCTTGTTGATGTCATTGGAGATATTTTTGTTGCTTTTGAACATGAACTTTTTAATCATGGAGGTTAATGCCACTGCAGATACCATCATGGTTTTGTGAGTTTGGGTGACTGCTGTTTGTGCTATAGGAAGCTGGTGTGGCTCATTGAAAGGGTGAATCACACGATCAGCAAATTAGAGTCCTGTGGGAGTGCACGCATGTGTGTTTTTGCTCTGACTCTAAAAATAGACACCCTGCTGTCAATTCTTCTCATGTGCGTGAAGTTTACAATAATAAAGTAAAAGTTACAAGATAAACAAAAGTTTACAAGAATATAACATCAGTCTGCATTTTATGACAGCTTGTTATGCAATGGATCTCACATGATTAGTTCCAGGACTAAAACGTATGTGCTGAACAGGGTTCAAAGTTTGGGTGTCCATTATGTACCTCGGGCAGCAGCTTTTCTGTTGTTGTGTGAGTCAGTGCATGTACAGCCGCTTCCTGCTCCTCTGTGGCTTTGTGTTTCTCCTCATGTACAAGCACGACAGCAAAACATACTCCACCTTCACTGTCTCCTCTTTGTCTACTTTTTGTCTTTCAGGCACAGAGGCTTAGATAAGCATACATGCACTATATATATAACACATACACATTCTAACAGGGTTATTAAAAGTGTCTTGTTGGGGTTGAAAAGCTTTTGTCATAACACAATTGCCCTAGCAATTCTTCTCCTCATTTTAGTACCCTGGCACAGACGTTTCTTCACACATACAGTGCTGTTTTGGCTCATCAAATATGTGGTATTTGTTGTGCTGTGCCATGCTGAACTGACTCGGTCAAACAAAGAAACTTTTTGCGTGCTGTTGCCGTGCAGCTTGGTTTATGACTCACGTGTAGCCATGGCCCTCCCCCACTTTTCACCTCATTATATAATCTAGGAGTCTGGATCTCCAAACTGTTATTTTCAGCTTTTTCCTTTTCAGATTTTTCCTTTTCAGATATCCTTCCCCTTATAAGAGCCCTATTTGTGCACCCCTCCCATACATGACCCAGTCATGTGTGAGAAAGCAATTTGTTCCTCATAGAATGAGAAAGAGCTGCTTTTCTTTGTCTCTGACTGTTGAATGTAGATGTACCCAACACGTGCTATTGCTTGAAAGCACAGCCCACATTCCCTGTGATCCTCCCATTTTCCCTTTCTCCTCTTTGCTGATTGGCTAGGGTTTTGTGTTTACATACTGTCACCTCCCCCTGTGATTCAGCCAGTCCCAGCCAGAAACGGCTTTTGCTTACTGTAGTTGACAAAGTTTGACAAACTTTTAGCTGTTATCTAATTGTTTGCACTTTACATTTTGCTTTAGCTTTGTTATAAAATGATCTCATAATCTTATTTGTCATCAAGGATTTTATCAGGGTTTTATTGCAGAGATGGTTTTGGAAAAGCATTCTGAGTGGATCACAGCCTTGTTTTCTGGGTTTCTCAGGCAGCCTCAGCCGTCCGCTGGACAGACCCCAATGGTGTCACCACGAAGTGAGACCATCCCAATACCAGTACCCACACAAGTTCGAAACTACCAGCGCATCAAACAGAATCTCTCCAGCAGCCCAACCACCACTCTTTATGGCTCTCCTAGGTAAGTGATCCAACACATGGAATTTATAACTAAAGGTCAATTAATTGCTTTTTTATATGTCTTAATTTACCATTATGTAATATAGAGATCTGTGACATGATTTGTGTAGTAACCGCCTCTAAGTTTTGTGTTGCACTGCTTTTTATGACTCATTGCTTTCCACATTGTTTGCATTGGTGTTATGTCATTTTCTGAACCCATCTCTGGTAGAGAGATTTCAGAAGTGATTCCGAATTAAAAGAGGCAGCCTTATGGTGCTTTTTTTGATATTTAGTGTATTGTCTAGTTGAGGGGGTGGGTTTGGGGTTGTCAGGCAGGTGGCTAGCAAAGAGATTATGACTGCTGCCCCTTCCCCTATTAGTCAGGCCAGCCTTCAGCAGCTGCTTGGCCCACTTCACTTGGACTTACCCTGTGTTCCAAAAAGGGATTATGTTCTGTCACCAAAGCCTTGCAGTCATTGTTTCCAGAGCAGAGGCTAGTTTATATTATCCCTTCTTTTAATCAGTCAACTGCTGGTGAAGAGACCCAAGGCACTGGGGCCAGTGCCTGTTAATTGGGTTTGTAAGTCTTATTTATCTTCCAGCAGAGCAATGAACTATTTAAAAAATCCAAAAAGCTTTGACATACTGTTTAAGAAATTAGGGATATTTAGGACCTCACATTAAGGCAAAGAAAATTCCAGGAATTCTATTGCCTAAAATTCACTTAACAGAGCACACCCTAGAAATAGTTAAATATACTTTCCCCCAAAAAGTTAATGAACTGTTCTTCATGACTACAGGTCAGGCACAGTGCGGCGCTCCAACACTAGCCCCATGAGCTTCCCTAAAATGGTTTCTGGGTCCCCTAGCCCTGCAGATACAGTACAAAACGTGGGGAGACGTCTTTCGACAGGCAGTTCCCGACCTTACTCCCCCTCTCCATTAGGTAAGAGTCCACCCTGTAATTCCTTTATTCCTTTTCCATTATATGGGAATAGCTGGGGAACTCTTTTAAAGACTGACATGTTTTGACATGCCCATTTTGTGTTTCCTTTTGTTTCTGTACACATTTGTTCCCAAGTGGGCACTATTCCTGAACAATTTGGACACTGCTGCTGCGGACATCCCCAAAGCCATGAGGCACGCAGTCGCAGCTCCTCAGGCGGTAAGTTTATGTATGTGTTTGTATAAGAGATTGACGCATAGCCCCACAGCACTGTGTCTTCTTCAAAGTGGTTCCATTAATAGTGCCATTAACAAGTGGTTGCCATAGTCATTTTCTCCCAGTGGGTCAGAGCGTGTCTTCGTTATTTTGGTCACCATGGAGATTATGCTTAAAAGGGCACAACTGCTTGTAATGGCTGAGAACCCACCAGCTGATCAGGAACAATGCCTTCTGTATAAACAACAGTGTAGCCCGTGAGATTTCATGTAAAACCTCTTCGAACCAAACCTCCAGTCAAGCACATATTTTCGCACTGTTCTGTCACTGTAAACCCATGAACTCAGTGACTGTCAGAACAAAATACATAAACTCAATGACCCTCAATTTTTTTTTAACTCTGTTCACTTTAGTCTTACAGTTTACATCTTGATTGTACTGTATTGCCACCTAATGGTTGAGTCATGTAAGGTGGTGTGCCATGGAAACAGTACATTATGGTAATAGATTTGCGATGGAGTCAGCCTTAATAGTTTTATATTCTTACTAAAAGATAAACACTTCTTATGTTTTAGGTTCCCCTGTGCCCTCCTCTCAACTACTAGGTGCTCGTCTTCAGAGTGCACCCACACTAACTGACATCTACCAGAACAAACAAAAGCTACATAAGCAGCTGTCTGATCCAGTGCACCCCACGTCATCAGCCTACCCCACCAGCCACTCCCCTCAGCTCAGTCGCCCTGGCAACCTAGGTACCTCCCCAAACAAGCACCTTGGCTCCTCCCCTCGCACCTCTGACTGGTTAACCAAGTCACCTCTGCCCACGATTATTGGCTCTCCCACTAAGGTAAGCTAGAAAAAACTTTCAATATCCACTATAAGGAAACAGTGCCAAGACCGTCTGACAGATTTCTTCTTTTTTTTTTTCTAATTTTCTCATCTAGGCAACTGCTCCTTTCAAAATCCCTAAAACTCAAGCCTCATGCAACCTTCTGGCCCTGGCATCTCAGCAGGGTATAGCCGATAACTCCATCCCAATTAAGACAATGACAGATGGACGTGACCTCTGTGTACATCACTGTTCAGCGTATCCTAGCAGCCGCCAATCTGCACCAGAGGGCAGCAAGACTTCCTTTGGCAGGTTGGCAAAATATTAAAATTTTGATTATAATTTAAAATATGATTTCAAATTATTTGAAAATTATATGATTTCAAAAAATATGAACTTTATCTCTCAGTGCATTTGATATGCTATTGTGTTTTCTTTGTCTGCTTTGTCCCTGCTTCTAAGGATTAAGTTGCATTTAGCTAAAATTCATCTGTATTGAAACACCAAATGCTTTGACTAAAGAGCTGAGTGTGATTATTTTACTTAGGTCTGTAAGTGCTGGACGACTATCAGAGCAGCCAGTAAGAATCACTTTGGGAGGACAGCCATACCAGGGCAGCACAGATAGCCTCAACACAGAGAGACCCATGGACACAGGTAGAACCCTATATACCACCATATTATTTCAGTAATTTGTTATGATGACTCATTATGCAAGGTCTTGAACAAAACACAGGTTTGGCTTGTTCACTACAAGGTTTGACATAATTTTGTTTAGCATATTATTATTTTACTTTTGAGTGCTGAGCTTCTCTTCAAAAGCTTTCCCCTCTTGGCTGCCTATGCTTGTATGTTTTAATTGGCTGAGTATATAAGTGACCCCTGTGTGTGCCCCTTCTCTAGCTCCGGCAGGGACTTGGGGTTTGCCAGCAGGCGGGGCAGGTTCCCGCACGGTTGTGTTCACAGTGGGCTCACCCCCCAACAGCAGCACCCCTCCCACCTGTAGTCATCTCGCCTCCCGCCCACGCACCACCTCAGGTGAGGAGCTTTGCTTCATAAATCAGTCCCATACAAAGCTGCTTCAACTGCCACAAATAACAAGACTGTTTGGTTTAATGTATTTTCTCAGGTCAGTACCACTATTCTTTAAGTAATTCTTTATTTCAAGTTGCTCTTTTGATGCATGAAAGCTCAACCTCAAACTAATTCGTATGACCACTACAAATGAGTGTGAAGTACAGAATGTCTCAACTTGTGTCAGTGTAACAGATTTCTGTGTCTCTTTGTGTCTGCAGTAGGCTCCAACAGCTCAGCAGGTTCTCTGTGCTCCACTAGCGGTAAGGTGTACATGGGTTCACCCCCAGGAATGACCATCTGCAACTCCCCACCTGGAGCTGAAGCAGGTCCTAGCAGTTTGCGCTATGTCCCTTATGGAACCTCCCCACCCAGCTTGGATGGATTTATCACCTTTGAAGCACCGGAACTGCCAGAGGAGACGCTGATGGAGGTGAGAGAGCCAATGTGATGGCAGGTCCGACATGCCAGTAATTTGGACTGTGTCAGAGCTTTTGCTTTAGTGCCTGGTCAGATAGCTCGCTAATACACATGATCAGTTCATTCAAATAGACAAAGAAAATACTCTGTACAAGATGACCATAAAGCTCATCAGCAGACCAACTAACAGATGTGTGTTCTAATCTGGCAGCGTGAGCACACAGATACTCTGATGCACCTGCGGATGATGCTGTCCTTTACGGACTGCGTGCTGGAGATTGCTTCTCTTTCGGCTGGAGGATCTGATCTAGGTGCTTCTGCTGCCTCTCTTTATCCACCTCAGGATAGTGTGGTAGTGGATCAGATCAGTCAGCTCAGCAAGGAGTGGGGGTATGAAAAGCCTATGCAAACACACCCAGTAATGGATGGATGCACATTAGGAATGTTTAACAATGTGAAATTTTTTAGCATATAGACTTTGGTCCTCTCACACAGGCAGGTGGAGCAGTTGGTGCTGTACATGAAAGCCGCACAGCTGCTGGCCTCCTCACTGCATCTGGCCAAGGCTCAGATCAAGTCGGCCAAGCTCAATCCATCCACAGCTGTAAAACAAGGTAAGCAGCTAGTGTGTGTATATGTAGTGATATATAAATGTGTATTTGTTAAACAGTCACCAACTTTCCACAGCTGTAGGAAAAACACACACACACACACACACACATATAAATCGAATTCACTGCATAGTAACATTCGCTGCACCAATCTTCTCTAAAATTGTTTTATAAAAATCCTGGATTTTCTCAAATGACATTACGTTATGGACATTGATGGACAAGTAGACACATGGAGAACATGATGTTGAGCCAACCAAGTCAGAACAGACCTACAACAAATGTAACAAACAGCAGTCTGTGAAACACTGTTTTATGGTGCCAGCTGTTAAAACTCTGTTAATACTCTTCTTCTCTCTGGACTTCAGTGGTGAAGAATCTGAATGAGCGCTACAAGAGCTGCATTTCTCTGTGTCGCCGCCTAACGGACAAACTAAACCACTTTTTTTCTGACAAGCAACGATTTGTGGACGAGATCAACAGTGTGACAGCTGAGAAGCTCATCTATAACCATGCTGTAGAAATGGTAAGGATGTGTCAGGTCAGCCTTAGCAAGATCTTTATCACATCTGTTTGGATGATTGATGGCGAGAAGTACAAAAACACTGTGTGTGTAATAGGTGCAGTCAGCAGCCCTTGATGAGATGTTTCAGCAGACAGAAGACATCGCCTATCGCTACAGCAAAGCCTCCATGCTGTTGGAAGGCCTGTCAAAGATTCTTCAAGACCCCGCTGATATTGAGAATGTCACCAAATGTGAGTGACTTGTACAAGGATTTCTGACAGCAATTTTTATACTTGATGTCACCGTATTTTCCATGTTCACATAACTCATGCTTTTAACATTTTCCCCTGTTTGTTGTACAGACAAGGCAAGTGTGGAACGGAGGATTTCTGCTTTGTGTTACTGCACTGTTACCCTGTATGAATAGAGTCTCATCTGTGAAAACCTGGCCGATGCTCTCACTCCAGGGATCATCATCTTCTCAAACTGCACAGAGAAGACTAAAAGACCACTTTGTTCCTTGTTTTTGTTTTGTAGCAGTCAAGCACTTTTCCTTTTTTATTCCTTTCAATCACAAGAAACAGACCAGACAAGTATTACTTCATTGCAGACATTTTGAGAAGGATGTGCACAAGTTTACTACCAAAGATGAAAACAAAAAAATAGAGATTTTATTGTACGAAGAAGCAGATGGACTTGCAGTTGGATCTTTTCCACCCAACGTTTTAATAGGTGGGACACGTCAGATCTAAAGACTTTACTCCCTTTTTACACAAACTGAAGGGACTGCAGAATAGGAATCCAAGGGGACCCAACAATGAACATGAATGCAAATCAGTTCATATTACAGCTCCTTGTTTTGTACTGCATTCTATTGCTTTCATTATTTATTGGTTTTAGGAAGCTATAATAGTGTTTTTGATGACAGTGTTGAAGACGACATGGGGTGGATGTGGAGCCTCATGTCAGACTATAATTATTGTCAATCCAAGGGGTATCGCAAACTCATCACTCTCAACACAAACGTACATACAAAAACAGTCACCTGGTTTCTCTCACATGCTGACTTAAGACTGAGATAAGCCTAAAGGAGGAATCTGTAGTATTTACAAAGTTCAGCTTTGAATCAAATGCACTTTATTGCGGCAGATGTGGAAGACACTTGACCTAGGTCTGGGAAGGAGGATGGTTGTGATGGGAGACACTCCTCCCTGATACCTTCATCCTTTTACAAGATATCTATCAGTACCATCATCACGGGACCCCAGTTTCTTCTCATCTTCATATCCGAAATCTTCTGAAAATGCTAAGAGTGTCTGAAATGATGGTGAGCGCCAGGATGGGCAGAGGCATATCTTGTTGAAAAGCTAACATAGAAGTCTGCTGTCCAAGTAATTCTGGGTCACACAATAGCCTCAAGGTGAATCATCAGTAATTGTCAAAATACTTGAGTAGATACTTACCTTTCTTTTGATTCAGCCGTACTGAAACATTTTTATGTTCATATTAACACTGTAGCTTTTTTAACTGATATTTGTGATCTGTAAATATTTGTACATTCTGCATGTATGTTTTTATTTTGTGTGAATGCAAGAGAGCACAGTGCGTGATTAGAGAAGGTGGATGCTGCCCCCTCAAATAAAGAGCACAAGATTTTCTTTTTTACATTTTTTTCCTTTTTTTTATATATCTGATAACAGACAACTCCCATGGATTTCCGCTCACATTGTTCAAGGCCTCGAAGAAAACCTGAGACCTCACTTCGCAAGGCAGCTCCAAATTAACACACACATATCTTGTGTAAAAAATGATTGCCTTTGCAGGATGTGGATATCACCTATGATATCACCAGGAGAGAGTTGGCACTGCCAAGCATCGCCTTGCCCGATCTGCTTTTCCCCACTCACCCACTGTGCTCAGAACAGTGTTTGTATAACTGCACTTACCAAGTGCATAAGTGGCCAGTTTCAGGATGCAGAGGAAATGAAAAGCTTGACTTGAGTAGTCACCTTTGACTTTGACCTTGTGCTTGTATCCCTCTGTTGTACTCATGCCATGAGACTCTCTCCAGTGGTCTCTCCTTTATGTGGGTTTATTTTTATTATAGCCCCTGTTAAAGCCTTTACTGTACAGAAAGAGAAGGCAGAGGAGAGGAGCAGTACCTTCTCCCACTTTATAATGTTCTACTAAATCCAAGCATATCTCTGTAGTCGTAGGACTTCTTTATCCAGGTCTGAGAAGAGCTGTGTACAGAAGATTTTCCACTAGAAAACACTAGTACTAAGCACATGTACCTGGGGAATGTTAGAATGTATTTGCCCTTTGAATAGCACCTTTCCCTTCTCAAATAAATGCTTACAACCAGCCTGTCACAGTCTGATATGATCACAGCCAGTGCAGCCTATATTTCCATGCCCTGTTCGTTTTCATTGAAAAAATGTTGACGTTTTAAATGTTTAAGTTTTGTTTTACAAAGAATATGTGTTCTGTCTGAGACTGTAGAAATGCAACTTTTGTTTATTATTAAACAGATATGTTTTATCCTGTTATCCATGTCTCATAGATGGAGTATTTGCAAACATATTGATTACTTAAGCATACTGCTATAGGGGTTCTTAACTTCTTTGACAGTGTGACCTCTTTTCAATAACTTTATTTTTTTAAATATTATATTTGTCATACTGTAGGCGGGTAATCAGACAACATTAATGAAAGCAAATAAACCTTACCTAATGCGATTGTTGCGCCTGTTTTATCGCGATGCAGTGGTCCAGTAAGATTGTGAAGGCCTGCCATCCAGATTACCGTAAATTTATACAGTCAGGGCATGAAAAATTACTTATTTAGAAATTAAATTGCAAGAACTCATAATCAAAGAGCGCAATCTGACCGCCATGTCACTAAAACGCAAGCGCGGGTTTTATTATGACAATCATTTTGAATTTGAAGCTCATGTCACGAAATGTACAGCTTTTGTATTTGAATGGAGGGAATTAAACAAAAAAACAAGAGAAATACGGCAATTCAGAGACCATTGACCCAACATGCCGAAATGAAAGTTATTGTTAGTACTTTTGGTTGACTATTGTAAATACACAAACATTAAAATAAGTACATTTATTCTAAGCTATGGCGATAAACGAAGGAAATGCACTTTGGTTACTAGTTTGGTTACCCGCTGCTATGTGCTGAAATTATTCAACATGAGAGTCAGATAGACTCGTTAACCCCTTGGGCAATCCCGCCCTCAGTATGCTAACATCATAAACATGGTTTATATTGTTGACAGCATCAGTATTATTTTACCCATACTGACCTTGTCAACTGTACTACTTAACCACACTTACCTTGTCAAAAGTCAAACCCTGACTTCTTACAAAAATAAACAGCTTCTCTGTTTGTTTATATCATGCAAATTGTATAGTCTGTTTACCGACTAACATGACGTCATGCTGTTTCCTGCCATCCTTCATTTTTCCATCCCTTTAACAAATCCTGGTTTATGTTGTTTTTATCTGCTTAGCTGTTTACACAAGGAGCTCAATGTTTTAAATGTTTCACTTCTATATTCTGTGGAAGTCATTTAGTGTGACGAATAGACTTTGATAAGGGAGGTTCTGCTAAGCATAAGGTTTAAACTGATGTTTCATTAATAAAATAATGTAAATAATGTGAGCCATATAAACTTTTATGTAACAAACTTTAAAATAGCATGAAGTGTTTCCATGTAAAACTCATTTGACAACCTGTTTAAATATGATTTGGAAACGCAATGACAAAACTCATGAGGACCATTTTACCAGTTCATTCTTCTAAAATTTATTCATTCATACATACTTATATACATACATTTATATATATATATATATATATATATATATAGTTTGACTGCCACTGTGTGACTCATCACATTGTCTCCTGACCTGTAAGCTTAAATAGATGCCATTCTCTTACCTTTGTTAAATGAACTGAAAACAGTAATAGGTCATTTTCAGCACCACTGTGTAGTACATTCTCTATATTGCATCATATATAAAAATATACAATTTTTCTTTTTCAAAACATTCTTTCCATGTTGTTCGATGGCATGAAATCAAGAATAAACCAATCTATACTGCCAGGATTACTTCTCCTCCAAATTCTCTTTCGGACCACATTTCCATTCACAGCATTTTAAAGATCAGTAGCAGCCACACTGAATAAAAGTCACGCCACATGCTGTTCTCTCAACACCACAGACTTCCACATAAAACCCCTGTGACTCTTACACTCTGTCAGGAGGTTGAGAAGAGAGAGTAGGAGAAAACGAAGCATAAACAGATGATGGGTTAGGCAGAAGTGTGAATAGAACAAAAGTAGAAGTAATGAAAAGAACACGGTGTAACAATAGGGCAACCATGTCTGTGTTGCGCAGCTTCTGTAATTTGTCAGCAGGCCGACCGGGGGCTCCTCATACCAGTTTATCTCCTTGCGTGTCAGGGAGGACAAATACTTTAAAATGGTTAAATTGTAAAGAAAATTCAAAACAAATCAAGTGTAATACGTTTTTCATATTGAGGTGTTCTTGAACAAGAGGAAGGCGCATTTGGGATAAGAGTTCTGTTTCAGTGCATAGAGACTTCTGTGTTGGAGTCACTTGTGGTTATTGCCTGATAATTGCCTGTGAGCTGCCCTTACAAGTACACACACATACACACACACATACACATAGAGGTATGAGAACACTCAAGACATCCTTCACCTCTTTTAACACAGTGGTGGAGTGCGAAAGGGCACTGTGTGCACTTCTCCCAAATGAACAGCAGAGGGTGATGTTCTTTATCTCGTTCTGCATTGCTCTATGAGCCAAGAAAAGCAGCATTGTTTTTATTGTGTCTTCAGCCCAAAGGACTTAAGTTCTGCACTTTATCTTTTCCACTGTCCGTCCTCAGAGTCCAGCTCGCTCGTAGAACAACACGTATCCGTCACTACTGCGAACTTGGCTGGCAGACATTGGCGTGACTCTGTAAAACAACATGAAGCGAGCTTTGAGAAATAAACAATAGGCACTTAGTAAGTATGTTGTTACAACAAATCAAGTGCTGTAGAAAACAGTGGGTGACCAATAGGCAATACAAATATATGTGGTGTTTTCAATGGGCAATACAAATATATAAGTTGGGTGGCCAATGGCAGAGATAATTTCGATATATAAAATTATAATTTAATTAATTCTGTCAATACATTTAAAAAATTTAGTTTGAAAATGAGGGGTTATTAATCAGCATTAATTATTAAAGTGGACAGGGTTATTGGCCAATGCCTCAAAATGGCCAAATACTGACTATTTATCAACTTGGCCATTATTTTGGTGAAGCAAAGCATCACTATTATTCTCCTGCATATGTTGTTTTCTTTTTCTGGACAAAATTTCTACATGCTACTCGTTCTGCATGGTTTATCGTAGACACCCATGAATGAGGTGTCAAATCGACTGTCTTATTGAGGAGGGGTGTGCTATGACTTATATAAGCGATCGGATGTACAATGTTTTTAGGACGTACAAAAAAGTGGGCAAAAAAATCTATAGATTTAACATTGGGCTGAATTTTGGGTGACATTTCAATTTTGGGTGACATCAAAATCACAGCCACGCCCTAACAACCAGTTACAGTACCCTAGCAACCACCCCATTGTTAGTCATGCTAACATCATGTTAGCATCATGCCAAATCAGGCTATCATCATGCTATGTCATGTTGGCATCATGCTACGTCATGTTAGCATTATGTAATTTCATCCTAAAACATACTAACATCATGCTAAATTGTGCTAGCATCGTTTATATATTCCTAAGTTTTGCCATGGCAAGCACCACTCACATTTTCTTCAGAAAATGTACCTGTTATGTAGTTATCATTATTATGACAAATAGCAAACATGCCTGTGAGATTGGCAGTATTTTTCATTGAAATGAGTGGGAGGGTGAGGGAGTGAGAATAGAGAGGAGGTGGAGGAGGATTGGATACAAGAAAATAATAGCAGCTGGAAGGTGAAATAAAGATCATTCTAAGATGATCTGTGCATGATCAATCTGTGCATTTAGGAAATATACCTGGTTTTACACACCGTTATGCAAGTCTGTTCAATCTCTATTAGACAAAAGGAAGCAGAAGGTAAAAGTAAAGTACCTGGAGTCATTATATGTGTACCATTCCCCATTTTCAGGATTGCAACAGTATGCTGTGTAGTGGCCTCCCATAGTAGTGCCTGAGTGATTGGACACTGCATACAAGTTATAGACTGCACCACCTGGAAGCAGGAAGAAGATACAGATCGATATTACAGCATAAATCATCTTAACGTTACCAAAACGGAAAGATGCAATGCGTGGTCACGCAAGTCTTCGTGTTTCATTCACTTCCATTCAAACGTGGGAGAGCTAATGCTAATCTAGCAATGCTGCCTCCAAAATATAAAAATGAGAAAAAATGGCTTCACAGTTACTTTGTTTTACTTTTACTCTACTTTATCTGTTTCACTACAGATTTTCTGTGCAGAAGTTACTGCATCATATGAAGTTTTCTATGCTAAGCCCATCTGTCACTGATCATAGTCAGGAGACCTAATTGTCAGGGTTGCTCAATACAAAGAATCCAAACTTCAAAGCAGCATGGTTTGAAGTGTCCCAGGACAGTGAAATACTTAATTTTAAATGATTTAAAGATTTTAGTTATTTATAATTCATTATTTATATGAAACATTTTATTACCGGTTGCCCTTGTTCTTTGCAGGTTCTGAAGTAATTTTAAGCGCTAAAAGCCTTGTGTGACAGCACCTTATGATACATAAAATTCTTTGAATTTCTATACTCACTGCTTCTGTCAGAGGCAAACTCCCTGAGATCCAGATCTTTCATGGGAAAGTTTACAAATGTGGACAGTTTGCTGGTTCTGATGCGAGCTTCTGAGAAACGTTTCAGATCTGAGCAAGTCAAGCGGTTAGGGATAAAAGACTCATCACAAGACTGACCTCCAGGAAACCTGCATGCTTAGAACATAACTCATCAGCACATTCCTGCCCACACAAACAGTGCACCAATTTAATCTCTGCTTACTGTCAACAAATGCACTGATGTTTCAAATGTGACATCACAGTGAGATCAGACAGCATAATGAAAAGGATACGAAGGACTAATATTTTAGGGAACTTTTGAATCGTAAATTTCTTCGTACATCGTCTTCTGGCTTTGCATCTGTAACATGTCTGGATAAAAAGACAGGGAGAGAAAATTAATGAAATCCCAGCTAAGAGGGAAAGTTCTCAGAATGTAGGCTAACATTCTCTAAATGTTATCAAAAAAAGTTATCAAAATGTTTTTGCAGTAACTTTAGTATAAGTTATATATCATATATCAAAAATGTTATTCTTAAATTGGTAAGGGAACGTTACAGAATTACAAAAAATGAATAACATTTGGATGTTTCTAGAACCTTCAAAATAACATTTTTAATGGTTTTGTTACTTAATGGAAACATTAAAGAAACATTCTTAAATCCTAAAATTGTTAGCTGGGATGTTGTCCTACAAACACATTCCCACACCACAACAGTGAATGTGTCTGTTAAATTACCGGCTTCTCGTCCCCATCCAGCACATCTTCTTTAGTGAAGAGCCGCATACAGTCCATTAGGCTCACCTCTCCATAGCCCTTGTAGGCAAAGGAACACTATTAAAACCCACTCTTCTCTTCCAAATGTCCAAATTATGCATTACAAAGTGCTTGAGTGTGTCCGCATGTACCCCTCAAAGAACGAACCTTGGCGATAGGTAAAGAAAGATCCCAGAAGGGATCGAACACAGTGGAACAATAGCCACATTCACTGCAAGTCAAAGAGCTCTTTAGCTGGCCTACAAACAAGTCTGCAAACAGACACAACAGACGCATCAGTCTTATGCTTAGCAATGATAACCAACAGTTCTTCGATCGCTGTGTGTAATATTTACTCACCTACTATTTTGCTGTCTTCTCTCTCTAGGTATTTAGCCCACATCTTTTTCCCTTTCTCCTCGTCACTAAAGATGAAAACATTTACAATGTCACAAAATTGTTTTAATAACATGGCATTTCAAAATCATCTTAAACTCAGTTTTAAGCAGGAAGCTAAAGGTCTTTAAGGTTGAAAAGCCCCGTCTTACACTATCTGTAGGAAAAAACACTTACGGCAAATGGTCAAAGTCCTCCATGTTTCCCCGTGGCCGAACTGTGACCCTGTTCACTTCGTTGTGCAGGCCGTCTAGCAGAAAACGTAGAAACTCCTGAGCATCCTGTTGACTGAGGATTAAACATAACACATCACAACCACAGTCGGCTACTGATAAATAGAAATAAACAACACCACATCCTATCAATAGGAAACTTTGATTTTCACATTTTCAGAAGAAAAGGTAAATGGTTTTTAGTATATTGCTATATGACTGTTGTAAGAGCATTGCTTACTGGTTGTCTACTGGTCAAGTCAATAAAGGCATCCCTAAATGATCTTTTAAAATTCCATAAGGTCCCATTTGATTTTTTCAATGAAAGTCTAGTTGCATTTCTAGTTTGAATAAGCATGTGGATAATGACACTTACTTGTAGCCCACAAATCTAGGTGCGTATCTCTGGATCTGTGTTTTAAATTCTGAGGGGCTGACAGCTTCACTGCTTGAAGAAGTCCACATTGTCTGGATAAGCTTGGCAAATTCTGAAATCACGACAAAGAAAAGCTCTCAGTAAGCTCATGGTTGAAAGCTTGTGGTTTACCACAGAGAAAGCACCAACCACTGTAAAACTGCCAGAAACGGCATTGTGCCACACAGGCTTACCCTCCATAAGAGCAGTGTTTGTACGGTTGTTGTTGTTGAGGTCTCGGCGGTGGGAGTTGTGAAGACAGTAATCTTGCAGGCTCTGTGTGTTGCTAAGACACTGGAGGATTGAGTTCATGAAACACTAGTGTGATAGAGAGAGAGAGAGAATGTTTATATGTATATATTTGGTACAAATCTACACTGTGTGCATGCTCACCAATAAGCCAGAAAAGTAGAGGTAGTCACCAAGCAAGTGACACATTAGTCTAGAGCTTCACAGCCAGACACGACTGCAATGTGTAAGGATTTATTTTTGGACTGTACACATACTGTTGCTTGGCAAAAGCAGGTTTAGTGAGTGTGAAAGCGCAGAGACGTCATGAAAAATAACCTCTCCACATAAAAATAGACAAAGGAACGTGAAAGTGATATGAAAACATTTTGACTTCATCCCATTAGGTTGTGTCCACCAGACATGTTGAGATTTAACAGTTTTGTCCTATTTCTGGTATGCTGGGTGAGCTGCATGTGGTCTGTAAATGCTATATTGCAAATAAACTGTGAAGGACAGCAGTCAGAAACTTAAAAGCTCCATTAGACCTATTTTGTGTAACTCTTTACGCTCTTTAACAAGTGTCAATAGAACCCATCCAAACACTTACTGTATTTCCCAGATTACGCAGCCCCACAAGACCCTGGGCAGTCTTTGAGTTCTGAAAAATAGAGAAAATAACAGATGTCAGCAAAGTTCATGGTTTGGACGTCAGCTTGAGAAGTCACATTTCAAGTAAGATGTCAAAATGTTCTCTGTAACATCTCAGAGTCAAGTTCCTCAATTGTTCCTGGAAATGAAGAGCCATTCAGTCTGTTTTAGTTGAGATCATAAAGTGCAGAGCAGACTGACGAGTAATGTGACACTAAGTTGTTTTCTGTCATGTCAAAGCACAGGAGAAAAACCTGATCCACCCTGTGCTGGAACTGAGGCGTGAAACTGACAAACTGACCTGGTGCCAGCCTGGCTGTTACCACACTTGTCCTTACAGCCCCAATTAATAGCTTTAGCCTTTCATAGCAGTCAATAGTTGGGGAACTATCATAACTTTTTAACCTTCTGTAGTTATATATCACATATGTTAAACAAATTCATTAATTTGATATTATCCATGTTCCCATGGAAAATGTAAGATCCTGTGCAGAGTCAGGAGTCCATGTCAGTGTTCCAAATTCCATTTAACCACTGTCTGAAAGCATACTGATCCTGTCCAATGTCATCTGGTGAGATACTATTTAAGCCCGCTTGTTAAATACCCATTTCAAGTGAAGAGACTCAACCCAGTTTGTCCTACTCTGCTAAGTAATATCAACGCTTCCAAAAATAGCATCCTTTTACACAGGATGTCCGCTCACTGGCTGACTTGTCATCGTCACTGCAACACTGATCCCTAGCATTGGCCGTCACAGGCAACTCTGTTTTAACAGGTGCTAAACCAAGAGACCATATTACAAAACAACACCTTACTGAACCTTCTAAACATCTGCATAGATTAAAGTCGTACCTGCTACTGTACTAAGACGTATAACTGAAGAAACTAACTGAACCTCAAATAGGAAATACAGTTACATTCTGCCACATACAGAGGAAACTTTTGTATACAGTAGTTCTTTCTTCAGTTGTTGTTGTTGATGTACTTGCTCCAAAACAAATGTCTACTTTTTACATTTAAATGAGATGATGCTGCCATTATTGCCAAAGCAGCCAGTGGTACATGAACCTTCTAGTTATTAACCTTCTTATTAGTTTACAACAATTGTATCACTTGGTCTTATTATGAAAGGTATGTTTAAAAACAGACTGTCTTCTTAGGGGACACCACATATTCCTAATCTAAATGTATATTTTAATAAAATGTTAATAATAATAATAGTTTAATAAAATTTAATAATAGTGTATGGCTTTGTTGATATGGGCAGCATGATTTATTTGTCAAGTCCTCTATAGCATTCCTATTTTGGTGGCCAGGGAATGCGGAAGTGGGTCGCGGTGTACTGTTCGAAATATTCCCCATTACCGAGGTGAGGGACACTAATCCTGCTTTTATAACAGCTCCTGGTTGGAAGAAAATGTGGAGCAAAAGCCCAGATAAAAAGTACCAGACTGGCAGCATAAACAGTCAGCAGCAAACATTGATCCCCATTAAGATTTTGTTTTACTGTTTAGTGTTTATACTGTCAGTGTTTTATGTAAACTCTTTCCTGTTTTAAGGCACTTCCAACCTATGATTCCCATCTTCCAGCTGAATGTTGATTGAGAGGTTTCCATGAAACACTTTTTCATTTGTTTCTTCTTTCTGTTGAAACTAGAGTTAAGAAGTAGTCATTTCCAGATATCTGATCTTCCTAGGATTGCTTAGGCTGCAAAATCAGGTACAAAGCAAAGAATATCTCAGAATGCTGATATTTGTCATTCTGTCCAGTGTCTTTAGGCCATGTCTATGTTCTGGCATGCCACAAACCACTCTATTCACACCCTTCTGTTCTAGAAAACCAACATAAACATGAAGTCCAAGACAAGGCACTTCTGGTACTCCAAGTCCTTCACAATCACATAACACTTGTCACACTGCCAGTTCACAGAAGGGTGGCCAGGGGAAGTGACTCACAGAAGGTACATGGAGAGAAGATTCAAAATTAGCTTTACGTGTGAACTCACTAACAAAGCTCAAACTAAACTTGTGACTGAAATTGTGTCTTTTCACCAAGGCTTTAAAAATAGTAACCTCAATTACAATAAAGCTTATGTAACTATTCTATTAGTCTATCTATTAGTGTAAATTATGGACTACCCAGGTAAGTTATACAACACAAGTTCATTCATCAAGGCCAGCCTAACATTCAAATGGTAATTGCGGAAATATCTTCCTCATAACCATAACACTTCAACTGTTTTGCATTGCTTTTGGTGGGTTAGGTGGGCTGCAAGTGGTTATAGGATCCTAGAACCATTGCCTTTATTATTGGTAGCATATATAAGCTACCACAGTTATTTAACAACTCTTGTTGCTAAACACACGGGCCCTTAAATAAGCATGGAAAGGGGTTTAATAGGGCTGAGGGATGCAGTCTCTACAGAGCGAGTTTTAATGGGATTTCTGCTTATTACATAACATTGAAAATCAAAAATCAGCTCATCAGCCCTCATTAAATATTGCGCGTTATTGCTTTGCTCTTCCCTGTTCTATAGCTTCATTTGAATGAAATAATATCATGGCTTGCAAGATAACCTTGCCTTAACGAAAATCATTTATGTATTAAAAGGACTGATTTGCTCAATCTACGCAAACTTTGCACAAGGATGGTGACTTAACGGTGCTATTGATGCAATATAACGACAAAAGCGAATGTTAACACTAACTGGAATAATTTAACATTATATAACCAGTGACCTGCCTAAACACTGATCCCTTACAAAGACTTAAAGAGGGTTTAAAAATGGTGGGCCAGTGCAATAATGACATCACAGGATGAACGACTTCCAGCTCCTATCTCGCTTACCTGTGCAGCCATATAAAGCAATGAAGCGTGTTTTCATACCTTGGCATGATTAATCAGAAGTCCAACGAAAGTGGAGACAAGCATCGAGCCGGACATAGTAGAGCTTTTTCGCCTCATGTCCTGCTTTAAAAGTGGGAAAGCAGCCGCCGGCGGCTCCTCTGGGATTGTAACGGTGTATGATCGTCGTATGCTGGGCATATTGAACGGGTCCTTCTGCGTTGTTTAAACACCAACTTTAGGGGGGGAAAAATCAACGCTATTCCCGTTATCGCATCAATATCCCAAAGCACCGTTTCAACCAGCAAGTAGTCAACTTCAGGAAACGACCTCTACAGCGGTGCAAGGCAGAATAAAGGACGAATGGAACATTTTCGCGCAGACCGACTCGCTAGAATCACATTTTTACAAATACACAAAAACGAAGAAACTTATTAAAAGTTAGTGCATATAAAGAACAAGTCCTTCACATATGAAAGAAGCTTAGTTTAAAGCGACAAAAAATCGTGCGCTGAAGCTGTCAGATCGTGGGCTGAAGGCAGCGCGCCGCTTCACGTCTTTTTACTACTGCAAGCCCCGCCCACACGAGCTCCGCGCGCGAGCGCCGCTGCGCGCTTCGACGTCACCGGGGGCAGCGGGTTGAACGCGGCACAATGGCAGAGATTTGCAGCAATGATGCGTCAAGCACTTATTTCTAATTTTAAACGGAGCACTTTTAAATAATGCCTTCACAGCTATTAAAAGGGGGTATTTATTAAAACTCCTTACGTCAAACCTCAGGTAGGCATGAATCACTAGACTAAAGCAAAGGTGAACGTCACTTATTTAGTTACGTCACTGCAAACGTGTAAACGTAACTTACTAATAAGACAAAGAAGACACAAGGCTGGTTATTTTACTGCTTTAGTTAATTACTTTATCTAAGGACATCAGAATTAAAACAATTGACAACAATGGTGAGGGCTACAAAAAGTGGGACAGTATGTGTGGGGTTTATGGGATTGAGCACCACGCGCTGCTCAATGAAGTATTAGACTGAGGCATGGGGCATGAATGGGGCATGAAACACCCTAAACCTCAAAAGAGAACACCAGACTGGGGCAATTATGCACGTAATACATAGTTTAAAAAAGCTGGTAGGTTTAGTGCCATCAGCCACTAACCTGAAAACACTGGAATGCCTTAAAATTTAGAACAGACACTTTTAAGGGCCATTTCGTTAAACCTGTCATTGTCATCTTAATTAGTGACATTGCAGCTGTTTGTCACAAATAATTTTACTGTTGCATTACATTTAATGTAAGATTGCTACTTACTTTCAGTACGGTGGTATGTAGTTTAGTGTTTATGTTTTATTAAGTTTTAACGTTTATTCTTAGCTATATTGTGTTTACGCTACATTTCACTGAAGTAAATTTAATTGAAAAAGCACCCTGCAAAATACAGAGCGTGCTAATTCTTGTTTATGTGGCAACAGGAAGCTGGTGTTGGTGTCCTGTTATTGAAGTGACTATTCAATAACAGGACACCTACTGAAGTATTCAAGTAAGGGAAAAGACTAACCCTTCAGTCTTTTGACCAAGTCTATATACACAACAAACAGCAAAAGTAGACATTTCCTAGATACACCGCACGTGTGTACTTGCGGATTAATGCCAGAGTGTCAGTGTGAAATGTTAAGTATAAACAGAACACAGCGAGGGTGAAAAGGAAGCATGATGGATAAATATGTTTGCTGAAATGCGTAATAAGACACCTTGAATGAGAGCCAAAGATCCATCGGATAAACATGGCTTTTCGCCATATGACAATTTGCATAAGGGTGCCATGATAGTTCAAATTCGCACTAGTAAACTAGCAGTACCGACAAAATGTATGAATTGTTATAATGAATGAATTGTTATGATTGTTATAAAATACTGTTTATTTTACTTGGTGGAAAACTACCAATAATGATTAGTGTGCAAGAAATAAATTGTCTTTTAAATGTTGACACTTGGACACCTCTCATCCATGGTAAAAATCGCTGTAATGCGGCACTTCTCATGGCGTTTGGCTTAAGTAAACAGCATAACATCAATTCTTTCATAATAGAAGAGGGCATGTGATGATCAGAGTGAAATTCAACACTGTGGTGAGTAAACCCCAAATCTCAGTTGGCAACTTCATCCACACAACTTTAAACACAGGAAAACACTGAAGGGACACTGTGTACTCAGGAGAATTCGCTCTTCACTTGCTTTTCTCTTAAGAACCTCATGTGAAGAGAATAATAAGTTCTGAACTGTCAGCAGCCACTGAGATGCACCGTGGCTGCCAAAACCCAAGTGCCAAAAGGGAGAAAAAAGGAATCCAGTAGCTAACCAACTTTTTAGGGTTGAGCTACAGCAAAATAGATGTGTAAAGTTACAAAGAGGGTATTTAAGTTAAAGTTGTGGAACAGTCTACATACTAACAGACCTGTTATATAAAAATCTTGGCACAATGGCTTAGTAGAAAACGTGACAGAATTTGTTTACTCCTAAGCTGCAGAAATGCAAAGTCTCTCTTTTTGAGATAGACTCGCATCATTAATAAAACTAAGTGAAGAGTCTGCCCGTGGCAGTGAAACTGTGTTAATGCTGGCCCAGCCACGCAAATACTTTAGGTAACACTAACCTAATACTGGCTGGGCAAACACAAAATGGTTTAGTGGCAGCTGGAGACTGGGATAATACGGAACAGTTATTACAGAACAGCACAAAACTGATAAAATTGATTAGGTCGGCAAAAATAGTCTGTATAAACCAGGATAAGTACACAGAAATATTGGGCTAGGAAAATTCCAAACACATATGCTGATGCCTGGCTAACGCACCACAAGTGAATGACACCCTTATGATATGTATGTACATACAGTATGAGTGTTCTGGTGTTACTGCTGCAGTAACAAAGCCTCAGTACTCAAGGGGGTGATAGTGGTACCTTAAAATATCTATACAATCATATCTATAAAATATCTATTAAACTGTTTGTGTTATTATTCAGGCGATACTCTGACAGCCTTGAACCCATCAGGATAGCAACAGAAAGAATCAGAGAACATGTGTTCCAATGCCTTTATTCCTCCACAATAGCCTGGTTTATCACAGCATAAATGGCCTGGATATCTGGGGCATTAGTGGGATAATTAAATTGAGTAACTCAGACTTGCACTTGCTGAGCTGATTAGTGTTTGAAATTCTCAGGTGTAAAATAATCCAGTCTAGACTAATTATTTAAAAATCAGACAGACCTGGCTGCTCACCGTTCCTCCCTTAGCCTGGGTTTTCTTGTTAAGAAGTTTAATGAGAAAAATGCAATTTATTTAACGCAATAGCCACAGACTGTATTCCATATGGCCTTTTGTAGCATGCCACAATGTCAGCTTTAGATGTTTATGAATCCAGTAAGTGTAACATATTTCACAGTCTGCCAGACAAACTAAGCAACACGGGTGCTACTTGAGCGCAATAAAAATGCATATTGTAAAGATTAATGTGAAGGTATTTCTTCTTCAGTGGCACTTAGCAGCAAACAAGTAGGCTACATTCAGAATGAAATACTAGCATTTATCTTGCTGTATACTGTACAGTATACACCGTATACTGCTTTATAAGTATGAGAAACAGTATATAGTACGCAACCATAAACATTTCAAACAGTTTTATGCTACATTATAGTCACGTGATCTGAACAGGTTGCATATTTAATTCAGGGAAAGGCCAACTTAAAATAAAAATAGTGGTTTTGCATATTTAATACAGTTTTGTCAGTCTGATGAAATAAAGAGGAGATTTTAAAAAATACAGCTGCTATTATTTCTGTTGAATTATTTGCACTGGAAATGGGAAGTCATGCTGAGTGCTTTGTATTGAATGATACAGTATTTTGTACTGTATGCTGTGTTATATACTACACATTTAGGAAATCTATGTAATCTAGGTATTCTATGCCCACACAGTAATTTGCACACTATACTATAAACATACTACACACTGCATCAGAAGTATATGTATGTATTATGTATGTATATGTGTGTATGTATTATGGTAGTATAGTATAAGAAATTTTCCAAACATAGACTCCACAGATGACCCAATACAAACAAGAAGTTTCCTAAGATGCCTTCACTTATAACAAGAGACACTTGAAACACAGCTGAATGTTACACATTTCTTTTAGCTTTGAAGCCACTTAGGGCACCCCTCTGAGCCCAAGGGCTCTTGTGAAACACTTGAGAAAGGAGAGCGATGCAAATATGAGTGGAAAGCACAAAACAGAAACCTAGAAAAAGTGTTATAGAAATGAATTGGAACTGTCTAATGAGCAAAGACAAGGCTGCCATGCAGACCCATGAGAATACAAACATGCTGAATTTTCTTACCAAAGACTCTCTGATAGGCGAGGTGGAGCGATAGCTGGACGAAAACCGACTGCTGCTGCTCTTCAGGCCATTGTTGCTGCTGCCAAGACCCTCCTGTGTGGAGCTCCGTGAGAGGCCATAGCTGGAGCGAGCACTACTGTAGGACTCAGATGTGTCGCTGCCTCTGCTCCTATAGGACGGCTTCAGGTCACTGCTACTGGAGGTCTCGCTCAGGCTCAGAGCTGACAAGTCATGCATCAGGTCGCTCTGACTCACCGACTTGCGACGACTAAGCGAGATGCTGGAGGACACAGGTGAGTTGGAGAGGTAGCTCGTGGGTCCCGGAGAGTAGCTATAGCTGCTATATCCCGAGCCCCCATTGAGGCCTGAACCATAGCCCTTTATTGGCGTGCGACTCAGGCTTTCACTGCGCCGGCCACCCAGCAGATCGGTGCGGGGGATGGGCCGACCACGGTCCGGCTCTGAAGAGGAGCTGTAGTTGCGGGTGCGGCTGATGCTGGAGCTCAGGTAGCTTGAGGAGGAGAAGCCTGAGGAAGAACTCTTATATGGGAGCTTGTCCCGGTCATAGGATCCCAGCGATGGGGTCAGGGAGGAGCCATATGAGCTGTAGTGACTGGTATATGAAGAGCCAGCATAGCGCTTAGCCGTGGAGGAGACGCGAGACATGCTGGGAGCTCAGCCAGAGGTGAGGCAATTTCAGTCCACATGGACTCTGTGGAGAAAAGAAAATATGTTACTTAAGCACCATGTATTAATCAAAAGTAAGATATATTTAATTTTGTTGTTAAAACACCATGGCAACATTTGACATTAGATATTAATCATTTTAACTTATATCTACAATCTCTTCACTTCTAAAATCCTCACAGAATTTATTTTTAGTTTTGAACATACTTTGAAGGTCAGCGGCTTTATTGTAAATGTATTTCAGCCCTGGGGGAATAGTATCTCTCCTCAGCTGAGCAATTCACCTGTTATGAATTTTGAATGACTTTGTGTGATGCCCTGAGGTCTCTTGTGTTCTGTGTGCTTGATCCTGAAAACGTATTCAATAAGTAGAAGCAGCATGTGACTCTTGTCCAAACACAGCAAACTTTATAAGGGGTGTATATTACGCAACCTATAGGGGCTCTATTGCTAGCACAGGACCTACAATAAAACTCCAGGACAAAATGACTGCCATTGTTTTCAGAAAGGCCCGTTTCCATGCTATGGCCTGAGCAGAGCACTGAGGACCCCGCTGTGTGTGTGAAATGAGAGAGCCCCCAGAGCTGAGCAGTGTGTTAAGGTGGCACAGGCTGTTCTTGAGAGACAGGCTCTTGTTCACAAGGCAGTGCAGCATCTGAATAAATAAAAGTATCTGGTGTTGTTGATCCGTGTTGGGTTCTGTGTGAAGGCTCCTATTTCTTTAATCTGTCTCTGTCTACACACTCTCTCTCTCTTACTCACTCTTCCTCTCTCTCTCTCAGTGCAGCGTTCACAGATGCATCAATAATTCAGCTCATAGATCTGGGGTAGGCATCGAGCTGGAGGCAGTCCAAAGCACATGGCAGACCAGATCCTAACATGCCTTCACCAGATGAGAACTCTTAAGACAGTTGTCCACTGATTTAACATTGTGTTCCCTCTCTTTGCCCACAGCAACACCAACAAATCCTACCACAGTATTGAGCAAGCTGCTTAATATTCAAATTGCTGTAATACCATTAGAAAAATGCCTCTAATGAAAAAAAAGAGGGAGCAGAAGTACTATTCATGTTGCACTTAATTAATAAACGAGGTGGAAACTGATTAACAATCAAAGAAATGCAAACTTTCACCAAGGCAACCTCATGACTTCAATCTTGGGAACTTTTTGCTTACAAATTTTGTGTATGTTTAAAAATATGCTATTATAACTAATATCAGCAATGATGTTTCTTAGATTTTCTTAAAATCAACCAGTCGAGAGACAATGATATTTTTCTTTATTAAAACCCATATAAAGGCAATGTAACAAATAATACCATGATGTGGGTTAAAAACAATGTTAGACACAATAAAACAATGGAGGTTCATCCTAATGCTTATTTAATAGTCTCAGACTCATTATATGTGACTCAATAACAGAGACAGGCTTCAGCTTTTAAATACTGTAGAGAAGCATTGAAATAGTAGCAAGCTAAAACAAGCTAAAATGATCTTTCTATTAAAATGAGATGATGCAGGCTGACAGTGGAGTTCATCAAATAACTGTGTGTAAATACTGGCATGTGTATAGCACAATACGATGCTAACATTTCTCACAGACTGTTGATTCAGCGTGAATGAAAATCAAGCCCAGTTTGAATATAGGGATTTTGTCTGTGGTCTATACCTAAGCTGGGGTAGTGTTTCTGATTTTGAGCTCATGTGATCCTCATGTTTCTTAGTCAGGCTTGTATTCACACAAGATGCACTGTCATCTTGTCCACATGATCATGGCCGTCTTTCATGTTCACATTTAAAGCTTCATAATGCCTACTCTTATCTCCTAAAATTTAGAAAGCATTTTGCACTAAGGATTGCCAAGAAATGGCAAACATATAAATTTAGTTTAGTTGTGATATGTATGACAAGAGATATCAGAACTGGGCAGAACTAAGTATTTCATATTCTCATTATTTTGATTCTGAGTAATTAGTGTCCAGAAATACTGAGAGTAAATAACTAAAACTCATTCTTTAAAAAAATGCAGGTGTTTTTGTTAGCAACACCAACAACACTGGCAATCATCATGCTGAAGACTTGAGGCAGAGTCTTGGGTACAGCTATATTTACCCTGAAATGTCAGCAGATAAGAACTCAGTGGCCAAACTGACGCTTCCCCCTCCCCTCTGACTAAAGGCAAAACACTTAACAATACTAAATCTGCCAAACCAAACGTAAAATCTACCCTTTATATCTGCAACACTGCAGCACCTTTAAACACCAAGTTATGTAGCTTTGGCAGTCTACTAGGTTCATTTGAGAAAACTGCAGATCTCCCATCCAGCATGGAATTTTAAACCTTACATATTGGCAAAGACATGTCCAACATTAGGCTACAATTATTTATATATTTATGTCCAACTTTTTTTAACAATACTGTATCATTTTTAATTTTGTAATCATTTACAATGAATGTAGAAGCCTGAGTAAAGAATAACTTGGTACACAGATTTGGTAACCGACATTAACGTAACATTAGGACAACTGCTTAAGAAAATGAGACAACAGAATTGAAAACATATTAACATAAAACTAAAATCAGGTAACATACCCTAAATATCTCTAAAGACAAATTACAACCCTGTAGTTCTTTATAAGTGCCACAGACTCTCAGTATTATGTGTGCAAAGTGCTCTCTGCTAGCAGGTGAGTGTTTGGTTCAAGGGTACCTACTGTAAGTAAAGCCGTTCTTTTAGTTCCAGTGGATGGAAAAACAGAGGTGGTGGTTCATTATATCTCACATACACCGTTTACTGTTCAAACCTGAAAAAGAGAGAAAAAACAATGTCGTTTTTTTAGCTCTATAAGAAAAGCAAAGATCTGCATTTGTACAAATTATTCACAACATTTGTTTTCTTTTGGGAAGAACAGCTGTCCAATAAATAATTAAAGAGCAGTATCTTTAGTAAAAGAAAACAAAGTAAGCCTCATTATAACCCTGAACAAAAACCATTAATACATACCTTAATATATAGAGAGCAAGAAATAAACTATACGTTGTATGTGACAGCTAATGAAGAGACACATGAGAGCGTCTTTAAAAACTAAGCTACAAAGCTAATGTGATGCATTCCCAGGCATCAGTTCAAATGCCATTCCGGATCCTGGTTACATTGAACCTCTTAACAGAAAAGAACATAACAACCGATGACTCAAGAATGCCATGCCGTCTCCTTAACAGACCTCAGAGGGTTGGATACCAGTAAAAAAAGCTTAAAGTCAAAGAAAAGAGTTAAGTAAATTGGAATGGAAACTCACCATTCGCATTTTCCATAGATAGTGTGCTGCTTTGGAGGCTGTAGCCCCAGAATGAGAGGACCAGGGAGGGATTGTATGAGCACAGTGATCCAGAATGCCAGAGATCATATTACTGAGCTGGTAAATATAGCGATTGCCTATGACCTCCGCGGGTCATTCAACACTTAGCTGCATTCCAATTTGTTCTTAAAGGAATAGCATTAACACTTTATATAGGCAGGTGTAGTTATGTAATATTATTATTATTATTATTATATATATTTATATAGTTAAAATATTTATATAATAATATTATAATATGTATATACACATAAAAATGTGTAAATTAAATATTTACTAATTTATATGTATTTATTTATTAGTAATACTAAATGAACATGCTACATATTATACACATTTGGTGTGAGATACAACACTACAGCACTGGGATTAAAATGGCCATGTAAACAAGTCAGAGAATTTCTCTGAAGAAAGAGAAAATGTTTTTTGGTTCGGGATGTCAGCAGCTGTTTAGCTGGCTTGAATCATCAATAACAGACACTGAAGTACTAATATAACTATACAGAGAATGTCAAAAGTGAAGAAAAGCCAGTCAGCATAACCATGGGAGGGTAATAATGGCAGAGGCTATTAAGTCAATTATGGGAGATTATAACTGGTAAGTAACCATCCACACCCATTACATTAAATAAACATACTTGGGTGCGATATCTTACGTTAAATAACGAGATTATCATTCAGGCTACATGTAAGTTTAGTTTAAAGAAAAGGAAAAGCAGAGGCTGCAGCACTGGACAAGTTTGTCAATTTAGTGCTTGAGCAGCAGAGTAGCGTGTATCACGTGATCTGTACGCGCCGATCACTGCGGTATAACGGCGCTACATCGCTAAACTTCACAAAGAAACCTTATCAACATGGATACGTTAAGATGAACAGCATATGGTTGTCAAATCATTTGCCAATACTTTTAACTATGAGAACACATTCAGAAGAGAAAAGACTTTGTGTTCATATGAATACATTACATTTGCGGGAGGGTCTGGAGAAATCACAACTCGCAAATTACCGACGCGGCATATTGTGACAACCGGCCGGCCGATGTTATGTAATTAGTGAACAGCCCGGAAGCTTACAACAGGCAGCAGATCGGGTGATGAATGTGTAGATCAGTGGATGAGTATGAATGTGAGGGGTGAGCATTCACAGCGTTACTCACCAGAGTGAGCAAGCGAGACCCTCCTCCTCTCCCCGGCCTGCTCCTTCAAGACGGAGCGCACCGTGAGCCTTCCAGGCTAGCCACTTTGAACTCTTTAAGCCGATACGCGACAGTTCACTGACGCTTTTAAGGACAGCGCATATAAACACGGAGACACTTTTTGTTTCCTGCCCTTGTATTATTGCAAGCTCTTGACTTGTAATCAAATGAACGGTCGCTCACTTTAACAGTGACGTCAGTTGGCTCTTCTATCATTTGATTGGTCGTTTCTGCCCTCGGACGTCATCGCAATGACACCGCCCACACCGTCACCCTGACGACGGTAATAAACACCGCCTTGAGATCAGTAGGAGCTTTTGTTTGTATTTTAAGGTTCAGTTTTGGCACTTAAACATTTCATTTTCAAGTCAGACATATTTAGTTGCATTAAAGTCAAAACATGTCAGAAACGAACAGCGTTAAATTAGAATATGTTAAAGTGTAGAGTAAAAAAATATTATTATTATTATTATTATTATAAAAAATCCTAATAAAAATATAAACAATCATGACAGTCACTAAAAGTTTATTGTCCCTTTGAGCCACTCCATTCAGCTTTCAAACAGATACACATCAGTACGTGCACACATACGGTATGCTGGCAAATCAATGACTTTAAAACACGTAATGGTTTGACTGTGTGCAATTCACAAGTATTTCAATGTCCATTCAAATTACAGGCATCTATAGGATAAATGACTCTCATATTTCTTATCCATTTCATATTTTTGAAGCCTTTCACACACCCTTATTGTCATATATATAAACCATATTGTCACACATTAAATCCTGACAATGAATGTAAAGTACTAGTAATACTAGTAATGGCTAAATGGCAAACAACAGTAACAACTTGTGTGAATTTTAGTCGATTCAAAATAAAGAACATCATCGAACAGTCTTAACACATTGTACACAGTCACAGTTTAGGTTACATTACCATTATAAGGTAGTGAAATTAATGACGAACATAAATAATGCATATTTATAGCAAAATCATAAAATAATTATGCAAATGTGAAACGCTAATATCAGTAGCATGTCCTGTGTGGGCACAGAGCATAAAATATTGATGCTTTAAAAGGGAATTCTCTACATAAAATGTAAGTGTTTCACACTGCTTTAATATTTGACTAGGGTAGCAGGAATGTTAAAGGCATATAAGATTGTATAATCAGAAATTAAATGTGTATATATATATATGTATCATCTATCTTCCTGATTTTAATTCTTTCCCCAGTCCCACTGTCCATTTCTTATGTTTTTAAGTTATACAGTAAACCACTATTAAATCTCTGACTATCTACCTATATTTAACCAGTTGGTTATAAATTTAAATAAAAAGTGGAAAAGCCAAAATCTGAAAATGACAAAGCAACAGACTGTGTCTATGCTATTACCTTATAGTATGTCCTAAATCAGACATGTTTCTCTAATGACATGATTAATATTAAATATTTCTAAGCCTGACATCCTGTTTATTGCAGATCACTTAGAACATTCACTTTAATATTTTTATTTCACTGTTATTTATTATTATTAAGTATATAATAGACAATTTTATCTACTGCTAACTTAAGCATCTTTGACGTTTCAGTGTAGCATGATTCAAATGCCAACAGTTACACTAAAATAATCATAGTTTTTTTTTCCAATCACTCAAACCTTCACATCAGACATCATGTCAGTACATACATGTCAGTCAATTAAGCAAATTCCAGATGCTAAACTTGGGGGATATTGTTGAACCAAGCGTGATAAGTAAATGAGAGGTTCATGCAATGTATCTTATCTAAAAACTTCTAAATAAATCTGTTGCTGTCTTGTCCTGTTAATCGGAATAACATTATTTTGCAGACATATTCTGCACCATAAGAAAACAATCATTCATCACATCAGGGAATTACACATTTTAGACAAGTGAATCAAATAGCTGCAATATTATTGAGTTAATAAGGTTTTAAATAATTAACACAGGAGCAGCAGCCCCTATTTATGTAATACTGTCTGGATGCAGTCATACACCACAATTGATTTGCTACTGATTTTTGTATAGTTTCAGAATAAACAAAGAACACCAGTGAATCATATAAAAATTAAATACCACACATAATAATTTAAACAATCTTTGGTGAACTGTGTTGACTATTTATCACTCAAGAGAGCTTATTTTGCTGAGTACCACTCAAAAATCCACACATCCCTTAATACGGTAAAATCATGAGATAAAGAAAGCATGCAACACTGCAATTTTCCTCTGGCATCATAAAATGGATCAAAAGAACTGGACATTTAAAAACATTGAAAGATAAATGAATAAGATCTTTGCCAAATCTTTAATCAAGTTAAGCAAGTACTGCCCATATATAAGATATACAAGGCTTGAGTCTTTTGCATGTACTTAATGGCCGACACAGCATACGACACACATCAGCAGGCAATGGACATATCCATGACTTCTCTTTAAGACACCAGTGCAGTGCAACATTTTCTTTCAGTTAGACATTTCAGTCAGTGTATTTAAGTTATAGGTGATTGTCTTGACTGGTCTCTGAAATGCACACTGTGGGCTGCCAGGGCCTCTGTGCTTGATTCTTCAGGCCTTTAATTCAGGGTTGCTTGTTGAGTCTTAAGACAAAAGGGAAATCAATAATAAACCGAAACCTGTGGTGCACACGAGCCGTGGTGGTGATTGTGTAGTGACGTGGCACGAGAAGTGCCGCTTGAATACAACTAAAATGTCTTTAAAGCCCCAGTAAATCTGATGTGCCAAGATGTTTATTTTCCCTGAAAAACAGTCCCATTCACTCTATGGAACCCAGACGGCAATAAAAGTGGGTTTTATCATTTAAATACAGTGTTCCGCAGTCCTGGCACACAACAGTTATTTCGTTTTAGGAACCACTAAGATCTCATCCCCATCTTGAATGCTATAAGAGTGCAAAGCCCGCGCGCTGTATTTCAACTCGTCGGGCCCAAAGGCAGAACCCTTGTCGATATAGTAAAGGCGCATGTTGCTGGTGGAGAGCTGCACTACAGTCCTAAGCTGCTTCTTCAGCTCTGCGACAGTCTGGTCTAGCCTGATGCTCACCTGCTCCACTTTTTCTTCGCAGCGCACTTCTACTTTGGCATGGCAACGTGGACGCAGGTCGATTTCAGCCAGAGGTGCCAGTTTCCCGTACTTGGTAACCAAGCAGTGATACCTCCAAAGCAAAATGCAAATACATAAACATTTATAATCAACACAATAAGCTGACAACATGCTGTCAAAACACTACTATATATCACAAAACATTTTAGCTCGATTTTACACATTGTTGCATTCTGAAATGTGTTTGAACATAATTCATAATGCAATGCATTCTCAGGGTTGTCAAAATAGTCACTATATTAACATAAATAAAATCAGCAGAGACCATAGCTAGCAGCAAAATAATTATAACACCTAATCGTATAACACCCTAAATAGTAACAGATTCTGGAACAGACATCTGAAGGTAAGTACTTGTTGTTATCAGGAGTACTGGTTGTTACTAGCACAGCAATGCAAAAATACATCTTAAGTATGTACGACGAGCCTGAACAATTGCAGTACCTACAAATTTCCATATCTGCACTGCAGTATATATCATCTCACTAACTTGGTGCAATCAACAGTGGGTCTCCCACAGTGTTCATATCTAAATGGTACCTGTGAGGCAGTTCTTCCTCTGAATAATCTAAGTGATAACGGATGAAGAACCTCTCAGCATCTTCTCTCTCTCCGTCCGTCACAACACTCCCATTCAGGCAGGTCACTGACGGCAATCTGTGGTTATTGAATTGGGATGAGAGTTCTGCTCATCAACATTTCTACGATATTACTTTATGATGAGGTTTAGGTAAGGAGTCTGTTGAGATCTCTTGTACTTACTGGGCTATCATTAGAAAGCGGCGCTCTTCACCTGAGTAGGACTGCAGCAGAGGAATACCTTGCAACCTCACCTCTTCCAATTTGGGCAGACAGTTCAGCTTCTCAATGTCCTCCCACTGATTAAGTCCTGATTCACAAAAAATCATCAGAAATAAACATTTGTAAAAAAAAAAAACACTTTTACTTGACTTAAAATTAAACAATTATGACTTTGACAAAATCTCAACACCTGAGTTGTGCAGATTTATACTTCGTAGGTTAGGAAAGAGCCGGCGAAGGATTTCTCCAGAGTCCTCAATGGAGTTCAGGTTGTTGTTGGCCATGATCAGAGTGTCCAGAGCAGGGAACATGGAGCCAAATTTCCGGACCTCATTCCAATCCTGCAGGCTGTTGTCTGTGATGTGGAGCAGACGGAGTGTGGAGCAGGGCATGGGGAAAGGTGTCACAGTGGTGTACTCATTAAGGCACAGGAACAATTCCTCTAGCCTAAACAAAACAGATCCACATCACTGAAGCCCTCGAAAAACACAGTGCCCCCTATGTGGAACCTGATAGAATCTGAATTAGTGTCTACTTCTAAGATGATATTTGGGGTAAGCAGATGACAGAATCACATTTTATTAGTTTTGAAAAGCATGAAGCACAGAACTGCCTTTGTCAATGATTTAGACCATAAACAATCAGAAGTCAGCTTCTACTGAGATTTTCATGATTCCCGGTAACTTCCATCAAAATTTGCCAATGAATTCGAGTCCCCCAATACTTTAAACCACACCCCCTCTCTCCAAGAACCCGCCCTTCAAAAACATGTCATCAAATCCAATGCCAGCCAACCTGAACTTTCAACATGATTCATAAGAAGAGAACGTTTTTAATTGGCTACTGTAGTATGGGTTAGTCCCAGGTATTGTTTGCCTAGTGCTGGGGGTTAACACATAAACTGGTGACATGCAGCAACATTGAATAAAGGATAGAGCTACATAACATCTATCTATATACAAATATGGATATTAAATCAAAATCAAATGAGGCAAGTTTTTGAATTTTAACCATGGGGCAGAAATTTTGAGATAATAATATTAGCACTGGCCAGTACTGAGGTCTCTGCTGTGTGTACTTTGAAATGTGAAACGTATTACAAGAATGGTTTCAGTGAATTGAAAGTGAATGCTCAAGCATCTCACAATTTTAAAGTACTAATGACCAAAGTATTATTTTATATTGTACCATAACAATAAACAGAATCGCCTTTGAACAGTGTATCAATGGTAGTGGCTGTACAGTAATAAAACAAATCAATCAACCAGTTATGTGTTTTGTTTACAGTTCACATATATGCAGCAATTAATGTACTCCATATGTGAAAAACTATAAAGTTTAAAAATCATAGAGACAATCTCTAAAGATAAAACAACATAAAAACAATATCTACAGTAAGAGGAGTTCTCCTGTAGCTCAGTGGTAGAGCATTGTGTTAGCAGCACAAGAGGTCGTGGGTTCGATTCCCAGGGAGTACATGTACTTAGAAAATGTATAACTTCAATGCACTGTGAGTCGCTTTGGATAAAAGCGTCTGCCAAATGCATAAATGTAAATGTAAATGTAAGAGGAGAGTGGCTAACATATCCAGAACAGTCTAGACATCTCAAAATAGATCCAGAAATCAATACCACACAAGCTCATCAACACTCTCTGTTACACATAATCCCCACAAGTCCCTATTTTTCAAAAAGATATCAGGAGAAATATGAAGCATCACTCACTCAGGCATCTCTCGTGTGAAAGTGTGCACTGTTTCCCAGGACACTTGAGTATTGTTAAGAACTAGACGCCGGATGCTGGAGAAGGCCTTAGCACTGTCTGGCTCCAGGACTGCATCACTCAGCTGATTAGAGCTGAGGTTCAGGAACTCTAGGTTTGGGATGTTGGAAACAATCTTGCTGATCTGGAAAAGGTTAAAGAGTTAATTCAACCAAAAATTAACATTTAGACATACTTTACACCCTCACGACGGTCCAAGCCTGATTTTTAAATTAACATTTATTTCCTATTTTATTAATATTATTACAAACAAATAATACAGACTTGGAATTCAATGTTGTATAAACTGCTTTTATGGTGTTTGCAGTGTTTTTGAAGCCTGACAGCCTTTAGGCATTATAAATTGTCATTGTATCGCAAGATCGTGCAATTTTCCACAATTCCTTTGTGTTCTACAGAGAAAATAAAAGCATGTAAGTCTGAAACAACACAAGGGTGAGTTCGTATGTAAATCTCTATTCCTAATAAATAAAACAAAGGGATCTGATCAAGACAGGCTTGTGAGGATGAATTGACTGGCTCACCTCATGCCAGTCTTGGAGCTTATTGTGGGACAAATCAAGTTCAACTACATGAGCACAAAAAGCAGCGATTTCTCCCTTATCACCAGCGTGACTGATCCCACAGCCATTTAAGACCAACACACTGGGCAGATTCAGACGGTCTAAAGGGAGAATAACACCACAACTACTACAGGACGCACTAACAGGATGCAGTTGCCAAAGTAAACATTAAAACTTTTCAGAAGGTCCCTGAATGCTATCCTCACCTTTCATAGGTGATCCCTGTGGCCCTGATGGCATAACCACCACCCCCATGCCTGGGCCTCGACGACAGGGGAAGTTCTCTGGGCTGTATTTTTCACTGATCGCCTGCATAAAGGTCCGGCCTTCCATCTCAGAGGCATCCATTGCACTGGCCTGCGTCACGCACCTCCTGCAGTTGTGGATGTTTACAAACAGGTCAGTGAGTGCAAGCACACAACAGCAGTCCTGCTGCTCAGATAGAATAACAAGTTACTGCAGTTTTATGTAAAGGTATGATTGTTGTTGGATGTTAAATACTCTTTAATCTTTGATTACAAATTACAAAAAGACATATGGATAATAAAAGTCTTCCATTAAAAAATTAAGAATAGTATATTTTGATTTCATGGTGATGTCATGGTTATCAAAATTGTACTTAGTCCCTTTGTACTTTGTACTTAAGCCCCTAGGACAGTTATAAGCCCATTTTTATAGCAGCATATGATGATGTAAATCTGTATTTTAGAGGTTGTTTAGGACGTGCTCATACCAACTTATTAGTTGTTTTTAATGGGAAAACTTGACACGTACCAATCTTCCATGTTTCAGACATTCTCCAGGGAGACAGTTAAGCAAACATTTATAATCTGTAGCCATCTGGGCTAAAAGTTTCATTTTTAAACAGAGATTGTGTCAGCATGGCCTAGGTTTAACCGTCTGCAGACTATTAAAGTAATGTTATGAGCTAACACAAAACCACCACCTTTCCCAAGCAAGGAACTGCTGGTGGACATGTTTGGCAAATATGTCTTCTTGAGTTAACCAATATAAAAATGACACTAACAGTTTGAGTTTTAAGCACTCTCACCTGCTTTTCTATTTGTCTTCACAGGTTCACAGGTCCACAGTCACACCTGCGTAATACAATAAAGTGTGTTTTTACTGCTGTAAGTCATTTAATCATTAAGCTTCAGGTTTAAAGTATAACTGCAATGTCTGTCATTTACTCTGAAGTGGCTGCACACCAGCAGAGTGTCCCCACGTTTCTTTTTTCTATCAGAAGGGATACAGGGATACAGCAGAAAGTAGACACCTGGTCAGAAATAAGGACAGCAATATACAGTACATCAACAAAGCTAGTCAACATACTCCACATGAACAACATTTCTGAATTCTCAGCTAAAAGCAGGTTTACAGACTTAAAGCAGGCTTTAAAATATGCTTTTATAACTGCTACTTGAGACTAAATTTGGTGCTTACATCGATAAAAGTTGGTTGCACCAAAGCCAGCCAGACACCGACCAAGTCTATCGTCTATTCAGCCATAACCAACATCGGACAGCGCAGTTCGTTTACAAATCACAACACAATAACTTCACAATACAGATGAACAAGATGAATCGATACTGTGGTTACATCAATGTCGGATGATTTGACTGCACAAGGATGCGCATCACATAGAGGACCCTCACAAGAAGTGTCGACAACATTTTTAGCGAAATATTCGCGAAAGATTAAAATAGCAGCGCACTGCATTACTTCATTCAATACTTCGCTAGCCAGAGGCGAAAACATCCCCACATCATCATAAAGTATCTTACATTAAATTAGTAGCTCTTCAGTGAGACCGGTGAAACAACGCTGCGATTCACAGAAACCTCCCGACGGTCAGTTAATACGCGGCCATTACAGTCTGAGTTTTCACTTTGATCGGTGGCTGAGCTGTTTCGCGACGCTTTTATTATTGTTGATAAATCTGTCACACTGAATCTATTGTCGCGGAAGTGACGTCACTCCGGCTGGGCGGTCGTGATTGGACCGCTCCGTTGTGTTGAATGACGTCTCTTGTGCGCCCTCGCTGGCGGAGTTTCTGGCTGTCTGCATCAAGGTACATTGCTAAATTCAAACAGCAAATTTCATATGATCGTGTATTACGTTAAATTTAATGTAATATATACAATATAAAATATAATAATTTAATTAAAATGTCTCTTACTGCTACTGATCACAAGCTGTGTCTGTATGCTGAGAACTCATTAATTAGTGAGTGATTAATGTGCTTGCATCAGTGCTAATTTCATCACTTTTTGGTAAACCAGAGAAGCGTCTTTGGTAACACAGTGAACAAATCGGTCCGTCGCATAAGGCGCTATTAGACTGCTCAATGCTTCCCTCTAGCGGCTGCGCACTACAGCGTATACAGGGGCAGTTTCGGGTAAAGCACAGCTGTACAGATTTATTTCCTCCTCATAATAAAGCTTTTTTATAAATAAAGTTTATTCTGCTCCACATTACTTTAATATTAACTATTATATAGGAGATCGTGTATATAAGAACATTGAAGATTATAAGGACAATAATTATTGTAATAGCCTACAACACAAGTTATTATATTGCTTTAAAACAATATAAAGTAAAACAGTGATGCTACTTAACAAGGCATTTCACAATGATAATATTCAACGTTTGATTTATTCCATTCACAGATTACACTGGAATATATATACAGCAGAGAAATTACAGAATATGTTTTTAAAGGCATAGTGCCATTGCATTCTAACAAATGCATGTGCTATACGTCTTAAAATTAGGTTCCACAGGAGGTACTACATGAACAAAATAACCTGTAACCCATGAACTTGTAGGATGAGCATCTGTTGTTTGTTCTTCAGTGTCCTGTGCTCAGTGCACAGTGATTGAAGTATTCCTTTTCAGACCTGTCACCTATAAAGACAATGTATATTATGAACTCTAAAATCACAGCATGTAAGGGCCAAATCTTTTTAATCATTCAAAATATAAACAATGATGAGCAATTGTTTATAGTCTTACTGGTCTGATAATGTAAGAAATAAAAAATGGTCTTACTGGTGTGGTAGTAATCATAGACTTTTATCACTGCGGGCTTTAGGTTCTCGACTGACAGTATTTGTTTAATACGCAGTGTGTATAAAACAGGAACGTTATATCCAACCTGTAAAAAAATTAAAAAACCTCTATAGTCATAATGATCAGTTATGATTCACCAATGCTATGCTATAGATCCAATGTCATTGTTCTTTTCCTTTCATGTAATTTTTTTGTATTTTAATCATTTTCTGCATCTCTACTCTCTTAACCTACTGTCCTTTCAAAAGCATTTTATAGGTTTTTTATAATCATACTAATGTACATTACTGTCTGTATACTTTATCATTCAAACCTCTTGTAGATACATGATGACATGGTCATCTTTGGTTTCAACACGATGCACAAGTGGTGCCCTCTTTAGCTGTAAAAAAAAAATGATATGTGTGTGTTTTCCTCAAGCAAACACAAATAGTTTAGTTCTTCACAGGAAAGTTATGGATGTATTACAATAAAGGCACCATATTCATTTTGCACAGACACTTCAAATATCTTACCAAATCCAGAGAAGAAGGTTCTGCTATGAAACCTGACAAAAGTTTAAAATCCACAATGACCATGTTGGTACTGAGTTGTGACCCAGTATATCTGTCCGGATAACAAAAATAGATAAGTCTAGCATTTTTTATACAAATTTTATAATGGAGAAAAGCATTCAGATGATAACCTGAAAGAAGTGTGAATTAAAATCTGTTCTTACGCAATGCTAAATTTGACATCCAGAATTTGTCCGTTAGATTTCTTACACACTCCTTCTGTCCTAGCATAGATGTTTAATGTGTTTGTTTCAGTGGGGGTGGGAATATTGTAAAAGAGAGAAATCTATTAAAAAGTTACAAAATGTTAGAACATCTACTGATACAAACAAGGCTTAAATCTGTGTTCAAGGTGAATTTAAATCTGCTTTAGGTGATGTTCAGTGCACTTCACTGACCTGCACAGACACACAGGTTGAGCCCTTCACTTCAATACTGTATTTGCCTGGAACATTCATCAGCTTCTTCTCCTGATACAGTAACTTGTTGTCCTGATTGACATCAAAGTGGTGAGTGTCTTCTGCTGACTGAACCGTCACTGTGCTGGAACCATCAGAGCTGAACACTTTAGTGGCATACAAAGACAAAGCCTGAAGAGCCACAACTGTGTCCTGATAACATCACAGAATCATTATTACAACATGGCAATGCGTTGTGGGTAAAATAAATACTAGTGTGTTCACTGTTTCTTCTTGTTCATTGTAGTAGTTGAAGGCACCTGTGTGGAGGAGAATCCTCCATAGGCGTTCTGCTGCTTCACAAGCCAGCTGACGATCCTGTTAGCATAACCCAGATCAGCTGTACTGACTGAATCTGCAGTGAGAACAGCTAGCAGAACATATGAGCTGATCTCCACTGACAGAGAATCAGAATTATCAGCAGATGTGCTCTGAGACCAGTGCACTTGAGACCCTAAAAGAAATATGAAAATTATAATTACATTTTCTACAGAAATTGAAAGGTGTTGCCAGTAAGTATACTGTGTGGTGCTTTTAACACTTCTATCTAAAGCTAATTACAGTGCAGTGAGGTATGCATTTTACTCTGGCATTGCTGGCATTGCTAGCAACTAACTGTAATAGTTGAGCTTCTTACACAGTTCTTACACAGTTTACTGTTATGCAAGTATTCATATACTTTAATGCTGCTGCTAGTGTTCTGGGTAGTTCCTAGGTGGTTGTTTACTAGCCTCAAGTCAAGTGAAAAAAGCTCACCACCCTATGTTTGATCCCTATTCTGAACCACATGTTTAGTTATGTGCCCAAATATAATACTAGTTAGTGGTTTCTTCAAAATCCTAATCCTAAGAAAAGTAGTAGTCTACCTGCTTTAGTAAGCACCACTGAAAAGTTATTGCTTTTTGATCAAATCACCCACATTATTGAACAGCTATCTTACATATATCTTACCTTCCAAAATTCCAATGTCCTTCAGCCTTTCCAGTAGATAATTCCGAGTGATTGTTTCTCTTGCCAGACTAAATGTGTAAGCAAGCAAAGCCGTGGTGTATGTGTTGCGAGTATCCCCAACAAATCTCTTCAAACACAGTAAGCCTTTACTTACAGCAGGATCCTGTTACAGAACATATAATGTGACATTAGGGCTTTATTACACTGTACAGCATGATCTTTAAAACATGTTTACCCTACTGACCGTAACTGATGTGTTCAGCTCAAGCAGTGATGCGGTTATATAGGCAGTGATGGTCACACTGTCACTTACGCCCCCCTACAATACACACAGAGTACACAAAGGGTTAACCTGCATCTACATCAATACATACAGAACGATAAAGTGCCAATGCAATGATCAATGTTTATGAAGTACCTTCATTCGGTTATTGAAAAGTTTTCCTTTGCTCTGATAACAGCCATATGGGTTTTGGTGCTGAATCAGCCATTGCTTTGACTTCAGAATTTTTTCTGGTTCGATAAAGATGTAATGCTGTGCTTTTCCAAATGTCCTTATAACAAAAGCGGTCAGCCTGCGAGATGCGTAAGTTTCATTGTATTTATTTTGAGCTCTCTTTTAATTTCTGATGTATTTATCAATCAATCTGCATCTGATTTGAATTCATGTTTAAAGCTCTTTATGATTGACAGCTGCAATGTAGCAGTAATTTCAATCTAAAATTTTTTGTTTTGACATGTAAATACAGAGCTTTTACCATGTGTTTCCTTCTCCATGACCAAATGTTGTATATGATCCATCTCCTGAGTTCTCGTAGTTCAGTTGCCTCTGATACCCTGTTTAGTATTTTGGCCTGAGGTGATTCTTCTTTCAAAAACAACTCAAAAACATTCTACTTGTTATGAAATATACCTTAAAAAGTCTATTTTTCTCACCACTCTTCAGGAAGCCTGTGGCTCTCTCTCTGATTTCTGCAGTGAGCTGCTCTGTGTTCTCCAGATACTGTAAAATGTAAATATTGGGAGAAAGAACAGCAATGTTTTGTTCTCCACATCCGTATGGCATCCGTAATAATCCATGAAGATTCTGCAGCGCACGACCCAATATGTCTCCTACAAGAAGACATACGACAAAGAAAAAATGTTCAGTGGCTGCTCTTTCATAGCTCAGAAGGTTTAACAAAGTTCTTAGTTATGTGAACTATGTTAAATAAAAGTGTCATTTTTGATTTTCCTATAGATGTGACGTTACAAACTGATAAAGCTGTTTGTTTAATCATATTTCATTCTGAATTTAAATGTACAGTAATGCTATGAAAGTATAATTTCATTTTTCTTCCTTTTTTTTTTACCAAGGACTGAAACAGCAGATCTTGTAGATCCCTCAATCACATTTTTGGGAAATTTCAGCTCTATTTCCTCTGAAAGATCTTGCCCTGTAAAAATAAACACATAAATAAAGCAAGGGTTAAAGCATATTAGGAAAACTTTGAATCAACCAAAACAATGAGTTGACCATGGGCCCAGACAGAATCTACAGGCATTTTTGCATTGATTTTGAGCCAAAATATTAAATACAAAAATATGTGATGGTTTCCTATTCTGCATAAATTTTCTGCATCTGTAGATTGAAAGTGGACCTGGTGGCACATTAGCTGCATTGAATAAACAATTCAAATAGCTTAAAAGTGCACTAACCCTTGGGGCAAAGCAACCAGCTATGGCTTTGAGTCCCTTCAATTCCTTCAGCCTGCAAGATATGTTCCAAACATATGTTAGCATTTTTGTTCTCTTGTATAACTACATCAAAACATCAAATTTTCGATGCTTGCCACAGTTGATTAAATTGTGTCACATAATAGGCTGAAATACATTTTTACCGACCTGTACATGCAAGCTTTGTGTGACTGTGTCAATGCGTCCTCTCTCTGGCACACTCACAATCTCATTGTCACACACAGTCTGAGACTGTTCTGCCTCTGCACTCACTGTAATATTTAACACTCCTGCAATACAGAAACCATGTTTAAGAGTCAAGAAGTTTATAATTTGCCTTGAAGAATTTAGTAGCAGAAATTTATATTGACAATTTTAAGGCAATTATTCTGAGTGTATCTGAAACTGACCAAGAACAGAAGGTGTGAGAATCCATTTAAAGGTTTTTCTTCCATTAGCACATAGACAGGATGAATACTGATCATCAGAGGAGGCTTTAAGAGTGAAGTCTGAGGAAGCAGCTGGAGTTACTTTAACCTGTTCATAAAAGATGGAGGATTAGTTCAGATTTAATATGATAGACATGTGACAAGATGGATTGAGAAATCTCACCATGATACACTTGGACAGATAGTTGAAGACGGTGGCCTTCAGCTCAAAGATCTCCCCACGGATGATGGAGTATGGCAGAGAGAGCTCCAGGAAGAAGGGCTGGAAAACTGTCAGCAGAGCAGGAGGAGCCAGACCCAAACCTTTAGAGGACAGACAGAAAGCCTCCGTCTCCCAGGTGGTGATGGTGTCAGGAACCTTCACAGGAACCCGTGTTGATCCAGAGTCCCTGAAAAAAAATATTTTTATTAACATGACATTTATCAAAAATATAATCAAATTCCAATCACTTTTTCAGTAGTCATGTGTTCTGCAAAAGAACTGGGCAGTATCTTCTCATTTCTTAACCAGTCATACACTCACCCAACCTCAACAAGGTCCCAGATCCAAGTTTCAGGAAAGAATGTGCGAATTGTTTCTTCTGGGACTATCGCTACCCCTGTCCCTATCCCTGCTGCTCCAACTGCTGGTACACCACGTAGTCCTGGAACTACTGGTAAAGCTCCTGCTGCTCCAAATCCTAGTACTCCACTTTCTGGCCTAAGTCCCCCAGATATCCCAGCCCCTAGTGGTAGCATGGAATCAGGATATAGCGGCTGTGGGAACCCTAAAGGAACATAGTCTAAAATTCAACAGAAAAATTACAATGAGTTTATTTTTAAATTTCAATCAGAAATTTAAAATCAGAAAAAATTAACAAGATTAATAGTAAATAGATGTCTTACCACCATATACTCTTTGATAGACTATACCTCTGAATTTAATACAAGGTGGTATTCTAACAATCAAATTTGTTGCCACCTTCAATCCCATGTTCTTATGCAGGTATAAATTAAAAAGACAAGAACAAATGTTACTTGAAACAAAGCTTTCAGTTCATAATATTTCAGTCAGACTTGTTTTTAGCCAGTTCATCCATTGAAAATGTCTGCACATTTTTAGTACCAAAACATTAATCAAAATAAGACTTGTAACTCTTCAAGCAACAAACAAAAACTCTTTAATACTTACCCTGAAAGTCTCATAGACAGAATTTGCTGTAATCTGTGAGTCAGCAGGGTAAGAGGGAGGATAGACCTGAGGTATACTTGGATTATACTGCGGTGCCATGATACTTCTTCTGGCTCTAATATTAAGACATTCAAGTGGATCCTCAATGTCATATGGAAAAAATAAGAGTGGAAGCCTACTGAAGACCTGCAGAAGTTAAGACATCTAGTCTAAGGATAGGAATATGAGTGGACAGCATTATGTCATTTTTGTGTTATAATTGTCATGGAGGCTTAAAAATATCACAGATTTGAATTCTGGAAACCAAATTACATTGTCAACATTTAAGCGTTTATTTTTTTCCATGATCAGAACACTCTGATCCACACCAGTGAGGCCACACAGTGAACCAGGCTGAGCTGACAGCTGTAGAGTGTTTCCTTCACCTGGAACTGCTGTAGCAGGAGAAAACTGCAGAGATACCTGTGGCAAACAATGAAAATGATGGTGCAAAGTTTAATTTCAAAACCTTACTTTTTTTAACTAAACACTCGTGGTGGAAGAAATGAAAAATGTTATTGTAGCCATGTTCAGTAGTAGCAATGTTAGTAATCTGACAAAAAAAATCAGCAGTATGACAGTAAAGCGTTTAAGTAATGTTGATGTTTTAATTACAAGCTATTTATTCTAACAAGAAATGGTATAGTGTAACTTTTTAAAGGCAACTGTTTATTACTATTTATTTATACATTAGCTAACTATAGCTAAGTTCAAAATAGCTTCTACAACACTTGATTGTAATGGACCTCAAACCAGTTGACCAGTCATACACAAGTTATTATCAGTGTTGATATAGACTTTGTTGACCCACCTTGTTTTCAAAACATTTCTCAGTTTGAAACGTTCTGGAAGCAGCTAGTACAATCTCACTGGGCAGCACACAGTACGTGAGGAACTCCATCTTGGGTGACATCTTTGGATGAACATCCACCCTAAATGATACCTCTCCCTCCAACACCCCACCAGAGACTGTTACTGTAATCTTTTTATACCCCTGGTGAATGATCTTTCCTCTTGATATAATCTATCAAGATTACAATACAATCAAAAATACAATAAATGAAAGTAACAACTGAGCATGAAATAATAATATGAAAATGAATATTATGAATTTTTTTTGCTGCACCCACCAAGTACACCATAGTAACAGAACCACTTTCAATAGTCTCTTTAGCGATAGTGTATTGGACGGTTACTGGAATCACCACATCACACTTTAGTGGTTCTGGTAGAGTCTTTATAGTCAGTTGACTTTTTTTGGCTGAAGGTTGCTCTTGGATTTGCACAATTTTCTGTGCCGTTTCAAAATAGAACTGATAGCCAAGTGGATTATGGGAAGTGGTTGCCTAATCAGACCAGTTAAAAAAAAAGCACAAATCAGACTTTGCAGGGTCAAAAGTTCCTGAAGTCTCAGGTCTGTTATTCACCAATACAACATTTGCAATTTATCTGATAATACACAGTCACAGTATACAGTGGTACTGTCTTTGAAATGATGTATTATAGGTTGTTTTGGAATTAATGGGTTTGCAAAGCCACACAGAATTAGACACAAATAAACACATATTAAAAGCTCACCATTAAGGTAACAGATGTCTTCATTGCAGGATGTATATTAATTGTGAAATTGGCCAACCCATTATTGTCTGTGGTAACTGGGGTATTAGGATTCCACACTGCACTGTGTTCAAGAACATTGACCTTAACTGTAGGAACAGGGGTCCCATCTGAGAGTTCGACCTTAACCTATTAGAAAAACAGAGACAACAAGTCAAGTAAACAATCAACCAAAATGCTAATTAAAGAATTGAGAAAGCAATAGTAAAAATACATTTGACATAATCAAAGTCAAAATATTTAAAAAAGCCAATATCATTGTTTATATATGACTGTATTATTTAAAATGATCATAAACCATATTCCAGAAACAGTGACAATCAAATGAAATGACATTTTGGGCTCAACTTGAGCATCTATTAATAACTGTAGTAATTATTATGCATGCTGTTGGGAAATTATTATTACAGATATGTTTATTTAAAAAGAGGTACCTTGCCCTTTATATAATGTCCATCTTTAAAGTATTCTGGCTCGTCAACAAATGTGACGCTACCAATCAAATAGGATAAAGGCACATTTTCACTTTTCTCCAACGAGATGTCTAGAGAACATGCAAAGAAATAGTAGAAACTTTTACTATTTTTTCACAAAACGTTCACTATTTCACTTCCACATAATTCAATAAATGTGTTAAAATTGTTATACTAAGCCCATCAAATAAAATATAATTCTTTCCAATAATCCATGTTTGGTCATTTCTCCAGCAGTTCAACAGCAGAACATGCTAATCTCAGGAAAAAGTTTCGATGCTACAATTTGTTGCACTTTTCATTGAGCTAATAATGTGCGCCATTTATTTTCAAATAATGACAGCTGATCCAGGAAATGTTTTCCTAATTATGCTAATGCCTCTTGTATTAAAAAGCTGTTCACACCAGTCTTCTCTTTTGGTTTCTTTGTGAAATGTAAAGCACAGCAGGTCTTCTACATCCACCTTTGTGCTTAAAATAAACAAAGTTAATGTCCAATGGTGTGGATGCTGACTTTTACTTTGCTATCTCTACCTAAGTGAGCAAAATAATTTGTATCTCAATATATCTTCATGTAATTGTTTTCTAAGTGTAGTCATTTAATAAGTGGGTTAACAATCATTCAGTCATTAAATCATTGTTTATAAATAAACCATTGACGACCCCTCCGCTACATGGGGTTTTTATTTACCCTATATTCGGACCTGGCGACAGTACAACGTGTAATATTTTTATTAAGACCAGATCAGTGGACATATTCTTTTTCATGTGTTTCATACCTGTCCCCTCTTCAGTTATTGATGCAGTGAGTTCAAGAGCATTTTGCACCATATACCCAGGTGATCTTTTAACCAAGTCATATATAGGGAACAGCTGAGAGACACAGCCGGTCTCGTTTAGCTAGGACCACATCAAGAAAAAAGTAAAAGCAAAAAATGATAATTTCATAGTTATAAATAAAAACAAATGGAATATTCAATCATTCACTTACCACAGCTGACCTATTAACACAATTCTGAAATGTATTTGGAGATACAAAGGTAAGGTAAGGGACAAATGGAACAGGATTGCAGAGCCTCATTTTCACTGTACCCAGAACTGGCCGTCCGTGAGTGTATCTGTTGAGCACATAAAGAAAATTAACATGTTTTCGGCATGCAGATTTTGAACGTGTTTACTATTAATTGACTCTTTACGTAAGTTTTTGCCTGGAAGTTGCACTTAGTCAAGTCATGTGATATCACTCACCGGCCACACACACCCAGAGTCACCTTCTCTTCATTTGCTCTTACTGTCTCAGGTTGATTTAATTTCACTTCAAACTTCGGCAGAACTGAACCATAGAGCCATATTGATTGAAGTATGAGTAATATTGACTCATGTATTTAAGGACTTGAATTCTTTGGAATGGGTTCATTTAAATTACAGAAAATACTCGTACTCGTCAGAGTAATACTCTCCAAGCATGATAGTACTTACCATACTTTTTAATCTGAAATTGTGCCTTAAATGTGGCTTTGTCTGTCTCAACAGACAACTCATAGAAACCAACAGAAGCCTCTGGATTTAATGTGTGAGAAAGTTGCAAAATCTTGCCATGGTTGGCTGTAGCATTAATCCACTGATTAATTCTGTTCCCTCTATTGTCCTGTTTGTATGAGAACGCATTGGGTACAGCGTTAGAAATAATAAGATTATCTTAGCACAAGAAATATGTGAAAGTGTGTGTGAAAAGGTTAGCTAAAGAAACAAATAAAAAAATCATTACATTTACCTGTATTGCTATGGTTTTGTACTGTGGGTGTAAAGTAGAGACTATTAGACTGTTTTGCAAAACACACAGAAAATCCTAATTATAAATATTTGGATTTCAACACATGGCTGTTTACGCAGAGGTCCAAGTCTGAAGGACCTTTTCGGTTCAAAATTGCAACCCACATTTTGATCAACTGGTTTAAAGTCCATATCCATGGTAAAAATTCTGAAACGAACTGTAAAAAACAGGAAACAACATTGATACCTATACAAATTCTGCGCAAAAACGTGCACATTTAGAAACTTTTACACAAAGATCAGGACACATTACCTGTTTGTCCAGGATTATAGTTTTGTTTATCAGTTTGAATTATTGTCACTGGCGTAACAGACGTGAACTTGACTTTTCTGGATTCAGTCAGAAGAGTGTTTTTCCCCTGAGCTATAACTTTGATGTCTTGCACTGATGTGGGAGCCTGTTACACATGTAGTTGTATTACATTGTACTTATATTACATCATCTTAAGAGGCTTAACATCCTGTTATGAAAATATGATGAGGTATTGCAACAAGAGTCATGGTACTGAATACAGTCTACAATAAGGCATATTTATATACTTTTAATAAATATTCTGACAGCAGGCTTATATGATAACATGTCCTGTAAAGCAATAAGTCAGGTACTTATTTAAATAATATGTTCCAAATATTAAACCTGAAAGTCGATGCAGCGATGGACATCATTCACAGTTGCCAACTGCAGAAGAGTTTTATTCTGGTTCTGGTGAACCAGATTAATGGTGAGCTGCACAGAATCATTCAGGTTCAGAAGGCTCACACACAGTCTAGCCTCTGAGCCTGATTTTATAAGGGCAGGAAATGTCACCATAAAAACCCTGGAAAGAAACGGTTTGTAAAAATGCAAAAGAACAGCCTCTGTGAATTGAACCCTTTAGCCAATTGCCAAGCTAACAACTGACATTAAGTTGGCATAACATTACAAACTTTGAGCACACATAAAAAGCACATGCAATAGAAAATAGGCTACGTAAAAATGTACGTAATACTTACGGCTTAGACATTCCTTGACAGATGCAAAGTAATAGAGCACATGTTACTAATATCCCCCTTTTCAGCAACATTGTGAGAGTTTACAAAATGCCCTCTTGCAAAACCAAAACCTTTTCTGAAACAGCTTTTATCTCACTGGACACATGACCTCAGTGATCATTAACAGTTTTATTTTTTAGGGCTGGTACAGTCTAGTATGCAATTATTTATTTCCTTTGCATAAATGTCATTTGAGTGAAAACACTTCAAATTGACAATGTCCGCAATTTTTTAAAATATAAAACTTGTTTTTCTGTATTTATGCACATACATTAGTATTCTTTTATGCATTTGGCAGATGCTGTTATCCAAAGTGACTGTGTGTTGCAAACTCATCTGCATGATTAGTCGAGATGCAGGAACACACGTTCATATTTATCATTGCCTTTAATTTCATAGCCCTATTTGTAAACTCATCTTTCACCATTTAATTCTTCATTTTACAAATGCAATTAAACCAGTCAATTCTTTACTCAACTTAAACTTTCAAAATTGTAAATCTTCCATCAACTTATTAGAACCTTGAAATAACATTCAGCTAATGCTGGTGACAGTATTTAGGTTTTCTTCTAAACATGACAAACACAAAACAGTTCATAATTTCTATAATCACTTTATTTACTTTGCATCCCAAAAACAAACGCATGAATGGGTCAAAGATCTTGAGAGTGGCATTGGAGACTAATTTAAGGAAGCATAAACTGTCCTGAAACCAGACATTCATGCACAGGGGGAGTAGTATGTAGCCTCAGACTGGTCACCTTAAAGAGGGAAAACAGAAAATTAACTCAATGGTTCATTTGGACAGGTAAATCAACTAGGGATGCAATTTCTGAAAATTGACCAAACCCATTACTTGTTTGATAGTAGTCATAGACCTTGATCACAGCTGGTCTGAGACTTCTCACTGGATAAAGCCGTTTCATTTTTAGCTTGTAAGTCATGGAAACATTTTTTGGAACCTGCAAGAGAGAATTAACATGGGTACAAATATGAATTTGTATGTAAACCACAACTATAAAACTAACATTCTCGTACCTCTTTCAAATACATTATGACACGATCATCTTCTGAATCAACCCGTTCCACAAGTGGCACATATGCATGGGGTGGAGTTCCAAGCTGTGCGCGAAATAAGCGATTATAAACAATAGCTATTCGGAAAAAGGGCACCTTTAGATGAACTCAAAACCGCAAACCAACCGTTGATGTGTCTGCTGTAAACCCTGAAAGGAGTTTAACGTCCACTATGACCATGTTAGTGCTTGCTTGTGTCCCATTGTATCTGCCAGAAAGAAACAGTTCAACATTTGTAAGGTTCAAAAAAGCATAACCATTAAGTCTGATAAAGTAATCCAATGATGTACAATTCAAAGGATTCCCTTTAAGGACAAAAAAAAAAAAAAAATCATGTGTCAAGATGGAACTCTAAGATGGCTCACTTGACAGAGATGTCCATCACAAGATTTGGACCAGATGACACAAGGCACTCTCCTGTAAGCTTGGCTCCAACACTCAGCGTTTTGGTGGGCTGAGCAGGTGTAGGGATGTTGTAGAACAAGGCAATCTGTGGCCGTAATATACAAAGAGGATGTCAAACTTGAAAACAAAGAAACAAGGGAAGAACAAGGGGAGAAAACTGGGCATATGCCACTAACCTGCACAGACACACAGGTTGAGCCCACCACTCTAATATTATATCTGCCTGGAACATTCGTCAGCTTCTTCTCCTGATACAGTAACTTGTTGTCCTGATTGACGTCAAAGAGGTGAGTGTCTTCTGCTGACTGAACCGTCACTGTGCTGGAACCATCTGAGCTGAACACTTTAGTGGCGTACAAAGACAAAGCCTGAAGAGCCACAACCGTGTCCTGATAACATCACACCATCATTAGTACAACATGGCAATGCATTGTGGGTAAAACAAACATGTTCACAAATGTTACTTTATACTTTGTTGCTACATGTATTGGTTAGATTTTGTAAAACCTGTGTGGAGGAGAATCCTCCATAAGCGTTCTGCTGCTTCACAAGCCAGCTGACGATCCTGTTAGCATAACCCAGATCAGCTGTACTGACTGAATCTGCAGTGAGAACAGCTAGCAGAACATATGAGCTGATCTCCACTGACAGAGAACCAGAATCATCAGCAGAACCCATCTGAGACCAGTGCAGGAGACCTCCTTTAGAACACATGGACACAAGGCATGAGGAAGCCAACATGTCAAGGAGTGTATAATCATAGATTTGAAATCAGACATTCTCAGGTGTCTTCCGTTTCCTGAATGTGCACTCACCTTCATCAGGATCAATTCGCTATAGATGCTCAAAATATTAATTGCTTTCACAAAAGGTGTAGTTTTGCTTCAGAAGATTAACAAACTGGAGTATGAATTATTTTTGACAGATGCGCTTTTTGGAGCTTCAAAATGTCAGGCACTATTTAATGCCATTGATAATCATTCCAATGTATTAAATAACAGAATATGGTGTTTGTCAGTACAAAACAACTTACCATCTGAAATAGCAACAGTGTCCAGCTCCTTTAAAAGCTGCTGTCGAGTGTCCGTGTCTCTCGCCAGACTGAAAGTGTAGGCAAGCAGCGCAGTGCTGTAAGTGTTTTTAAGATTCCCAATGACAGACCTCAAGCAGGACAAACCTTGAGTGACAACAGGATCCTGCAACACAAACAGAGAAACGGCAGGTGAGAGGGAGTGTCATTCTTCTAACAGTTTATACTATGATCTCTGTAGATGTACTTACTGTGACTGGAGTTTCCAGCTCAAGCAATGATGCAGTGATGTAGGCAGTCATGGTTACATTATCATTTACTCCACCCTGTAACGCATGACAGAGAAACAAAGAAAAGCTCTAATTAATAATCATTAGAGCAACGACCTACAAAAGACCTTGACACACTGACTATACACTGTGCACGTTAGGCAATTAATTGCAAACCTTCATTCCATTGTGGAACAGTCTGCCCTGTTGCATAAAACAGCCATCTGGACCCTGTTTGCTTATCAACCAATCCTTTGCACTCTGAATAACATGTGGATCAATATATATGTATTTCTGTGCTTTGCCAAAAGACCTCACCACAAAAGATGTCAACCTGGAGGTGTGAAAGCAAGGAAATCTGAAGTTAGCAACACGTTTTCAAATCGTTACCATTTGTTTTGCAAAATGGTATATAAATCTGTGACTCAAGATAAAATTAGGACAAGATACTCACCATGTGTTACCATCACCATAACCAAATGTGCTGTATGCGCCATCAGGATGTCTGTAGTTCAGTTGTCTCTGATATCCTGTTAAGTTTGACCAATAACATGGGCCATTTTAGAAAGACAAATTTGTCAGCCTGATGTTCTTGAATAGAATGTGAATTAATGTGCTTAAAGACTACCTGTAGTAATATAAAGACAGTTTAATATGAATTTGTTTCTTACCACTCTTCAGGAAGCCTGTGGCTCTCTCTCTGATTTCTGCAGTGAGCTGCTCTGTGTTCTCCAGATACTGTAGAACGTAAATATTGGGAGAAAGAACAGCAATGTTTTGTTCTCCACATCCGTATGGCATCTGTAATAATCCATGAAGATTCTGCAGTGCACGACCCAATATGTCTCCTACAAGAAACAAGCAAAATATCACTCATACCTCTGCAAAATAAAGTTTTGGTTAGACAAAGCGAATTAACCAGTTACACGAATTTCATCCCATTTTCCACCTCATTCAAAGTTACATTTACATCAAAATCAGTCGCAGTTTCACATTTAAGCAAAGCTTACCAAGGACTGAGACGGAACATCTGGCCGATCCCCTTATCACATTTACTGGAAGTGTCAGCATCACCTCTTCTGAAATTCTCCTTCCTATCAAACAATACAGCAGTCCAAACATAACTGATGAGCACAAAGAACAGGCTGAGATCTTAGAAGTGGCCACTAGTAAAAAATGTTTCTAGTCAAAACGTGCAGACAAACCCCGTGGACACAATAACCAACTGTAAGTCTTTGTCCTTTCAACTCCTTCAGCCTTAAATAAAAACAAAGGACACATTACTTACAAAAACATTTAGTTCCACTGGTAAAACATCTTAAGTTCATTAAAAGTGTGCTGACCAATACACGTAGACTTCGAGTGACTATGTCAACGCGTCCTCTCTCTGGCACACTAACAACTTCATTGTCACACACCACCTGAGAAACTGTCTGCGCACTGACAGTCACATTCACAACTCCTGTGATGCAATGACAAAATTAATGTCTTTTTTTTTAATAAACAGAAGAACAAATGAGAGCTACTCAGCTGACCAAGAACAATTGGAGTCAGAACCCATGCAAATGTCTTTCTCCCATTGGCACATAGACATGAATACAGAGATCCAAGTGAGGGTCTGAGAGTGAAGTCTGAGGAAGCAGCTGGAGTTACTTTAACCTGTTCATGAAAGATGGAGGATTAGTTCAGATTTAATGACAGAAATATGACCAGATGGATTGAGAAATCTCACCATGATACACTTGGAAAGATAATTGAAGACAGTGGCCTTCAGCTCAAAGATCTCCCCACGGATGATGGAGTAAGGCAGAGAGAGCTCCAGGAAGAAGGGCTGGAAAACTGTCAGCTGAGCAGGAGGAGCCAGACCCAAACCTTTAGAGGACAGACAGAAGGCCTCTGTCTCCCAGGTGGTGATGGTGTCAGGAACCTTCACAGGAAGCTGTGTTGATCCAGAGTCCCTGTGAAGGTAGATCACTTAACTTTTCTAAAAGAATCAGGGATTTCTAAACATTTAGGTTCATCATCAGAAACTTAATCCAGAGTGTTTGCATTGCACAGTGAGAATTTTATTCTGTCTGATCTTTAATAGCTGTTGCCTTTTACAGTCATTTTGACAATATGCTTTACTAACCCCACTTCAGCAAGTTGCCAGATCCATGTTTCTGGGAAGACAGTTCGAACAGTCACCTCAAAAGGGGAATTGACTTCAACCAAGTTGCCACCTTCTACTAGTGGTGCAGCCATCGCAAGGACCCCAGGTTGGCGCTGAAAATACCGTACTTAAAGCACAGAAGAGAGTGATAAACATGCATAATCAAACATTTGAATTCAAGTACAAAAACCAGTCACTGTATACTTCCTAAGCCACTGTCATAACTGAACACAAACTGTTTCATGGCTAAAATGCACAAATCATGAAATTTTCATTTTAAACTGAATATCTTAACGTTTAAGTAGCAATGCATTATTGCAATAATGGGGTTCAATAATTTAAAAGATTCTGTATAGAAGCATAAACATACCATCATAAAAATTGCGATAGTAACTCTGGCCTCTGTATGTTAGACACTGAGGTTCTCTTACAGGCAGATTTGTAGCCATCTTCAAGCCCACAGCCTGTCAAACAGCAACCAAGTGCAGTAAGTCCAGTACAAGTCAGATGTCATGCAGACCTAAACTAAATATTCAATTACAGCACTAAAATGACAAAACAAAACCAAAGAGACGATCCTTTACAAGCATGTTACCTTTAAGCTCTCATAGGCACTATCTGTTGCTACAGCTCGACGAGGTCTCACAGGCAAACACTCTTGCTCATCTTCAACATCATATGGATAATCCGATACTGACTGCACTGGCAGCAGGCCAAAGATCTGCAATGTCAAAAACAAGAGTCATAATGAAGTCAGATGAAGAATAGCATGTTAACGGTTCAAACATGATCTGTGCAACTCCTGAACTGAATTTAAAGGAGGGGTGTACACGGCCACCTTTTCTGTATTCAGACGTTCCCCTGGTTTCATGATCAGAACACTCTGATCTACAGCACTGAGGCCACACAGTGAACCAGGCTGAGCTGACAGCTGTAGAGTGTTTCCTTCACCTGGAACTGCTGTAGCAGGAGAAAACTGCAGAGATACCTGTGACAACAACAGCAACAGTGAGCAGGATAGAGTATTATATAATAAATCATGCACGCATGCACACAAAAATACCTTGTTTTGGAAACACTTCTCAATGTCAAAGTTGGCACTACCAGCAACTACATTGTCACTGGGCAGAACACAGTATGTTAGAATCTGCACTGCTGGTGCCAGATCTGCTCCAACAGACAGTTTGAATGACACTGTGCCACTTGCTGCTCCATTAGAAGTCTTCACATCAACCTTCTCATATCCATGATGAACAATCACTCCTCTGGACAAGACCTGATACAGACACACAAGACATACTGTTAATAACTGACTGGAGCAGTCAAAAGTACTGGGTTCGGTACCATTTTGTACTCACCATATAGATGACATCAGTGTTATATTTCCCAGCAGTCTCTCCAACAAAAAAATACTTAATGGTCACTGTAAACCAGGTGCCACACTTTATTGGTTGCTCATTTTTCTCTATAGTCAGTTCACTAAATGTTGGGGTATATGATGTGGCAGGTTGGAGAAGTCGAACAGTTTTCTCATCAGCAGAGAAGTATGGAGTTTTATAGGCATAACGCACTTCTGAGGTTACACTTGCCTGGAAAACAATGAAAGGATATTTTTTCCTCCTGCAAAGTGTTAACATTCACAGAGTCCTCAACTCAAATCCTACCATCAAATTAAGATCACTGTTAGGAAGTCCAGCTGTATTGAGAGAGAAAGCAGCCAGTCCATTATTGTCTGTTGTGAGATTCTGGAGCACTTTTGAGGCCCAACTTTGACCTTCTAACAGATAGACCACTTTGTTATAAATAGGCGTTCCATTGAAATGAGCAACTTTGATCTATGAAGGGAAAAAACAAAAGTATTTAATACAGTACAAGCTTTTCTGAAGCCATGCCTGTAAAATTTTAAAACAAAATAGTAACGTTTTACTTGCCTTTCCTTCTATAATTGATCCATGTTCAAATAATTCAGGCAGGACAGCAAATGTGACTTTTCCAATTTCGTAAGTCAGGGATACAGTTTCAGATTTGGTCATGACTATGTCTGGAGGAAAACAGCATCAGGACCAGCTTAAGGAACATAGATGGATGCAGCTCAACATACAAAAAAAAAAAAAAGCTACTGAATTCTTAGAAAAGCATGTAAATACAACAAGCTCACCGGTTCCCTCCTCTGTGAAATTTGCTTTTACTACGAGAGAATCTTGCAGATTATTCTCAAATTTGAAGTTCAAAAAGGCTGATGTGTTGAAGGAATAGGAGGCACATCCAGTTTTATTCATCTAAGAGAAAAATACGGAGTCTACTGTAGTTTCTTTGCATGACAAAAGAAACTAACTGTCTGCAATACAATACAATGTCACACCTCAGTGGTTTTGTTCAAACAGGGACGAATTATACCAGGAACAGAAATGTATTCAAACAGATCACGGCATACTTCCATCCATGCTTTACCAGGGACAGGCTGGCCGTATGTGTACCTGGGAATTAGTACAAACAAAGTTAAAGAACATACGACAGCAAAAGAATCGTAAGGTGTAAAAAGCATTCAGCATCACTCACTTCCCACAAACTTCAATTTTCAGTTCCTCTTCACCAACGCTGTGTGTCTGTGCTGCTTTTACACTGACATCAAACTTGGGCAGAACTAGTAAACGGCATCAAGTCAGAAGAAAATCCTCCAAACAAGTCTCTGAATGCATCTCCAAGGTTTGCACATTTACTTACCATACTTCTTGACTTCAAAATTATGCATGATCATTCTGTCACCAATGTAAGCTCTCAATCTATACATTCCTTGACGGGCTTCTGGGTTTAACTCATGAGAAAGCTGTAGTATCCACCTTGTTGAGGAAATATTTGTCCACTGACCAATCCTGTTATCCTGACTGTCCTGTTAAGATACAATTTAGAATATTTAAAAATAATAAAAACAGGAAAATCACAAAACCAATGTTGTATGTGTATGGAACGGTTTCTTACCTCCACCACTACCATATTATACTGCAAAAAAGGGAAAATTGTTTAAACCGTTAACTAAGTCACAAACTCATTATCTATTATGGGGAACTAAAAGCCAGTTTATGAAAATGGTTGCGTACTGAAACATTTCTGGTCTACAATTTACATTCATTGGTATACCAATGCATCGAAAAGGAGAAAACCATTCCACTTAAAATATCTGTAGCACTCGTAAGCTTTACTAACTGAATTATTAAATATCAGAAAAGACCTTACCATCTGATCAAGAGGCACAAAACTGGTATTCATGGTAACAACTCTGAAATACACTGCAAAATAAGACAGAGATAAAGACGGGTCCAAATGTCTGATTATATCTGACATTTTACACATTCACTACATGACAAGTATAAAACTATGAATAACTCACCTGTTTGTCCTGGAGTATAGATGGGTTTATCTGTCTGTATGAAGGTTAATGGGTAGTAAGGCCTGAACATCACTTTTCTCTCCTCAGCCATGTTGAAAAGCTTTCCCTGAACTTCTGCCTTAACTTTCTGCACCGATTCAGCTTTTACAAGAGGCGTCTGTTGAGAAACATTTTGCTTCATCATCCCTCTTAACCAAACCATTCAATGACATGCATGTTAATGCAGGTTTTGATGTCAGACCTGGAAGTTGAAACAGCGATGAAACTCTTGCTCTGATTTCTCCTGTAGCAGTAATGTGCTCTGGTTACCATCAACAACATAAATGTTCATTACAAGGCTTTCATTGGGCTTCAAGAGACTTGCACACAGTTTGGCTTCAGATCCTGACTGGATCACTGCAGGAAACGTCACCATGAAATAGCTGTCGAGACGATTTGGAGAAATAATGAAGTTGAATAAGTTAAAGTCATCCGATCATAGCCGAGACTGAACAGTCACGATCTGCACCAACGTCACCTCATCATGGCCCGAAACACGGTCACGTTGTAATGTTTTCATTGTAATTGAAATGGTTAAATAAGTGAGAATGACTTAAAATTACAGAAACATACAGACAATTAAACTAACTTACGGCCCCGAGCTTTCTCCATTAACACAGCAGATGAGAATTGTTAAAACAAACAATTCTTTCCCAAGTATATACTTGACGTCCATTTTTAAGTCAGCAGCAGATATTCATCCTCCTGTCGGAAAGACACAACCAGTGAAACATCTGCGAAACATTTTCATAAAACTAGTTATCGTGATGCATCACAAAACAACTACTCATCACAACTCAGTTACAAGCCTGCCTGTGTGCTTCCTCCCAAACAAACGAAGAATTCATTCACATTCAGATTCACATTCACATTCATTTATCGAGCTCCATACAGGTGGATTGAATTGGGGATTCATTTGGCCTACGACATTCAGAGGTGAACCCAAAATATTGCCTATACAGTGTGTTATACCTTATTATTAATTATTGTATTTATATAGTATTTTTTGCATAATGTTGATATTGATATATATATATATGCATTTTCTTTAATAATGTCGAACGATTAAAATTGGCATAAGGGTAGGGGCGGAGCCTGGACTTTTTCATAGGGGTGGCATTTAGTCTGGGGTAGCACAGAAAACATTATACAAAGGTGCAATCTTAAAATCTTAGTGTTTTAGATGGCCCAAAATACTACAATTACACATTAATTAAAAGATCACCAAATAATTTAACATTACAATAATTAATACGTTATTAATTATCTAGCCTCATCTTGTTGCAAAGTATTTAATGAAATAAAACTTATGATTTCTGGTTTTAAAGTACATTTGTATATTTTTCAAAGCCACACAAACTATTTTTAAAGGACCCCAAAAGCAGCAATTATGTACCGAGTTTAATTTATTTTAAGCACATGAAGAAAACTTAAGCACACTGAGAATGTTTTTAAATATGTTTATTAAGTATTATTTGACAATTATGTAGTCAACTATGTTTGATGATGTTACAAATATACAGTTTCCTCAGTAACTGTTCCTGTAGCTCAACTGGTAGAGCGGGAGCAGCGCAAAAGTTGTGGGTTTGAATCCCAGAAAACACATGTACTTATAAAAATGTGTGTTGAATGTATTGTAAGGTGCTTTGGATAAAAGCATCTACCAAATGCCTAAATAAGAATACCAGTAACAGCAATGTTTTGGCCTTTGGACAGTTTTTATTTCACTTTGCCATAATCATCCTTTTAAAAACTGAGCATATGCAAATGTACACATATGTACATATATGCAAGAAGGACGCGGAATGTATTCCATTTACCATCATTCTTAAAGAAATGAAAGTATAAAACAGCAGTCTGTATTGTTTTAGCATTTTATTTAGCTGCAGTGCTGAAGCAGGACATCTCACCCACAGTGGAAGGAGTATTCTGTCTCCACCTGATCACCTGAAGGAAAATATTTACACCATGAATTAACCACCAACCATCAGGTTAATGGCATTTAAGGCAAGTGTTCCCTGCCTAAAACACCTTGTTTAACAGGAAATTTCAGTCATTTTACAATAAAATGTGTCAAATGTCAGTATCTCCAAAACAAATTGTTAAACAGGGAACCTTTAATATTACTAACAGAGCATACTCTATTAATAGAGTATATTTAAAACATGGCACGTCTTTAATGTAAGTTTAAAAGTGATGTAAAACATAAATGAAAAAGAAATAAACAAAAAATAAATCATGAAAATGGTCTTTAAACTCTTACTTGTTTGGTAATAATCATAGACTCTGATCACAGCTGGCCTGAGGTTCTTCACTGGAAGTACCCGTTTCATTTGCATCTTGTAAGTCAAAGGCAATGTTTTTGGAACCTGAAGGAAGCAGGTACACACAGGCATAACCATGATGATTATTGTAAAATACCTAAATTAAATAAAGGCTCATCAAAACATTTTGCTGTTCTCTCACCTGTTTCAAATAAACTATGACATGATCATCTTTAGAATCGACCTGCTCTGGACCATTTAAAGTTGCTTCAGTAAGCTGAAGGGAAAATGAAAAAACAGTGGTTCTGTTTATTTCCTCTTGATAAAGGTGCTGCTGTATGTGTTAAGACATCAGACCTCATGAAAATATAATGTGTAACCACTTTTTACACACCATTGAGGTATCAGCCGTAAATCCTGATAAGAGTTTAATATCCACAATGACCATGTTAGTCGTCTCCAGTGGACCATTATACCTTGGAAAGAGTATATTTAAAAGGTTAGTTTAATAACAGGAACACATGTAAGTGTGAGAAACAACAGTCCAATACTAAACTGAAGGTGTAATAAAGCCCAAGTTGACTGTATGAATTCAAATCTGTCCTTACTTGACAGTAAAGTTCAAAATAAGATTTTGTCCGAACGATTTTTTGCAATCTGCCTCAACCTTAGTATCAATGCTCAGTGTTTTAGCTTCACTAGGGGTGGGGATGTTGTAGAACAGAGCCATCTGTGAGAGTAAAGAATCATAACAAAAAACAACCCAAACTATTTATAAATACTACTGGTATTTAGTTGTACAATTAACCATCAAAATGACAAGGACTTTTATTGAACCAATTAATGACCTGCACAGACACACAGGTCGAGCCCTTCACTTCAATACTGTATTTGCCTGGAACATTCATCAGCTTCTTCTCCTGATACAGTAACTTGTTGTCCTGATTGACATCAAAGTGGTGAGTGTCTTCTGCTGACTGAACCGTCACTGTGCTGGAACCATCAGGGCTGAACACTTTGGTGGCGTACAAAGACAAAGCCTGAAGAGCCACAACTGTGTCCTGATAACATCATAGAATCATTATTACAACATGGCAATGCGTTGTGGGTAAAATAAATACTAGTGTGTTCACTGTTACTTCTTGTTCATTGTAGTAGTTGGAGGCACCTGTGTGGAGGAGAATCCTCCATAGGCGTTCTGCTGCTTCACAAGCCAGCTGACGATCCTGTTAGCATAACCCAGATCAGCTGTACTGACTGAATCTGCAGTGAGAACAGCTAGCAGAACATATGAGCTGATCTCCACTGACAGAGAACCAGAATCATCAGATTTGCTCTGAGACCAGTGCAGGAGACCTCCTATAGAACATATGAACCAAAGACACGAGAAAATTCAGCTAACATATGAATCACATCGCTTCACACAGATGCATATTGTCACTAGTCATGTTAAAAATGTCACTTATTTATAACAGAAGAACAGAATTATCTTTACCATCTGAAATAGCAACAGTGTCCAGCTCCTTTAAAAGCTCCTGTCGGGTGTCCGTGTCTCTCGCCAGACTGAAAGTGTAGGCAAGCAGCGCAGTGCTGTAAGTGTTTGCAAGATTCCCAATGACAGACCTCAAGCAGGACAAACCTTGAGTGACTACAGGATCCTGTAACACAAACAGAGAAATGGCAGGTGAGAGGGAGTGTCATTCTTCTAACAGTTTATACTATGATCTCTGTAGATGTACTTACTGTGACTGGAGTTTCCAGCTCAAGCAATGATGCAGTGATGTAGGCAGTCATGGTAACATTATCATTTACTCCACCCTGTAGAGACACAGATGTAGGTAAAGCAAAAGACTGTACTAAATTAATAATTAAAATCTTTTCAAAGAAATAATGTTTAATAATCAATCGCACACCTTCATTCTGTTATTAAACAATGTTCCCTGTTGAATAAAACAGCCATCTGAGCTCCGCCCGCTTATCAACCAATCCTTTGCACTCTGAATAACATGTGGATCAATGTACATGTATTTCTGTGCCTTTCCAAAAGACCTCAGCACAAAAGATGTCAACCTGGAGTATTCATTAAGAAAATGTCATTAGTTAAATAAGGACTTTTATTCTAAAGCTCTATCCTTGATTGAATTAGAAAAAAAAAATTTCAAAATTGTAATTACTGTAAACATTGACATAATTTTTTACTTACAAGTGAAATTTAAATATTTACCATGTATTCTCTTCACCACTGCCAAATGTGCTGTATGCACCACTGTCATGTCTGTAGTTCAGCTGTCTCTGATATCCTGTTTAGTTTGATATTAATTAGCACCTGAACAGTTTGTTTGGGTTGATGAAAAGTGTCTTATTATCACTACATTTTATTGACGCATTAAGGAGCTAGCCAAATATAACAAATAAATTAGAATCAAACAGGCTCTGTGTTACAGGTGATCTGTAAGTACATTACCACTCTTCAGGAAGCCTGTGGCTCTCTCTCTGATTTCTGCAGTGAGCTGCTTTGTGTTCTCCAGATACTGTAGAATGTAAATATTGGGAGAAAGAACAGCCATGTTTTGTTCTCCACATCCGTACGGCATCTGTAATAATCCATGAAGGTTCTGCAGTGCACGACCCAGTATGTCTCCTACAATGTAGAGAGTTTATTGTTTTATTTTAAGTCAATGACTTAAATATAACTCCTCATTTCTGTTTGTGTATCTACAGTAAATGTTACCAATGACTGAAACAGACGATCTGGCTGATCCCTCTATCACGTCTTTAGGAAGACTTAGATCCAGCTCTTCTGACAGACTGTTGCCTGTAATCCAGATAAAAAAGATGTCAGTTATCAGCTAAATAATATTATTAATTTATGTTTATTGCCTGTACTGTCAAGATTTTCAACGCATTAAATCGTAACAAACCCTTTGGACACAGTAACCAGCTGTGGGTTTCTGTCTTTTCAGTTCCTTCTGCCTACACCATAAAATAATACAACAATATTATAAATAATACAACAAGTTAATATAAAGCAATGTTAGCATCACAGGTCAGTTACAGTGTGTGTGAGGTGTTGGAGGGGAGCTGACCTGTACAAGGAGACTTCGAGTAACTATGTCAATGCGTCCTCTCTCTGGCACACTCACAATCTCATTGTCACACACAGTCTGGGACTGTTCTGCCTCTGCACTCACTGTAATATTCAACACTCCTACAATACAGAAAACGTTGAAGAACTTAATACTAGAAAGGTATTGAAACCTTGACAAATTTAAGACATTTATTCTGAGTATATCTGAAACTAACCGAGAACAGAAGGTGTGAGAATCCATTTAAAGGTTTTTCTTCCATTAGCACATAGACAGGATGAATACTGATCATCAGAGGAGGCTTTAAGAGTGAAGTCTGAAGAAGCAGCTGGAGTTACTTTAACCTGTTCATAAAAGATGGAGGATTAGTTCAGATTTAATATGATAGACATGTGACAAGATGGATTAAGAAATCTCACCATGATACACTTGGACAGATAGTTGAAGACAGTGGCCTTCAGCTCAAAGATCTCCCCACGAATGATGGAGTAAGGTAGAGAGAGCTCCAGGAAGAAGGGCTGGAAAACTGTCAGCTGAGCAGGAGGAGCCAGACCCAAACCTTTAGAGGACAGACAGAAAGCCTCCGTCTCCCAGGTGGTGATGGTGTCAGGAACCTTCACAGGAACCTGTGTTGATCCAGATTCCCTGTGGTGGAATCACTACAATATTCATGTCTGACTCTGACATAAAGGTAAATTCAGCTGAAGGTATAACGTTCCAGAAACCAAATTAAGGTTGTTTTTTGTTTTCCATTGTAAGGCTGTATCACTAACCCCACTTCAGCAAGTTGCCAAATCCATGTTTCTGGAAAGACAGTCCGTACTGTCCGAACTTGGCCGTTGCCAGAATAAGAACTTCCCACCATTGTATCTGTATAATACATGGCACCACCTGAAAAAGTGGACAATTTGTAAAGAAACCATTTTATGAATGGCATACACATATATCATAAATATTTTTAATAGCTTTTAATTTGTAACCCCCACACACAATTTTCCTTTTCTTCTTCCCTATATTGGACAATACATCAATTAATATAGTATACCACCAAATGCTAATCTGGTTTGATAACAGAACATGTATAAGAAATATGTAAAAAAAAAAAGAAAGAAAAAAAGTATATGTTCTTTATATGTTCATATCATTATAGTTACCCCGACCCTCAATAATGATGCCACCTGGACCTTTATTTCTATTTCCTATTTAAGTTAGGCTTTTCTATTCATTGAAATTGTTGCTCTTCTTAATACATTCATTCACTAACAGGTACATATATAACAATGATAACAAATGTACCTATGGGAGTGTATCTGTGATAAGTCAAGCCCCTGTATATCAGACACTGAAGTTCTCGCACTGCCAAATTTGTTGCCATCTTCAAACCCACATTCTGTAAAACAGCAATAATAGAAAAATGTAAATAAAATACATTTTGTACATTTTAATAACAGTTTTAGTAACAATCACTATTTTCTATACCATGTCATTTAATATACTGCTGTGTGTATTAATTAATTTATTAAGCTAGCCAATCATCATCAAACACATCATCACTCATATGACTCCCTTTGTTATCTTTTTTTAAAATATAATTTTGGCCTTTACTTTTGACCTTAACTGTAATTCTGACAGTACATTAGAGAGTTGACAGGAAATGATGAGATAAAAGAGAAGGGAACAGGAGCCAAGGAAGGACCACAAACTAAGACCCTAACTAAGACCCTTGTTAATTTTAAGGATTCATAGACATGGTCTGTTTCTATAGCTCAACGGTGTCTCATATGCAAACACAGTTGCTCGTCTTCTACATCGTAAGGATATTGTGGTGCTGATTGCACTGGTAAAAAGGTCAAAGATCTGTGATGGGACCACAATCACTTATTAGAAGTGTTTTCATAACATATTATTTCTTAACACACAAAAAACTGAATAAGCACACACACACACACACACACACACACACACACACAGAAGTGGGCAGCACACTACTGCGCCCGGGGAGAAATCAGGGGTTAGGTGCCTTGGAATCGAACCAGCAACCTTCTGATCGCAAGCCTGACTCACTTACCAGTAGGCCACAAGTGCTGTAATGAAAATTTAGTTACAGCACTAAAATGACAAATAAAACAAAACCAGAGACAATCATTCACAAGCATGCTACCTTTAAGCTCTCATAGGTACTATCTGTTGCTACAGCTCGACGAGGTCTCACAGGCAAACACTCTTGCTCATCTTCAACATTATATGGATAATCCGATACTGACTGCACTGGCAGCAGGCCAAAGATCTGCAATGTCAAAAACAAACGAGTCATAATGAAGTCAGATGAAGAATAGCATGTTAACGGTTCAAACATGATCTGTGCAACTCCTGAACTGAATTTAAAGGAGGGGTGTACACGGCCACCTTTTCTGTATTCAGACGTTCCCCTGGTTTCATGATCAGAACACTCTGATCTACAGCACTGAGGCCACACAGTGAACCAGGCTGAGCTGACAGCTGTAGAGTGTTTCCTTCACCTGGAACTGCTGTAGCAGGAGAAAACTGCAGAGATACCTGTGACAACAACAGCAACAGTGAGTAGGATAGAGTATTATATAATAAATCATGCACGCATGCACACAAAAATACCTTGTTTTGGAAACACTTCTCAATGTTAAATTTGGCGCTACCAGCAACTACACTGTCACTGGGCAGAACACAGTATGTTAGAATCTGCACTGCTGGTGCCAGATCTACTCCAACAAACAGTTTGAATGACACTGTGCCACTTGCTGCTCCATTAGAAGACTTTACTTCAACCTTCTCATATCCATGATGAACTATCACTCCTCTAGACAAGACCTGATATAGACACACAACACACTGTTAACAAACTGACCAGAACAGCCAATCAATACACTGTTAAACAAATCACAATAGAAATTTCAGTGTTAATGAATATGTATTTGTACTCACCATATAAACAATGTCAGTGTTGAAGTCCTCAATAGTTTCTCCAATAAAATAATACTTAATGGTTACTGTAAACTCAGCATTACACTTTAATGGTTCTTGAAGATCTTCTATAGTCAGTTCACTTAATGATGGGGTATGTGGAGTGGCAGGCTTGAAAATCGAAACTTGTTTTTCACCTGTAGAGAAGTGAGGCTTGCCATAGATATAATGTTCCCTTGGATCTGCACTTGCCTGGAGAATAATAAACAAGAAATTACAATCATGCAATATGAATACATTAAAGAACAAAAGAAAACTGAATTAACATAAACTATCATACCATCAGATTAATATCTCTTTTAGGCAGACTAGAAGTATTTAGTGAGAAGGCAGCAAGTCCGTTGCTGTCTGTTGTGAGATTTAACAGCAGATTTGAGGACCAGCTTTCACCCTCCAATAGATAAACTTGTTTGTTAGGAACTGGTGTTTCTTTGAAATCCGTAACTTTGATCTGTTAAACAAGCAAATACAAAAGCAAGATTAAGTTACTGTGTACATATTATTAAATCTGATTAATAATAATCTGACTAAATCTGATTTTAAACTTACTTTTCCTTCTATAACTGATCCATGTTCAAAGGTTTTAGGTAAATCTGTAATAGTGACTTTGCCAATTTCATCAGTGAAAGATACAGTTTCAGTTTTGGTCATGGTGATCTCTGTTAAATACAGAGAGATGGTTAATATGTACTTAACATTTTAATTGTAAATAAAGCACAGTAATACAAACATTATTAGTATTGTCCACCATCCAATCACAGCTCACCTGTTTCATCCTCTGTTACTTGCACTTTTATATCTAGAAAACTTTGCAGATAATCCGTCATTGTAAAGTTTGCAAAGGCAGATGCATTAAATGAATGGACAGCACAGCCCTTCTCTTTCATCTAGTGGAAATAAATGAACGGGTGGCTAGATGGTGGTAATACGTCACATGCCATTTCTTAAACTGCATACAAAATAACATACACACCTCTGTGGTTTCAGTAAAACAGACTGAAACAATGTCACTTCTAGAGCTGTAAAATGTTGGATTACGACACACTTTTATCGATGATTTTCCAAAGACAGGCTGTCCATAGGTGTATCTGTAAAAAAAATACAACCGATAGAACTGATACAAAAATATCATATTTTTAAATGCAGGAAATAAAAGAGATGGCTCACTTTCCACAAACTTCAATTGTCACTTCCTGATTGGCCACACTCGCTTTCTCTGGTGCTTTAACGGTAACTTCAAATTTAGGCAGAACTGAGAGGGCAGCAATTAGAGTTAATCAGATTACCATGGCTGTTCATTAATGTCTCACTACAGTTGTTATTGTAACTTACCGTATTTTTTCACCTCGAAATAATGTGTAATCTCTCTGTATTCAATGTGAGCCTCCAATGTGTATGTGCCTTGGCGAGCTTCTGGGTTTAAGTCATAAGAACGCTGCAGTATCCACTGTGTTGAGGAAATATTTGTCCATTGACCAATTCTGTTACCCTGACTGTCCTGTTAAACACCAAAGACAATGCAGATATTTTGTGCTAGACAGCTACAGTTGTTTTCACCAGAAACCTTTTATTCAAAGCACAATAATTGCAAATACAACAGATAATTATTACAGATAACAGATAGTAAGTGTTAATAAGATTTAAAGATCCCAAGAAGTTAAATCTGGAGTTTTTGTATGCTTGTGTTTTCAAAAAACAGGGAGGTGGAGCCGGAACACAGTGACAGTGTGTTAAACCATTTTGTAGGGTTTCTGACTGTTTTTGGTTGTTGTGAATGACTGAGGCGTTTATGATCTTACCATAAGCAGCACTGTACTGTACTGTAAAAAGAAAAACAATAATTAAACTATTTGATTTATCAAATTGATTTAAAACTATTGAACAAAATATTTTATTTTAAAAGTGATTCAGAATGTCATTGTCAGTTGTTATTTACAGAATGTGTGTTTTGCATTATATAGATGATTTACAGGTCATGTCATCACAAACACATGAAAACACACACACATATATATGTATAGTATTTATATAACATTATAAAACACCAGACCTGTTGTTCTATGGGTACAAAATTTGTATCCATGGTAACAATTCTGAAATTCACTGTGAAAACAGGAATGGGGATTAATAACGTGGTTTAATCAGATAGATTTTAGCTTTCATAGATTGTTACTCATTGTTGCTATTGAATCGTAAAACTTTCAAATATTGTATTTACGTTATACCGGCCCTTCAAAACTCTAAATGCAAGTTTACTTGCCTCTGTGTGTTTTTTAAAATGGCATTTACGTCACAACAAATTCAGTCCTTTCTTTTGAACTTTCTTTTTGATGTCTTGTTCTGTGTTGAAATGTACTGTGTAAATGTACCTTTCATGTGCATCATTTAAAAAAAAAAATACATACAACCTTGTAAAGTCTTGCTGAATGAGCTTATGATTTATTAATTGTTTTCTTTATACATTATTCTTATTTATAGACTCACGGCTAATGCACAAGGCAGATTTCTGCTTGAATTATGCAGTACATATATAGATTACAACCAAGCTGTTGGTAATGATTCAAAGAACAGACCGGTATCCTCATTTCCTTTTAAAACTTATCTCTGCTCATTCTTGCCCTATCAGTCCCTCCAAATGTCTTTCTCTTATTTACAGGTTTTTGCAACAGTTGCTATTGTCTTAATATTAAGTTGAGCAATATACGCACCATAATTAAATTAAAGGTTTGTCAGCAATGGGATGTATATTTAACTCAATACTGCACTGCTGCACTACTGTACAAAGCTGTTGTGGCAATGCACATATTTACCAAAAATACTAGCTTTAACCTTTAAACAATTCACCTGTTTGTCCTGGATTATAGATGGGTTTATCAGTCTGGATAAAGGTCAGGGGATGGTAATGTCTAAACATGACTTTTCTCTCTTCAATCATCTCAAAAGACTCCCCCTTAATTTCCACCTTTATTTTCTGCACTGATTCTTCCTTTACAAGTGGAGCCTGATGAGAAATAAATACTCAGTTTTTACAGCTTGTTCAAACACACCATCCACATTATTATCATAAAGAGGTCAGACCTGGAAGTTGAAACAGCGATGAAACTCTTGCTCTGATTTCTCCTGCAGCAGTAATGTGCTCTGGTTACCATCAACAACATAAACGTTCATTACAAGGCTTTCATTGGGCTTCAAGAGACTTGCACACAGTTTGGCTTCAGATCCTGACTGGATTACTGCAGGAAACGTCACCATAAAAGAACTGGCAAGAGATGATCATTATAATGATATAAAAGCTGTATACAATTTCTACAGTTTTAAAATGTGTAAACCATTAGCATTAACTTGACAGCAAAACCTTAAAAATAAAAACAATCACAACATTGATCAACAATGTTCTTCAAAGTATTCAAATTGACTTACGGTCCTGATGTTTCTCCATTCACAGAGATGGACAAAAAGAGCAGCAGAAGCATTTTCCAAAAACAACCAGCATTAGGAGCCATGATGACGACCAATCATCCAGGTCATGCGGTGAGTTTGGACTGTGTTTTAAACAGACTCTTGTGCTAAAGGAGGTCCTTCAAAACATTTGTATTGATCACTGGTTTAATGATTTAACTTTGCAGGCGATTCAGTATGATAATGTGCTAAAGTAGCCTGTTAATGCCTAAAATGCTAAAGAAATGTGTTACTTTGGAACAGAAAATAGAAATATTACTCTTGTATGTAGTAAAATATATGGGACAGTTAATTTATGAGGAATAGTTATACAAACTGCAATAAAATGAATACTCTTCCACTATATTCAGTTTAAAGTGAATAGGGTTTTCAATCTATCTAGTTTTCAATCTTCCGCTTAACAGCTCAAGCATGCAAGATGCAAATATGCTGCCATTATACTATAGAAAAAAAACACTATGGTTTAGTAAACACAGATTCTTTGTTGTCAATATTTTTATAAATAGTGAAAGAAAGAAAGTAGCAAAGAATTTTAGGACATTAAAATATGCACATCCTTTTAACAAGCTATTTACTATACACACACACACACATACACACATAAATAAAAGAGGCCAATGACCTCTTTAATCAAAACTGTTTGTTTAAAACAAACAGTTTTAAACAAACACAAAACAAAACCACTGACCCATTTGAGGGTCAAGCTCAGTATGAGTGGGAGAGTTACTGTAAATTGGTGTTTACTGTTGACCGCTTGAACTATTGTGTAACAGTTTAATAAAAAAAAAGAAACATCCCTACCTGAAACTCTATACCAAGATATTCCCCAAAGACAATAACAGAATACCAACCTAGCCAGCTTTAAATGTAATAAAATCACAGCCCAAAACAATCGCTCGTAATTGCAAACATTTGGGTGTAATTTTAATTTACTCGTGCGTAATTTAAAACTATTGTATGCAGTTCTGTTTTTGTCAGAGTTGGATTACAAAATGTACGACTATGACAGTTCACAGACACAACGCTTGTTTTCACAACTCGCGAAATACGTCATCACGGTCACAGGCATTACTATCCGAGGGGAGCGCTCACTCATCGTCTCAGGTAAGTTTTTTTTCTTCTTCAAATTCGTACATTTATAAGAGTTAGTTATCAGTAATAACAGAGAGAATTTTGTCTAAGTAATAAATGTAAACACTTAAAATTGCTCATTCTTTTATGTAGGCCTATCTCATCGCGCTACAGGCTGCAGTGACGACCTACATGTACTCCGAGAGCTAATCTGATCAACTATAGTTAAGCTATTTCTGTAGTATTACTTCTCTCTGTTATTAGTGATGTGTCCGAATTTGGAGAAAAAAAACTTGAGACAATGAGTGCGCGCTTGGCTTCTGATGCGCCATTTTGGCGCCAGTGGTTTAAAACTATGGCAGGGCGCATGCGCACTTCGTCGAATCGATTCATCTTCCCTCGAATAGTAATGCCTGTGATCTTGATGACGTATTTTTGACGGTGGTTTCACACGCCACACTAAGCAGAATTATATACAATAGTTTAAACTTACGCACGAGTAAATTAAAATGACACACAAATGTTTAGAATTACGTACGATTATTTTTGACAGTGATTTTATTCCATAGGTTTTCATCTAATTCAGTATGTGCTGTCAGAGTACACGATTCGCATACTATATAGTAAGAAAGTTGGCATATTTGAAAGCAGCACCAGACCTGCGAGGCATCAGCCACTGACAGCAAAATGATTTCACAGGTTTGACACAGTAAGATTGAAAAATTCAATTTTATTAAAGATAGGTATGATGTCTTGTGATTTGGTCAGGTTGTAAGGGTTAGACATCAAACTCAGATGACATAAAAATGTAGGTTTAGGGGGTTTATTGAAATTTGGGCTCATGTGTTGTGTGAGACATGTTACACCAAAAACCACAACCTTTTAAACTCCAGAATAAAGCAAAACTACCTGAACGTAAAATAACAATAAAACATTAGAGTCTTAATTTGAGCTTCATCCAAGGTCCACAGTGCTGAGAGCTGCACTGAAGTTTATTCACAGTGGAAGGAGTACTCGGTCTCTGACTGATCACCTGAAGAAAATGAAAAATGTTATTCCCCAGAAAAAAGCCAATGTAAATGTAAAAATGTATATTTGAAATAAATAGTGTATAAACAGCATGCAGTGTGCAAATGTTTAATACTGTATATACAAAACTGGCACATCAAATCTTACTTGTTTGGTAGTAATCATAGACTTTGATCACAGCTGGCTTGAGGTTCTTCACTGGAAGAACCTGCTTTAATTGTATCTGGTAATTCAAAGGAATACTTTTTGGAACCTGAAGGAAGATAAACAGAAGAACATATCAGTCATGGGCATTATGGATAAAATGTTAATGGCAAAATTACATAAATATTTTTTGAAAAGGAATGTGTAGTTTACCTCCATTAAATACAAAATGATGTGATCATCTTTAGAATCCACCCGCTCCACAAATGGTGCATATCTCTGAGGAGTGCCAAGCTGTGGGGAAGAAATTATTTTAATGATTTATTTTAATTATTAGTAAAACACATATCTTAAGTTATGTTATTATGTTACTGTTCTTTACTATAATAAATGCAGATGTTACGTTTGTGTCTTAATACATCAAATCTCAGAACATTTAACAAGCAAACATACCAATGACGTATCAGCTGTGAATCCTGATAAGAGCTTAATGTCCACAATTACCATGTTAGTACTTTCCTGTGGACCATTATATCTGTAAAAGATTAAAATAGAAAGGTCTGATGACAAAAATACACCTTAGGTAGGAACAAATGAGTACAAAAAATAATCCAGCACATAACAACAGAGATAATCATGTTATTTAGGTGTGTGCTTACTTGACAGCGAATTTCAAATTATGGTGTTGTCCAAATGATTTTTTGCAGTCTGCCTCAAATGTAGCTTCAACACTCAATGATTTATCCTCACTGGGGGTGGGAATGTTGTAGAACAGAGCCATCTGTAAGGGTGGAATAAAGAATAAATACAAATAGAAACAGATTCATTGTTGGTGCTGGAAATAAACCAGAAAACCTCAATTTAAGCACATTCTGACCTGCACAGACACACAGGTTGAGCCCTTCACTTCAATACTGTATTTGCCTGGAACATTCATCAGCTTCTTCTCCTGATACAGTAACTTGTTGTCCTGATTGACATCAAAGTGGTGAGTGTCTTCTGCTGACTGAACCGTCACTGTGCTGGAACCATCAGAGCTGAACACTTTGGTGGCGTACAAAGACAAAGCCTGAAGAGCCACAACTGTGTCCTGATAACATCACAGAATCATCATTACAACATGGCAAAGCATTGTGGGTAAAAGAAATACTAGTGTGTTCACTGTTTCTTCTTGTTCATTGTAGTAGTTGAAGGCACCTGTGTGGAGGAGAATCCTCCATAAGCGTTCTGCTGCTTCACAAGCCAGCTGACGATCCTGTTAGCATAACCCAGATCAGCTGTACTGACTGAATCTGCAGTGAGAACAGCTAGCAGAACATATGAGCTGATCTCCACTGACAGAGAATCAGAATCATCAGATTTGCTCTGAGACCAGTGCAGGTGACCTCCTATAGAACATATGAACCAAAGACACGAGAAAATTTAGATAACATATGAATCACATCGCTTCACGCAGATGCATATTGTCACTAGTCATGTTAAAAATGTCACTTATTAATAACAGAAGAACAGAATTATCTTTACCATCTGAAATAGCAACAGTGTCCAGCTCCTTTAAAAGCTGCTGTCGGGTGTCCGTGTCTCTCGCCAGACTGAAAGTGTAGGCAAGCAGCGCAGTGCTGTAAATGTTTGCAAGATTCCCAATGACAGACCTCAAGCAGGACAAACCTTGAGTGACTACAGGATCCTGTAACACAAACAGAGAAACGGCAGGTGAGAGGGAGTGTCATTCTTCTAACAGTTTATACTATGATCTCTGTAGATGTACTTACTGTGACTGGAGTTTCCAGCTCTAGCAATGATGCAGTGATGTAGGCAGTCATGGTAACATTATCATTTACCCCACCCTGTAATGCATGAGAAATAAAGCAAATACTGAATTTATCATGAATTTGTCTGTTTCCTGTGGCTTCTATGATACTTTATAGTGACAAATTAGGGCGAGACAGAATCTGGAGTTTTTTTGGTATTTTTGTTAATGACATTGTTAATTGTACTGTAAATCGGACAAATTCTGCAAAGACGATTTAAACAGTGAAATGTATTTAATCTGGAAACTGCAAGCATATTTTAATGAAACAAATAACAGGTCATGGGTTCGATACCCAAGAAATGCCTGTCATGATAACATGTTAAGTCTTAAAGCATTGTTGATTTTGATAAAAGTGTTTGCCAAATGCAAAAATGAAACTAAATAATTATTAAACAAAATTGACAGGGATATGTAAAAGAGAATGAAAAATTTCTGCAGAAATCTTTCAGGAAAAATTTCTGTGGCTGTAAATTCTGTGTGGACCCACCAATCACACACCTTCATTCTGTTGTTGAACAATCTTCCTTGTTGAATAAAACAGCCATCTGAGCTCCGCCCGCTTATCAACCAATCCTTTGCACTCTGAATAACATGTGGATCAATGTACATGTATTTCTGTGCCTTTCCAAAAGACCTCAGCACAAAAGATGTCAACCTGGAGGTATGGAAATTGAAGATTTATCTATGTGTGCCATTCACCTCAATTCAATACTGTTGATTACTCCAATAAAATTTTGAGAAACAGAGGATGTAAAGCAAATATTTACCATGTATTCTCTATACCATAACCAAATGTGCTGTATGCACCACTGTAATGTCTGTAGTTCAGTTGTCTCTGATATCCTGTTCAGTTCGACAGTGATTAAACAGTGGAACAGTGACAGAAATTAATATAAAACATAATTTGTTTTTCTTACCACTCTTCAGGAAGCCTGTGGCTCTCTCTCTGATTTCTGCAGTGAGCTGCTCTGTGTTCTCCAGATACTGTAAAATGTAAATATTGGGAGAAAGAACAGCCATGTTTTGTTCTCCACATCCATACGGCATCTGTAATAATCCATGAAGGTTCTGCAGCGCACGACCCAATATGTCTCCTACAATGTAGAGAGTTTATTGTTTTATTTATTTATAAGTCAATGACCCAAATGTAACTCTTTCTTTCTGTTTGTGTTTGTACAGTAAATGTTACCAATGACTGAAACAGATGATTTGGCTGATCCCTCTATCACATCTGCAGGAAGAGTCAGATCCAGCTCTTCTGACAGACTGTTGCCTATAAACCAGAGAAATTAAAAGATGTCAAATATCATTTGAAAAACATGATATGAAATGTCTTTTGCTTGTAAAAGACTCACAACAGTTTTATACATATATTTGCAATTAATAAAAACATGAAAAGTTAGCAAACCCTTTGGACACAGTAACCAGCTGTGGGTTTGTGTCTTTTCAATTCCTTCAGCCTACAGCATAAAATAATACAACAGAACAAGTTAATATAAAGCAATGTTAGCATCACAGGTCAGTTACAGTGTATGTGAGGTGTTGGAGGTGAGCTGACCTGTACAAGGAGACTTCGAGTAACTATGTCAATGCGTCCTCTCTCTGGCACACTCACAATCTCATTGTCACACACAGTCTGGGACTGTTCTGCCTCTGCACTCACTGTAATATTCAACACTCCTGCAACACGGAAACGTTGAAGAACTTAATACTAGAAATTAATTGAAACCTTGACAAATTTAAGACATTTATTCTGAGTATATCTGAAACTGACCGAGAACAGAAGGTGTGAGAATCCATTTAAAGGTTTTTCTTCCATTAGTACATAAACAGGATGAATACTGATCATCAGAGGAGGCTTTAAGAGTGAAGTCTGAAGAAGCAGCTGGAGTTACTTTAACCTGTTCATAAAAGATGGAGGATTAGTTCAGATTTAATATAACAGACATGTGACAAGATGGATTGAGAAATCTCACCATGATACACTTGGACAGATAGTTGAAGACAGTGGCCTTCAGCTCAAAGATCTCCCCACGGATGATGGAGTAAGGCAGAGAGAGCTCCAGGAAGAAGGGCTGGAAAACTGTCAGCTGAGCAGGAGGAGCCAGACCCAAACCTTTAGAGGACAGACAGAAAGCCTCCGTCTCCCAGGTGGTGATGGTGTCAGGAACCTTCACAGGAAGCTGTGTTGATCCAGAGTCCCTGTGGTGGAATCACTACAATATTTGATCTGGACTCTGCCATAAAGCTACACATTTTCCTTGATCAATTACAACATTCATCACAGGGAATAAAATAGAGTATGAATCTAAAAGAAGGTAAGATTGTTTTAGTGTTAAAATTTTGTGCATTTACATAATGTTATAAATATTGGGCATGAGGTGAAATTATACATTTGTTCCAACATATTGTCAATAATATTGATTATTTTCATTTATTTATAATAAATATTGTTGACATGACTAAAAATTCACAATTTCACTTACCCTACTTCAGCAAGTTGCCAGATCCATGTTTCTGGAAAGACGGTCCGAACCGTCTCAAGCACTGAAGCGCTTTCTGGCATTGCTGAGACGCCGGTGTCTTCTACAGCAATTACAGCTACTGGAATATGTTGTCGATACATCACTTAAAGAAAAGATTACATATGTTGTGTGTGACAAGATGTTGCTGGGATTATATCATACAATCAGATGTGAAATACCTATAAAGATTGTAAAAACTGGATGATCACACTCATTATCTTTTATGTTTCAAAAATGAATCACACAAGTCATTTAGCTCATTTTAGCAATTCATTGTTATAATGGGGGTTATAAATTCCACAGTTATATTAAATCAGGGATTTCTCTAAATGAATGTTTCTCATTTATGAAACATTTCAAAACAAATGCCTAAAATATTATAATACTATACCATAGAGCATAAGAATATTATATGTACTGTACCAATATCACGGTATGTGTGATAAGACAAGCCCTTGTATGTCAGGCATTGAGGGACTCGAACAGCCAAATTTGTTGCAATCTTCAATCCCACTCTCTGTCAGACAGTGTGATGAACATTAACAAATGAAAATATGTACTTTCAATAAAAAACTGCAACACTTTTAACTGAAAGAATCATTAAGAACATTTTCCTTTTATTTGATATCATATTTATGTATTTACTTATGCATATCAATATTTTCCCAATCATTATTAACTTTACTGTCACTCATACAAGCTGCAAGTTACTGTCACTCATACGAGCTGCTAGTTACTGTACCTTTAAGGTGTCATAGGCCCCTTCAGTCGCCAAGGATCGGCGGGGTCTCACATGCAAACACTGCTCCTCATCTTCAACACTGTAGGGATATTCTGATGTGGATCGCACTGGAAGCAGGCCAAAGATCTATGACGGGACCATGGTCCAACATTATCAGTTTGGTGTCTAACATTTCAACACAGAATACTTCATATGTCTTCCAACATCAGACTTTCATTTAGACCCAGTTCTAGGATTGCATAATAGAAGGGGGAATCTAATGAACTTGGAAGAAGAGGTACCTTATACAATGATAAATTGAAATTCAAATATCGCATTCAAGACACAGGTAAACGTATCAACACCTTTTCTCTATCCAACCGTTTTCCAGGTTCCATGATCAGAACACTCTGATCTACAGCACTGAGGCCACACAGTGAACCAGGCTGAGCTGACAGCTGTAGAGTGTTTCCTTCACCTGGAACTGCTGTAGCAGGAGAAAACTGCAGAGATACCTGTGATGACAACAGTGGGATGTCATTTAAAATATTCCTAAACAAACAATGTATATAATATATAATGTAAAATTTGTACACACATACAGCACACACACACTTATCTGTATATACTCACAAATACCTTGTTTTTGAAACATTCCTCAACGGCAAAATTAATACTTCCAGCAACTACATTGTCACTGGGCAGAACACAGTATGTTAGAATCTGCGCTGCTGGTGCCAGATCTGCTCCAACAAACAGTTTGAATGACACTGTGCCACTTGCTGCTCCATTAGAAGACTTTACTTCAACCTTCTCATATCCATGATGAACAATCACTCCTCTAGACAAGACCTGATGTAGACACACAACACACTGTTAACAAACTGACCAGAACAGCCAATCAATACACTGTTAAACAAATCACAATAGAAATCTCAGTGTTAATGAATATGTATTTGTACTCACCATATAAACAATGTCAGTGTTGAAGTCCTTAATAGTTTCTCCAATAAAATAATACTTAATAGTTACTGGAAGTTCAGCATTACACTTTAATGGTTCTTGAAGATCTTCTATAGTCAGTTCACTTAATGTTGGGGTATGTGAAGTGGCAGGCTGGAACAGACGTATTAGTTTTCTATCTGTAGAGAAATATGGCTGTCTGTGGCCATGGTAGTGCATGTCTGGGTATATATTGGCCTGTATAACAAAAATGAGAAGTTACTTTCATGCAATAACATGACTTCAAATTAAAAGAAAACTGATTCATCACAAGCCATCATACCATCAGATTAATATCTCTTTTAGGCAGACTAGAAGTATTTAGTGAGAAGGCAGCAAGTCCGTTGCTGTCTGTTGTGAGATTTAACAGCAGATTTGAGGACCAGCTTTCACCCTCCAATAGATAAACTTGTTTGTTAGGAACTGGTGTTTCTTTGAAATCCGTAACTTTGATCTGTTAAACAAGCAAACACAAAAGCAAGATTAAGTTACTGTGTACATATTATTAAATCTGATTAATAATAATCTGACTAAATCTGATTTTAAACTTACTTTTCCTTCTATAACTGATCCATGTTCAAAGGTTTTAGGTAAATCTGTAATAGTGACTTTGCCAATTTCATAAGTGAGAGGTACAGTTTCAGTTTTGGTCATGGTGATCTCTGTGAAATTAAAAAAAACCTTAGATAGTTAGATAGATAGAAAAAAAAAATAAAATAATATATAATAATATATATATATATATAGTGTGTGTGTATATGTATATATAAATAATATATAAATAAATATATATGTATATGTGTTGTATATATATATATATAAGTCAACTTAACTAAATATGAGTAATATGCATTTTATTGATTTTAAAAGCACAATTTCAGTAATTCTATAAGAATATCTGTGGCATATCGATCTGGTGATTGTACAGTATGTTACATTCTGATCAGATCTGTCCAATCAGAGCTCACCTGTTCCTTCCTCCGTTACTTTCACATCAACATGAAGAGAATTATCCAGTTGGTGCTTTAAGGTCATGTTCATAAAATGCAGTGCGCTGAAGGTATGGATGGCACAGCCTGTCTCTTTAATCTAATGGTAATAAATTAATACATGCATATGGACAAAAATTATTTAATTGCATCAAATGTGACATGTCATTACCGGTACTGCATTTCAACTCACAAACCTCAGTTGTGTCATTTAAACAGAGGCGAAGCCTGCCGTCAAAATGACGGAAATAATTACGGCAAACTTTCACCCATGATTTACCCGATACAGGTTGCCCATAAGTGTATCTGTGAAAACAATACAAGCAACTGATACACAGCACAGTGCAGCTATTCTGTTGGGATAAAATGATCATTTAAATGAGAAAAACAATTTTATCATTGTCATAGCTCTGCATGAAAATAAACCACTTACTTTCCGCAAACCTCGATCGTCAGTTCCTCTTCAGCAACACTCACTTTCTTTGGGTTTTTGACAGTAACATCAAATTTGGGCAAAACTACAAATCAGAGGGGAGAAATTTGGAGTGATTAGCTATGACATTTTATTTGATCTGAATAAACATTACACATTGTTTGTTATGACTTACCATATTTTTTCACCTCAAAATAATTTGTAATCACTCTGTCTCCAGTGTGGGCCTTCAGTGTGTATGTGCCTTGGCGAGCTTCTGGGTTTAAGTCATAAGAACGCTGCAATATCCACCGTGTTGAGGAAATATTTGTCCATTGACCAATTCTGTTCTGATGACTGTCCTGTCAGATACACAAAGAAGACCAGATGTTTGCAGATGTTTGGTTTTTGTTGGCTACATACATCCTAACCATTAACATTGAACATTATTAATCTGAATCTGAAAGCACCAATGTAAATATATCTGACATTCAAAGTGTTAATAATACTTAAAGATGCATTATGAATTACTATACAGGAGGGGGTTGTGTTCTTACCTCAAGCACCACTGTATTATACTGTAAATGAAAGAGCAAACAGTAATTAAACAATCTATAGTATGTACAGTGACAAATAATGATACAAATATTTCAAATCCAGACCTGCTGATCAAGGGGTACAAAGTTTGTATCCATGGTAACGACTCTGAAGTTCACTGTTAAAACAGAAAAGTTCAACTATAACCTTTGATTTCAATGTGAACATGTTTTATCAGTTCTTATGTAAGGGAACATTTACAGTGGTCAGCGGGCCGTTGTCCCAAAATAGCCCATTGTGACCCCAAATAGGTTTATTTTTGCAGTTATTTCTGTGACTATACATTATCCTATAACACAGCTACTTACAGTATCTAATGAATAAATAAATGAAGTATTGATTTACATTTAAATTACTTTTATAATCAGACAGTCCATGGCACTCTCTTCCATCTACACCTGCCACCACATTTATTTGGGGTCTTTAATTAAGTAATTAACCAGAACCTGCTCCATGTGTTCCAAAGGACTGCTGTGTGACGTTCAGGATTTTGGTATGTTTTGTTAACTTCCTGACAAAAAGCAAACTGTCAGATTGTCAATGAAGGGACGTGTAGCTATCCACAATCCAATACTGCACGGCTTTCATAGTGCAGACAGCTTTGACCACCATTATTTACTAAAGATTAGCCTTTGAAGCACTCAAAGCTCACCTGTTTGTCCTGGATTATAGATGGGTTTATCAGTCTGGATAAAGGTCAGGGGATGGTAATGTCTAAACATGACTTTTCTCTCTTCAGTCATCTCAAAAGACTCCCCCTTAATTTCCACTTTCATTTTCTGCACTGATTCTCCTTTTACAAGTGGAGCCTGATGAGAAATAATATTCAGTTTTTACAGCTTGTTCAAACACACCATCCACATTATTATCATAAAGATGTTTTGATGTCAGACCTGGAAGTTGAAACAGCGATGAAACTCTTGCTCTGATTTCTCCTGCAGCAGTAATGTGCTCTCCTTATCATTCACTATATAAACGTTCATTACAAGACTTTCATTGGGCTTCAGGAGACTCGCACACAGTTTGGCTTCAGATCCTGACTGGATCACTGCAGGAAACGTCACCATGAAATAGCTGTCGAGAGATGATCATTTTAATGATACAGTTCTTTGCCACATGCATCTGAGTGGCTAGATACAATTACTGAGATTAAAAAGTATGTATTTTAGTGAAAACCAACACGTTTTTTTTTTTGCTCAACCACAGTACTTTTGTGGTTGAGCAGTTATTATCTCAAGACCCAAGATTAAATAGATAAATATATAGTTTTGACTTCAATTTTCATTCAGTATCAAAAAAATGTGGAAACAAATTTTCAAAGAGCAAAATGTGCAATTTATGTGCAGTTACTGTGCAAAGGTTATTACTGTGTTATTGGTTATAATACAGAATATATGATCCAGATTTAATAAACATTATTCTAAATAAGAATTTATTTTTTACTTACAATCTACCACATTTAAAGTGCCTAGAACTTGTCATAAAATGTTTTTACACATAAATTACACACAACAATCTTCTTTAGTAGACACTATTAAAAGTGACTTACGGTCCAGCTGTTTCTCCATTCACAGAGATGGACAGAAAAAAGAGCAGGAGGAGCATTTTCCAAAAACAACCAGCATTAGGAGCCATGATGACGACCAATCATCCAGGTCATGCGGTGAGTTTGGACTGTGTTTTAAACAGACTCTTGTGCTAAAGGAGGTCCTTCAAAAACATCTGTATTGACCATCTGATTAATGATTCAACTGTGCAGGCGATTCATTTGTACATCTTGCTCAATTAAAACGATTTAACACACAATTAAAAAGACATTTATTTGAAAAACTAAGCATTAATAGCTGTTGATAAAATCAACGCATCAAAATTTTGTGAGCAGGCCCAGTTAATGCAATACTGCAGTATTCTCCTGCACACAATAAAATAAACATGACATTGTTTTATGGGCGACCTGGTTTGGTTTAGACAACAGTAAATGAAGCACATAACTCTGAATGTCCTTTTCACTATTTTAATTAGCAGTCAAATGAGATTTTCGGTGTTATTTGTACCAATAGTCAATAATGTGTGGGAATACAAACATAAGATAAACTTTAAGAACATCATAGAACAACATAGTGTTGCTGATTGGATTAAGGGCTGATGAAACTGTAGGATCTTGAGTAGGTTTCTTCTCTAACTGCTTATTCTCTTAATGCTGCTAATGGCTAAAAATGCAATATATGTCTGCTATATGTCAGACTTGATGACTGCAGCGTGAACAAATATGCTATAATCTGCAATAAAGACCACTGCTGAAGAAGATCCAACATGTTTCCATCACATGCAAAAGCACAAACTCAGCATTCTTTAAAGAAAACAGTTCAATCTTGTCTTTTATACACTTTATCTTCTAAAAACAGACTTTGACCTTTGACTTCATCAAGAAGCATGTACACTCACCCAGACATTGAGTGGAGTTATTGCAAACTGGTCTCTGCATTTGAAAATCCTTTGGTGAAACAATAGCCCTCTGTGTGAGGCTAAAAGCCTACCACAAAATGTGTTTGTTGCATCACATTAAATGTGTGACTTGCTGTACACTTTCTGTACCTGATACTATGATAATTTTACGTTTTAATAGGTCAGTCAAGCAGTTTTTATGTGTATTTTATTGCAATGGCAGAGAAATAAATAATGAGGATGTAAATGACAATTAGTTTTGGTAACACTTTATAATAAGGGTCCATTCGTTAACATTAGTTTATGTATCAGCTTAACATGAACTAACAATGAACAATATCTTTTTACAGCATTGTTAATGTTCATGTTCATTGTGCATTAACTGATGTTAACAACTTTTGGTTTGAAAAATGTATTGATAAATATTGATATTAACAAATAAAATTAATAAATTCTGTATTAAGTATTGTTAATTGTTAGTTTACAGTAAACAGTAAGGTGGATAGCTAATGTTTACAATCAAAACCTTATTGTAAAGCATTACCTTTTCAATAGGTCACTACCTGCAGTACCATCAATCTGTTTATTAAAATTGATCCCATCATTACAAGGTCCTGCACTGTACCTGCTATTCCAAGCAATCATTCCCATATTGGTTTTAGTAGTTATGTTGAACCCTAAACTGTTTTCTCAACTGTGATTCTTGGATTTGTGTTTTGGTTTTATTTGCCAATTTGAATTGCTTTTCTGGTTTAGACCCTGATTTGGACATCCAATTTGTATTTAAGCATTAAAGGTTACTGTACATGGATCCCAGGCCTCCCCCGAGTCTCTAATCGCCTATATTTATGGATTGTTGTTTGTAAACATAAGCTGCTTAAACCACCAAGACATGACAGTGTTAAATAATAAAATAATTTAAACAGTTAAAAAAGGAACAGTATTAAAAGGAACAAATGAGGTACTTTGAAGAAACAAACCTGTAATCTGTATTTAAGAGCATCAGCATGCAACATGTTACAGAGGAGGTCCCTGTTCCACCTCCTCCGCGCCACCAGAGGGCGCTGTCTCCAGAATATTAGTGCTATTTCGGACTACATTTCCCACAATGCCCCATACCTGGGTTTGATTACTTCCTGCTCACCTGAACTCCATTTACTCCTGGGTATATAAACCCCAGCCTCATGCTACTCAGTGCGAAGTCTTGTTTTGCCCTGGTGGCATTACGTAGTGGTCTTCTACATGTTTTGTGGATGACTTGTTACTGATTTGGTTTGTTATTTGGTTTTTGGATTGCTTGCTGCCTTCCCTGACCCATGCTTGGCTCGTTTACTCTCCTGCCTTATCTATATTGTCCCCGTTTGCTGTTGCTTGACCCTGTCTGCCTGGTTACTGAATAAAACTCTGAAAATGGGTCCTCGTGTGTGACCCGTCATTACACAACACATCAGTCATACACTGACCTCTTAGAAGCGTTACAATATTGAAAGCTCGTGGAAGTGCTTCAAAATAAATGATTTTTGTCTTACTCTTAAATGTTGCCAAAACATGCACGATGCACAAATGAAAAACAAAACACAACAGGGCTGTTTCCCAGACAGGGTTTCAATTAAGTCAGAACTAGGTTAATTCTACTTTAATTCAGACTAAATTGTTTTTTAATTCAGACTAAGGAATTATAGAATAAAGTAAATAAGCTCTAACAAGCATGAAATGTCCAAATTTACCTAGTACACATTAATGCCTACTAAATTTAATCCTAATGTGAAACAGGGACTATGAGTTCATCGTAACTAATTTTCATCAATTGTATTATCCATTGTTACTCTGTGATTTGCCTAACTGGAATTGTTATATAAAAATAGGGTTTTTGGGGGTTGTTTAAGACTTTGGTATAGAATAAAGAACAAACAAGAACTGAATAAAACCAATGTGAGCATTCAGATGTCTTTATTCAGATTTTTTATTGAGCTGCAGAACTGAAGCACTGGACTTCATTCACAGTGAGAAGAGTATTCAGTCTCTGACTGATCACCTGTGGGAAAACATTACACACAGAAATGAGCTGAATGGCCTCTGATGCTCATATTTGAATCACATCATAAAATTGTGGCCTATTAAATCTTACTTGTTTGGTAGTAATCATAGACTTTGATCACAGCTGGCTTGAGGTTCTTCACTGGAAGAACCTGCTTTAATTGTATCTGGTAATTCAAAGGAATACTTTTTGGAACCTGCCAGAAGGGTGAACAAAGTATACAATAATTAGTAAATCACATGATAACAGAATAATGTAAATACATCTACCTAAATGACATCAATGCTTTTAAATTCCAGACTTACCCCTTTCAAATAAACAATGACATGGTCGTCTTTAGAATCAACCTGCTCCACCAGTGATGCATTTGGAGAAAGCTGTGGAGAAAAGTACATTTTTTAATGTATTCATCAAATTAATTAATTAATAGAGATCAAATTATTGTTAATTATTTCTACATTCTAAATAATGAACATGGCTTATGAAGACTACTTTTCTCCTATTTTTGTTCTCCAATGCTTTGTTTTTTTCCCCCAGATGTTTCATTCAATTGCAAGTTCTCTCTTACATCACTCCAGGGTTGCCCCAGTGAACTACAGCATGTACACACATGCACCTTCTTTACAAACAGTGCTTTACAAAGTAAAAGACGTGAAAAAGACGTAACTGTGAAAAGTTTTTTTTTTTTTTAATGGCATTATATTGTTTCTGTGTTAAATTGGAAGTGACTCTGGACATTTACACTGGAGTCTTGTTCAATAGGACAATATTAATAGTTAATGAATCACCTAATGTAGTGTTTGAACTAGTCTGAACTAACTGTTTGGAAAACAGCCCAGGTTTTAAACCACTTAGTCTCAACCTAAGATGGCACACCAACAGACCGCCAACAGTATGTTTACTGAATTTCTGGCACTGTTGCCCAGGTTTCAATCAGTCTGCTTTGATAAAACTTCATATTTAAAATGCCGAGCACATTTAAGAAAATAAATTATTACTGGATTTAGTTTGCCAGGTTACTGGCATGAAATCGTAGAATTACATTGAGTAGTATACTAGAGTTATAGCTGTGAAATAGTCTGTATTTATTACTTTTTTCAGTTTGACTACCACAGTTATTATGATATCATGGATTTTCTAAATAGTATGTAAAAACAAGATAAATTCCGGTTGGCAACCTTATATGTCAGTCAGACAGTCTCATCCCAAGTAGGTGCTTCTTGGCCAAAAAATATAATGTGTTTAGAAACTATAATGTGCCTGAACACATCAGGCCATTTTTACTGGAACCACTAACAATTAATGATTAACCACTGTAAACACTGAAACGCACCAATGACGTATCAGCTGTGAATCCTGATAAGAGCTTAATGTCCACAATGACCATGTTAGTACTTTCCTGTGGACCATTATATCTGTAAAAGATTAAAATGAAACAGGTTGGTAAAATAATTCTTTTAAAATTTGTGTGTGAAAAAAAAGTGTATCAAACTGCATTTATCTACAGGTTGTAATAACTGTAACTACTGTGAATTGTAAATTAAGCTAATCTGTTGAGTCATGTTTAGGGAGAATTTTGCTATATGTAGCTATTCATATTCATAGGTTGAGAAACTACAGCCATAATCATAAGATATGCTCTTACCTGACAGTGAAAGTCAAAAACAGATTTTGTCCAAAAGACTGTTTGCAATCTCCATCAACCTTAGCATCAATGCTCAGTGTTTTAGCCTCTTTGGGAGTTGGAATGTTGTAAAACAGAGCTATCTGTGGGAGAGGAATGAAATATATACATAAAACAAAGTAAAGACATTTTCACAGCAGGTAGTGCTACACTATGCACAACCTAATGATAACAAAGTTGCCTACAGGCCAAGTGGTAGTTGGAGCTCAATTTACTCATGAAAGTAACAAGAACAGTATGTAATTAATGTGCTAAACCTCTATAGAAAATACTATACGACCCCAACATCCAGTGAGAGGAAATTCTGAAAATACTGACCTGCACAGACACACAGGTCGAGCCCTTCACTTCAATACTGTATTTGCCTGGAACATTCATCAGCTTCTTCTCCTGATACAGTAACTTGTTGTCCTGATTGACATCAAAGTGGTGAGTGTCTTCTGCTGACTGAACCGTCACTGTGCTGGAACCATCAGGGCTGAACACTTTGGTGGCGTACAAAGACAAAGCCTGAAGAGCCACAACTGTGTCCTGATAACATCACAGAATCATTATTACAACATGGCAAAGCATTGTGGGTAAAATAATTACAAGTGTGTTCACTGTTACTTCTTGTTCATTGTAGTAGTTGAAGGCACCTGTGTGGAGAAGAATCCTCCATAGGCGTTCTGCTGCTTCACAAGCCAGCTGACGATCCTGTTAGCATAACCCAGATCAGCTGTACTGACTGAATCTGCAGTGAGAACAGCTAGCAGAACATATGAGCTGATCTCCACTGACAGAGAACCAGAACCATCAGATTTGCTCTGAGACCAGTGCAGGTGACCTCCTATAGAACATATGAACCAAAGACAGGAGAAAATTCAGCTAACATATGAATCACATCGCTTCACACAGATGCATATTGTCACTAGTCATGTTAAAAATGTCACTTATTAATAACAGAAGAGCAGAATTATCTTTACCATCTGAAATAGCAACAGTGTCCAGCTCCTTTAAAAGCTGCTGTCGGGTGTCCGTGTCTCTTGCCAGACTGAAAGTGTAGGCAAGCAGTGCAGTGCTGTAAGTGTTTTTAAGATTCCCAATGACAGACCTCAAGCAAGACAAACCTTGAGTGACTACAGGGTCCTGTAAAATAAGCAGAGAAACAGCAGGTGAGAGGGAGTGTCATTCTTCTAACAGTTTATACTATGATCTCTGTAGATGTACTTACTGTGACTGGAGTTTCCAGCTCTAGCAATGATGCAGTGATGTAGGCAGTCATGGTAACATTATCATTTACTCCACCCTGTGGAGACACAGATGTAGGTAAAGCAACAGAGTGTAACAGACTAAATTCATCATTAAAATTTTTTTAAAGAAATAATGTTTAATAATCAATCACACACCTTCATTCTGTTATTAAACAATGTACCCTGTTGAATAAAACAGCCATCTGAGCTCCGCCCGCTTATCAACCAATCCTTTGCACTCTGAATAACACGTGGATCAATGTACATGTATTTCTGTGCCTTTCCAAAAGACCTCAGCACAAAAGCAGTCAGCCTGGAAGAAAATATCATTAGTTGATTTAGAGCTTTAACTTTAAAGATCTAACCTTGACTGAATCCTACAATTACTAAATCCATCCATTTGTTCTCTGTATCACTTATCCCAATTTTTTGGGTCACAGGGAGTGCTGATGTACCCAGCTATCTCGGGTCGACGCAGGAAAACAACTTGGACCATTGGTCAGTACATGACAGGGTTAACACAGACAAACACATTCACACTCCTCACCCACACATCTTCAATTCAACCTAACTGGCAAGTGGACATTGGGGGAAGCAGCTATACCCAGAGCAAACCTGTGGCAACACAGGGAAAACATGCACACTCCACACAGAATGCACACAAACCAGGGATCTGCTTACACACTAAGCCACTGTGCTCCCCAATTAATAATGTTTTGTGGATCTTGACGTAATTTGTACTTTGATATAAAAGAGAGTGAAGTTTAAATATTTACCATGTATTCTCTTCACCATTGCCAAATGTGCTGTATGCACCACTGTCATGTCTGTAGTTCAGCTGTCTCTGATATCCTGTTTAATTTGATATTAATTAGCACCTGAACAGTTTGTTTGGGTTGATGAAAAGTGTCTTATTATCACTACATTTTATTGACGCATTAAGGAGCTAGCCAAATATAACAAATAAATTAGAATCAAACAGCCTCTGTGTTACAGGTGATCTGTAAGTACATCATTACCACTCTTCAGGAAGCCTGTAGCTCTCTCTCTGATTTCTGCAGTGAGCTGCTTTGTGTTCTCCAGATACTGTAGAATGTAAATATTGGGAGAAAGAACAGCCATGTTTTGTTCTCCACATCCGTACGGCATCTGTAATAATCCATGAAGGTTCTGCAGCGCACGACCCAGTATGTCTCCTACAATGTAGAGAGTTTATTGTTTTATTTTAAGTCAATGACTCAAATGTAACTCTTTCTTTCTGTTTGTGTTTGTACAGTAAATGTTACCAATGACTGAAACAGAAGATCTGGCTGATCCCTCTATCACATCAGCAGGAAGAGTCAGATCCAGCTCTTCTGACAGACTGTTGTCTATAAACCAGAGAGATGTAAAAATGACAATAATCAGTAAAACAAAATTATGATACTAATGTAAAAGTATATATCTATAATATATATATATATATATTTATTTAATTTATATAATTTATATATGTACACATTTTCACTAGCATTAAATATTTACAAACCCTCTGGACACAGTAACCAGCTGTGGGTTTCTGTCTTTTCAGTTCCTTCTGCCTACATCATAAAATAACACAACAATATTATAAATAATACAACAAGCTAATATTGTTAGTAATACAACAAGTTAATATAAAGCAATGTTAGGATCACAGGTCAGTTACAGTGTATGTGAGGTGTTGGAGGGGAGCTGACCTTTACAAGGAGACTTCGAGTAACTATGTCAATGCGTCCTCTCTCTGGCACACTCACAATCTCATTGTCACACACAGTCTGGGACTGTTTTGCCTCTGCACTCACTGTAATATTCAACACTCCTACAATACAGAAAACGTTGAAGAACTTAATACTAGAAAGGTACTGAAACCTTGACAAATTTAAGACATTTATTCTGAGTATATCTGAAACTGACCGAGAACAGAAGGTGTGAGAATCCATTTAAAGGTTTTTCTTCCATTAGCATGTAGACAGGATGAATACTGATCATCAGAGGAGGCTTTAAGAGTGAAGTCTGAAGAAGCAGCTGGAGTTACTTTAACCTGTTCATAAAAGATGGAGGATTAGTTCAGATTTAATATAACAGACATGTGACAAGATGGATTGAGAAATCTCACCATGATACACTTGGAAAGATAATTGAAGACAGTGGCCTTCAGCTCAAAGATCTCCCCACGGATGATGGAGTAAGGCAGAGAGAGCTCCAGGAAGAAGGGCTGGAAAACTGTCAGCTGAGCAGGAGGCGCCAGACCCAAACCTTTAGAGGACAGACAGAAAGCCTCCGTCTCCCAGGTGGTGATGGTGTCAGGAACCTTCACAGGAAGCTGTATTGATCCAGAGTCTCTAGGGTAACACATAGTACAGTAAAAAAGTGTCTGAGCAAAATTCAGTGTTGGTTTTTTAAGACATTTTTTTCCATGTTTTTAAGTTTTCATTTCAGTGTTTCAACATTTTACACAGCTTACTGAGTGTATATATTTATATCTCCATATTCTTGTAATATAAGCCTACACACTAATTTCTTACAGCTTATATACTTATTTCTTACATAATTCATCAACGTTTATGCAGCAGTCAGTGACATACAGAGCTTTTTTTTTACATACCCTACTTCACTGAGTTGCCAGATCCATGTTTCTGGGAAAAAGGTCCGAACTGTCTTCACAAGAAATGATTGTGGTAGTGCAATGTGATGTACATAACTGCTGTCTAAATCTATAAATGCAAACATCTGTTTTATTTGTTTGAATCAACTCCTTAACATTGCATCAACACTTTGACAAAAGCACAAAGTGAATTTCTAACCACATTGCACCACTGGACTTCAGATTTTCTTTAAAAACATTTTATGAATTTATAAGCAACAATTAATTACTTATCATATTACAAATATCAATGAGATGTACCTTGATAGACTAGTTGATAACGCATGCCCTGGTAGATTACACAACGAGGTTGTCTCAAAGCCAAATTTGTTGCCGTCTTCAATCCCACTCTCTTTTAGACAGATATAACCCACATAAAATCTAACATTCATTTTTAATGTATTCATTTAATTACTTTAATTCATCAAAATATTTATTTAATTAAATGTAATAATTTGGCACTTTCTTACCCTAAACTGTTCATAAACATAGTCTGCTGGTATATCTCGACGAGATCTGACCTTCAGGCATTCCTGTTCACTCATAGTTTTATGAGCAAAATCTGATAATGACTGCACTGGCAGCAGACTGAAGACCTGAGATAAAGAAATATATATATTTACCATTGATTGAACAGTACACAAAGGTTTTATTTCTTTAATAAATAACTGATTGGATTAAGCATTTAAAAATATGATATGCGTTTTATTTTATTAAGTTACAACGTTTGTTTAGTAGGTTTAAGTGTTCCGTTAGCTGGTAGAGCGTTGCATAAGCAACAGTTGTGGGTTTGATTCCCAAAGGAACACAAATACTGATCACATGTATAAAAACTATACACCTTTTCTGTATTCAGACGTTCCCCTGGTTTCATGATCAGAACACTCTGATCTACAGCACTGAGGCCACACAGTGAACCAGGCTGAGCTGACAGCTGTAGAGTGTTTCCTTCACCTGGAACTGCTGTAGCAGGAGAAAACTGCAGAGATACCTGTGATGACAACAGCAACAGTGAGTAGGATTGCTTGTTCCTAAACAAGCATCCCAAATATTTTCCATACATTTACCATATATACACACCTTGTTTATGAGACACTTTTCGGTGTTGAAAATTTTACTATCAGCAACTACATTGTTACTGGGCAGAACACAGTATGTTAGAATCTGCACTGCTGGTGCCAGATCTACTCCAACAAACAGTTTGAATGACACTGTGCCACTTGCTGCTCCATTAGAAGTCTTCACATCAACCTTCTCATATCCATGATGAACAATCACTCCTCTAGACAAGACCTGATATAGACACACAACACACTGTTAACAAACTAACCAGAACAGTTAACCAATACTGTTAACAAATTACAATGGAAGAAATCTCAGTAATACTCTATAGTGTTCATAAACATATATTTGTACTCACCATATAAACAATGTCAGTGTTGTAGTCCTTAATAGCCTCTCCAATAAAATAATACTTAATAGTTACTGGAAGCTCAGCATCACACTTTAATGGTTCCTCAATTTGTTCTATAACCAATTCACTTAATGTTGGGATATACAGAGTGGGAGACTGAAGCAGGCGAACTGTTTTTTTTTCTGTAGAGATAAATGGTATTTTGAACCCAGTATGTCGGAACTCTGGATACATACTTGTCTGAAAAACAAAGGGTGTGAAATTATTTATTACCATATTATAAGTTATTATTATAATACATAACAAGGAAATGAGTTCATCAACCACTGGGTGGATGAGAACAAATGATCTTACCCTCAGATCAATATCACTTTTAGGCAGGTTGGATGTGTTAATGGAGAAGTAGGCCAATCCATTCTCGTCTGTAGTGAGGTTAAGAAGCACTTTGTATGACCAATTTTGACTTTCCAAAATATACACTTTTGTGTTAGGAATTGGTGTTCCTTTGAAACGCACAAGTTTGATCTGGTCGAATACAAAAAAAAGAAACAATCATATTAAATAGTACTATTGCTGAATTAACTTAAATAAAAATAAGGCATACCTTTCCTTCTATAATTGACCCATGTTCAAAAACGCTGGGTAGCTCAGCAAACGTAACATTGCCAGTTTCATATGTGAGAGCTATTGTTTCGGATTTCTCCATTGTGTTTTCTGGGAAACATATAATTAAATGATAACTGTTTAATATACAATCGACAGGCTGACCAAAGCCTGCATTTTCTGCTCAGACCGGCCAAGCCAGCTCACCTGTTCCCTCCTCCGTCATGTTTACTTTTATACGAAGAAATTCTTTCAAGTATTTTTCAATAGTAGAATTAAACAACGTTGACGTGTCAAAGGTATGAGAGACACAGCCTGCCTCATTTATCTAATGGTGAAACACAAACACATCAGTCATAAAGTTTTAGTTAAAAACTGAAATCACAATTAAAAGATAGTCACACACCTCTGTGGTTATAGCCAAACAAGGTGAACTCTGTATCGACTTAGAATAGATTTTAAAATGATCCCTGCATACTTCAACCGATGCTGTACCAGCCACAGGTTGCCCAAACATGTATCTGTTCAAAAGTACATGTTTTGAGTTACACTTTTGCCATACAATCTATTGTGTTTAATGTATTATGTTTTCATGTATAAAATATATTCTATTTATATTCTAAATATATTCTAGTCTGATTCATCATTCATTCATCACTGGACAAATTTTTGTCCACTTAAATGTACCCTTTCCCTAATACCACCTGTAACTGAATAGCAAATCATGGTTCATAGCTGTGACGTAACTAAAATTATTGGCTATAATTTATTTACTTATTAAAAGAAGATGAGCCCTGCAGAAAACAGACTTCATCAAATGATGTCATTGGGTCTTCAAAATTATTTTGATGCATTAAACAAAAAGAAACCTTCACTTACTTTGCACAAACCTCTATGTTCAGCTCATTGTCATCCAAACTCATTTCTTTTGGGGCTTTCATGGTCATGTCAAACCTAGGTAAAACTGTAGGCCAGGTAAAGGGAATCCACACAGAAGATTACCAATGAAAACCGCAAAAAATGTTGTTTGACATTCTGTGATTCTGTTACTCACCATACTTTTTTACTTCAAAATAATGTGTGATCATCCTGTCACCAATGTAAGCTCCCAATCTGTACATGCCTTGATGAGCTTCTGGGTTTAACTTATGAGAAAGCTGTAGTATCCACCTTGTTGAGGAAATATTTGTCCACTGACCAATCCTGTTATTATGATTATCCTGTTTGTTACCAATAGACATGAAAGACATGAAATAACTTCATTTAGCCATATTCTGCTACATACATCCTGGCTATTATTGAAAGAATCTGTTGTCAATCTTCAAATACAACTAAACTGTAGGTAAATATTATTGTAATAATATTAAAATTGCATGCCAAAGATGTGTGTTCCATGTGCTTACCTCAAGCACTACTGCACTATACTGAAAACAAAAGTATAAATACACATTCAAAAAGTTGCAATATACATTTCACATTCTATATCGCAATATACAATATCATGAATCCAATGTGCACATTATATTTATTGTATACTTTTTATATAATACACTGTGTATATAATTATTGTATATTTATTATATCAAAGCCATATCACCATCATATTGTGTGTCTGTGTGTGCATTTGTGAGAATTAAGTTTTGCTGAAAGGTACAAACCATCTGATCAATGGGTGCAAAATTGTTATCCATGGTAACAACTCTAAAATTCACTGTAAAATGAGAGAGGTGTGATAACATGGTATTAATTACTTTTATTAATATCTCATTTAATTTTAAAGGAAAACACCTTTCACATATCAACTATATTGTAATAAAAAGCATATTCTCTTCTATAGACATTTAATGCAATAAAGGTAAATATACCTGCCATCTAATAAAATTAAATTTCTTTTTATTCATGAAACATGATTTGAAAAGATAAGAGCAAAACCCAAACATTTAGGGTAGAAAACTACATCTCACCCATTTGTCCTGGAATATAGATGGGTTTATCTGTTTGTATAAAGGTCAAAGGGTCGTAAGATCTGAACAAGACTTTTTTTTCTTTAGTCATCTTAAAAGACTTCCCCTGAACTTCAGCCTTTATTTTCTGCATTGATTTTCCTTTTACCAGTGGAGCCTGATGAGAAATAACAGTTTTTACAACTCATTCAAACACATTATTCACAATAGCAAGTTAAGATTAAAATGCAGCAAACATATTTTGATCTTATTAATTATCATGAAGATGTTTTGATGTCAGACCTGGAAGCTAAAGCAGCGATGAAACTCTTGCTCTGATTTCTCCTGTAGCAGTAATGTGCTCTGGCTACCATCAACAACATAAATGTTCATTACAAGGCTTTCATTGGGCTTCAGGAGACTTGCACACAGTTTGGCTTCAGATCCTGACTGGATTACTGCAGGAAACGTCACCAAGAATGAGCTGTTGAGAGATACACAGATATTTGCGGAAATGTCAGGCACAATCAGGAGACCTAAACCACAAAACATTTCAAAGGAGACAGCAAACATTTAATCCCAATGTAAGGGGACACAACGTCTGGTGTTATTTATTTTAAGAAATTATATTAATATATTTAAGATATATTAAAATATGTTGATGCAATTGTTTAGTAAAAGCTCATTTTTGTAATGTCTATTTAGGTTTTGTCTATGTTTTTGGTACTTAGGTCATATTTTGTTGTCCATGTTTTTATGTCTTTTATTTTGAAACGTGGTAGACTTGTGCGTTGTCATATTCCCTTGTCCGATATGCCATTGTCTTCGTCTCTGTGTGTATATAGTCCTCATGTTTCTAAAGTCTTGGTCTAGCTTTGTTAATGTCAGCTGATGTTTGTTTGTTTTTCATTAAATAAAACTGCATTTGGGTTCATCAACTTGCCTGCAGTAGACTTTTTACTATCTACAAATGTAAAAGAAGCAAGTTTATAATAGTCTGTGGCTCAATATAGTCAATATTTATTGGCAATATATTCCCATTGTTGCAGCTTTCAATTAAGTATCAATAAAGGTTTAGATTTAGATATTTCTAAATTTCCAGATATTTCAAGATGCTGCCTAGTAGCTCAAGATACTAGATACTGTTTAAAGTTACTTACGGCATTGAAGTTTGTCCATGGACAGACAGCAAGAGGAAGGAGGCTAGAAGGAGCCCTTTCCAAATACAAAGCTTATTGAACGCCATGAGGAAGACTGATGATGTAAAGGCCACTATGAACACAACTTTGTGTCTTTTAAAGGGGCACTAATTGCAAAAGAGGTATTGAGAAAATACTTATGTTTATCATTAAATTAATGATTAATCTGTTGAAGTCCTTCCAATTTATGATGCCACTATATAATCTGATCATTGATAAATGACTATTCACCGATTCAGATCCAAAGCTAAAAAATATTCCGTTATCCAGTCAAATGTGATCAGCATCAATTTAAACATTTAAACTTAAGATAAAGCATTACGTCCATTTTTTCCAATTAAACTATAATTCCCTTAATTCATGATGAATATAAAGTCACTGACCTGCCGGCTCTGTTTACACTGTCGCAAGCTTACTCCCACTTATTTGTATTAAAGGGCACTGCACAGAGACTGACCTGGCAGTCTGTAAAATCAATCAGACAAGTGTTTTCCACATTTCGACATTTAAGTGTATTTTTGAGTAACACGTTTAGTCTACGTGCACCAAAAAATGAAACTTTACATTTAAAGCCAAATGTTTCTTTTGTTGGTTAAAAAAACCAAAATAAGTTAATAAGCAAGTACACTAAACATCAGTATTTAATCTTCTTACCTTACCCCAATTCGCAATGGTATCTTTATTTATAATTTGTTTTTTATCATTTCTATAATTACTGCTTATTTATAATTTCTATATATATTTTATGTATATTGTGATTATTAAAACAATAATCACATTTGTATATATTTCAAAGCAGAAATGCTCTCTTGTAATGCTTTCTTGGCAGGCCCTCCAGCATACACTGTCAGACCTCTGCAAATGATCCAGAATGCAGTAGCAAGGGTGGTCTTTAATGAGCCGCAAAGAGCACGTTACACCTCTCTTCATCAGTTTGCATTGGCTGCCAAAAGGCAATCGCATAAAATTCAGGCTCTAGTGTTGCTTACAGGCCAACCACTGGCTCCACCAAACCTAAACTCAATAGTTCAGACTGCCTGCACGTGAACAGTGGTTTGCGGTGCCATGCCAAAGAGGCACTAAATCACTTTCACGCACCTTTACCTTGACTTTTCCCCGCTAGAGGAATGACCTACCTAACTCAACCCAAGTATAACAGTATAACAGTCTTTTTCAAGAAACTTACTTATTTTATTCTGTTCTGTCCTATTTATCTTTAAAAAAAAATCACCTGCTACATATACTTCTGAAGTCTAATTGGACTTGTCACAGCACTTGTCCCACATTGTTTGTCCTTTTGTTTATTTGATTGCTTCTAATGTTCTTATATGTAAGTTGCTTTTGATAAAAGAATCTGCTAAATGATTAAATGTAAATGCAGAAAACATTGGTTGTTTAAAAGCAAGAATAATACCAAACAAAGTTTAATGTATGATTTTTTTCAAAGCATCTCACTTACTCAGAAATAAAATTTTAACTGGTCTTAGCATCCAGTAAGCAATCCAATAGACAGATCATGTGTTTTGTAAACAAGTTGTGATAACCTTTATAATTGTTCTTTGTGGTTTACCGGAAACAACTTCTAATGGCTATAATGGTCAGTTACATTTATAATGGATGATATTACAGGCAGATATTACAGAGTATGACAGCCGCAATTCAAAGGTAAAAAGAGGATTTGTTTAAGTTCCCTCAGAGAAATACTTAGTTTTATGAATAAAGAGGTGTAGGTAGATGGATATATTATATTAGCTACTAGTATACTGAGAAATGTTTTACTGAAAACATTTTTATGTTTTATTGAAGTGTAAGGATTTAAGTATGTTCATAGTATTACTGTATTTTATTTGAGTAATATTTTCATGTTATAGTCTCTCTAATACGTTGTAACTGCCTGCATACATAGTACTGCTGCATGCATACTGTACAGCTGCATGCATATTGTACAGTAAAGCAGAACTGAACCTTCCTGCCCCCAACCCACCCCACCCTTCCTCCTGAATGTCGTCATCAATTTGTATCATTTGAATCCTGCCACAACATTGCATGTTTTCATGACTGTTCTCTGAACCTGATACAGAAGGATTACATAAAAAACAATGATCAAAGGTAAGACCACAGGACATTTATTGAATCTGACAAAGGATTTCAGGCTTCAACCTGTTGCATCCCTAGCATGTTAAAGACTGAATAACTGTGTAACATTATAGTTAGCTCATGTATAAAAATAGCTCATGTTTGAACTTTACAAGGATATAAAATATGGAAAATATTATTTGAAGTCATCTTATTGCGTTTCTTTTATGTTATATATTGGATGAGTATCATTTGTGATTATGAAGCCCTAAGTGCTTCAGAATAAATATTCAGAATTATAAAATGGCAGGAGTGGAAATAATTCTTCATGAACGTAAACCTTTATTTTTTTCATACAAAACCTCTGTTGTATGCATAGAAACAGAAGAAACAGCTTAGATTTGTATAAAATACAGACAACAACAGGTTTCTAAATCAACATCAACTACTGATTTCTTATCAGTGATTTGTTTCTTCTTGCTCAGAAAGCCATTGGAATAGTGCAATTGTAATTGCCTTACTCCTGTTTTCAGGTAAGAGACTTCATAGCCACCCTGCACAGAAAAACTCTTCTGTTTTCTCTCTGTCTCTCGCCTTTACTTTTCATATTATTTCAATTGAATGAGGGGAAGAAATTAGAGAACGATCCACATGAAGTGCGATAAAACAATATTATTTTCCCAAATGGTTTCTTCAGAATTGTTTGCTTGATTTTAGATCATTATAGCAAAATCTTTGCCCCAATATAATTTACATACTTTCATGTAATTCCAAAGTCTTATGCTTCTTTAATTCTCAAACTACATTTTGAAGAATGACCTGGTTGCTTTTTCATATATTAAAATAACTATTTTCAAAAAGACAAAAATCTCCACGAGTAGTCAATTTGACTGGTGCACTATATTTCAAATATTCTAAAGCTGTATGATAGCTCCATGTGATGAAACACAAAGGATTCATGAGGCAAAAGTAGTTATTGAAAATCTTTCCCTATCCTATAGCAGTCAAATCCAATTTACTCCTGCATCCATTGAAATTCAGAATATTTTGTTTTGCATTTAAACATTATTATTTTGCTGCCTTATGCTGAAGTTAATCTCAACCTAATCTAAATACTTTTTACTGTGTATTTCCCTCCTCAGCTGTGCATTCTGCAAAAAAACAAGATTTTGGAACATTCACAGTATGTGTCAATGAAAGCCAAAACCTAGTAATTCAGTGTTCCTACCCACCTTGTGACAACACACAAACCTTTAATTGTGACATTTATGATGTTGATGGGAACACACGGACTCTGATTGGCAGTTCGAATCGGGCAATGGAAAACAAACAGGTTTCATTCTTAAATGCTTCATCTAAATGCCAGCTCATTATCAAAGATCACGCCACGATTTATAAAACCCAGACCAAAAACTACACATGCCTTCTGTCACGGGGAAAAAGTAGAGAACAGAAGAATATTACAGTCAAATACTCTGGTGCAAAGAAAGGTTCGTTAAAAACTTTAATTGCAAATAAAGGACTAAATTTCATATATACCTAACTGTGCTTTTTTACAGTCAACAAGAGACTGATGACTGTTTTGTTAAGATAGATTGAACCTTGTTTATATTTCCAGAACAACCAGAGACCTGCCGTTCAGATGGGCTGTTCTCACAGGGATTGCTCTCAGGATTGCTGTGGTCAATAGCATATCTTTTCTTCCAAGAGACTCACTTATAAGCAGAAAAATCTTTTTCTATGTCACCTTAAATCTTGATAATGTTACAGTAAAGTGTACACACATAAGTCCACATACAGCACTGCATGTCTGCATGGTGAACAATTATGCCCTTGTATATCCTGTTTGGTCCAAATAAAACTATTAAACAAATAAGATTTCAACTCATTATTAAACCAATAATTCAAAGTGCTGATCAGTTTAGCAATTGCAACTAGTATTATCCAAGTTACTGCACAAACAAAAGTGTTTTTAAACTACTCTTGGAGAAAATATTCTCCACTCTCACATTCTCATTGTGTCTCATGTGTCCACTAACAGTGTCAAACAGTGGATATACATGCATCATTGACATATTCTATCATTATTTTTTTAAAAGCATGACCATTTTCACCACAGTGTTGTTTGTGAAAATATCATTTAAACTGTTATTAAAATCAACAATGACAAATACCTTTTTCCCACATTATTCCCACTTTTGAGAATCTCCGCAGTCCAGTGTTTTCCATCCAAGACAATTTGATCAACATTAAAAAACATTCAAATAAATGTACACGGCAGCAAACTGCATTTTCCTGTAGAAAATAATGTGTTGTATAGCTAGTGTTTGCAGCTTGTTCATTGCATGTACTTACCAGAGGGGTCATGGGCGTGCTGCCTTTTACCAGCAGGGGTCACGTTAACCCGTTTGTTATACCACTAGATTAACCTGAACTAGTTTACACAGACCATTTCTCGATTTCAACAACAAAGGGCCAGACGTACAGGACGCTTATTTGCTATGAGGGAACGCCTGCTCTGAACAAACGCGGCTGAAACGCGATTCATTGCATCGACTAGTAATGACGTCATGTGTTCTCTGTGCGCAGGCGCTGACGGGTCTGAGTTGCAGCTGTTGTAAACAAGACGAGAAAACATTAGGAGGTAAGACGTGAATGAAAATTCAGTGTTTGTTTTGGTTTCTTCGGGATGAATGTTATAATGGTTATAGTTAGATGCCGCTTGTTTTTCCACTCGTGTTTGAAGTGCATCTAGCTGGCTCATCTAACTGCAACTGCTCATCGTATCCGCAGCGCGGGTTTATGGCTAGCGGTCCTGTCTATTGAGACAAATACCATTTCGGTTTATAGGGATTCTCGATATGCCATGTAGTTTTTAGTTACCCAGATAGGTCTAAAATTTTTTAATAATTGTTTACGATGTAATGCAACCGGTATTAATGTATTCAGCAATTCCAAATGACAAGTTTTATTAATAACGCTTCTTGTCTTTAGACTGAGACATTTTGGCATTGACTTTTATTTGCTTAGTGTCATTTTATATTGTTCTGTACTCGATCCAGTAAAGGTCTGTCTTAAGCAACAAGGAGTGAGGACACTGACTGTTACATACTGTGGATATGAAAGGGTTGGTACCTAAAATGTCACTGAATAATCAGATGTAACATCTGTACTGGTACTATTGTGTTAACTACACTTACACACTCTAATTGTCTTATTTTCTGCATTTTGCCATGTGATTATTGTGAATATTGTATTTTTAGGCAACAGAAAAGTTCTGAACCTAATGTCAACATTCCAGTCATTGAAGAAGGTAATAGATTAAACATAAGCAGTAATGTAAAATTGTTTTATTTATTTAACAGATTTTGAAAATTGATGTCTGTTTCTTCTAAGGGGCAGTTGCTACTGCGGAGGACCCATCAGCAATCACAACTATTCAGTCTGCTTCTACATTCTCCACTGAGCAGCCGATTAAATATCTCTTCAAGACCGAAGGAGCTGGGGGTCAGGTAGGGGAGCTGTACCCTCCCACAGGGCAGGTAGGAGATGAGGGGGAGGGGGGAAGATGTAAACGGTGAGGACTATGAGAACTTATGACCTATTTACAACCATACAAACACCAGTGGTGATCAGAGACAGATCGACATTTTCACCACCGTGATCCATTCTGTGATCAGATTTTGTAGAGGGAAGGATCTGATTTCATGACTATATTCATCACATGTTCCTGCATGTTGGTAAAGTACAATAAAATGATAAGAAGCACACATAAAACGCTTTAATCTTCTGATTAAAGTGACATTTTGAGATCAGTGCTAATTGTTAGTTTAGACAAGCAGCTGTTAACTGAGCTTCCTATATGCACAATATATCTTTCACTGTTACTTTTGCAAATGCAGTGTGGTCATATAAGTTTCTAACAACTCCTGCATGTGGTTTAAGTGATCCAATCACAAAACGTGGACCCTGTTTACACTGTTTCACACTGTCCACCCAGAACAGATAATAGCAGGTGTAAGCCAACCTAAATTTAAGTCCTCTTTCAAATGCAAGTTTCAGAGAAGATCGCTATTTTTTTATCTTTAGATACCCTCTGAAGACAAGTAGATTTCTGAAAGATTATATTAACAACAGTTTATCCTCTTACTTTTCCTCAGGTTACATATCGAGTAATCCAGGTTGCAGATGGACAGCTTGAAACTCAAGCGGACGGTGCAACAGCCGTTAGTGTGGTGACTGGGTTTCCTGCGACAACACAACCTATTACACAGGTGGAGAAACAATATAACATTAGACCTGACATGGAAAAACAAACATGAGCCTTTCTATTTATTTCCAATAGCATCTGATGTTGTATTTTTAAATATTTTATGTCATATTATGTAAACATTATAATATTGTATAATAAATATAGCAACATTTGCATAATACAAATAGTATGTAAATATTATAATATTGTGTAAATATTATGTATTTCAGGCTGTGTTTTCTCAGTCAGAGGGTTTAGAGGGTGATGGCACAGAAACCCATTACACTTACTACCCTGCAACTATCTCAGATGCAGGAACAGGCACCATGGTGACCAGTGTTCAGGCCTCTGATGCCCTGCTCAGTCAGAGTACCCCTGCAGGTCAGACGCTGTCAGACCCTTTCCAGCATAAATTATTTTTTGCTTTAAATTGTTATTATTAGTATTTATACACTGCAAGAAACAGGCTTGATTGTGTGTATTTATGTGTTTCTGGCTTTTACTTTAGGTCAGTTGTATGTTATGATGTCACCACAGGAGGTCCTTACTGGAGCCAACCAGAGGTCTATTGCACCTCGTACACAACCTTACAATGCGTAATGTTGCCTTTTCCAGCCTCTTAAAAGCACATTGACTGCATTTTGCGTGTATTTTACAAATTCACATTCATAGTTTTTTAACTAGTTATCAGCAGGCCCACCAATAATCTCCACCTGCAAAACTTTACAGAAGACTTTAATGCTTAAGCTACCAGTTAACGAATAGCACTCTCAGCTTAGTTTACCACATTTTGCTAAAAAAGGCGTTTACAGGTTCTGACTGTATTCGTTTGATTTCGCTACAAGCATTCAGTTTTTCTATATTTGACTAGTGTATTTCTGTGAGGTGTTGAACAAATTAGTTTACAGAATATTGTGTAGTCCCAAAGAATAAAAGCAGTTGTTATAATTTAGTTTTCCACTTTTGCAGCAAGATGGAGGTGCCAAGAACGTCAAGAGATGAGAAAAGACGAGCTCAGCACAATGAAGGTAAGGATTTTATATTGCTGTAATAGAAAATGATAAATAATTACATTTTAGTTGTGTAAGTTATAAGCAATTATTTACATATATGCAGTTGAACGAAGACGCAGAGACAAAATTAATAATTGGATTGTTCAGCTGTCAAAAACAATTCCAGACTGCACCATGGATTCCACTAAAACAGGACAGGTATGTGTTAGCTTGTCTATTGTCTTAATAGTCTTAAATAAATTGCTGCAGTGAATATTTGTTTGGGTGTGATTTTGCTGGTTTTCTTGTTCTACAGAGTAAAGGTGGCATCCTATCAAAAGCCTGTGATTACATTCAAGAGCTGCGACAAAGTAATAGCCGGTTAGGAGACGAACTAAACAACCTTGAGAGGTTAAGAATGGATAACCAGCTGTTACGACAGGAGGTGTGCGATTTATATTTTTTTTTTATGGGATATGAGCTTTTTCTTTTCATCTGCCTTTCTCTTTTTTGACCTCTCTCTCTCAGGTCATGTTTTCTTAGATACTTTTGTTGCTTTTTAATTTTTTTCCAAAGGTGGAAGATTGGAAATCTAAGAATCAAATTTTGAGGAACCATCTCCGGCAACATGGAATAATTGCAGCATCAGGTGTAGATCCCCAGTGAAGAAATTGAAGGATGTTGAAGTGAACAACTGCAGATTGAACAAACTTCAGAAGATTTACAACTGCGTTTTCTGCAGTTATTCGTCAAAATAACCCTGAACTATTCATAACGCAGGACTTTTTACCTAACAGTATATGGTGATGATTCCCAATCAGGATCTTGCCTTTTTCCGTGGGAAATTATTTTCCACATTTTAATGTAATTTACTTTTGCACCATGAGAACTTAGAGGAACTTATTGTTTTTTATACATATAGTGTCTGTCTGAAAAGTTAAGTAAAATGTTTGTGTAATAAACGCATTTGTAAGTTTTATACTTTTCAGAAAGGTTGTCAGTTTATTTTCCATATAATGAGCATTTCAAGCAACTGCCTTTAAATTGGTAATGCTATTTATACAGTGTCATAGTACCTTCTGCTATGAAGGCTACTGAAATAAACAGACAATGAAAAGAATTACATTTTTAATTAAGTTCCTTGTCCTTCTAGACCCTGGACCCCTACATGTATAAATGAACAAAATCAGAGATCAGAGATAATCTTGTCTATCCTGCTAAACATTTGGTGACTGAAAACTCCCACACTTGTGACGCATAAAATGTCCTTAAAGAGACATGACCCCAATTTCAATGTTACATTACTACCATCTACGAGCGCTGACGAAATTATGAGCGTGTGTCTTTAAGGATTCTCGGCGTTTCCGATGACGCGCTTCACTTCAAGGTTGTAACCGCTGTTAGTTGCACTATGGACTTTCAACAAACTCCGTAAATGCAATTAAAGTGTTTCGCTATTATTCCAAATAATAAGCCAGAGAAATGATTTGCATCCTGCTGGTTGCAGGGCACGGCACAGTTTTAGAGACACAGATTAAGGTAAGCGTGAATGTTTGCATAAATGTCATTTGCGACGCAATAAACCTCTGCGGTTTCTTAATACTTTGCATATTTACATTTTCGTGCATCTGGCAGACGATTGTATCCAAAGCGACTTACAGTACAGTACAATCCAGCTACACATTTGATCAATATGTGTGTTTTCTGGGAATCGAACCCCCAAACCTTTACGGTGCCAACGCAATGCTCTCCTGAGTTGAGCTGCAGGAGCAATATTTAGGACTAGTTAACTTTAAAGCGCTCATGTGGAGCTTGAATGTCACATATTTGTTAATATAAAAACGCTTATCGGTACTTGTGAAAGGTACTTACAGGATTTATATGTCAATGGAGTTAAACAAGCCTTACTTTAACACGTATCTGTATTGTTAGAGCGATGTTACAGGCCTGTATGCACACCTGAGCGGTGTGCCCAAAGCTCTTTTACCCGGAGTGGGTGGAAAGAAAATATTGGACTTCTGGTGGGAGACTGTCAACACGTGAGTTATTTGTTGTGCTTTACTTTCAGAGAAATGATGAGATCTGTTTCTCATTCAACACATCATTCAATCGTGTCTTTTAGGCGTCAGCTCTTCAGTGAAGTCTATTTGGTCACAAATGCTGATAAGTAAGTTTTTAAATGTTTTTATTATATAAAGTTTTTTAGATATGCTTTAATATATGACCAAGTTTTCTTTGTGGAGTTAGGGATAGAGGTGTGGCCTTTTTTTTTTTACAGCAGACATGACCTTTAAGATGTGATACCAAGAATTCAACCACATATTGTTAATTAATTTCTTTCTGCATCTAAGATCCTATTATATTGGTGAATAAGTTGATTGTAAATTGAATTCCATCTTCTTGTACTTATTCAGAATAAAAAAACCTAAATATTTGGGAGCTTGTTCATCTCAAAGTCTGTATTGGTTATGGTCCTCATTAGTAAAAAAATTGCGCTCATTTCAGATACAAACATTATGAGCGCTGGGCAACGGCAAATGACTTTCCGGTGGAGAATGTTGTGAATGATGGCAGCACAACTCTAGAGGACAGACTCGGGGCTGTTGCAGATCTTGAGTTAGCCATCAGAAGCCGACAGCTCCAAGATGACATCATGGTGGTATGATGCCACTTCAGACATATATGTATCAATATCCATGTAGTAGCACCATCATTTCTTGTTTTATTTGGCCTCAAATCACTTTACCGGCTTGGTATTTTCACATTTGCAGATTGCAGGAGACATGCTTTGTGCCGATCAGAATTTTGATATCGCACAAGTCATTCGATTTTTCAGGTCTAAGGTAAGAAAGTCTCACCATACATGTTGATTCTAGGGTGCGGTGGCATACACAGTCATTCACCCAACCAGGTTTACATTGATTAGCTTCTTGCCCAAGCACTTAATGACACAAGTACTAAAACTGATTCAATGGTTTTACATATCTGCTTTGACTTCATTAGTAAAAAAATACATGACACTGTATATACAGAATGTTACATGCAAAATGAAAAATATGCTTATGCTCCAATTTGTCATCCTTTGTTTTTCCAAAGCTTAAAAAATCCAGAGATAGAGATTGCTTCTCATTCATAATTTATTCTGTAGGCTGGAGAACTTGCAATATATTATGAACTGGAGACAGGAGAGAAGAGCTACTCCAGAGGAATTGTTGAAGTGTGTCCAAACACTCATCGGTGAGACATGACACATCATCCTTAGCTCGTTGTTTTGTGGTTTGAAAAGTAGTGTTGTTGAAATACTTATTTCATGCACTCTAAATTAAAGAATTTCACTTAAGCTATTTAAATCTTGAACTGCACCAGAGTCATGCGTTTCCTTGAGAAGCCTCAAGAGGGCGTCACTGCATCTCGTCTTGCCAGTGTGGTCTTTTACTGTTTGCGTCAGGAGTCATTGCCATACATCTCTGAATTTCTTTGCAAACATCCAGATGTTAAAGATAGAACATTTGGAAAGTTTTGGGTCAGTGTTTCAGTCAACTCTTATATTTTTGCTTAAATTATTTTTAATAATCTGTTACCCTAAAATTGGTCTCTTGGTTTTCAACTGGAATTTCTTTCTCTGTGTTATTCAGATATGTTTTAATTTCACTTGTTGTAGGAATGGCTTATAAATGAGGAGAAAGTGCCTGTTTATGGGATGAAGCTGCCAACAGGATTCCAACTAATTGGTCAAGTGGTGGGTACAAATCTCTGTTATTTATTTGATATATTATGCATTTACAGTATATGTTATATTTTAAGCATTCTGTGTTATACAGGGTCTGTCTGATTACACAAAATGGCTTGCTCACTACTCTTCAAAACAACAGTTGTCCCCATCTAAACCTATTACGTACCGCTCATATGCCAGGTAGCTCAATTAAATAGCACTAATACATGGAATAAAAAGTGACTTCCTCACATACACCAATATATAATACTATATATTACCTCCCTGTTTGTTGACTTACAGGGTTGGACTCATGGGGAACCCCTCTGATGGGTTCAATGGAAAAACCATCGCCATGACCATCACTAACTTCTGGGCTGAGGTCACACTCATAGAGAGCCAGACTCTGGTAAATAAGAATAGACTGAGGTCAAAAGTCTGTAGAAAGAGCATGTGATTGACTTATCTGGATGGTTTCTTTAAGGTCCTTCTACCTCATCCACTGAACGACCCAACAGAGTTTGGAAGCTTGCAGGATCTTTTTCGAATCAGCCGCAAAGAAGGGTTTGTTTCATCATTAATTATTTGTCCCCTTTAATAAGGAATGAGAGGCCATGATATTTTATGAATTTAGTCACAGATGAAAGGCATTGTTAGGACTGATGCACAGCTGACAGAGATTTGAATTAAACTGCCTGTTTTATTAACTTATTAAGCACCAGTCTTGTGCTAGCAAATGTTATTCCTGACATAAGTTGTTGCTATGCAGTAAAAATAACAATCTGCTGTAGGTGCTAGGCAGTTATGATGAACAGGTGTTTTGTGCAATAGCTATTCTGAGTACTTTCCTGACATTGTAAAATCTACAATGCTTTACCAACCAATCAGTTTTAAAGATTTTTATCAGTTTTATCTGTTAATAATTATTATTATTCATTTTTTAAATTTTATTTCCAGGTACTTGGGAGGTCTGAGACTTCTGCAAGCCACCTGTAAAAAGTTTTACCAGTTCTGTTCAGAACAAGGGTGAGATTCCAACAAACAAACAAATTTAGACCAAACAAACAAAACAAAGTGTAAATAAAATCATTAAGACTTCTGTATCTGTTCTCCTTTTATAATGACAGCATTGCTCTGTCCAAGCAGAATTTTACTCTGAAGTACGACACAAACATTCCTCGACAAGTAGTAAGTTTAGTATTATTTGCAGTTGTTTGTTTAGAGTTCACATTAATGAAAAACGATACAATCTCCTGTCTTGATACACTAAAAGTGCAATGTTTTAACATATTTCTCTGGTGACTTCTAGGGTTTAGCTGGTAGTAGGTAAGTGAACGTGAAGTGTTTCCTAAACTTGTTCATGTCCTGTTTTATAATTTACAACCATGATAAAGATTAGTTAAGTCTCTATGTTTAACCATTGCTGATTGATTTTTACTGCAAGTAGCAGTTAAGTGTACAGCACTATTACTAGGCACACGTTTAAATACTCCAACACTTTGTGTTTTATGTGAAGTGCAATCGTGTCGGCCACCTTGAAGTGCCTGATGAAGTTTTACAACATTACAGACAATGTATGGACATCATTCACCAATCAATCAATTTACAGTAGAACCTATTTTATTAATGTTGAAATGAACAGTTAGCTTACATGAACTTTGTCCTGGTCAGGATCTTCCTAAACCAGTCAGAGCTAACTTCATCCTCAATGTTGAGACTGATGAGCTCTTCATCACAGCCGGTCTACAGGATAGAGTTGTGCAGGTATTTCGGACAGTAGTCTGACCAATTGGACCACAATGTGGAGAACAATTGTCTCAACTCATTTTTTTTCTCATTTTCTTAAAGGTCTATGAAGGCTTGGTTTACATGGACTTCAGCAAGGAACTTATGGACGAGCGGGGTTATGGTACTGTCTTTAAACATCATATTTCTTTAGTCATACTATACATCTCTTTAACAGTAATGCTTAGCTGTGTTTGCAGTAGATTTTGCTAAATACAGGAGAGTAGCATTAACGTGTAATAGGTTTGATTCCCAGAGAACTTAACATGTACTGAATTGTATAGATTGAATGTACTATAGATTGGTTTAGATCAAAAGTCTGCCAAATGCATAGATTTAAACATAGAATTTTTTCTATAGGTGAATATATTCCCTTGGATATGACTGATCTTCCTTTGTTTTGGCTGGCCTACTTGGGCGATCCAAGCGACTCTGGACGGATTCACAGTAATGTTAGACAGCGCTGGCTGAATGGTAACTTCTGCAGTGATTGAACACTATGGTTTGTTTCTTAATTGTAAGCCTACAGAGCTTTTTCCTAATCCGTCTTCTGTCTGGCCAGGTGAATCTGCTGTGGTTGAAGCTATGAAAACGTTTGCTGAACTCACAGACCAAGCTCGGTTGGTTCATCTACATGCATCAGTCCTTTAATAATTCTAGCATTTTCATACAATAGAAGTATGAAAAGACTAACCTATCCTAAATGATGATATAGAACTAATGTTCATATTTGATCACTAATGATAATGATTCGTTCTGTGCATAGGACAGCCTTCCAATGTAAAGACTGGCCCAGACTTGCACAGCTCATGGATGAAAACTTTGAGCTAAGGAGGTATGATGTTTTAGTCTCTTATATTAATAACCTGCTAAGTCTATCAAAATTCTATAAAATGTTGGTTAAATGTCTTTAATCTGTGGGTTCAGATTAAAATCATACATTTAATTTTACAAGGTGAGATTCTGTTTGGATATGTTTATGTCCTCAAACTCAGAAATGAGTTGTTTCTATGGCAACGCATAACCAATGCATGACTTTGTTGTTGATAACTGTAAAATGTGTTTTCTATTCAAAATATTAATTTGTAGCTATATCCAACATGTAACAATAAAATACCCTATGTATATAGTGACCATATTATAAATAGCGTATCAAATAAAAATAAGTATAGAGGTAAGTAACTTTAACTGTTAAGGTCACTGCAATTTGAAGGAATGGACTGATAAATAGTAATAGTTTGGATAACTGCAATATGTCCATCAGGTCTGTGTATACAGATGACTGTTTGGGTCCAGGAAATCTAAAAATGGTCAATCTTGCAAAACAGGTAAATAATCAAATACTAGGAAAGGTTACCCAACTTCCACAAATGCAGCACTTTTTACAGTTATTGTTTACCCTTTATTGTCTGTGTAGTTTGGATCTGCAGTGAAATTGCCTGGCAGTGGGGGTGCTGTAGTGGGCTTGTGTATGGACCCTGAACGACTGGTATGACTGGTATCTTTTCACTGTAATTTAATGCTTACTGGTATGCACAGCATGTGGCAGGAGAGGAGCAGATTGGCTAAACTATAGAAACTAAAATTCAGAAAAAAATCATGCATTATTATTAAAATACTGCATTACATAAAAACCAAATATTTATTTTACAAAAAGTATTTGACAACATTCCATTTAGATTACAGTTTCAAAGTGAGACTCAAACAGACTAAATTAACTAAATAACTCATTATATACATTAATTTTATTTCAGCAATTAATTTTGTCTTTGCGAGAGTATGGTGTGAAACAATGATGACCAAGAAAGCACAATAAAACAAAGCAAAATAAAATCTTTTGTGCCAGTGTATAAAAATATCTCTGTCATGTTATTCTGTCACTAGGTGGAGATGAAGAGGGCTTTCCAAGAGGCAGGATGTGTGTTTTGTCTTATTGTGCCTTATGATCCGTCAGGGCAGGGTCATAACTGATTGCTCAGAGAAAGATTGTTTATTTCTTATTTGCTGGACAAGATGTAATTATATAGGCTTTGGTAGGGGGACAGACCTCAAGGTTGTTTATAATTAAACCTTTCATACTGCAATATTGTGTAGGGGAGATGTGAGTGGGTGGGAGACCAATTGTTGTATGTTTCAGACAGAAATGAGAAACAATTGACTTGGTAACGGTAGCCTTTCACACCCATCCTGTCATATCGTAAAGAAGTTTTTGTGAAAACCTCGAGTGTTTGCTCCAGTAGACATGATTCATACTGGGAATAGACAGTGTTTTCTAATTTGGTCTATGTAATATTCAAAACTATGCTTTAAATGAAGCATATATAACACATAGTGTACATCTCCCATTATGTTGTTGTTGTATCTTCACATATTTGGTCAATAATGAAATCAAAAGTTGTCACACTTTACATTAGTGTTAATATTACATTAAAATGATACACGTGGGTTTGTAAATTGTGTGTAATGTTTTTACATTAATTTTTATTGCTATTGTAGGCTAATTGCATTTACCTTTCATGTGTTACCAACCTCTGACTAAGTTAAACTAGTTAAAGAGTGTGTGTGTGATATTAGACATGATAAAAACAGTGAATGTTTCACTGCTATTCCAGAAATAACAACCTGTTATCTGGCTATCCTGACAGCATTTTCGGCCCAAAAATACTGACCCATTAAGCTGGCGTGTCTGCCTTGGACCCGCCTATAATGCCAAAATGCTTGTCTACTGTAGGTAGGCGGATCACTAGATTGTAGACACAGCCGTTGTCTCCTACTCGGTGTACTACTGCTGTATACAAACACACGCTGCCGCTGTCTCGGCTCGGAGGAGGGACCGTCGGGTTTATAGTCGTAGTGTACATCGCTAAACAAGCAGATGTTTCCCATGGTTGTGCTGTCTTGGACTGCCGTCAGATGCGACTGTCTCTTTTAACGGGACTTTGAATGATGGCGGCAAAGGAGGATCTTTACTCCAGAATTATTCCGCGCAGACTTCGACACAACAGTTGCGTCCCTGTCAGACATGGATCCAATCTGGACGTGCTTCTGTCGATGGGCTTTCCTCAGCATCGGGCGTAAGTGAACCGTGTATAATGTCTGTCATCGTATAATAATGCAAATGTGCGAAATGAGCTGGTTTTCCCTTTCTGGAGTTTACATCATGCATCTTTGAATGACATTCATCCGCCAAGTTTAAACGCGTGTAACGTGTGGTGGGAATAGTCCGTGAGATGGTTTGCGTTTGGGCGTACGTAAAATTATAAAATAATATTTGTCCTGTTGTAAATGGCATCCTATTTTTACATGGAAAAGTTGCTCAATTGTCTCTGGTGTGCGTTTTCAGGCACACTGAACATCAACAAGGAAAGTATGTTAGATATTTGTGGTAATTGTGTCAACAGATCTCACAGAGCATAGCACATCATTTGTTTGAAATGAAGCAAATTTGCTGTTTTTCTGAAGCAACTATAGGGCAATGTCACCAAAATGAATGTATAGCATGCCATATGTCCCCCTTCACAAAGTCAATGAAGTCAATTTTCATAACAGCAGGTGTTTGACACAGTAACCTGTATCCTGCACCAAGACATTTCTGATATTTGTACCGTATGACCTTCCAATAGTATAAAATGCCTCAGTTCACCTTTACCTTCATAAATAAAGGCAACATTATATTAAAAACTTATGGCACACATGCTTTTGGTATTAACCAGCCTGTGTGTGTCAAGCTTAGTCAATGGGAGTTATTAATATGCACTTTCTCTGTCTTCTCTCTGTAGATGTGTTGACCCACATAGTGACAATGAAATGCCCTGGTTTCCTTTAAAAGATTTTTTTTTAGAGTTGAGAGATTTTAGACTTCCAAAATAGATTCAATTGAGATACAAAATACTGCCAAAATAGTGATCCAGTCACATAGCTGCATCAGTCAAAGTATAGAGGTGGTTAATATGTCTCGTAAAGTGTGAAAAGGAACATCTGCGGTTACAACATGAACGATCTGCAAGTCACAAGGTGCTTTTCCATACTCCTTTTAGCACATGACTGAGAAAGCCCAAGATTTTGCAGCTGTTCGACATTTAATAAAGCATGTAGTTAATGTGCGCACAGTTTTGCGTGGGAAGGTACTCTGTTTCTTGAGATCTTGCTGTTTAGAAGAAAGACCCACTTTGTTTCATTTAAAACTGACCAGAGGGTTGTTCAAGGTCACCAAATGAACGGCAAAAATGATTATTTTCAAAAACTTCTGCTTAAGCCACTGTTGCTATGTTGGGATGGTCCGAATCAAGCAGAACAATGTTTTGATAGCACCACAATTTTGATGCTTCTTGAGGGAAATCAACCTACGGTTGCCTTGTTGTTTTTGCACATTTAGCTGAGATGGGAGATAACATTTTAACATTGAAAAAATGACAGTCTTTAGCTTTAAATCTGACTACAGCATCCTTTTCTCTCTAGTCATCACAATGCTATCTTCACACTTTTGCTCATCCATATATGAGCACTTAATGCACAGTGTGATATGTGATCCTACAGAGACATCTAATGGGCTCACTGTCTTGCCATAAGGTACTGTTTACCAGTAAGCAATCCATGCATATAATAACACAATATCAATGTGGTTTTGTCTCAGGGTCACATCTAAATGTCATCAACTTCCTTCCTGAAATATGACACACAGGAGATTAGATGGCACACGTAGCCTCCTGTATAACTGGCACATAAATACTGAGATCCAGATCATCTGTATTCAGAGGTCAAATCGTTGATGTTATGGTAACCCATGAGGACTACATATATTTTATATATATGTTTCTGGTATGATCTTTAAAAGAAAGTGGTTCTCTGTAGCCCGTCAGTGGCTAACAGTTGTCATTGTTGCCTGCTGTGGGCTGGGCACATTTGCTCTCGTGTGTGTTCAGGTGTTGGCTGCAACATATTTTTGGATTAGCAGCTGTGTACTGTTCCCCCAGTCTGTCTGTCCCATACGTGGTCCTCTGCTTGGCAGGACTGGCAACTGGTACTTGTGGGCTGTGCTTTTAGCTCATCGGGGCTTGTGGGATAGCAACTGTTTATTGGTGTAGCTAAGCTTCAGTGAGATCAGTCGTGTCTTTTTCATCTTTCTTCGTTGGCTCGGCTCCCTCAGTGGCTGCTGGGACATAAAGAAAACAGATGTAGGCCAGCACACTAGCATCAATAGAGTATAAGCATCTCTACAGCACCACTGTGAAAACATGCGTTCTGTCAGACACAGACAAAAGTGTGATCCACAGTTGTTAAAAAAAGCCGGCCTACTCTTTTATTCTCCTATCAACTCCTCCCCTGTTTATGAGAGTCAGGCATCAGTGTGTGGTTGTGCTCTCTCAGTTGTGAGTCCACCATCTGCGTTGGTTGTGCGATTGCCAGGATGAGCGTGTGTCTTTTCACCCTGCTGCTGTAGCATTACCTCAGACTGATGCTCTGGAGGACACAAGGATGCAGTTCAACCCTCTACCTCCGTGTTAGTTATTGTCCTGCTAAAGTGTTATTGGCCTTTAATTAATAGCTGTATGCTGCTAATGTTTTATGATTACTTACAATTTAAGTAAATTAGTTCTATTCAATTGTAAGATTTGAAAAAATCTGGGTTTGAAGGAAGCACTAGACAGAAAGCTGAAATTGACACCCAATAATAATCTTTACTTTTTAATAATAATAATGCAGCTCAGATATCAATAATATCTTAGATAATTAATATTATGTTTCTTGTTTCAGTTTGTTGAAAACGCTAAACAAGAAGCTGAAAGCTGTTGTCTAAAATCAACAAGTAGTTGTTTATTCATATATGGCTGTTGAATTAGTTTGAAAAATATAAAATTTAAGAAAATTAAAAAATTATAATGCATTTATATGGTGATGATTGTAATCTGCTGTAAACCATTTACTGCTAATCCGTAGCATTGCAGATGTTAGCTGTGTGTTCACCCTGAGATGTGCTGGGTCTTCTTCACAGTAGCTCACTTATACAGTAACAGATAAACAGTATATTACCATGCCACAATTTGTCCTTTGTTTGCTCTTGCTTTGGTAGTATAGTGACCTCAGTGTTCAGAGATATGAAGTAAGAGAAGTAAGACGTCATTTGATGTCAGAGAAAATGTCATTTACACAAAAGGACGCTTCACAGGTTACTATTCATAGCTGACAGTTAATCTGGAAATAGATTTTTTGCTTCCCTTTATGAGCTTGTTGAACAAATTTTGTTCAATGGATTGGTTTCCAGAATTGCCTTCTAGCTTTAATGTCCCATATTGATCCTTGATAATATTATTATTTCTCATCATCATAAAAGAGTCATTCGAGGTATCAATTTATTTATTTAGAAATGACTGTTACTTCTGCCCCAAGAAATAAAAGATTGAACGTGTTGGAAGTAAAGAAAGATTATATTACAATATTACATACATTGCTACTTGTATCCTGCCTGATAATGGAATATTCCATTATTGAGTTTCCGCAGCTAACCCTGCCACTAAAACGTTTAATGTGGTTTCCTTGACACAAGCTACATGTGGTCACAGACTAAAAAAATTGACAGTTAATTATATTATACATTGACAGCTGTTAAAGAGGGATTGTACATTTTACAAAACAGAAGCTGACAGTATTATATGAAATGAATTGTCTTTACAGTTAACATTTCCAATCGGAAGTACAGGCACAAAACATTTATATGTGATTTTAGCACGTCATTACTGTAGAAGCTGACAGTATTATATGAAATGCCAAATTAATTGTCTTTACAGTTAACATTTCTAATCGGAAGTACAGGCACAAAACATTTGTATGTGATTTTAGCACGTCATTACTGTAGATTTAAAAATATATAGTGGTTTTTTTATTAAAAACATATTACTTTTTGGGGAGTTTATTGCTTAAAATTATCTCAGGCATCTACCATGAGCTGAGGGCAAACAGCATCATTAGCATGCTAGTTTTCTCTCAATAGAAAGCAGTTGTTGGTAGAGTTATTGTAGGGTGCAGTGACTCTCTACTTCTTGGCAGAAAATCAGGCTAACCGGAAGGTCTGTAAACAGGATATTGAAGGATGCAAAGGTCTGAGCTGTGGGATTTCCCTGAAGAGCTGAGTAGAAAGTGTGTTCGCCTGTTTGATCAGCTGTGCAACTGTGAAAAGATATTTTGTGAAGATTATCAGTGATTTGTAAACACCAGGTTGATGCATCGTTAAATAAGAATAACAAACAAGGAAGAGTGTCTTGGTCTTGGACTGCTGCTGTATGCTGTTGTCATTGCTCAAAAGCTTCATCAAAAAACTGAAAAAATATTTCTAAAATATAATCCACTTTCTACCAATCCAATTTTGGTTGTACACTATACGTAACAGTTATGGTAGGTACATGTGTAGACATTGATAAACATTGGTTTGAAACACTGAAAAGAAACTTTGCTTATCACAGCTTTCCATGTGCTGTCAATTAATTCATTATGATGTGTCAGTGGAATTTGAAAAGACCCCCCCACTACATCTTCAGCAATTTGTATATGAGTAATACAGGGTAATAAATTGGAAATAGTTTGTAACACATACAAAGGCATCTTAAAACATGAAAGTCTGTAGTATTGCATGTGTGGGTGGTTATTTATTTAGTCAAGAGCTTATTGCATGACATGAAAAGGAATTGTGGTGTCATCACCTTGTTTACCCTGTAATATCTTCAGCACACGCACTCTAACTAATGATATATCAGGTTCAGTTTACTTGACATTTAAAGGCCTATCACCGCTGTACATGATTTGGTCTCACTATGTGTGCAGAGTGACAAGACTCGGTCCAGGCTGATTTATGACAAAGTCAGATCTCTGATCAGTTTGATTATGTGCACCATGAGTATTTGTAAATATAGACTGAAGATGAATACATTTTACAGAATCTTGCTAGCGGGTGATTAGCGACTTAAATGCTTGCAATTGAAACATTCTATTACACTATTGTTTACTGTAAATTGTGAGAAATGTGGTTCAAAACAAATTTTATGTTCATTTGCTGGCCTGTGTTTTGTTTCCTAAGAACCTTGCAACATTTTGTTTGAACCCTAACTTATTTAAAGAACTAATAAGTTTTCAATGCATCTATGAAACATACACAATGAACCTTGAGCAGCTTGTTTGCTGCAGCTGTTATTCTGTTTTGTTTCCTTTCTGACAGAGCAGTCAGGTTAACGGCAAACAAATATGTAAACTGATGTTGTGCACATCTAACCATGCCATTTTGTTAACACTTACCTATTAGAAGTAGTTACAAAGAAAAATGCTGGAGGAAGTCCTAATATACTCAGAGGTTTTACTTCAGTGGTATTAGTTAAAATGGGACTATTTGAGGTTTTATGATGACCTGTTCAAACAGGCTAAGGCCCTCACAGCCTCCACAATCCCATGTAACCACACTCATAGTCTCACTCACTTTTGAGATTTCAATATATATAATATTTCACAATTCATGCTTTGTTTTGTTAAATGGGACAATTACTTGAACACACAAATATTGTTTAAATTGCTGCTTCTTTGTCTAGTGACACCAGGTTCCTGGTCTTATGAGAGGAATGGAAACTTTGTGGTTATAATCTTTCATTCTATTTTTGTCCATACATAAAACCTCATACCTAATGACAGAGAACCTTTTACTTGTTTGTGGCTTGTCTTTTGACATTTTCTCATGATTAATGGTCCTGGGACTACGCACATTTTGATCAGCTTTACTCCAGGCCTGCTGAAGACAAATGGCATTATACCAAACTTAGTAGTATCTAGGGTAGCATTTTTGCAAGGCCTTTACACAAAGTATTGCAGGCTGTTGAAGATAAAGAGTTAGTAATAGAAATAAAAACAAACCATACTCGAGTAGTTAAGTTTATTGCTCTTTGTGTCAGGGTTATTTCGATTTGATTAGCTTCAACATTAATTAATCCCAATGCCTTAACAAACTTATTAGGGTCTTCAGAATTATTAAAAATAAAAATTACAGGCAGGTGTGTATGTCTATTCTTGGACAACAAGATTAGTTTTACCAGGCGTAATTTAAGATGTGTATGCAGGGAAGCAGATCGTAAGACACTGAAGTGTGAGCAGGGTGTGATAATCACCTCTCCCACGCAGCTCATCAGCTTCTGCCTTCTTTACTGGCTCTTGAAAATGTGTTAAAAAATCATAACAATGCCATCTCATTCTTTTCTGTGTTTTTCATGGTCAAAGATCTTACAGCGTAAGCACGTAATCTCAAAGATTAAAAAACACATGGTAAGCCAGAGCATGAGATCTGCATCTTGGCTTTAATGCACTTCTCAGACAAATCCTAGCTTATCTTTAATTATTTCTTTGCAAACTGTTCATGTCCAATACCCTTCCAAAATGTGGAGTTATGAAGTTGCAAAATTGATTGTAAAATGCTTCTAAAAGAACACCAGGAATTCATTAAATTGATCAATGAATTACTGTAAATACATTTATAATGTTACAAATGATAAATGAAGATATTTAGATTCCAATCAATGCTTTCCGCAGTACATTCAGTAGAATAATTGAACTTGCTACAAAACCTTAAAATTAAGAATTGTTTAAAATTTCTTTAAGAATTATGAAAGCAGGCTTTGCCATTACAACATGAATACTCTGAAACAATATTTTAAACAGCAATAATTAGTTTGGACCCTTATGTTAGCAGTGTTATTGATCTATTACAAGCAATATGCTAACAGAACAGAATTATAAAATTAATTTAATAACAAAGCATCTTAGTTTGACTGGAAACTGTTGAACAGTACTGTATGTGTGGCTGATATTGTAATATTGTTCATATTGATGATATTGAATGATCCTCACTTGCAGCTATAGATTTATGCATGCATGTGCATATGTATGTAGAATACTATGACTATTTATATGTGGATGTCACAAAGGGATTTTGTGTGAATATTGTATTCTAAAACACGTTGTCTTTACAGATTAAAAGCCCTGGCATCAACCGGAGGCAGAAGTGTTCAGTTAGCGTGTGAATGGTGAGTTTCCTTAGGCGAAACAATTTTTTTCCCTTTTTCTTTGTGTGTGTCCACAGTAAACTGCTTCCATTCTTAAGGGATGTTACTGCCCTCTAGTGGTTCATTTGATGTATGCTCAGTCTAGTGGTTGAGCAGATTACACACACTTTATTTACTGATGTAGCTGTAATACATGATCATGTGTTGGTCTTCGTAGGCTTTTCTCCCACTTGGACGACCCTTTTCTGGATGATCCTTTACCTAGAGAGTATGTGCTGTATCTGCGCCCCAGTGGGCCTTTACAAAACCAGCTTTCTCATTTCTGGCAGCAGACTCGCTTGACCTGTGGCAAGAACAAAGCTCACAACATATTTCCACACATCACACTCTGCCAGTTCTTTATGGTGAGCCACAATTTCTCGTTTTAATCTGGGTATAAAGTTACCACAACAATTGACCATGTGTTGCATCACAAACATCTTACAAACTCTAATCAGTCTTTTTATGTTGTATAACACCGATGCATTTTGCTCTTCTTCATTTTGTCTGTTTGTAGTGCCCAGACAATAAACTTGTGGCCCTATGTGAAGCTCTGCAGTCCACAGTGAATCAGTGGAGAGGGCGATTTCCCAGCACTCTGCCCTTGGAGCTTTACACCTCCAGTAACTTCATAGGCCTCTTTGTGGAGGAGCAGGTGGCTGAAGCACTGAAAAAGTTTGCCGCAGACTTTGCAGTGGAGGCTGCCACTAAAGCTGGTGAGGAAGCATGATCAGAGCATTTGTCACAGATGGTGTTTGCTGTTCTCATGTTTATTCTGATCTGCCCATTTTACCCCCTGCTGTTAGGACTGTTTGTACTTGAAAGTGTAGTTCACCCAAAAAACAAAATTCTCTTATTCTGTTAAATTGTTATTGTTATCGTGTCATGCAAGGGCAAATGAGATTTGAGTGCTGGGATAGAAAGATTTTGTGGCCAACAGCTGTGTATTGTCTATGTAGCTGTATTAGTAGAAGATCCACCAATGTGTACTTTCTGTCAATTTTTTTTATCTCTAAAGCATGTTTTATAAATTTTTTTAAAATTTTATCAAATTAAATATAATTTTAGCCACCGAAAATAGTCAAAGAAGCCCAGATGGTGTTAAAAAAACAAACACGCAAAGTTGTTGTATGGCTTTAGAATATTTATATAGTGTACAGAAGTGCTCCTCAATTGCTTTCTTTGGGAGCCAGTTTATCCAGATGAAAACTAGGGGAGGGCCAAACAGTTTTCAGAGTAGTTATCTGATCATAGCACTTTCACTGTAAATAGCACAAAAGCATAAATGAAATCAAACACCCTTAATATTGTGTTTATTGACATTAAAAACATCAGTGGCTATGAAGTCATAAGTGGTCATAATGTTAGTATTTTCTTACTTAATAGATGTCCATTTGGAACCCCATAAAAAGCAGCTTCATTTGACTCTGGCTTATCACTTTCCAACCAATCATTTTGCTTCCTTGGAAAAACTGGCGAGAGGGATTGAGGTCAAGCTGGGCTGTGATTGGCTTGCTTCTCTCTTCTCACGAGACATAAGGTTTGCGAATCATGAGGTGAGGCCTCAGTCCCTTTATTGACTGTATGTTTAATTTACAGAAAATGTAAATATAAAAACTTAAAATTTTAAGAATTTGTACTAGGTGTATAATGCACTCTAATCTGTTTTATTGTCAGACTTTGCGGGTGCTGTACCCATACATTCCTCAGAATGATGATGAGCTGGAGCTGGTGCCAGGAGACTTTGTCTTCACATCTACACTGGAGCAAATGAGCACCAGTGAGGGCTGGGTGTATGGAACCTCTCTGGGTACTGGCATCTCTGGTCTGCTGCCCGAGAACTATGTCAGCCCTGCTGATGAATGTGATACGTGGGTCTTCCATGGGTAAGCTCCATTCGGTACCTTAATTAAAACAAGTTAACACTAGTTTAAATTTGCTGTTAATTTACTCACCCACAGGCCATCCAAGATGTAGGTGACTTTTTAGTAGGACAATAATAAAGAATTTTTGTTAAAACCATGGTCCTTTAATATTTCATAAAATGCAATTTTTCAGGTGCCAGTACTTTAAAGCAGTAAAAAAGCAGATACAGACAAAACAAAATAAAAACCTGCAGCAAATGATTGGTTTGTGAAAGAAACTGAACATTTACAACATTATAATCTGTAATTTACAGCCTCAGGCAAACAATCCTGTGTGCACCTGAAACATGAGCTTCATTCAACATAATGTTTAATGACATGCGTGCTTTGTTAATTTGATGAAACCATGGTCCAGATATAGGTATCAACTCATCCTCTGTACTGTTAGACTCTGAAAAAAGTCTATGACTTGGAAGGTCTGAGAGTGAGTAAATTAACAGCAAATTTTCATTTTGGGGTGAACCATCCCTTTAAACTGTGAGAATAACACTCCATAAACTACTGCAATGCATTTAATTGTTTATATGTTCTTTGTACAGATCGCACTCCTTCTTTTGCACTTCTTCAGGAAAAGGCTGCAAAGAGAGTAAATCATTTGAGAGGCTACTCAGCCTTCATTGCTTGGATAACTCAAGGCTGGGAGATTCTTCCATATTGAGTGTTATTTGCCAACCTATGCAGGTGCCTGATTAGCCTAGGAATCCTATTATAACAATTACAGTAACATTTCCAGTTTAAAATGGTTTTGTCTACCGATTGTATTTGCAATTATGCAGCAACTAATAATTTGAGAATTCTTTTTTTTTAAACAAAAAATTTTGTTTGTTGTAATTTATCAAAACATTCTTCTTGTTTTGAGGGTAGGTGCTTCGATCCAACCTTCAGTCTCGTTCTCCTAAAAGGACCCTCTTCGTGTGTCGTCATGGCGAGAGAATGGATGTTGTGTTTGGAAAACATTGGCTCTCGCAGTGTTCTGACTCTAAAGGTAATCTGAACAGACTGTCACTTAACAAGCCAAGTTCATGGATTCTCACCCACACTGTTCAGTTTGTCTGCAGACTCTGTCTTCTTGTAGGCAGGTATGTGAGGAGTAACCTGAACATGCCCGCTGTGCTACCTGGCTGGGGTGGAGCTCACAGGTTGTATGAAACGGATGCTCCTATTACAGTGGTTGGATCTACACAGGCCAGGATAGTGGGTATGTTTACACATTGTTTTTGGGGTGTACTGTAAGGTGAATTGTCTAACATAGTTTTTGTGAATTTGATTCTAGGTGAGGCTATACTTGAAAGTAATACCACTATTGATTTTGTGTACTGCTCACCCAGCCTCCGCTGTGTCCAGACGGCTCATGAAATCCTCAAAGGTAACATAGTAACATGTAACATAGTCGACACTCAGAACTTGTTCATTGAGAAGTGACAGGTGACATTTATTTGAAAAGGCTGTGTGACCCCACTGTCTTGTTCTATTGTTATAGGAATGCAGCAGGATGGCAGAATAAGTATTCGAGTGGAGCCTGGGCTTTTTGAATGGACTAAATGGGTTTCAGGACCATCTTTGCCTGCTTGGATTCCCCCCACAGATCTTGCTGCAGCCAAACTCAATGTAGACACAACATACAGGTAACTGGATCAATCATATATGTGGCATGTATAGGAGTGATTTAAATTTAAAATTCAGCATTCTTCATCAGCAGCTGTCTTCTTCTTGGTGTCCCACAGACCTCATATCCCCATTAGCAAACTAACTGTCTCAGAGACATATGACACATATATTAGTCGGAGCTACCAGGTGACCAAAGACATTTTGGATTACTGCAAAAATAAAGGTGAGCGATATGAATGCTTCTTTGAATTGTGTATTTTTGAAAAGCACTATATAAATATAATCACCTTGTACAGATGATTTGACTTGACTTAACTTGAATATTTAGGGTTCTTCTGTCTTTGATTTTTGCTTATGTCCTCTTTGTGCCTTTCACATTAGGAAACAACATTCTGTTTGTGGGACATGCTTCTTCTTTGGAGGCCTGTACTCGCCAGATTCAAGGCCTTTCTCCTCAGAATCCTAAAGATTTTGTGCAAGTCGTACGAAAGGTTAATTTTTAATGTAATTCCTTATCTCCTATTTCATTGACCATTACGGTTAAGTGTGGGTGTGGTGCATCATGGGAGATGATATTTCCATTCAGATTCCATACCTGGGTCTCTGTGCCTGTGAGGAGCAGGGCGACACAGGAATATGGCAGCTAGTGGACCCCCCAATTCTGCCTCTTACTCATGGGCCCAATCACAGTTTCAGCTGGAGGGAGACCATACACCAAGAATGACCTTATCTCCTCAATAGCCAACAACAGTTGTAGAGGAGAGACTGCAATGTTACCTGCACTGGAAGCACATAACTGAGCATTTTTTAAAAATATGTAATTTGTCACATCTATGTTTAAGTTATGCAAATTAGATATTGATATAGAATGTGACAGTTTTAGTTTGCAGGTGTATAAGGGAGACTTTTCATTTTCATGAAAATATGCGATAATGTTTACTGAGCCTATAGGCGGCTTTCTCAGGGCATTGGCTATTACTTTAATAGGTAAAGAAGCACAGTGACAATGCAGCAGATAAAGTAAATATTACATTACTTCCTGCCATGCATATATGTACAGCTTTGCAATGACATGTTAAAGAGCTTAAAGGCAATCATCTCCACAATCCTCTCCTAAAATTAACCTGCTTGCAAAAAAAATGTTTCAGCATAGTTTTAATATACATATAATATACAGCTATGCGGAGCAGCATTTTGGACCAATAGCATTTTAAGATGGCCTTTTTCTTGTCTTTTTTTTGTTTTTCTGCTGTAAAATGTTGCAGCAGAAGTAGAAACCAAGCAACCAACAAAATGTACGGTTGCAGATGCTAATGGCAGATTTACAAGGTAGAGATAGCTTTTAGCGCTTGTAGCTTTATCTTGTTGCACCTAGTTAGGACCCAATGTAAAAACCCACCGCCAACAATCATATTCTCAGATGCTTTAAATGTCTTGCGAAAGAAACGGGGACATCATGTCTTTTTCATCTTTAAGTAGGGATCTGTTGTATGGGCACAGTCTAAGCCTCACAAATAAAAATACATTAGCCTACAATGAAGTGGTTGACTTGAGAGCAACTTCAGGAGCTAGATTATTTTCTCCCTACACCCAGGTCATATGAACATTTAGGCCTACAGTACAATCAATATCGTAAGAAATGAATGTTTCTCTTTGGATACTGCTATACTGATTATAAAATGTATAATATACTAACTTTATACTAACATAAAATATTCAAGCATATAACTGTAAAAGAAAGCAGCAGGGTACAAGTGAGAAGGGCAGGTTGTGGCGCAAGCTTATACCTAAACCAAAAAGCATAATAATAATTAGTTGAAATTGTTCATTGATTTTGTATATTTATATAGCAAACGTTTCTTACACTGCACATCATCATTTACAGTCGGTTTTTTTGCGCCTTTGCCAGATACATCATTATATTTCATCTGTTAAACAGGTTATAGAATTAAAAAACACTGATACTTTTCTTGCTTTTTCTTTCTTTTTCTGATAGACGTGGTTGCTAAGTCCTCTTTGCTCTTAATGAGCGAACTTCAATTAATCTTTTTCATTTATATGCTGGTTTAACCCGAGGTCTCTTGTGGTATCACTTCTTTTATCTGTGATTTGTTGGCTAATCTGATCTATTAGACATATTTGATGTATTCTCCAGGATAAACGTGCCTTCTAGTAGCATCCTGAAATTAGATGAAGAAACACGGCATTGATGCATCTATTCAATTACAGAGAGCTGGTCAGTTCAGGTCAGCTACTGTTAGATCTACAGATCTGTGTATCTGTAGGGATACACAGTTGTTTCAGTAGCAAACTCCGGTCAAATGAGCACGCCCATAAACCTACATATACCACACGTTTGACTTGGTAAATGTGCTTTAAAGACTGAACTTATACCTTGATCTTTTCCACCTATGGCTCTACATGCCCTTGTACATGACCTTGTAGAATTAGACTGACATGTGACATTATTAATGATATTACTGATGTACAGATTATTTTCTTTGTACATAACATCTGAATGATGTTAGCGTATGTATCTATTTAATGCATATATTCATTTTTATACAAAAAATCAAATCTGCAGTACTACTGGCCCCTGTTGAAGATTCCTTGTGTAGATGTTGAATCCTGCCCCTTAGCAGCTATTTAAGACTTAGAAAGTCATAGAAATATTGAATTTATATGAAATTGAATTTATATGAAAATATTTCTGATAGCTGTTGAAATGCAGTAATCACATCGTAATAAACCTGAAGCATTTAACGCCATCTGTGTTAATGTCCTTATAGTAATTACACAAGCTGTAAGCAGCCTTTCCCTTCTCACACCTGTGATCTTTCAGACTTGGAATAAGTGGACTTTTCCTTGATTAATAGGCCTGATTGGCAATAGAAGAGACTGACCAACGTTTGGACGTATTCAGTCCTCTAAAAATCCAAGTCATTATTGGAGAGCAGTGAATCTCTGCAATCTAATAATGCTCTGATAATGTACTGTTCTCTTCAAGCTTTTAAACTAATTTGTGATTGATCACTAATTATCAGTGACAGAGACAGCACTTTCCTCCTCCAAATGTTTGTTGCTATCTTAAAACGGTTTCAAAGGAGCTATAACTTCCAAATGGTTCACTCTGCTCCATGTTGGAGAGTCAATAGGCCGCTGTAAAACATTTGATTGAACATTGATGTTCTTTGCCAATATGCAATATTGCCTCTCGAAAAAATAAAACACATGAACGGTAGAAATATCTGGTCTGGTTTTGATGGGACCGTAGTCGGCAATCAGCAGTTACTGCTCTTATTGAATGTCTTATTGGGTATTTGTATAGTGCTCCTCACACACACACTTTAGCAGCCAGACATTGGTTACCAAATCCACATTCTTTAAATGCGTGACCATTGATTTAAGTTCTAGTCAAAAAGAGAGAAAAAGGAAAGTGCCCTCTTAAAGACAAGACATATATTAGTCTAATGCTGATGGCAAAGGCTCTTATTTGTGCAGAATAAGGAACACACACACACACACATATATAGAGTGTAAAGAGACCCCTGCTCTTGCTCTTTGAGTCAACAGAAGTCTCACCAAAATATGACGGGTTTGATAGAACTTCCGTTTCTGCAGATTTAATATTGCAGTTTAATAGGTGCAGTTTAATATTTTTGCAGTGTTAACCAGGACATGTGAGGTAAGTCCAGTTTTCTGGCTGTTTTTTGTGTGGTCAGGGTTATTTAATATTATATTTTTAATGCATAATATCTGCTCTTTTAATGCGTTTTATAGTGGTTATGAGGAGCATGTCGTTGTTGTTGTAGTGTTTTCTGTCATTTGAAGTGAAAGCATTTTCATTTTATAGAAATTAATAACAAATGTATTTCTGTTGCTGTCATGCTGTTCTATTATTTTAAATGAAAATATTTTTTGTATGTGTTAACATTTCAGATATTAAAACGTTTTCAAACAATGATGTGCTAGAAATGTAAGAGGAGATGAAATCTGCAATATCTAACATAGTATCAGTTTGCTTGAATGATGCTCTTCATGAAGACCTCATGAACTTCCGTTTATTTCCAATAGGAGGCAATAGAGCTTATGGTTAGACCTAAACGTATTCATATGGGACTGAAGTTCAATGCTTCATGCAGCAGCAGTGTAAGACGTGAGTTTTATAATTTTTGATTCTTTGTGTTGAAGCTCATTTAATTCAAGGGCAGTTTTTCTACATGTACACAAAGGGTACATTATGGGGTTGTGTAGGTGGTTGCAGTCTTTGAATACAGTCCTAAAAAATTACAATAAAGTTTTTGTCCAGAACTACATTGTACTACATGTATTTCATACAACATAATATTATCATTATTTTGAGTATAGGTGTAGTTAAGGAAATGTGTAATATTTATACTTAAAACAAAATTAAATTTTTCATTGCAATGTGGTTAAATACTGCCATCTGGTGTCTTTATTTTTATCTGAAATAAGCGACCGATTCTCATATTTTTAATGCAAAAAATGTAAAATGAATCAGTTGTTTGCTTGTGAAACGCCTCTGAAAAAGCTTTGCTTTTCAGCATTAAACCTGTAATATTGCACAAAACTGGGAGAGATTACAGTTTTATTTGCTTACCATGAGAAATGAATAGAGACCACACATTATTTCAGACAAAGCTTTTAAGGATATCTTTAGATAATTAATATGTTACTTATTTTTTATTTGCAGATAAAATTCAGAAAATAACATGCGTTTAAGCCTCAATTGGATAAACAACAGCTGCCCTTGCATTCAAAGATAAACTACATTCTTATTCTTTTTCATTTTATAAAGTCTTGGGGGCTAAAGTATAGTTTCGTGCCAGTCAATGCTGGTGTGTTATGTTAAGGCGTGACCTGAGAAAAGCAGTAAATGTACTGCCTTTGTTGTTGATGTAGTTTTTATGTACGGACAATGTAAGCTGTTTGTCTGGCTGAAGTGGCCATTAAAGCTGACAAATAGGGCCAGTGCTAAGAGCCACTGGCTGAAGCCATGTTAGGGTCTCTTAAAGCTCAATTGACATTATTTTGAAATTACTTTGAAGGGTCAAAGGCTTAAACCTTTCATTGTAATGCCATTCCTCCTCCCCCACTTTTCGTCTCTGTGCACCGTTTTGTTCTTGCCCAGTCAGACGACCGCCTTCACCTCAGTGCGAGTGCTCTTTTTACCTCCTTTTTTCCCATGACCTTTGACCTTATTGACTGATCTCCAATCGTCTCAAGCAGTTTCCCCTTTTTTAATTCTGCCCTTTGTAAACACCCTGACACCCGCCAAACTAATCAGGTGTTTTGTTTACACAAAACATGGATGTTGTATGTAAACAACTGGGATGTTGTTTAAAAAATACAAACTTATTTATTTAACATTAATTAATTGTAACAAGTATCAACTATAGTAACAAAGTATAGTAACAAACCTCAAGAAGGGGCCAGGGCTGGGTCGGGGCGATGGCTGGTGTTCAGTACACCATGAAACATACTGCTTCATGGTGGTGTATCTGGGTTTTTTGTTCGGTTCTGAATATTGTTTCACCCCTAGTAAGAAGGTAAAGTGGGCATTTGTTTGGTACCTATGAGAACATGGTAAGGTGAACAGGCATAAAGAGAAATACAAAGACTGGTGTGGCAATCAGAGAGAGACAATAAAAGCCAGGAGAGAGAAACTAAGAATGTGTGAAAAGGAAGAGAGTGAGCGAGGGAGGGAGAAAGAAAATGTCTCAAGGGACTAATGTCCTCATTGTATAACCTGGTTTTCAATACAGACAGATTCTCTGAGAAATTAGGGCAACAGAGAGAATCGTCAAGACTATGGCAGAGACAGACCCAGCCTGGTTAAACTCACACTTGGATCAGAAATGCTTTAATCTGCAGGTAACAAATGGTGATTAAACAAATCTTATGTTAGGATTTATATTCAGATTTCTCAGATGAAACAAATGTAAAAGTGGTAGTTTTAGGGAAAAGTGGTAGGGATTTTAGCAGTTAAATAAGCAAATAGAACAATTTACCAATTTACTCTGTGCATATGTGTATCGAGGGAGGTGCTGTTTCTCAGTGGTTAGCACTGTTGCCTCACAGCAAGATGGTCCCTGGTTCGAGTCCTGAGCCAGGAGACCTTTCTGTGTGCAGTCTGCATGTCATCCCAGTGTCAGCGTGGATTTTTGCCAAGTACTCCAGTTTCCTCCCACAGTCCAAAAACATGCAGGTTAGGTGAATTAGACATGTTAAATTCCATGTTAAATTAAATATATATATATATATATATATCTGCATTGTAATATGTCCTTTAATATATTTACAAGTAGGATACCTTTAGGTTAATATTGTGATGTTATCTAAATAGAAGCTTGTTCTAGTGTAATCACATTTTGTAGAATGAATCTATTTGCTCTTCAATCTTATCAGCGGATGGTGTTTGTGAGAGAGCTGGAGAGTATGAGCAGTGATTCCATGGGTCGTGCATGTTTTTGTCTGTGGTAGATAAAACGCTTTGCGATAAGTATGTATGTGTGACTGTTGCAGTGGTTTGTTATGCTTCACTTGACAAACAAAAAGTCTCATCCAGTTGATCAGTGAAACGGCAAATATAGCAGCATGTTGCTTCAGAAGAGGCGCTTATCAGAGTTACCCAGACAGCAGCAAGAGTGAAAACAGACATGCACACACACACAAACACACAGAAAATCACAGTGGGAGTGTGCCTCATTCACCTTTTGGTGGAAATACATATGTCATGGTATACTGTGATAACAGTGCTGGTTTCCAGCTGAGATAGAAAACAGTTGTTCCATAATTAATATTGTTATTTGACAATTAAATGGTTATCTTTTTGGTTTTCTCTAATATAATGCTTTAGTTTGCAGTAGTGTTGTGTTGGAATTGTTTGGAACATTTTCACAGTAACTATAGCGCTGTATGTTTGCAAGATCACAAAGTATACTGAGCTTTGTACATATTTACTCTTGTATGTTGAAGTATTCATTTAAGATCTTGTTGTGTCTTTTAGCTTCAGTAGATGAAGTCATGGCATTAATTGAGAACTTGAAGAGAGAAGTAACATAAAAAGGTATATAACTCTTTATTTTACAGATTGAACAATGTTCTGTCAGGTGTTTTTGCCTTTCACATTCCTATTCTTTATAGAAAAACTATTAGAGAGAGAGAGGGAAAAGTTATTCTGGGGTGCCCTCAGGGACAGATGAAGGGCCAAGAGGTTAGTTTGGTGCCTGCATCCCAGGCACAACAGCAGTGGTTTCAGTGAGAACCAGGTCCGTCTCATTTGTGGTGCAGACCTCTTGACATTTAGCCACCTGCCCCCAATAAAAAAAGCGAGTGGATGGTGAACTTCAGCTTTTGCCTCAGGCAGCTGGACGTGTTATTGATCTGGTGGTGGTGGGGGCTCTCTCCTCCTGAGGGAGGCTGAACTTTGGTCTGATCTGCATTCCTGGGTTGTGTTCAGCTCCGAAGCAAAAAGGAGGGTGGATGTGGAGGGGAGGTGGGACCCGGTGGCTGGAAATCACTTGTCATGTGCATATAAAAGTGTGCCTCTCATTTCAGAGCATGCTCACTGAGGCACACTTGGCTCCCGCAAAATCCAGACTCCAAATTTAAACAGAAGGGAGGGGAAGTTACGGCAACACTCTTGTGTTGCGCTTTTCTGTATGTTTCGCTCATCCTGCATAGCGAATGCATCTCCCTCTGTGCGTTTGGCTCTAGGGTTGGAGGCATGGAAAGATAAACATGGATTACCCTTGGATGGACAGCAGTAACAGGAAGCAAAACAAGTTGAGTGCATGCTGTTTTTTCTTACTTTGAGTGTTTGTCTCTGTACATTATATTTCAGAGACTTGAGCAGGGTAAACTTTATCAGAAAGACAAGAGACAGTTTCCATTAAAGAACTGAGGCAGAGTAAGATAAAAGAAGCCCATTTAAAGTGTTGTTCACTTTGAAGCCTCAATAGAAAGAAAAGGCTTGTTTCATCAGCTGTTACAACTAGTGACATATAACAGAAATCTGTTCAGAAGTTATATTTGTGGGCACTTGCTGGCAATTTAGCTTGAAATTTGTTAATTATATAGGAAAACAGACAAATTCATGTTATAGAGTCACCTGACTGCTTTAGGTGCATCTCATCATATGTGACTGCACTGACTCAGAAACTGCTGCATGAGGGATTATCTGAGGGAGGGAGGAAGGAATTTGTCTTCACTGAGGCCACATGGGTTTATGAAAAAAGGCAGTTTTTTAAAAGTGCTGTGCTGTTCACGTGCTTGTTTTTTGCAAATTCTTTCTGCAATTTGTAGACTTTCTATAGTCATGTGATACTTGACGAAAAACACACTGATTCTTTGTGTGTACTTGAGGGTACTTTGAGATTTTAAAGATTGCTGTTGAAAAAATGTTTGTATGTGTTGTGAAATCTGTTTTTATTTCTTCAGGAGTTATTTGGTGAAGTTTAAATGGTCCAGCATGCAGTATGCATTAATGGCCATTTGGAAAAAGTGTTTTGAAAATTGCCGCATGCTACATTGGAGTTAATAAGACTATTAAAACAATCACAGACTAAATGTCATTCAGAATCATTTATGAATATATTTGTAGCAATACTATGATACACAGCAACATTATAAAAACATCAAATTCTGTTGGGAAATTTTCGATCAACTTTGTACCACAATGCACTGAACTACTGTACCTGATGTGAGTAGTAAGTTTTAATAGTGAGACATTATTTCAGTAAGTAGTGAGACATTTTTCAGTGTACACAAGCCTAATCTTAGTTAATGTATTCAGTGTGTCATCCTTTAGGGAAAAATCACCAGTATGTGATGTTTTAAACTATCAGCAAGGTATGTCCTCACTGTGGCGGACCTATGGCTGAAGATAATGTCATTGTCACTGGCTTAGATCTATGTTATGGACTGAACCTCGGAAACAACACCAGACATTTAAAGGATGCCACAAACTTATTATCCTCCAGTTAATCGTTAAAGGATTAACATGCAATCGTTGTATTTTCAAGACCCTTTAAACTAATACCCAGTTTGTGTTATAGGATTTTGCTTTGAGTCTGTTTCTCTATTAGTTTGTTCCTTCAGAACTGTAGACTTTTCTTGATAGCACAAGTCATACTGCCAAAATTGTGGACACTTTTTGTTTATTTAATAATAGTAATGACTGTGCTGTGTTTGTTGTAACAGTATTTTCTTTATTTTGTAATACTACTAATAGCATTAACAATGTTTCTTTGATAGGAATGTCTTCATGCCCATACTGTAAACACGCCAATGCTCTATGCTACTGAGATTGTTCTTTTAATACTGAAAAAAAAGATATTCTTTCTCTTCTTTGTCTCTCACTTCATGTTTTGAGACTGGGAATTCACAGCTGGGAAATGCTGTCTGACAACAAACAACTGTATGAAAATCACATATCATGGCACTGATTTACCACTACCTGTTTCCCTATACTGAGTATGAAATGGTGTGTTTGGACTAAATTCTTGATTCTTAGATATGTGCAGAAGAATTTATGCACATTTACCGCCTGAAGTTTTTTTTACTACACAATGTACAGTAATGAAACAGGTCTGGCCATATAATTATTTTGTAAATAAATTATGATTTCTGTAAATACATTTAAATTTCTGATACACTCACTATGTTTTGGACTTGATGCCTGGATGGATGTATCCACAATTTACAGAGCATACACCAGATGCTCTATGCACCAGAGACTATGATGTTGTTAGCACCTAGGGGCTCCTTGTTTATTATTTATTGCACACACATTTTCTTATTCCAAGAAACAGAGAGAGAAACCAAGATTTTGTAGCCAGATTCTGTATTTAGACAATGATAAGTCTAAATACAGTAGTGGAAATGTCAGACACGACTCAGACTATACCACTGTATACAGAATCTCAGTATAGATGTACTAAGCCAGTTTATCTTTAAGAGTTTGGTTAATTTTATACTGAAGCATTTAAGGTTACCATAGCATAGCGAGCTAACAGTTGCTGACTGATATTACAAACACACATCAGGACTACCTCAACCTGTTGTTATGAAGTCTTAGCTCATACTGCATCGGGCCAAAGTACATGGAATGTGTTAGACCTTTTGTTTGGTCTGGCAGACGCTCACGCAATGCTATCGCACTGACATCAGTCATATGTTTTTGAGTACGGGGTGAGAGAGTTCAGTTGTTAACACAACGCTAAAAGCATGCAACATAAGGCCTTGAAGAAAAGCATTTTCCTATTTTCAAGAAAGTCCCAAGCATTATATGAGATGTTTCCTTTCCCACAATAGCAGGACGCCATGGGTACCCTTGAAAGCAATATTATTCTTGAACTCTTTGTTTTCTCAGCTCTTTTACCTGTCCTTGTGATGGATTTGAAGGCTGGGTGTGAAATGAGATCAGCTGATAAAAACTTTAGCATGTGCTGCAGTGGACACTGGTATTCATGTGAGCTTTGGTAAGGTTTGTGTACAAGGCAGCTGTGTTTGCTGTAGATGTTTGTCTTTAAATGTTGTTTAAAGATTTTATACTCTGCTGTGGTCTAGTGCTGGGCCATAATTAACTAGCAAAACATTTTAGTAGCCTGACTGTTTTTAAAATAGTGTAACTTTTTCATTTAACAAGCTATTGTTTTAGTCAGTTAAATTGCACATGCAGCTAAACAAACAGGAATTAACCTTATTTTTTGTAGTCTTTTTTATGTAGTATTTGCAATGTAATTGGAATTTTTCATGTTTCTAGTTTAATTAGTTATTTAATTTCAATTTGTCAGAAAGATGATCTTGGTTTTGCTACTGGTCTCAGTTACTTACCTTTTTAAACTCGTGACTAAACTATTCTGCTTTTATAGTACTTTACATTAAAATCTCTTAAATGAGTGTGTATTACTGAATACCTCAAGTTTGTTTATTCATCAGTAACAGCAGTAAAATCGGTCATGGATTCTGCTCGGCTTCTTTCTCGTGCAGTTTGCCATTATTCAGGTTAATAGTTCCTGTGGTTCTCTCTCCATCTCGATCTCTTCTCTTCATCATGAGGTGTTCAGAATGGGAGACGCTCGCAGGTTGCCTCTTTATGGCTCTCAGCAGAATCAGATTTATGAGAATGATAAAAGCTGTGCAGAGCAATAATGATGCAGGCAGCTGCTCTGAGCCTAGCTCACGTCTCACGGTGCTCCTCTAAAAACTCCTCAAAAAACTCAGAGGCAAACACAGAAATAAAAGCGGATGAAAAAAATTGTAAATGATGACCTGTGGAAGACATTATAAAATATAATTTCCTTACATGTGCACTCTGTGTCTAAACTGTTGCCACAAGAACTTGGAGAGAGATCCAATCCCTCCATGAGGTTTGACAGTTTTTGATCATGTACAGAAGTAATCCATGCTTGTAAAAGCCTGTCTTTCAGCTTGCCATAACAGTAGTCATTTGTCATTGTAAAATAAAAGAGAACAAAAAACTGATAGTTCTAGGGGAGAGAGAGAGGGGAAGCAGCCGGCACTGTCATTAATGTTCTGACATAAGTGGAGATTGATGCCGTTTTGTGTTGTGTAATGGTCCAGCAGACCACCAATGATAAAAAAACAGATCATAAATCTACAACGATCTGCTTGGTATAACAATTTTATGGGTGTGCTGTCTATTGGATTTATGATCCACACCCCTCAACATGTTCCAGCACTCTTTTCAGGTAGTGGTCAATCGTTATGGGTTTTTCGATGGCTAATGTGATTGCCGATATCTGGGGCGCAGGGTGTAGATGGCTGATTAAATGCTGAATTTAATTCTGATGCGTGTTACAATTTAATGATGATGGCAAATGAGACATTTGCGGTATTGCTGAGTGAGCACTCATTTTACATACTAATTTTACTTAAAACTCATTTTGACTGTTACACATACTTTTTATTTTAGAGTTGTTGGGAGGTTTCTTCAGTGCTAAACAACCTTTATGTTAAACAACCTCCCCTCTCTGGTTTAGGAATAGGTGGGGGTTAGGCATAGGATTAAGATTAGAGTTGGGTTTTAAAATCAACAACCAACAACCAAGCAACAGGGTGAAAGTTGCATATATGCAACTTTCATTTATGCAACTTTCAGGGTGAAAGTTGCTCTTAATGGCCAAGTGCACTGCTTTTCAGCCATTAAATATACATATATATTTTGCTTTGATATCTATAGCTTAATTCATATTAGCCTGTATACTAAATTTATTAAAGGACACCTAACACACACTTTCATTTTAACCCATGCGATCAGTCAGTCATGTATCAGTGAAGCGTCACAAAGGTCACACAACAATTTGTTCTGTGTGTAATTTCTCCTGTTCTGCTCTGCTGACAGCAGTGTTTCTCTGGCTGCAGCTGGTGAAGATAGGGGCCCTTTGTTGCCACGCTGCGAGAGACGGATCGGGTCAGTGCAACTGTTGTCATTTCTTTCACCCTGTCCAATCTCCCAGCAACACCACAGCTAGACCCATCAGATCAGCCCTGAAGAATGGGGTCAATCTGGGGTCTGCCAGCAGATTAGCTGCTGAGCTCCAGCAATAAACGATCGTCAGTGAGCCTGAAACCCTGGCCAAGTACCAGTTATAACCTCCTTTCAAAATCCTTTCAGAGCCCTTCAAGCTTCAGCTAGTTTCAAGTTTCAGATGGGCACATCTTGTTTACCTGCACAGTTTTCAGCTGTTGGGTGCTGGGGCCAAGTTCAAGAATCTCTCATGTGTGTTTTCAAATGGTGGAAAAAAACTGTGTTTGTAAAAACACATTTTAAAAAAACTTGCCTCAAAAAAACAAAATTGATTGCCGTTCTGCATTTCAATGTGCTCTGACCTCTCGAAAGGTATGTCATTAAATAGCAAATCTAAAAAAAAAATATTTCAAACAAAAAAGATTGTACAAAAGCAACTTCTTTGTGGCTTTTTGAGAGCTAAAATGATAACTTAGTAGTGGGCACACGTTGCCTTTTCTCCATAGCTCCCTTATGTCTTCCTGTCCTTCATTCCATTTCATCATTTTGCTGGGGGATTCATATGCTAATAGGGTTCAGGAGATGAGGTGGTTCTCACGTTCAACTTGAAACTCTGCCTTTTGTGCACCTACAGCACAAGCTGCAGAACAGAAAGTAGAAGTGAAATTAAAATCTGCTGAATGCCCCAGCGGGATGGGGAGGGGAGTGAAGGGGAGGGCAGAGGCGGGCCAGCAGCTGCTGATATCGGATAAATGTGAGATGCCCACTGTAGCGTTCCATGCCCTCCTAGGGGGGCAGCTAAACGAGGCATGGCTGTGTGTTTCTTTAATCTTACTGCAGGCCTGTTCCTGCTCTACTGATTGTTGCCTTTCTCTGGATGATTATTTAGCAAATGGCACGCCCACCCCCCTCAACCCCCTGCACATTCTGTATTTCAATTATATTGTTTAACTACTCTTAAACTCTGAAGTTGCCATTCTTTTAAACTCCTCACGCCATTTATAATGCAAGTCAGGCGTTTTGCTCATGCACTTTGCTTCATGCAACTTTTAGTTGAGAGCACATAACCCTTTTGCCCTTAGAGACTTTCTGAAAGCAGGAGCATTTATTGGTGCACAGACTTGTTTGCAGACACTGTATGAAGGCAGGCCATTTTTTCAGGGGTTACGCTCATGGTGTGCAATCACTATGGCAACCACAAATCTTCCCTGTTTGGTGATGCAGAGCATGCACACAACTGGGCTTCCAAATGATTAATATCAGCTTTTTTTTTTGATACACCTGACTTGGGCTTGAAACACAGGACTGTGCTTGAAATAACAGCCTGAGCATACAATTACGGGCAAATTGGTGGAAATTTGTGGTAATTGTGGAGTATAGGCACACCTATAAGTTTATTATTCCTGTCACCCATAGCTGAAATAGAGTAAATTTATGTAGCAGTTAATCATTGAGTTTCTCAACCAATTAAAGCAGGTCTGTTATGGATATAAGGAATAATTTTATGTAATTATGATGTAGCATGACCCACTTCCCTATTTTGACTTTTGGTTTTGACTCCTGTGTATCAGTGTTATTTTTCTGTCTCTGCTGGGATAATTGTCTTGCCTTTCTCCTGCTGTGCATACCCCAGCTAACAAGGAATGTTCTCAGAACGTTGGCTAAAGTTCTCTAAAATTTCCCTCAAAATTAAGAAATGTCTATGCAGTAACATTAGTTGAATTTTTAACATTATATATTATATATATCACAAATGTTATTCTTAAGTTGTTAGTGGAATGTTTTAAAATCATTACAGTGTTTAAACATGTTTGAATAACATTCTTATACCTAAGCAATAATGTTAATACAACATTTTAAAAACAGGATATTTTAAACATTCCTCGAACATTCAAAACAACATTTTTCAACAACTTTTTTGTTACTTAATGGTAACATTAGGGAAACAGTCTTACAACCTACATTGTTTTGTGTGAAAGCTCTAAAAAAATGGAAGTGGAAAGTAATGCTCTCCAGACACTGACGGGATTGCTCAGCCGCTGAATACAAGACTGAATGCTTGTTAATCATCACCTTCCAGAGCCTGAAATGATGTTGCTCATGTATCAGTCCACAGCCTGAGAGAATCCTGCAGTTCTCTGATGTTATAACTTATGTAACGTTAGTTGGGTTAGATGATTAAGTTATCCCATGCCAGATGCCATGGTTGTGTTCTTTTAAAAATCTTCTACAGTACTTAAATCTTATTTGTGTTTTTGATGTCTTTATTTCTTACAGATATACAGTGGGCCCATATTATATTTGGACATTTAAGCCAAATGTTTAAAAAAATCTGTTGTTGCACTAAAAATTGTGAAAACAAATGATGCTACCTTTTGTTAGAACTAGCTTTGCTTATCTTTGCTATTTTTTAAAATACTTTTAATGAACGTGTCCCATAGTGTTAAGTGGATGTTTGCAGTAATTCCCCTCATGTTGTTCCACAACATTAAACAACCAGAAAGTGTCTTGTTTTTAGTGTCTTAAATTTTAAACCAAACAATTTTCGATTTGTAAAATATTTTGCTTGAGAAATGTCATATTCCTTAATAAACCTACATGGTTTGATATTTTTAATTGTTTGGCTTAGTTGTAAATATGCTTTTTGGGGCAGTAGTATTCAGTAGATGTATTCAGACATTGCTATGAGACAGCAAACTATGTACATTGAACCTGTAGGAAAGTCATACTATCTACATTTTCAAAATTGACAAGTGGTCCAATCGGTCTTAAGAAAGCTGGGTGCAATTAGGCTACATTCAGGTTTACCTGGCACATTTAGCAAGGACACTACACATATATAAATATCGATTTAATATTAAAACTAGGGTAAATGCTTACTTCCTCTAATTGAGTAGAAGTTGTTGGACACCCATCCTGATCATCTAGCACATTAAAAATAGGATGCTGTATCCAAATGACGTCCTGCGTTTTGTCCAGAATGAAACAGCTGTTTCACGTTTATTATGCAAAGCGCTTATTTTAAAATTAGTCATAGGGCCCGAGTTTCTCAGCAGACACTTGACCAGTCCTCCATGACAACACCTTTTAAGAGGTAGTGGACACTTCGTACAATCAGGACAGAGCGATATCACTGCATCCTCAGAGGTATGGAAACAATTACATAATTGTATGCTGTGGCACATACCGTCAGGAGTGCCAGAGCACTGCCCTGCACCATACAGTTAGTTATTTAATTTGCCAGGCCACTGTGAGTGGAGTCAGAGGGTGTGTGGCTCCAGGGGCCCTAATAGATTTTAGACAGAATGACAAGGGCCGATGGAGGGAGATTTATTTATTGTTTTTCCACTAAATGCTGGCCACACTCCAATCATCACAGATCTTGTTTGTTTTGTCACGGGGTGTGATGGCTGAATGTGTCTCAGAGGGAGTTGAAGTGACTGTAGCTCTGACTGTGCTTGGGCCCCAACAGCTGTTCAAAACTCCACACCTCATATCAGCCTGGCTAAACTCGGCTCAACACGCCCCACAGGCCTGCAGCAACATCCTGTTTCTTTATTTTGTGCATAAAATAAACATACACAACTGAGCTCAGCATTTGGAAAGTATTTGATGTATATTTTGTTGCTTTTTATAGCTCGGTGACGATGTTCGTCATGCATAATTACGATAAAGACTATTACTATAAAAGCATTACTAAATGCATTCAGATTGAGAAAAGTAACATGCTTTTTATATGGTTACTTTTGTATGTATTACATTTGACTGACAAATACAACTGAAAACATCGTCCTTCCCCATAATGTCTCCAGTCACATAGGCATGCACAGTGCACACGGGCGTACAACAATAGATAACTCCCTTTATAATCAACAAAGCAGTCTACACGCAAGCAGCCTTACATCTATTTAGTGGTATAATTATTGCATATCAGGAGAGCTAACACTTTGACCTAGTACCTACAATCCAAGTACAGCACTACCCTTCCGGAGGAAAGAAAACTGGGCAACTGATGGTGAGAAAAAAGAAATAATTATCACATTACTTTTAAAATGTTGACTTTTTTATGAATAATGTAGTAACGCAGCATGTTACTTGTAAAAGTAATGTTTCCCAAAACTAATAATTAAAATATACTGTAGATGTATACTAGATGCCAGCTCTAGATCCTAGAACAAGGTCTTCGAGACTCACTGCAGTATTTTCAGATGTGTCTTTTCTTCATGGGCTAATCAGTATGCACTCATTGTTGATGCATTAGGACAGTGTAAGACAGAGGGAGAATTGTCTAGGAGCAGGGTGAGAGTGGGACAGTGAGGGAACTATTAATCTTTCCAGATTATTTTATTTCACAGGGCAAAAATATCTGCCGCTCATACTGTTGCTAGTGTGACAGGTAATTATTTTAGCCCTAGTGCTGTGTCTCTCTCTCACTCACGCTCTCTCTCTCTCTCTCTCTGGGCCAAATGCCTTTCTGCTCAGCCGCCCCAGATAAGTAAGCCTTCAGCAGCAGCCCTCTCCTCTGCTTTTTCTTTCTCTCTTCCTCCTCCACTTGCCAGAATATGTCTGCTGTCTAGGGTAGTGAGTATCTTTACCTGCTGTTTTATGACATGAATGGGAGACTGCATCCTCCCCATGTTGGTGCTGTGGAGATGACGCTTTTAACTCACCAGGGCCAATATTTATCACAGACATCTACTGCTGTCTGCTCCCTGTCCAAGAGTGACAGACGTCTGGATGGGTCGCATTAGACGACGAACAGGTCTTTAAATTGGTCTGCTGTGTTTTTATAGCACTGTTATGTGATGTGAATATATCGATATGAATATGATTGTAATCGTGTAAAGTATTCACTGTTAAACTGTTGGCAAGATCAGCTTGTACTGTTTTCTAGATGCAGAGGAAATAAAACAGCAGGCTGGTTAGTGCTGTGTAAAGTAAGTGTGATGTGCTGAAAGTCTCAGATCAGGCCAAGCTTTGTTTGAATGGCTCCCCGCTGCCGATCTGTCTCATGTGAGATGAGCTCTGAAAGCTGAATCAACAGGGCTGTATTTACTGATGACAGGCTGCACCCTCACATCTGACAACCTCACCTTGTTTTCCAGATCGGATTTCCTTACACACCATTAAACGGTGCTCCTGGTGCTTAAGTGGGGGCAGGTGAACCACATTGCATTGACCACCAAGGACATGGGCCAAGGTTTAGGAGAGGGTTGTTTTAACCTCTGCTGGCTGCTCAGATCATCCCAATCTGACGGTCTTCTGTCTGTCTTTTTATCTTGCTTTACTGCTTGCTCCAAAGCTGTTCTTGTCTTTTATCACAAAGCTTATGTGGGGCTGGTCTGTCACACAGAGATTAGTGCAGGAAACCAGGTGTGGGATGAGCCCTGAACAGCAACAGTATAGGCCCAGCTGCAAAAGATCATGGGCTGAAGATTCGATTTGATTCGACTTGATTTTCAGTGTGACAACCATTGAGTTCAGAATGGAGAAAGATTTTTGGAGATTGACTCAGGAATCGATTAAAATGGAAAGATGAACAGTGCCATGGTCATAGAAATGTGCTAAACACTGCATTAAAAGCAACAATGAACATTTACATCAGATTGAATGCACTGCTCTGGGCTGCGTTTCTCAGAAGCATTGTTGGCCTAAATTGACCATGGCACCAATTGGCATCAATGGTCCATGCGATGAACTGAGGCTCACAATGCTTTTAAGAAAGCAGCCCTGTTTGGTCAAATGTCTAATACGCAATATTTCACAACTTTGAGCGATTTTGAATGAGCCTCTAATTTTGATGTGGTGTCTATTTCTGGAGCTTGACAGGGTAATAACTTCAGGCTTTTTGTTGAACACATCTCATCTGCTTGCACACAAAGAGAACTGAATAGATGTTCTGTTCTAAAGACTACAGAGAGCTCTCCTCTGTACTGTAATGTAAGTACTTGAGTCCTCCACTCGTTTACCTTACAGCATTAATCACCCACTTGAGATGTATTTCCATTCCTGAGGAGACTGTTGCCCAGATGTTTCATGTTGAAGAAAAATGATAGCTTATTTAAAACAAGCTCTCTTGAGAACACTGGAATTTTATAGGTAAAAGGAAAACTGAAGAGGTAGTGAAGAATAGTGTTTTTACCTGCTGCATTAGACGCTTGGTTATTCAGCTGAAGGGCTGCAGCTGATCATCGAGGTGTGTTGAGAAGCAGATAGAAATCTATTACTGAGTGCGTATGCAGGGAAGAAAATTTCTGCCTCTTTGTGGCATAACATTATTTACCTGTCAGAGAAATCTGAAACATTTGGCCTGCGTCAACTATAAGTTTACCAGAGCAATTATAAAAGAGACATTTCAGTGGTCATTGGAAATATATCTGACATCTGCAACCAAATGAGAACACACACAGCTGCAAAAATTCTCTTATATTCTCCCATCATTTCATGTCAGCCCAAATCAGCTAGAAACCCATTTTTAATAAAAATCATGAATGAGATCTCTTTGATATCTCAGCTGTTTTCCATAGCAGTGAGATTAAATGGAAAGAAATGTGAATCTGAGGGTGTTCTAAAGGTATATATAGGTCTTATAAAGGTTATTATAAAGGTCTGTACTTTTACGGCACGTCAACAGGTGTGTAATTTGTATCTAGTTTTGTTTCTCTTAAGGAATTGTACAAAAACTTTTAACAAGAAACGTGACTGGGAACTACATTGTGACTAATAAGCTATGAAAGAGCAACCTCTGAGCAATAAAAATGTCCTATGGGGAAACGTGCAGAAAATGTGAAGAAAATGCCAGTCTGCTCTCCTGCTTCCATCGATCTCACTGCAGTGATGTGTGTAACTGTGTGTGCATGCTCAGTTTGCTCATTTTCATCTGTTCATGGGCAGTGAAGATGTCTGCGCTTGACTGATGGCTGCGGTGAGCAGAGGCACAAGACTGTCATCACGAGCATTCGGGACACCCCTGCGGTGATGTGAGGTGCTCGCATAGATGAAGCATAAAGTGGCAAACTGTGTGTTTTTTAATGCCACAGAGGCAGATGACAAAAATCTTGACAGATAATATTAAGCAAGAAAAGGCAGTCATTTATAATAGGCAATAGGAAAACAATGTTAAAAAATTGTTAAATTTAATGTGTTACTTCCTCTGACTGTGTTATTTTACCTAGAAACAATTGCTTTCGTGATGTCAGTGGGTTACATTTAACACGCCCAGTGACATCATTACAATTATAGTGATTATAGTGATTACCAGAAATGGGTGCAACTGGTAAGAATCCAACCCTGCTAGTCAGTGGTAAAGTTATTTTGCTTCCGTGTCAATTACTGCAATTCTGACACTGGAAACCAAAGACCAGAGTCACCTGGAAAAAGTGGAACACCTTTTCAGAAACCCCCCACCTGTCACACATGAACTGCAGCTTTGTTTATGACAGATATGCTTGTTTTTTCATAAGCAAAATAGTTTGTGTTTCAACATGCTGCTCTGTCTGTACTGTCTGCTGTTTTTCATGAACTAAATTTAGATGTTTCCGCACACAGTATTTTGATGTAATGCACACTGGCAGGTTTCTGATTTACAGGCTGGGTAAGTGAGGCGGAATCAGAGATGTTTAAGTTTCCTCTGTTGTGTTTTGATAGAGTATTAATCTTTTTTATGTGGAGATGAGCTTGAAAGCAGACATTTATATGCAGTACACATATATAGACGTATAGAAGTATTTAGTGATTTAGTGTCATTTTTATTAAGCCTGAAAGCTTTGTCATTTTGGGATCTAGAATGGTAAGGGATCTAGAATTGTCATTTTGGGATCTAGTAGATCACATGTGCTTATTCTAGTATTGTTTCTGTGCAGAAATTTCTGCATGTTTTACAGGAATAATTAAATTTTGCACATCCAGATTTGTATGGGTGTAATGACATGACGCTGCGGGTGCAATAATGAGTTTTTGGACATTAGACAGGGTGTGGATGAGCAATAATTTGAATGACTTTGAAAAAAAGACTCTACATGTTGTGAAAAGCAGATCTCAGTGTCTGCACTTGCCGAATGGCTCCTCTGTGTAATACTTGTGTCTGTATCTGTCATGAATCAGAGGTACGTCTCAATCTGCTAGTGAGACAACTGCAGAGCTGGATGAATAATACATTTAGTACAACTGAAAGTCTTAGAAGTATCGAGCAGTACCGTTCTGGTGGTTATGTGCTCCAGACACCTCATTTCATGCCGTTTCCTCTTCCCTCCACTTTTCTATTTTAATATTTTTCTTCTCCCTCTATCCTGTTTCTTTATTTCCCTTTGCATTTAGCATTTTGCCAACATAACGTTAGATTTATTTAAATTTTATTGCATTTCTGAAATAATAAATATTGTGTGGTGCTTGCTTGGCTGTGCAAAACCTGCCACCACAATGGCCGGGTGTGCTGTTGTCATGTAGTTGCTAGAGTTTTTTGTTTATTGTTTGTTTTTGAATTAATTGTGAGAGCATTGTGAGGTAGTTACTAAGGTGTTTTTCTGTATGGTTGCTATATGGTGTCTTGGGTGGTTGCAACATTATTGCAAGATGTATGTGGATGACTATAGAAGTATTAGAATTAGCGGTTTGTTTTTAAGCATCCTCAGGGTTTCACTAGCATGTTAATGGATAACATAAATAGTTGCACACAATCATTTGGTGTTCCACTGCTCCATCACAGAGGTATTACAATTTTTTACAATATTTTGTAATGCATTTTGCACTCCTGTTGTCATTGGCTTCTTTTATTTTGTTCATCTCTGGAGATTTTTTTGTGCCGCATGTTAAATTCAATCATTAGAACCAGACAGGTCTTTTTTCCTGCCAACATAAAGGGGCACAGGAACTGCACTCAGACTGAATGGGTGAGTCAGAGACTCAGGCAGGCTAATATGACCTGGGGGACTGATCTAAGAAGGAGTGTCTCTGCCATCACACTTCTGTGCCACCTGTTTGTCTGTCTTCTTAACTGCTCCAATAGATCAGTGTGAGAACTTGTTAATGAGCTTCTAAAAATGGCTTTGTTAATGAGGTTTTGTGATGCCCAGGTTCATGCAAACACTGACTGCCTTACATACCTGTATAGCATATTTACTGTATATGATGGAGAAGACGTCTGCATGTTTGCCTGTGGAACACAGAAACGCACACACAGAGACTCTCAGTTACTTAAACACATGTAATAATTTCTATTCTATTCTTTTTCTACTCTTTACTTGCCAGTGGTATTATGGAGGTTTGGGGGGGGGGTTGTTGAGGGTGTATAAAACTCCCTGTGCTACGACTGTGTATGACTAAAGCAGTGCAGATACAACACCAAAACACTCACAGTCGACTTTCCACGCTGCTCTCATTAATGGCACTGCAAGTCTGGACTGGACCAAGGCGCTCCGGGAGAGACACGCTGTCCGAAACAAGAAATGAGCTTGTGGCGAGGCAGAATAAATGCCCCACTTTTGTCTTTAAGCTTTTTGGTGGATTAATGTGAAAGAGAGAAGAAAATAATCTCGGGATGAATACACCTCAGAGGAAAGAGAGAGAGGAAGCGAGAAAGTGCAAGACGGGACAAAAGGTGAGTGCAGTTTGCCGATTTAACCCGTTCCATTCATTTGCCTGTACTTCATCATCCCTTGCTAGTTCGCGCTTTCTTTCTTTTGACCCCCCCTCTTTTTTAGCACTGGCCTTTGTGGTTTTTCTCTCTGTCTGTCCGTCTAGCCGGCTGAATGTGGGTGTCATGGAGAGGGAGCAAAAGGTCTTGGCGCTGAAGGGGCGGGAGCGAGATGAAGCCATTGTCAAAGTCACGCTAGCTATTGTGTTCGCGTTCAACCCATCGCCCCTAAAACCGGGCCTCCCTATTTCTCTCTGTGTCCTGGTTCTGTTGATGGAAAGGGGCTGTCCGGCTGCAGCACAGAGGTACAGCAGCTGTTTGCTGCTTCGCTGCGCACCATTCGGCAAGCTGGGGTGCCGTCCAGAGCCAAGTCCGGCTGAGAAAGCTGCATCACGCAGAGAAACAGGCTGATTCATCTTTGAAGCTTCTTAACTTCTCAGTTCTTATGCTCTTTCATCTCATACATCTCCATCCTGTCTGTGTACAGCAGCTCTGTCTGATCTCCTCACATTCACCGCTGTGTTTTGGCACATCTAATGCTTCTCTCTCTGTTCATTAGTCTATTTTTGTCAGTCTACTGCTGTACACCTACTGCATGTTAATCTGAGGGGAGCATTTATGGTGCATATTTTATCTGTGTGTATATGTATGTATGTTGAAGTAGTTTGGACATGTTCTTTTCCCAGAATTGTATGAATGACCTATAATGTGTTTATAGGTGATTTAAAGTTTTGAAAGGTTACCAGTTTGGTCTCAACTGTTTTCAAATTAGTGGCAAGATATGACAGAAAAAATCTAGAAAGAACAAAATGTAGCACAAGCTTTAAAGAATAGACTTTAAATGTCATGGCAATCCAAATTATAAAGGCAGAGGAACATATAATAATGAGTCAGGCATTTGTAAATGTCTTGTAATCTTTTCAAGATAATGGTTGTTTTACATTTTAGAAAAAAATACATATTTTCATTGTTGTTTAAAATCAACAATAAATGAAAATATATCTTTTTACTTTATTAATACAGTTCCTGGTTTAATTATCTGTGTATGTTTTTTCATGTCTAGAATAACTTTAGTTTTCTGATGATGTCACCAAGCACTCTTAATTTTAGCCCCTCCCCTCCAACCACCTGTCAGATCATAGTTAACTTACCATCATCCAATGAAGTCTTTCTTGTTTTTTCCAGAAGTTTGACATCACAGAAGTTAAACGGGTTTCATGTTTCCTTTAAACCTCACATTAGCACCAGACTGGTCGTTAGTTTCAGGTACCCTGGAGCTGCATGTAAAGAACAGAAATGTGATTATGAAACCTGTTTATCTGGGCAGTTCTGATGGCAGAGCTACACGTTTGCATAGATGTTTCTCTTTATAGGCATGCTGAGCTTTTGCAATGCAGGTGTTTATAGTTCCATTGGCTTAAAAGGCAGAAGCTTGAACAGTAAGTAGTGCATTTTTCACTTTTGGCTTTAGCTGTATAAATAACCTCATTCGTGTTTCTTTTTTTTAAAAGCAAATTAACCCAGTGACTTGAGCAATTTTGATGTCAACAGTAAGTAGTGCATTTTTCACTTTTGGCTTTAGCTGTATAAATAACCTCATTCGTGTTTCTTTTTTTTTTAAAGAAAATTAACCCAGTGACTTGAGCAATTTTGATGCCTCCATTGATTATTAGATTAGATCAAGAAATGGACATTATTCGTTTTAATACGTCCACTCATTTCATGTGGTCAATGTGTAGTTTTCATCTTTGGCCAGCAGAGGGAGGAAATTGAACGTCTTTGCACAAATGATGAAAGTCCACCCCCCCCCCCAGGCTTACAAGCTGCATAGTAAAATCAGTGGTTCCGATCCAGATTGCTTTACATTGTTACATATGGTATGATAATATAAGAAGATTAAGGGGGATTATTGGGGGGATGTATGATGTTTTGAAACAGGTTGCTCCGTTTTCTCTGCCTGTTCCAGACTCATCACTTAAATGATCTTCAGACTGTAGCTTTTAATCCCTTCTCATCTTGTTCTGTAAAACATTCCAGACAGACAAAGCATCTTTTTGGAAATCTGTAATGATTCATGAAACGTAGATGAACGTAAAAGATTCTCTTTTATATTTATTTATTTGGTTTCTAATGCAAATAAATGCTTAAAATCAAAAGTAGTTGGTTACATAAAACATAAACTTTAAAATACAATGAATAAAATCATTATAATATTTCAGACTATATATCATTATGTGGGGCATCTTTTTCAATGCAATATTCACTAAATGTGGTAAGTCTTAATCATGAGGGATATCTTATTAATATCTGAAAATTGCAAAGCTTTGGGCATGAATCTGTTTTGTTAGCTGGCTGCCTTCTTTATAAACAGCAAAAAAAGAACATTTTATCTTATTGACCTGGAAAGATAATCCCATTGTAATAGAGATACAAATCAAGTCCAACATTAAGCTTTTGCTTTGAGCCTGGAAATATTCTAGAACATTTAAAGATGAAATTTTTTGCATTTAATTTATTTTATTCTATTTAAATGTTATTTATATTTATTCATTAACTTTCTTTTATTTTAACTGTTTTTAAAAGAAGGAAGAAACAGTCTATATAATAAACAAAAATAGCCTCTCATTGACACAAAATGTTAACAATACAGTTTTTAACAAAAGTTTTAAAAAAATTGTGATCATTTAAAATTTTTCTTGCATGATAAACAATGAATTGAACGAAAGTAAAACACAAATGTCAGATTAATAGATCTCTGCATTGTACGCACCACTATTCTTTGCTGCCGGCAAATGCATTGAGCTACCGTGAATTACACCCAACTCCAATGTTTAAGTGGAGGATAAGATTACTGAAAACTAGGTTGTGATATACTATACATTCTGTCCTGGCTTGCCTAGCAGATGAGTGCCTATAGTGATTTAATAAGGGATGGGGTCCAGCCCAGCTGTAGCGGGGCAGACAGCAGGTAGAGAGCATACCGTGCGGCCGGGAGTTGATTTGTTTCCCTTCCTGTAAGCCCCTCTTGCTCCCCCTTTGCCACCCCCCTTCTCTCCGAGCAGTGTAAACACAGAGCTCCAGAGGAATGTTGGACTCTCTGACCTCGCAGCAAATGCTCTTCTGCAGTTCATTCGGTTCAGCCTGGCCGCGCTGTGCTCCGAGAGAGCACGCATACGTGCGCTGGGCCTCTCCTTGCCAGATTTCTTCCTGCCTTCACTGCTGCGGCTGCCATTGTGTTCTCGCTTTCTTTCTTTCTTGCACATGAGCTGCAGTGCTGCCTCTCAGCATGCGCCTACTGCGCAACTGTGCACATTCAGCTATTCGTGCCCACCACGCACATTTTCGTGTCTAGCCCTGCCATTTTGCCTACAGGCGCTGTTTGAACGAATTCCAATCACCCTTCCCCCTCCGTCGGAGACGGGCTGCATGCGCGCTGCATGCGCGGCTCGTCCACGCAGCACCACTGGGCATAGGATGGGCAGAAAGTTCTAAGCGGCTTTCCGGACAGAGGCCTGCAGATAGGAGCGGATTGGCTAAAGATAGATCAAAGCAGACAGCATCTGTCAGTGTGGGTAAAGGCAGTGCAAAATGAATGTTTGACCTCTTCTTGCTTTGGCCAGGGCCCAGTCGTTTTCAGAAGCAGTGTCTAGTGTGTCTGAGCCCTGATGAGATGTGTCAAGCTTTGGTCGTAACCACCCAGAGACTCTGTAAACGTATGTTGTTGCTTTCCCCCACTGAGTCTATTTTTGTAACCAATCACAACATCAAAGTGTGTGAACAAGTTCTCTCGCCACGCAGTGCACAATGTAAAATGCAAACTTTATATATTGACTTCCATGATGCTTCTCCAGCGTGTTTTTTAAGGTTTTGCTTGTGGTAACTGTTTAATGTGGGTGGAGCTACCCGACACAATGCTGAAAACTGAAAAACACTGTGACTTACAAAACTTCATCATTGTGACTAATTAGGTCAGAATCATTGATTAAAACCTAAGAGATGTCTTTTATTTTTTATAGCTTTTTTTTTTAGAGTTATGCTTAAAATGGTTAAGGTGTCACTATCCCTGTGTGGTTACAAGCAAAGTAAGAGCCTGTGTCAGCACAGTTCAGTCGACTTTACTGCTGTGACTGGAGACCACTGCAGTGGATATGATCAATCTGTGTTTGCTGCAGTATTACCCTCTGCATGAGAACAGTCACACAGGCCACAGGGCGGGGTTCTGGGATCCCTAATTAAAGTGCAAGCAGCCACAGTACAGGGTGGGGGTTGAGATAACAGTATGGAATTTCACCTGAACAAAGATGCTAGTTGTGTTGGCTCCCCACCAGGGGCCTGATCTACACAAGCTGTAATTTTCACAGAAAGAGACCCTGTTCGGACTCTGCACGTTCTCATCATTTGACTCATATCAGCTCATCATCCCTTCCAATAACCTACTCCACAGCCCGGTTCCACCTTTTATTTAAACACTGATGGAGGATACCGTTTATTTGTCTGTCCCCTCGTGATACCATGTTATTGAAATGGCCATAATTACAGTTTGTGTTTTCAGGATCAGGACTATGAGATGACATATTTTCATTAAGCATCCAGTATAATCAAATAGCAGCCTGCTTTATTAAACATTGTTAAATAAAGCCCTGAGACATACCAGAGCGTGGGCATGGAGTAATGGAGCTCTACTCTGCCCCTGCCAGAATCTGAATGGCAATGCTGCTTTTGATAGAGTTGATACAGAGGTCACCAATCATAATACTTCACCTCCTGTGACCTCCAATCACATAAACGCTACTTATTCTTCATTATAAACTACTGTAAATATGAAGCAACTGCATGTCTATATATCACTTTGTCTTTGAGACAGCTCTCATAAATTCAGTGCAATATGAGACTTAAACGCAAAGTTTAATAATATAACCATAAGTCATGTGCCACACACCTTAAATTGTAATTGGCTGACTTTCAGTTCTCTTGATTATCATGGAATCACATTCATTAGTATAAACCCCATCCCCCACACTCTTTCTCTAATGCAATATTTGGATGGAAGTCACTGTTTGATGGCAAAGTACGGTGAATAGGAACTTTGTGAGAAAAGCTGATGCAGTGGCGAAGATAAACAGATGGCAGCAAATATCGTCTGCTAAATTATTCATCAGGGCTCCAGCTTTTGGGTAGCGACGGAGTGATAGAGTTTACAGCGGTGATGAAAGAGATGGAACGAGACAGAGAGAGAGAAAGAAAGCAATACCAATATGCATATAATAACCTAGCATAGTATTTGCAGAAACACCACCTCGTTGAACTGTTTGCCATTTTTCATGTCTGTTCTGAATGCTAATGTCGTTGAAATATTAGCCTTAGATGCGTCCCAGATGTCAGTGTGTGCTGTGTTGGTTGTAGGTGCTGTCAAACACAGCTCTCTGATTGTGATTTGTGTTGCTGTTTAATAAAGGCCTGTCGAGGGGAGGATAACGTAGCATTAGCGTCGCTCACATCTACACGCTCATTACACGCAAGTGCTCTGCATGCCCGGCGATTTAACAGAGCTGACGTGTGATGTATTCATGACCGAACGTCGCTGGCATCTTTTATACACATTTACACAGAGTTCACACACAGACAGACCGTCTCACACTTTTTTTGCGCACACACACACACACCTCACTCTTCTCTCTGTATAAGACTCGGGGGAAATAGAGCAGAGAGGAAACTACGTGCCTTCACCGAGCAAGGGCTGTCTGGTGTCATGGCAACCGGTGCAGATTACCCCACCCTCTTCCATCGGCCTCGAAGGGGAGGGGGAGAGAAGCATGTAGAGAGAGGCAGGGAGGGGTGGGTCAGGACAGGCTGGTACTATGTGGTTGGAGATGTTTAGAAGAATTAAATAAATAAACAAACATTGAAAGCAGGTGTATGTCAATGTCTCAAGAGGCACATAGTCACACTATATGGTGTCCTTGGCTGTAGGGAGGGATCTCAGAGGTTATGCTAAAAGAGGTGGAGAAGGATAATGAATTTTTCTTTCCGGGAGTGAAGGTGGATCCAGGTAGACAGTGATATAGTTGAAGCAATTCCATCTCAATGTTTTTCAGCCTTTTAAAACTAGAATGAAAGAAATTTACATTTTTAACAATGCAAAATATAAGCTGAAATATTTACCTACATAAATTCTTTATTAAAAAGGCATGTTGAGAGAGTAGAACCGATTTACCTCAATAAATCCAAGTGTCATGCTCACACGTCATGAGACAACGAAGGACTAGTTCTAATGACACATTCTTTAGCAAATGTGATGACCTCATACAAAATATCAATCTATTCCCAATGTTTCTCAATCATTGCTAATATATTGCAAAGCTCTAGCAGACAGTCAGACAGAAAGAGAGACAGAAAGAGAGAGAGTGTCAAGGAATGGGTTCAGGCCAAAGAGAGTCAAAAACATTCAGAAAGCAAGGGAGCGAAGAGGATGATTTGAGAGAACGAAAGGAAACAGCCTAGAGACAAAGAGGGAGGGAGGCAAGTGAGACAGCGGGTCATATAAGGACGTGCTCCAAAAAAATCCTATTTTCACACTGCCATCCCTCATGGGCTGCCGATGACTGCAAACACAGACAGGGTGAGCAAGAGCAAGTACTGCAGCAAGGACAGATGACGCCCAGTTACTGTCATAACAAGACCGTACCATATCAGACACACTCCATCAAACACACTACATGTAGAATACTGTAAGCTACTTAAGATTCGAGAGGATTGTGAGGATGGGGTTGCTTGTTGTTCTAAAATGGATGTTCTAAAAACGTGTCAAGTGTAACGTCTTTTACAGTTTCCAGTTTCTCAGACAGAGAACTGTGTGTGACTGTAATCTCATCCAAATCAAACCTGTATCAAACCTGACAATAGAGTCTCACCCCAGTAATTACTACAGAGATCATATCCTGTCCAAATCAGTACATACAATCACAGACATCCTATTGTAATATATATATATATATTTTTTTTTTTTTGGAATTATATATATGTATAATCCAACAAAACTGAAGCAAGAAAAGTTTAAGCAAACCACATGTCTCGCATTGTGGTTTATATATTTATAGAGCGAATGATCACAGTGTGTATCCACTTTCCTGTGAAGTATTATGTTAGTAAAATTGACAATGTGTGCCTTTAATTAGGATGTACTGTATATTGTGTATGCATGTACTTCACATTTTTTTAAATATACTTGCAAATGGCACACAGAGTTCAATATTTCACATTAAACAGTAATTTATAGAAAACATTGTTTAATTATAACTGTGTCATTTTCCATTTATACGATAATTCCCTCTCGCTGCAGTCATTAATTGTTTTTTATGCACATTAAAATGTACGCCAGTCATTTATAAGCTTGTGACGATCAATTTTGGCATTGCTTGTTGTTCCTTCTTTTTCACTGCGCGCAGTCAAACGGGTTTGAACCAAGAGCACCTCACCGTGACATGCCAAGCTAATGCCCTTAACACAGAGGAAAATTACACTGTCTAAAAGGTTGCTTTCATGCCTGCTGCGCACAGGTAGGCTGGGAGACACAGGAGCCCGCCTGGATGCATGTTGTTTAATAGGTCTTCAGGAGCCACACTCTAATAGCTCTCTGCTTGCTTTGCCTTCACTTGGAACGCAGGGTCATAATTAAGGCCTTTTACCCGAAAAAGCCGACGGAATTAAAAGATATAGAAGTGCAATAAAGAAAAAACATGAGCTAACGTGTGCATAATGAGTGTGTGTCTCTGCATTTTTCTGCCTGTCCGAGAAAGTTTTTTCCTCTTGTTATTTGAATGCATGCCCAGAATTGGCTGCTTGTCTGAAAAATGCAACAAAAAAAATTGATTGTAAATGAAAAATGTTTCTTTGAAGCTTTCCAGCTTTCATCCAATAAAGTGCAGGCCAGGAATGAGCGGAATGTGTTTTCACTGGAAAATGGAAATGACAGTATAGATGATAACAGTAATAGTGTGTGTTTCTACAGTATGCTGCAGGCCTGTTTAGGGGCAGCTGGCACACTGGAGAGCGTTTACTACAGCTCGTCTATAAGAACCCTCTCAAGACTGCAATTATCTCCAGGGTGATTGCAACAGCCCAAATTCACTGTCATAGAATCACATGTGCCATTAAAGGAAAAGCAAACACAATTTGAAACACAGGTAAAGGTGGAAGAACAAACAGATGAGAAGGGAACTTATTTTAGGAGTGTTTAATTTGACTAAAAATACATATAAAATGAATTAGGTTTAGGAAAATTAAGTAATATTTTGTTTTTGATTTTTGTTTGCAGGGAGTATCTGAGATTTACAGCAGTTTTAATGGTACAAAACACAAAGTCAGCACAAACACAAACAGTAAGTACATTTTTTTCTAGTGATTTTTTTAGCTTCCCACCCATTTCTGAAATGATCAGGCATCAATCATATGTTATTGCATTAGTAGCTTAATAACAAATATCCTGTACATGAAGAACAGAAAAATAACTCTGTTCTCCACTCTCCAACTCTGTGTTTGTATGCAGCTGTTTTTATTTTCTGCTCATTAGCCTTGAAATACAGCAGCTGACCCTCGACCAGCTGGCTAACACATACGCACACTTCTATACATATGCTGGCATGCAAATGTGATTTGGGACAATGTCTTGACTAAGACAGAAATCAGTGGGAGCTGTTCTTAACTTTCTTATGATGTTAAAGATTTACTGGCACAAGGTACAGACTGTAGGTAATCTGGGTATATTGTTAAATATGGGTATATTGTTTTAACTGTTAAAATGTTTTTCCTGTTTTTTTAAAAAAATATATATTTTCTATGCTATGGACATCTTTTTAAATATACAATATCTTTCATATATAGGGATATGTGTTCCACTAGTTCGACTAGTAGTGCATTGCATTGCAGCGCAAAGGTTGTGGGTTCGATTCTTAGAGAACACACACACTGATGACAAAAAAGTATACTTGAATGCACCGTAATTTACTTTGCATAATTCATGCATAAATGTAATATCTTTAACAAAAGTCCATGACCTAATTTCGTCTTCCAGGAACTACACCAATTTGGTTAAATGAATAAAAAAAGTCTGTCATTTGCTCTTTATTTTTCATGCTGCTAGGCATCCTGTTGATTTTTACTAAGTATTCATTTTCGAAAATTTACAGAGCTCAAAAGGTACTGAGTAACAGGAATGACCCAGATGCCATTTTTAATTCGATGAACATGAAAACGATGATGTGAGGGATAGAAATATAGTCTGTTTAATACGTTTCTTTACGAGTAATATTAGTGGCCAAAAAATATAAATAATAAACTCAAAGGATATGACAGTTAGATTAAATAGAGCATCCACTCTCACTAAGGTCTATTAAACTCTGTTTAATTACTCAAAATGTCAAACTTTAAGAGAACAAACTCCAGACGTTATGTCACACGGCTACTCTCATTTGTGCCACAAGCCCGGTGCACTCATTCAGAAAACAGCAGCCTGTGGACTGACCTTGAGTCAGGAGCTCCTTTTGATGAGTGAGAGAGGAGGAAGGAGAGAGACTTCGTTTAATTGCGGCAGAGTCAAAAGGTCAACACAGAGAGCCGCTCACTTACACAGAGTATCCTCCGCCTGGAAGCTGCCAAGGTGTGCAGAATGTTTGATGAAAGACAGAGAGCTACAGAAAGCTATTCTCTAAATATTACAGACCATTTATGTGTTAATGACAGACTTTTGCACTAATCTCTTCCATCTGCAAATCATCTAAAGTCATCTCCAAACTCAACGCAAGCACTGTTAAAAATATACCTTTGGATCATTATTAAAGGTTGTCGTCTTTTCAACTGCGAACAGTGGAATCTTAAAATAAAGCGTGATAGATTTGTTATGAAATCATCAGACAAAATTTGAACTTGCTGAATCCTGAAGTTGTTTGATGTCAGTTATGCTGTTTTCAAACTTAGTTTGATTGCTTGGTCTGAACTTTAGCTTAATCACCTTCCCCTTGCGAGGGGAGAAAACATGAGTAAATTAAGTCAAGTGAACAATGTCTTCTCTTCTAGAGTCTTTGGTTTCCATCATTATGTAGAAGTAGGACGTGTTCCTCAATAAACATTCCTATCATCCAGATTTTAAGAGAAGTTTAGCATGAGGTTTAAGGCTGAGGTTGGTGCCTAAACAACAATCTTATCAACCTTATCAGTTTCCTCTGATTTTTGAACTAGTTAATGGTTATGGTTAGTAATAGGGCCAGGGTTGTGTTTGTTTGGCAGGAATGTTGTGCCAGAACCACCAAACGATGTTTATCCAGGAACAGACTGTACTTTACGAAATCACAGGCACCAAGGACTCTGGAGGGGAAGCCATTGTTCACTTGACTTTTTAATTCATGTTTAACGTTTTGGTTTCACTACCAAAAATTAATGTGCACAGAACGACACTTGCATCTGTCTGCCGCAGGTGCATTGCAGAAGATACAGAGAATGTGGACAATCAGATCGCACACCACGCAATTTCAGTCGAGACAAGCAGCAATTAGAAATGTGGTATTTTATAATAGGCAAATTATATGTAATCAATAGCAGTTCACTTCACAGTGCAAATTAGACTTTGCTTCACACCAACCACATGAACTGAAATCGGAATTCAAAACGAATTGTGTTCACATAACTCTGGTGTGGAAAGCTTTGCAGAGAGGCACAGATGGAGATATAACCAGCTCTGATGTCTGGTTGTTTCCCCTCTACCCGGAGATTGATTAGACACATTTGCTATGCCTCACCTGTCATTAGTCAAGGCAGTTCAGCCAATATCTCTGCAGAGAACTGAGTGTGCTACATGAATATGAGATACATCCATGAGAAATGCCTGAACTGTAGCTGAACAGAAGGAGGGAATGTGAAAAAGAGAGAGACTAAACCCGAGTTAAGTTTAATGTTTTTTGTCAGCGTGGCATCATTTGCATTCAGACTTTGTTGCACTGTGGATCCGGACGAGGTGATTTTTGAAACACGCAGCATCATTACGAGAGCCTTTAATGAATCCCTTAAGCCAAGACTGATAAAGCGATATGCCAAAACGAGCTTCTAAATAGTGTCTGAAAGGTAATTATGAGAACACTCAGTTCAAGCATTCTTACATAGCATAGGGACGAAGATGAATTTCACAGCTGAGCCCTAAGATCACACAAATAACCCCAGACCAACCGTTCGACTGTTCACCCAGATGAATGATCAGCTCTGATGAACTCCAGCACCTCTTAAGAATGACTAATTTTCTGCAGGAGACCCTGATGAGAGTAAAGGAGCTTGCAATCTGCCATATTGCCACACATTAGTACGCTGGGCGAGCCGTCAGCCCATTTCCCTGCAGTCTGCCTTCTCTGGGCGTGCAATTCTGCAGTATCTGTACATTAATGACTGCTGCTGAGAGACCAGCAGCTCTCCATTTTAAGCAGCCTGACCTTCATTGTCCTCTGCATTCAGACCGTGAACGAGGGAGAGGGAGGCAAATGGAAAGGCAGGATGACATAGAAAATAGAAGAAAAAGAGGAGTTGAATAAGGGAGAGAGAAAGGTAGGTGAGAATGGAGGAGAAAGAGAGAGAAGGAAATGATAGAATGAGGTGAAAATAAAATAAACAGAAAAAATAACACCCCACTTGACCCCAGTGGACCATTGCTATGCTTGTCAGACAGTCCTTCATTTCAGCTCCTAATAAACAAGATTATTATAGTCTGGGAATGGATGCCCAGGGGTGAGTGAGTCCACGCTACACTATTAGAAAGTATGAAGTGACCTGACCAAGACAAGTGTGTGTATTTGTGCTTGTCTCTGTATGAGTTTCTGTGGCTGTATGTGTCATCTGTACTGATATCTGTACTGGGGTTGGTTTGCAGTGTATTGTATTCAACAGGGTAACTGCTAACCATTCAGTATATAAACAGGCTAACTAACTATACTTTAATGAATAAATAATGAAATAACCAGATTAAATAATTCAATAAATAATTTATTGTTGAATATGATGAATACATTAGTGGTGCTTTGAGAGAGAAAGAGATTGTGCACACTTTAAGCATGTTTACAATAGGTCTAATGAGGTCTATTTTATTTTATTTTTTTGTTTGTTTTGAGATTTTAGCAATAGTGCAGTCAGTCCGTCAGCATGTTCAAACAGTCTACAAGAAATTATGTCTTAACAGTTTTTACAGCATAGATCATCCTGACTCCATCCCTGGTACGTGTGTTGCTCTTCCTGTTTATTTAAGTGTGGAAAGGTATATCGCATTTGGCAGGGCAATGTTCAAATGTAAAAACAGAAAGAGCAGTTTGCTTTTCAATGCCTTTTTTAAACAGAAGTCACTCTGTCTTCCTTTCTACATGTATAGTATACATGTTAGTCTGAAGCATAGCAAGAGCATTGTGGGACTGGGAAACTATTTTGTATGCTTGCGGTTTGAAGGCACAACAGTCCCATGAACGCTGATGGAATGTGGCCTGCTTTCACTTCCATGCATTTGGATCTGCTTCAGCAGCAGGGCACATAATCAGCCTTGCTCACTAAGTAAAGCCATCTACGCTCACGGGATGTATTAATGTAATAAGTGCAGCATGGAGGCATCGTTCTTGAGGTGTTTACTGTAAGCCTTTCATTTCTGTTTCTTTCTTATGCTATTCAAGAGTACAGCCACATAGGCGGTATACCTTTTTTCCCTCAACCTCTTAGCTCTAAAGAATTCTCTCAACCAGCGTTTGATGCTATCTGTTCAATTAGTCCTTGGCCTCCCTTCTGCTCTTGAGACCGCCAAAGCAACATTAGCCATATATCTGCTAGACACTCTCAGGATGTGACCTGTGCTTCTTTTTAGAAGAGTATTTTTCAATGTTTGTTTTGTCTTAAACACATCCTCAGCGGTCAGCGATCTGTGCAGAAGTGGTTGAAATGTGAGCCAGGCTCTGCATACGAGTCTGTGTGAAATACAATCTGCCCGACCATGTTGCGCCATTATAACTCGCCCCCGCAGGCACACAATAATGCGCAAAGGTAAAAACTGAAAAAAATTACAAGCTGGAACAACGTGAAACCTTAGGAGAGGAGCGCCGAAAGCGTGGCCCCCCTGATGTGCGTGGGGCCGGGACAGGTTGCAGCAGACCCAGGCAAGCCCCTGTGCAGCCTGGTCCCTGATTGAGGTCTGGAGCAGAGAGGCACAGAGGTGGCAGTGCTGGAACAATGACTCTCTTTGTCAACCAGCCCTGACCGACGTAGAAACACAACAAGCCACAAGATGTCTTCCCCATATGAAGTTGATCATTGTTCCCACAGAACGAAAAGCTCTGTTCTCTCGCTCTTGTGTGTGTGGACTTACCTTCTGTTTCTTTAACTCTTGGTCTGTTTTTCTCTTGTTGCTTTCCTGTTTTCTGTCTTTTTTCACTCATGTAACCAGCCTGCCCTGCTTACTGTCATTCTGACATGGCTCTCTCTCTCCGGCACCCCCATCAACTGCTCAACACAAATATATAGTAAAAAACATGTTCATCTTGTAATCGCGCTCGTTTATTGCTGTGTTGTTCTAATTGTTGTGTCACATTCACTTTGAGTGCCATATGCTTAGCCATGAGAAGGACAACCACACTTTGCCTGCTGTTTCCTAGCCTTGGCATGTTTAGTACAAACAACAACAAACACAACTTAAGTGCTGATCTCATCCATCCATTTTTTTACTGATTTACCAGGGAGAATTTGGTGTTCTTGCAAAGCAACTTTTTTTAACACCTGACAAACAATAAATGTGAGGTCATTCGCAGGATGGCGTGTTATTGGGTCTCAGATTCCTCTCGACATGCATCATCAGGTATGCAACATTTTTTGGCCGATCATTGTATCTGTTTCATCTGTAGTGTTGTTGGGAGACTTTTCTTGGACGTGTGAAGACTGAAATCACACGGTTCGGTTTCAGTCTGCATTCTAAACCTGGCCATATGCACCCTTGTGCCTATTACTTTACCCCTCCCTTCTGTCTAAGCATTGAACAGATAATACTTATCCATATGGCAGAATATTACTTACAGTGGAATTTAAAGCACAGACGGACTATCATTTTATCATTTCAGCTTGGACAGATCTTGTTTTAATCAGCTTTTTTATTAACACAAAGATACTCTCTGCTCTTTATTAAGACTTCACGCTGTCGGGATTTCGTGGAAGTGTATTTTTATAGCAGCCCGTCTCTTAGCACGTTTTTAGATGGGTTCGTCTGGTTTGAGCCTCTAGTAAGTGGCATATTTCTGGAAGAAATGCTTATACTGACTGCGTCTCTCTTTTAAGCTGGGCTTAAGGAAGTTATCACACACCTTCCTCCCGAGGCAAAGAGACAACAGATATAAATAGCTGGCACCAATGCCAGTTAATGCCTGTCGCCCCAGACATGCATTTGCATATCTTTTATCCGTGTGTATCAGTGTTTGTGTATGCATGTTGTTGTTTTTTGTCTGTTCCATCATTTCCCTTTCTTTGCCGCCTCATTCTGTTTCATTCTTTGTGTGCATTGTATCCTGTGTTTTGGATCGTCTTAGGGGTTCAGTGTGCTTTCAGAAGGGGTGGGAAGAGCAAAGATCACTATTGAAAGGCAACAGCAGACAGTTGGGTAATTAAAGGTTTGGAAAGGCAAGTTCTTTCTGTCTGTATTTTCTTTCAGGCCTTTTGGAGAGTGTACTGGCCTGTGTGCTTTATCAAGGGGCCGGTATTAAGCTCAGGGCTGTAGGGCAGCCATCTGGCCCGAGACCACTCCTTTCGTCCTGTGAGAATGCTTCGACTTTTACTCTCCCCCTCCCTAACCAAACCAAACTGGGCACAGTGACGCTCTGTCAATGGCAAACGAGAACACAAAGACCCATGGCTTTGGCAGTCTAGTAACACACAGATTTTCAACACTTATGTCAGTGTAAACCACTGTGAAATACCTCTGTATAATATTTAGATGTAGCTAGGGTGACCAAATGACCATGATGAAAAAACAGGAGAGGCCAAAGAGGCAGCTCAGCAGTGGTGTGGGTAGTGCATGCCGACCGACATGCTAGCACTTACTGTATACACAGCCAGTCAGAGTTTGTATAGATCTGGTGTGATTTAAGTTGTGATTTAAGGTTGTAATTCACAACAGTGTATAAAAACATGAAGAAGATTAAAGAAACATTGTTTTTTGTAAATGGCTTGGAAACATCTGATCTTTTTACACACTACAATGAGGCAAATCTAAACTTCTAAAGTCCCATTTTGATATTGAAATCCAACACAAATCAAAGGTTTTACTGACCTGAAGTCAACTTAAGATTTAAACTTGTGGTTTTAAGATGACTGGCGATGGAATTGATTTATCAGATTTCCAAAAAATGAGCAGGTTTGAGCTATTACGCATATGAACATGATGTTATTAGCTTATGTATTTATATTCTGAGGAGGAAACAACATGTAGTGCTTTATGTAGTGCTTATGGTTCTATTAAAGGGGCAAAAAAAAACTGTCTGTTAACATTATACATCAGGCAGATGGACAGTTTCTTATGATAGATAAAGGATGATTTACAGTGATATAAATCATGGGGGCAGTTGTGGCCTAGTGGTAAGCGAGTTGGGCTTGTAATTAGAAGGTTGCTGGTTTGATTCCAGCAGATAGCAAATGAAGTGCTCTTGACCAAGGCACCTAACCCCCAATTGCTCCCTGGGTGCAGTAGTGTTCTGCTCACTGCTCTGGGTGTGTGTGTCACTCCTCACCAGTGATGGGTTAAATGCAGAAGTCACATTTGGGTATTGGTTACCATATCTGGCAAATGTCAATTTACAATGATGTCAATTTTAAAATTTGTTTTTTAACACAAAGCATCCCTAATGAACTCTGGACACTGAATTATTACTGTTCTGATTGTATTGGGAAGTCCGATCACTCAAGTAGTTCTTAATTTAGTCTCAAGAACTGGGACTGTAAAGTAGACATACTTTACATACCATAATATCTTACAAATGTTACTCTTACAACGTTTTTGTTGCACTAGTTCAGGGACTAAAGTGTTATTTACTGTTGAAAACCTCTTAACCTGGTGCTTAGAGCTTTTCACTGGAAATGATGAGAAACTCATGTTGTTGCTAAGATACTAAAGGTGCTTTCAAACTTTTGATGTACCAGGTTTATTTGATGCCAGAGTTTCATTTGGAACACTGAATGTGGATTGAATTAATGAAAATGCAGTTCTGAATGAGGAAATACAGTGAGGCATTTAGATATATTCTATACAAAGTCTTGCGAGATGAACTGATGATGTTACTATGTTCTGCATTTGTCCGTTGTCTGGCACATAAATACATACTCAAACATAATTAATTTGCATAAACAAATTAAGCATAGAATTATTCAGTTCCAGTTATTTGGATTTTTTTTATGGTGTCAATCATTAGGGACTGAATTTACTATAGGAAAAGAAAGAGACAAGGCTGTTTCTTTTAAAAACGTTTTGGCAAAGTACATCCACAGTTAATAATTACCAGTTTGGGAATTTCAGCCAATGCAAAAACTCTTGGCTTTTAGCATTCAGATATGTATAACAAGCAAATGTTCGGAGACAAGTGGATGCTGTTTATTTTAAAGCCAACTGCATCTTTTATATAAGAACCACTGTCCCAGAAAAACAGGCCTCCAAATATATGAACGTCTTTATGCTAATTATTGTGTTCACAACTGGCTTTTATTACCTCAGTCAAATAAAATGCTGAGTTAAGTGTTCTTCACAGCGATGCCATAGAAGAACCATTTCTGGCTCCCAAAAGGACATTTTAGTCAAAGTTTCAAATTGTTTCTTTCCTAAACTTTTTATAGCATGGAGAATTTACTTCTCTTTAAAAAAACGTTTGTGCAAAAAAACTCCATACAACCTGACAATGACAAAAACATTTTAGGAAACGTTGTTTTTAATAGTTTTGCCCTTGTTGATAAATCACAATAGTTAATAGTGTAAAAGAATTGTGTTGCCGATACTCTTGGTCTAATATTGAACCATATGTCTCGCCCACTTCAGAACAAAGAGTTTGAGGGAGCGTTGTATAGACGTTTGTTTTAAAAAAGCTCTAGTGTCCACCATAAATAGTGATCATGCTTGTTTAGACAAAGTCAGAAGATTGAGTTTTGATTGAGAAGATTGAGAAGGCTAGCACAGTTTGTAGCTGCTCTATGTCTTATGTCATACAGCTATACAGCTCTCTCACAGCTTCAGGTGTTAGTAAACCATTGACACATCCGTTGAATGCATGAGGAATTTTGCAAAACCATTTGTTTCACCTTCCCTCTTTTTGTTAGATTTATTAAATTGCACTGAATGCTGAGCATTTTTTAAAAGACATGATGCTACGCTCACTAGTGCCAAGTAAGCTAGCCGTAAATTTAAAATTTGAGCAGTCTACCTTTCTGCACTTCATAAAGCATGTGTAACTCACCATTTTTATTCCATACATGCCAGAGGTTTACGCTGAATGGCTACTGAAAACGAGGCTGACAGCTTTGCGACAGTCTTCCATGCATGCCATCAATAACATTTACAAGTCGTGATACAAGTTAATGACGGCTTCATACATGCTGTCAATAACGTTTACAAGTCGTGATACGAGTTAATGACGGCTCCATACATGCTGTCAATAATGTGTACAAGCCGCAGTATGAGTTAATGATGGTTAAGTAGTGACACACAAAGAAACAGAGCATCTCAGTGTGTTGAGTAATGCAGAGAAATGGTGCCCACTTTGTATGTGGCTTTTCTCTACTGTCTTCTGTTGTCTCTTTAGTTTAGTCATGGGGAAGAACAACTTATGGCCCAAAAATGAAACGTCTTGATTTAAACAGTCAGTCGTGTGAGGGTTTGATGACATCAGGTTTGGGGTGATTTAGCATTTGAAGGTTTAGCATGAACACAACCATTTGAGGTTTACAATCCTTACAAAAGAGGTTCACCCCCCAAATTGGTTTGTGGTGTTTCTAAATCCAGGTCTGCAGGAGCAGGCTCGTGCACTTTGTCAGCTGTAATTTGGTTGTACGTTTATGTTCTTGTTAGTTGTATTACTTTTTCAGGTAACTAGTAAAATATTAACAGTGGATTAGAAGAGGCTTTTACTCTTTTAGTTTTTTTTTTTCACAGTTTGTAATATTTATTTAGGTAGTTTTCAATTACATTCCAAAACATTTCTACTTGGGTAAGTCAGCCATTTAACAAGTGGTCATCTTCCAAACCTCATCCAGTTTCATTATTTTGGGGGTCTGTTTCTGGGCAAACATCGCTTAAATGCCCTAAAATTAACCATAATGGAAGATGGTTGCTGCAGCTTGTTGTAATTAACTTAATGTCTGGTAATGTTGAACCTATGCCAGTGAGCAGACCTCTCTCCTCTGATGGTGTCCACTAAAGCTCCCTGCTGTTGCAGTAATGTGAACCTGACTCACATGGACCATGCCACTTTTTACTACATCAATCCAAGACGATTATTACATTTCTCTAATTGTGAGTGTGAGAAGGAACAGGTTCACAATAGCCCCACCAGAATTGCACTGTGTGTGTGCATGAACGTGGGTTTTGGAGGTACAAAGGCTCCTTACCTCAGAACATTGGCATTCCCTGAGCGAATAAGCAGGATACAGAAAGAGAGAGGCGCACAGTGGGGGTATTCATGGGCCCTGTCTCCACGGGAAGGAACCAAGGTCGAGTATTAGCCCCTATTAAAAAACAAAGCCAGCCCTGCAGGGGCCTGGCACTCAGTGCATCGAGAGAGAGAGAGAGAGAGAGAGAGAGAGAGAGAGAGAGAGAGATGTTTGTTTAGAAGGGAAAGACATTACATTAAAGTTGAATTTATGTACTAAATGCATCAGAGGTACTAAGAATCGAAAGCTGATAGATCTTGGAGACATGTTGGACAACAAAAAATTCATTTGGTTATATTGTTCAGTGCAAATTAGGAAATATGTAGTCAAAACTGGACAAATTTGGATAGGATAGATTGGACAGATTAAGCTGCAGTGTTATTTCTCCATTATCAAACAGATTATCTCCCATCCCATTGGTTGAGACAATAATGCCAGTCAAACCAATGAGGCCAATCACCTGAGCCATAAATCCCATGTGACTAATTACTCTGGTGTCAACCTACAAATATTTTACTTATAGTTGTTCCTGCCCAGCGAGGAAAAAGGAATTTTAATACAAATTATGCATTTGCTACAGTATGTACCTTGGATTCTGCTATGTTGGTATATCTTAAACAGTTTCATCAAAAGGTGATTATTTAGACAAATGGAAGCCCAAGTTATTAGATAAAATATCATAAAGAAACAGTTTCTTTTCAGATCAATCCTAAAATATTTTACAACTCCCTCTAGCTCTTCAAAAATGTTCCCATCAACTAGAAATGGAAAACATGTGTTTATATGTAAGCGCAGCCAATATCTTTCCTCCCGTGCAGCAGTTCATTTCTCCATGGCAACAGTAATTGCCATGCACGTCTGTAAAGATTAAATTAAAAAGTGCCATTTTCATAGAATTATGGACTTGAGCGTGTGCTGAGATTTAGTTGTTTACCTTGTGAATTAGCTTTAAGAACATGGGTTATATTGAGAGCATCAATAATGTCCTCTGAATCATCAGATTCATTTACTCTATAGTTCGATAGTTCCGGTGAAGTTTGTTGGTTGTGTTTCTCCTTGTTCATCTTTTTCTGCCTTTATGATCCATACATGTTTATGTCTCATATACTGGATTATATTCAGGTGTCTCAGTTTCCATGGTCCATGGCCACAGTCTCTAAATCTTGCTTTTCCATCCAAGGTGGTGATTCACGGACTCACAATGACTACCTCTCTCTTGACTGGAGAGAAAGCAGAAAGTGGACGTCTTGCCGACATCTTAGCAGTCACAAAAGTTCCATGAGGTAAACCCACTATCCTCACAGCATTGTTGTGCTGTTGGTTGTGTTTGATATATTTTGGAAGATATGCATTTTAATGAGCCAAGACCTGGCTGCAAACTGGAATAATGCTTATTGGTATCTCTTCTGCTATCAGCACTGTTGAACGTTTATGTTCATATCTGCCAGTTGTTACAGTGATTTGTATTTGAGCTCTAAATATAAGTACAGACCAGGATGGGGTAATGTTGCCATTACAACTTTGTGGCTTTTGGCCGTGGGCTGCATCATACCTGCACTTTCCACTAATGCAGGTATCATCTCTCCTCGCATCTGTTGAAGATGAACCAGTCCTCTCTCACCAAGATTCCTGGCATTCCTCTCCCACAAGCCTGGCATCCTACAGCCTGTCTTGCATCAGCATGGAGTATTGTAAATCACAGTGTCCTTAGACAACCCGTATACATTTAGAATGAGGCCCTCACGCTGGCAAGATCCTAAACTCTCTCTGCCAGCAGTCTGCTCACAGCTGCACCAGGCAAAGCGCTCTCAAGACAGTTTGTGCGTACGAGCCTTCCCCCCAAATTGAATTCCATTCATATCCCCCAAAATAACAATGCCTAATTGCCCACACTGGACACAGATGAGAGGATTTATCACAAAGATTGATTTTATGTGCACAGAGGCTGTCGGTTAAAAAAAATCAATGGACTGATATTGTTGACACTCGCATTAGTGGGACAATTAGAGGCCTTGATGGGACTCTCCATTGTGCTGTCTCTGTGCGCTTTAATCGCTCTTTGGCTTATGGCTTGATCGTATCACGCAGGAAAATTTGTAATTGTGATACGCTCTCTGGGGCATCCAATGAAATATGCACTTTATAACAACTGCTGAGATGCTACCATAAATGCCCAGATCTTTGGGAATCTGGTATCAGGCCTCATCTGGCTCACTCAGGGTCTGTTTAGAGACATTTAAGTGTCCAGAATTAACTTTTTTGCCACACCTGCCAATACTCTGCCAATACTGAGAAAATTTTCCAGGCTTTTAATGTTTCCGGTCAACTCTTCAAATATATATTTTCCTTGCGCTGTTCTGTGACTGACAGCATAAAAAATACTGAGGTACATTGTGACATTAACTGGAAAAATATATTCCACACGTGTAAAGAAGATAAAGAAGCTATCCAAGATATATGGTATGTTTATTAACAGTGGAAAAAATGCCAGATTGTCGATGATCATTAAACTGTGTACATTACTTACATCAGCGGGGGACCCATTCTCATTTTTATAATTAGATTTAAACTGTGAATTATGTTTCAGTTTCTAAAGTTACAAGCCAGCTGGAGAGTAACAGTTTTCGTTACTCGCCAGGGCCAGTTTTTACTTGCATTTGGCTCTTGGAAAATGTTAATTTTGGACCCTGAGTCTATCACTTGTCACTGCGTTGCCAGATATGCACAAGTGCACAGTACAGAAAATGCATGTGTCTTGTAGAAGTATTTTACTATAATAGTTATAGTTGATAGTATTTGTCAGAAGTGGTCAATATAGTTACTGAGCATAACAGTGAAGACTGATGTACCTGATCTACTCATCTGATTTCTCCCATCTAAGCAACTGGTCAGTGCATAGAGATCTTCTCCCGCATGCTCTCCAGCCCACAGTGCCAGATACATCTTAGTGCTCAGTAGAACATGTGAACCTTAGAACATGTGAAGTTCATTATGTAAACTAGTTCTCCATGTGTTACTTTTTACTCTCGTCTTTCTTACAATTTTGTTTTATTTCCTAAGGCTACTCCATTTCTGATGGCTTTGTGGCACGTTGCAAGCAGTTGTAGTTCATATCCTAAAAAGAAACTTCTTGGCAGGGCTTCATACAAATATGAATGTCCAATCTTGATCAGAACGAGGCTATGTCAGTTTAACAAATATGATACCTAAGGCTTTGGTAGGTTTCAAGATTAACACTGCAGTGACAGTTTGAATAACACAGCATAGATTTGCTGAAGTTGCTACGTTGATTATTGGTAATACATTTCAATTTTTTTGTTTAGAAGAACATGACACATTACAGGGTTTTGAGTGTTTAAACTATGGCCAGATGTTTCCTTTTGTTTTCATTAGTTCAACAAAGACGTACAACCAAGAAAATGACTAGTTTGAAATTACATGTATCTCCACATTTGTTACAGTTTTCTTGTGAGTTACTTTGTATTTCTGTCTCAACACTCCATTTAGTAAAAGCTACACCACCTGCAGTATATTTTACGAATCGTAAAATGTGTCCTGTGTTTCATAAATCTAATTATCTCAAGTTATGTTTAGTCTTTATTCTTCATTTCTGTATATTTCATAATGTCATGATGAAGGACCGTTTCCGGTCCTCTTTGTTTAATGCAAGTGGGAGCATTAGTGACCAAGACAGAGAGAAAGACTTTGTGTGTGTTCTGTCTTTGTCTTTTGCTTCAGACAGACTGGGGATGTCAGGTGCATGAGGGGAAGTGGGTTCGCAGGGGACAGCAGTGTGGTGTAGCGCCAGAATCAATTGGCGGTGTAATGAGATGGCTTGTTGCCAGGTTTCCATGGAACTCACTTTTCCTGTCCTTCACTGGAGGATTTGTAAATTAAAGGGAGAGAAAAAGCTTGGAAGGGAGGCCAGAAAAAAGAGACAGACAAACAGAAAGAAAAGAGGGAGTGGGTGGCAGAGGGATAGCAAAGGGCACAACCAAAGGAGGGGGCATGGAGCTAGTCAGAGAAAGGTACTGTGATTTAAAAAAAAAGAAATGGGGAGTGGGGGGTTGAGAGATGGAGCTTTGGAATACCGTAGCTCCGGAGGATTCGGCATGGTGCAGTTCAGCCGGTTCAGCTAATATGACAGTGGCTTGTAATGTATTCTGTTGTCTTCTGTACACAGAGCATTTGGCTCCAACTTTTGTTTTGATGGTGAACTTCAAGCTGAGGACCTAGAAATAGAATAGTGTAGGGATAAGAAGGAAATCTGTCAGTTCCTGAGTGCAGACATAGTACTTCTGATGTGTAATTTTCATTTCTGGCCCCTTGAGCCTAAAATCTGTCTGATAGACTGTAATGAAATCAGCACAGTGATATGTCTATCTTTCTCATGCTTTAATTCAGCAGCAAGAGGGTGATTATGCAAGAAGTGTCTACTTAGCATTATAAAACATTGTTTATTTTAAGCATAACTCACTTTGTGACTATTACCAGTAGCCTCGCGTGAGAAGCAGACTACGCTTATTATTGTTATAGCTTTTGTTGTATTCCTGGGTGTAAATTTTTTGAATACGCTTAAAAATTGAAGGGTTTTTTTTTTTTTTTAAGTACAAAGGATTACACATTGTACCAGTGTCATGCAATTAATTACGTTTTTTCAAAAGGCAACTTTTTATTTAAAAGAGCAATTCTTCCATTCCAAGGGTGTTCCGGTCCCATTATGAATTTACTACTGGCTCTCCAAAAGAACCCAATATTTTTGGCACAAAATATATTAATTTACATCATGGTTTGCCCATTTACCCAGACTAGTGTAATCCGCTTCTACGGTGATGACAAATTCACAGCACACATACTTTATAGCCCTTAACTCCTTAATCAGCTAGTAATTTTTAGCAAACAAGTAAACAAATTTGCAAGAGCTGGAACTTTCCTTTTCCATTGTTTTAAAGCTAGGTTTCTAAAGCTCAGCACTGGCTATGGTATTGCTGAATTTGGGGGGGCGTGGCCTCAATGCTTACAGCCTGCTGGGCCCTTGTTGGATTAGTTTTTCCTGTAGTATATTGACCGGGCAGTTCTTCCTGCATGCGAGGTGGGTCAGTTGGGGACACGCAAAGCTGTGACTGTCTGACTCAGTTTGAGAACCACAGAGGACCCAGCTGAGTCACAGTTTCACAGTACATTTCGACCAATCACTCGCCTGCTAAAGGGTGGAGGGCTGGGGCTGGAGTGGCAGTGATGGAACAGAGTAGATAGTGTTGCTGAGGATCATGGGTGGAGGGGAACAAAGAGACTCTTCATCTTCTCCCAGCCCCACATGCATGATCTTGTACAAAGCTCACTATACTAGAATACTATCCTCTTATATTTCCAATACATTCTTAAGATGTGGAGCACAGATAATATAAAGTGGAGGAGGAGGCACTCCACTGCAAATCAGAGCCAAATGACACTAATTGGTCCATCAGTGCTGTTGTCCTCTCCTGGAGACCACATTGTAATAAAAACAAAACGCCACTTTGGAGAATTTTCATTCCCATGAGATTAACAGTAATTAACTAGTATCATTGCTGGGCAGCAAGTGATTTCTCAGCTGGGGACAATAGGCTAAACGGTCACACTAAATTTTTGGATGTAATCGAGAGACAGTTTACTTCATATTTAACCTTTGTGAACAGTGCTGCTTTTATTGATGTGCTAAATATTAAGCATTTATTTAAAATGCTGTAGCTTAACCTAATATGGAAGTAGTCATTATATTCACGCGCTTTAAAGAAAAGACAGTGAACAGTCATATCAGAGAAAAAAAAGCAACCAATTAATTCAAGTGCAAAAGTCTATACATTTTTAGTAAAAAAATTGTCTTTGCTTTAATTTGCTTTATTTGACTATTGCAGTTTTTAAAAAAGCTAGAAAACAAGAACAAAAATATGAAAATTAAAATAAACAACCAAAATTTAAATGGTACACCAAAATATTCAGAGAAAAGATGATTGTTTAGCTGATATTTAAATGTGGCCATGGCTGTGTAGAACAAATTAAAAAAATTGAGTGAATTTGGTTAATGGTTATACCGTCCAATCCCGATCTGGCCGGAAACAGTCACTGTCTGCATATTTATCTGGCTGGTCAGACGTGAGACAAGGAGACCAGTTGCCCATTTGTCTGAGATTTTGGTTAATGCAAGGGATTGGTGGAGCAGTGCTGCAGTTGTGCGTGAGTAGAATATCAGAGAGAGAGAGAGAGAGAGAGAGAGAGAGAAAAAGAGAGAGAGAGAGAGAGAGAGAGGAGGCATTGAATTTGGAGGGGTGAGATGCAGTGCCATCTTACTAGAGTCTGAAGGCATACGTTTCTCACCGGCACGCAGCGCACACCAGAGAGCCAGTTACCATGTACACAACTCACCCAGGTTTGAAGGAGAGTGGAGGAGCCACTGAAGGTGTTTTTACAGTCAGTGCTCCAGGGAAACGCCACAACATGTTCGTAAGGCTTCTCCTGTCCCCTGGGAAACAGCACATGCCGCCGGGTATTCTGGGTCTATTAGGGTGTCAGAATGTCAGTCTTGGTCTGCTGAGTAGAACCAGTGTCTACAGATAAAAGTGTGAAAGTTTGAAATAATGGCCCTTTTCCACTCTGTGACAAAGTATTAGATCTGGCCTTCTCCTAACATCAGTGCTGATAACATATTTTACTGCCACCTCCTTTCATCCGCAGCGATTTGTAGTTTAGCTCGGCTGCGTTTTTGCTTGCTTGCGTATATACTTTATTTTGTTGCACTGATTTATGTATGTCTACATTGCTAAGCACTATATTTGCAGACTGCTGATTCTCAGTATAAGTGCCACAACAACCTCTATTCTTAGCTAGCACACACTGATGCTCCGCTGTCGGATATGGCGCACCCGCCGCCTGAATAACCTCAGTCATGTGAGCCGTGCATCAGTCGAAAACGTTAATTTTTCCACAATACGTACACATCCGAAAACACTATGACATCGTGGTAGAAAGCCTCAGGTTTTGATGTTACCATTTGGAGGATTCCCCCAAGCATACAGTGCACAGAGGTGGTCACTGTTCGCCAAAATGGCTGGTCCACCATGCAACAATTTTGCCCAGAAAACAATGGCACGGGTCCAACCAGACTGATTCAGAAGCAGAACTCAGCTGCAGATTAGTATTTATTTTTGGTGCAGAGAAGTCTTTCATGAAGTATGTGTGTGTTTTTGGGAGGTGTGTGTGTGAGGGTGGGGGGAAGTTTGGCTGGTCGGTTGGTTGTTCGGGCGGTCGATCGGTCTGTGAGAGGGGAGTTTGAGGACTGCTGAGAAGTTGTACCTGGGCTGCTCCTCTACAGCTGGGGAGAGAGAGGCGAGCAGAGGGGGTGAAGTTAAGGGGTGACAAGATTGGTGCACAACTCCATTTTCCTTTCCTTTTGCTAAATTCTTTTCTTTCTTTTCTGTTTCGCTTTATTCAACAGAGTGAGTTAGTGAAAGAGAGGAGAGGGCTGTGGAGAGAGAGAGAGTGAAAGAGAAAATCAAGCCAATTTTTTTAAGACTCGATCTTGGCTTTCTTACAAACAGATGTTGCCTGTCATTTGGTCGTTAAGCAGGCACCCAGATCGTAGAATACAGAGGTTTTACTGGCTTTAGGGCTAGCTTATAGTTTTATCACAAGGAAAATCGATTTCTTATAATGATGGAAATGTCTTTTTACCCAATACATTTTTTCAACTGTATTTTTCCTTATTTTCCCTCTCTTTATCTCATCCATTGCTCTTTTTCTAGTTTGAGTTTTACTGTTTCGTGGGCCACAGTGGACTCTCTATATCGCCTGCCAGTGCTGTAAGCACGGTGAGTACAAAAGAGACCTTTTGGAAACAGTAAACAGACAATCGGTAAGTTGTTATTAACCTGCTTCGAAAGCTTGAGAGCATTTCATTCTTTCCATTTGTTTGCCACGTTTATTTGTTCACCACCGCTGTTTCCACATTGTATTGATAAATTTTTTCCATGTGTAATATTTGGCATTGTATTTACTGTATTTATTGTAACGGTCAGTGCTGTATGTGGGTGTGGGCGTGGGTGCGGGCTGGTGAGGCCCTGGGTGTGTGCTGTAGTTGTTGACTTTGTTGATCAATGAAGTTGATCGAGTTTAGTGTTCTGCAGCCAGTCTCCTCACCCTTTGCCAAAGTCGGGGCTAATCTCTGCTGTTCCCGATGGTTAGGAAACATGGGGTCATTTTGCTCCTGCTAAGTCCTCTATTCAGCCGATTTTGAGGAGTCTTTTAACTTCCTGGCATAGCCCCACTAACACAGTTAAAGGATCTTGGCACCAACTTCAAAGTCAGGGCGATCATTAATATTCAAGCGGTGGGAAATGAGAATAGGATCATCAACTGTCAGAAGCTCATCACAGGAGGTGCCGCGACTGTCCAAATTGACTATCAAATCATTTCACGCAGAGCCACGTGTTATTAATGGCGCTGAGTTCGGCATCATGGGCCAGACTATCTTCACACATCTCTATTATATGCTCAGCAGGGGACTTTAACATTTAGATGCACAAATCTCCTCTTTTTTTAGAGACACGCTTTTTCACGTTGTCTGTGTGTGTTGCATGCAGATTTCTGCAGCAGGGCTGTAGCATTTTTTATGCATTTATTGATATAATTAGGACTTTTGAACTCAAGCACTAGGGTAGCCCAGATGATAACATTACAGAGTTTTAAAAGGCAAATATTTTGAATTTGTTTAGAAATAGCTGTCAAATAATATCTATATACTGCACTATAAAAAAAACTTTGCTGCCTTAAATTTTTATGTTTAATCAACTTGGCTTTGCAAGTCATTTCAGCTTAATATTTTCACCAGTCAGGGTTTAAACTAAGCAAATTTTCAACTATTTTTAATAAGTTACAGCAACTCAAGCCCAGTCAATATTACAAAGAGTAAGTTGAAATGATTTTTGCAGCCATATTGATTAAGCTTAAAATTTTAAGGCAGCAAAGTTTTTTTTACAGTGTGTACACTATTGTTTGGTCATATAGCTAATCAGCTAAAGCGGAGCAATGAAGATGTTTGGCTTACAGATGTAATGAATGGCTTTTGATTTGGCTCTGTTCAGCTGTTGTCCTCTGTGGATTGAGCTCTCACTGAAAACCTCTGCAGGCCTAAGAAACCCAAGAAAACACTTTTGATAGGAGTGGAAGAGGCCAAAGAGCAACGAAATGACAGAAGAGCTTTAGAAAGGCATGTCTTGGTGATTGCATTCTCTGTACAATGTCCTTCAGTTTCAGCATTTGAAATGTTCTCTCTTTTCTGTCATCTACTGTAAGGCTGGCAGGTGCTTACAGGTTCCTGAATGTTGCAGCAAAGCTGCTCTCTGTTGAAAAATACAAAGTTATTATAATTCGATTTTACAACTGAAAATGTTTTAGTACTTTGTATTTTCACCTTTTTCATTGAATTGACTACTTATAACTTTACTGGACAAGCAACAGCTTTTAATTTTAAAATTGTTAATCTAGTTGAAGATATGGAAAGTAATGATTAAACAGATATGACGATATCCTTTAAATGTTATCAACAGCAACAATAATAATACATGTATCATTTATTATATTATTATTTTTATTATTGTTGTAAAAACAACATTTGCATATTTTTGAATAATATAGAAAACAAACGTTTTTTTGAATAATATGGAAAACAAAAAGGTACTGATACGCTAATATTATTTATTTTTATTTGTTTATTTATTATAAATATTTAAAAAAAATTGATCAATTTACCAGTAGTAAATATTTCACAGCTTGGATGTTTTTATTTTGTTTCAGTACAGTGCTGCATGTTTATAATCACTCAAATAAGTAATTGGTGGCTTAAGGTTGTTTTTGTCTAGCAGCTGGTTAGAAGATTGAACCCAGTTAATCCTTATAGTTTACTATAAAACATTTACTAGTATACAACATCTAGTATCACTAAAAACAGTCATTTCTTTCTCTCTCTCTCTCTCTCTCTTTCTTTCTCTTTTTCTTTCTTTCTCTCTTTCTTGCTGTACCTCATCTATAAGGGATTGCTCTGAAAAGGTATGATCAGATTCTTCAGTAAAATGTTTGAACATTGGCTATATTTGTACACACCTTTGCTTTAGCCATTGTTCACTAAATTCCTATCTAAGTTCTCTCTTCTTGTTCTCTTTGCTTTTAGAGTTAGAGTACTTAGATCACAAGGTGATAGTTAAATTGCATGTCTGACTCAAAGCAGTTTGTGATAAACCCCTGTCATCTAGGAGCTCATTTTAAATGTAAGCTGATATGTGGTCAATCTATTCTTGAAAATAAAATCGAAATGAGCAGTCCAGCAGCGTCCGACAATATCCGCTACAATGTCAGAGAAATTGTCTGTTGTCCTGGTGGTAAACTGCTGTTGTAGCTGCAGTCTGCTTGTGAAATCACTTTCTGATGAGCGTCTGTAATTAACTTCGCTTGAGATGTGTTACAGTTGGGGTTTGTTTTGACACTTTCTGGCTGTTCATTTCGCCTAGCATTCCACCTTTTGTCTATATTTGCCTGCGTGCTATATTTTCAGACAGCCTAAATAGAGAGTGTTTATACATAGAGGTTAAAGCTATGATCTAGTGTACAGTATGTTCCAGAAGTATATTAGGTGGTGTTTGAGTTATATATTTGGTAAGTCATATGAAAATCCACGTTTAGTTTAGTGTAAATGGGTGTAAATTGATCTGTGAAAACTGAATGAATTCTGTATATTTTATATTTTCCAAAAATATAAAGTGTTTTTGCTCTCTTTTGCTCTCTCTCTCTAAAAATATTTATCTAAATATTCAATTCATGTCTAAAACCAACATAAAAGCATTATTCTCTTTAAAGATATTTGTTAACAGTGTTGAACTGAATGTGCATTTGTTGGATTGCTATTCTATCGTCATTTCCATATTTTTGTTCAACAAGGATCTTTTTGTTTGCAAGCAGTTGGTTGAACTGTTGACTTGGCTTTTAGATTCATAGCCTGCAGGAGAGCAGTGAGGACGTACCGGAAGTCATTTACAAGAGTTTAGTCCAACTATCTCACTTTGTGTTTTTGAACACTTTGTGTTCCCAGATGATCTCAGTATTGGGGACATTTTTAGTCATATCCAGTCAAGATGAAGCACCCTTCAGTTTTCTTGATTGTTTGTTAGCTGAACCGTAAAACGGCAAATGTGTGTTTTGAGCCTCTTTGTTTGAGCTGCAGTTCCTATTTACATACGCAATCTCAGTTTTGCTTCAGGCTAATATGCAACCTGTTTGTAAACATTTTATTTATATCTTTCAAATGAATTCCCAGATTTAAAGTTATTAACCAAACATTTATAATGAAATGACAGAAGCTGACGGATGACTTCTGAATGTGTTTTTCTTCTGGAAGAGACTTGCCTGCTGACACAAACCCGTAGATCCGAACTTGTGGTGACTGTCCACACAAGCTTGTATCTATAGGTATCTGTCTGTGTGGCCTTCACACCTCTTATTCGATACTTGTTTTAAACTATCCTTCACTCTGTAGGGTTTTAAGTATTTTACCCGCTGAAAGTAATCTTGAAGAAATTTGCTTTATCAAAATGATCATACCTTGCTGACAGGGAACGGTAAAGTTCTCTTAACGTTATCAAAAAATGTTCTTACAGTAATGTTAGTGGAACTTTTTTATTGTTATATACGTTATTTAAACTTTTTAATTTTGTAACATTTTTAAAATGTTCCACTAATAACTTACGAATGATGTTAATACAACGTTCCCTAAAACATACAAAATAACATTTTGAACATTTTTGTTACGCAACGGAAACATTAGGGAACGTTCTTACAACATAAAATTGTTAGCGTGGTATTCGATTGTTAAAGTTCATCATTTTGGCATTGTGCAGTCAAAAACCAGATCAGTGTATGAATCTTGGAAAACAGAGAATCATCCTGCTTTATTTCCCCTCTTACATCTGTAGAAGGTCAACAGTGTTTTGTGCTCAGGGTCTCTGTGGTGCCCCCAGGCTGAGGTAGTAGGTTGTATAGTTTACAGTAACATCACCGGAGATGACTGTACAGCCTCCTAGCTTTCCCTGAGTTCCACATGCTCCTGCATCAACACCTGACTGAACTCAAACCTGCTTCTCTTGCTGTTTTTCACCCATCTCGTCTTCCTCATCAAGACTCTATAAACAAAAGACACATAAATGTCTTTGGTTTGTTACTGTAAAATGTTTGAGAGGAAACTGTTCTGCAGTACCAAAATGAACGGGCAAATACATACTATAATAGGCGATATTGACACCTTCTCAGATGAAAGTGTCTTTTATTACTCTTCTGTGTCCTACAGAATTGACAGCTGCTTGCAGATTAAATTCATTCAAACACTGTATAAGTGTAATTTTTACTATAAGAGCTATTTCTACCTGATCTCACCTCTAAAGACAGTATGAAATCAAAATGACCCTGTTTACTTTCTTAATGCGCATTTCTGGTTTTATTGTAAATGATAAACAGGTTATTTCCTTAATATTTTGTCAAAATGTAATGAGCTGCTCTTAAAGAGTTGATAATGTTAATGAAAAGGCAAGTAGTTATTTGGGTATTGTTTTAAGCAACAGTCTGGCACTATTCTGATATACAGTATAATGTCTAGTTCCTGGCTGATAAAATCAAACTGAATTTTCTCCAGTTTCACTCAGAAATGTTACATTACTGCGGTAAAATGGGGTGTAAACAGCAATACACATTCACTTTAATATTTAAAGCTATCAGTTGATACTTTCAATTTGAAAAAAAGCAATTAGATGTTTCTACATTTTTTACAGTGTATGATCTAGATTAGTACATCTGCTTTATATCACAGAACTTGTGGGGTGTTTTTGATTATTTTACTATATTAGATTATTGTTCATTGTATGTATATCACTTTTACAAACATTTTCTTAGATCCTCATTCCATTTGGCATTATATCATGTCATATATCTGTCTTTAATTGTTGCAGACCAGAGTTAATTTTGTGTTCTTTTATTAGCTACAACTTGCAGCCACTAATGACACTGTTAGCTGATCAAGACTATTTTATTTTATTTTTTTAGACTATTTTAAATTTATTTCCCCCTTATTTTAGCACTAATTCATTTACCCATTTATTTACCCATTTACCCAATACCCATTTATTCAGCTTTACTTTGCCTAGATTTTTCTTTCATATGGTTTGAATGTGATATTTCTAGCACAGACCAAATATATAAATATATACTTTGGTTAATATAGAGAATAGATTACATTCCTATTATTCATAAAAAACGAAAGCATAGCGACAAAAGACATTCAGTTGCAGGAATATAGAAAAGCTTCAAGCTATTTAGACAGATTATGAATGGACATTGACTAAACACTGTTAATTCCTAATCAAAACCATTGAGAAATGCCATCCAATGTTGCTTTGTTCAGATCAACATTACATTTTAAAAATCTTAACATGATAGCCAAATTTTAAAGAAGTTATTGCTTCACATAAAGAAACATCTAATTAATATTTTTCGCTATGAGAATGAAAGGAATTCAGGAGGTGGATGTGTGGATTTTTGGTTGTCAGTTTTAATGAGAAGGAAGGTTTTAATAAAACTGTTAGTAAAAACTGTTGGATTAAAAAGAAAAAGACTGAAGTTTGTTTTTACAGTTAAACAGACTTTCGATGAAGTGGCAGTGGTGTGTTGTAATCTCTGGAGATGGAGCGAGAAAAAACTAACTTACGTCACCTCTGATCTCTGAACAATAGAGGCAGAAATAGTTTTTGCTGTTTCTAATAATGTCCATTCTACTTCTGGACCAGTCACCATCTTACACTACAATAAAAGACATAACACCTAATAAAACTCTTTAAGTACATTGTACAAATACATTGTGCTATTAGCTGCTGTATTAGCCGCTACATAAAATTATCTTTTCATACTTAGACATTCTAAAACTGTATGCTGTTATTTTTTATGAAACACAAACAAGAACTAGTTAAAGAATTTTCACATAATTATTTTTCATACACCAACAGTTCATTTTGCTGTCAAGTTCCATAAAGCATTTTAAAAGCACTAGTTTGTATGATTCAGTATTCTACTATCATACAATATTAGATATTATTCATTGAAAATCTTTATCTTTGGTGCAGCAAATCGAATATGGCACAGGATGGATGTCAATAACATTAAATGTCATTGGTTCTCAGCTGAATCATAACCAAATGTCATTTCTCATATGTATCTTGGCTGTAGGACATGATATATGCTCTGCAAGCACAGCCCAGGTTCCAGTATATTCTTGTTTAATTCAGTTATGGTCCTCATGGGCTTTCACATATTGAAATAATAAAGTGTGTAATTGTATAATTTAGTTTGCAATCGTATACAGAATCAAACTACACACTGAAGTGTGTGGCTGGTTGATTATACCGAAACATTGTTTTTGCTCTGTTGTAATGAGTCCCTCTATAAACATGCTGAAATGTATATATGCTCAATGCACAACGCTTGAGCAAGATTGAGTGAGATGTTATCTCCACTGTAGAGCTTACTGGCTGGAGCTTTCATGTAAACCCTCCCTCTCATCCTCTGCTGGAGTTCTGGAGCAAAAGGCTGCCCCCCAATGGTGCAGATTTTCACTGCCAAACACACACACACACACACACACACTGAAACAGACAGCTGTACATTTCTTAGGATCTGATTCTAAGACCCCTCGGAGGGTTTAAATGTAACCGGAAAATGTATGCTTTGATGTAGTTTCTAGTTTCTGTCTTTTTTCTTTCCTTTTTGTATCTCTGTGGCAGTACAACCGCGATAACGCGTTTTGCATGTGCCTTTATTCAGCTAGGACAGTCTGCATGCTGCGTAACGTCAGCCTTGAAGCGCAAATCCAAACCAGATCAGAGAGAAAGAGAGAGTCCGGAGGATAGGAGGGTCCCAGCTAATCACTGCCAAAGGAAAAGAACAGTGACGAACAAACGTCTCCTGCTCTGAGGCAGTTCTGAACCTTCATTCCCTCTTCCATAATGAAACCTCCCGAAACCTTTTACAGCCATGATGCCTCGCTCTCGTGCCGACGTTCTGAAAACGGCACATTTTGTTTATAATGGTCTGTGTTGAAATTCTTTGTATCTACCTCATCAGCCATCATTACTTGACTTTTAGCAATTGATAATTGTAAGCCTACGTGAGACACTTTTCTAGGGCCAAAGGTGCTTACAGTATGAACACAGGTCTTTTAAAGTCATAAAATACCTTGTCTAAATGATGGAACTTCACCTTGATCATTTAAATACTACGTAATTATCATAGGCATGTATTGTAAGTATCACTGAATCAAGGGTTTATTTGTGTCTTTAAGAAGTGCCTCTTACCTTTTTCAAAGTCCACATTAAAACTTCAACCACGCTGTTTATGTAAAGCATAAAGCGCTATAATTACACTGCTTTGCTAATGGCATTATATTTTAGCTCTCTGGAGACAAGTCTGCTAAACATAGCTGAAATCATAATCTTACAGTAAGCACTTAGCAGTCACTACAGCAGGAATGACTGGATCCACTGTCTGAAATGCTCTGCAGTGTTGCTGGGGTGGGCTTATAAACAGTTTGCGGATTGCCACAGGAAAAAATGCCATATCCTCTTCAAATAAAAAAATTGTCTGGCTGTTCCAAAGGCCCACACATTGAACAAGTGCTGATCTCATTCAGTTTCATTTTAACTGCTGGGATATTTTTACCAGCAAACTGTGTTAAAAACAGTGACAGATTTAAAACATAGAGGCGTGAGATTTAAACCTAAATATCCATCTTATTATTTCTCAAATCTTATATGTGGTTACAGGGAGTGGCTAGGCTTCAAAACAGTTCCTACTGTCCACTGACAGCTCTGCTGTCAATCACTCTGCTGCCTGTGCTCACCTCTGTTGCTCACCTTCACACACGTCTGCTATGCTGCAACCTGGAGGTGTGCATGCACGTCTCTGTTTACAGTGCATTTTCTCTGTGTCTTACCCAGCTTGCTTTACCATCAAACTGCTCTCTGATTTTCTAGGTCTTTAGCATGCGTCTATGCATATGTGACAGTGTGCGTGTATATGTGTGTGTCCGCCAGCTATAGGCTGTCGGTGGCAGCCGGCACTGTCAAAGGCGGTCTAATATTAGCACCACACTGATGGCTGGCTGTATCTGGACGATACAGGGTGATAAATGAGGATAGCAGTGGTGGGGGGGAGTGCATGGAGGGGGAAATTTAAAAGGGATAGCATCTTCGTTTTACTGTGGAAAACCATGTCTTGTTTGGGATATAGTACTCAATCTGCATGCATTGCAGTGTTCAAAGAGCAGAGATTAGACAAAGAGAGTGGCGCATCCCAGGGAAACGGCTCAAGATCAAGGAGCGAGTGAAGGAAAGAGAGAAAGAGGGCAGTGTGGTGCTGATTTGCTTTCCCTCCTGTCCTGTCACTGATTTGATCCCAAGCAGTGTTGTCCATCGAAAGCCTCCCTGCTTGTCCCTCCCCCATCAGCCTGGGCTGCTTTCTCCCCCTCTTTCTCTGTCCAAGCCTGGGGGAGCCAGTGGAGATTAAATGTAACCTCTATAAGCCAAGCACATCATGTAGCTGTGTTTCTAAGGCCTCTCTCTCTTTCTCTCTCACTTTCATTCTCTTTGTAAAGGATAGTGTTTATAATGCAGAGCATGTGATATAGAACTTCTAGAACAGCAGTGTGATTGGGAATATACGGAAGACAAAAAGATGACAGCAAACTGAAAAATTACTGAAAATGGGAGAAGGTGGAAAAATATGGATGACTTTTCATCCCTGTTTTTGTCATCCTTTCCTGTCTTTTGTCTTTCTCTATTCTCTCCCTCTTTGGGTTGATACTGCAGAGAATGGACCTCTGGTTTTAAATGATCACAGCTGTGCGGGAAAATTAATGGATGATATTTCTGTATTTTTTCCCGTATTCCTCCCGCTCTAACTTTTCCCCCTGCCGCTTAACATGGTTTTATAAAGAGAGCGAGAGGGACCAGGGGTGTCAGCCTTCTACGTGTACCCCCTCCTCTTTTCAAATTTGCATGTATCTCAGTCTGCTTAACTCCGAGAGAGGAAGAGTGTGTGTGTGCAGGGTAAGAGAGGGAGAAAGTGAGAGCCGGAGAGAGCCAGCGAGGGAGGGAGAAAATGAAACGTAAGACAGATACGAAGGGGTGTGGAGAGAGAGTGAGAGCGGAGAGGCTGTAACGCAGCACATTGATGCATTTGCTGCGTCTCAGCCACGCTTTTCTGCGGGACACTGTGTGCAGGCTTTTTACCTGCTGTTTTCTATCATCCAATCGAGCCGGATCTGGAATGGGGATATATGGGCGATTGGAGATGCTGCGGCTGAACGGCGCTGGATGAGTTAGGTGAATGAGTGAGAGTCTCTGTGTAATGTGTGTGTGTGTGTTGACCCCCTTCCCTCCTGATATCCAGCAGACTGGCATGATTTACTGGTGGTGTGGCCCTGGCTGCTAACTGCTGCTCAGACTGTCTCTTGTCCTCAGTGGCACCATGCGCATTTTTCGCCTTTTTCTTATCGGCATGCTCTCCACCTTTGCTGTTTTCTCCAATGAGGAATGTAATCTGCTTGCTCATGGACCAGTGCTCCATCCCTCCATCTCTTCTTCTGTCCATCTCTCCTCCTTTTATTCTTCTTGTCCATTGTTTTGTTTTATTTCACATTAACAGCCTTGCTGCTGACCTGACTGCACGATTCTATGTTTTCTTAGCCTTTCAAATCTTGAAACAAAAGTTGAAATCTGAGATTTCTCTATTTCTGTCTGTCTCTCACCTCGTCTCTCTCTTTTCCACTTTCTTTGTCAGGCAGACTGTGAGAGAGCTGTGATCGGCTACATCATCATCCTCACTCAAGTCAGGGTGAGTTTAAAGCCATTTTCTCGTTCTCCCCACCCACAGCTGTAGCATCTGTTAATGTCTTTATTACCTTTGTCTGAAGCTGCTTGTGTTGGGCTCAGATTGGCATAGACGTGCCAGCTAGCATATTTACGTAAGCATATCATCTCAGCTAGCTAAATTCTCCTATTATATTTTTATCATGTGTGCACAAGCTTTGTGAGTGCTCGTTGTTGTGGTTAAGAGTAACCAGTGATGTGCATCAGTTAGACCCCTAGTAAGTCGCAGTGGACAAGATGGAGAGCTTTTTTGATTAACGCTGAATGCCTGTGAAGAGAGCTTAGTGAGACGAGAGCTGGTAAAGAGTTTACCTGGAGCCAGGGGCATTTTTACAAAGTGCCTTATTGTTCGATGTTAGAGACAGAGAGAATGGCAGTGGGGGGTGCTGGTGAAAGAAAGAGAGAGTGTAGAGAAAAGAGAGAGAGAGAGAGAGAGAGAGAGAGGAAGAGCTTGTGGGGGTGAGGGAGAGATGGGTCAGTGTTGCGTCTAGTTGAAGGTTGCACTTGTTGTGTCACAGACAGACATACAAACAATTGGGGGATATGCAAATACCATGAAGGGCCTTTTCTCCATTTTGCGTTTTACACTTCCAACATGCATGTTATCATGCGATGTGTTGGGGCCGACATTTAAGAACACCATGTGTGAATTTTATTACAGGTTGGTGGTTGGTCTGCGAATGTGCCTCTCACAATCCCTGAGACCCTAACTTGTGACGTTTTCCTGATATGTGCACGGGTTAGGTTCTCGGGAGCTGAGAGGGGCACTCTGTCATCAGCCTGTCGGTGTCGGAAACAAAGACATTTTAGTGTTCTGATCAACAGTGAAGCGCAACTGATGAGAGAGTGGAAGCAGCCAGCCGCATGTATAAAGGAACAGTGTGCATGGGGGGGGGTTCGAAAAAATGCTGGCACTGGGGTCATGTGATGTGTTAGTGGGTCGAATCAGCTGAGGATTCATTGTTGGAGGGATGAGGTTAGGAAGAGAAGATCTGATTCATTTGCACTTCTTGCACAGGAATCTTTTGAATGTTTTTTGGATCTTTTTGATTGATTGTAATTGTGCATTTCTCAGCTTGTAAAGTCATATCAGCCACAGCACAGCTTTGCAGCAATTCATACCAATTCATTTCATTTGCAATGTAACATCTTGTCTTCGCCTTTTAATTTGAGAGCAGCACAAAGTACTGTGGAGAGCGTCATGCTAAAGGCTCGGTACACTTGTGTTTGACCTCAGAGAGCCCTCGACCGCACACTTTATAGTGAACTTATTTTTACTTTTGCGTGCTGAGTCATGTGTATGTGTGCGTGTTTATTGTTCTCATGCTCTGACATGGTTTTAGCATGTAGCATGTCTATGTAAACTGTGTTGATTGGGCCTCACATTTTAATGGGTGGCCAATCTTCAAGCCACCAACACAGACCCTGGAACCTTCTAATTTCAGTGGAATGTTTCACATGCACCGGACAGGAAGACATGCATCAGAGACCCTTACAAACCACTGAACCGAGTTCAGTGAGAAGCGAGAGCTGGGATTGCTTAAGAGTTCAGCCATGCTCTTTTGTGATTCACTCTATTTCTACAGTGGATGGTGTGGCACACGTCTGCCTTTTGTTTAAAATGCCACTGCGGCAACAATTCAATAAAGGAATGGCGCAAAACAAGGCCAATGTAAAGGAAAAAGTATATACTGTCTATAAGCCTCTTATTTGGCATTTGGAAAGACAATGAGAGGCTTTACGAGCTTTACATTCGTGGTTCGTAGACGGAGCAGTGCTGCGGTTGAGGCATCGAGCGCTGCATCATACATGTAATGCATGGTGCCATCACGCCCACATCACTGTCTGTTTATCGCTACCCACCATTGCACCCACAAACTAGCCTATGTCTGTCACCCTCTTCCCCTCTCTTTCCATCTTGCCGTACCCACCGTCGCATTACAGGAACGCTCCATTTGTCACATACTGCATCGAACAACACTGAACGCTTTGCGGCTAAAGATGCAATATGTGGTGCTTTCAGCAAGGGAGAATCTTCGGTATAGAATGAGTGGCGTACTCTTGGTGTGTGTCCAGGTACCAATGATCTCTAAGAGGATTTGTCTGGTACACTCTGCTTTGATTGGTTGCTGGATTTTTTGATGGGAATCACTGAGCCACTGCACTAACTGGGTTTTTAATGAGGCTTACTGAATGGCAAGAAGCCTCATAATGGCCATTCCCCTTTATGTGCATGTGTAAGTATGGCATTATAATGGCTTTGCCCCTGTGTCTGCAGTGCTGTGCTCTCTTGTCTAGGCTGCAGATCTATTGTTCACTCCAGTCTCTCTGCACTCACGTTGCACTCCACTGGCACTGGAAGAGCCTCGATGAGCCTGGCCCACTTTTAAGGTGGACCGGCAGGCGAAACGGAAGCTGTGCGATCGTATTTAAGGTGGACCACGAAAGGTTTGCTGGCTTTAAACAAAGGCTGCCGCAGTGAAAAAGGTTGTGCCGCTGGAGTGTTACATAGTGCTATGGCGGGTGACGCCCATGGCTTAGCAGCACCAACCCATCGACAAACAGTCACAGCCATTACCAAGTTTTGCCCCAAACTGCCATGGGAGTTTATGGACATTCCCCTGAAAGTTTTCATTATTCATCACTCTCCATAATGCCAACGCAGCTCAGGTGTAAAAACAATGTGATGGCTATGGGATGACAAGAGATTGTTACTTAGCATTGACGAGTAGTGGGTAAAGAAATTGGGTGTGTTTAGGTGGGATTGTGCTTTATTTTGTGGCCAAACCTGTTACAAGTGTTACCAGTATAGTTCTCATAAAACATAATGATAAGTGGGCTCATGAATGTTGTTGCTTACCCAAAGGAAGATTCTATTGCTTTAAGTTTGCTCCCTCTGAGCAATACATGAAAACTTTACAGAGTTCTGTGTTATATTTCACTTTTTAATATCCACTTTGTCTCAGATGTTTCTCAAAAATTCCTTAAGAACAATAAAAATAGACTATTATTTAAATTTATATAAAATTAATGGATACCAAAGCCCAGATAATCTGTAATAGCAGACTACAAATCTAAGGACAGTTTCAAACATTGTTCAGATCTCTTTTAAACCCTAGAGGAGACATATGAGATTACTGCAAACTGTTTCTCATGAGAAAAAATGTGAGAATTGAAATGTGCAAAGTCACTGGCTCTCCGTCTAATCACATTGGCTTTCTAGAAGAAACAATTGAGATACTTAAAGAGATCTCATTTGTGATTTGTCTTTCCTGTGGTTAATCACATGCTACTATGATCATTATCATGGTTCATTTTGAAATTATGGCAATGGTTTGGAAAATTGTCTGTGCAAAGTGAAAAAAAATGCCCACAGGTGATTATTTACATTACGTGTAAAAGAACGTATACTGTATAAAACTTAACATACTGATTGTTTAACACTTATGGAGCTTGACCCAATAACGTACTATTACAAAACGTAACCATAGTTTTACTACAGTTTACACTAAAAAACATGGCTATTATAGTTAGGTGTGTGTCTGTCCATCCTCCACTGTACTACTAATTTCACTGGACTAAGGTGGGCAGACACGCAACTAAATGATTGAGAATATTCTAATATAAAGTCAGTTGAGGGTGAACTTGTGTTTCTATTATGTAACATTTCTAAATACTTCCCTAAATTGGCCATTTTGATATAATCGACCAATAACCCTGTCTGTTTTGCTAATTAACAGTGGTTGTTGTACTCGTAGGTGTAAGGCAGTACTGGCTGTTCAACAGCCCCATCAGTAGAAATCTAACATTTTTTGTGAACTTTCAATAAAACTTCATTTTCATTTGGTTAAAGTAGACAAAACCGCAGACATCCAAACCAATGAAGTGCGTGGCCAAACATATGGCAAATATTTCATGTGTTTTGCATGCATTATATACAAGCATTATATATGCCACAGGCCACCATGATCTAAATATCAGCATCAGCGCTGACCATTGAAAAGCTCATATCAGCTGACTGCTGGAAAAGCTTGTGCTTGGATGCATCTACGTAGACTCCACATAGACATGGTTGGCAGCACTGCCACACTATTTCAAAATGAGAGTTTAAAGAGTTAGTGTTTGCATGGCCGTCTGCATGGCCATCTGCGCAGACAGGCAGGTGGGCCGGCACCTCGGAACTCAGCACAGGTTAAAGCAGCTTAAGGATTACCAGTGCAGGCATAGGAAGATTAATCAGCTCACAGGCCTTACCTAATTAAGCCAGCGGGGAAATGTCACCAGTGTATATCAACAAGCCTTTCTCCTCCGCCCGATCCCACCCAGCTCAGGAATGCACAGAGAGGTCAGCCCTCTCATCCTCTGTTCTGAAGTATCCGTGGAGCTCACCATGCAGAACAGTATTCCTTTCACTGTACTCAGGTCAGTAGGTTCATGTGAAGAGGGCTGGAAATCCCCCTGGTTACTGTGGGAATGTGCTGCTGGGTCAGCCCTGTTCTGGTTCATTTGATTGGGCCTTACTAAACTCAATAACTGCGGTGGCTAATAATGAAAGATTACCTGCGTTATACTCCATCCCATGAGCTTTTAGCAAACTAATTGTTTTTTTTTATAAATGATTCATCTGTAGCAGTTTTATCTAAGGTTGAAATGATAAATGCAGTCAATTTAGATAGATCTTCTTTAGTAAAATTCAGTAATGCCCTTATTTATTATGATCTTTTAATTATATGCTTTAAACACCAACATACTTTAACTCAAAATTTCCAAGCATGTTAATCAATCTTCAGTGGTATGTACAGAACTCTCACTAATCATGCTTGCCGGCAAATTAATTTGTCATTAATAAACATTGTCTTTTTTGGCTGTGGCCCCGTTCCCTCGGGAGCCAGGAATTGTGTAGCTGTGGTGACTGTTGTCACTGCAATTTACATGACAGTGCTTGATGTTTCTCTCTCAGCAATTTGCCAGGGGCAGCTAGTGGCCGGGTCTCATGGTGGCAGCTTTGTCTCTCACTGTGTCATCATCATCATCATCATCATCTCTCTTTCTCTCTCTGTATGTGTGTATTTCCATCAAATAAAGCACGAGAAACATTCAAATCATGTTTCTCACACTTCCAGAGGCACCTTGAAGAAAAAATGGCCCCAGTACTGTAAATGGGAATGCTCATTGGTAACGGGTATTAAAAGATTGCCAGAGTGACACCCTGAAGCTCCTCAGTTAAATGGCACGTCATACAAAGCATTTGTTCACATTGAAGTCTATGCATATTATAAATCTGTTAAACTGTTGAAGCTATTAAAGCTCTTTGGTACACTGCTGTCATGCCCACACACTGTGGTGTTTTCATCTTGAGACTGTTTGTGTTGTTTTGTTGTTTCAGGACACTGTTCTCCCTCTCATATCTCAAGCTCATTTGATGTTGAATTAGTATGGTATCACGTGTAGCGTCATATAATCTTGTCGGAGTGGAGATGTCTGATCACTATGGCCAGAATATTGATAACATGTTTACATGGCTAATCAGATCATTCGTCAAATACCAAAGTACAGTAATCATTTATTATTATTATTTGCGTTGTTTTTATAAGATATTTGTTTTTGTGTACTTATTTATTTAAAGATGGAAATTAGAGCTTCTAGAGTCATTAATGATGTTTGAAAAATCGCTTTTTCCAAATATATTTGTCAAAGGAAGTTATTAAGAAGGAAAATGTTAAAATAAAATAATTTAACAAGTTACATTTATTTTTTATTTTCAAAAGTTTGTATTTCCCTGTACCTGAGATATTGAAACACATCAAATCTCCTTTTAAAATCTATTAAAAAAATGTATAGGAACATCTTAATTTCTATGTAAATGTATAATCTGACATGGCACTTTCTTAGCATATTCTCTGGACAGCAGTTGTGTTGCGAGTGACACAGAGGTTTGGTTAATGTTGTAAATGCAAACTGTCTGTCTGTGTTTGACTACAGAATGGTCTGCACAATCAGTCAGAGGGCAGGCTGGGTGTGAGTCACCGGCCTTAGATCCATCCTGTTCTCTGCTTATAAAACCTGTCAGACATGATGCCTTCTTTAAATGGACAGTGCATCTTCTATATACAGGACATACATCTCATATATCCTTCTATATACAGGACAACATACAGTAAGGCACGGTGCTGTCTTGTCTTGATCTAATGTGAAGATGCATCAAAACAAATGCATCAACAGAAATACAAGCACAAATATTGCATGCACTGCTTCTTTATGTCAGGCGGCATATAGTGTACAAACTTAGTATAGTATATCAGTTTATAATATAATATACTTTATAGTACTATATACTATATACTACACTATTTAGTGTATCATATAGTGAACTAAAAGGAATTTGCATAAAATGGACGATTCATCATATATAGAGGTTTGTGCCTTACGATGGTTGAGGTGTGCCTTACGATGGTTTTTGCAGATTTAACTAAATTGATTAGGTTTTAAAATTCAAGTAAGTTCAACTCTTGAATTACTGGGGACTGTTGCTGGTTGTAACACCTTTTACTTCAGTAAATGAAGTCACTTATTGTATTAGCACATATTATAAACACAACTATTATTGCCCAGATCAATAGATACAGTTCACTTAACAAATATTTAAGTGAATTTGTTGTACTTTCTCTATAGTCCCACTATTAAGACATGTTGTCACAATTATGACAAACAAAATTTTTAGGCCTAATATTGTAATTAACAAATTGTACACACACGTGTGTATCTGAACCTTATTAATAACTTAGATATAGGCTCTGTGACATTTTCCCCATGTAAAAGCCAGTCTCCCCTGTTTGTATAACTATTTTCACAATACAAACTGCTCCAAAACAGCAACATTTAGAATTTTTATTAAGATTGAGAGCTGAATGTTAAGCTCCTCTGCAGTGATGTAGGATTGTGTGTGTGTGTATGAGGGCTGTGCGGGTCGCTGTGGAGACGCGTTTGAGGTGAAACAGTGAAATGTCTCAGGGACTAAGCCTGCTCCTAGTCTAGCATCTCTGTGAGGGAAGCCTTGGCAGATTATCCACGAGCTGACAGCAACCAAAATAGAACAAGCCAGATTTTCTCTTTTTTGTGATGCTTTTTCACCATCTCTATCTGTCTAGCGCTCTCTCTATCCCACTCAGTTCTCCTCCTGCTGTCATTTTTGTTCTATTCTTATTTGAACACTCTCCAAGTCTTATCCTCACATGGCTTTTGCCTTACTTATTGTGTTATCAGGCTTTGGTGTCTGTGTGGTTTGGTGTACGTGTGAGTGCGTTATGCATGTGTTCATGTGTAAATGTTTGGATGTGAGCAAATGACCGCACCCCACTGATTTGTCAAGAGATGGGCTACAAACTCCAAATCCACTGTTGGCTCAGAGCTTCTTCCTGGGCTCAGCAAAATTTTTTTTTGCTGGCTAATGTTTTTCAAGAGCATCCAACAAATTCTACAGACAATGTAACTGTCTTTTTCTAATGACTCCCCCACAACGTGCCATGTTTATAACTATTTATTGATGACTGCAAATAGTTGAAGGGCAAAAAAAACTTAAAATCTGCTTTATTGTTAATGGCGTGTTTGAAAGTAATTGTTTATAAAACGCCTTTTCAGACCACCGTGAGTGAAAGCGTTTTGTCAGTTTAAGACCTGGAGTGATAATAAGCCCTTTGTCTGTTTGTGTCTGTAATTTACAGTGCTTTTGTTTTGAATATAATGTGCTTTTGTTTTATCGCTATGCACAAAACCTTTTAAGTTGCGAGATAAGACTAAAGTAAATCTTCAGAATGCCACCAACACATTTCAGCAGTTCCACAACCTTGATGTGAAACACACACTGGTTTCAGGTCACCGATTTCAGGCTCTGTGAGTTCCAAAAAACATTGTAACGACATTTTGACATTGCTGTAGCAAACAACTGTTACATTTTCAGGCACTAAAGAGGGTTTCTTTATAAACTTGCTGACCCTGCACAGGCTTGACATCCCTGTCTGACTGCAATAAGCCCCCCGTGGGGACTGGATGTGGGGGCCCAGCTCTCACCTTCCAGTTTTTGCCTCTGAAATAGGTGTCAGATCTCCTGACTTTGTCTTTATAGTATTAGATTTGCTAAACGGAAATTAAAATGAATGTAAAAGCAATAAATGATGAAATACTTTGGCTTGCTGTGACAGGTTAGTGGGGACAGTGGCCAGACAGCCCGGGGGATGGGTTAATTTCTCAGGCAGGCTTATGTACTTATAATACTATCAATTTCAAATTTAAATAGAGCTTCTTGTTTCATAACCACTGCCTCCTTTGAGGCTATTTCATAAGCACTTAAATCACAGAATAAATGTTTGAAGATATGTTATTTAGATATTTTAAATATTAAGGGGCAATATTTCAAGCAAAATAGCACCGACCTTTTTTGAAATTATATTAACATGATGATTTGAAAATGATATTAACTCAGTAGTAGCCATACTAAATAACTGTCCATCAATTCATACAGTACATTATATGTTATGAAATCTTTTAAATAGGAATATATATATATATATATATATATATATATATATATATATATATATATATATATATATATATATATATATATAAGATAAGAAAATATGATTTTAAAGACAGTTTACTTATTTAACCAACGAAAGATAAGAGGCTGTTTTGCATTTCTCCTGACTCAACTTTTCAATCTGTTGTACTTTAACGTGTTTATTTGCAATCGCAGGGCAATTCAAGGGCAGTTTTGTTTTTCTTCCTGATGGGGTAGCAAACCCATAACGCTGTCAGACATTTGCTTAGTTTTAATATCCTTTGCTTCTTTTTGCTAATAATTATTGTGCTACCTTGATCTCCAGCAACTGTTTTGTTTTTCTGAATTCTAATGACCCTCATATTTGCTACCAGGAATCCACAGCATACAGTATCTATTTCTAATTATTCATGGCTTTTATTAGCCACTTTAATAAAAAGAATATTAAGTGTGTTGCTATAGAAACTAAAAACAGTTATGTGATTATTCAGGTGAGGTTTTATAGCATAGATGTTGTGTGAAAGAATATATATTTTCTCTCTGTTAGGCAACTTTTTTAAGTGTTAGTCTCAGGTCTCTGAACAGATACAAAGCTTGTTCATAGTTAAAGTTTTGGTACAGCTTTTAACTGTTTTTCTCCTTTTCTCTCCTGCAGTACATAACAAATCATCAAAGCCGGGATTAAAATTTCGTGAAGGAGCAGCTTTGACTTCAGGAGGACTTAAGCGTATTAGCTTTAAGACTGAGATGGGAGTTTCAAGTGATGTATGACAGACTTCAAAGATGTGTTAATCTGTCAGTAGGCATGCTCTCACACAGGTTATTTATATTAGGACCCTGTGTTTTCTTCTGCCTTTACATCCAACAGATAATTTCTCCATCTCACCCAAGCCTGGTGTTGCATTTTGTTAACTAGTTATTAAACAGCTGTACTTCCTGTGGATTTTATGAGTTTCCTTTACAGCCTTCAGTGGAACAGCATGTGCTGATTATGAAGTGTTTAAATCCTTTGTTATATAATTTTAATGAACAACGTATGCTTTAAAAGGCATAACTGCACTTCAGACACCTGTGATGAACCACACCTAAAAATGAATGTTGTTGCAATAAAAAATGAAACATCAAAGCAAGTGGTGTTTATTTTACAGAATGATAGCTCGTGCACATTTTCTAACTTTGTTAAACTGTTTAACTGTTAAAAAGTTTTTGTTAAACTTTGTTAACACTTCCTGGTTGTCAAACAGTGAAATATGCTCATAGTTAATGTGATGAACTGCACCTGGAGTTACCCGCTATAGTGCATCTGTGTGAACTCCAGAGGAAGTGACATCATATAAATTGAAATGACCTTGGGATCGGATGGGTAATTGCAATTATGGCTGTAAAATGGATGTTAGTTGTGGGAAAAGGCAGCAGACAACACTTAATTCTAATGCAACATTCATACATGTTTAAGTGTCTTAAGTGTCTAAATACTTTATAATGCCACAGTAGGTTCATTTTTGCAAAAACAAAATACTATAAATATTAAATATACCTATTTCTAATACTATAAAAATGAACTATTTCTGCTTCTGGTTTTAATAGCACTAACTCTGTCACTTGTGAATGTTATGGTAAATGGGGAATAAGGTCTATAACTATAAAGTAATAGTTTTACTTTTAGGTGCAAAAGTATATAGAGCAGAGTATTATTATCTATAGCAGGATTTATATTATAAGAAATATATTGGCATTCTACACAGTGTCCTAAGGTACAAATACCATTTTATGGCTACGATATAAAATGTTTCATTTATTGATTTAGCACAGAATAGTACACATAAAAAAGGCCTCTGTGGCTCACATTGTAAAATCCATTACAAAAATGTTTTTTATATTTCTCAAACATTAAAAAACTCATTACTAACAGCAAATAATAATAATGTATATATATATTACAATTTGCTGATACTAAAAACTAACTGATACCTGAATTACCTAATTGAGTTCATTTCAGTTTTGTTGACATATATATATCTATGATTTCTACATTCATTACATTTACATCCACTATCATAGTTATACAATCCCTCAGATAATGTCTATAATTGTAATTATCTGAAATGTTTACTTACTAACAAATATTTCTTGATGGGTTGAAAGTCAATTAATATACTTTTATAGGTAGTTTTCCACACACTGTAAAACAACCTTTGCTGTCTTAAATTTTTAAGTTTAATCAACTTGGCTATACAAGTAATTTTAACATACAATTTTAAATCCTGATGGGTATAACACAAAAGTAAAAATGTACATCCCCACCTGGAGCACAATGCCAGAAAAATATTTTTAAATGATCATCAGGATGTGACGTGACAAAGAAAAAGTGTATGATTGTTTTTTTTCAGTCAATCATAAATTGTAAATTATAATTTTTTTATAACATTATATAAGAATTATATAAGAACATTTTATAAGAATCTGGTGCTTGCAAAGTGAAAATGGGTTTGTTACTTTGAGGAAATATTGTGCAATGGAGAATTTGAATTAATAATTCAAAGGGGTAAACATTAATAATGTAACATTATATGTGTATTATGTTTATTTAATTATATATATTTTTTTAAATGTATATATGTATATATCATTTTTGTTGCTTTTCCCCCTCCCAATATTTGATCAATGTGTCTTCTGTCTGTGGTTTGTTGATTAGAATTAAAAATTACTTCTAAATGCATAAGCATTAAAAGGCTTACAATTTCATACACTTAAATGAATTTTCTTTCATACAAGCTTGTTTTTGCAACTTGCCATGTAACTCAAGAGAGTAGATAAATCTGACATGATCTTAATTAAGGTGAGAGTTTTGTTAGTGCTCTTAGAATGTCTCATTTAGTCACTATGGTAATATACTGTTAAGTCAGGGTCAAAACCACATGCTGTTTCTGGTTTACTTGTTTAACCTGAAACTGTTGGAAGTCACGCCTGCATGGTTTTGCAGAGCTGAATGTTGCAGTGTTCTTCTGACAATCTGACGTCACTCTCCTTCCTTTAAAGTGAAATGTGGCAGTGTGATTTCATGCATCAAGGAGGAAACTGAGCGTGTTTTCTGTGCTTGGCTATAAATAGCGGATAACAGCTCTTTCCAAATCCAGAAATAGGTTCTGTGGAATTGGATTCCAAGCCTAGCAGCACTTTCCATTTAAAACAAGCAAATATACAAGACATACATCACCATGTCAGATTAAGAGTGCCGCTTTTAAACAGATCTGGAGCTTTATCGCTTCAGCAGGGTTATTTTCTCAATTTACAGTACAACTTTGGATCATATATAGAATGAAAAGTTTTGTTCTACCATTTAATTTATGATTTCATTGATTATAGAATAGTTATATAATTATAGAAATGAGAATCACAGTTATAGACACAAGCAATCACAAAATAATACTGTAGTATTCTGTAACATACTGTAGTTTTTAATGCAATGATCTGCAGTACATATTTACATCTATCTATCTAGTTAGTTAGTTAGATAGATAAATAGATAGATAGACAGACAGACAGACAGACAGGCATTACATTTTATTTATAATTAAATTTTATTTAGAATTATTACATTTTATAGATAATAAATTATTTTATTATTATTAACCTTATTTATTATTTTGGACCTGGACCATTATTTAATTATATTCTTGAACAGAACTGTGTCAGATATTTTATAACGATCTTTAAAAGACAATTGGAAGTCCCTGATTGGACTTCGTAGCCTCATAAAGTGTCTGTACAGCTGCTTGTTTTCTCTTTAATTAGATCACATGAGGCGTAAGGACAAACAGATGATTTGTTTAATTTGTCTAATTAATTTAAAACCTCTTTTTTAATTACATGCTGGGCTAATTTAGTTTTTAATCGAATTAAATCCAACTTTAATTCAAATTTTCTTCAAAGGGCTTTGTGTCATTTAGCATATATCATGACTATACAAACAACTATTTTTAGTTTTTTCCATGGATGCTGTTTTCACCTAGAAATATTCATAACAGACCTGCTTTGGTGCCTGCATGCCAAAGCCTACTGTATATCCACACACACACACACACACACACACACGCACGTGAACACACACACACACACAGTTGTGTGTGGTAATGGCTGTCTGGCTTTGATCTGTGTATTTTCCTTGTACTTTTTCAAAAGCAGCCTAAGAGGCAGAGATTTGTGTGTGTGTGTTGAAGTAGGGGGCTCCATTGAAGTGTTAAGAATGTTCACATTTCTTCCTCCTTTCTTCCTTTACTCATGTCCTCTTTCTTGTATTATAAGAGTCTTTATTATGTGGGCTGAAGTGGGGGGAGTCTCCTGTTTATTAATATAGAAGACAGGTTCCCACACACAGAACAATGTGTTAGCCAAGCAAGGCGACATTGTCGGAGTGGTCAGGTCCTGCGAAAACTACACCATGCTGGAAGTCAATGGCTGTGCCCGAAACCTAAGGCAGCTGCCTAGCTGATTGGTTGCCCATTCAGTCGATGACTAAACAGGCAGCATTTTGTTTATAAAGGTACCTCCTAAGGAAACTGGTTTCAGACAGGCTTCCCAGGCAGCAGAACCTCACATCTAAAGCTCTAGGACAAACTGAAGTCAGCTTTAGTCAAAACCAAGCAAATATTTAGACTACGATAATATTGTCCAGGTAGAAATGGATTCCTAAATTGAAACAATGAAGAAAACGTGACATTTAAAAATATATTTATATGCCTTTAGATGCCATTTTTTTTCTTTCCACCAAACTGTACACAAAGAATCGTGGGATATCACACGTATGTACTGCCCTCAAAAACCAACCAGATGAAGGTGTCCTAATAAACAGCATTTTTCAGGCAATGTGAAGCAACAGTATCTAACAAAGTAATTACACGTGTCGTGATTGGCTCACATCTCTGACAAAACACTAACATGGGTGATTCTCTGTCTGTGAGTGAATTAATTCATGTTTTTTCTCCTTGTTCTAAACCCTCCGGAGTTGAGATTATGAATGAAGCTGAACACCAGTCATAATGCAGCAGATGTGCTGATGGAAAGACTATCGCAGAGTCAGAGGAAATTGCAGATGGTATGGGCCACGTTCAAATGCACTTTCACCCCCCTCCCTCCAGTTCCCTTCCTGCTATTCTTCTCATTGCACAAACGGCCATCAGCTAGGTATGCGTTCATTCATTGTGTACAGCAGGAGGTCCCTCACTTCAAACTGCCCCATCTGAAAGATGGTTGTGAAGTCCCATGGAGTTCCCTGAGCCGTGAGTGGAGCAGACAGGCGTGACCGGGCGGGCAGACATCAAAGTGGCTGCAGCCCCGCCCCTCCATCCTGCTCACACCGTGCCCCACTGCCCTCTCCACCCACTCCGCCATGCTAGCCTGAACGTGCTTAATTACAACACGTTACATGTCTGGTCATAGAGGTACCTGATAACCAGGACCAGACAGAATCTGCGGGCTTTGGGGCATTTTTTATGCCGATTTAAAGGGGGAAATTCACAATTTTCTGGAAAAAAATGGTAAAAATGTGGTCAATGGAACTGATGGTATTAGTGTCCAAAGCCTAGGAACCAGTGTTGGGGAAGCTACTCTAAAACTGCAGTTTAAGCTACAAGCTACTCATAAGTTATAGTTAAGATACAGGTACACACTGTATATCTTTATCTTCAATTAAACACCTTATAAACCATATTATTTATACCTACAAATAACTGAATAATTGTTAACTTACATACTGATTCTGTGGTTCTTTGTCGTTCTTATCAAATGCACTACTGTATTATGAATAAATGGCTTTTCAAAACTATACCACTCTATATCTTTATCTTGAATTACAGACAAAATGTAAACATTATTGCAATACCAAAATACCTTATTTTATCAAAACCATTAAAAACCATACTTCACTGCAACAGCATAGTGACCGTGTGACCCACCTTATCCCACTGTGCGACCCAAACGCCTGCTTTATGTAATCAAGCAACTAAAAATGTAGTTGTTAGTAGCATCACTACATGGAGTCAGCTAATGTCCAACACTGCTAAGAACTTTATAAATGACAGGCTTTCTTATTCTCCTATAGTTTTTCTGCTGAATTCTTCAGGTGCAGATTCTGCATGAGTTGTCTCACAACTTCAGACGTCAAATACCAATGTTTTAACAGGTCTTTGCCATAAGATGACAAATGGAGAATTGCTATAGGGCCTCTTTGGCGTGGTTGACAGAGATGTGAAGGTCTCAGGGTTCACCAGGGGATGCCATCAGGTGAATAGGCTTTAAAACGTCCCTGCAGATGAGAGCATAGTGGGTGGTGCTCCCTCGAGAGATTGTGGAGTTGAGAGCACCCCCCTTCTGATTCAGTCCTCTCTGGGTTTGTGCACAGCTTCTCAAGTGGCCCATGAAAGCCCATTACCTCCTTGTGGGAGGGCTTAATTGAAGCTGAAATGCGGAGAGACAATGGTGCGCAGAAACCTGAGTGAATGTAAGTATGAGTACAGCACTTTCCCGTGGCATTAAGGGTGGCATAAATGACAATAAACTGCTTTGTAACTCAGCGATATGGCCCTATATATCTGCTGTGAGCCGAGCCTGCCTCATTAGAGAGGCCCAAACACAAAGACAGCAATCAGTCAGGAGGCACATGGGTGACTGCGACCGCTTGCATCATTAGCCATCCCACTGATACATCCCAATGCAATACATCCCAATGCCTCCACCAGCAGCCATAACATAAAAGAGATGGAATCAGCTACAAAAGAGCTCCAGCTGAAAAAAAAAACTCTAAGAGGCTTTGAGGTGGAACGTTATTAGTTTATTCACTGTGCAGGTGCTAAGAATACATTGCACAGAGGAGGATGTGAAAAATGGCTCTCCTGAAGATTGCATCTGTGGATGAATCTCAGAATGTTCTCATTTAAATGGATTTCTTCTTAAAGGAGACGTGTGTAGTTTTTATGTTAATATGCAAAGACAACCATTTTATGTTAATATGCAAAGACAAGTTTGAGCATCTCAAACAGCCTGACACAGAAACACAGCCTCAGCCAACTGCGTGTGACGTAGAGGTGGGACTACCTGTTTCTTAGACCAATAGCAGACAGGAACAGAATTAAGGAAACATGTCTGACAATTATTTTTACAATTTCTTTCTTGTGATGCAGAAATCGCACAATTACAATTATTTCGTACGAAAAGTTTTCAACACAGCTATAATCACTGCATTACCCAGCTCCCATTGCATCATAGCCTGTTGCCATGGAGATAAGTGCTACAGTTGTCTGAACCCAGTTACTGCAGGCACATAAACAATGTCACACTTCAATGCTGCAACCATTTCTGATGCACTGTTTTATTTAAAGTTGTCACGCTTAACTATATGAAATGGGTAATTTTAATGGAATTTTTGGAACGATTTGTAGATGCTTGAAATGGCTCTATATTTGTGCATCTGCTCATTGGTAGAACTGTACTGAAATCTGTGCACTGATTGCTGATTACTGAGTGCAGCTACTCAGTTTGTCAGTCAGTTATGAATCAGGTACAGTATCAGCCATGGTCACATTCATCTTCATAATTCAGTCACTTTCTGTTTTCTCTTGGTTTTGTTCCACATTATCAAAGTGGCCCATGTTCTGTCACATGTCCCCTACACCTAATTCTCTCCACTCACAGACCTTCCTCTTTCTTCTTCTGTACCCTGCACTTCCTTTTCACCAGTTCACACACCAGGACTCTGTTTTATTAGTTCTTCACTGATGCACTGTTCATGTGCTGTAAATGTACAACAGGAACAAACAAGAAGGTTGTTAAGACATTTTGTACTTGTATATCTAAGCTTCAGCCTAACACTGAACAGAATACACAGAACTCTTAAGCTAATTAAGTTATTTTATTTTTGTGAGATCTAAAGATAGAATTTCTTCGTAAACAGTACAGTGTAAAAACAGTACAGTGGCTCGGCAAAGAGCTCACAAAAGTCAAAGACAAAAACCTATGCAATGAGAAGAGTTTCTCATCAGAGAGTCTCATCTTGTATGTGTGACTTTACTGTGTGCAGTGAGCCAGTAAAATCTAACGGCAATTACCATGGAGAGCACACACTCCTGAACTAGCCAGCCTATGCAAGCATGCTGTGTCCCCTAATGAGGTGTGACCAGACTCATGAGTTGCTATAGAAACTCTCACCAAGCCACTGCAATTCCATTAAATCTTCTATATGATAACTCCCTCCTTATCTGTATATAGCAATGTTTAATTGCCTGAAGGAAAAGTTATGGGTTGCTACAGTGGTTCAGCTGTGAAACCAAATGATGTAACACCAAGCAGAAAACCCTACTTGAATTTCAATTAAGAGTAGAAACAATACACAAAAGAATGACACGTTGAATAAAGTGTAAAATAAAAAGCAGACAGCAAACCAAACAGAATCAAAACGTTACTAATCTAATACATAACAAGATTATGTAACAATTCATTTATTTTGGCATAAGGCAATATTTGCTGTTTGTATATTGCTTGATAATTAAGAAAAATACCTTATTAAGGTACCTTATACCTTAAAAATGCCTATTTTGGGCAATGATATTAGTAACAAAAAGTATCTTCAGTCAAGCTTATTGGAAACTATTTCTTTTTAATTATTAAACAATAAATAAATAACAAAATAAGTGTCATTTTAATGTTTGCAGATTAGGAATGTCCTAAATTTAACATGTTTGTTCTGCCCTAATTGTTTTGTTTTTTTTCCAAAATGTAGTTTTTACAGTATTTACAAATTCAATACCTTTCACATGTCAAATCTGGGATTAAAAGTTATAGAAAGTATGCCCAAAAATGGAATTGTTCTTTACCAATTTACTGAACTGGAAATGATACTTTCTTGAAAGGAACTGCCTGAATGAAGCAAAAATCGGGAAAGTGAAACAATGTGGGAGGTATGTGCCATTTAGATTCATTCAAACGACCATCACATTCAGTTCATCGGCAGAAGATGCCCATAGGCCTTTGAGAGTGAATCAGAATGGAAGAACACTGGTTGACAGTAAGACGGCTATACAGGTTGCAGCTGTATAGGCACCGCCTGCATGCCCAACACTGTCTGGTCACCACTCTGTCATTTTGTCCACTAGTGGCACATTCCTTCCTCTTGGCCGATCTTGTGTTTATTTTCAAGGAGCTGTCGTTTTCCCAGGTCCCTCTTGGCCTCCGAGCGAAGGCTTTTGGCAGAGATCCACATTGCACAAAAGGCCTGAGCATTCCAGCTGTCTGTGTCTAATCCCCAGTGTCAGCTCGTGTTAATGTTGCCATGTGAAATCTGAAGGCGCAAAGCGGCGTGGAATATTAAAAAACCATCGTCAGAATTCCTCTGCAAAGGCAACTAGTCTGCTGGTGGCATCAGAGAAGATCTGCCATCTTGGAGGTTTTGAGGCCTTCTCCTGCAATTAGAAGCAATTGCTGGAGGTGGATGGATGTAGAGAAAGAGAGGATATTGATGAATGCTTGAATCCTTGGAGATTTGCTCCAGAGCGAGAAGAAAGAGAAAGTGACTGATGCAAGGCTAAAGCAGCATTTCCGTTTTTTTCTCTATGCCTCCCCAGCCTGGAAAAACGGACAATGGGCGAATGACACGGCTCTGTGGACGGATGATTATCTCACATCCCTTGGCCTCATCTCCACTCCACCCTCCTCATGTCTGAATCCCCCAAAACGTCCAAAACCTTCTAGTGCAATTCTATGTGCATGCAATTCCTATCACAGTGCAGCAGTACACTATGTGTGGTATATTTGTGTGGTACAGTTCCTAGGGAACACACATACTGATCAAACGTGTAGCTTAAATGCACTGTAAGTCCCTTTGGATAAAGCATCTCCCAAATACAATTTTCATTAAATAATTTTCATTAAATATATTATCAAAATTATACATTGTTATATATATATATATATTATATATATATATATAACAATGTATAATTTTGACAATATATTTAATGAAAATTATATATTGTTTTCCATTACCATTTCTCTATTCTCTCTTATTAGCGCAGAAGGGACGTCCCTCTTCTCTCACTGCAGATTGATTACTGCAGTGCAGCTGATTTGACATTTTGTCTGTGCTGTGGTTTCATGGTGAGACTGTGGGAAAAGATGATAAAAGCAGCTACAATGGGTGAGAAGTTAGACACAGGCAGGTGGGACTGAGGGGAGTTTGGGATCTAGGGCAGTAATGACATGCAGGATCGGGTCACAGAGAGTGCTCTCGCCAGAGAGGATGTTAGAGATGGAGCTTTCGAAGGAGGCCGGGTGGCCAATGAATGTTTTCTGATGACCTGTCAGTTTGGGAAGCACAGGCTGTTTGTCTGTGTAGTTGGGTGGGTCTCATTATCACATCGGTGTCATCTTTCTCTGTTTTCATCCAGCAGGCAGATCACAGCCTTGTGACAGGATCAGACCTGCCACACACTTATACAGGGCAGTGTGTGTATGTGGAGATGTTTATTTATGGCTGTGTGTGTTGATACATGTGTGTTTCCGTTATATTGCACAACAGTAGCCAATCTGGGATGGATTTTAAAGACACCATTATCATTAATCTTCGATCATAAACAATATCCTTTTGTCCTAAACACTATCTTAACAAAAAAACATTAGCTCCACAGGGAACTGAAATTCAAAGACAGTGTCTATAAAAGAGAAATATGACAGCCCAAAAAATGTTTTCCAGTGTTGTTAGAGGTAATCACTTGTGAATACAGAACAATTTGGATTTCAAATTAAAACATGAACAAAATTGAGAATAAAAACTATTTATAAATACACAATGCAATAAATTCTATCTGATATATAGAGAACTTATTCAACATGCCAAATGATGATGACTTTCTCTTTGTAGATGGTCATGTTGTCAGTGGAGATTTGTTATCAGCAAGATTCACTTTGAGTGTCTGCAGAGTGGTGATTCTGGTCACTATCATGTTGGAATTTGGATGCTGGGGTTATATTAGAGAAACATCCTACAGTAACTCTGACTCTGGTCTGTAACCAGTAGTAACCATAGCGACTTCAGCTGGAAACCCCTTTAGAACACTGAACTTGTCAGATCTACTTAAAAAGCTCTTCTGGTGAAAAATATGTCAATGTTATATTACTAGCTACAGCAGACCATCAACAGATCTTACCAGCACAAATCTGGATCATCATGTAAACAGATGCTGGTCTAATCCAGTTTTTTTCAGCAGGGGTAAACTGTACATTTCCACCACAATCCATTTAGATGTTCTTGTTTCATGGTCTACAAGAAATGATAATCCCTCTTTGTTTGAACCTTTTAAAACAGAGATAAAATAAACAGGAAGCCTAGTCAGTTTGATTTTCCTTTGGAAAGGCATAGGACATATCAAAATGGGTTTCGGAAACTGAATTTTTGCAAGTGCAAGCTTAATTCTCGAAACAAACATCACAGCTAATGTATGGGGTGCATTCACAGCAGGTAAATGCACCCGGGCAGATGTCCACTGGAGCAAAATGTCCAAGTTGTCTTAAATTGTGTGCGTGGGGGTGCGTTTGCCGGTAAGTCTGTTCTGCGAGCGAGATGGTGCATGCCTTTATCAAGTTTCTGCCCGGCTCCAGGTCTTTGTATGGGATGTTAAGAGCCAGAGTTTAGAATGGCAACCATGTTCTTAATAGTCTGCTATCTATCGCTCTCATCTGTGGCCTAGATGCAAGCACCATTGCTACCTGTTCGAAAACAAGAAAAGGAGAGAAGGGGGGAGAAGCAGAGTGCAAGGACAAAGCTGGGAGCAGAGCAGCAGAACACAGTGTCTGTTGAGTATGAGTGCAGGGTTGGCACAAACAGTGACTTTTCTGTAAAACTATCCCACTCCTCCCAGGCCTCTAACTGGGCTCTCAATACTGCCTTTGTCCTTTCACATCACCAGTGACATTGAGAAGCCAAATCTAGCAACACCTGGCCCCTCGCAGCCTCCCCAGCGCACGCAGTCTAACGTGCAGCCTGACGCAACTCTGAGTTCACACCAAATAAGACTTATATGCTTATGTGGAACTTATAAGGTTTATTTTGTTAACTAGCTGAGATATGGGAAATGTGATTTTTTTTTCCTCAGAAAAACATCAGATAATCTCATTTGCTATTTGCGATCTTTTCTATCTCTTCTTAAAAGCAGGACATACTGTATAATTTAGAAAGAACCTTTTTTAAGCTATTAAAATATATGATTCCAGGATTTTTTTAGGGAGTCCTATCCCAAATCAAATATTTGTGTAGTCAACATTCTTTGCTAAGACACTGTAGCATATAGATAAAAAAGTTTGCTTGTATGAGGGTTGGATTGTGCCCTTCATGCAATGGTTATTTTTTTTAAAAAGGAGAAGACCAAGGACAAACAAAATTCAATTACATTTTATCGCAGTGGTGCTTTTCACAACAGTTTTTGCAAAGTTTTTTTTTACTGAGAGGCAAGAATAAGTGCAAAACCAAGGCCAAGCACATGTATTACAGTCCAAGGTTGCAAACAAGAAAAAATGAAATATTAAAAATCTCTTCCTCATTTGTTTTTTTCCCCAATGGAAAGCAGATACCATTACTTCAGTTATTAACTCTACTTCTCCAAAAATAAGTAAGAAATTACAGTGGAATGTGGCGTAATGTCAGATGCTCATCATTTCTAAATCAGTTGCATCACTCTCTGCATGTAACATTTTAGGGAATGCCTGCACTCTTGAATCAAATATAACTGATTAAATTTAGGGTGGCAATATACAGTTAAGTGAAAAATTGGAACATAGCCTGAATATATCTTGGAATAAAACACATAAACAAAAATGAATAAGTACAATTGGTGCAATAACTCAATTGAATCAGATGCAAAGAACTATGGTCTGCCAATACTTTATAAAAATCAAATCTGTTCACGCAAATAATATAGATTTTTGTTTTGTAAAAGCAAATGATTCAGAAAGCAATGATGGAAACAGACTCACTTCAAAAAAGACCACAGTGAAGTGTGGCACTAAACACAAGAGTTTTTTTATTTTTTTCATCAGGTTAAGGGCTGCAGTAGAGAAGGGAAGCGTTAGTCGCTGTTTTTTCAGTGCAATCCGATCTGTTAAACATGGAGGAGAAGAAAGATGAAAGGAAAGAGAAGTGCTGTTGTAATCTGTCTACAGGAAGAGCCTGATTAGAGGTGAGCCTGCAACCGGCACATTGGCTGAAGAGCCAGCCAATCACAAAGGGGCAGCCAGGGAGGGTAAAACCACTCTGCCTGTGGCCAACCGACTCTCTGCATGTCATTTGCCTCTTGTTGAACACAATGCATCTAGTATCAGTCGTATACTTAATTACAATATGGATTTACATCATGTAATTAATGTCATATGTAAAGTTTTTGGAACAATTCAGATCACGTACTGTGGGCACATGAATTATTAATGAATTTAATGACTTACTGATGTTTCTTATAATACTGTATGTCTGCTCATGACCATTATCAAAGCAAACACACGTGTCTGGGAATGTAGTATGTACTGTATTGAACTTGTTGCCATTTTTTAAATAAAAAAAGGGCCCCAGTATATTATAGAGTCCCTTGCGAGGGCCTGTAGATGATATTTTCTCAGATTATATATATATATTTTCCAGTAAATTATATATTCAATGTAGGATAGTCACAATACAATTTCAGTTACTGAACACAGCAAACAACGTCATAAAGTTAGGATGACTTTGATGGATTTATTTTTCAACCTATTAAAATTCCATAAACTGTGGAACTCCTTTTCACTATGTTTTCTAAGATATCCATGTATATTGCAATGTACTGTAATTTGTCTTGCCTGGGTGTTTGTTGATGTTGTAGTCTGTTGTCTACGTTGGACTGCTGTTGCATTGAGATGATATTGTTATTGTTTTGCATAAGATATACCTAATTTAGACTTTGTCTAATCTATAATACAGGTTGTCTGCTTGTAAACGCTAATAAATAAAGCAGCAGGAAAAACATGTCACCTAGAAAATTCTTTTGTGCATTCTGGTCTCAGTTTTGTTTGTCAATACTTGCTTAGCGTTACATAATCCTGCTTTCATTTATTGTGTATAATGTTGTCCAATACTCCACTGCTTGCCAAGAGGCCATTGAAAAGCATTCCCTTCCAGCTTTGCCATGTCAGAGTGGGAGCTTTACTTTGGACCACAGTACACCCATTCATGTGGCAACCGAAAGTCTAGCCAGCAGACTGTGTCGGTCTGTATCACAATGCCGGAGTGATCACACATGTCAGCTATCAGTCTCCTCTCTCTCAGGCTCAGAGCTGGCAGTGCAGAGCGAAAGGGTCAATTTGCTGCATTAATGCCATCGGAAGCTGGCACGCACTCATATGGCACAGATTCCAGACTAACTCACTCCTCAAACACCAAGCGGCCCTGATTCCATCCATCCGTACACCCAACCCCCAACCCCCACATACCCCCCCAGACATGGCCTGTTCGCTGCTTCAGTGAGTCACTGGAATTAGGGATCAGGGTGATTTAGTGTGTTCCTAAAACTCGGAAGTTGGCGGTAAGAGCTGATAAGGACAGTGCCGGAGATATCAGCGAGAACGTCAAGCCAGGTGTTGTTACTATAGATACACGTTTCTGCTCGCATTACAGATTACAGTCAAGGACGCTTGCGGAAGTGGACACTTATATAAACATTAGTGATGCTAATCTCCAATTCATTCAGAACTGCCCGACCACCTTTGGACACCAAAACAAGGCTGCAGTGTGATCTTTCTGTACCAGCTGTGGGCTGATGCAACTGCAGCCCTGCAGCCAACATCTAAACTCGCAATATTTATTAATCATTCTTACGCTAGACACTCTTCCCATTGTCACATTCACAGACGGAAATGGCTTATTATTCTTTCCATTCTTCTGTTCGTTTTTCGCCTGTTCCTGCTTAATGCAAAAGCCTTTGTGTTGCAGCCTGGTGGAATCTAAAAAAAGGAAAATTGTGACAGAAATGCAACACAGACTGCGGAACAATAGAACCATGCCACGGGGGTCAAAACAAATGTGGCTTTTATGAAATGAGGGTGTCATTTGCTACAGTGAGGTGGGAGGGGTGGGGCTCAGTCAGGGAGGAAACGACAATATCTACACTGTCCCTGGCAGAGACAGCAATGTCGATCCAGGCGCCGACATGACTGAGCACTGATACACATATAGAGCTGTAGAGCCCCGACTCGGAGGAAATGTCTATCTTCACATGCACTGAGAGCCCTGCTCACAGAGTAGGGGAAATAATTATGTTTCCTATGTGTTGCTTATAATGATTTGTTGAAAGATAAGGGAAGTAGTTGATCACTTGCTTAAAGCTGTTCCTAGAACTCAACTGGTACAGCATGACCCAAGATCACGGGTTTGATAAATTGATAAAATGCATATCATACATGCACAGTGTTGCACTGGATAAAAGCATCTGCCAAATGCATAAATGTGTCATGTGCTTTAATCTCAAAAAAAGTAAATCATTTGTATGTTAATTTCCCTGCAAAGTGTGAACAGATGTTCTGTAATGCTAAAACGTTACTGAAACGTTACTAAAACGTTACTGGAATGTTACTAAAACGTTACCCTGTTTAAGCATCCTGACCAGCCCAATACAGCAACAATGGCAAAAAATGGCAGACAAGACTGTCTGTTTGTCTGACCAATGAAAGGTGGCCAGAGTTTTTGAGAGATGTGTTTCAAAAAGTCATTGTTTTCTTGATACCTTCTGATGTCACTAGTGGCACTGAAATTTCACTTTTAAATTATCACTGGCATGCACCTCTTATAGACAAATAATCTTCTGATAAAAGTAAGTGAGAGCAATTCTATATGACAGCAAAGATAAAACAGACATCTAATATATGGTAAGGGTAGATTTTGTTGAATGTTATGTGCTATAAGAAGCTGAAAATGACTGGGGATATTGGCACTGAGTTTTATCCACACAGAGTGTGTTAAAGAGGTGCTAACTATACCTCCATTTGCCAGACGTTTTCTGCAAATATTTACAATTAATAAAAAAAATCTGTAGCCGGACCAATAAACATAAGATGTCTAATACATGGGAAAAAACTTACTGAAGATTAATGTGCTTGTGAAAAGTGTAAATAGCGAAGAAGTCTCTTTCAGCTGTTTGTTTGAGATGTCATGTCAACGGCCCAGAAAAGAGGACGGTGCTTATATCAGAAGAACAGGCTCTGTGCCGGCCATTGTTTGTCTTTCTCACGCTCATTGGCGAGCTTGTAATGCTCTAAATGTCTAAACTCTTTTGGCTGGAACTAGAAGGGATGAATAATGTTCGCCACATCAACACTTGCAATATCTGTCAATTTATAAAATGTGTCAGTGCTATTTTTGGAAGTAGCATGTAGGACACTTTTAAGGCAGACAGGATGTACTGGCATAACGACATCTGCAAAAATTGACCATGATCGCTTGTGTACCTGCACAGCCAATACATGTTGGAATGCCACAGCGTCTTCAGAGTTGCACAACTCTGCCTATGGATCTGAATCAGCAGCTGGGCTGGAGGTGGTAAGCCAGCTCAACTTTGCTCAGTGTTTGTGGCAATTTGGCTGGTGCTAAAGGAGACTTGGTGACATCTTTCCTAAGCTAAACATAGAGACCTGAGCGCAGCCACGTGTAACAGGAGACAGAGCAGTACTGTGTACACTTCAAAGCCTCACCATGTTTAAGAGGCATGAACAAGGGAGGACTCCAAATTCATACCTCAAGTAAAGCATTTATGGACAACAGACAGATCAAAACAGTCTCTGAGCAGAACTGGTGAGGAGGTGACCACGTTCCCTCAATGGTCAGGAGAAAAAAACTGTTCCGACACAGCTGGTTTCCATGTTGCCGAGCTTTGTCCTGGCAAGCATTCACCAAATCAAGAGTGTTTGGAGTGAAAGGAGAAAAAGAACTAAGGGGGGGTTGGTTGACACCTTCATTGTTTGGAACCGTTAAGTTTTTTTATGTGATGTAATATTTGTTAGCACTACTAAGGAGTCCTGTTGCTAGGAGAGGAACAGCACCATCCTCTTCCATTGGCTAAAAGAACCTGCACGATTGTCCAATAAAAATCAGCATTGGACAGCACTAGCTATCCAGACACAATTATATCTGTATAAAAAAAAACACTCCTTTGGAGGTTTAAAGGGCAAAATTTGACATGTTCTCTGTTGGAAGGGTGCAAATTTTGATGGATTTTTGGTCATATCTAAAGGATAGGATGAAACGTGGTTATGTTGGGGTGCTGGATGAAACAGTCTTAAATTTTTTCTTTAAATGCTACACGTTATCTTCTCGATATAAAATTTATGAAAGTTGTATGTTTTTCTTTTTTTGTCAACCTGGTTAATTTCAAAGCAAATCCATAAAAAAGAGTTTTTTTTACTCTTAAACCAAATGCCAAATCCTTTCAGACTTGCACTTAATGCCCCATAGTTGGTGTTGTGACAGCAGAGCTCCCAGTCACAAGAATTTATATGAAAGGGTCAAGGAAGTGATATCACTCTTGAGCAGAGAACAAACCGCCTTCAGCATTAGCCACAGAGGAAAGTCATGAACCATGAGAAAAGGGGCCAAATCCCTGTCAGAAACACTCAAGGTAATTTAAATTAAGATTTAGAAATGTTAAAGGGAAAATGCTTTTTTCATATCCATTTCAACTGGTAAAAACCCACAAACAATCCCTCAGACTTGCTTTCTACCCTCTGGTGGCAAACCTGAGCTTGACCTTTTTCTGCCACCTGCCAGGTGACCTTTCAACTCTAGGAGTGCAAGTTACAACATACAGGCAACAATTAGAAAACTTAAACAGGTGCTTCTTTTTCACAATGTGAATGAAATGAGATTGTTTTCCATTCTGAATGGCAATTAAAATTAAAGTTAACTTTACTTAGACATATATATATAAAAGACAAAATCATAACAATAGTGTGAAAAAAACGTTTGAGAAAAACATTTAGTAATTGTTGATGTTTATAGTTTGCCAGAAACAATATAGAACATTAAGCAACTAGATTTAAAATAATAATAAGAAGAATTTATACTATAATATACATAATTTGGTGCAACAGTTATGTCTCTAAATATGTCTTTAAACAGAAAATATAAACTGTACTCATGAATTACCTCTTAAAATTATTTTACCTGTGATATGATTTATTCTCAGATTGACTTTATAATATTATAATATTATTATAATACTTTTGAAACTAAACCTAATTAAATGATTTCAGAAACTAAATGAACAAACTTTTATGAACAAAAACAGGCTGGGCATTCTGCTAGATAATTTGTTGGTGTTCAATAGAAGAAACACATGAGGGTGAGTAAATGACATTATTTTCATGTTTTAGTAAACTATCCCTAGAAATAAGTCAAGGAAAATAATCTGCTGTCTGCTGTTTTCTTTATTCCCCCTCTCACTGCAGTCATGGGTGGGGTGTCAGAAATCTAGCTCTATTAATTAATAAGCTTAGAGTATTGGAGAGGGAAATAAAACATGTCCAAATAAGTCCTCCAGGAAGCCACAGGGTTCAGCTGTGAAAGAAAATAGGATAGTTTGCACTGCTGCAACCTTAGTCATATGTATGTCCTGTGCTGGGTTTCTTTTAATAATGTATTTTATGAAAAACAACTACAGAATTATGAAAACAAAAACGTGCAGAAAGATGTACAGAAAACAAGACTGGGTATTTTTTACTTGTTTTGAGAAACGTGGACCTTTCTGTCTGACCTATTCGCTACAGACATGGATCCATTACCACACTGACCTCATGTAATTGTTTGGCCCTGCGCAGCTTTGGCATTGTAAAACTTAACAGCCCTTATCTGCACACACCAGACAGCTAACATCAATTACCCGACCATTACAGACATCTAAGAGGGCATTACGTTACGGTGACATACATGTAGCATTGGTGGGATTCTGATCAAGGACCATGCTTGTTTTGTTGACACACCAGAGTTTGAGATTTTAAAAACAAATTTTAAGAGATTTGCTTAAAATTTTACTTGTAAAAATGTACTTGTGATTTTAAATTGACTTGAAAACCTGCCACAGACAGCAGGTTACTTGTGACTCCTTGAACCACAGGCCCCAAATGAATAAGTAAACTCCTGTAACAAAGTTTAAACAACGTTCTTACAGATAAACCATGTTTTTGTTAGCATTATTACCGCATATGCATTACTACATTGTTTCAAGGCTCATGACAGCTGAAGTTTGTCCTGAAAACTTCAAGAAGCTATAAATGATTTCAGGCGTCAGAGAATTCAGGCAAATTACAAAAAGTCAAGCGTTTAAATGAAGGACTCAGGTTCCCAGTTCGTCCTTATCGACCGTGAGAACTGAAGAATAAGACTTTAAACGTTTCTATTAAACGTAATTTGTTCATTTAAAGCACAGAAAACGCCATGTATTTCACATTGTTATGAGCACTTATGAGCCTTATGCTTTACCTTTTGCTGCTCTTCCCGCCAAACGCACGTCGTGACGCACAGAAACGTGAGTTAATGCAACACGCAGTAAATTAAGACATGAGAGACCTCTGCTGGTGATACATGAATCTGTATGTGTCTTAAAATATTATATTAGGATAAAACTTTGCTAAAACGTGCGTGTTTGCGTTTATAATGTCCCTGTAGCTCAACTGGTAGAGTATTGCGTTAGCAGCGCAAAAGGTTGTGGGTTCAATTCGCAGGGAGCGCATGTTGTGATTAATAAATCTTGAATGCGATGTAAGTCGCTTTGGGTGAAAGCGTCGGCCAAATGCATGCATGTAAATTTATACGCAATATATTTGGCAGAACCAGGGGTTAGTTGTCAAGGTTTAAGTACAATTACATAGATGTTTTCTCTATCAGTGGTTGTCTCAAACCTTTTTAAATGATCACTGTAAATATGAAAAATCATTATAGTATTTCTATGTGTGAACACGCACGCACACACATATGTTTATGTTATACATACAAATCTAAAATCTAGACCATCTGTTTTCTCTTTATCCTTTTCTGTTGTATGGATTGGTTTGTGTTTTGAGTTGCTTAAATGTTGTTGTAATGTTTCATAAATAAAACGCCAGTCAAATTCATTGACTCAAACTCACGTACAACAAAAACTACAACAAAAACCTTCATCACATGTACATATTATTGTTAAAACACAAATCGTTTGCAGGTTATCTCTAACAAGCGCTCTTGTAAGGTAAGAGCGACGCGTTCAGCTGTGAAACCTCAGCGCAGACCCGCAGGACTGAGAGGAGTTTATTATTTATTATGATTATGAAGATAAATAAAGGACGACAAGTTCAAATAAACAGAGACAGGAACAAGCTGCACATAAAGACGTCCCTCTTCAAACATGTCTAATTGTGCTTCAAATAAAGCCCACACATCAATAAACACACGGCAGGAGGGCTAGAGGCTGAAGGCAAGGACATGAAACTGTTTGTTTAAGGTTGCCTTATTTTCAGAAAAAGGCTTTGTTTCAAATCAAGTGTAATCAAGCACATAAAGAGGTTAATCTGTGCAAAATGTAGTGGGGTGCTGTAGTAGAAAGATGTGGGCTGTTAATCACAAGGTCGTAGGATCATACCCCACAAGGGCGATTCATTAAGTATCGCAGCTGTGCCCTTGAGCAGGCACTCAACCCTAGTTTGCTCCTGGGAGATTGTTTGTGTAAGTGCACTTTAAATTGTAAAGTTGAAAAAGTGTTGCTGATTGTTGGGGCATACTACAAATCAAGTGCCGTTTGTGTCCTTCATACTTACATCAAAATATAATGCTGATCGTACCCGTTAACCTTTTCTTTTTATGAAAGACATCTGACGATTTTCTTTTTTATCGAACCCACGTTCAGCTTCATGAAATGCATGACCACCAAACATTGGGGTAAAAAACCGAAGCATTTTGTCTTTATTCTTTCTGTGCATTTTAGTTTGAATTGCCATTTTAATAATGACATTGCATTTAATTTCTTTAAGTACCTTTGTTTTAATACCATGAGCACAAAACTTGTCAAATAAAACTACACCTTTCTGACAGTGATTACATTATACTTACTTGTACTTGATAAAACTCACAATGCTTTATCTGTTTGATTAGATTTAGACTTTACTGATGAGCTTAAGATGAGAGGAAATGATTAGGGAGATTCCTAATGAATCATTCATTTCATTCACTTACACATTAACACAAATTAATGTCCATTTATGGTCTTAAACCTCAAAGTGCAGAAATTGCTTTGGTTGTATTAGGCGTTAAGCAGTAGTAAATGAACTGGCCGTAATGCAGTGTGAAGTATCGATTATGAAAACAAAGTGTGAAAGCACTGAGCCCGACTCAACAGTTTTCCACATTTATTTCAGCATAAGTGGTTCAGAAAACATCTCACACCATACCACTTAAAAGATTCTTAAAACCCTCAGTAGGCAGGAAAAGATTTAAACATGGCAGTGTCCCATGTCACTGCTATGTAAAAATTCTACATCTCATTGACCAAAAACAAACAGGGCATGACAAACATCGCCACAAATGGTCGTGAGTAAAGAACACAAATAAGAAAAAAAAGATGGCTCAGAATTCATACAAGTGCTGCACTAGAACTGTTTAAAACCGTATACAGTGGTAATTCACAATTGGTCGATACACACATTTTCTATCACATTATTCCATCTTTTTACAATTACATTTAAAATTTTCTGTGAGCATGTGTTTGTGTGATCGTGCTGACAATCTGCTACATATTTTTCTCAGTGTATAGTAAGGCAATGTGGTAGCGAAAGGAACCATTTCACTGAAAAGTTTTGTTTAACGCCAATAAATGATGGAGAGGATATCATTTATAATGACCACAAGCAGCTCAATGTAAACTGGCCATAAACCTCATTTAAAACTCTTAACATTAAAGAAGGATTGGGGGACAGGTAGACCGTAACCATAATTTTTACTGGTCACCTCAATTTATGTTACAAAGAAGAAAAAGAAACGAGACTGAGGCAAAAAGAAAAAATACATTCATAAATGATAAAAGCAACACCCACAATCCAGTTCGAAATAACACATGGATTTAACATGTACCTCTACACAATAGTTAGGGAAGGCAAGAGGTCTGCTCTACCCTCTGCGTGTCTGTAAGCTTGGCACAAGAGACTAGAATGAGGCCTAATGTTCTGCTCAGACAGGAGATACAGTACTTGGGCTTCACTGCCATATGGAACTACTGTACCACACAATAGTCTCAGTAATGAACACAACGCGCTGCCTGTGGCAGTGTGACTGATAACGCTGGTACAATCTAGATTAACCCGGTTCCCTGAGAACACTAAAGGACTAAAACCAATGGCAGCACACTGATGAATAATATTCTTTGATAGATTAAACTTGAGATCAATAAAGGTAAATATTAGATTGAACAAAACCGATTGGTATGGACTGAGCATGTGACCAGGACTCATATAACCATTACCGAGATAAGTCTTGAAGACAAAATCCTTATTTGGTAATTACCATCTGGAAATAACTGATAAAACTACAAGTTACTAATTTCACATTTTCAAAAAGCAGAGGGAATGAAAACTATTGCTGTCATTAAGTCATAAATGGATACAAAGTGTAAACAAGGTACCGTGGACAGGCCTACTGACATAAAGTGACACAAATCGAGCATGCGCAACAAAAATCTAATTCTGTGCAATTTACTCAACAGCCTACAAACCTCCTTCCCTTTCCAACAGCATTCATTGCTCCTTTTTCGTCTGAACACATATATGAGGTTTGCTTTTTGTTGATGTTTCCTTTCTTGTGTTTTTTTGTGTTTTGTTTGCACTGGTGTACTGTACCCATAGCTAGGTGCTTATTTTGGCTTTAAGCGAAATGTAATGCTCGTGTGAGCGTTTACAATAAGGGTTTTTCCCTGTTCCATGAGTCTGCTGATCCATTGACAAACTTCTTCACAGTTTGCTTCAGTTAATGCCTACAAAGTCCAATACCCACATATATTATATATAAAAAAATAAGTTATTGCGAATCCAAAAAAGTGCATCTTTATTCAAAAATATCTCTTTCGCTCCATGCTTTCTTTTCTTCCTTGGGGTCCTGAAACCCAAATCCAGCGTTTCTAAGTGACGGGGGCTCGAGAGGAAGGGGACTCGGGAGCTCAGAGGTGTGCGGGCACGTAAGAAAACGTGATGAGGTGGTGGAGGGGAAAAGTAAAGGAGAAGAAGAGTTGTCCAGCTATGCGATCACCATGGGAACATCATCTGAAAAGCCACTGATCATTGGAGCATCTTCATCATCATCACCTTTAAGAGAAGAAAAATAACATCAGCAGGTAATATTTATAGTGTGCAGGAACGTATCTAGTGACACAATGACCTAAACTGAAGTATACTCAGCTGGATGTGAATCTAACTGAACTGCGGGGATCTAAGGTGAAAGAAAGTAAACTGAACTGAAATGAACTAAACTGAACTTGATTAACCGAGATAAACGTAATCAAAGAGAACTGAAGTGTGAAAGCCAAACTGAAGCAAAGTGAACTGAATGAAAGTGAACAGCATTGAAGTGATTTAAAATGAAGTGAAATGAGCTTAGCGGCAGAAAATGTATGTAAACTATATTGAAGGGAACTAAAGTAAACCAAACCAGTACAGTTAAATGTATACTGAATGGGATGCAAAGGTGCACAGGAGAACTTCAGTATAGTACAGATTCAGTATAGTACAGATTCAGTATAGTACAGATTCAGTATAGTATAGAAGTTCACCCTGGTCTTACCCAGCTCATCTCCTGAGGAGAAAATGGCAGAGCCCAGACGAGAGTTGTAGTGGCTATTAGCGAAGGCGGTAAAGCTGTGCTGTAGCCGACGATGTCTGAGGTAAAGGACCACCAGGCCTCCACACACCCCCACCAGCAGCAGAAACAACACTGGAACCACAATAGCTGCCATGTCTCCTGATTTACCCGACTGAGCTGCAGCATCATTGGGCCCTAAAGGATAACAAAAAGAACCGAACAGCTGTTGTTTTTAAAAGGAACAATTTCAGGATGAAGCAAAATGCCATTGCATGACAGATCACGTGATTGCATGTTAAACCAAATGTAATGCAGCCTTCATTTTTGGTAAAGAGTTTAGTAAATGCTCATACCTGCTCCTTTCCCGAGTTCATCATATAACAGAACCGCCGCCTCTCCGCACAGCTGGTTGTTCAGCAGACAGCGCGCCCGCACTGAGAACGTGTAGTTATGGCCCACTAACAGGCTGTTGATTCTGAAGAATGTCTCTGTGGTGTTTCCCAGACATGTAGTTGAGTTGGTCACACTGTCGTGCATGTATACCTCATAGCCCTGAGGGGTCACACAATGATCATAAATGATGAGTTATGCATTGCTGGTATTATAATTTTAATAGCGTGTGTGGAGACAGTATGTAGAATTTTGAAATGTTCTGGTATCTAACCCTGCTCTCATTAAAGGTCCGATCCTTCACAGCGAGGCTCTTCCAGAAGAGGAACACATGGTCTTGTTCTTCTATGATCTTAAGGGCATCAGGTGCAGGTAGAGGAACTGTGTGGATTAAAAACAGGTTTAGTGGGATACAAAACTACTACAGGAAGTCACAATGTTAGGGTGTTGTGGGTGGTTACTATTGAGTTGCTAAGGTGTAATAACAACTTTCGTCATCAACCCCATTTTATGTTATTAACTTTTAAAGCATAACATGTTCAGGATGAAATGTGTGTCGCAGTGCAATTCTTATGATTAAGGATCTGTTTAAATCCTTAGCAAATAGTAGTCTGAGCAATGACCACTAATAAGTTCACATTCAATAGGTTATGCTTTACCAACAGTTTGTGACCGTAAAATTGTTATAGTCATGTAATGAAGAGATGGCTGTACCAGTGTTGAGTGTGTAGCTGGCCTCTTTGCTCATGTTGAGCAGCCTGATGGTGATGCTGTAGCGCCCTCCAGGCTCCAGACCTTTGAGGGTGTACTCCACCGTGTTATTCTGAGTGCTCACCTTGTAGTCCCTCTCCGTCTTACGGACCATGTCTCTCACATGCACTGCATACGTCTGATACACACAGAGGTTTTTAAACATTTAATTAGACTGCTACTAAGTTATAAACAAACTGTGTTCCTTTAGCTCAGTTGATAAAGGGAGAAGGTCATGGATATAATTGCCAGGGAACACACACACAAGTCATTTTGGGTAAAAGCACCTGTTATGCATAAATGAAAAACTGTTTTTAAATAAATATTTCGTACCAGAGAACTGCTGGGAGAATCATACGGTGGCTGCCACTTCAGAGTGGCTTGCGTCTTATCCACTTGCACTTTATGCAGGTTTCGAGGTGGTAGTCGCTCGTTGGGAATCATTTTAACTACTGCGTACTCAGATGGAGGACCCAGGTATGGAGAGATCACCCTCACCTGCAGACCGTATACACAATTAACACTGCACATGTGATGAGTTACGACATTCAAAAGTGAGGCCGAAGGTGGACACTAACCAGGAAGAGGTACTGCTCGTCGCTTTCCACAATAACGGTCAGACTGTTGGAGGTGGTGTTCTGCCTGTGAGGTCTGCGGTAAAGTTCCAGGAAGGATGTGGCGTAGAACACTCCATACATCTATGAAAACATACACTTTAATGCTCACACAAGGGAGAGTAGGGTAAGTTGTGCCACTTCAGTGGTCTTCTAGGCAAAAGGATAAGCAACAATAGAATTAAAACTAATAAACCTTATTTAATTGTACATTAATCTATTTTTCATAAACCAGCCTGGAATTAATTTTTTGCATTCAAAGTTATGTTTAGTCACTAACACAGCTTAACCTTAAGCACCTGACACACTTTACGCCACAGCTGCCAATCTTACTATACTCACTAGCCAAATGTGAAATTTGAAACATTTATAAAATGATTAGCACACAATAAATGTATAATTCCACCTCAGCCGCAGGTCCCGTCCAACTGCAGTCCACAGCGGTCTGGTTGAGCGCACGGGCCTTTAGCGAGGGCTGGGCAGGTGGAGTGCCCTTGGTCTGTTGGTGGGAGAAAGCAGTGGGACTGTCTCCATCTTCTGTGTGAGCCCACACGGCCACCTCATACATCGTCCCTGCTGTCAGGTGAGTGGCTGCACAGGAAACAGAAGAAGCATCACACACATCTGTAATGTACCTCGTTGAATATATGAAAATTGGATGTTTCATAACTGTGATGTGTTTTTACCTTCCAATGTTCCTGAAACTGTGTAATTTTTGCTCTCCTTCACATGTTCATCAAATACCCATGAAATGATGACAACATAGTGCTGCACCTAACAGAGAGAAAGAGAGAGAAGGTGAAACGTACACTTGGAGAAGGACACATATGCACCTCAAAACACAAAGCAACCACCTCACCTTGTAGTTAGAAGTGATGGACAAGCTCATAGAGTTCTCTGTGAAGCTGGTGATCATGACAGAGGGTGGAGATAAAGCTAAAAGAGACATTATTCGTTTCAATCATCCTATAAGATAAAAGTGTACATGACCAGCAGAGGGAGCCAGTGCCCTTCTGGTAAATCTTAACTGTCACTTGTTACCTTTTTGAGGAATAATGGATTTAATTTCTGTCCAGTTTCCCACTCCTCTGCTTGTGACAGCAGCCACCTTATAAATAAGGGTTATTTAATGATAATAAGATTGTGTCACTAATGTGAAATTATCCAATGTACAATAAGGACTTGATTTCATTTATCAGGCATTGATTAGATCCTGAAAAGTGGGCGACCAAGCCCTGAAGGCCTCACCCTGAATCTGTAGCTTGAACTGGGCTGCAGGTTCTTCACTTCTGCACTGGTGTTGGTGCTACGCTGGGAAAACCACTCTGGACTGTCCTTCTCACTGTACTCCACCTGCACAATACACACAAGGGAGCCATTGAGATACAAGTATGTGTAGATGAATGCTGACTTTAATCAGTGAAACTCACTAAGGAACTGAATTTTGGATCTCAGAAAGCTTTACACTCACAATATACTCTCTGATGAGTCCATGTGCTTTATCTGGGGGACTCCAGGAGCACAGTACTGTCCCGTCCTCAGCACTGTCACGCCTCAGCTGCAGGGCCTGTGGAGGGTCCGGCACTACCACATAAACACAGCCATCAGAATCAACCAGAATAAAGCCTGAATATTAAGTCATAATATTAATTATGTGCAGTGCTTGTTTTTAATTTAGCAAACTAATATTTCTGACTTAGAAATAATTTTAATAAATTAAAATGTTTTATTTAAAATGTAACACATTTTTTCCCCACTATATTTCACTTTGTGAGGTGTTAGGCCACAATCCAAGGGTCATTTTTGAGTGACCATGCTGTTAATGCAGACTTACATCCTTCTGGTGTCCGCAGTGTGAGAATTTCATTGGTCTTGTACTGCTTGCTGAGACACTGAGTCTGAACCTTCACCTGGTATGTGGTGTCCGGCATCAACACAGTCAGGGTGGCACTGCTTTTATTGCTGTGTGTGTCCATGACAGTCCACTGCTGAATACCCACCAGCCTAAACAACACACAGCCTGTGTAATTCACACCTGTTGACCTACAAACCTCTCTCTGCTGCAGCGTGCATCTGAAAACTGCAGCTGTATGTAATCTACCTGTAGTATATGACGAAGGAGCAGGAGGAGGCGGGCATGTTTTTGGGCCTGGACCACGTGAGCGTCACAGCACCAGAGAAGCTGGAGCTCCACTGCAGATTCTGAATCTTGTAGGTCAGCAAATCCCCTGAGAGGTGAGTGAATAGATGGATGGATGGATAGACAGACAGATACACAGATAAACAAGTGCACAAAAAATATCAATTTAACTATTAAACAGGACAATAAACAAGACTATAATATAGACATTATAAACAGAGCACATGCTATACACATAAAAATAAATATACAAATTTAACAGATAGTAACTGTATTTAATAAAAGTTTAACAGAGGACAAAAACAGAGGAAACCCTTTAATTCAGTGTAAACAGTCTTGACTGTGGATTTCACATAGAGTGGTGTCCAAAAGAACATCTTATTAAAAACTGGGGAGTCAGAATTTAATAAACATTTGAAAACAGCAAGTTTTAAAGATTCTGAAAACTAGATGTCTGACTTGCTCTTTACCTTCTGTAATACAATACAGTAATTGCTGCCATTAAATCTGAATGACAAATAGTCTGTATAAATGGTGGTGGGTTTCTCACCAGTGCAGTTCACCTCATCGCTGTGGTCAGAACAGTCCATGAAGCCATCACACCTGTCAGTGTAGAGCACACAGGCCTCACCGTCAGCACAGAGGGTCGCATTCACGCAGACCAATGATCCACGAGTGGCTATAAAAGGGAGGAGATTAAACATTTGTGTTAACCTTCGCAGCTGTGTGAGACATTTCCTGCTTCTCCTGTCTGCGTGTACTTCTCTCTAAAGCACTTACGACAGTTGGCCTCATCAGACCCGTCCTGGCAGTGTGGGTGTCCATCACAGCGCTTCCAGTCAGCGATACAGGTCTCCGGCTTCACGCAAAGGAACTGATCTTTAGCGCAGCGGCCTGATGGGGACGGAGCGTGAGTTGCTGCTGGAGTAACGGAGATGTTGGCTGAGAGACAGACAGAAATGCGAGACAGATGGATAGATGGATTAGCAAAACAAAATTAAGGTAAAAAAGACAGCGTGCACTGTATTGAACAAGGGTGTCAAACACCACTGTCAATGGTCAATGGTCTTATTGGATTAAACATGGTATCCTATGAGCTGACTTTTTTATCCGATAAACCTTGAGGTTTCCATAAAGAGTGGATGCAAAAACACAAGCTCCTCTTGAGCCACGTCCAAAATCAACTTTATGCTGCTTTATTAGCTTATAGTGTGGTAAAAGGCTTTCACCAGGGACCTTAAGATTACATACAGATAAAACATTGATTTATTTAAAAGGCAGGATAGGCATTTTTCCAGAAACATTTTTGTGATGCTGGCTGAAATTCTCTTTGTATCTTAATAGCAATCACTAAGTGGCCTAAATATATTTATATTTATCTTCTGTGGAAGGCACCATAAAACATTAGTCCAATCATTGCATTAGGTCTGAATGTAATGAAAGGGTTGTCCTTGCCTGTCAAGCTATGTATTCTTTGTGTTTTGGAGGAGGCATGGTTTTGGAGAGCGCTCTGAAGGGAGGGCAGGATCTTATGCTTTCAAAGCTAGCTTGCTGTTGCTAGCCTCTCCAAATGTGTCTACCCTAACTTTAATTTACACCCACGGATTAATGTGTTGTCACAAGATATATTAATTTTATAATTAATGAGAGCTAAAGAAAAACATATATACCATATACCATACAGGTTCATATAATATAACAAATATGAACCCTTTAGTCTAATCTTTTCCTTTTAATTCATTTAGACGGATTGGCATACGTCTAGTTTGACACCAATAGTATTGGCCATGAAAGAATAGAGAAAGCACCTGTGGGACATCCCACTTCATCACTGCCGTCAGTACAATCAGCGTAGCCGTCACACACCCAGGTGTTCACGATACATGCTCCAGAACCACAGCGGAAGCGGTTGGGAGCGCAGGTAGTTTGACCTGGAGCAGGTGTGTGAGGAGCTCCACCACCTGTTAAGAACAAGTTAATCCAATGAGAAAGTCTCTTTTGTTTGCAATTACTATCTGATTCTAAGCACTGACAAACAATTTAAACCTGAGCATTGAACTTCATCAGACCAGTCACCACAGTCATTTTCCCCATCACACTTCCACCACGCAGGCACACAGCGGCCATTCTTACACCCGAACTGAAAGTAACGCGAACAGCCCGGCTCCTCAGTTGGGGAAGCTGAAACAGGAAGTACACAAGTCAGATGTAAATAAGATGAACAGCCCTGTCTGTGGTGTGATTGGACTGGACCATATTACTTAAAGTAAGTCTTTTGAACAACAGCCAATTTATTCTATTGCTTTTTCTGGCCAAAAACACCCACTTAGACAGGAAGAGTCTGTGTGACGTACTGTATAATAAATGGCACTTCAAGCAAATGGTTGCCAATTCCTGACTTAGACTGATTTGCTGCTCACCACAGTTGGCTTCATCTGAGTAATCACCACAGTCATCCATGCCATCACATTTCCATTCCAAGGACACACACATTCCATTGGCACACTGGAAGTTGTAGCTGTCGCATGTTTTCTCAAACTCAGGACTGGTTGCTGTGGAGGAAGCAGAGATTTACTGCAGTAACACTTGGTTCCTTTTATAAGAAATAATAAATAAGTAATTCGTCTTTGTATAATAATTAGCATCAGCGATTAGTGTGGATGGCAAGTAGCGTAAATAAATGCAGCGATGCACTTTTTATTTTTCCAAAGTGCCAAAGTTAAAATATCTAAAACTGCATTATACATTTAATTAATCACATTAGCAGTATTAACTTTCACAGCATTAGTTCATAACAGTCACATATATCTATTAGCAAAGTATTGGCCTTACAGCAGCCGGCATATGCAGCATCCTCATCGGATCCATCAGCGCAGTGCCGTGTGCCATCACACACCAGAGACTGGAACAGACACTGAGCCCGATTCTTGCACACAAACTCCATATAGCGTGTGCAGAGAGGATCTGCAAGAACAAGCCCTAATTATTCCCTGCAGACCTGCTGTATTATCACTTGCAGCACAACATAAACAACAACTGCACATACCGCAACGCTGCTCGTCAGAGCCTCCCGGACAGTCCTCCACACCGTTGCAGTGAGCACTGGCAGGCAGGCAGGTGCCGTTAGAACACAGCAAGCCGTTACATTTTTCACCTCCTGCAGTACAAACACTAAACATGTCAAGCTATGTACAACTGGTACTTAAAGGGATAGTTCACCCATAAATAAAAAATTTCCATTATTTATCCTTAAGTCGTTTCAAACCAGTTTGACCTTTTTGCTTCTGAGGAACACTAACAAAGATACTATGAAGTAACCCAATAACAGTGGTACCCACTGACTTCCATTGCATGGACACAAAACCACTGAGACCTTTCTCAAAATATATTTGTTTGTGTTCTATAGAAGATAAAGGCATACAGGTTTGGAATGGAATGAGGCAGAGTAAATGATGAAAATTGTTTTTTTTTTGGTTTTTATGCTTTTAATGTTGTAAACACCACATCATGACAGAAGTTTCATTTCTGGCAAGAAATTCTTTTAATATAGCATAGGTATGTTTTAAAGTCACTCATCTGAGTTTACATAACTGAGTAAACAGACTCTATAGTGTCAATAGGGTAATGCATAGTGACTAACCGCAGTGAGCAGGGTCCTCATCTGAGCCATCCTGACAGTCATCATCCCCATCACACATCCAGCGCTGAGGAATGCAGTGACCCGTGTGGCACTGGAAACTACTGCTCTCACACGTGTGGTGACCTACTATGAAACACAAGAGAAGAAATATCTTCAGTGCATATTCAGGGAGCTTCTATAGCTCAGTTGGTGAGGCATAGTGCTAACATGGCTTAAGCCATGTTATTGTTACTTGACTGTAAATGAGTTTCTTCTCACCAGTACAGTTAGTCTCATCGGACCAATCTCTGCAATCATTGTCTCCATCACAGCGCCATGCATCCCGAATGCACACACCTCTTGCACAGGTAAACTCTCCCGGGCCACACTGGTGCGACTCTGTAAATAAACCAGATTTAATATTTGCACCACACACTAGGGCTCCACAATACTGAATAAAAATGCTCTGTGATACATTGCAAAACAATGCAATATGTGATATGATAATCCTTTAATTTCTAAAACCAATTGAAATTGTATTAAAACATTTAAAACTGGAAATTATATAACAAACGTAGATGTTTCATTTTCGTTTTGGGAAAAGAAAGCATCACTACAACTTCTGACAGCAGTCTCTCTGCTATTTGCATCAGCTTAAAAACTGACCACATGTAACTTTCTGAAGTATTAAAATCATTCAGTTATTGCAAACCTTTGCAATATGCATATCGCAATATGCAATTTTTAGATAACTTAATATTTTAGATATACTGAAAGAACCACACATTGTTCTTTATAACTGAGCTAGATAGAATAAAATTACTTATCCTTATATCACAATATGAGTCATATACACCATCAAAAAGCCCAGCTACTTCATCCACACGCACATACCACAGTGCTCCTCATCGCTGTTATCACCACAGTCGTCCTCATGGTCACACTTGAAGGCCAGAGGGATGCAGGAGCCAGAGGCCACACAGCGAAACTGTACTGCCGTGTCACAGGAAGTGGTTGCTATGAAGAAAGAACAAGAACAATGAATCAAATGTACACATTTTTTGCAGTCTGATATGAGACAGAGGGGGTAGGGTCAGGGGCATGGCTTCTGATGTCACTCACGGCACTCCTGCTCATCACTCATGTCTCCACAGTCATTGTCGCTATCGCATTTCCAGATGCTGCTGATGCACCTCCCATTGGAGCAATGGTACTGGTTTGGCAGGCAGGTGTGTTCTGACAAGCAGCCAACACAGAGAAACATCAATCATAAGCTATACATAAACGCTCAAAATCTCACAAACAAATGAATAGCACTTTTAGAACATATATTTCAAATAATCACTGTGATGAATTCTCATTTCATTTTGTATATTGAGATCATGTGACTCTAAGAAGACTGCCATATTGGCTATAAACACAATTACTGTGTGCACATTTAATGTGAACAACCTTTTAGCTTGGTCAGCTTTCTTTAGATTGAAATCATTAGCCATGCGTGTCTATCAGACCTGTTTTAACGCATGTATTATTGCGGAGCTGGTATCCACTGGGACACTGGCACTGCAGCTCTCCTGAGGGCAGAGTGCTGCTGGAAACTCCATCTGGACACACACAGTGACGCTTGTTGCCAGGCTGCGGAAGACACAGCAGACTGCATGGCTGCTCGGAACAACCATTCTGACCTGCAAGAAAGAGAGGTTCTTAAAGTCTGCTTTTTAAAATCTCTAAGGTGTATTTTCCATAGGTTTTCCAAGTTGGACTCTGTGATGGTCCTCTCTTTAGGACTGACCTCTGTTTTTTCCCTTGTAGAAGATCTTGAGATCCATCACTCCTGTCAGCCTGCCCACTAACAGCTCACTGTCTGGTGAGCCTGATTTAGGTGCCTTAAAGATGCCCATTTTAGACCAGTCATCCCAGTACAGATCGTTCTACACAAACAAAGACCAGTATGATGCTTTAAAAATGCTGTTGAAATTAAAGACCAGGCAGTAATAACATAACACAGGATCTACCTTAAAAACAGCAATAGCGTAAGGATGAGGCAGACTATCCATTAGCACAGTGCGGTGGTCTCCATTAAAGTCAGCTCTTTCGATGCGGTCTCCATACGCCTCTGTCCAATACAGCCATGATTCATCAGCAGTGATGCCGTTGGGCCAGCGGATTCCCTCAGACACAATGCAGGAGATGTTTGAACCGTCCATCCAGCTGCGGTAGATGCCCGCCACATGATCACCCCAGTCGGTCCAAAACATCAAGCTGAGAGACAAGAATGTACAACTTAGCAGATCAAAGGAGGAACTAATCAGTGGATTTGCAAAGGTTTTCCAGGTTAGTGGCACGAAATTGTTGAATGTTCCCTGGGTTTTGACTGAGACACTAAGTAGCAAGTAAACTAGATACGGACGAGAGCAGCTGTCTAGTCTGCTGAAATGGTCTAATACATTTTTCACAATTTTTCCACAAAGATTCTAAGTACAAACATTTGTGTAAACTGCCAAATCAATATTTATATTACTTTAATTTTCACGCCAGTCAATTATTATGGTCTACATAAGCCAAACCCACCACTTAATGGTACAAAAAAAACCTAATGTGATTGGTTGCTTTACATTACATTACATTTATGCATTTGGCAGACGCTTTTATCCAAAGCGACTTACAGTGCATTCAAGTTATACATTTTTCTTAGTACATGTACTCCCTGGGAATCGAACCCACAACCTCTTGCGCTGCTAACGCAATGCTCTACCACTGAGCTAAAGGGAAACAAGCTTTACATGTCAATCAGTCTGCTTCTTGGCCAGAATAAGCTGCAATGAGCACCAAACCTTTTTATGTTTAGTAAACAAGGGATACTGGCTGAAGAGAGTAAAAGCAAGCAGATTGCTGAGGAAAACTAGAGCATTATGGGAACACTGTACCTTTCTTCAGGCATGAGTGTTAGGGCTCGAGGGTGTTCTAACACTGAAGAGTTGATCAAAGTTTGTCTCAGGTCTCCGTCAGAGTTGCTCACCTGGAAGACAGACAGTATAAGAATGACTACAATTTTTTTTTGATATTGCTGCAGTTTCTACCTTTAATTACCTCGAGTTTTTGAGCATCTGCATCCACCCAGTACAACAACCTGCTAATGGGGTCAAATGCCAGCGCCTCCACATTTTGTAGGTCCTTTTTAACAATCACTTCCTGTCCTGAGCTTCCATTCAAACATAGTCTCTAAGACAACAAAACAGATAAAATAACAAAGATAAAAACATTAATTTTCTTTAAATCAAAAACAAAATTCATAAAAAAATAAACCCTAGGAACACATTAACGTGTCTATATTTGAAGAATCACTTAACCTTATTTATTCACCTGTATGGTGTCCAGGGAAATATCAGCCCAGTATATGCAGTTCTTCTCATAATCAAAGTCCAGTGCCACGGCCTCATGGAGGCCTGAGAGGGGCAGCGGCTGGTCTGTGCCTGTGGCCAGATCATAGCGATGGATGGAGTTCCTCACCGCATACAGGATGAACTCATTACTCTCTACGGCGTAAAGGCAAAATAGTCAAACAGTCAAATGCTGTGAATAAGACACTTCCGAGTTAAGAGGTGAGAAAACTCATTCTAGAAAAAACACTACATGGACAAAAGTTTGTTCACAGTAACACACCACTATCTGTGCTTGTTGAATATTTAAAGGTGCAGTCAGTGATTTCTAAGAAACGCTGTTGATATTTAAAATCAACACCCAAAAACACTCCTCTCATCACTGTGCCACCCTCAAAATAACAAACATGATACGCAACACAGGTAATGACCAACAGCTGGTGCATTTGACCTCTATTGTTGATTGGCTACAAGAGTGTTATGGTATTGTGATGATCAGGCCTTATTCTCCTATTTACAGTCAGGACTATGCAGAAACAATATTTCTTTCGACACACACACACACACACACACACACATTCAAGTTATACATTTTCTTGACACATGCTCCCTGAGAATCAAACCCACAACATCTTGCATTGCTAACCCAATGCTGTACCACTGAGCTACAGGAGAACCTGCATTCAATATTCAACATATTTAACATTGATCCTCCCTTTGCTGCTATAACAGCCTACACTCCTCTGGATAGATTTTGCACTAGATTAGAACATGACTGCAAGAATTTGCTCCCATTTAGACACAAGATCTAAAGAGGATTGCGTAATCCAAGGAGGATGTTTCTTACCTCCCACAGGACAGGGCAGCATTTCTCCATCCAGACGGGCTTCAACATCTCCTCCACTGCAACTGTCCCCAGACACCTTTCTGTACCTGAATCATCAGAAAACACACCTTAACACTGCAGAAAAATCATTTACTACATTCCATTTTAGCACTTTTCCCTTTTTGAAGAACGTTTGTTCTGAAAGTTGACACTAGGAGATGCTGTAATTACATGTTCTTGCTTTCATGTGTTCATTTCTTGCTCTCGTGCAAAACAAACTAATTATCTAACTTAAATTTGGATTAAAAAAGATGTGTGAGACATAAAAGTGAAGGTAACACCAGTATGTTGAGATGGACAAATGCACAGTTTAGCAGTAATTATACAAAAATATTTGATGATACAATGCAGAAAGAGACCAATCAGAATCAAGTAATCCAGACAGTAGTGTAATTATAGCAAGTAACATCACTTCTCCATTTCCCAATAATACTTCTCTACAATTTTGATTAACCTCATTTCCTCCAGCTCACTCATCTCGCCTGACTGAGCAAGACATCCAAACTTATCCAGCTAAATTCTGTTCTGCATTCTGTGTTCTAAATAAATCCTCTCCTCCCGACTGCAGATAATGAGAGGAGAGAGATGCGTGGTGACACAGCAGTGGCACATCTAATAAAGCTCTCGGGCTGCTGATGGTGGTGGCTGATGATCTGTATCCAGGAGGAAATGATGCCATTAAAAAGTACCGTTTCATCTTTTATTTGAAAGCGCTGAAACACATTGAACTTGAATTATTATTAACACTGATCAACAACATAAATCTTTAAAATCAAAAGAGATCTTTCATGAATACAAGATCTAAAAGAATTGATTTCACCCCCCTAAACATGACACAGGTCACTTAAACAGTTAAATGGAGTTAGATGGTTTTACTTGATTGCAGTATAAATACAACTTAAGGGCCTATCTTCTGCTGAGTCACTGTTGGCAGAACTATCACCATTAAGCAACAACACTTAAAGCAAGTCCATAAAAAAGTAACTGAAAAACACAAGATAGATATGAGTGCCATGAGTGACCAGCCAAGAACACAAGGACACTCGTGAGGGAGACCAACAAGAGACCAATGAGAACTCTGAAGAACTAACAAGCTTCAGTGACTGAGATCAGAGGGACTGTGCTTACAGCAGCTTCTGCCTGGGTACTTCAATAACAAAGTCACTGTTAAAAAATATTATATGACATCTAAACATGAGACTCTATAGCAAGCTGGAAGAATGTGCTGTGGTCTGAGAGGAGAACATTTTTGGTCATCAATCTAACAGCTATGTTTCACCCAGAAGGCAAAGGATGAGCATGACATGACCGCAGTAGAATGCAGTGAAATTCTGGAGGAAAACCTTATGAATTGGCAAGACACCTATGACTTTGGAAGAGATCTGTTTTCAAGCAAGACGCTGATTCAAGCAAGTATAAGGCTGATACTACCCAGGAATGGCTTAAAAACAAACTTAATTACCTATATGGGAAAGACCTATATAGTCTGTCAATCTTCATTCAACCTGAGTGAGCTTTTGCAGTTATGTTTTGCAGATAAAAATGATGTAGTTTATTCATATGTCTTGAATAACTGGGTTAAACTAACCCTTTGCTGCGGAGATAGGTAGTGCCCATTGGACAGGGCACCGGTGGGGTGTATGGGCTGCCGGAAAACTCTGGATCAGGAACGCACACCTCAAGAGACAGATCCTCACTCAGCTTAAATCCGTAGTCGCTGGGAAACAGAGAGATCAAACAATCACTGATAGAGAATTTGTTTGAAGCTCACAAACTAATGGTAATATAAGAAGAATTTAACTGGAAGGAATGTCAGCTCATACCACTCATAGTCCTGTCGAGTGCACGAGCAGTTCGACAAAGTCACAGGTCTGTCGAAGTCCTCTCCATTGAAGCAGGTGGCATGAGGCGAACGGCGCTTGTACACCATCTCTCTGCCAAGCAGACAGCCATTTCCCCTCTCATCAGATGGAGACCAAAGTTTATAGTCACCCTCAGAGCACGGCACACCTGAGCATATAAAACAACACCTGTAGCATTAGAGACAAACTTTGAATGTTGGCTTAACTAGCATTTGAAGGGTATATGAGCATTATGTACTTCAAATACTCGAGAAAAAAAAAGCTATCCAGTGTTAAGAGTTGGCAGGACAGATAGAATTGCTTGGGTGTTTCTGTGACTGGTTGCTAGGACATTAAGTGGTTGCTAGGGTACCGCTAGTTGGTTGCTGAGGTGTTTTGCACTGCATTGTTTAGTAACGGTGTTATAAGTGGTTGCTAGGCAGTTGATATGTAGTTATGAGAATAACCTTGTTGCTAGTGTGTTGCTACAGTGTTCTGAGTGGTTGCAAGGGCTTTGTGGGTGGTTGCTACACAGTTACCAGGGCTTCCTGGGTGGCTGCAAGGGAACAATAGGTAACTTCCAGTAATATTAAAATGTCAAAATGACATGCTAATTATCTTTAGTCTTCTAGAGCACTTTCTTAATACACACATTGTCAACGATAGCATTGTAAGGAATTATTGCATTGACTTCTCACCAAGCACATCACTGGCGTTGACCTGCAAAATGAGCCAGCTGTGTTTCTGGTCTGCATAAGAGCCAAAGATGGTGAAGATGGTGCTCTTCTCACCCGGTTCCGTCAACAGCTGGTAGACATATACCTCCTGCTCGGAGAACTGGAACTCTTTCCAGGTTTCCCCTTCGTTGGTACTGAACCTGAGAAGACAAGCAGAAGAAGACAAGACAGCTATCAGTAACGTCCTAAAGCTGGATAATGCTCAGATAGCATCTACTGAAAGCACAATGATCCTGAAACAGCTTTACGCACTTCAGTGTTCTGGTGGAGCCGCCCTGTGCTATAGCCATTAGGATCCCTCCATGGTCTCCCCAGGTGTAGAAATGAGGACCTGCCAAGGCCTGCAGAACAATGTGATAGTAAATGAAGATGAAAGATTTCTATTGTAGTGGACTTCAATTAGAATATGTCAGTGTGGGTTTAGTGTGTGACACGGCTGGTCCTCACCTCCCTCCATCTGACACCTGCGCTGCTTGATATATACACATTGGGCTTATTGGCCAGATTCTTGCCCACAGATCCTGTGCAGAATCAAGCAAGTGAAGAGTCGAGAGAGAGAGAGAGAGAGAGAGAGAGAGAGAGAGAGAGAGAGAGAGAGAGAGAGAGAGAGAGAGAGAAAGGGGGTAAGATGATGATCAATAACCACATTGCATATCTGTTTACACTTGGTATTAACCTCATCTCAGGTGATCCAATTAAAAGTGGATTGCATGTGATGCAACCACCCAAACCATATTCAGAGGTGTTCTCAAACGCATGTGATTACAACACATTTGTAGTGTAAACAAAGGACCGCCTGCTTCATCAGGTGTGGTTTAAAAGAAAACTGTCTGATTTAAACATTTAGAAAAGTCTGATTCAATTACCAGCTGTATATTTATGGACAGATCACTCAACAGATGTTTATACCAGCTTTAAACAGACCCAGAGTGTTTTTTCTTCAGAAAAGAAACCTCCTTCAGACATCCAGCATAAGGCAAAATAACAGAAAAACCAGCTTACACAAAGAACAAACAACAAGAATCAAAGTGTTCCTGTGTGTCGTTTCAGTCTCACTGACGCAACAGGAGAACAGATACTGTTTGTCACCCTCTCTTGTGTTTCGCAGCTCTGATTTCAAACCCTCAATTTACTTTTCTTGAAACATTTTACTGCTGTATTACTGCAGCCGGTTTTCTCATTAATTAATTTGAGTGGTAATGAACTTAATTTGCTTACATATCTTTTAAAGAGATATGCACAGCAAGAAAGCACTTAACATGTTTTTTTCAAAGAGAACAATGTTGGGGTGGCGTGGTCGCTCTCGGCGGGGTGAAGTTGAAGAGTGTGAGGGTGTGTTTGTATGTGATAATTAGCCAGAGGATGAAGTACAAATAATTAGCACATCTGCGTCGCAGCGATAGCAGCCGAAGTGGGCAGACATTTTTACAAGCCTCCTGTGCTTCTCAGGCCTTAGCTGCATGTGCATTATCTAATAATCATTTAATTAAAGATCTGGCTGCGGCTGGCAGGGAGAGAGAAAGAGAGAATGAAAGAGAGACTCAAAAGGGAGGAAATGCCTTTCAAACTGTTTTCAAACTGAGAGCAAAATCAATGTTTTCCAACAGGCGTGGATTCAAGAAATCAGGCTCACAAACAAGCTGTACTTGCTCAATGTCATTAGAGCGGAACTTTTAAAAAAACATTACTGCCTATTCACCATGTTTTAAAAAAAAGTTTTTAAAAAAAGAAATTATTTTTCTGACCACAGACCTTGTGCAGAAGCTTTATGGGGTTTGCATAAAAAGAAAAGTTTATCCAATAAAACAATTCTGTGATTGTTTACCCACCCTCATGATGTTCCCATTCCCCTTCATTTCAAAAGCAGACAAGCGACCAGAACATTCTTCACAAACTCTTCATTTTTGCTCCACAGAAGAAAGAATTACAGGTTTAGAGCAACATGAGTTTGAGTAGATAATGACAGATTTTTTTATTTACCAATCCTTCAATAAGAACAGAGAAACAAGAACAGGAAGAACCCAGGACAGCAGCTCGAGCACAAGCCTGTTCATATTTCCTTCCTCTGTCTCTCTGTCTCACATTTAACCGAGAATGTTTAACCGCAGATCACAGCTAATCATGTGGCCCACCTGTTGCCATGATGAGACCAGGTGCAGACTCTTTAGACAGAATAGGGATCCTACGCAGCTGAATATTCAATAGCTGACTCCACCTCTGGGCCAAATGCAGGGAACAGCCTTTGTCCAGCTGCGGGAGAAAGACACACTGATCAAAGTAAAAATATACACAAACATGTCAAAAAGGGGATTCATTTTAGTTATGTTACAGTGACATTATCATGGTACCATGTGGTCTGATTAGAAAAAGTGGAACGGCAACTTACATCAACACGGCAACAGTCAGTTTCATTCTACACCAGTACAGTCATCATTACTGTATGTCTAGGGGATTAGAGGGCATTCACTCTGGACCTGTCTGGTTTTGTTAGATCTGTTGAGTCATGAACATCTCCAGTACCTGACAGTCTATGGTTCCACCCAGGCTGTCTGCTGCAGGCGGCTGCAGAAGTTCCCAGGTTCCTCCTTTATCAAACGTGATGACCGATCGCATGTTGTCCTCGGTGACTGTGCCATTGATCAGTGTGGCTACAAAGACGCCTCTCAGACCCTCCACCCGGTGGAGGTCTGCAAATGGCTCGTTGGCAAAGTACCTTCAAACACACAAGCACATTTTAATTTGCTTCCACATGGCATTCATATCTGCAGAGAGAGATGCTCAGTGAAAATGCCAATGGCATGAGGAGCCAAGCACATCTCATCTGCATTCCGCACTGCAGTAATTGCGTCGCTGTTCCCGGGGTGGCCATGCTGAGCTCAGTTGTTTGGCTGTGGGTGAGATCCCACTTTGCCGCAGAGTAAAACAATAGTGTGTCCTTGGAAAACAGTGTAGGAATGATGGATTGCCTTCTACTGACGGTTTAAGCAGAGGGCATGGTGGGTGAAGCTCATAGATCTTGCGTTATAGACATGAGACCTCCCTAACTTGTTTAGGAGTTGAAGTATACAGGGTCATAATCAATTCTTCAAAGCTTCACTAAACCATAAGCAGTTCACTTAGGTGATGAAGGTAATGAAGACGGGAGCTCAACAAAGTTTTCTGATTCTGGGTACATCTCGTAATTGTGTAAATCGTGTTTATTGGTTACAGCATCTGTGGAGCAGGAAGGTCTCACACACACAAACACAGGGATATGTTGTACCTGATAAGTGTGTTGCTCCCAGAACCATCAGGGCTGTAGTACAACACGTTCTCCAGGGACAGAGAGAAGGACAGACCCTGTGTGTCAGAGATGTACAGGTGTGTGACGTTATTGTTGTGGTTCACACACACGAACACCTGGTCCTCTGAAGCATCCGCTATGTAGTATTCCTGCAGTGAGAGAGAGAGAGAGAGAAATCTGAAATAAATCTGATACCACAGGTAAGCCAAATGAAGCTTTATGTCCTTGGCATGAATCCAGTTGACTTTAACTGAAGGTGACAGCACTCACTGTGATTGGATGGCGGGTGTTGAACTGGGCAGCTCTCATAGGCTGGCGGTTGTAGGAAACCCACAGCTGGACAGACTGAGGTTCATGACTCCCAGACAATGTCTGTGAAACACAACAACACAATGATCAATTAAAATTTTGTAAATTTCCTTATCAACAATTAAAATTAAACAGTAGTGCACAATAAAGATTTCATGAGATAAGCTGACACATTTGCCATCATATACCATGGCATTTTATCACTATAAATGAGGTCAGAATGGCAGCCAATATTAGTGTTGAGAGATATGCCCAGCCAGAATTGTGTTCACTGGGGTCCTGTACCTGATACAGCTTAATAAGCAACCATGAGAGACTCAGAATGGAAAAAACAGCCTGTCTCATTTGTAATTCTAAAACCGTTGTTTTTAACAAAGATGAAAGAGGAGGGGGACGGGTGCTAGCTGTGAGACATCATCTCCGTCTGGTCGGTGCCCCAGCAGTCTAGATGTATCTCTGTCTAGCAGCATCCGAAATGAACAATGCATCACAGTGGGGTTAGAACTGTGACTTTCTTTCTGTTTTATAATCTTTCTTTCCCTTTTCTTTAGGAAGACAGAGCTCGAATCAATCTTGAAGTTCAGGTTGATCCATCAGTCTTCCCCTCGTCTGACAGGCTGTCACGTTTAATCATGCCGTGGGGATGTGAGAGTGACTTGCATGAGGTTCACAAAGCCCCATGAAACATCATTAGCAGTAAAATAAGCATTGGCTGCGAACTCTCTGTTCTAAGACCTAGCGAGCTGCCTACGTAGGCAATATTTTACACCATCACAGGTGCTCTCCACAGGCATAGGATGTTCCTCCTGGGGTACCTAGTTCTGGCCAAATTCTAGGGCAGCATCATATATATTGTTTTATAAAGATAGCAATCCCACAATGCATTGCATAGCACTCATCGAAAAATACATACAAAGATTCATAATACATCCAATCCTGAAAAGCATAACAGTATAATATGAAAAATATTTCAAATTAGTATCAAATACATTACGGTAAAATGGCATTATAGTAAAATAGTTTGATTTACTATAAAAATGAGTAAAACAGACTGTTTTACTTTGATTGTTTCTTTTGAGTATTGCAGCTTAAACTGTAGTAAAATCAATTGTGACTCGAGTCTCCCACATGCTGCCTATAAGATGAGCTGCCTATACAGGCAGTAGGCAGCTCACTAGGTTTTGGAAGGTCCTTGCCTCACTGGAAAAAAACAAATAGTATGCACAGCCAAATAAAGATATTTGACACTGAGGAGAACAAAGACACCATTAGAGGTAATAAACGCAGCATCACTGAAAAAGCAAATACAGCTCCATCTTCCATCCACATGCAATCTGCTTTATTGCATTTTACTAGATTATGTTCGAGGGCCAAATGCCCCACAAGATGGGAGTGGTAATGGGTACAAATACAAACAAACACAGCCATGTAAACAGGGATTTACTGGGTCACTGTAAAAACAACAGGAAGAAAGCCTGAACGATAACAGTATTTTTATATAGGCACGATCTTCCTGACTAACAAGCTTTACCACTTCTTTGTTTGAACAGTACACAGGCTCTGTGTTTTCTCAGATCTCTGCTGCCTGGTTTTCAGTCACACTATTGATTTCTTTCGCTGTTAACGGCTGTCTCCAGGAACAGACTGCAGTGGTGTGAAAGCAGCCAAAACACAATCTGGCTTTAGAGAGCAAAGAGGAAGGAGATATCTCGAAACAGACGCTGTTGCCGAGACAGCTTAAGAGAACACTGACTGTTGTAACAACAATCAAATACAAAACAACTGACAAGCAGTTCCAAAGCCAAGGGAATGAAAGGGTGGATGGGCTGTTCTTTGAATATGCAAATGAAGCACTAGTTGGGCTGGATTCATTTTCCAAATGACTCTTAAAATTACTGCATAAGATACAATTGAGCTTACAATTGAGTTACAATTTTTAACATTGGATGTCTATTTTATGTTTTAATTTGGAAAGATGTTACACAAGGGTAGGTGCATCACAAAACCAACATAAATAAACAAGATTTATGCATGTGATTTATTATTTTTAGATTTAAGAAGATCATACATGATGCTGCTAGTACATGGCCATCCCAGCAGTTGGTTGCTGGACTTGGTTTAACTTTTATTTTTGTCAGATGAGAGGCCAGCAATACCTCAGTGACTGTTATTTCACTCAGAAAACTGGCAAAATGTCTAAAATGCACCAGGCAGCAAAACAAGAAATTTACCTTTATTTGTTTTATATTTACAATTAATTAGCTTTATATCCTGACCTTTTCGGACAGGATTAAGTTTCTCAGAAAATCCAAGTTAAGCTAAAAAAAACTTTTGGTAATTTGCTTCATCATTTTTACAGCAATACCAACATCATTATTGGATTTATTTGTAAAACTCGTGTTTGATTTCAGTGGAATTAAATTCACATATGTGCAACACAAATTTACCCAGCATCCTCCGAGGAAACTATAAAGCTCCATCTGAATGGACCTTAAATGTATCGAGATGCAATCTCAAAGTCTGAATGGCAGTATTGTGGATTTCAATGGAATCATAAACACCACCTGTCTGGAATAGTTCCGGTATGGGTGGATACACAAGGTTTTTGTATGATCAAGCCATTACAAATTCTGTCAGAGGTGGTCAGAGGTCGGAAATTTTCTACCAAAGTTCCATTTGCACCTGACACCCAGAGCCACCCTCCAATTTTAGCACCCAAAGTATCATTAGGCATTTATAGCCAGTGACCCACAAACAAGCTTTGAGCAACCGGCTCTCATTTTGCTGCCATAGCATCCAAGTGTCCCTAACAACAATCTTGACAGCAAAATTGTCTATTCCTTTCGTTGTTACATGCCAACATGAATGGAACCGTTTCTGCACAGCGGGTCTAATGAATGTTTGGCTGTGGAGTCACTTTGCTGTCTTTGTGGAGGAGGAGGCATTTATCTATGAAACAACAGCCATACTATGCTGGCAATATCTCCCTTAGCTTAGTCTGGAACAGAGATCAGACTTTCAAGCATGAGTGAGAATGAGTAGATTCAGCAAGCTGAAGGAACACACTGTGAGATGTTCTTGCACTGCACTCGTTGTTGGTTCAAGTGGAGGACTCCTGCTAAAGAAAAGTGTGACCTTGCATAAGGAACAAAGACCATAACAGCTCTGTTTCAAACTCTTGTAACAATCCTGACTGTCAAGGCAGCATTGCAGGCATCACATAACCTCAGAAGTGACCAACCTGGAACGTTCTACATAAGCAACTGCTCAACTAACCACACAAATAGCTCTCCACAGCAATGTGATTTGTAGTTAGAACTAAATTAAATCTGACTGACCTTTAAATTAACAATCTCTTTCCATTGAATGTCGTCCCATCAAGATTCACATTACACCCCGAAACCAGGTTATCACTGAACCGTTTGGCAGTGCTATGGAAAAGTGAGGACGTGTTAGGAATAAAAGGCTTAATTATTACTACCGATCTCTATAAAATTATGGATAAATCCCTCAGAAGAGAGGACCTTGGTTTCCACAGCTTTAATTAGTCTAAGAAGCTTCTTGCTGCCAAAGGCTCTTGTGATATTCATTATGGTAATCCTATTAGTCGGGCTGAAGATAGAGGGACTCAGCACAATGACAGCAAGAGAGTGAGTCAGAGAGAAACAGTGAATGAAAATAAGATGAAAGACAGAGAAAAGGGAGGAGCATCTGATTTGTGACATCAGTATCGTTTTTTGCTCTGTTTAAAAGCCTAAGTGAGCTGCTTAGTGATGCTGTCGAATGCCCGCGTGGGCACTGACTGAAATGGACCCTCATAAGTGACTTTTGGAACTTGAAACACATAGGCAGCAACTCTGTACATCACACACATAGCAGTCTCTACGCAAAGAGTTTGAGAACCGACTCACAGTTAATTTCAATAAAGTTTAACGTTAGCATGTTGCTAAGCTTATAATGTGCTTCTTTAATAAGCATAAACATACATAATACACCAAAAACTTGGTAAAACAATTTGAAACCAAATTAAAGAGTCCTTACTTTCAAAACTACTCGAAAGAAGTACTGTGTCAAGTAGTCACAATGCATTCTGGGATTGCCCGAGTCAATCAAGGTATTTTAAGTAGCAGCATAATTAGCATAATAATTACACTGCCTATCTTCTGGAAAAGCCTTTGTTTTGGGTGCATGCCCATGGCGCTTGAAAACGTTGCCTACAGAGGCAGCTCACTAGGTTGTGGAAAGGAGCTTTTGTGTTTGCTCTGTAAAAAAAATGAGAGAGTAAGAGAGAGCAAAAAAGAGAGAGAGAGCTGCTCCAGACGCAGACCAAGCCAACAGGGTCAGGGCCAGGCCACACACAGACATCAACAAGCCAAGGTTCTCAAAAAATGTCACTTTCTATCCCCTCAAGCGCAGAGATATTTACAACCAACCCAGGCAGAAAAATTCCACAGAGTTATTTACACTAGACTACTTACTATTTCTCTTGTTGGTCATAGCCCTATGTGTGTCTGTGCAATGCTTCAGCACTAAGATAAACAAAAGGGATGTATAAACAAAAGGGATCTATAAAAAGAGGTGGTCTTTAAAACCATGGTGTACAGGAATGACATGACTCAGAAAAACACATAAAAACACTACAGTTTCCAAACCTGTATAACCTTGTTATAACCTCGATGTTAAGCAAAATGTTGACTGACAGCCTCAGTCCCCATTCACTTTCAAGAGCGGTCTAAACATTCTTCAAATTTGCCTGTGTGTTCCACAATAGAACGTCATATGCGCTTGGAACCACCTGAATGTGTAAATGATCAAATTAAAATTTGTAGGTGAGGTATCCCTTTAATACGACATCTCCTGTAAACTAGAACAATGCGAGTCATTATGAAACCGCTTCTCTGTATTACAGCAGCATCCGCTGGCATCATTACAGCGGTGTGTTGAACACAAGACCATATGGCGGCACAGGGCAGCGGAACGCACATTAGCGGTACATGAGTGGTTAGATGCACCCCAGGGATACCAAGCCACAACTTCATTAACGGAACATAGATCAGACCTGTCAAGCAGCCTGCTCCTCTGCCGCGCATCTAAAAAGGCTGTAGTGGTGCCATGCACACAGCGCCGCATAACATTCAGCTCTTAAACTCCCACAGAGTCTTTGGTTTTCTAAACAATTTCAAATTTCTTCCCACTTTAATGGGTGACTTGGGTCAGTTTGTGCTTTACGCAACCTGGCAATGCCATGTGTGGCCTAACAGACGCTTCATCCAGTTCTGGGCAGTCAAGCGCTTGCTGTGGGATACGGTTGGTGAGATGCCAGCCTGGTGGAAATGATTTACTGCTGAATACACTCAAGGGTGAATGTTGTAGTGAAATCTAACACAAGCTGCGGTCGGCACAGACACTTGGTCTAGACAGTCATTGTTTTTAGCAACTATGCAAAATATGTAGGCATTGAAAAAACAGCTCAATAGTTCATAAAATACTGAAAATAAATAGTTATAGCCATATTGTTTTTCAATGCAAAAATTTGATGTACCCTTATGCTATATGTAGAGTAGATTTGCGTGATTCAATCCTTCAGCTGCCAGCCCAGATCTTTAACCACTATGCCACATTAACGGTCATTAACAGATCAAACTCAATATAAGCAGGAAGTAACATCTCACCTCCTGGGACTGCAGAAAGAGTGAGGTGATCACTTTTCTGTGACTGGCCCTTTGCGGTCACCTGATTTACACTCTGCGCTAGCTAAACATACAAGGAATCCTCCTTATCCGATTCTCAGCTTTTAAACAAGCCTGTTATCCCTGCCTGTTCATCTCGAGTGGGAATGTTCCTTCAATTCATCTGAAGAGTGTTTACACTTACCCACAGGGGAGGCATTCAGCTGGGGTTGGCACCAATCTGACTCTCGAGCACTCTCCACATTTTTCCGTTTTTATATTCTAGCTCAGTGCTGCTTATGTTTCCTTTCTTTGCTAGATAAAAAAGCTATAAAATATTTCCTGTAAGCTTGCAGGGTCAGTCTTTCGGGCAAGTCCTTACCCTGGTGGTGGTGGCAAACATGTACTTGTCCCGTAGCTGGAAGTTGTCCACTTTCTCTAGGATCACTCGCCGACTCTGCTCGGTCTGAAAGAAGTCAGTGCTGCTGAGGATGCTAGAGTCACCCTGGGGCTCATGCCTCTGGACAAACACTGTGGTGGGGCTGTCGTAAGGCTCTACGCCCCTGTAGGGATGCAGAAAGACAGACATACAGTGAGGTTCAAAAGTCTGAGGCCACTAATGAAAAGTACAAGTGCATTTTCTAATTCTTGATTCCTAACATTGGATACAAATTTTATTATCAGAATGCACATTGGGTGAAACATTGAACTTAAAAAATGAATTTATTAAAATTTGGGACACCCCCATTTGGTTGTAGGCACAGCATGTACTCCAGCTGGCATGGACTCCACAAGTTTGTGCAAAACCTGATGGTCCATGTAATCCCAGCATGCTCTGAGAATGTTCCAAAAAGAGCATGCTGCGTGCTTCAATGGAAGCAAAACATCTGACCTTTTGTGCAGAGGATAAACAAGGTCAATGTCACTAATTTACTTATTTGATTAGTGATGTCCATTTTATAAAACTTTATTTCTAGGTTTGAATAATTTTTATTCATATCAGACATCCGGATCCCACTGCATTTAGAAACACATACTTGTTTGAACATTCTTGAACATTGCAACACACACCCACACACAGACAAGTATTCCAGACACATCACTATACAAACATATACATAGATCAATGATACAAGATTAAAAGCTACTTCTATCTGACGTGCCAATCACAAGAGTTTCGCTCATCTAAACGAACCCTATATCATAAAAAGCATCCAACTGAATTCCTAACTCCTAATCTCCAGCGCAAACTACAGATAAATTATTCGGGAAAATCATCTGAGATCAAAACTACAGATGGAGGTATGAACAGCGACTTCTGCATGTTGCTTTTCTCCGCCTCAGACCAGAGGACTGACTTGACTCACTTCCTCTTTAAACACACAGGATTGATTGTTGAGACTGGCTCTTAAAGCTCAGGGCTAAAGTATAAAGGGATTATCCAGCAGTAGAACAAACACACAGACTTCAGCTGCTCACTGTCTAATTCGCGACTGGGAGTTTAGCACGTCTAGCAGTAGGGATGAAAATAGAAGCTTACAGCACTTTCAGCTAGTCTCAACTCTGCCTTTAGTTTGTCTAGATAAAAGCTAGAAACATATCAAGTAGATACAGTCAGCCAGCTACACAAACCATAAATAATTCACAAAATACATACAATTAGTAGGACTCATCACAAAGCCACAATGTTTGCTTGACCTATGAAAAAACAAAACTCAACCCATTTGATGGGGCTTGCTCCTTCCTCATGATAATTTAAAAAAAATTCTGTTCCAAAGAGATCCATCAAGATGACAAATCTGTAGACGGCTGCGTAAAAATTACAGGTTCCTCTGACAAAATTACTGGAAAAGTTGACTCAAAATAGACATTTCTGTCATCATTATTTCACCCTTCGTAAATGTCTTTTCAAATATGTTTAACTTGCTTTCTTCAATCAGTCACAATAAGAGAACAATTCCCTTACACCATCTCTCCCAAATCTTATTTGTGCGTGTGCATATTGAAACTTGGCACATTGCACAATGTTCCTCATAAAACCATGATGTAAAGCTAAAGTAATCAGGACCAGTTTTGTGTGCTTTTTCTGAAGTCTGACAGCGTGATGTCATTGCGCAAAAATAAATAGCATAAACATTTTTCAAGTTCCATGGATGTAAGCCATAAAGGTTTGGAACAACAACATGAAGGTATTGAGTAACAACATGAGTAATTGATGACTCACCATCATCAGTTCTGATAGGTTTAGAACTATTACAGCTATTCCTTTAAGCCAATCACCAGAGAGACAAACCTGAAGTTCCAGTAGCTCAATTAGTAGAGCATGGCACTAACAATGCCAAAGTCATGGGTTTGGTTCCCACAAAGCACACAACTGTTACTGTATACCCTGAATGTGAGCTGCGTTGCTTAAAACAACCACCCAAATGTTTAAACTTAAGCGAAAATGCAAATCAAGAATTGTTATCGCTGCAGAGGCGGCACAGTCGGTCTACAGACTCTCAAGTCATTTGTACTGGGTCACTTCAATGGGCCTCTGATTTCATCTCCACAGGCGCTGACTGCCACTCCAGATGAAGTGAGGAAAGGCTGGGCAGACACGAATCAATTATTAATATAAGTGCAGTCTGGACTTCATCAGAAAAGCATCCACGACTGACTGTTTCACAATCAAGCAGCTTTCCTGGACTGCAGCCCACGTTAAAGATTTATCTTTATGAATCAGGCTTCGATGCGCACTGAGGTCGGTCTGTTCTTTCGCAATAAGGAACATGAGAAAGAAATTTGTTTTTCACAAAGACATTATTGAAAAAAAGGTATCCATGATGAGTTGTAGTCATAACGTTCTAATTAGCTCTTTAGCTAATTAGGTCTTTTTAGCTGGATCACATCCGGGTGTGTAATGTTTATGAACTTAAAGAGAAATATGCCCTGCTCTGTTATTTCTAGTTGCTGCTTGCTTTAAGCACCAGTAACTGATTGTGCACAAACTCCAAGCACTGGCTGCGGCCCAAAGCAGGAGTTTTGCATTCCTACATAAACTCTCATATAAAGGCAGCACAAAGCTACCAACCTTCTTCAGATCTCACACATTGATTCACAGATCCTGTATGGAGTGGCACGGAGAGCAAGCACTGGATTTACAAGCCGTTCCTTAACATAGCATTCAAAACTATAGAAATGAGTCATGAATCTGTGCAATCAGAAAGACAAAAGTGAGAATAGTGGCAATGAAAGCTGACTAGAGATGTGTATGAGTAACCAACTAGTCAGGCATGCCTTCTGCAGCTAACAAGTCGACGAGTAAACCACTACCTTTTGCAGATTTTTCCTTATTTACGCCCTTGGCTGCCATACACACCAATGTAATGTGTTTTTACACTGCATTCCTTTCCTAAATTTCCAATGCACTGAAACTGAATGCTCTGTGTGTCACTCTTAATTTGATGATGTTGAGGTAATGGCACATCCAAGTTTGCAATATTTTGATTCATAAAGTGGTGAGAAACTACTCAGGTTTCTTATCAGACAGGTATCAGTGGACCTGTGCTATAACAGCACATTCACTCCACAAAGGCCTTGTTGTTGTGACTAGATTATGACTCACCTAACTTGTTTTTCTGAATACGAACACGTTATGAATGAAGTAATAACCTTTATATAGAGTTTTTATCAGTACATTAGCCTTATGGTAGCAGTTTCACTTTTAAACTGGTTTCTATTTAAGACAAGTGCAAGAAAGTGTGAATTGTTTTAATTAGCACCTACTCTTAATTTAATTCTAATAGTGTAGGTTTAAGTTAGGTTATTTTGAAACCATTATATTATAACATTTGTTAATAGAACAAAATAATAATAATATAACGTTAATATAATAATAATAATCAAACGTTACACTTATATTTTAACTTACATTTTTACATGTCCTATAGTCAACTACTTGACTGTAAAAACTACTTGACTGCTTTCTCCAAGTGCTTAATCTTACGCAACAGATCTTACCAGAAGTAGGACTTCACATGTTCCTGAATCAACACCCACGTCTCGCCAAAGTCATCTGATTTCCACAGCTGCCAAAGAGAAACGAAAGAAAAACAGCAAAAAGACAAATTAGTGTTTTGGGAGTTTCAGGGCAGTTGCTTTTATAACATTCAGTATGATTTAAAATTTGTCATGAATCAGCATTTCATACGGAAATTATGGCTGATTACTTAATATCAAAACATGCTGTGGAGTGCAAGACTCAACATAGCCAAAAGCTTTAAGTGACAGTACATTCATCTTATAAAAACTGGACACAGGACACACAAAATGTTTCAGTTAGTTAGGAAAAACAGGATAAAAGCCAAAACTGACAACAAAGAGGTGAAATAACTATTGTTAGTATGATGAAACATACTATGATATATATATATATATAAGCACCATTAATGAAATGGAATTTCCCACCTGTTTATTGGGGTGTGAGCTATCATAACCAAGGACAAGGTTAGGCCTCTTAGTGTGCAACAGTAGATCTGTGGCCTGGAAGGGGATGGAGAAGCCCTGGACACTATTACAGAAGTCAAAGGTGTTCCACAGGTAACTGTTCGTGGTGTCAGTAAACAGGTACTGGATGTGCAGAAACAAAGACAAATAAATATCAAATTCACCAGGCAAACAAAACATTTTCTTTTGATATGGTGACAGCACCACAGAAGCTTTTGAAGGACATCTCCCTCTACAGATTCAGAAACAATGAGAACTGGGACTGATACAGTAATAATTGACTTTAAAAGAAACCTAAAATGCTTAACGGAGAAATGAAACAAAGAGAAAAGGAGAACAGAAATGAGAGAGAAGTATTATCTCAAGCATGAACTGCAATAGTCAACCGAGTGTGTGTGATTCCATTCTGTGCATTCTGGGTGGTTGCAAGAATGTTGCTAAGGTGATCTGAGTGGTTGTAGCATGTTGTTATGCAGTTGTTAGGTCATTGTTAGGTGGTTACTATGTGTTTACTCTGTGGCCACATCAATCAGCCCAGCATTGAGTCTCTATGATATTCTGGTCCATCCCAAGTCTGTGGGACATTTTTACCTCCTGTTTTACACAATGCAAGATGAAAATAGTCTAATAAAAAATTTACACAGCTTTTAAAAATTACACTGCTCTCCTCAAGTCAAATGATTTGAAAAATCAAAAACTGTGTGGGACAAATCATACACCAAAGTTAACTACCAGAGATTCTTCAATCAGAGACTGAAAGTATTAACAACAGTAATAATTCCAGTTAAAGGAATTAATCAATGAATAAACTAGCCCATAATGTTCTTAAGGTTCAATTCTGGGTGCCTGAGTGTCATTAAAATACATGGAGACAAACCCTGCCAGCACCCTGCCAATATCTGTTAATTATCCCATCTGTGACCACCAAGATCTGCATGTGGATTGACACTACACATAAATCTGACCATTGAAAATTTAGCTCTGTGCTCCTACAAAGAGATTGTATGCTTTACAGATTACACTGGTAATGCTTAAGCGTCAATCCTTCAGTGGCAGGCAGCAGCTGCAGTGCTAGCCACATCATCGACTCCAGATGAATGGTCACCGTCTGCTGCTGACAGCCCCTGCAAAGACGCAATGCAGAGTCCCACACTGATGCCGCCACATCTGCAGCACCGCACTCCAACTCCCATGAGCCTTTACACCCCGTAGCATATCACATTAGCAAGTTACAATAGTGCCAAGGGCACTGATCAGGGACTGAGACAAAAGAGGTAGCTTGTGTTTTTTATGCGCAACCGTTGGAGTCAGTCTTATAGATGATAACACCATCTGTGGGTGTGTATAAGTGACTGAAGTGGTGGAAGGTCACAGCCACAAATGGGTAGAAAACGGTAGAAAACTGTCTTTCAAAGTGGTCTTATATAATCTTGGCTTAATCTTATAGATACAAGAAAACTAGAGATTTTACAGCATGCCAAATTTCTCTCCCATACTTACGCGTTTATTGTCAGCAGGGCTGTGGTAGAACTGTGAGATGACCTGCTTCTTGTCCTCCTTGTCTCCAGATAGTTGAAATTTCTCTGATATGTGAGTGAAGGTCATTCCATAGTCATAGGACACATACACCTGTTTAATAAATGACAGAGCGTCAAATTTCAAATTTAAAACAACTATTAGCTGCCTTGCTCGTATATCTTAAGACTTCTACCACATTTTCAGTAAGTAATGCAGACTAGCCAATAAAAACTGGTCAAAAACCATATCTTTTCACAATTGTGACTAAAGGTATTTGGAAATGCGCTAGAGCAATCGTGTAATGCACTTGTCTGTAAGCATTTGTGAAAGATCACCTGCAATTTCAAAGAAACTAAACTGAATAGGGTGTGAAGGCTAATTTCAAAGAGAGACTCATTTATATTCTGCTTTGATTTTCTTTGTCACACGGTTCTGGAACAGCAGCGGTAGAAATTCCAGGCATGTTACAGGTGAGCTGTTGACACCTCCAGCACTTCATAGAGTGACACAACACTTCATTTTTACCATGTGTATTAGATAATGTTTAACAGAAGGAAAAATAGCACAGAACGGCATAAGACGTTCTTTTCAAGGTGAGCGGAGTCAGATCGGGTGGGATTCGAGATGATATAATGAAGGCACGGGTCACCGGAGAACCGAGGGAGCATTCAATCTGTATGACTCAGAAAGCACTAAAGAAACAAAGCCAGCTGGTTAAGATCTTCTCGGAGTCGGCGCTCTGGGAAGCAATCAGTATCTTACAGTGCAAAGTTTAGTATAAAAAGATATATATATATATATATATATATATCCAGTGTTGAATGTCAAAAATTGTTTAGAATGTGTTTACAATCTGGAGACTGATGCTAACTGTTACTGTAAATACTTACCAACAAAACAACAAAAACCTGTACTTCACTGTAGACATCCTAATTTCTGCTGTGACTTTTTAATAATTTCAATAAAATTCCATCACATTTACAAGATTCCCTCGTATTTTTGGGTTTTATTTTACCTTGGAAACCTGTACTACACTTAGATATCCCAGATTACGTTATCTAGTAAAAACAGTAGGGTTTGAAAATTGGCAATTGAAAGAAAGAAAATATACTCACAGAGCTTGTCTTGGGGTCTGTGGCACCAACGCTGTCTCTCGCTAATGCCACTATGACATCACTCTTCTCCCCGGCCCAGTGAACAACCATCTGATTATGAGAATCATTCAGGTTGGCCTGTGAATGTGAAACAATACAACACACAAACAGAATCTTTTACTTCTAAATCCAGATTTACACAGAATAAATCTCTCTGATGTCTGATGTCACAACACAGCTTTAGAAGAGCTACAAAGGTGATTTTGTAAAAGGCTTTTGAGTTTCTGCTCCCACTAGGTCATTTTGTACCAGTCATATTACATTGCCAGTAATAACTAAAATGAATTTGTATCTGACATCGCCTAAAGCATGCGATGTAGACGTGTGCAAAATACAACAGGTGTGTGTTTTTTTGTACAACAGCAATAAATTTAAGGCAGACAGCCTTTTACGTGAAAACAGACAACCACATACACAGTAAGCAGAAGCGAGATGAACTAGACCACAGCAGCAGCAAAATTCAAACTATGGGCTGCGGCGTCCCAATCTGATGCACAGAACAAAGAAATGTGTGTCATCTTTTCATGTCCTTCCCCCACCTCCCTCGCTCCACTAAGAACAGCCTGTCTCATCTTTAATTTAAACTTCTGCAGGAGGACCATGGGATCCACAAATGGGATCTCCTCTAATATCTCCTGTCAGACATAATTGAGAACAAGCAAAACATTGCCCTCGTAATGTATCAACAAACTCAGACACCGCCTCTTTTTCCTCTCGATCGCAAGGATACTGCTGCAACTCATTATCAAACAATGAGTTTACTTATTCAACATTAGCAAGGACTGTTTGCAAAGTAAATACCAGATTAAAGACTTAAAGCAAACACTTAATGTGTGTTTTGTCAGTTCCCTAGAAAAACATTTCCATATGTTACCGCTTTGACTGGTCAAGATCAGTATTCATGGGCTGACAGTGAGAACTGTTGATGTTGGTTTGTGTAAGTTGTTGGTTATTTTGTGGAAATGAGCAGTGACTCTTGAACTACTTCAAAATGAGTGCACGCTTGTGTGTTAATTCAGTATGACACGGCAGTAAATCTCGCCTTTTAGGCCTGCTTGGCAAACAGAATGCTATACAACACAAAGCCATAAGTAAAACTTACAGCAGTGCTTTTAGACGTAGCCCTAAAACACTAGGTCTGTTTTGCCCCTACATATGAAACTTAATAACCTCACAAGCCATAATTACCATAACCTTTAAGCATAACCATATTTCATTTAACTATCTTAAAGAATGATAGAAGATGTGCAACTATATCTTATATCTCTTTATCTCGTAAACTCTAAGCTATTTATTATTTACAACTGTTATTACTATCATTTAATTTATTTATTTAATTAATTACTACATAACTGTATGTTATATATGTTTATATGTGCTTTTCTTGAACTATTCCAAACAGAAGTACTACACAAGCTTAAAACTGTTCCCGACCACCTACTGTTTCCTCAACACCATGATGACTTGAGGTGGTAATCACATCCTAATGATTACAATCTGTGGCCCTGTGACAACAGAGGGCCAACTAAGGTCCTCTTTATTTATTCATTGACCCATATTAAAAATTTGGTCTCAGGCCCTGTAAGCTTTAGTAGCATGATTACAGTAAAAAAAAATGCTCACTAGCAATTACTGTACTGGTTATCCTCTGATAATAACCAGTATAACATGAAGAGACAAATGTCAAGTGTTTTTAAGCTGTACTTCAAACACTTCATCAAATGCTTTTTGTTGACTGTTGGTTTTTGAACAACATCTGATTAGCCTCTCAAAAAAGTTCAGCTTCCCACAGCATCTCATCAGGATGTGTAGAAGAGCTTTTCCCACCAGCTTGCCAACAAAGACAGAGCAAATGGTTGCAACCTGATCCATCTCACCCTGCCAAACTCTCGGGTCTGTTTATTCAAAGCGGGTTACAGGCTCTTTGGCACGAAAACCTTCTGCTGATCTAACGGATCCCTCATCTATATGACACAGCAATATCCTGAAAGCGTGGACAATAAGATCATGCGAATAAATTTAAATCCGTCTTGCTCGTCTTCTTGAAAAAGCAATAAGGTATGAGAGACAGCAAAAATTAAATCACTTAAAACTGTTCAGTTTCTTATGTATAATTCAGCAGGGAGAGAGAATCCGGAGAGGCAGAGCAGGACAGAATGATCATGATCACCTTCGCTTATCGCTGCAAGCATTTCACTGCTTGAAACAATGACATCATCTCTGCAGCGCTAATGATCGGGCCAACAGTTTTATTTTCCTGCAACCTACCAGTTCACTTCTGGCAACCCACCATTCATCTTTCACCATAAATAAAATATGGGTAAACCACACATTTAATATTGTGGTTGTAACCAAAGGAAAACCAAGTGCCCATTAACTTGTTAAAGCCCTAATGTACACTTAAAGCCCGGCTTCATTACTGCAATATGGATAAGTACCATATGGGACCATCACAGGGTTGAATTGTGCTACCATGTGTAACATAGATGAACATACTGTGTGTAATAAACATACTGAAAATGAAACAATGTTTCAATGAATCAATAAAACAATGTTTCGAATTACTTATAATTATTAATTATATCGAGAAATAATCTGAATTACATCTAAAAAGGAATTATACTGGGATGACCTATAATCATTACTTTAATATTTTTGATTGGAATCAGAAAATAGTGACATGGTGGAGTTATAAAGATTACAGGAGTTATCTGTGTTGTTTTGGTTTCACCTTGAACTCAAGGAGAGCTTAATGCAAGAGCAGACAGCTTGAGAAAAACCGTGACAAAACAGCAGGCTGTTTAGACAAGTTCCTGTAACACTACTGGGAACTGTTTAAAACATTCACACCCCACATATCTTATGCCTGATTCTATCCATCCACAGACCTCAGCGTGACGAAAGTTCAGCTCACAGCTCTACAATTTCCTTTTCAAGGCAAAGAAAGTGAACACAAAATCTTTAGCTACGCTAAGAAACCAAATGAGGAAAAACTGAAAGTAATTAACCAAACAAGATCAAATAATGACTTCACATGACTCACTTTAAGACTCATTAAGTAAGCCCAGGCTTACCCTACTAAAGGTGAGGTAATGTCAAGCTCATTCAGAATCAAGAGTATTACTGTTTAGTAATCATTCAGAATCACATACATGGAATTAAATTAACATTACTAGAACAAAACTGCATTTGCTTGCCAGCTTTCAACATAACATGACTTGAAATTAACTCGACTTGAAGTCTTGTTTGAATGTTTAACATTCTTCACATCATAACACATTTATTCCTTAATCTTGATAAAAGCTGCTGGGTCACATCGTGAAATATTTCCAATGCAATTGTTACAGATGAAAAAGACAAAAAAGCGGTGCGTAAAAATTGCCAATTTAAAAAATTGTGACCGTTTATAAAAGTATTTTCCAGTAAAAAAATCTCATCACTATGAGGAAAGCCAAGACATTTACCGTCAAGCACGGCTCCTGCGGGCCTGACGCTGAGCTGCATATTTATGCTAATGACTCTGTGACAATTCTCCGAACTTGGCAAGTACTGTTTGTCACAACCACTCTGTGAGACGACAACAAAGGCCCTCAAAACAGTGTATATCCTCTTTGTTTGGGCAGGACAGAGGATATTGAAGGTCACTTGGTAAAGACAGGCAAAAAGAGCAGATTGATGTCTACTTCTTCTTACCTAACACTCATTCTCTGTATGTGCCAAGAACAACACATAAACCAAAAGGTTTGAAAGAGGGGAGGAAGGAAGGAAAGGGGGGGCAGATGGTAAATCTTAATTGGATCATCTGAGGGGGTAATTCTTCTCATAGCAACTGAAATGGACTCCATCCAAGACACTAATAACAGTTCATAGAGGATTTCCTGTACACACTACAGGGTGAAAAGGGGAAAAAGTCACTAATCCTAGTGGCTGCCCACTGCTACAAGCGCACAAGCATCAGAGAAGAATTATAAAATGACATTACGTCCCAGACGTTTAGACTTTAAATAAGGAAACTGATAAAACTGATAAATACACACACATATTAATAACAAGATAGGCATTTAACATTGCAGGACACAAATCCAAAGTATTTAGGTGACTTCTATCCCACCAAATCATCCCTCAGTGTAAACACTGAGGCACTACCAAACAACGTGCTGTTTGTTTGAGTATGCCAGCCATATCAACATGGGCATGATTTGGGACTACATCTGTTGGCTGACCCATGGCAGATAGGAACCTGTTTGAAATCAGCCATTATTTTTGGAAGTTTATCCGGCAGTGCTACTTGCATAGAAATGACTCATTTTAACTTTCTTCTAATAAACTCTTTATACTTTAACCATCGAGGTTATATACAGATCATATTGTTTTAGCCTCACATTGACAAACTATTTAAGGTCCATCTGTAGCTCTACCTTGGACTAAAGCGAGTCACAACGTCTCATACCTTGAGTCATAACATGCTGTGGTGAAAGAGTGAATTTGACGTAATTGAAGGAGGTTAACCAACTCGCTGCAAGTAACCAACTTACAAAAACCACTAAAACCTGTATCTATGCTGCCAAGCACAATTCATGGACACTGAGGTTTCATACCTTCAAGGTCCCAAAAACATAATGGATGAGTTCAAAGCTGAGTCAGTCACGGCTCATGCCCCACTAACCAAACATTTTAAAGCAAAAATCTTAAGAAGGTTAAAAAAAGATATGTTTAAGAGGGACATTTCCTGGCAAAACTGTGCAACCAGTTATGCCGCTCTGATTTGTCAATGCTTGTATAACAAACCTGCTTCCTGTAAACAGCCATGCTTTAATAGAAGCAATAGACTGTTTTGAAGGGAAATTCAGCCAGGAGGGCTAATAAACAGATACTGGAGTTAAACACGTAAGTGTAAAAACAAACAGCATGCATTAAATATGTGTGTGAGTACATACTTATATATCACACAATATATACTTACATAAAATTACACTCAATAATTATTAGATATCCAGTAATTGCTTGATAATATTTTTCTGGTAGTATAATCCATTACCTAGTATTAGTATTTGACCAAAGAACTAAAACAAGAAATCAACAAAGATGAACGTTTTGTCTTTAGTAAATGTAAAAATATGCTTTGCGATCAAATACTTTGTTCGGTAGCAAATAGAAAAAAAAGGTAAAACTGTTCATCCGGATGACAATAAGGATGAGACCTGACAATTCAACATCCACTTTACACAGAAATCTCAAGTCAATTATATATTAACACGACTCAAAATTATGATTCAAACCTCTTAAATAGTATTTCCATACTTGCATGATTTCAATAGTAAAAAGGCGTGCGAGAAACCTTTCTGTGACAGGCAGGTAATTTACCCCTTCAACCAACATTTTTTTTCATCGGTTCGGTTAAGGAGGCTATGCAAAAGCTGGTATTTTGCCATTATTACATCCATGCAATTCAATGAACGTAAAGCTCACTTACCCTTCCATAAACCTTTGGCACGGGCGATCCAGCAGCATTCCGCCGAACGCGATGTTGATGCGCGGCTGAAGCTCCTCTGACTTCTCGCTCCGGGCGCACGACGCGACTTTCTGCATGCTCCAGGTGTGCACTCACCAAGGAGAAACCCTGGTCCTGTGACAGCATATATCTCTGGTCATGGTGAAGTCGAAGCGTTGAGGAGATCGAGCCAGGAATAAGTAATAATAACAAATATATGGCACAGCGACTGAGCCCCAGCATCTTGCGTGTCTGCCTTGACGCCATATTTGTGTATGTTTGACTGCGAAGTGTGAAAGAGCGCCTCCAGCGGTCAACCGCATTGACACTCATTACCATGGAGACAAATGGCACACGATGTTTTTGGATATAAAAGTATCATCGGGATATAAAAGTATCTTTATACATATAAAAAAACGGTAAAAAGAAAACTGGTTTTTATTCTGCTTACTCTTTATAAATATGCAAATGTATTGCTGTTGTGCCGCCATTGGACAAGCTGAACACGTTTTCTGTACTTGCAGAAATTGGCTGGCAGGCATTATTTCCATTTAGATGTGTGCCATAGGCTAACATTACATCTTTATTCCGAATGTGTGGTATAAACAAATGATAAAACAGAATGACAAGGCATGCTTATCACTGAATGAACAGTTTTTAAGTCGTTTGTATGTAAAACCAATTTCATCAGATAAGATGGTTTTCTCCATCTCCTGAAATGTTGACAGTGACTACACAAGATGCGCATCATAACATATTTTGCAGGATCTTTTCATCACAACGTATTATCAACCATTAGGTTCATGGGTACAGAGACGGTCAATACTCCCATCCACTGATCAACATTTGTAAACGTGTTTGAAAGTGTGTCGTCCGCTTATTTTGGCTCACCATGCAAAATATATAAATGCATCGTTTATTATATTTCACGTCACTTTGTTTGTGATTGTACCAGTAAAGAAACAATATACAATAACAATAAAAAAACAATAACAGAACCAAGTCAGACATAGTCTTTTATAGTCTAAGTATATAGTATAAGATATGCTGTTAGAACTCAAAGCCATCAAATACATTATTTATAATATGTAGAAAACGACGGTGAAACAAATAATTGCATTATAATTACACCCGTTTTTTATACGTATATATATACTTACTACACGTATATATATATATATATATATATATATATATATATATATATATATATATATATATATATATATATATACTTACAATATATAGACGCGTTCACGCGTTCACTTTATGTGTAGCGCAGGCGCGCGCTCCGTTTTACAATTTTAAAGTAACGGTCAGTGTCGGTTGGCGAGTGAGATAAAAGTTATTGCAGACGGTATTTCTCTTATTTTTTTCTCAATTGATATTGCATTATTAATTTTAACATTATATAAATATGTTAACGTTACATCAGTCAATATTAAGACAATACCTAAAGTCTAGGCAAGGTTAACATTCACTGCAACAGTTAGAGTTGAATAGTGATTTTAGACGATCCTAAAGACGAAGTCAAAACAGGATGCCCAGTTTAATGAATGCAGTAATATTTAGCCAAAAACATACTGGTAACCAAAACTGACAACCAAGAAGTCAGTATACCCACCTACTAATTTATACCTGCATTAATCCATGTGAAAAACTGCTGTTTTTAACTTGCAGCTGCCATTAAATACATTTACTATAATGTTAAATGTCACAAAGATAGTAAAGCAGGACGGAGACAGTAGTGAGACCTTTACATGGCTTCAGAAACTATAGGATTGCAATTGTAATTAATTGGTCTATTATTTGCCCTTTATATAGGCAGATACAAAGATAAAATTGTATTTTGATGAAGAAAAGCTAAAATAAGCACTGTTTTTTTCTTGTTCAGCCACAAGAAAGTAACTAATGACACAGCGCAGTGGACACGAGAGCACCTTGAGCACTAAAGATGTAAACATGGTGGTCAGAGGAGCAGAAATCAAGAGATCTCAATCAAAAATACATGAGGTGAGGATTTCAATATCGCCTTAATTTCACAGGTGCTACAGAAGCTAGCACAGATGGCATTTCTACAGCCAGATTAACCAGCCACGCATTGACCATTGGTCATTTTTCTCGCTGTCTAATTTACCTCATGGCTAGATCACATTCTACCAATGCTCAGTAATATACTTGCAGGTTGAAAATACACCTATATTTTCTGAGACATCTCCAGCAAAAAAGACAAAACCACATTCCAGATTAGCTGCTGTGGACATATTTTATGGTTTTGAAACAGCACTGGCAGGTAAGTTCTGTTTTTACTCTTAATAAATTCCATTTAGTAGCTCCTTTTATAGATATTGGTTGTTTTATATGACTCCCTTTACATTTTAGAGGCTAACAGAGAGGTCAGTGTCCTCTTTTCAAAGTACTCAGAGGTCTTGAGGTAACTGGATGGATTTGCACACCCCCTTTGTGTCTCTATAGTTGTGACTCTACAATGTTTGCACTCAGATCTTACTTCAAATGTTCATTTCAAAGGGAAAGAGCTGCTGTGGATGCGTCACAAGTTGGAGAGCTTGAAAATATTCTTATTGAAGCTAGAGGCTTGGAATCTCATCTTAAAGAGAAGAAAGAACACCTGAGACGATTTCTGGCTTTGATCTCTGACAAACTACAAGGATAGTTTTTTCCAGTTCTTTCTAATGCCGTCATGTGATAAATGATTATATAATACACATAAGTCATACGTTTCTACATGTTTAACAATCAACAACAATCCATATACACCATTGTTAAAACACTGATTACAAATGTTTATTTATATTTGTATATATGTATTATTTATATGTTTGACAAATAGAAAATATTTTAGGTTTTACTTTAGAAATGCGGTCTGTGTGGTGACAATATCTGAGTGGTATGTATAATAAATGGAGATACAAACAAGAATTTATTATTTACATTTATTCATTTAGAAGATGCGTGACAAATAGGACAAAAAAATACAAGCATAAGCAATTAATCCAGGCTAAAAAACAATATAAGAAAACAATATAAGCAGTGCTACCATATCAAATTTCAACTGAGTACTAGAATGGCACAAGTTTTATAATAAAGATGAATGTACCCGAGAGTCATAATATTTTTATAGTATATTTCAAAGTTTTGTGTTACAAAGTTTGTGACATATGATTCACCCTATTTATACAGTCCATAGATATTAAGCACCTCAGAATACTACATCAGAATACAGCTTTTTAAAGTATTATCTACATAAGATCTTACTTTTAAACTTTAAAGCCAGTCTCTCAGTTTCATATCTGGAAAGTCCCATGAAAACCATATGGAATGTTAACAGGTACTGCAGCACGGCCCAATTCTTCAAATGTTTTTGCATCCAGCACCAGGAGGAATGTGCTTTTGTCCTAGGGGCACAGTTACTCATTAGCCCGGCCATATATATCTGTCTCTGTGTTTTGGAAAGCTTATAGGCAATTTTTTAATGTGGTGTGCTGTACCTGATTAGGGGTGATGACCACAGACAAAATGACTCCATCATCCTCCTCTACAGCATCAGGTGAAGGGACAAAAACTGGCTCTGATGGATACAGACCTGCATGTTGCCAAACCTGTGTGTCCATCATAAGTTAAAATATTACTTTATAAGTTCATAAGTTAATAATATTAGTTTATTAGTTACTGGACCTAACACACCAACTAACCTTCATTTGTTTGTCTTGAAGGTCCATCTTAATGAGGGAATCTCCAACCAGGTGTTTGAAGCCACATCCATAGTAGAAGCGGTAGGGTCGGGCGTTGTACTTTGAATAGTTGATGTGTGGGAATTCTAGACCTCCATATTCATGAAGATCCTCACCATGAAGTTCTTCATGTGTGCAGAACACCTATACAAATAGCAATAGATAATATTTATTGAATCCTATTACAGCAGAAACAACCGCATATTATTTGAGAATGCATAGATACAACAGCAAGGTTAACCACATAAACCAACCTTGTTCTTGTCTGTCTTAATGGCTGTTGCGGTACTGTTCAAGCGTGTGTTCAGATTGTGTCCACAGGGTGTGGTACTGTCCACATTCAATGGCAGAACAAATCGGTGAGGAAATACTCTGCACATGGTGTTGTATACCTAAAAATACCACATACTTAACTGCCAGTTACACATATCACATTTTTTACATATAGAATATATATATATATATACACACTACCAGTGTGTAAACACTTTTTTCTTGTTCGTATTTTTTTTTATTTACGAATAATAGTAAACATGTCAAATGTAACTTTAATAATCATGTTGTGACTAAAGACAAGTAAAAATAATGTAAAATAGGATATATTCTAGCACCTTCAATATAGTCACCCTTCGTCTAGAATTTACAAAATTTTTCTTGACATTTTACATCACTTAGTTTCTTGAGGAATCATCCTAAGAAGATTTTAAAAGAGTTTTGAAGGCGTTCCCCTCTATCCTGCGCTCTTATTGGCTGCTGGTTTCTTCATTATTTGGTCCAAATCATCTATGTTGGTACAATTATATTATATTTTTATTTCTACATTTTTAACATTTAATCAAATGCCTTCAGATTAAAAATTGAAATTTTTAATTTGACATTTCAGTCAAGTGTTTCCAAACTTTTGACTGGTTGTGTGTGTGTGTGTGTGTGTGTGTATAGTGTGTGTATATATAGTTACCTTATCTAGAGCACTCCCAGACTTTTTTAGGTTCTGAATCAAGTAGTTGTTAATTGCCTGCCCATCATCAGAACAGCACATGTCCATAATCAGGAAACCGTTTTCTTCAAAACAATTTATCTGATGGAAGGTTGACAGTGGCTTTGCATAATATTTGATGAGGCTAAGCTGTAACAAAATAAATTACACAGTCATTTATTAATGTTCTAAAGGAGCCAACATTTCTGAAAGCATTTATTACATAAAAAATTAGCTTTACTAAAAACCTTTCAGTTTTTACCTTTCCAGTGTGCTTATTAATTACATGGAAAACAGTGTTTCGTTTTGGGTCCCAGTATACACCATCACTAATCCCCTTTCCACGCAGTTTGCCTGTCACAATCTTCAAGAGATCCATTTTGATTGGCTGCTCAATGAATACCACATAATTCTCTGACATGGCTGCAAAAGCAAAATACAACCTTAAAAAAACTGATTTGGCTTTAAAGTATGCTAGGTGTCAATTTCTTTTAAAATGTGTATATTTTATTTATGTGCCAATGAGAGACTGCTCACTTACCAAAGCTATGATAGTAGGACGGTTTTGACTTGTCCTCAGAGGGGATAGAGCAAACAACTTTGGCTCCTTCTAAGGTATCCTCTGGATTTACCTTTTTTGAGGGCACTTTTATAATATTGTAGAAAGCGCCTGTGAATAAAAGGGAGAGTTTACACATTTGATATACTCATCTAATTGTTGGAGAACCTTGAAGGCTCTTTGGATCTCTGTAGACTCTGTCAGACTTTCTTAATGAAACAAACCTTTAGGAGTGTAAGAGTTGCCCATGTTGTATGTGGTTCCATCAGGATCCATATGGGGGTGAGCTGTGGCTCCATTTACTGCAATGAATTTACTCCAGTCCACCTGAAACAATATTTTTCAAATTTCAGTTGGTTTGTCCTCTGTTGATTGTTTATTTATTAATAATGTGTACTATATAATTAGTATATACCTTTTCTTTTGTTTCAAGTGTCTTTGGGTCTATTTTATGCATGAAGTTTGTCTCTGTACTGACATAGTAGTCTCCTTTATACTGGACAAAGCTGACATTTGCATTGTCAGATTGCTCTGTGTGTTGAAAGAAAGTTGACAAATTCACATATTTTGAACATATACAGGTCAATTTTATCAGAACTGAAGACTTCACACTCACTTGGCAACTCAAAGCGGGAGAGGAAGCGCTGGAAGAAGTTTTTGCAGGGGTCTGGCACTGCAATCGTGCCAAATTCAGATACCACAATACGATTGTGCTCAGTGTTTTCCTTGTAACTATCGCTGTTCAGGAAGCGGCTCATGTAAGTCACCTCTCCATTCTCAATATGAAACTGATGCATAAGCGCCATGCCATCAAACCAGTGATTAAAACTGAGGAGTGAACACAATGGCCCATTTACTTCCCTGTGATGATTCTATAGGTATACATAAACATGACTATAAAGGAACCCAAACAGTACTTACTTGCTTCTTCCAATCTCAAACTTTCCAGGTCCATTTCTGAGAAAATTGCCTTCGATCCACGAGGGGATGTTACCTGTAATTTTGGTTGCAATGGGCTCTGGTGTTTCGTCTGCAGAAAGCACCAATTTTTCAATGCATGGCAGTCCATGTTGATCAGTGAAATGCTGATCCTCATTTGCAGATCTGGTCTTTTTCCAGCCTGTAGGGAAAAGATAATTACACAAATGGCTACAAAATAACAAATCTGTGTACTACGTACTTTTACATCTATGATCAGAACTTTTATCCTACCAAGACTGCTACTGTTCAAATGGTTCTTGGTGGACATGTTGCTCTTTTTGTGATGTCTTCCAAAGTTGAAGCTGAGTGAGATTTGAAGACCTGTCCTTGTCTCCCTCTGCTGCCAGAACTGTCTTATAAAGAGCTCTTTTTGGGTCACATGGTGATTATGCAACTCCAAATCACAGACCCCTGAGGTTGTATTTTGCCCAGATCATGTCAAGGTTAGCTTGATAAGAATGTTGAGCTTTGTTATTACTATCTAAACTAATTGAATTAACAATGCTAACACATTTAACTTAACTTTATGATTGCATGCTAAACCTACAGTTGCAGCAAGCATTGAACAACTTTAAACAACTAGTCACCACACAGTTAAATCACACAATGTATGTATACTTATATAATATATGTATAGACGGAAGGCAATTTAAAGGCATCACAAACCTCTGCCTATTCTATGAAATCTTTCTCCTAATCAGTCTGGGAATTTCCCAAGACAGTGACAAATGATGTAACTATCCTTACAAACCTCACCGATAAATGGGGAAAATACAAGGGTAATGACCCTGAAATTTTTCTGTTATGGGGATCATCAAATTTAAAAATAGAAATAAAAATATTAATGAATAGGAATATTTTAACCTTACATTGTTTTAATATCTGAATTGTGTTTAAGTATTGCATTATGCAACATTTTGGATGTTAAGTCATAAGAATAACACTTATATTGTTTTTATATTGTTATATTGTTTGATTTTCTAACATTAGACTGTTTGTTACGTATAAGAACTAGGATGAGCTAATATCTAAATTAATTTGTTATGAAATATGTAATCCAGTGAAAACTGAAACAACTATTTGGTGTAATTAATAAAAAAACAATATTTTCGGGGGAGAACCAGAAATTTACACATGTGTCTTGTAAAACAAACAAAAATAAAATAGCTGGTAAATTGATAAGGTCGGTCACATCAAATACTCTTAACACAAGTTAAGCCATTTAGGGTAGAGAAGGAAACGATCTTAATCATGTTTCATGTATGTTTTATGGATGCTGGTTATATAAAAGAGTTTTTATTTAGTTACAGACTACAATACAGCCTATTTTAGACAAACCATAAACAGTACATTATAGCATTATTTGGTATAACAAAAAGCTGTAAACAAATAGCAAAACAAGTTTTAACAGAAACTAAATTTGAAACTTTTCTATCCTTTTTCACTGCTCTAACATGTTATGGGTTAATTTTTTTATTTTTGGGTTTTTCTTTAGAAAAAGCCAATTTAATTTGAGTTAACAGATTGTTATTTGTCTGGCCTTGTTAAATCAATATCTGTTTTGAGTGCTGTTCTTTTAACATGTATTAGTTTAAAAGGCGCATGTAATAGCTGTTTGGAGTTAAACAGAGTGAGTGGTTGTCCAATAGCTTTGATCATATTTACTGTTTGCATTGTTTTACTGTATCGTTAGTAATCAGACCCCATTCTACCTTGTAATATAATTTGATTACTTTTCTTGGGATAATAAAGGCAACAGTGGCAGTCTTAATACCATATTGTAAACAGAAACCCCAGACTTTATATTCTGAACTTTAAGTTTATTGCTGGAACACATCCGAAGTTTCACAAAACCATCAAAGCCATGAGTACAAAACATTTCAAATATGATCCGTCATATCTTCAAAAGATTTCAAAAATCAAGTCCTGTGGCTATTTCTGAATTACTGTCTGTTCTTGAAATAAATTAGAAGTATGAAAAAAACCCACTTAACAAATACACCATGTCTTTGATTTTCTGCATGGGGATTTCCAGTGATCTTAACAATTTAAAAATATTAATCATTTTTCCCATGAGACATTCAGTACACAAACTCTTTTAAGATCCTGCACTTAACAGTGTTGGGTGTTTGGTGTAAAGCATAAACTGGAACTAAAGAAGGGTAGAAAAAACATGAATGCTTTTATTTTAAACCATTGTGGCTGTACAACTGATTACACAGGACAGCATTGTTTTCCCAGTTTGGCAACTGAGTACATCAGTGACAAAACTGATTTTCGGGTATGTCTTTCAGTGGCAATCAATCAATCTCCAATAACAATCAGCATTGAAGGATCACATTGATACGGTTTCCCCATCATTGATTGAATGGTGTCTCTTTTCCCAATGTATCATTGACCACACAGAGGATTGATTTATATATGTTGATTTAGGGTCATTCAAGTTTAACTATAGGTCCAGGGCTGAAGCTATGGGTATGGTATATTCATTTTAATTATGCACCAAACTGTAAACTATATCAGACCTTATAGTTTACAACAATGTAAATGTTTAATCAGCAATAGTGACCCTAAACTGAGCTTAAATGCACAGATTAAAGTATCTATTTGTAATGGAAAAAAACATTAACACTATTAAAGTATACATCTAATAATAGTAAAAAGGACATCGAGTTGAAATTTTAATAAACCTCTTTGTTGCGATTGGCCAACAGGTTTTGTTTATCCCATTTTATTAAAGATCTGCATCTTCAGCTAGTTTTAGTTCTGCTTCTGCTGGTTCCAGAGAAAACAAATAATCCATTGCATTTATTCTTAGGGGCAGTTGTGGCCTACTGGTTCATGAGTCAGGCTTGTAATTAGAAGGTTGCTGGCTTGATTCCAGCGCTGGCAGTGAACTGAAGTGCCCTTGAGCAAGGCACCTAAACCCCGATTGCTCCCCAGGCCCACCGCCCACTGCTCCTGGGGTGGGCGTGTGTGTTCACTCCTCCCCAGTTAAAGGTTAAAGGTGACATTCCGGGGTATGGGTTACCATATCTGACAAAATATGTCACTTTCACTTATGGCATAAGGTGTACAGCAGACTTCAAGCACACAAGAACAAATATACTTGATCGAGTTTGAGTAGGAGTACAAGAATATTACTATATTTGCATACTGTCAGAAACGGTACCACCAAAAGCATTGCATCAAATCTATAGAACAACAACTGTAGGACTCAATTTCTGAGTCATTATGTCGCACAAGCTAGCAGATTACTGTTATCAGTGTTGCAAGCCGGTTTTTCAAGCAAGAATAAATACAAGTATATTAAATAAAACGCTTTTAATGCACAGTACTTACAACTACAGATTGGCATACATTTTTTTGAGCAGGAATGCAGAATTATTGTGACATGAAACTGAAATATTGTCAATGTTACAATTAGACATTACGGTCAATTACAGAAGGCTTGGATATGAAGGCTATGATATACTCACTCTACAGGGTCTACAGGTGAATAACATCAAATTACCATTTGAATATCCGTAAAGCACAGGACAGTATAAAGTGCTTTAGAAAAGGTGTCCTTTAAAAACATGAACTGATACTAATTCTTCATATTCCTTGACAATACTGTCACATAAAGAGCATCATTCAAGATTTTACATTTTGAAGCATTGGATACCTGCACACAACAGAATTGTATACAACTGATATGTCCAAAACATTTATTACCTATTTTCACATACAAATCTTTCTACAATTTATTATTGTGGTAATTTAAGGTAAAAAAAGCAACATCCTCTTTTAACCCCAATGCTTGGTTCAGTGGAATAAATTTAACACTGATTTTTCATACAGAGATATCCATATTAAGGTAAAGCAGAACATATGTTCTGAACTGACAGCATTTGCAAATAAAAACGCTTGCGAATCGACATGTTTTCTCAAAAATTATTTATAGAATTTACATATAATCTCACAAATGTATACAATTGAATGGATCTCTGATGATGAAAGCAGATCCCAGGCCCTCGCTCCCACCCTTCTCAATTCTGTTATTTACTCCACAGGAGGGCCACAGCTTTACAAATCCCTACATCATGATAGTTGAAGTAGCAAAGGCCAGCAAAGGTGACGGTGGACAGAAGGAAGAGGCCGGCCTTAGCCATCTTGACTTTAGAATCTCCATGAACATAGTCTGTCACAACTTCACCAAGCCCCCTAGGACGAGGCACAGCACACGATAAATATCAAAACACTTCTTCGAACTAGGAGGTCATCAATATCTTGATTAGATTAGTCATCAGTGACTGTGCATGCAATGTTAAACTTTTTAAACAAGAACACAGTAGTGTTAAATTTAAACCATCAATTGTGTATTCATCAATTACAGCACAAACTTTTAAAACATTAATAATCTGATCAGTGAGTAAAACAACCCACAAGTCATCCAAAGCTGGAATGGGCAATAAAGTGGGCTTGTTGCATTAAAGCAGTCTATAAAAATCGATACATTCACTTGCAAATGCCATGAGGGTGTGTTAATACAATGTGACAAGAAGCACTCTAAACATCACATGTGTTCTCTATAAATGTTATTATTGGTTATATAATAATGGTATTTATACTAAACAACATGAATGCACTTAAACACAGCAGTCTGAATGTTTAATTAAGTGTTTAAATTGTAATTACAAGAACAGACTGCATGCATAAATGAAGGAGCTTCTCCACATGCTTCTGTTTTATTAGTGTTAATGATTAATCAATTATTTAATCATTCATTTTAATGGCAATCAGCTACATAATTACTAAAAACTACAATGTCTAGTTGTGAGCTGAAACACTCAGTATGACAAAAATGGATTGCTTTTTAAAAGTGTGTGTGACATCTGTGTGCCCTCTGTGTGCCCTGAGGCATTAAAACTAAATCTGTCTTAAATAAATACAAGGAAAAAAAAACACGCTATATTAGTAACATATGTATGGATCCACTATGTGAAGCATGATGTTACTAATCTCTTCACTAAAATTAGCAGTGCTAAAGGGTATTATAACCAACCAAGCATAATCTTTCATTTTGTGTCAGAATCAATTTCAGCGGAAAAGCATATTTTAACATATACAAATATTTTATATTTTTCTATTAAATCTGATGCTTCATATGGAATATGAATATATAGAAATGATTATAAACAAGTGACTGTTCTCTCATTTATGGACAAATGATCTCTCCTGACAGCTTTTCTAAAACAAATAAAAGAATGAAAAGCAATAGACAAAATATCCTGATTCTGATACCGTGAAGCAGTAACAATAAATCAGAGATTGCCTTACCAGTGACCATGTAGAGTGAGTGCGGCTGCTAAGGAGTAATCAACAGCTGGTCCTGGGTAACAGTACGCAACAGGCATCATTCCCAAAAGAATCACACTCAGAACACGCTCTCCTGTCCAGTGCAGGGAAGCAGTTTTGGACCCAGCACTCGCTATATAGAAAAGAAACCCATCAGTCAAAAACAAAACAGTTTGTTCTGTCATTTTTTACACTGTGATATAGGCTTATAGGCTAATTAATAAAAGGTTTTTAGAAGATGAAAGAATACTGTTCACTCAAGAATACATTCCACACAACTTTTACTTCATAGAAGAGCATTATCAATACTCCACTTATCCGGAGTATGAGGAACTGCTCCGATTCTTTCATTCTTTAGTCTGAGCAGAGTTTCCATTAGGCTTTTAAAACAGAAAGCTAATCTAGACCTTTAGAACAGGGAAAAGGTTTAAAAGCATGGCAGAGCAAAAACTCAAAACACCAAACCATTTACAATGTACTTAAAGAAAAACATACAGTATGAAACACCAACCGTAGTTAGAGGGTGTTGCATGTATCTTTGCTGAGATTAAATATGGACAATCATGATCCTTCTTCTGTGCTGCCAAAGGTCTGATGAGCAAGGAAGAGCGAAATAACAGAGCTGGGGAAAACGACAAAACAAAACAAAAAAATTATTAATTCAGTTATTTAGCTATATTATTTAATATATATATAATAATATACAATATAATATTGATTTTAAATGTTTACACTGTGTAACAGATGGCGTCACTGATGGCGCACACAATGCTAAAGCTTCACACGCATGAACAACAATGAATGAAGAACTGTTTTCTATCCGACAGTAATTTCACAACGCCTCTATGTAATGTCGGTCAAGCTTAATTATTTTACAGCATTCAGCTAACAATTTCACAATCATTCTTTTGCGTCTTGCAGTTAATGCAGAGTAGGACAAACAAGCTTAAAAAAGTTGTGAATAAAGTTAGCATGCCAGCTAGCTGAGGTTAACATGAAACAACGTCAAATCAGGATCTTTATTTAATGTACGACCTCACAGGACATGAAAGCACGGCTGTATAGCTGCAAAACAGGGTTAGGTGATGTGCAATGAATCAAAGGCTTGATGTAATAGAAATGTAATAGAAACTTACGCTTAATGCCTCTGTGGCATACAGAAGTTATCCTGATAAGAGCCGCCATGATTCTCACCCAAGGTCACTTGAATGACCCGGATGTACTACAGTGCTGCAGTCAATGACCGGAGTGACAAAATAAAGCCTTCTAGCAAGAGCTCGTTTAAAGAAAAAGAGCCTAAAATAGATCAAATATGTTATGTTTGAAAAAAGCAAAAGGTGTTACTATTCGTGCACAATTGAGTATTTTAAGTACATTTCTCTGTTTTAATTTTTTTTATTATTTTATACGTACCACCTTGCCGTGTTTGTAGTTGTTCAAAACCAATAGAAATAAAAAATGATATAATAAAATAAAGCACTATTTTGTAAATTTTGTGTTACTATTTTGTAAATTTTGTGTTACTGTTTTGTAAAGCACACACTGCTTTACAAAACTTTAAGTCAAATATCCGATTTCCTTTCTCAATATTATCGTCTAACTCATCACTAAAGAGGGAGCAAACAAATGTAACTTATAGAAAGAGCATTTTACTAATCTCAAACACATTTTTAACATTTACATATTTACTCTTACAAATGTATAAAAGTTACATAAACATCATAGGTTTGTAGAGGTAGCAGGAAAACATATTATTTTAAAATGATCTGTAATAATATTTCAAGTTCAATAAGGCAGTAGTATTTCTGTTTTTTCGAGGACCTTACATTACAATATATATCAAATATACAATACAAATATATCACAGAAAATACCAATATTCATAAACATTTTGTGTAATTTAGATGGATTGTAGCATGATTGTAGATGTCATATGTTGAGACTTTGCAACAGAATTAATTTAATTCAAGATATATTTGTTATTTATATCTCTTGCAGCTCTCAGAGCAGATTTCATGGCGGTCTCGATCCAGCCATGGGGTCTGCCCGTGTGCTCTCCTGCGAAGTAAATCCTGCCTTCATGCTGGGCTAGAGTACCTTCATAATCTCTCATCTGAAATGGAGTGAAGATAGCAAAGGCACCGTGGCTGTAAGGATCCAGTCCCCACTTTTTCACCACACCCGTGGTGTAAAGATGGCGGATGTGTTCTCCATGGATCTGCGCCAAGTCATTCAAAACCAGGGCCTTCAGTTCTTCGTCTGGTACAGTCTGAAGAAGTGCAGCATCGTCAGAATATGTGTAAGAAGCTAGTACGGCCCCACCTGTGATTCCAGAGAAGTTGTGGCTGGGGTAGTGGATGCACCGTGATGGCAGATCAGTGATGCTTTTCCCACCCTTAATGCCATCGTCCTCCCAGAATTTTTTGCTGAAACCCAGCACCACTTTTGTTGAGCTAGCATAGTGCAGTGATCGCAATGCTTCCATCTTTCTGACTGTCAGAGGAGGCTTGAAATCCATGAAGAGTGTTGCTTTGGCTGTGGTTGCCATCAAGACATAATCAGCAGTAATGTTGGTTAGAGTGGAGGGATTGCACCCGTTTTGGTAGGAAACTGTCACACCCTTCTCTGTTTGGCTGATGGCCTGAACTTTTGAGTTCAAAAAGATTGTGGCATTTAGCAAGGTGTAAAATGCATTTGGGAATGAATCAAAGCCACCTTTGAATTCATAATACCTGAAAAAACAGAAGTTTTATTTGGCTTCATTTGTACACTCTACCCTTAGATTTATAATGTGAATTTTATGTCACATAGAGGAAATTAGTTTAGGGTAGTAACAATTCTAGCTTACTTTACGTTGTCGTTTACATCAGAGAAAATGTAGAGCATTTCAGTGAGAGCTGTGTAGAAGAAACTGTTTTCATTGAGGAGATCGCCAATCATTTGCAAAGCTCCTCCACTTAGATTTCCCACGTTCATTAAATACTCCTTTTGAAAAAGTGATTAAAAAAGAGATCTTACTGTACCATCATCAATTTTGCTTGGACAGAATTTTAGTTAGTTGTAAATGACAAGTAAATTTAATAACAAGTAAATGGATATTTTACCTTGACAGAGTATGAATCATATTTAAACAACGTTTTTTTACAGCCCATTTTCTGCAGATCATCTCTTAACTTATAGAGACCCCAAAGGAAAAAAACAAATAATCAAAGAATCAGTGGCACCATTCTCTTTGTTTTTGATTTAAGTGTTCTTAAAAATGTTTAAAAAATGTAGAATTGTTGAACAATTACAACTTACGTTACAATTACGTGACCTTTTGCTTCCTCACCTGGTTCAATGCTAGGTTGAGGAGTTGCACAGCACTTTTTCCCTTCTCCCATTCACTTACATTGTAGTTCAAAACATCTGGGTTCTTATGTACCGTGTAGGTTTTATAACGCCGACCATTTATAAAATAATAAGTGTTAATGTCGTCTTGTACAAAATCTCCTCGTTGTAAACCCAATGTTTTGTTTACAAATGTCCAAAGAATCCTTACAAGAAAAAAATGTTAAAGCATGTTTGACAAAAGATTATTAACGAATTTACAACTTTAATGTAAGGTCCTGAAGCTTCATCTCCTTAATATTAGTCTACACTTACTTGTGGAACTCTGGAATTCTCATGGCACCAAGTTCTGCATACCAGCCATCTTTTTCCTCCCTGTGTGTTACAATTCGTCCACCTGTTCGATTAGTGGCCTCAATAATTGTCACCTATTAGAGCAGAGTAACAGGGATTAGCAACAATAACTAAAAAAAATCAACAATTCAAAATAAAAGGCAGAGATTTCTTACACAATTTTACTAACTAGATAGCACATTAGGTCACAGTTCATACAGTAAGACAATTATAAACCTAAAAGTGAATTATACTGTGTCTTGCCCCCATGCATGTCAGTATTTATTCCAGACCTATAACACAGGTTACGCGTGCAAAACTGATTATGTTTTCTTAAGTTTCTTTCGTTCCTGTTATTTCCTCTAGTGTTGTGGGAAGTTATTGTTTTTATGCCAGAAAAAAAACACGTTTTACCACAATGCGTCACTGACAGATGGTTTAGTTGAGAAAGTCAGAAAATGTAGTCATGAGTCATGAGTCAAAGTGTAAGTACGGGAATATCAAGGGCTTAAATTAATGTATACTGTGAAGAAATTGACCACTTTATACATATAGGGTATATAATACATAATAATACACAGAGAACTGCACATCAGTAAAGTAAAATAAAATAGTTGTTTCACATAGATGATTGACAGGTGATTTGTGAAACCTTGTGTCCTGCTTCCTCCAGAAACTTTGCAGCAGTAAGTCCAGCAGCACCTGCTCCAATGATTATGACATGTTGAGGAGATTTTGTTGGAGGCAGACCTTCTTCTGTTATCCTCAGTAGTTCATCATAATCATCATCTTGTAGACATTTCCAAAGGGGATCATCCGAATTTGCACCAACATGGTATGTAAAAAGCAAGATCAGAGCCACTACTGCAGAAAGCAACAAAATGCAGTGTAAAAACAGTCAACTCAATTATGAGGCTCAATGTAACAGAGTTTCAGAAGATATTTTTAGGATCTTTGTATGGTGTTATTGTTGTAACATCAGTTCCCCAGCAACAACTATAGCTACGTTTCCCTAACGTTTCCATTAAGTAACAAAGCCATTAAAATGTTTCTTTAAATGTTCCATGAACGTTCAAAACATCCAGTTTTTAAAAAGCTGTTAATGTTATTGCTTGGTTATATTAAATCCTATACATTAAAAAAATACATTTAATATATATTACCTTCTGTAAGTTTTTAACAAATCCCAACAACAATTTCAGAATAACGTTCTTGATATATAGTAGGCTATATATATATATATAAAAAACGTTTGAGAAAACGTTTTGAGACTGTTAGACAACGTTATAAGAACGTTCCCCGTTAGCTGGGTCAATCTTACACATTAGAATAAAGGATTTAATAACTGCGACGACGTTGCCTAACTCCACAAAATGGTACAAGAAGGTAGACCTAGTTGCGTTTCCAATGAAAGGATAATATTTCCCATTTGCTCAATCCAGCATCATTTCTCCTCACATGGTGGTGGTTTAGGTTTACTTTCTGTTTATCTTAAATGAGGACAAGATTTATATGCAATAGCACGTGTTTCTCTTTTTATGTCTCAGGTTGGTCTGAGAGTGTATGTTTTTACAGATAATCCGGAATAAAAAGCTTTGCACAAATCAAAAGAAAAGGTTACTTCAATACTTACGGTATTTACATAAGGTAACGTTGTTTAACATCTTGAGCTGAGTGCGCCAGAAGCCGGAGCGCTCAGAGGAAACTGAAACCTAAGGAGGAAAACAGCGGGCACTTGGGTGTGTAGTGAAAAAGCTTAAATGTTGTTGCAAGCCGAGCTGAAATACCAAAAGGTTTGGTTTGAATCGATCACTTTGACTATCGTATTAATTACACAGTAAAAAAAATCACAAATTAAACTCACCAGTTTATTTAAAACATGTATGAATCAATACGCATCTTCATAATGCCAAAAATGGGCGCAATACTTTAGTTAAACCGCTATACACTGTAGGCTATGACAGCACAAATCAGGCTAATTATTAAATATAGTTGACTGGTGAGATTTTAACATTTCTGGATGGGCAATTTTAGCTTTAGAAATTTCCAGTCTGTCTCTGGGTAATGAATCGTGTGTGCGCTCCTCTATTCTGCAAGAATAGTTTCCACAGAGACTCATGCCATACTGAACAAATTACATTAGTATTCATTTACAAACAAAATTTCCAAGAGAATCAATCACAATTAACTCTTTGCTGTGCTTTTTCTGTAAAAATAATCAGGCAGGAATTTACTTGTTTCCCCTCTTTAGTAACATTTAAAATTGATTATGCCATACTGTAAATATATAGACAAATAAAATGCATCATCACTTACCAGAAGTCTTGATGCTCATTGAGCTCTGTTTGGTCTGGGTGTTGCATTTATAGTGACTGAAACTGAAAGAATACTGAAAGAACATGATTCATCTGAACCACAAAATTTCCTAGCGTTCCTAATAATTGTTATATGAACAAAAAAGCTACAAAAAAATTCAGCTTTAAATATTACAGCATCTCTACTGTATTTAATTGAACATACGACTCCATTACTTTGGCCACTTTTATACCCATTAAGCTTATTTTTGGTTTCCTGAGTAAGGTCAAAAGACTGGTCCCAGTCTACATAATGTCTATTCTACGCAATTCACCTTGCTTAATGTCACATGACTTTAGCTCACGTGAAGTCGGGAATTCCTGTGAAATATGTAGAACCCATTTCTCAAAATGGGATGTCGATGATCAATGTTTCCCACAAGTGAAAGCACCAGATTTTTTCTATAACTTCTTGATTGTGCAGAATGGTATTTAAATATTTTATTGTAGTCACAATTCAGAATATTATAGTCAGTAAGAGAATATTACAGTAGTTTGGACATGTTTGTCAACATACCTCTAAAAATAAATTAAATAAATAAGTACCCTACAAGACCCTATCATGTTCCCTAAAAAAGATAAAATAAAGTATGTAAAATATGTGTTTTTTGCTCCACTGGTTATCCTGTTGGCAGAAACTGGCATACCTTACAGAAAATTTTTCAAGTATGTATAAAAGTTTGTCATTTTATTGCATCTCATTATGGTGGTTTATAGAATCCTAGAAAACAGACATGCCAAAAAGTAAAAAAAAAAAACACACAATAAACAACCCAACAGACAAACCCTTCATTGTAACACTAGCTAAGTGGCATACAGATTAAAATGCAAACAATAATGACAAAAATAAAAGAAAAAGGAAAGAAGTGATGACAACCAAAATGTAATATTACAGATATTACAGGTAATGTAATATCCAATTCTAATATGTATAGGCAGAAATTAGTTCCATAAGCCAGACAGAGAAAAGTGCCTTGTATTCTTTGTTCACAAAGATAAAATCATTTTCTTAGCAGTGATTATTTTGTATTGAATAGGGGAGCATATTCTATTTAAAACAATCCAGCAAATCCAAACCCAGTATTGCTGTCATTGAATCAAGTATTGAGACGCTATAGACATTCTGGAAAGAACTGAAATATTTCTGCCCAAAATTGAAATGCCCACTGAATTAATGGGCATGACCAGAAAATATGCCCCTAGATGCCATCAGCCAGTTTACATTTATCACAAATGTGGGAAATGGAAGGAAAACAGCTTGGTTATCTGTGTATGTTGTTATGTTGGATAAGCTGAAGTCTTGAATGAATGGAACATACATGTATAGATAAAAGACATTTGTCCCCTAATTCAAAGATCTAAACTCCTCCCAGGATTTCTTTCTAAATGAGAGGAAGAGAATTGTGTCCCATCTCTAAAAGCATCTACAACCAGTGAGACTAAGCCAGGGGAATTTGAAAATAACTTCCATATACTGCATTCTGAAGGCAGTGTGGGATATTTGTAAGAGCATAATTCCTGGTTTGAGATATCTGAATAAAAGAGATATCCATGTATGTTTAGATTTTTTTTTATTTGAAATTTAATAGCCAGAAACAAATGGCACCATTTTATTAATTTTTATTTGTTTGTTTTTTTTATGTTTCTCAAAAAATGCACTTGCTACTAATCAGCATCCTCAGTGCCTCACACAATGTCACAAGAGTCTTTCAATTGTTAAGGTCCATGTTTCAAAGCACATACTTACCATTGGCCCTTTTGGTATTATTCTTAGATTCTAATGTGTGTTATCAGTTTAAAAACTTGTGTTTACACATGCACTTGTGTTTACACATGCACTAGAGTTTACACATGCACTTGAGTTTACACATGCATAATTGTGCGTTGATTAGTTTGCAGAAAACATTGGTCCACAAATGACATACCACAAAACTTGGAACATGAAACATGTTAATTGTGTTTAGAGTTAGGGAAATGTGTCTGTTTCAAGAACTGTATTACAGGTTTGAGAAGTTAATAAATAAGTAAACAAGACAAAAAGACAAAGGTACTAAAGTACTAAGATAAAAGTATTATAATGTAATTAAAGACGCTTGTTTTGTTGTGTATGTGTTTGCATTTACAATGTTTCAGTTTACGGTTGTGTTTCCTACTCCACTGGTTGTTCTTGTCAGGACTTGACATACCTGAGCAGGTTTAAGCTGGTTGTGTTTTATGTTATCTGTTTAAAGTCTTTTTGGTGGTTTTTTTAAAAAAGTGAAGGATTAGAGTGAAGGTGAAGGAAGTTTAGGATCTGTCACTGTGTTTCAGTATTCAGTCGATTTATGTTCTCTGTTTAGAAGCAGATCTAAAAATAAATTAAATAAGTACCCTACAACCTATCTATACATCCTCTAAGCAGGGCAGATAGCAGTCCAATTTCATTAAATTTTGATTTACGTAATACATTTTAGAAAATTTTCTCAGATATTACATACTTTTCTTTTTAACAGCTTTATTTGGTCTAGATGGGGTTGTGTTCTGTTGTTCGGTTCACATTCAAAAAAGAAAAGCACATAAGAATATACATGTATATATGAACAGTACAAAATAAAAGTACTAATTAGAAACTCATTAAAAATGACAGAATCATGTGATGCCATTTTATGCATGTATGCTTGATTTATTTTCTCGCCGTGGTCCTGCTCCACTTCACGTACATCCAGTTTTGAGCTTCTTGTTATTTCCGTGTCGCTTATTTAGGACTTTTATTTTGAAATACACATTGTGCGTCGGTATGCAGGAAGTCAAGAGATATACTACAGCGTTTGATGCGACGTTCAGGCTGTAGTTAATGTCAGTTTCGCTTTACCTTTCCTTTTTGTTTACTTCCTTTCTGTTTTAAATAGGTAAGCGTTTACTTGAACTGAACGATAGTTGATCGAATGCAAAATGAATCATAAAAATATCAAATCTAGTGTTAACAGGTGTTTCGAAATAATGAATGCATTCAGTCATCTTCTTGCATTACTTGTTCAAAAAAGTGAAAAGAAAATGATCTTGGTCATCTAGAGATATTCTTTATCTGTGGCTCTGCAGTCAGGTTTATATGCACGGTTAACTGTCCTGTATGCGTGTATTATAAGTCATGTAACTCAGATCTTCACTGTGTCACGTTTGGTTTGCAGGTCTGACATCATGTCGAGGGTCCCTGTGGGTAAAGTACTGCTGCGAAATGTTATCAGACATACAGATGCCCATAACAAGGCATGTTAACTTTCATGAACCGTTTTATTGGACTTCATCTTTCAACATTACAATATTGGCCAGAATTATGGTCTTTTGAGTCAATCTATCATCTAACTGCAGATTCAGGAGGAGTCAGAGATGTGGAAAATTAGATATCTTGAACGCCAAGGCTCGTCGACTAATTTCCAGCACAGGTGACTGCTACCTCTGGTATAGTAAAACCTTTGTTTATTGCTGCTTGTTGTCTTTTCTTATTAGTTACATGCATAATTCTGAATTAGGGGCCAAATGCACTGTGACCGCTATTTGGATGATTCAGAGGGTCCCATGCAGGGCCGGCTTGGGGACAGAGATGAGAAGGAGGCCCGATACTGGACACGAAAACTGTACGAGTTTGAAGCCAATGATGCTGACAGGTATTGTATTGGGAGTATTTAAATCATGTATTATGTTTTATTTCCTTTGAAGTCTAAACCATATTTAAACCTGCCTTCTCAGGTGGGGCCACAGTGGATTTAAAGAGCTTTATCCTGAGGACTTTCAGTCTGATGGGTAAGTTGTAGATGTTGTACCAATTCCTAATAGATATTCAGGATATTTTGTGGGGTTTAAAATAGCATTGTTCATACTGCAGTAATTTGTTTTCCTGTTCTGATCTTTGGGGCTACCTGTCCAATAAATACTATACAAGTCATAGAGCATTAATATTTAAGTAAACGGTTACTGTATTTCTGTAGTTTTGTCAAATAAATATGTGCGTGGAAGTGTAATTTTGCTTGTTCATTTATTTAATCATTTATTTATCAATTTTGCTCAGAGATAAAGACTGCAGTGAGAGTAAACACAGAAGAAAAAAACGCAAACTCGCATTAGAAGCTGACGTAGGGAAGAAATCCAAGAAGTCATCTAAGAAGAGGAAAAAGCGGAAAGAGAAGAGGAAAAGCAGGAAGACCACGGGCTCGAGCTCCGAGTCCTGCAGCGATGCGGAGGACAGCATGAGCAGGAAGCAGAGGAGGAAGGCAGGAAAAAACAAACATAGGAAAAAGGATCACAAATGCAAAGAAAGAACAGATGATGGCAGCACAGAGGAGAGCCATTCAGAAACAAGGACAAAAACACACAGGAAAAGAGACAGTCTTGAAACAGACACACTGGCTGAGCCTCAAAGAAAAAAACGAAAGAACTGGAGAGTGGGGAACGATGAGAGATCAGAGGACAGCTCTGATGGTTGAACTAATATGTTTACTGACACAAGTGACTGTAGACACGTTTTTAATTGCTTAACTCATATATATTTGGATGACTTGATCAGTGTGGACTCAGCGGAGATCTGTATACCTCACCCAGCAACTTGATGGCTTTTCACTGCATTTGCACCAGGACTTTTTATTTGATTTTTATGAGGTTAAATATGTTTTCTAAATCTTTTTAGATATATTTAAAAAAATTTATTCTTTGTAAGACGGAAACATTTCTTATATTCATACGACGTCAAAATATTCATATCATAATGCCCAGCAGGTGGCACTATTGCACTATGAGATGACAATCTCAAAAGCCAGACTGTAATTGTTTCTAATGACTTGTTTTGTACATTTGCTTGTAAACACCTACAGTAAATGTTATCTCTGTCCTCCCAGCATTTATAGATAATGGTTACACTCCCTGTTGTTGTGATGTTTGTTTTCCATTGATCAATTTGCATTATTATCTTGCATAGGGTCATAGATTCATATCATATAAATTGAATTATACCTTAATTATACCTTAAAGCTTATATAACAGTTATATAAATAACTTTAAACTTCACATTAGGCTTTTTATTAAAAAAGACCCCTCATAAGTGGTCACCAGTAGGTAAGTTTACTATTCTTGCTCCCTTGCAAAGATTGCATATTCATTGTATAAGCTCTGTGTGTGATGACCGCTCATTATGTTGATCACCAGCTGTAAACGCAGAGCCCTGGGTGTAAAGAGCATTGTGTCACTATGGTAACGAATATTGGCCTTTTCGTAACAGCCTGGCACAAAAAATCTAAACAACTCCCGAAAATTACAAGACACTTTCAAGCTGCCAAACTTCATAATCAAATCAAATTAAGTGTGGCCAGTTTTTGTCAGCTGTAATTGAGATGTTCTGTGTCTTCAGTAAACCGGTCATTAGTGCACAGCTCAGAGGAACAGACTGTTCAGACCTGTTGAGGGGAATTTCATGCTCTCGTGTCAAAGGCTCTGTGTTCTTTGCTGGGCTGGTAGAATGCCACAACCGCAACTGTGTAAACTTGCTGTTCGCTCCATTAAAGTGTGGACACAGTTGAGGAAGAACTTTATAATCAGTGACTTGTCCTGAAGGAGGAACATCCTTATGGATGTTTTATCTGGATGTTTATTTGATATTTAAAGAGATAATGCACCTAAAAATAAAATATGTGTAATTACTTACAATGCAGTTTTAGTGAATGGAGAATGGAGCTTTCAGGCTTTATAAAAGGCCCCAAGAACAACACAGATTATAAAAATATAAAATATAGATTATAAAAGTATAATATTTTAGGTTATTTCTGAAGCCATATTATTATATCATCTCATGAAGCCAAAAGTGGTGAATATATCACAAATTGGACTCACAGTAGTTTGCCAACCATTTGTACCTACTACCTACTTGTAATAACTGGAGAGAAAGATTACAGTAAATAATGTATTAAATTTCAGTCATTTTCCATGCAAAGCTGTTGCATGGCTTCAAAGGACTTTAAATATATCTCACAAGGCACATGGACCACCCTGGGCATGTTTCTTTAAGTGAGCGATGTCAGATCTGCCTTAGTCATGCAGGTCAATCCAATAATTCGTCTTTATTGAGTTCTGCTTGCAGAGTGCCTCAGATTTACGTCATATTGTGACTGCGTAGAGAAGCTTACCCATATCATGAGTTACAAAGTATTACCAGAAAATTAAGCTGTATTATCGCAGACTATTGCTCTTAATAGTAAAACACATTATTTAGGGAGGATCTACATTTTTTGAGGAACACTTAAGTCAAATGTAATCTATTTATCTGTGTGATCTGATGAAATAGTGTACAGTGTAAATGAGCAGAAGAATTAAACTACAGTGAATGTTTTCAGGTCTTCCTCTGCAATACATTTGAGAGTCTGTAGTCAGCTGTTTGATACAACCCTCTCCAAGGTTTGTTTTTGGAGATGGTTGATAAACAATTCATCAGACCTAGAAAAAAGATCATATCCTGAAGATCCCCAAAACAGGCCTAACAGAGGAAGTGTGCTACATCCTTAAAGCTGCTACTAAATATATGGTGTTTTCCTCCAGGAAGTTCTATTATGAATCAGTTATTGTATCTGTTATGTGGTCAGTCATTCATTCTGCTTTGATAATAGGCTCTCACGTCAAAAGCAAATTATTTCAGTCATTTGTTAAATGTATTCATTTAGCAGATGTAACTTACAAGGTCATTGGAGCTTGTAATTTCTGTAGTGCTGTAATACTAAACTGCAATAGTAAATTTGAATGGTACATTGCTAGAACATCAAAGAGACGGAGATTTTTATAAGCAACAAATTAGAGATGATCCGAAATAGGTTTTTTATAGTGTTATAATGCCATAGGAAAACCTGATAAAATTTTTGTAATAATATTTAAAAATGATATTTATAATATTTCTCAAAGTGAAGACAAAACATGTTGGATTGGTTTAAGCACAGCAGACTGGTAGAGCTCATTAGCATGTCCTCTGCTGAACATCTCTCAAGGTTAACGGACAGCTCCTGCAGCCCATACACTGAGCATGCTCGTTTCCCTGCTTGCTCTCAAAATCAGTTCTGCATCCAGACTGCCCCTCTCATACATTTCTCTTCAATTAGCCACCAAGTGAATCATGGGTCAATCTGCTGCTGTTGCTATGGAAACATGACATGAAAGATTTGGATTCTCTTGACTCGTGTGCGTTTGTGCATCTTCAAAGTGAGGTAGAGATTGTTTTAAACAATTTTCAATAGCTTGGGCAGTTTTTAAGGAGCATCAGAACAAAGAACACCCCAAGGGAGTAAGTACTCATCATCATGTTTATATTTAATACTTAAAGTTAAGTGTACTCCATACTCCTATGAGTAACAATAACAGTTGCAGATATTAAACATGATAGTAAAGAATGTTTTTTTTAAATGAGGGTCCACTCTTTAAAACCTGCAACAGAAAGAGGCTTTTACATTGCAGCCTTGCTTTAATAACAGCACTTGCCTGACCTTTGCCTCAACGATCCCACTCTGCTATGCTTATTTCATAACATAAAAGGTGTTTAAACAACCAGCTTCTTGTGTGTATTCTATTGTAAAGTAATCCAGGGCAGAGCCTGTCCAAAACAACCCCTATCGTCAGCCCTCTGCTTCCTCGTCACCTCCAGTAAACCCTCATGCTGTGACGACAATGCGTGTATCTGCCATTCTTTGAAAAAGCAGGGAAAACGGATGTATGATCCTAGAGGGAAAACAGCTTTGAAGAGGCTGTGATTTGAGCAGTCAACCCCCTGCCCTGCCTCACTTTCAGAGGCCTGCTATCACACCTCCGCCTGCGCAGCCTTATGGGACGCTGGATTGACGTCAGAGAGTGTCAGCTCAGCCCATACTCTGCCTATGCTGCTAAAAGGCTGTGGTAATTGATTCAGAAGAGCAGAACGACCCTCCTAATTGGTCCATTGCAGCAGCTGCTCTGTGTCAAGTCTCTCCTCACATCTTTCCCTGATTCACGTCAAACAAACAGAGAGACGTGCGTTCATAAGCTGTGCAGATGTGAGGGGGAGGATGGTACTTAAGGGCTTTGCTGCTGACTTTTCTTTAATGTGCAATCAGCGTTTGCTGCTTATGTCTTTCAGAGTTGTGTGTCAGAATGTACTTGCTCAATGAAGTCATAAAGAAGTTGCATCAGCCTTGTTAGAAGTTGCATTTTACTGAGGCCTCAAGTTAAAAAATCAAAAAACCATTTACTGAATTTTTTGTCATGTTTTCATGTGAAAATATGAATTTACATGTATTAATAAAGTTTTTCTTTGTCTGAAACATAAACCTCGCTGAATTTGTGGTAGATTTGTGCTTAAAATAAAACAAGAAAAAATAGTAACAACTCCAAATGATGTCTGTGATGTCAAACTGTTATGCCAGGCAAGGCATATGTGACCATGAACCATTAGCAACTGGACTGCTTTTAGACAAGCTTCGTTTTAACATCCCCTGTCTGTCTGCCTGCTCAATACTGCACTGACTCACCAACATCATCCTCATTATGCACCAGTGATATGTACAGCGCTGATCTGCAAGACTGACACTGACAGCCATGTGCTGTTTAATTGGTCACCCCCAGCACCATTTAGTCTAATCATATCCCATCCCCACCCACATCGTAAGCTATTAAGTTATTAATTTTTAAGTTGGTGGTCAGTGGTTCGGAAGTTGGGCCTACAGTGATGTCTACAGTCGAGGGTAGGTCTGTGTGGTATTACCATTGGATGAGCCATAATACCCATAAGGCTGGGTTCATCAGCAATTAATTTGCAATTTTTTGCCAGCTGTCAAAATGAGCAAAAACATGATACTTTTGTGATTGTAACAATCCTATTTCATGTCTGTAATTTCCAAGCTCATCAGCGGCCTGTGCATGCAGTAATTGTACGTACATCAAAAGAAATCATAGTTGTGAAAATTGAACTGTAAAATTGCATGTCAGGGTTCGTACATGTATTTTTGGAGGAATACATTAGGGAATAAGACAGCAAAGAAGATTCATTCGAAGAACAAATGTTCTTTTCCAGGTAATGACTATAATTTTTAAGCAAAAGTGCAAGTACACCATCTAATCAGACATGATGAAGTAATTTATGCAAAAGCAGCTTAACAAAGACATTGATGTTTCTTTATAAATTCAGAGAAAGATAAAAATGTGGAAAACATATAAATCATAAGTAAAAATGTGTCTGTCTGTCATCCATCCATTTCTTTAGACTGCAGCACACATTCAACTTAATCATATTTAGATAACAATGAATGGATGACAATGAGGGGTGTACTGGCTGACTCTGTCCTGGTGGTTTCTGAAAGGGTGCGGCACATAAAAGCGCTGAGTCTGATGTTATATAAACAACAAAGGCCAAGGGTGGTCTGCACACAGCTGCACACCTAGAGGGTCCTGGACCTTTGAGGGGAGCGTACAGGAGACAAGCTCTAACATTAATAAGCTCAGATTGGAAAGCATGAAGGAGGCATCTGAGGCTGGGCTGGATCAGACAGTCTGATGTGAGAGAGGAATACTTGACGTCATTCATTAGGGCCTCCAGCTACTTCATTATTAACAGCTGGCAGCCCTCCTCTGCAAGCTCTTTAGGGTCATATAACGAACAAAAACAGACATAATTAATAAATAAACATTTATTATTATTTCAGCATGACTTGTTTTGATTTTTTTTTTTGGTTTTGGTCATTTTAAAATGTTTATTGTTTTTTTTTATTATTATTATTTGCATTTTGGTTTTTCCTCATTTGTTAGCTAAGAAAATGAAAACCTAAAAATGAACAAACGGTTACTATGTATACCTGCAAATAAATATGTATATGTTTGTGTTCATTTGCGGAAACTGAAATGAAATACAAAAGTGAAACGAAAATTGCATTTCCCAAGGGATGCAAGGTTAACGACAAAACACAGGAATAAAACTAAAGAAAGAAAAGCACGAAATAAACGGATAAGCAAATAAATCGTATCAGTATCATAATTTAATTAATAATTTTCACTCTTTCCCGAACATGACTGAGTATTGAAGGACTGTTCATTTGTCGAGTGTTTTCCCATCAGTCAGTGCGCGCATCATCATCATCATCATCATCCAGGTCTAAAATGGCAGGAGCGGAAGGAGACGATTCGCTTTATCCCATCGCTGTTCTGATCGACGAACTGAGAAATGAAGATGTTCAGGTAAAAACATCGGTGTAAAAGAGGCCGTGTTTGATTTAAGAGCAAAAACAGGATTTAAAAACGATTCACTGCAGTTATCCGGATGCGGTTAGCAGCTAACCAGGGTTTGTTCGCAATACATTGAATTACGAAAGAAATTGCCATTTGCCATCATTGTTTCCAGATCTGATATTCCTAACAGACAGATATTCTTAATACATAGCCCGAGTACCCTGTTATGGTATATAAAAATGATAATAAATCTGGCTTCATCAACTGTGTCAAAACCCAACGAGGCGCCCAACTAGACATCATCATTCGCAACAGGCTGTTTTGGATACTGAAAATGAACAGTAAACACAAATAATAGTCTGATTTTTTTTTAATTGTGTGTTTGTACGTCCTCAGTTGCGTTTGAATAGTATTAAGAAGTTGTCCACTATTGCTCTGGCTCTCGGTGTGGAGAGAACACGAACTGAACTACTGCCCTTCCTCACCGGTAAGACATCAACACTGCCACAATCTCAAAAATGTTTTTAAGTCTTTTGTTTAAGATTTAAGTCTGAAATTTTCATCCACGATGCATTCAATCCGTATGGTTTATGATTGGTTTGTTTTGATTCAAGCTGACTGATAAAACTAAAGGGGTTAGTAACTTTCTATTGATCACACGTTGCTTTTATTTAGGTTTATAAGCAACTTTTCATATATTGCTTAGGCTTACTATAGTAGACTGAAGATTAAATTAGATTTGAGTGCCGGTGGGGAATTAACTTTGAAGTGCATGACAAATTCTACACCCTGTTTGAATGTTACACAGCTGCTGCTTTTAAAGCATTTTTAAACAGTATTTATAAGCATTGTAACATTGCAATAATTAAATGACATGCCTGCATCTGTAGATACCATTTATGATGAAGATGAAGTTCTTCTTGCATTGGCTGAGCAGCTTGGGAGCTTCACCGTATTGGTTGGAGGCCCAGAGTTTGTGCACTGTCTGTTGGTAAGTAGTAAATTAGACGTTAACCTTGACTGGTTTGATGTTTCTTCACGTTTTCATCATCTTCCATATTTTCATCAGCCTCCCTTGGAGAGTTTGGCCACTGTGGAGGAAACGGTTGTGCGGGACAAAGCCGTTGAGTCTCTGCGTAAGATCTCTCAGGAACATTCCCCTGTAGACCTGGAGGTGCACTTTGTGCCACTGGTGAAGCGTCTGGCCAGCGGGGATTGGTTCACCTCCAGGACATCTGCCTGCGGTCTGTTTAGTGTCTGCTACCCGCGTGTATCCAGCACTGTTAAAGCAGAAATACGCCAGTGAGTTCAACTTTAGCTTTCAAAATCACTTAACTCAGATCAGCCTTCCCCCAGCAGACACCGTTACTTATATAAAACTTTGTTTGCATATTGTTCAGTTCATGATTCTATTAACACAATCATTATTAGTGATGTACTGGGTATTCATTTTGCTATATACATTCCAATCTTAAGGGACAATGAAACTAACTTTATATTGTGTTTTGTTTTTGTGTATTTCTGTTTTCTTCCCCCCCATAATTAGTTTGAGATCAAATTATATTTCTCGGGTGGATCAAACCACCTGCAACTGTCACAGACCCACAGTTGTAGACCCCTGCCCTTGATGAGTGATGTCAATAGTAATTCCATGGTTTATCCCTGCAGGCATTTCCGCACTCTCTGCTCAGATGACACCCCCATGGTGCGCCGTGCTGCAGCCTCTAAGCTGGGCGAGTTTGCAAAGGTTCTGGAGCTGGATTACGTTAAAAGTGACATTATTCCACTCTTCACAGCACTAGCATCTGATGAGCAGGTAGACTGTTGCATGCATTCCCAAGCAACACCATACATCAACGCTGTTTATTGGTAGCTACAAATGTATTTACCTTACTCTGCAGGACTCTGTGCGTCTGTTGGCAGTAGAGGCGGGTGTTAGCATTGCCACCCTGCTGCCCCAGGAGGATCTGGAGGCTCTGGTTATGCCAACTCTGCGTCAGGCTGCGGAGGACAAATCCTGGAGGGTGCGCTACATGGTGGCCGACAAGTTCTCAGAAGTGGGTTCTTCTTACAAAACAAATACTTGGCTGCCATCCACGTTGTCCCTATGAGAGTCTCTGCCTTAACTCTGGTTGTTTTTCTGTTTCATGAAGTTGCAAAAAGCTGTTGGCCCAGAGATCACCAAGAATGATCTGGTGCCGGCGTTCCAGAATCTGCTGAAAGACTGCGAAGCAGAGGTTCGAGCCGCCTCTGCCAATAAGGTGAAAGGTGAGGTTTGCCTTTATTTTAAAAAAGACATTGGGGCTTCAGGAAGCTGGCAGTCACACAATGGCAGTAACATTTATTTTCTGGCTTGTTTGTCTCCAGTTTTCTGTGAAAATTTGCCTGAAGACAGCAGGGAGACCATCATCATGACTCACATTCTGCCATGTGTCAAGGTACACCTGTTTTAATCTCGCCCACTTGTTTATGAACCGGCATGTGTCTGAACAGTTCTGCTACAGGGTGGCAGCCAAATGCTCAGGATGGGGTACTTAGGAAACTTAACTTGTTGTTGTGATAATGTGATATCATATCTGGGCAGGTGCCCAGGTGATCTCTGCAAGGCTTCTGCTAGAGGTCTGCTTGTTGTTCTGTTATTTTAGGAGCGGCAACCTTTTTGTTATGATGAAATAATTGTTGCATACATTTCATACATATACAGTGATGATCATTAAAATGCTATCAGAACACAACAGGCTGTTTTCACATTCACAGGGGATGAGGATTATGACCACTCTATAAAATGAGCAGTTTTTTATTTAGAGTATTTATTTAGGACCTCATCAACAGGTAAATGAACTTGTGTCATGTCTGACTGATGTCTGACTCGTGATTCTCTGTGAAGGACATGGGCAGCAGGGGTCACTGTTGTTAAAGTTGTTCTTTCTGTTGGATCAGTTTCTGTGGATTCTTAGGTTTAGTCACTGCAGCATCAGGCTGAAATAAGTTTACTTTTGTACTTTGGTAGAAATATGCCACATCTTAAAATGCTACTGAAGAGCTGAGTGGAAATAACATTTAATTCCTGAACCTTTCAGACAGCCCCCTCTTCTTGAATCAGTTGAACTGGGTACAGAGTTCACCTTCATATCAACAGTGGAAAGTCTAATTCATTTTAATTGGTTGAAATAGTTTGAGGACAAAAACTGAGACTTTATGAGAACACTTAAGTGATAATTCAAATGAACATTTAAGTTGCAAAATACATTTTAGGTTGATATTGCTGTTCTTATGTCTGTGTGAAATTAAATAGTTTAAAAAGGTTAAATACTACCTACATGGTTGTAATTTGTTAGGAAAATTTATTATGGTAACCATGGTGTTCTCCACTAAAATACCTTACATATTACAGTCATTGCATCCTATTAGCCAAAACTAAACTTCAAAAATAGAAGTGACAAAGAATTAAAATAGAAAATAGTAATTCATACACTGTTTTTTAATAAAAGCTTGCATTCATTTATTATTTCACAGTAGTAACATAACGGTATTAACGGTATTTTGCAAGAAACTGGTTACCATGAATAAGTCTTTCTACAAAGCACTGGTTCAAAAGAACGATTAATCTGCAAACCATATGTGGACATCACATATGGTACAACGAAATGTTTGGTCCTCAGCTTTGGGATTTATAAGATTCTTATAAATCCTACTTGAACAGCTTAGACAGCTCTTCATAACAGCCCTGTTTTTACATACCAGACAACAGGGAAAAAACAGTGGAAGATGCTTTGGTGTGTCTGTTTGAGCTTTACAAGACGTTCTTTGCTCTTGTGTGGCCTGAGAGTCCCATGACCTGATGTTTGATATCCGTTAATAAGCTTATGTAAGCAGATCATGCCTCCCAGATACAAACAGTTGTCTGCTTGCTTTGTCAGCAGATGTGATCGGCAATTAGCCTGTACATACAAGCGTATGGCTGAAATACAATATCACGGGCTGTAGGACCCTCTAAGAAGTTTTAACGAGCAAATAAATGTCCAGATTTCAAAGCTGAAATGAATGTCACCTCCCACATGCCTGCAACAGTGTTTTTTCTTCAAAGACTCCAGTAATCACCTTCCCTCTGATTTGAGCTACTTGTTGGAGAATCGCTCGATTTCAAAGTACTCAAGCCGTCTGCTCTTCTCATTACAGGAGCTGGTGTCTGACACTAACCAGCATGTAAAATCTGCCCTGGCTTCTGTCATCATGGGTCTCTCCACCATCTTGGGCAAGGACAACACTGTAGAACATCTGCTGCCACTTTTCCTGGCCCAACTGAAGGACGAGGTAACCTATCTGGCCATTGGCCAGTCTCATCTCTGTGCGAGTGTCTATCTGTCTTTCTCTCCCCTGTGGTCACAGCTTCTTTTGATAGGACATCTGTAAGACTATATTTTAGTGCAGATGTTCATGGTACAGGTTTTGATGGGTCACCTTGTACCAGGTGTAAAGGCTACTTGCAAAGTTGTTGGCAGTAGGCTGCTGTTGGCCTACATACTATCCTTCTAATGCAGCATTTTCTGTCATCGATCCTTATAGGTGACAAAATTGAAATGCTGTCTACAGGTCGGCAACTGGCAACTCAGTAGAGATTTACATTAACAAGTTGTTCAGCGAGTGTTGTTATATTCTATAAGCCTAATAATACACAGCACACAAACATTGAGTAAAATAGTCCAGTGAATTAAAAATTGATTTGTTTTTTATTGAATAAAATGTGTTGTAGTTAACTTTGGCTTTATCCACCACCTTGGATGAATATTTTGAGCTTAAAGCAGTGCATTGTGGGATTGCCACTGCTGTAAAGAATGCACATATTGCCACCTTCAGAGTTTGTCTAAAAGAAGGTATTTAATGAGGCTTACCTTATGTAGGGGCCTTGGCATTGAGAGTCTGTCTAGAGTGCCTTAAAATGCTGCTTGGGTAAGCAGCTCATAAGGTTTTTGGAACACAGCAGTTTTCTACTTTAAAGTCTCTGATTGATGAGCCCCTCTCCATGACTCGCCTGTAAGACATATTAGCTTTTAGATCGTAGCAATAAACTCTTAGTCTGTTTTTAAATGAAGTTGAACTTTGGCCTTAGCTTTCAGAGAGACTTTGTGCCAAAACCGAAAGCCATCCAAGCGCCTGCGTCCTGTGTTTGGGTTTCCTCCTGTTTTATTGGTCTCCTCTTGAATGTCAAACACACGATTCGAGAATGTTGGAAGCTGGATTCTGCACTGAAGTGTATTTCCATTGGCTGCTAATCTGCCCTGCTTTGTTTGACTTAAAAAAGTGTTGTTTGGATTTTAGTCAGTCATCACCGGAGTGCACTTGCTCAAGCAATCATCAAATATTTGGCAACATGCGTGTACGCACTGAAACGATGTCACATGAGCCTTTTATGGGAAGTTTAAAGGGTAACATATGGTTTTAACTCCTATACTTACTTGAGGTTATGATGAATAGGAAATCACAACTGACTCTGTTTAATACATGTTATTGCAGCCAGTTGCATTAAACTGCTTAGGAAAATCCTTAGTGATGATATATTGAAAATGTTATGAAAAAATGCTTAAATTAAACTTAGGAAAGTATTAATGTGAGACTGTATTTTAACATCTGAAGAGATTCTTCTCATCTTTTCACAGTGTCCTGAGGTACGTCTGAACATCATCTCTAACCTGGACTGTGTGAATGAGGTGATTGGGATCCGGCAGCTCTCTCAGTCTCTGCTGCCAGCTATAGTGGAGCTGGCCGAGGATGCCAAGTGGAGGGTTCGACTGGCCATCATTGAGTACATGCCCCTGCTGGCAGGCCAACTGGTAAGGCTGTTCACCTCCACATCTGCATAGTGATCGAACTCTTGGACCAGGGCTGAACTTGTGTCATTTGTAACCTGCATAACGTTGTTTTCATGTAGCACAAAAGATATTTGGCAGGAGACATTTGACACTTTTTCCTACCATGGTACTGAATGGCTACAGCTCCACATAGGATAATACGTGTATATAAAAAAGGGTTGGTTGGATTGTAATTGGTTGAATGTAACTCTAGCCCAAACTTTGTTCTCAGGGTGTGGAGTTTTTCGATGAGAAGTTAAATTCCCTGTGCATGGCCTGGCTCATTGATCACGGTAGGTCTTTTTCCACTTATAGTGATTCAGAGTATCAGAGAAAAAATTAAAAACTCTTGAGGTAATGACAGCAATCAAGCCAAACCTTTAAACAGTGTTGGTTCTATCAGATGAAGAGTTTACACTGAAGAGAGTGCAGCCAAAAGCAGTTTAGCAGTAACCTCCAGCTTCCTAAGGAGAAAGTGAAATGGGGAGACGTCCCTCTCCACACTTCCTGTTTTGCTCTCTCTGCCAATTATGAGAGTCTGATAAGATTCTCTCTCTCCCTCTTGCTCTTCTCCTTGTTCTGTCTTTTTCTCAGACTCTTGTGTGTCTCAGTTTTACAAAATCATGTATTTTTCCTAATCTTCTATAATGTGAGTTTTGTGAATGACTTCCTTTAAGACTTGTCTTCCGCACAGCACAGAATTTGCTCATTTGTTCAAAAACACAGTAAATTGGCTAAACCTACTGACAAATGTATAGCCTCAGCTTGAAGCCAGTACTTGTTGGACAGTACTTGTTAGTGCACTGAACTAAAGCACAGCATGCTATAAACCATCTCTTGAGATCATCTTTAAAACAAACTAGTTGACCTTAACTCTGCATGTGTGCTGTTACACCATCACAGATAAACCACACATTTCTCACCAGGTTAACAGTCAATGTCATATCAACTTATTTCCAGCTTTGTTCAGCTGCCGCTATTCAAAATAGATCAGGCTTTTAAACATCTGCTGATGTTGCTTTGATTTGCATGTCAGTGGTAATGAATGTTTCAGATTGGCGGGCCTTTTTGTAAAGCTTCAATTTAATGGTTGTCAGATCGCTTCTGATGTCACCCTGAACATGGGCTGAGGAGATCCAGATGTTGAAGTGTTTTGCATGGTGATTTTCAGTGAGGAGCACAACACAGACGCACAATTAAACTCTGACACAGTTGCAGACAAAGGGCCCAGATGGGTTACATCACTGGAATGTTCTCGTATATCCTTCGCTGCCCGCTTACATAAGAGCTCAGAGCCGGAGTGGCGCTACATGAATGTGAATCTTTCTGAGAAATACACGCAGGCACATCTGCAAAACTGTGTGTCTGTGTCTGTGTCTGTGTCTGTGTCTGTGTCTGTGTGTGTGTGTGTGTGTGTGTGTGTGTGTGTGTGTGTGTGTGTGTGTGTGTGTGTGTGTGTGTGTGTGTGTGTGTGTGTGCCCGTTTAAACCTTGATCTGTATAATGGAGGTTCTCATCATAATTTCTGAAGTATTATTTTTCTTTATCCTGATTGAACTGTAGAACGTAGATTGCCAGCCAGTTGATGAAGGGATTATGTCATTAGCTGATTTGAAAAGAGTAATGTTTAGCAGATCTGTGATGTACAATTTCACACAATGTTTGTAGATGTCTGCTCTTCTTGGAATGGAAGTTAAATAGTTTAGATTGTGATCTCTATTCCAGTTATTGTGAAGTCAGGTGGAATGTAATCTGTAGTGGCTTCGCCAAACACCAAAACAATGTTGGTTAACAGCAGACAATCCTGCCAGCATGTTCAACAGCACTCGTGTCCAGCTCAAGTGCCAGCAGCAGTCTGTTTGAGCAAATGATGCAGGGAAAGCTGAAACCAGACAAAATAAAAAATATTAGAGAACAAGTACATAAATTACGTTCCGTCACTTTCAGTTGATCAACAAAAACCCAAGTAAAATGGTGTAGTTCTATTAGATACTGTAGGAAAAGTCATAGGTTCCCTCTGTTGTCACCCATAAGGCACAAAAGTAAAAAAATCTAAATTTGATACGTTCCTGCTATTGTGCATGATTCATAAATGTTATGAAGAAATGCCATAACTTGCCTCTGAATTGACCTTTTGAACTGTGTGTCTACCGACATGGATTGAAAATATTTGTGGTTTCAAACATGCAAGTGCTGCTGGCCTGCTGAATCATGTAAGCGGGATGAGGTAACAGTTGTCATGGCCTTGTTTGCAGTGTACGCTATCCGAGAGGCTGCCACTTGCAACCTCATGAAGCTGGTGGAGAAGTTTGGAGCAGAATGGGCTCAGAACACCATCATTCCCAAAGTGCTTGGCATGGCCAATGATCCCAACTACCTGCACAGGATGACCACTCTCTTCTGCATCAATGTAAGTTCAAAAACCTAGTAGTGCCTTCTTAATAATGTCTCCTAAGTGTTTTTCCAGTAGAAAGCAGCTCGTATTGGAATATGTGAGAAACTGTTTTTCTCTCTGTCAGGTTCTGTCAGAAGCATGTGGACAGGAGATCACCACCAAGCACATGTTGCCTGTAGTCCTCAAGATGTCCAATGACCAGGTGGCCAATGTGCGCTTCAACGTTGCCAAGTGCTTACAGAAAATTGGACCAGTTCTGGACAACAGGTTTGTTTGAAGAAAACCTTTTGTCATTCCAAATTGGTTTGATGGTGGGGTGTTAGCAGATACAGCAACAGTAACAATAATTTTGTGTAATTTTAATTTTTCCCACAGTGCTTTGCAGGCAGAGGTCAAACCAGTACTGGAGAAACTAGCCACAGACCAAGATATGGATGTGAAGTACTTTGCTCAAGAGGCCATAAGCAGTACGTGTTTGTCTCTCTCCTACCTTTCTAACATAAATTGTTTCAGAACATTCTTTAATTCTGGTGTGATGTTTTTATTTTGACAGTTCTTGCCTTGGCGTGATTGGCCCCTTTTCCACGTGGACAGCTATGACAACACAAGACTTGTTGCATTCTATTTATTCTTTTGAATGGTTAACTGTCATCAGTGTATTCCTGTGTTACCCTCAATGATACTGAAAGCATCAAAGGATGGACTTATCTCTTTAGTACCCCACATTTTGTATGTAAATCAGCCCCAAACACTCCGCTGCTCAGTGGTGCAAGCCTGTACAGTTTATGCATTGCTCTTCAGACCTAATGATCACCCCCTGCGAGCCATTTCAACGCAGTCCCATCGTAACCGCTTCATGTCTGCTTCAGCATGCCGTTGCTTTTCTTAGACCATAGCTCATCCTGCAAGCAACAGATGGTGCGAAATGCTTGTTTATTTGCTTTGATAAATTTGCAAGCGGACAGCACATTGTTTACATGCGTCCCTCTCCTGGGACAAATCTCTCCCGTGATCACACGGTCTTACTGCAGAGTCCTCTGTGTACATGTGGTGAGTAATATAGTGGTCCCTCTTGAAATTTGCTTGATATAATGAAGTCGCTTTGTCATGAGAGTTTCAATAAGGGAGTGTTTAATTGAATCAGCTGTGCTCTAATGGGGGTACGTGTCTAGAAGTACATCTCATGAAATTCACAGCAGATTTGTCCTGCAGGATGAGACTAACTGAAAGATCTGTCACTTCTGTGCCAATAATCTTTTCTTTGTCTTTGTAAGATTTCAGTAGTTTCTTGTAGTGAGTTATTTTGTTTTTAGTGTTTAAATGGAGGGCATGTTTTACCCTCCAATAAAAGCATGGTATGGAGATACATTATCTTCTGCAGGAGGTATATACTGAATTCCACTTTATTCATGACTACAGTCAATATGTACCAACTGAATTCTGAGGAAACCCTTTGTCTATGCTCAGTATTGTAAGGATTTTTTAACTCCTTTTGGACATTAGTGTACTTTTGAGACTAAAAGTCTTTCGAACAATATATCTTGGTCATTCTCATTTTTTGAAACACCGTCACTGAATAAACATTGCCAACTGGAGCAGTGCGTGCGTCACACCTGATAGATATCATCTCAAAGTGTTTGTCATCCCATATGGATTTTAAAGATTAATGTGGAATAAGGTCTTTGGTCTCCCGATAAACTGTTTTCTACAGTTACCTGGCTGACAAGCGTTAGATTGCGTGATTTTATCAGTGTTTGGCAGGAACTGGAGGTGCTGTACTGTGCTGTGACAGCTTCTGTGGTATCCAATGTCTTATTTAACCAGCATCAATTTAAAGGCCATAAATATTTATGAATGGATGTAGCTGGAACACATTTACATAGACTTACTAAATTAATAGGGTGACAGATTGTAATTTGTGAAGTTCTAAAGGCAGGAAGTAATAGATCAGACTGACTTTGACCTACTAGTTGATTGAGGTTTTAATACCATCTCATTAGTCAAGCCTGTATGTGTAGACAGTGGACCATAAGGAAACTGTTTAAAACTCAATGTTTTACACAATTACCAATTGCCACATGGTGTATCCCAGCCCACATAGCAGATCTAAAGGCAATGTGGACCTCTGTCTTAGAAAGTGGGTGTACCTCACAGAGCTTTTTGCCATCATTTATTCAGGGTCTGCCATGTTTATCATTTTATCACAGCCTTGCCCTCATCACTGTACTTCCTGTGTAGCTGGGATGGGTCATTGCAGCCAATTGTTTTCCAATGTTCCTTCTTGTTAACTGTATTATGCAATGGCAGCTGTCTGCTGACAGTAAATAAAGAAGCACTTTGTTTTGCTGGCAGACATGTCAAGCTGAAATTCAGAGTGAGATGGGGCGGTCAAGTCACAAGATGCTGTAATGTTCTCCCCATGTCCAGTGTTTGGTAATGATGTCAAACTGCTCTAATGGGGTTTGGATTGGATCATAAATTTACCAGTGAGGTGCTTCCCCAGGGTTCAGTTCTTCTGTTCATACCCTTCCCCTTGGTTATATCATCCATCAATATCTTACACTCTTCTTTTGCTGCCGCAGTGATGACATTCAGTTCTCACGAGCAGCTGTGATAAACATTGTGATCACTCACTAAATAATTATTTTCTTAAAGGGATAGTTCACCCCCAAATTAGCATTCTGTGTTGTAACTGACAGCAAATAATCACAGAATTACTGTTTGTTTGTTGAAGGTGAGTAAATTTAAAGTTTTTCTTTGTCCACTTTCTTTGTGCAATGTTTCTGATTGTGGTTGAGGTCCTGGATACAATTTACCATTAAATTGTCAACCTAGATATGGTTGAAAATAAGGTAACCAACTCACTGTGATTGGCAGGTGACGTCATCAGCTTCAATATATGCTATCTTTGGGCCAGAGAAAGTTCTTAAGGCGTCATGTTTCTTTCGTAGTATCCCCATTTAAGAATAATTAGGATATTTCGATTTCTCAAACTTTCGATGACCTCTTTCCACTACCCAAATAGATCACTACTCATTAAGTGAATTTATACTTACAGCTTGACCACTGGACTGCTGATTGTTCCAGGTATTAAAGGAATGATTCACCCCAAAATGCAAATTACTGGAGTTGAGACACCTGAAAACCAAGTACATTTGAAGTAACTGATGTTCGCCCTATTAACGCTGCAAACGTGAACTGTCTTTGTATGGAGAATATCAATGTTAAGAATTGTCATATTGTGTTCCACAGAATCAATAACAGCATGAGAATAAAAAGACAAGTTTGAGTAAATAATGACAGAATGTTCATTTTTGGGGTGAACCGTTACTTTAAACAAAACAAAATGATTACATAAAAGAGTGTAAATAAAATTGACAGCACACGTAAAATAAAAAAAAATCTCATCACCCAAATTGATCTGATTTGAGTTTGGCAAGAGACATATTTATTGGCTGTAGATTTTGAGAACAAAGTGGAAAAAAACAACTGTTTCCCCGCTTGTGTAATTTGTGAGCATTCCTGTGCAGTGAGCTGTCTGGCTAACCACGATCTTGGCTCATCTGAGCTTGAACTAAGACAGAACGAGAGGGAGTGCATACATGGAAGTGTGAATGAGGGTCATGTGAAAATTAGAGCACAAGAGGAACTTCTCTGAGAACGAACTCTGCTGAACCTTGCCCCACACATTAATTGAGACCTTCTAATAGGGAATCAAAAGTTTGGAAGGCAAATCTGCACATAATTAAACTCAACCTGCATTCATCTATTCCATTGACTGATGGAGTCTGCAATTGCTGTTTCTGAGCTATTTAAAACCTGCTTGGGTAACTGTGGACAACAATGTGAGTTGTAAAACTGATTCCCGCCAGTAAAAACGACACAACGCTTTGTTCAATAAACCTTTTTTTATTTTAACAGCACGTTAGCTTATGTGTGGTCAACAACCATGAAGGTAAATGTATAATGGGATTTCTAAGGAATGGTGTTCGCCAGCAGGTGTGATTATGGTATGGCAACACATTTGCTAATCTGTTCCTTTAGAACTATTCATAAGAAATATTGCTATTAATACTTTTCAACGGCGTATACTGATTAACCAAAAAAAACAACAGTACTGTAATGAAGCTGACAGAGAAGCTCCAAACTCCACATGGCAGAGTCCTACAGGAACACTTCTGAGGGACTTTGGTTTCGTACCTTTGTAAAACCCGGTCTACATATGTCCTGTAACAATACCGATAGACAGAATCAAACCGAAAAGTAAAGGTCTTAACTTAAAAGGAAAAAGGCACACCGAACACTATCACATTAAATACAACATCGGTTGCAATTTGAAAGCACTTACTAACTCCTACATTACACAAAGCATGAGGAACAATCAAGCCTCGCTCTCTTGGCATCCTTCTTTAAGAGAGTGCTGGCTTGTGGGCAGTACATTATTGAAAAGAGATGAGTTTTGTCACTCTTGGTTGATGAAACTAGCAGAGCAGGTTGACCTCACCCATCTGCTGTCTCCTCCTTAGCTACATTTCCATTTGCTTCCTTCACAAAGTGCTCCAGTATATTATCTGGTTTAAGAACTTCAGAATACGTGTTCTTCAAAACCACAAACCTCATTATGAAAACTGATATCTGGGTTTAGTCACAGATCATTAATTCAAGTGGAACAGATGTGCTATGAAAAAAATCTCAATTTTGTAATGTTAATGCAACTGAAGGCCGTAATCCAGTGTCTCGTGACTAATCGTGTGGAATTTACAACATTAACTGCAATTTCTGATGTTGTCTTTCAAAGCCTTGTTCAGTGTGAAGGGAAATATCAATGAAATAACAATACATAGATGTTTTAAATCACATAAATGCATTCCCACACTAACAATGCCTATGGAGGTGATGAGGTCAGATGACATACGAACCGCTCCCCATTAATCATCATCGTGGAAGAAGAGTCGTGACTCATCCCTACATGTGCACCAAAACCTTGTGTGCCTACACTGAGGAACTGTAATATTAGCGAGCAAAATAACACTGTTGTGGTTCTAGGAGAACAGATTGTTATTTTTAGGGCCTTTATGATGTTCAAGAGAGGAAATCCAGTGCAAAGTCACAGTTTTATCCACAAGAGTTGAGAAACATCCTTTGATAACTTTTTTTGGGTGGTGTAGTTCCTGTTTATGGCTTCATTTTTCAGTTCCAGATAAATCAGTATATTGCTTCAATATTGCCATTTGTTTAGAACCAGCATTGCACTTGTGCAATCTTTTGAGTGTGCACAGCTATAAAGCAAGTCTTTTATAAGTCACACACTTTCAGTTTTGTTCAGAATCAGTACAAAATGGGTTCAGATTGAATTGTGCTCTTTAGCAGGCTCCGTATTGCAGATCTAGGCTGTCTTTGTGCTACATACAGTGCGTAGCGAGCAGCTCCTATCCTGCGGTCAGCTCAAAGGCAAAAGGCTCCAGCCGAGAGAGGAGGTGAGCCCCCCACATGTGGAGGTCCTGTTGTACAGCCGACCCAGCACTGGCATAAATGCCACACCATCCGGTCCTCTACTGTGAGAGAGAGCAGCAGGTGGGACCACTGGGGAATGAGGAGGGAGGTAGGGAGGAATTTCGTAAAATAAAAAGATTACAGCTCATGTTCGCCACAATCTAAACGTTACTAATACAAAACTTGATCCATCCCTGTTACTTCATCCCTCTCTACTAATCATCTGTCTATTCATCCGGTAATCCGTTGTAAGACAAATGTCAAAGTAATACTGGTTTGCTTTGACTATCTTGGCTTACTTCACCAGCACAAAACCGTGCTGGGAGTCCACAGTTTCCATCATTTCGCTGTCCAGAAAGGGGTCGGCCAACGCCAGATCTTCATACCCAGCTGCAGCACCCTCTCTTGGGCCCATTGGAAGCGGTTGTCCAGGATCAAGGGGACAATCGTATTGCTCTTGGTAAAGTGCTTCTTCTGAGGGAGAGGGGCCTGGCTCACAGGCTGGGTAGCTGTAGTTTAGGAGTTCTTGTTGCTGGCCTTGCATCTGAATGGAGAACCCTTGCGGCAGAGGTGTTGGCTGCATTTGGGGGTAGTGGCCTAGGTAGGCATCATACACCAGGGCTTCTGGGTTCGGCTCCAGCAGAAGGCCGAGGGGCTGTGTGTGCAAATATGGAGGAGATGCCTGGGGACCTTGTTGCTGATGTGCTGGTGCTATCGAATCCTGGGCCTGAAGAGGGGCTCCACAGTCTTGGTGCCCCATAGTTGCACAGGGAGCATAGGGGTCTTCCACAATGTGCATCTGATTGAAATAGGCCTGCATCTGGGATTGCTTCTGAAGATACAGTCGTTTCTGTTGCAGCCTGCAGATCAGACAGAAACAGATGGAGTATAACAGACCAGTTTAATCTCAACATCATATGAAGGATTAGAGGACGTCAAATGTAGTACCTGTGTTCCTGCAGCTGCTGCTCCAGGCTGCGAGGAGTTTCTTTGCAAAACATCTGACAACTACTGGGGCTGTTTGCCATCAGAGTAGCTTTCTGTATATAAAGTTAAGAATTGTGAAATAAAAGTGTATCTGTAGCAATCTTTTGGGAGAGATTTAGCACTTAGAACTTTTGTTAATATATGGAACAGGAAAAAGAACAGAAAAAAGGACAGGAAATGATGGATAAATGATCTAGATATTTATAAGGAGGAACTGAAGCCATATGTAATTTATAGGTGAAATAAGTGTGTGTACCTGTATTCTGTGAGAGAGGTACTGGGGTTCCAGACTCTGTCTCCTTGACAACAGAGCGGGGTGTGTTCCACCAGAGCACAGAAACATGTCATGCTGCTGACCTCTTTCCTCCTGAACAAACCACACACACACAGAGATGTCAGCACCTCGCTAGGCGACCACATCAGCGGCTGTGCTCTCAAATGCATGAATTCATTACCCGGTTATGAAAAGGCTGAATAGCCATCCACTGACCCAAAAGGGATTCTGGGAAATAACATGCCAGTCTGCTCCAGTAGCTAATCTGCACAACGCCACTTGTCTCTAATGGAAGATCATTTTCACTGCTTTTTCTTTTACCATATTAGCCAGAACTGGACAAAATGAAAACTATTTCACAAAAGAGATTTCACAGTCTGTGCTCAGATTTGCCAAGATATGAAGTCTGTTATTAAAACTGTTATCAAACATTTATCATCCAGTTCCAAACATTTATCATCCAGTTCTTCCAATATCAAAACCCAAACCTTTTCACATTCATTTTATAGCACTATACTCTTATTGTAGGTGAACAACTATCTCACGTCTCATGTCTTTCACTATTTATGTCAATGAAACAACTGAGATCTCCAATAAGTCTCCTGAGCTTTGAAAGACTAACTACTGAGCAACAAAATTTTCCTCTTGGTGTCTAGACACTGGCGCCTGCCCTGTACAATATCCTTACAGGTTATTCTTAGGAGTATTTATTCATTGATTCATTCTAAATCTAGTTCTTTTGGTGAGGCTACATTGGAGCAACGGGCACCAGTCACCAGCCTGTTATTCAACAATGGCCGCATTCACAGGGCTTCTCAGATGGACAGTAAACAACTGACAATTGGCTGCTTCTTCTCTAGTCATTACATAAGAGAGGCAGTCTGTGTGTCAGTAGAGAGGTTAGAAGGGTACAAGAGTTCAAGCAAGGGCATTTCTCAACCAGAGTAACTCACAATGCACTGAATGCAGGTACAGTTTCGGAATATTCTGGGCTAATGGATCAGACTGGACAAAACTGGACAATGAATGATGTATTATTACATGGACAGTATACTATATATATATATATATATATATATATATATATTTTTTTAATGAATCACCAAGGACCACAGTTTCAGCTAAGAAATGTTTACTGATCTACTGAAAAAAATTATCAACATCTTAGATGGCCCAAAAAAATTAACATTAAATATTCACTTGTTAATTCACAATGTTAATTAAAAATTAACATTAAATTAATGTAACCCGTCCCTTTAACAAACAAAAATGGCCTTTCCATGACCACATCTCCTACTGATGCCCATGTTCAGAGGAACAATGAAGTCATGTGAAAGGTCTTTTAAGCTAGGTAAAATCATTTATTTTAGTCATTGTATAGGGCTGGGCTCTATGACAGTATATAACATTGCTGTACCAATTTATACTTTTATTAATAAATTTGGGCGGCTGTGTTCAGTTGTCACTGTGGCCAGCTTTCACTGGGCAGGACTGTTTTGGGCAGGTCAGCTCAAATTGGCGGTTTCCAGTAGCACCTTGTGTACGACTGACCTGTAGTGCAGAGTCCAGTAAATCATGTGGATGGGCTTGAAGGTTCAACAGTCCCAGCGAAGGGCTTTCTCCAGAGCCTATCTGCTCATACACTTTATTTAGCTCTAAGATCCCTTTGGTCCGTGCCAGATTTTGTAAGTGTTGCCTGAAGGCCACCAAACCTATGAAGAGAAAGATTTTTATGAATGAATGTTTATGAATGTTATTTCCGAAATATTTACGGGGCAATCAGATGCTGTTCTGCCTGATTATTCATGTGTGGTTGGGAATTTTTTTTAAAGGGGAGTGTCAGGACACCAGAATCGACTGAACCCAAGTCACGCCTGATTTCTCTAGTGAAATAACACCATGTGACCTCACTTAACATGGCTAATCAATCCATTCCAGGAAGATACACGTCCAGCCACTCCTGCAAAAGCCTTTTTTATCACTCGAGTGCCCACTGAAAAGGGCTTTAGTGACTCTTAACTCCTCTGCTGCTCAGCAGAAGAGGGTAGATGGGTTGAAAAAAGGATCCTCGTGTTATTTTAGGGCTTCAAGTGATTATGGGTAATTATTTAGGCCACAGGACGAGAGAGCTCAAAAGGACTGTGTTGGCCCAATCTTCAAAGCGTTCTCTGATTCACTCTGTGAATCATCTGACAGTGGGGTGGTACATTTAGAGCAAAACAGGAGACAAACAGAGAAAGAGAGCGTGTGAAAATGATATGTGTGGGAACAGAACGCTGGAATGGAAGGCGAATATTCTATTTTAACAAATATTAAAAAAATGAATACACATACCATGTTTAAGACCTACCAAGATGGCACCCCAACAATTAAGCAACCTTTTAAGTGACCAATTTGAAAGACTTTACATAGGCAGAAATTCTGCACATTAAACAAACAGTGTTCTGCAAGGAAACTTCGACTCGCTTTTCATTTCAATTGAGTTTGCCATTAGCATTTTACTAATCTAACGGCATAATGCTTTAATAAGCATAATATTACAGTTCACACACAACTATTTAGTATAATAGTTCATTTTTCATTACACTGAACTATTTTGCATCAATTCTATTTAGTATTGAATGAAATATAATTTAATGTAATACTTATAATGCCTCAAAATGCTGTCTCCTATGATTTGTTTTGGCTAAATTCTAAGGCAGCATTTCAAGTTTACAGATAAGACAATCCCACAATGCACTACACTAAGCTCAGTGAAAATAAATCCAAGATCCTTGCTTTTTGGAACAGAGCAACTAAGTCTGAAATCAGTTTTAGGCTGTGAATCAGATCAGAGATTTAAAGTGGCTTAGTAAAGACATGTCTGTCTGCAGAGGAGCAAATCTTGACATGTACATCAGATGAATTCAGGGTGCTGCTCACCTTGTGTGAGTGATGTGTCTGATGCCCTGCGGCCCTCACGGAAACTGATGGGAGAGCGGTTGTGTGTCTCTCTCCTTTGGGTGCTCAGCGCCTGCATGGCAGGGTTAGCAGGCCGAGCGCTGATGAAGGGCGTGTTGGCTAGCACCACCTCATTAAGAGAGGGCGCGTCCTCTAGCAGGCTGAGGTCACTGTGCATGGAACCCATGTCGTACTCTGAGTCCACACTACCCAGAGAGGGGTTCTGACCCAAACTGAACAGTTTACCTGTGTTGAGAAAGAATAGACCTTTATTAACACCAAAGTGACATTATAGTGTGTTATATTATAAGCTATATTACCAAATTATATAGGACTATCTGAGTTACTGCACATCAGCTAAAAGCATGCTTTGTTTTTAGTCAAAATTATATAATACATTATTTATTTAAATTAACTACTTTAACCAACTATTCAAATTAACCAATTCATTCATAAACTACGGAACTAGGACAATAAGTAAACTCAACTTGAGAAAAGCATAAATCTAATTTTTAAAGAATTCAAGATTTCAATACTACATTTTTGTCATTCAGATGACGTTTTTATTCAAATTGATTTATGATACACTTCTTTCAGTGACACTGTCCCTAGTGACCTGGTTAAGTGCTTTGCTGAAGTAAACCTGACAGAAACGCTTGAGACTAGTTGGGATACAAACCTATAACCTTTTGGTTACCTCTACTAACCTTTCAAGGAGCTTCCCCTTTCAAGTATGTCAAGCACTGAACCATCAAAAGCTTTGTTAACATATGCACTTAATTCCATAAATCAACTGACCCCCACTGGTCATGACTCCTGGCTGGTTGGTGACCTCTGACAGCGTGTGTCTGCGCTGACCGAAGCGGCTCGTCTGATAGGCTATGAAGATGTGGGTGTGGTCATCCTCTGTGTCCAACTCCTCTGTCTCTATGCCCTCGTCTATAGATGTCTCCATCATGTTGCTGGGGGATGAGGTGCTGGATTTCCGGACGGCTACGGGGGGCAAGGGGTCCAGCATGCAGCCATTGACCTAGCAATAATGCATAGATCCATAAATTATCGTAATGAGACAGGGAACTCAGATTAAGACAATTCAGAATCGAACAGGTATCTTTTGTATGCGCACCATATTTCAGTGTGATTGACGCATGTGTAAGCCACACTTTAAACTGATATTTGAAAGTTGAGGTATTACTACTTTTTTTCTCTAAAAAAAATTACAGGATTTTTCTTCAGAAAAGGCAATCCAATTAAGCCTGCATAATAATATATACTCTCAACAAACTAACAGTAACTCCGCTTTAAAAGAACCCACAACAATTCTATTAGACGCATTCTTTGATTGGCCTAAATGAAGACTCTTAATACATAAAATCTATTATTATCAAATATATACAATATATTGTACAACTAAATAATACCAATATACAATAAATACATGCCAATCATAAACTAGGGGCATTTTTTATAAAATATTTTAATAGATTTGGCAATGGTAATCTTATTTCTCTGGATGACCTTTCACTTTCTCTGGTGCAGATAAGACATTTTACCCACATGCCTGTAAGCACTGTATTTCCACAGAACAAGCTCTAATCTCCTATCTGCCCTCACAAGTCACCAACAATCCTGGGACACATTTCCACCCAGTCAGCAGCACACAGTAACTTCAATGTGTGGTACACACAGTCCGGGCCTCATCAACACATTCTCTACTGATTCAAGGATTGAGTACAAATAAACAAAAGCCTCGCTCTCTCTCTTCTGCCTCTTATTATTACCTCTTTCACTCTCTCTCCTGCATTTCACACAGACGAGCAAGGAGAAGGGGAGGGGGTGGAAGTCTGGAATGCAAGGACAGGAAGTGTGTTTTGGCTGAGGGCAGTCAAAGCCTCTCGCAGACGGAGTACACTGCCATTAAACACATACAAACGCAAACACACTCAACCACCACAGATCATCTGGATGAGTGTTTGGAGAACTACAGTCACAGAGCTGTTTGAGTCAGAGCGTACCATTCCTGAGTTAAGTTTCCTGTGGCAAGCCTGGCCAGGAATGCCATTATCCCGACACGCTGGGAAGAGTGGCCACAGTTCCTACGAGTTTCTTCATTCTGTCATGCCCTTTCGTATTCACACACAAACAGTGTGATCATGTGGACTCTGAACAAATTATGTAATCACAGCGGTCTCTCCTCGTGTTGTACGCTCTACAGGAGAGTGGCGCAATTTCTTGTTCTGGTCTTACTAAGAGATAATTCATCAAAAAATAAAAATTCTTCACTCATTTACTTAATCTCATGTCATTCCAAACCTGTTTGACTCTTTTGCTTCTGTGGAACACAAAAAAAGATTTTTGAATTGCGTTGTTAATCAAACAACAGTGGCACTCATTGATGTCCATTGTACTGACACAAAACCACTGAGACATTCCTCAAAATATCTTTTGAGAAGATATTTTGAGATCCTTTTGTTTTCCAAAGAACAAAAAAAGTCATACAGATTTGGAATGACATGGGTAAATGATTGAAACATTCCTTTAATGACAAGGCGAAAGGTGAAGGATTACACCAAAATTATGATTTTACAATCAAAGCAATCTGACAGACTGTTGTGACAGAGAGAGAAAGAGAGGGAGAGAGATAAGCTGGAGTGAATGGACAGCTGTCACGTCCAATGTGTCACAAACAGGGACAACTATAGTCTAACTGGCTCATGTAAGCCAAGCAGCTGTGAACAGTCTCAAGGGGAAGCACACTCACCAGCAGAAAGACAAAGTGCAAAATGACTAAAGGAAACTAAAAACTGTCTAAGTAAACAACTTCTTTCTGAGAAGTTGAAAGGCACTAAAAGTAAGCGTTTGTGTGAAAGAAGAGATTTTTAAAGAGACGGCAACATCAGAGCAGTCGAAAGCCTCTCAAATTCATCCTGCTCTGTGTTTTGAAGAGACAGACAGATGAAAATCCAGACTAAGTTACTGGTGTTTTATGAGTGAAGCAGATCAAGCGACAGAGCTGGCCAGATCCTGTGCTGCATTATTCCTGTACTGTATGCCAAGCTGGCAGCGAATCTGGCCGTCTGTCAGGACGACACTGAACAAAAGGCTCCTCGGGGAGCGGGTGTGATAAGGGGGCTTGAGCAAACAGCCAGGCCCACTGCCTGACCTTGGAAGGACTGTTGCTTAACAGCAATGGAGGGAAGAAGCACAAGGGTGAGAAGTCCAATTCGATGGCCTGAAATAACACATCTGCAGCATGTCTATGTAGAAACAATCAGAGGTCTGCTATGACAAAACCCAACCAATTATCCGTTTAGGGGCCTCTAACAACTGATGTCACATCCTGCCACAATATAAATATTTTGGAGCATGATGACATCATTACAGGCAACAATTAATCACTGAAGCTTGCAATCATCCCAGCCTTTAATTTATCTTTCACTTACTTTGGGAGTTCCAACCTCCTCCTCCGTGAAGCCGTGCTCAGCAGCAATGGAGGATTGTGGGAAACTAAAGGAGTCTACAGAGGCCTGAGGCACCGCTGGGGAACGCAGCAGACGTACATTCTGAGGCATGAGGCTCACCTGAGGGGCAGCGCTGCTCGCCTACAGCACGGAATAAGAGGTGGGAACAGAGTTAATGGCTTGGCAAACATCCATTTAGATTACTTTAATATCAATAATATAAAACGGTTACCTTGGCGACGGTCTGCTCGGCAATCGTACTGGGTCGTCTCTGGCGGGCGTCTAGTCTGGGCTCCACAGGGAAACTGCAGCGGTGCGCCTTTAACCTCTCAACCAGCAGGTAGTAGATAGCAGCAAAATGATTGTAACTCTTATTCTGAAGAGACTGCAGAATGAATAGAGAAATCAGGAAAACAATTAGGCTGACAGACACACATTATGTAGTCTTAAAGGGGCCTTACTTCCATTTTTACATTTTTGTACATTTTGTTCTTTGTTCACCTATAACCTTAGTCAAGATTTTCTGAAACAAAAACAATAATTTAACTTTAATTTTCACCCTCTCTCAGAGTATTTGAATTAAATGGGCTGTTTTTGCTATTGTACCTTCAGGGCAAATAAATGACCTGTGTCTAAGCTTGAAAAAAGAAGTAACTGTTGCTGAGTACTAAAAAGCCATTGATATGTAAATGTGGACACTCACAGGTGAATGCTCATGATGTCAAGATAGTGATGATTTCTGGATGAAACGTGACGTCTGGATGCAGCTTAATTTAACCATTCTGACGTTTTACCCTTTGACCCTTTAATAGTTAATTTTATATGGTTCTGCAGTCTAAATTATTTAAAAAAATGTTTAAATGCTGTTTAAAATAGTATTTTATGTAGTTTACCACATCAACTGACGAAATTTACCAGTAAGCAGTAACTTGTGGGTGTGGCCTCACCTCTATGGTCTTGTGCTGATCGATGCCCAGGCTGTGCATTAACCTGAGCACCTGTTCACTGTATTCTCCCACCCCGGCCTCTCCCTCTGCTGTCTTCTGATACAACATTGGCCGCTGCACAGGAATCTCCATCACCATCCACTTGTGCTCCTTTATTTGTCCTATAGACAGACGCTTGGAGGGGTCCAACACCAACATCCTCCTGATCAGATGCTCACAGTCTACATATGAAAATAATAAACAAACAAACATACATTACACCTGTATCTCAGACCCCGTTCACACATTACACCTGTATCTCAGACCCCGTTCACACATTACACCTGTATCTCAGACCCCGTTCACACATTACACCTGTATCTCAGACCCCGTTCACACATTACACCTGTATCTCAGACCCCGTTCACACATTACACCTGTATCTCAGACCCCGTTCACACATTACACCTGTATCTCAGACCCTGTTTACACCTGGTACTAAGATCCAGTTCAGGTTAAATTCCAAGTGTATAGTGCTAAATAAAGGTGTAAACAGAGTCTAAAACAATAAAATAATTGTACGTTTATTTACTTGGCAGGTGCTTTTAACCAAAGCAACTTATATTGCATCGAAAGTGTAATTTATTAGTAAAATGCATTCCATGGAAATGAAACCCAAAATCTTTGTATTTCTGGCACCATGCTGTACTGTTTGAGCTACAGGAATGCACAATAATTTATCTTCAATGTGCTTAAGATAAAAATAAAAATGTCTGCCAACTGCAAAAATGAAAGTGTCAACTGTGGGATGTGTACTCGTCTCAGCAGTAAGAACAACAAGCTCTGTGAAATCTCAAACTGTAAAGGTCACTGTGTGTTTGCTTTAGGGTAAACACTGCTACATCTGAGACAGACAGTTTGGCCTGCTGCACAGAAGCAGTGACAGTGCGTACCGTCCACTGTTTGGGATTGAAGATTTGTGTAACTGCCTGTCTACAACCCTGCAGAAAACAGCCCAGCAAATACTCCACTGTCACGCAGAGAGAACTTTAGAGACTGGACCAAGACAAACTCAAAAACACATTATCTCTTCCAAGAATGCACAAGGTCTTTTGTCTGCCTCCTGTGCCCTTGACTAATGACCGCGCATGACTCAGCTGGGCTGAATGAAACTGACGTCACAACGGGACTGTGTGTGTTAGAGAGCTCAGAGCGGACAGTGATGTGACGGTGGGATTTGAGACTCACTCATCCTGTTTATCTGCAGTGTTGACAGTCGCTGGAGGGCCTGTGAGACACTACAGCGACTGGGAGGGAGTCACACAGCTACAGTTAAATTCTTTGAGCTAGAACACTGTGCAACCATCTCCTACTGAAAACATCTTCATTCCTATAGATCCCTCACTACAGTACAGAGAATAATCCCTTTGGAAGTATGGAATTAATGGGATTCAAACTTGGGATCTGAGGTCTTACATCTTTAAACATCTAAAGTTTAAAGTCTTTAAACTCTTTAGATTTTAAACTTTAAAATCTTTCAACTTTAGACTTTAAGTCTAATTTTACACTCTTAAAAAAGGTGCAACAAAAGCAATGCTGGTGAAGCTGGTCTTATCTGGTCAGTCTGGAAGACCAGCTGACCTACCAGCTAAAACCAGCTTGGAGACCCAGCTTAAACCAGCTATTTCCATCTTAAACCAGATAAGACCAGCCAACCAGCTTAGGCTGGTTTTAGCTGTTTTTTTTTTTAGCAGGAAAAGCCAAAAAGGTTTTTCTATGGCATTGTGAAACACATTTTTTAAGAGTGTACAATATCTTTACTGAAAACACAGTTCAAACTAGTGTTGGCCTAGTCAGGCAGTTAGATGATATTTGGCCATTTGGAAATCCTTCTGCCGAATAGGCCAGCTGCCCTTTTTGTCTATTGCAAAATATTCGTATACTAACCAAACTTGTCAAAAACAGTGAATTCTGAGTAAATTCTCAGTGTTCAATGAACTTTGTGTATGTCTAATTTACTGTCATTTTATTATAAACATCAGTTTGATATATGCCATGGGACAGTTTGGTCTCTAGATATCCATATTGGCAGCAGGCGTTGGAAAATTCATATTGGTAAACTGCTAGTACAATTTTGATTTCACTGGCTAAACCCTTATATCTAAGGACTAGAGGAAAACTTAAACAAGAACCTCAGTCTTTGGTAAAGATGATTTTTTCTCTATGAATCTGTTTCAGTTCAAGAATACTGTTAGGATTTTGCTTCAGTGGTCTGTGGGAGATCACAACGTAGCACTCCATTGGGACTTACGCCCAGGATCATGATTACTTTCGTCTGTTTTAGCCACTCTGTAACTCATTTATTCCTGTGTTTTGAACAGTGTAACATGACCCAACTTCTCAACTGAATGGAATTCTGCTGAAGAATCTTGTTTTAACCTGGAATTTATTGATCCTCTCTGTTCAAAGCAGCGTCACACCATTCCACTTTTCCTTTCATGGTTGCCACCGAGGTTTTGCCATTGTTTCATCTTCTCTGAACAAATATCTGTGCATACTGAGCAAAAAGTTCAACTTTAGCCTACAGAACATTGTCCCAGAATTTCTCCCATGTCCTCCATAGTTAAAACTTGGGGCAAGCTAAAGCTAACCAAAACTGACTGACTAAATATCTATGTTTAATCAAAACTGACTAAATATAATGTTTATTTTTATTCCTACTTTACTCAAATACAGATTTACAATAATCTACATTTTACAGTAAATTATACAAATACAGTATAAGGTTTTGGTTTATAAGATTTTATAAATGTCACAGACACACACTGCCATTTTACTCTGGAGGTCCCTGAAGGTTTCATCATGTCTTGAGACTCATTAAAACAACCCGGATAATTCTGGAAATACACTTCTGTTCCATGGCTAACCTCTTAGTTGCTAATTTCCCTGTTCTGAGAAACACTCAGAAACTCCCTGAACGCCACACAAGGCTCTCATAATCTTTCACACTGGTGTGTGTGCTGTCTTCATTGCTTGGTGTGTAGCATGGGCATGTAGCGTGCAGTGTGTGCTGCGAATCTTGGCCAAGCGTGCATGCTAGAGGTGGGGTGCATGCTACGTAGGGGTGAAATCTAGCGTGATTAGAGCATTTACAAAAGGAAATGTAAAGGAAAAGCATATGCTGTTCTGCTTATTTCAAGAACAGTGCTTCAGCTTCACTTGGGGACCAGTAAAGGTTCGAGTTACGCTCTAACGTTCTCAACATGACTTAATTGTTTAAATGTCTTGAACAAACTAACTGACCCCTACTACCGGCCCCCTCCAGCTCCAATCAGGGCGATCCTGGCAGCAGCAGTAGGTTAACGTGTGTTCACTCTTCCTCGGGTTACCTGATCCGTGTTTAACACAGCGAGCAAAGCTCATGTAGAATGAACGAATGTGACACTCAGACACTTACGTCAGGAGCTCTGCGGCCCTCCCTCTCAGATCCTGCCATGATCCGACTCTCTGCTATCAGGACAGTGTAACCTGCCTTGCCTCTTACCCTTTGTCCTCTCACACCTTTATCATTCCTTCCTCCTTTCTTCCCTGAACACAGTCCTGCCAATCATGACGTAAAGAACAATTGTGGATTAACGGTCGACTGCTGTCTTTTATCTTAGTGGGGTCAAGAACTAAATAAAAGTAAGGATATTATTTTTTGTGTAAATCTGTGGTTTGCCAGTATAACTACTCGACTCATTTGTATTAGGGAAGCCATGAATGATTGGGCTGGTTTCAGGTTCCTCTGACCCTTACCTGACAAGTTTTAAGAGGGTGTTTGCATACTGTAAGATAAGTTCTTGCCATCAAAAACAGCAAGACTAAACACAACAGAATTGAAAAGGTGGTCTAGTCACAGGACAACCAAAATCATCAAAAGATGCAATGTAACACCTAGGGCATTGGTATGAATGTGCATGTCAAATGAGTCAACTAGTTATACAGGCAAACCACAGATTTACACAAAAAATAATATACTGGAGGTACCTTAAATGAGACCAATTTTAAGACACAGCTTTTTAATACAGGGTTTTACTGTGTTGAAACACAGTAAAACCCTGTGCTATTTAGATAAACTAGCCCACTAGTAGGTTGCCGGATGACGAGTCAACTAGGTGGCCCCCGTGACCCATCCATACCTCCCAGATCAAGGTCTCTGAGCTGCTAAAGCTGTTTTCCTTTAAACAGTCCAGACACACACAAACTGCAGCCAAGCACTTATGGAATGTTTTAATTGACCGGGCTTAAGTTTCGTGCAGAAACAACAACTGCTGCCAGAGAACATCTCTCGCTGGCGGCTGTGGGCAAAGAGAACATCTCACCTTCCGTCATGAAGTAAGGGATACGAAAACGGCCTTCCAGGACGCGCTGCCGCAGAACAGGGAGAGAGGGGCCGTCGAAAGGCAGGGCGCCACACACCAGCACGTACAAGACCACCCCCATGCTCTGCAGGAACACACACAGCAGTTCAACCCCGTGATCAGCTCAGCAGTGCAGCACACAGTCACGCTGTGCAAACGTACAGGTGCATGCACTTAATGGCCGCAAATAAAGAGCGAGAGAGCTTTCACATGATCTGATCTCTATCTCCCTTGCTGGGATCACAGGGTGTTTGGTTTACCCTTTGACGTCAACAGAGCCCTCGAAGGTTGAATAGGTGGTAACACAAACAATAGTCAGCTGACTCACTAATCATTTACTGTCAAACACACTGCAGCGCAAACCTGCATGAACAGATTCGCTTCTAATGCTAGTTCGAGTAGAACATTATTACCCAGATATCCAGCTGTGGTCCCTCGTACTGCTGGCCCTCAAACACCTCTGGAGCTGCGTATGGAGGACTCCCACACCAGGTGGCCAGGGGTTTTCCTGGCTGGAAAAAGTTTCCAAAGCCGAAATCTGCAAGGAGACGGAAAGAGAGAGAAAGACGAGCAGTTTTGAGATAATGTAACTGACAGGCTCGATGTTTGTGTTCTGGGGCATAGATCTTATTTCAACTTTGAAAGGGACAACAAACAGAAAGGTTCATTTACAATATTGATTGAATTATTGACTTCACATCTTCCAAACTTGGAGGAAATGTGTCTTCCTGCCTGGGTGATAGGACTAGTGGTATACCTAGCTACAGTTTTGTCCCAAAAGACAGATACATTAATTTTGCATTCATTTAATAAAAAGTAAGTTTTTGACCAGTAAACAAATGTTTATGGCCGGTAAAATTTCACAAGTGTTAGTAAGTGAGAAATATCCTTCCACCTGCCATAATATTTGCTGTGTGATCACACCCTGGTAAAAAAAATTCATTCTCCAATAACAAAGCACATTTCTTAACGCATTACTGAAAGCTCAGAGAATAATGCTTTTGTGCGCTTTTCATTAGAAGGTCACTACCAAACAAAATCAGTCTCACATGGAATTTGCAGTTGGTGTGTAACTTTACTTGCTCTACAGTAAGACAGCATTCCAATTCGGAGCACTTTAATGACACTTATTTAAAATGTAAAATTTAAGCACCCAACAACTAAAGGTAACAATTTAAAGTGGGTAATGTCACTAGCGTACAAAGTATAGCCAGTAGCATCATCAAATAATCATCTAAAAGTTTCCAGAACACTCCATGGTGTTTACACTTCATTTAAAGGATCATACAAGCGGTTTTGCTACAGTGTATTCTACACAATAAATTGGGATAGGAGCAATTTTTAACACCACAAAAATGACACACTTTCCCCTTAAGGGAATTAATCATATCTCAGTAACATGTTTTATGCTATGACATACAAGCTGTAACAAATGACAAGAAAAGGTCAGACTTCATTACATAAGGTCACTTTAAATGCCTGTGCCGCTCTATGACAACTGATGACACATGCCATCCGCACTACATTTCATGCTCTGCTGGCAAATGTTGTAAAAAAAACGGCACGCTGACAACAGCCAATAAAAGAACATATCAGACAGCTAAGCCACCACACAGACTGAGCATTGTATGTAAAAGGATCAAGTCTTGTAAACCATAAAGATGGAAATCATCATCACCTCCTCACTCTGCTTTAATGGGTTGGACAAGCTTTGCAAAGTGCTCAGAGATTAGATATAACAGCCACCCTACTGCCAAAAGTTTAAGAGATGGCCAAATATGGCTTTCAGACAAAGACAAAATATAATACTCCTCATGTGTGATCGTTGATTTTCCTTTAAAGCAAAGGAGATTAGCTCACGTTTGTTTGAAACAGTGTGTTCTGTGTAAGATGTTACTGTGACATCTACAAGGCTGATGCACCTTAACCACCCACCTGTGATTTCATAGGGATGGGTCACGGTGGTTGACAAATTATCCAACTAACTGATTACAGAGCTTTATTAGTTCATCTTGTTATTTTCTTCCTTTTTTCAATTTCTATACACACACACACACACACACACACACACACTTTAGTATATATGTAAAATTATATATATATATATATATATATATATATATATATATATATATATATATAAATAATTGTGTATGTATAATTACCTTTCAGTTTCATTTCCATTAGCACAAAGAGAGAAGTCTGACATTCAGAGACGTATCAGAGATCTAAAAGCTAACAGAGTCATGAGAAGTCACAAGGGAATTACGTTGTCACTGTGATGTAAGGAGCCAGTATGATGAGTCCATATCAATGCAGCTGACCCATTTTATGAGTTAGAGAATATTGAGCAGGAGCAACTGACGTCAATGCACCAGGTCGTTCAGTGTCTAACATTGCAAGGTGTGAGACTCAACATTCAATACAGGATTCACTCAATCTCACCCAGCAGCAGAGCTCAGCTCCTGTAGCTCAGATCAGAGGCTGGTGCCATATTCACAGGCAGGCAGAACTGCATGTGTGCTTCTTAAATAAAACACCTTAATTGAGGTCAATAGCTGTGACTCTGGTCATTTTGTTATACCCCGGACACACCGTGTGTATTGCATTTGTGTTGGAGGTCAGTTGTGTAAATCTCTCTGGGGATCAAATAAGAACACTTTGGTACAGTTTCCTAATAACTAGCCATCCTCAGGAAGTCTTCCACTCCTACAGGTTTGCTCATATGAGTGACACAATCCAACATGAATTATAGGAAAACAGTTACACTCTTGCTCCATTCGTTGATGCTGATCTGAAGTTTATGAAATCAATCACATTGCCCTGTGGCGTTTATACGGTAAGTTCAGTACAGTATTTTCTTATTAATAGATTAGAGCTTTACAGTGTCCATAGCTTCATCAAAAGTTCTTTTTTTAAGCTCTGACGTAGGAACAAATGTTTGAAGTGAAACATAAAAGGCAGATGACCTTTCTTTGAGGGACACCAGCTACAGCTAGTTTCAGAGAGTTTACAATCATGACAGTGGAGTCTGTGCAGAGAGCAGACAATATCTTGTTTTAGGTGAATATGGGAGCACACATGCATGTGGGAACCTTGCAGGGCTGCGGTACTCAGAGTACAGTCAGTGAGAGCTTCTCGATTTGCTATTAAAGAGGCTTTCATCTATGGCTCAGCTGTGTGCTTTACTTAACATCATCATCCATATAAAGCACACAGCACTTTAATTAACTAATTGTCAATCATTTAACCCTATTTACTATCAGAAACCTTCCAGGCCAAGGGAAACTCCAAACCAAAACTACCCAACCATTCTGACTACCTCTTTGGCCTTATATACATGGAGTCATTTTGTACAGCATTAAAGGTGTGTATGATAAATTTATGGGTCAGCAACTTTGACATGGACTGTCATTTTTAATCCCTTTTGTTTACTTTGGCAAAATAAACAAACAAAAAAGACCTCATTATTTACCATTTTCTGTGTTATTTGCTCTGGTGTTGCAGTGTTTGTTTTCCCTGTTGAGTTATGTGTCATGTGGTGTGCATCTGTTCCCTTAATAATGTGACTGAGTGTGTTTTGTTTGTGGTGAAATCTTCAACAACATTAATGAATATCTCAATTCATTATTTAGTGTGTCCCAAGATGTTGCTTTAGCATTCCACACAGAACCTGATTTTCAAAATCCTGCTTGTGGTAATGACTCCTCATTTATTCAGTTTATTATTCGGAGAGCAAAAAGCAACAAAGTAGACCAAACTACATCATCAATGTGTGCAAGAACAGCACTGTTCCAAAAGCCGTTTGTGTCCAGTGGGTTTATCTTTCAGTTTGGTGTTTATACAGCTCATGACAAATAAAACAGCCTTCCTGATGGTGAGGAATGACAACTGCATGAGGTACTCTGGCATGGAAATGTAACATTTCTAAAATATACAACAGCATAACTCCCTCGATTGTGTGCTGACAGTGTGTGTTTAAGTTTGCTGACCCCTGAATTAGAGTATCTGACTGCACTGTGTATGGAGAATGAACAGGCTTGTAATACCTTTGTAGGCCACAAGGAGTTTAAGAATAAGAAAGTGTAAATGTGACTCTCCTTACCAGCAATCTTGATGTTCATGTGTCCATCTAGCAGCAGGTTCTCAGCCTTCAAGTCCCGGTGAACAATGTTCCGATTGTGGCAGTACTCGACAGCAGACAGGATTTGCCAAAATTTACGCCGCGCCTCAGGTTCATTCAGTCGTCCGTGCTTGGCTAGATAATCTAAATAAAGAGGAAGATGCATTTAGGCAAACATCACAAATACACAAAGCAGATAATAACTTTTCTTAATTTTACATTTATGCATTTAGTGGATGGTTTTATCCAAACTGATCAATGCACATGTTCACTGTGAATCGAACCCATGACCTTGTCATTGGTAGCAACATGCATCAATTTATATTTTACCCAGAATAAATGAACTTAAGCACTTGTTTTTAGGTACTGTAGCCTAATATGGGTTACATGAATGGTTACAATGAAATGTGGATAAGCAATAACTTGAAAACCACGACCACACGTTGTACCGGGAAAAACTTTAACTGTGGTGTAGCCAGTGGCAGTGATTGATGGGCCACAATAAGGAGGGTCTGTGGTGTGTGAGAAGGGTAAACTTCCTCCCGGATGCTGTAATCATGTGGTCACCACACCTCAGAGTGCTGGGTCAGCCCCTGGCCCTTGGCCCCTGTCCAAACCCACAGTCCTCACACATTCCATTCCATACTCGCCCTGAGCTTCCACTTAGGTGAGCTGGCAGACAGTTGTGTATGTGTGTGCATGCCAGTGTGTTTAAAGCAACATTCCTGCATAAGTTGTTTTTGAAAACACAAAAAAACACAAAAACAAATCAATTTTCAAACACAGTCAACATTTTGTGATTGCAGCATTACCTTGAGTAACCTTATACCTGAGTGAACCGTGGACGTGAAAGGTGTGTTTGTGTAAGGGTTGGAGACTTGGGTTATTATAAAAATGCCAGGTTGTCTACATATTTAAGAAAGTAGGTTAAGTCTGTTTACTGTTTACACTTGCCATTATGACGCTTGTTTAATGGAATGTGTTATTATGCACCTTGAACTGAACGCATATTAGATACTAATCTTATTGCGGGTGTATGTGTCACGTGTAAAGATTGGTCTAAAATGAAACTGTAAAAAAAAATAAATTAAACTGTAAAAAAAAATAAATGAAACCACAGAATTCGATTGTTTATTGTATGTTTGTTGCATCATTTTCACGTTTTAAAAATATTTTATTATAATAGAAATTGATTTTACAAATGTGAAGCCTTATCGTATCGCATATTGCATAACACATTTTTCTTCGATCTCAGGCAGCCCTACTTTTAAAGGACATCAACCTACTTCTAGGCTTACTCAGTTTTCTCAGCACATTAAACTCATTGTGTAGTGACAGCTTTCCTCACCTTTAAAAAAAGCAGACATTATAGATGACTGAATACACGTCGATTTAATTGGGCAAAATGAGAAGGCTCTGATTAGACACCGGGTGCAACATTTTGAAATTGTGCTCCGTTTTGACACAAACACTTTTAGGACCACGTTGCTAATCAAAAAACACACCTGACAAAGGAATGTCTCATGTTCGTCTCAACTATCCAGTGGGAATCAGCTAGACTCTCTGCACCAAACAACTCATCCAGCTTTAATCACCCCCACTTTAGCAAACACTGCAGACTGTGGCTGACAGAACAAAATGACAGTTTGGTGCCAGCCTACCAGGTATCTTAGGCCTCTGTGATATGTGCTCATTGTGGATGTTCTGCATGCATGTGGTCTTCTGCATTGCCATGCGAGGATGAACAGACTGGCCTGGAAGAGCCAGATGACCTATTAAAAAGTTGCCTCTACTTTAGAATCTGTACGAGTGGAGTTCCTGTTCACTGACCCTTACAAAAAAGAGTAGCAGTCACATTACAGCTGTGTGTAAGACTGAATAATTGCCTGATAGAAGCAAAAGAGGTGCATAAGGTGAGAGAGGACACTTCCTGTTCCCTGTGAGGTGCAATTTCCGGGAGGAGGAATTTCATGCATGTATTATGGGTTTATAAGCATGAGAAGGCTGAACTTCTGGCAACATTGGCCCTTACTAAAAAGTGCTGTGGCAGTACCGTTATGATATCTGAAGGTACACATATATAAATAATGTGGCAAAAATATTTCCACCATACAGAATACATTTCTACTGGTCTTTATACACGAATGTGCACTTTCCAGTAACAAGAACTGAGTCACTAATTTAGAATTTTCATGTAGCACCATGACTAATACTAAAACCTCAGGCTAATATTGACAGGCTAAAAAGAGAGCCAGAGGATAAAAGAAAGGGACTGAGAAGCTGAGGGCAGACGCGTTCAAGACTGTTCTGACTCGATTGACATGTCCTCCACCTTTGAAACAGAAGATTTTCCCCAGCACTGGATTTTCTAAAATATGCATGGCCTACATTTCTCCCATCCACTTCCAAAATTCAAATCAATGTCCCTTAGCTTTCCCTCTCTCTCTCTTGCTTTGCCTGTGCGTTCCGCAGCTCCTACTTATTCGAGGTTGACCCAGTTTTCAGGTTCCTCTAATGCTGCTGCTCGGCAGTGCCGGTGGAGCAGACAGGCTCTTGTGGTGGGCTCCTGCGCTGCTAAGCTCCACCGCGGGGGACTGATCTCTGTACGCTTCACAACACCAAATGCTGCTCTGTGTCTCTACTCTCTCTTTTATCTCTGTGAAAACTATCTGATGGAAGTGTCTGCGTTATGTTTAGGGCAGCCCACATTCAGTGCAGACAAATCACAAAGAATTATGGGTAACTGGTAGCGCACATCGACTTGTCATGTTTTGTGTAATGCAAGCCCTCTTCACTTGATGTTAATGGGTCCAAAAAGCCCTAGTTTAATTTAAAAAGTGTCTTTCATAATTTGGGATTAACTGGAAACCTTTGACCTTGATAGTGATGGAACATATTGTAAACAGGTTGCGTAATCATCTTGTGAAACCAGAAATCACAATTGCTGCACGACATGTTCTCTCAGTATGTACTACCAGACAATAGCTGGTTAACAATAATGGTCATCTAGATAGACTGTCATATAAGCATGTGTCATCCATGCTGGCAGGCTTTAAGTAACAGGCCCTATTTGCCTGACCCCCTGGCAACCTAATTTCAAAGTGTCCCTATGGACTTGTCAGTTATCTCACCCTGTAGCATACATGGGCGGAACAAGACATTTGGTTTACCCCAGCCACGGCAGCCCTTTAACAAAACAAACAGGCAGTTGTCACGGTGAACATCAGGGTCATGACGTCCACACAAAGTACACCACAACCACAAATTTGTAAAAGCATTACGGAAATTGTTTGTTTAATGTTTGGTACAAAACACTTTTCCAGTGCTTACTGGTGGATGGGAAAGCAGAATTTGCATTATAGGTTTACAAAGAAGGAAACAGACAGACTTACAGTTGTATTGTTGCGCAAAACATGAGGATTAAAACAGCATTATTCTTATTTTCTATAGAAACCTGAACGGCTTACTTACATAAAACACATAGAAACAAAACACGCACACAAAATTGAAAACCTCGGGGTAGGAACAGTTTCTTGGTAACACCACATTGCCGTGTACTGCGAAACAGACAGAGTATTACGTAAGACTAATGTGTGATGATTATGTGAGTTTTCACAGGTGCAGAACAGCAGCTGTTCTGACAAAGTCATACGGATCGGTCAGTAGAACGCTTCAGGTCTAAATTTTAAATAACACTTTCACTTTAAAACTCAACCAACAAGTGATTTTTAATGCCTCTCAGGGTCTTTTTAATGACTCTCAGTGTTTAGAGCTGCAGGGTTTTGAACTCCACAGCAATGGAAAGACGGACAGCTGAGCTGTCAGGAATATGATCATCACTGACACACTTCTTGCTTGTGACTATGAGGGTTATTCACACAGACTGCGTTTGTCTCGCCTGAGCTAATTTCAGCCTGACCTTTGTCACTATCATCTGAAACCAGGTTCAGTGATATTTGGAATCAGAATAAATGTAGAGTGAAATTAATACGAGGTAGATCATTCTGATCCGTCTGTCAGATACAGTACTTCATGTTGGATCAACAAAAAAGAAAAGCAAGAAGAGGAAGAACAAAATTGTTGAGTAATTATGTGAATAACCCACACAAGTATAACAGTCAGCTTTTTATAGAATCTTACAGATTGTACACACTGCAAACACAGGATGCTCATTTTTAAACAATCTTGAATTTAATTTAAGATTTGTAGTACAGTTTATTTTTAGAGCCCAAAAAAGCTTGTCTTTTTAGCAATAAAAAAATAATGCCTGATTTCAATATTGGTTGACCAATATATCAACCAGGGCAATAAATCAAACAATATTGTTCAACAAATATCGACCAAAATGGTATTGTTAAAATATCGGTACAGATGCAAGCATTATGACACTTAGGTTACTGCAACATTCTCAAGATACATCCTACCTTGCAACAGACTTTTAAACTAGACAGCTTTTGTTGTTAACTGTCATCACTTTACAACAGACTGGGGTGCAACAAAGTGTCATTTAAACCGCAGACGTATGTGAGCTCACGATGTCTAAAGTGCTGTTGCGCTTCATTCTCTCTCTCTCTCTCTCTCTCTCTCTCTCGTCTATAGATTTCTGTCACTTATGTCTTGAATAATGGTAAAAATGCAAATAGCAATAACATTCTATTACACTGTCAGCAAATATGTGAATATCACATTAATATTACAAATAAAACCCTTGAATATCTTTCAATGATTTAATTCCACAAAACTGGCACCAATTCAACAATTAGACCTTCCTGTGAAGCGTGCACTGAAACAAACCTGTGGACCTCTGACTCATGAGTGCTGCGTGATGGTCCAACTGTGAGACTGAAAGCAGATTCAGATCATGTGAACTGCAAGTGGTCCTGCTCTCGCTAGATCCGCAGAGCAGCTTTAAATTTAACAATTTACCAATAAACAATTGATTTTCTTTGCTAATTGACTGTAAATGCTTGATCATTAAAAACACTTACCAAAAATTTCCCCATTCTTGGCATATTCCGTCACTAGGTACAGCATGTTCTTGGTCTCCATGACCTGTGTGGTGAAAAAGGATGAGAACATTTTGACCATATTTATAATCGTCCACATACCCCCGCAAAATCCTTTTTAAAAAGTAGGCTGTGTCTGTGATCAAATGGCTGCTACATTTAGCAGCTGAAGTATCCCATTCAGCTGATAGTATACAGAACATGAATCAGAGCAGGATGCTGATTTAATCGTAGGCTCAATTCACAGAGCAGTGTCAGAGCCAACAATGTGTAGGAGGACTCCAGATTTAGCCAAAGAAAACAAAAAGATGACCTAAATGTAGTGAGACAATGCAGCACATTGTAATTTAGATTCATTCACTGATTCCCTATTGAATCACTACTGTTGGCTTTATTGATACCTCCATTTGCGGCTCAACCTTATTTCAACCAAGTTTTCGTAGGAATCAGTCTTATCTGGGCCCAGCAGCTTCTCACAGAGGATTTTATGTTTTTGCCATTTAAAGGCATCACAGGATTGACTAATAAAATCAGCAGCTAGGCCAGAATATGAATCATCTTTTAAAATCTGAGATGCTTTTCTTTCCAGAAACTTTTTTTGATGGGAGCTGTAATCTCAGAGCTGTTCGAAACACAAAGATCACAAAGCATTTCTTATTCCAATTATATACCAAATATGCTGGAAATAATATTATATTTTTATATATAACTATTAACTATTCATATGAGATCATTTCTAGATATATCTGGGGTGTATATTTATATATAAATATAAATATAAATGTAAATATAAATATAACTGAAACAGAACTAAAACAGAACCTTACCTGATATAATATCCAAATTACCTTAACCAAATAACCGATTTGGAACACTCTATATTAGCAGCAACTCACTTCAATGCGCTTGACATGATGTTAACATGTTGCTAAGTGAACAGTCAAAATATGGCCAGTTTATAATTAGACTTTCTTATATACTTTCTTAATTAGAAACTATAAATGACAGAGTCTATACTGATACTTTTCAGCATTTAACAAAATGTATATGTGATTAGCATTTCTCTCATCCACCATCTTGAATGTTTTCAACAGAGTTCATTGAAATGAAATCTGGCCAGAGCAAGTACCCTAGGAAGCATCATTATTACCTTTTGAAACAGACTTTCTGTCAAAGCGCATCTATCATACAATGTCTTGAAATGCTGCCTTCACAGGCCGCTAACCAGAATTTAACACAGAGCACATGTGATTTACACAAAACACCACAGTAAATATCAAACGTTTGCCACCGCGTTATGTATACACAGGCGTGAATGCGTGGAGCAGCTGCTTGGTGTTAGGGCCTTGATCTGTGGCAGATGGGGCAGAGGGAAACCGAGGGATAGAGATGAGACAACAGGGGCCTGCAGAGCAGCCCTCTGTTTATTGGGCCTGAAAGGAAATGACTAATTGACCCATGCCGTTTGAATGGAGTAACTGTTGGAAATAATGATACACTACGATTACACGGCAAGGCTTGGACTTCTGCCGTTGCGTTTTTTAATAATAAAGCACTATTCACATTTCCAAAAACCAAAGTGACCTAAAGTCTTACATAATGCTAATCGTGAATCACACCGGGGGGTGAGGTTATCTCATCTTTAACTCCAGAGTGTGAATGATCTCCAGCTAAAAACAGGCCAGTTTCCAGTCTGGCAATTTTCAAGTGTGCACTTTAACTTTGCCCTGATGCCTGGAAATCAAGAGATATTTGCTCAGTATAAAAATATCTGCTGTATCAATCCCTTGGGTTCTTATAGAAATAAATCTGATTGGCTAACTTCAACAAAAGGTTTAGTAAGGCATTACCTGGTAGAGTTTAATGATGTGTGGATGGTCCAGCATTTTCATGATCTGCACTTCGCGATAGATTTTCTCCAGGTTTACAGCATCCAGCTGGGTCTTGTCTATGATCTTTATAGCCACCTGTTGAATAAAAGGCAGAGACAAACGTTCGTTGGCATTGAGCCTGACGCCTCGAGCTACTCTTCAATATACACCCGGTTATATTCATTAGTCTTGTTGCTGTTTGCAGTGTACGTCTATCCAGTCCTCATCAGCCCCGGTGCAGATCAAAGGTGGATTACACGTGAGTAAACACAACAAGACACCTGAGCATCTGGCTGATGGCTTAACTATTGAATTAAGCTAATGATCTAAATTATTTCATCATCCTTCTGAAGACTTTATTATTTGCCAGACAAATGGGAGAAGAACAAAAGGAACGTAATATTCTGCTCAATGGTAAATAGTAAACTAATTTTCCATAAGCACTCAAACCATAACACTCTTTAGATGGTAAAATTAGTGTTTGTGAAAAGAAAATCTACAGTAACAGGAAAGCAGAACTGATTCTGAAGTGAAATACTTTGACCTTTATTACAGTGAATTATGTTTTGAATCTTTATGATACTGTGGTGCTTCAGCATGCTTCCTGTTGTTCACCCCAAGAAATACTTATACAGTAACAAAACCAACGCTGTTAAGATAACCAAAAAATACCGAACAGTACTGACATCATTTCAACTTGATATATTTGCCAATGTATACAAGAAAACGGATCACAGAAAAGATTACAGCACATCTTCACTTATGAAAATAATCATCAAGACATGAACCTGCCAAGACATCAATTCTCACGCTAATTGCAACATACATGTAAAACTGATCCTTGTAAAATATGACTATGGCTAGTCATCTTCATTGTTGGCAACGGTGGTGAACTGACCTACTGCACATCTGCAGGCAATGTTGGAGCAGCAGGGAGACAAAGCAGAAGATATGCAATATAATGAAATACTCCAAAGAGAGCTTGGAAAGACAGAGGATGTACAGGGAAATCTCAAAACACATGAGACTCATGGGAAGCTATGAGAAAATAAGCACAGTCCTCCCTGCAGAAATTAAGGTGGTTGCAGAGATGCACCAACTCTGTATAACATAATCCAATAACATCCTAATTCCCTGACATGCTGATAAATGCTAAATTTTGCAAATGCAACCGCAGGAGGCCACGTACTAAGTGTAAAGTCCACGCTTGCTTAAAATGCAAGCAAAACTTTACTGTACAGGAACAGGTTCAGAGTAACATGATGTCATGTATTTGATTTCTCTGCAAGGAATGAAAGACAACATTCAGATCAGCTTTTGTGATGAGACAACATCCATTATCCTTATGCAACCGCTGCACAAATCAACAGCATGACCCACGTCAAAAGGGCACTTACATCACTTTGACCTCTTGCTTTTGCCCTGAACACTTCTCTTTCTTTCACAAGTCGCATTTGACATTTGTATTTGTATGTTGACTCTGCATATTTTCATTCAGGCGTTAGGTTGCTGGATACACGCTTATCAGTGCATGCTATGTTGCATAAAGCTTTCAGCTAACTGTGTGTTTAACCCACATTTAAGACAAACAGGTTGCTAGGACCTGCAAGTTCCTACCATAACCACTACGAACTAAATAATACGATCAAGCCGGTGACAAGTGCCTCCTCCGTTTCTCCTACTTTGTTACAATCAAACAATGTTTAGGTCCCAACATAGTTTTCTACGCCTGCCTAAGTGTCCGGGTTTCACTCAAGTGGATCTCAGCTCACCTCCGTCTTGGTTATGCGATGTCTTGCCAGTTTCACAACAGCGAAATTTCCTTTTCCAAGAGTCCGTTCGATGTCGTAAAAGCCCACTCGGACCGGACCCCGGATCACTGGCTTTTGGTGACAGTCAGCCATGACCATGCTTTTCGTCAAACACCCGGCTCTGAGAGAAGATCTGCCACCTCAGCCTCAAGATAACGAGGTCGACGGAGGCTAAAGCGTGTCTATCAAAAATAGACCCAGAAGAAGTCCCACTCCGCCGGCCAGTTTGCTTGAGGATGGTCCGCTCCAGTCTTACAAGAGTAACAGGGAGAGCGATCGGGATGTCACGCCACCTTTCTCCGACACAACAGAGCTGTAATATTTCAGCTCTGTTTGCTGGAGTACGCGGGTTGACTTGCAGCAGGCATCATGTTCTCCGGTTGACGTGCATTGACGTCAGAGCCTATGGGGGTATTTGTACAGGGGGCGGGGCTTTGAAGCGGTTCCACACTCCGGTGCCAATTCGTTTCCAAGGCGACCGGACCCACCTCTTACGTCAGCCGGCGGCATTGCTATTCTGTAAGAGCGTCGATCTGTTTGCTCGACCGGCCGGAGTTGATAGCTGGCTGTGCAAGACTGCCGGCAGCAACTTTGATAAAGTCTTTCGCGTACTTCAGTCGAGGAATGAGACGTGCTCCTTGTCTGAAGGCTGCAAACTGTGTTATCAGTCGGTTCACGTGGCAGAGAATGACCTTATCTTAACTATGCTTTTAAATATTATTTAGCCATGTACAATGCAGATTATTATGCGTGTTAATTATAGATTATTCTTCTTGTTGTTGTTATTGTTGTACATTTGACATCCAGTTTACTGAATAGGGGTTTTTATAAACCAACCCTGCAGAACTCAAGGCAGAGGTGCCATATATTTACTCAAGTTCATCATTCTGTAAACCAGATCTTTCATTACAGACATTGAGCTGATAATAGCGATTTACTCGAAAAATACAGTACACGTATTCGTTGGCTATTGAGACTCAATCTTCTGTCATTTGTACAAACAAATGTTTTGCGCCCTTGAGCTCTTCTTTCACTATGTGGATTTAAAGGCGAATTGTAAGGAGACGCGTGCACGAATTATTGTTATGTGTGTATTATTGTTATTTGATGGTTTCACTTAAGCTGTATAGTTAATGTAACTGTAATAATAATAATAACAATAAAGACGATCGATTTATATTTGTACTGACAATGTCAACGTAGAAATGCATTTACACCGTAAGCGAAACCGTGTGACAAGTCCAAAAAAAGCCTATTATATAGCGACCTCTGCTGGCAACATGCTGAAGTCAAGCAGAAGTCATACTTTCCTTTTGACGCAATACTGTTCCCAGAAGTCAGACTGCTGGTAAAATCTTAAAATTGTAAAATGCACTACATGGCTATACAATGTAAATTGTCATTATACTGGTTCAGTTTCACTCATTTAACACCATTGAGGACGTGGATTAAAATGGGTGAACTACAATTTAAAGTATTTCCAGTGGGCAGGAGCTATCAAAATCTTTTTTCATTATCAAACACACAAAAACCTACGATAACCTGATTTTAAAAAAAATGTAACAAAAATGTGAAAAAACGACCATCATTAAACCACTTTATATCCATTGTAGGTTCTTCTATATACAAACAAGTAAATAAAAAAGTGTTAATATTATTAACAATATAACAGCATTTACATTTGCTAATGTTTTGTACATTTCAACCATTATGCTAATATGATTTAGTTTTTACACAAAGGATAAATATTTCAACAAACAATCTTAACAGGAGTTTAAGAAAAACCATCTGGTGTTTGTTTTGCTTCTGCCCAGCTTATGTGGATAAACATTCTTTAAATTTTAAATCAGGGTTACAGACAAGTGAGCAACAGCATTAGAGACAGAAAGGGATGTTGCTGAGATGAGCTGAGAGGTCATCACACTGCTTTGTGAATTTACAAATGGAAGGTCACATTGCAGGACACCAGCTTCCACAAAGGAAGTTCTCACAACGTGATGACACCTTTATACTTCTTTGTATAGTCCCACAGTTATGGGAATATGGACTTCACTGTACACCCCTGCTTGACCCCACACAGGCTTCCCTATTCTTCACACCAGGTCACACAGTGCATAAGGGAGCATACAGGCTGGAGTGAAGATCAAAAATGGGTGGAAATCCAGCCACGCTAGAGGTTACTCTTGGTCAGTGTTTTAGTATCCATAGATGTCGTTGTCCACCCATCCGGCTTCTAATGCCGAGGAGCTTCGGCAGGTCTCATAAATGTCATTCGTGACAAAACCACATTGCGTGCTGCTGCTCGGAACATTCTCATATTCTTCAAACTGACCGTTTGCAGAAGCAACAATAAATGTTCTATTAATTTCCGAGCTCATGTATTCCAGATGAGCTCTGGGCTGCTTGAATTTGTCGGCACATTCATACTCATTTTGATTCTTTGGCGGTACCGTCCTCACCCACTGTCCTGGAACTGCATATATCTCATTCTGTTCTTTTCTCCTGCAGAGAGACAGTTACTAGGTGGATTATGTAGAAAACTGTGGGTGATAGATTTAGCTAATCAAACTCTGTTAAAAATGCAAGTGCTGCATTACGCACCTTCTGGTCATGACCCTGAAACAGAAAACCCCCGACACCACCAATATCAACAGCAGCATGACAGGCAGAGTCGCCAGGAGGATGTAGTAAACATTAATGGTGTCATCTGAAAATGAAACTGAGGAAAAGGACAGACTTACTGAAACAGGGACGTTGACATCCACAAACAATAATTTAACTGTTTATTTTGAATGAAGCAAAAATTGTGCTCAAGAAAGACGATCACAGTGTATTGATGTTGATATTTTGGTTATTTAACTGATGGTTCATTACATAATTACCTGATGTCTCTGATAGCTCTGGGTTTATCCTGTCATTGTCTATTGTAATAGGTTGATGCTTTGGTATTACTGTCAGGTCTTCAAAACCTACAAACAGATATCACAGTGAATAATGAATCAGCATTTGTTTTGTTCTGTTTTCACCTTAAACCTTAATTGACGATTCACTTAATACAGTTTAAACTCAAATCTGTTTATTTTACAGCTTAACTGTTATTTATGTACAACTAGCATCACCAAATGGAATAAATGAAATGGAAATAATGTAACTGCCTATCCTTAAGCCGCAATCCTGCAAACGTTTTTTTTTTGTTAAAAATAAAGGTTATATACAACATCAGTTATTGACCAAGTACTTAACAGATTAGTGTTCAAAATGTTCTCCTGACCATATCTTACCCAGATTTGCAACGGTAAGTTTACAAAAATAATTTATAATTTGAACTGTTGGGTCCAATTTAGCAGGAAATGTCCGTTTGACTGTCATGTCCATAAACAGAAAGAGGAAGACCTGACTAGTACATTGTGAGTGTGGGTGCTGAGGATGCTGGAGTGTTTGTATCTTCCTCCTACATCAGTTGCTTAGAATTCATCTCATCCAGGTTAAGACAAAACTTATTTTTAATTTTTATGTTTCAAACAGATGAGGTGATAGAGAGGCAAAAGTTACGAATTTTAACTTTTAAAGGTTATTATAATGTAAATATCCCATACACTTACATGTGTGCATTTTGATATCCTTACCTATTTATATTTATGAATGCATATAAATTAGCCTGTCTAATTGTAGTTTAAGTAGCATTTTAAAAACCTCTCCTTATAATGCAGTTTTTGTTGTTTCGTTTTTAAACCAATCAAAAGCATAAACCGACTTGCTTACCTGTGTTTGTTGTCACATTATCTGCTGGAGTGGGGGCAAGATGCTTCACTAAACATATCAAGAAGATATGAGTCAAAGTCCTAACTTGCTTGTCTCATATTTGTTGCCTATTAAGTGACAGCTAACACTGACATGAGCAAAGGCCTACCGTCTGAGTACTTGCAGATAAAATTATTCTTGGAGTTGCAACTATGGTCAATCCATTTGAACAGGTCATGCTCTCTCTTGCCAGCAGAGGCGGAGGGTCGGTAGAATAACGCCACACATTCATTATGGCCACACGAAGGCTCTGTCACCAGCCAGTTCCTCAAAAACAAAGTAAACAATAATACCAGGCTACCTTAAGACAGGGCTGATACTGCCTTGCACCCCAAGGGTCCTTTTTAATAACCTGGCCATGCATGTTTATGTTTAATGGAAACAATATTGTACAGCCACAGGGCCAAGCATTATTGATTTCTGTTTATGTTTTGCCATAAGCAGTGTCCTTCTATGGGACCAGTTTTCAGTAACTTTCACTTAAAACCAAACAAAAACATGTCCCAAGTTATTAAAAAAATGTTAGAAATTCAGGTCTGTTAGAAATTTTACGTATGCACAGAATTACAACGTACAATTGTTACCTCTACTTGATGTTACTCTTAAAGGGACAGTTCACCCATAAATGAAAATTCTTCCATCATTTACTCACCCTCATGTCATTTCAAACCTGTATAATGTTTTTGCTTCAGAGGAACACGTAAAGTAAAAGGGAAACATTTTGGGCTGAACTATCCTTTTAAAAATGACTTTCATTGGTGTAACCTGACATGAGTCAGTCGTGATATCCGACCTTAATAAAATCATTAATTTAGGAATTATCATAAAAGGACATTTTTGGGCTGGGAAAACATTGCATTTCTAAATATATGAATACCTGAATGTGGCCTGACTGTTATCCAGCCAGTAATATTGTGATGGACAATCTGCAGCAGAGTCTCTGTATTTCTGGCCTCTTCGTAACCCTATCCAGAAGTCTCCATCAGAGGCCCCGAGCTCCTGAACAAACCTCTCCACCAGACGCTGCTCGTTCTCCGTCTCAATGCTGAGCAGTTCTCCATGGTCATCCCTGCATTTCTGTCGGGCTGTCTCAAAGCTTGCTCTGAGCCTGCTGTCCTGGAAACTTGTGATTTTATAGCAGGGCTTCTCTGTCCCTCTCCGGCATATCCTCTGATCTGTAAGCCACACAACCAAAACAAAACCACCATGTTAGTGTTATCACGTACTATGCACTGTTATGTGGAACAGAAGATGTGGAACAGTGAAAGTTGGCTTATGATCTGCATGATCCAAGAGAGAAGAGATGAGAAAACCAGGAGAATCAAGCAGGAAAATCAAGTCATGTGTCCGACAGTCATCCACACTCACCCTGACTAACCAACAGCGCTCCGTGACCCACATTGAAACTTCTCAAGAACAAAACAAGCAAGTCTAATAACAGAGAAACGCAACCCGCTCATGCACATAAATATATATATAAAACCTAACGAAGCATTTAGTTTGATCATCAGACGTTGTTTTCGACATCCGAGTTCACTACGTATTATTACGCGGAAAACATGAGAAGTTTTAATAGTCTTTATAAAAAGTTACTTCGGGTCCTTAAACGACTGTCGCCGCATATGCGTTTAGCAGCCTGTTGTGTAATCGCACGGCTCCATAGTCCCCATGATGCCTTTTATTTCAAAGCATGCATAACCAGCCCTAACGGGGTAATCGTGTGAATTTCACCGTGCATGAACCGACATTTTAAACAAAATGTTTAAAACACTCACCACCAAACGCTTTGGATGCGCAGTTGGGATGGAAACACACCGCCAAAACAGTCCCGATCAGTTTCATAAACTCCATCTTTACATAGTTTCTACAAAGGGCGTGCGATTGCCTCGACGCGACGCGACGCGACGCGTTCAGATGGTCGCCGGACTGTTTCTAGGTCTTGGCGCGACGTCGCGCTGTCAGAAACAACAAACGTCGTGTTTGTTTTGGAGACAAACTTTCAGTCTGAAAGCCTCACATGAATCCAGAGAAAAAGTCGACGAAACAAACAGTCGCAGTGTTTTTTTCACCCCCTCACGCTGCGTAAATGTGTGCCTTCGTTTTTTTATTACTTAATAGCATTATAGATCAAGAAACGCAATGCATGCATCCACATACAAACAACTGTTCACATACAAACAACAATCAGTAAAGGAGCACAAAATATGAAAAGTACGACAGTTATTTGTTCATTTATTTGCTTCTCTTTGCTATTGTCGTAATATGAGCTGATTGGATTACTTGAACCTTCAACATCTTGGTTACGGCCAAACGAAGGTTTCTCATCACAGAAAAGACAGTAACTTTGACCTTTATTTATTTTTAAGTGTGTTGCAAAATGTAGCTGGTAACTAAATCATCTTCAGCTTTTAGAATTAAATTTGTACAAAGTTTTTGCAGTCATATAATCTGTTCTGAGTCCAATTTTATTTGGCTCATTAGCTAACCAGCAGAGGAAGCAAGTTTTTCCTTTTTTTCTTTTTAGTGAAGTTCTTTTATGAGGGTGACTGGTCTGTGTAAATCAAAGAAGCTTTTTCACTGCTGTTGCTTGTTTAAAGTCAGACACACACTATCCCCTGGAAAGGGAAGCCAGTCAGGACAGGAAGCACACATTTTTTCAACAGCCTGTTTCCTCTTCATTTCTGTGGTTTGGGGTTTTTTTGTTCCTTTTCATCTCCAGACGTTTACCTCTTGACCTGACAAAGAAAATAAATTCTTTACACAGGGTTTACGCTGAGAAATGGAAGCTTTACATTTTTTCTTGTGCCTGCTGTTGTCATAATAGGGCCCAGTTACCATGTGGGCTGGATTCTGGTTAAGTTACAATAAACAAGTCTCCTACTGTGTCACTGTGTAACCGTCATGCCATAAAAAACGTTCAGTGGGATATTATGAAGAGCTGCTGCAGATGTCATGAGGTTCTGGAGAAATAAGGATGAGGCCATCAGGCCAGTAGTGTTGCATGTGTAGTTTGTTTGTGCTAATCTCTGGCAAGATGCCCAGATGTATTGCCCGCTCTGTACTGAATGAAGAGTCATATTCTTTTATTAGTGGCACAAGCTGATTCTCCTGAGATCTTTTAACTTCTGAATGCACCTTTTTTATTGCCGTACATTGTTTATTGTTAAAATATTTATTGTACAATAAACAGCCATTTATCTGGTTTAGCTATTACTTTTATAGCTAGTAATAGAATATGGATATTATATATATATATTATATTGCTGGATTTTGTTTTTTTGTGATTGCATAAATAGCATTAAAACATCTTAACATTCATTATTTGTTTGCAGAGTACAAGCCATTATTGCAACATTTTCTACTAGACTTTCTGGCTTTTGAGTTAGACTTTATTTCAAGTAATTTGTCCATAATAACATGCAACTTATATGTATGTTGCTGGTCTGTTAAGCCTGTGTCTCCTTGTGTGTGTGCTGCATGCATATTGATTGCACATGCATATGGAATGAAAATTAAAGTTTACCTCATTGAATGCAATAAATTTTCTATAACCTGCAGGAATTTTCTTTAAACGCAGTTATGCCAGTCAGCTGCCAGTCCACAAGTACCGACTGGCTCCTGCTAAAAGATGTGTTTGAAAACGACTATAGATCTCCTGTAAATATTTTTAGTGGTTTAAATTTTGTTTGTCAGAACTTGGTTTGGGTAGAAATATCGTTGTGTTGAATCATCTGATCTGAGTAAAACTGTCAATCAGACAAAGTCGATGCCTATTATCAAGTATTGCCTATTATCAAGTATTTTTTAATTTACCAGCAGGTGGCAGTATTGATCTAGAAATAAGCACTCACTTGACTACTTAATGTTTTTATTACCATTTCAAGTGTTTGAATTCTTCACAGAAGAATTAAACACCCACTAAAAATATACCAACACAGAACGACAAAAATAATAGAAACACAGAAATAACAAAAATTAGAAACTAATCTGGCAGGCAATGTTACTGGACAGCTGTCATTTTGGGCCTAATACCATTAATCACGACAGATTAATTTGATAAGATTCTCTGCGTGTGAAAAACAATTCCCAATATATCCTTTAACAGAATAAAAAGACATCTTAAATATAACTAATATATGAACAACTTTCTGTGATCAAATTACATTATATTGCTGGGATATAAGAAGTACAAAATGGCAGATTTTTCTTTAAATAAGAACAGACGGCTGGAAAGGGACATTGTTGTGACTGAAAGAAAGAGATGTATCTAATGTTTAAGTAAAATTACAGAGGCATTATACAAACAGACCCAAACTTATTAATACATGGTGAGTTGGAAAGGGAGCTGGATTTCTGGCTGTTACTTCAGGTGGCTGATAAACAATACAAACAAAACATACAATCTGCTGCAGAGTTAAAGAATTAAGCTTATTTACAACCTTATAAATTGATTAATTATATTTTATAAAGTACAATGTGTCCCCATAAAACTAAACTAACCTTTAGCCTTTAGCAGGGGTGTCTTAAGCTAGCTGCTCATAGAACAAAATAGATGATGGCAGACGAACAAAAAACTATTTCTGGTGTCCTGTGTTTCATTCCTTGTGGCACATTATTAAATTTCTTGTATTAATCAAGTTCTATTCCCAAAATATTAAGGCAACATTTTAAGTTTTTAATTATTTATAATAGGCTCTTAATTTACTCACTAAAGCTTTAGAATTAGAAAAAATAATTGGTCCCAGATGGATTAAATAGACAAGGAATCAGGTTGGACAAATAATGTAGAACACATTATTTTACTGCTTGTTTGTATAAACAATATATTTGAACATTTAGAGATTTAGACTATAAATATTATGCCAAAAAGTTTATGCATATTTATGCTGTTTTAAGTTTGTTTCTTGAAGATCATCCATCTACTAGCATATTAAAATATACAGAATATGCCTTTACAAATGGTTACAGCTATTGAACAAAATGCTTTCGATTGTAGCATTACACTAATCGAAATCTACGAATACCTTCTAATTTACATAATCAATGTAAGATTAGACCAGTCATAATGATCATCGGTGTTTTCACAGTCTTTCTTTATAATGAGAGTACAAGAACTTATCAGCTGAAAATCACAGAACGGGTGTCTCCTGGATATGTGTCCAACACTATGACAGTATTGTAGGACTATCATTGTGGACCTGTCACTCAAAATAATGCTTACACAGTGTACAGATGATTCAGCCAGGAGGGATGAGACACTCCCATCACTATTCAATCACTCTAGGGGTCTAATGTTATACAAGAACCATCCAAACACCTGTCTCCTATTATGGCGTTCTCACTAGGAGTTTAACAGGTATGAGATATGAATGAATGTCTACTGATTTAAATTAGAATAAAAATCACAACTTATTCGGAATAATAACATTACTTTTTACAGTGAAGTTGAAAAGTTAAGGTAGAATTTTCTCATCTGTTCAACAGTACATTTGTTTGACATATAAAGTGTCTGCATGCAGAAATGCTGCTGATGGAGTCATAATTCTGATCTTCTGAACTGATCACTTGTTCTCTGGTCTACAGCATCATTTTGTGGCTTTATCTCTGTATAGCGGCCGATGTCTTGCAGTCGGTTCACTGCTGCAACTGTTCTGCGGTTTATAACAGAGTTCCAGGTGAGTTTCTGACCCTCTGGCCACAAGCAACAACAATGGCACTTTCATTGACACTCTCAGCATGTGAGTGTGAGTTTGTATTTTTAGGTATTCAAAATGCTAAGTATCTTTTTCATCTTTTTTTATTAATTTACCCTTGACTGTTTCTATTTGTCAGAACACAGATTATACCTACCCATTAGTGGTTCCACCAACAGGGTTAGAACTGCGCTCTAAAATCTATGTTGAAGTTTAAGGCTGTGAATCTCACTGGCAAGTAAGAATATTGTAGTTTTCCCTTGGGCTGTGAATTATTAGCATAAACATCTGTGTTTTATTATGGCTTTAAATACTATTTACAATCAGCTTTTCCATTAGTTTTTATCTCCTGCTGGACCACTGCTTTGCAACACCCTCACCTTATAATCACACCAACAACAGACAGCATCATTTTTTCACCGGTTGAGTTAACACCACCATTAACAGTTTAAATTCTGATTATTTTGTGCATGCTTGCATCATTGATTTTGTTTTGTGTCATCTCAGCTGTTTTATAGAGAACCGGACAGCAGTACTGTATGATGGGCATTCCAGGTTTTCCAGATTCTCCTTCGAAGCAGTCCACTTTGTGAAACACCATGATCAAGAAAAGTCCACTATATACCTGCAATGTATACTGTGACCCTGTGAGCCAAATAAGTGCCAAGAGGCATTGGATTTTAATCCAAAGATTCTGCCACAGTGTCAGTACACTGCAGCCTTGAGTGAGTCTGCAGACACACACATGAAACAAGAGTGAGATTTTAGTAAAAGAAATAGTTCACCTAAAATTTACTATTTTATTTGACCACTGGGTCACTTCAATGTTGTTCCAACTTGTGTGAAACACAAGACAGCTTTTTCCATTTAACAAAAAGATGTTGATTTTAAATGCCAAAGTTTTAAAAAAGACAAAAAACATAAAGGAATTATAAATGCCTTGGCATGTGTGGCAATGAAAATCACCATTTGCTTGTGTTGTATATAAATGCTTTGGGTTTTATTGAAAATAAAATACCACTGGGCTGGGCATGAGGGTAAGGAATAGATAAAGGAATAGATTTTTGTGTGCATTATTTAGGTACAGATAAGACATGAGTATCTTAACAGGGGCATGTTTGAAGTCCTAAAGGTACGGTAGGAAATTTCAGAGAAGCTAGCAAGTCAGCTTTGAAAGCATAAGATCCTGCCCTCCCTTCAGCTACTTTGACAGGCAAGTAGGATATCCTATCACTGCATTCTGACCAAATGCAATGATTGGATGAACATTTTATGGTTCTGTGCCTTTCAAAAAGATGCATATGTATATTAATATTAAGATTAGATATTATTTTAATATTGGACCCATTTGCAGGAAAACTCACACAAAAACCCAAACCAACCGTTCTGTCTTCTAATGCATTAGAAATAAACGCAAACATTTTAGCTAGAACGTATAGTAGGAGCTTAGCGTGACACATGTTGAAAGCAAGCGTTTGTTTTCTCTTGAGTATCAGGAGGCAGTGAGCCGGTGAACAGGAACAATGTAAATGTGGCTGCAGTCATGGTGGGGGTCATATTGGCCACTGGTGGTGCTGTGTTGTTGGTTATGGCTGGATAGTTTATGCTGAAGAAGTTTTACTGGGCTGGTGGTCTGCCTTAGGCTTTCCACTAACAGATCTGTCAACTCACCATCTGTTCTGTGTTGAATTAAGTTTAATTTGATATAACCGATAAGGAGTCTGATCACATCACAGCGTCTAAGGATCGGCTTTGCATAATGTCTGTTTAGCATATTGTAATTTATTTAGACTGCTTTTGGTAGTCCAGTAAACAGTTTGCAGTGCACTCTGTAGAAAGCTGTAATCCATTTATGTTAATGCAAAATACTGCTGTAGCATATATGTTTTAGGTGTTTGTTATCAAGGTTAAAGGCAAACCTACATTAATCAGAGGAACTAACTGTGAATGATCACATGTAATTACCAAAACTTTTTAATAACTTTTTACACTTTGGTTTCCTTATGTTTTTAACATTATCATGCTTGTATATTAGCCACTGCTGACTTGCTGCTTTCCTGTAATGTAATGTAAGGTCATAACTGTCTAGATGTGATGTATTTAGAAATAAAAATTTTATTAGTATAGTTGAGTCAATGATCCTTGGACAGCATATTTTTTCAACTATGTACAAATAAATCGTTATTAACATGCTTTAAATTCTATACAAACATAATATCCTATGAGAAACAACACAAAACATTTTCGATAAACATGCAGTGAATTAAAGATTTTCTCATTCACCTGACAGACCAGTTGATTCTCTTTATGGAACTTTGTATGTTATATAAGGTTATCTTTGATGGTGAAGCCATACAAAGATGGTGCTCTACAAAAGGTAAATTTCACAGTGCAATGAACATTGCATAAGATTCTATTTACATTACAGTTGTATTTCCGAATGGAATGGAGAGACATTCTTTTTTTTAATTTAGGGTATGTACAATGTCTTGTAATACGGCAGAAAGTCTAGTTGAGAAATCCTCCTGTATGGATTCTATGTTTGTCTGATGAAATGCAGGTGACTCACCATTATTCTGTTTTTCTTGTAGCGTGATTATCTGTTGGTCTAAATTAGAGATGAACTGTTGATTCCGCACAGATAAATTCTGACAGAACTGGTCCACTTTTGAAGTCATCACATCTCTTGGAGGCTGTGCTGAGGTAAGATGGTTAGCCAAAGCTATCTTAAGTGCAGCCACCTTGCCTTGTAACTCCAAACTAAAGGTACACACTTCCTGTCCCAGCCTGGCAGTCACTTCCTCCCAGAGTTCCTTTCCACTGCTGTCTCCTTCCTCCTCCACCGCTTCAAAGGCTTTGGTTTTAAAGTTCTCAAAGGCTGCTGTCCTTCTCTGGTGGTTTTCATCCAGTGTTAGGGTGATCTTCTGCATGGTCTCCTGGTAGAGGGTAGCTTCATCTGGGTTTAGGTCCTGGAGGTTCACATTAAGTTTCTCACAGAGTTCCTGGGTGTTTGACTGGAGAGCAGTCTGAAGCTGCTTAGTGAAGGGAGCAAGGAACTCTCTGACATTGGCCAAGGTGTGTTTTGGGTGGCTGGGATATGGAGAAAGTCTCTGCCGCAACTCAGCGAGCTCCTGCTTTAGACGAGCTCTTAATCTTTCAGACTCCATACTCAGCTTATGCCTCAGTTCAGCAGCCATGGGGCTGGAGAAGTCTTGGGAGTAAAGGTCACTGCTGACCACATGGTTCTTCCACATCACACTGCTGGAAAACAACAATATGAATGTTCATACAGTTTCTTTGTCTTTTATTCTTCTGTTATATCTCTGTTCTTTAATGAACTAATTCGCAATGAGAATAATGTGAACTCACTTTGTGTTTTTGGTGAAATCTTTCTTGTCAATGGCTTGATTGTCCTTTTGTAACCTCCATAAGGCTTCTCGGCTGGTATCATAATTAAGTGGAAATGCTGAAATACAAGAAGGTTGCAATAGATCAACCAAATGTGATGAAAATCATGTAAGGGATAATGTACAATCAGCTGATTAGGTTTTGTATCATCCTGAAGGGGGTTATTTTGTGATAATGACTGACTGTCTTTACATTATCCAACTTATAAGGCTACTTACTAAATATTAATTTATTTAAGAATATTGATTTGAATTTAAATTTCTGTATTTAATTATCTCATAAGAGGAAAAAGATTGCAAAGTGATGCACGTTGGATATATACATATACATACATCATACACACACACATATATAAATAAAGGTATATACAGTATATTGAATATTGATGAAATATATGGTTTAGAGATCATTCTGCAAAAATACTTAACTGCAGAGTGCAGAAATTCATTGACCAATCGGAATTAAGTATCCCAGAGAGCCATTCAATAACTCTCCATAGTGAGAGAAAAGATGTCAGAAATTGCAGAGGCAACAAACCTTTTGTAGTAGCAAAGGTCAAAGCCAATATTACAATCAGAAGATGCATATTTTCTACTGACGAAGATTATTCTTGTCTGTCTAAAAACAGAAAGATCACAGTTAGACATTTACAGAGAATAGTGCTGCATAGATCTTACAAATTATTTAAACAACTTTCGAATTGTATTGTCTATGTTATATAATATGTTATGTAATATATATTATGCAATGTGTTAAAAAGGACTGTTAAATAAAACATCATCAATTAATTAGTGTATGGAGGGTTTTCATCTAATGAAAATATGGGGAACATCTGACACTTACCTGCTGTTGAGAAAATGGATGAATATCTTCTCAGGTTCCACATTTAAAGCAGTCGCTTATCAGAGGTTGTCCTGGTCTTCTGTGTCAACACATACCACGTGGAGGGTCACTTTGATAAGTGCCAGGAACCTAAAGGTATTTTGCCAGTTGGCTTGTGTTCCAACAACAGTGATTCAGAGTATCGTTAAGGGATGTCATATCAAGGCCAATATTGACGCAATTCCAAGTCAGATAAGGTCAATGCTACTGGAATATGTTTACTTCTAATAAAGACATTTAAACAGCTATTCCACAATAAACGTGGCTGGTAATTTTAATACACCACACCCATCCCAGTAAAAAGTGTTGAACTGAATCTCATTTTACTGCTATAACACCCATTAACATTAAGATATGGGCCTCATACATTCTGTCCCAGGAGTTATATTGAGTGTGAAGTTAATTTTGTGAACCACCTGCAATTTGGCACAGTTTTATCAACGGAATTCTGTCCTACTTGGCTTTCCTACAATGATTTGGCTTTTTACGCAATGACAGTGAAATAGTCACTGAGACTGAAGCCCACAGGTCTTTGCTTGCTGCACTCTTGCTCTGTGAACAAAGGTACTGTTTGTTTGTACTTCACTGAATGGGTCCTCTTAGCTAAACATTTTCGATAAACTAAGCCAATAGCGGTTAACTTTGAAGATTTGAATCCAGCTAAAAGAGTAAATAACAGTAGGATTAAAAGTATATATACACATATATACATCTAACTGTAACTGTGCAAACATTGCGCCATGCATTTTGCAACAGTGCAGTTGTGTGCATTACCATAGCTTATCTAATATCTAATGAATTGTTTTCATCCACTTTAATTGTTTCACTATTGGATTGCATTGCATTCTTTGAGTAGACACTTCCCTCATGTCCTTGGCCTTTATAGCAGCAAAACAGCTAAACAAACGCAGAGTAGTGATGGACTTGGCATAAAAAAACTTTATGTTTGGAAACATGATGTTTTAAGGTTAAATTTAAAATAACAAATTGTGCAACGGGTTGATTTGGGGACATTTGTATCAGTTATTATAGTTATCAGTAAATAACTACAATATTAACATCTTTAAAATGAATGTAATGGTACTGTAATGGTACTGTATTGAATGTAATCATCATACTTCTTCTGTAACATTGCTCTGCAAACTCAAATGTCTTGTCGTTTTAAGCTCACTGTCACGAAAGGGCTAAAAGTGTGTGAAATGTGAAAGTTTTATTGCATAATCAAAAAGTTACTCTTAGGTCATAGTCCACACATTCAGCTGGAGGTAATTCAGAGTTTAGGTTTATTGATTTTGAAACACTTTACAAAAAGCTTCAGTAATCATAACCAGTATAAATAACTATTTTTCATTTCAGATTGTTTGGCCTGTTTACATTATCAAGCACAGTTCAGTGAATGTAACAAGTTTGCTTATGTAAGTATTTTCTGTTCTTTCACATTTGTTTATAGAGTTCAGTATCCTAGAGATTCAACTTTAATCTGGATATCGCAACAGATTTACTGGGCTGTCCAAGGGCTTCTTCTCTACAGGGTTCATCATGAGAATGAATCCAATTGAACTGATGTACAAAAACAAAAAGTTTGTTATTTTAGTGTCATGTGTTTGTTTGAATACAGAGGGTCTAAATGTTTTCTTGTCCTGCCAAAGCATGTAATAAAATGCACAGTAAGTGGAAAAATTCTGGCTGACTGATAAAACTGCAACACACGACTGAAATGAGGATGTGCTGAAAGATGTCTAAACCACAGCTAAAATCATTAATCAGTTTCATGGTTTCACTGTGATCCAAAGCAGTCTGTAATCTGAACTGGCAGCATCAGGTTGCAACTCTACCTATTGGCATGTGTGATACCTTATCTCCGGAATGGTCATGAATCATTCAGCATGGCAGTGAAAGCTCTTCGTCTATGCCTTGTAGCAGTCTCCGAGCCCTGCAAACGATGATGTGCACGTTCAGGGTTTGCCTCTACTGGCCTGTCCTTCTTAGTTGGTTCTGCATCCCAAGACTGGATGCTGCTTTTGGATCGAACATAGCTCAGGGACTTCCTAAAAGATCTTCCTGCAAACCAGGTAACTTGTTATTTCAGGGCACAAGAATTTGAAAATGTATTGAAGTTTGGTTATTGGAATGATCAAGATTAGCTAGATCAGATAAAAATCTGGATTTGTGTAAAAGGTTTTTACTGCCCAGAAGGAAGTGAAGGTCCAGCTCCATGTCCCAGAGGAACATTCGGACCCAGTTTTTGGGCCACAACAGTAAACAGCTGTATCAGCTGTCCACCACATCATTATGGACCTAGAGAAGGTTTGAGCAATTGCGTTCCCTGTGGGGCCTGGTCACACCAACCAAGGTCTGGACAGGACAGCTGTATATGTCTGCAAGAGGGGCAGGTCTTTCAGGTGAGAACCTAGACTTAAATTTGCACTGTTTACATTAGTGTTTTTTGCATGTTCCCATATGTTTGTAGCTAAATCTGCAGACCTCTGCTCTAACAGATGCTCATGTTTCAGTCTGTTGGGAGTCTGGTTACCAGATCTGCACCACTCTCTCTGACTGCTGAATGATCTTTTCATCAGTTATTGCTCACTAGGGAAATGAGTCTGCACCAGGATTTATTGTCCTTCAGGGAAAACATCTTCTTTTCTGAACATAGGCTAGTGATGGACAGTGTCCCTGCACTCTGGCATATCAGCCGACAAAGAATGGGGAAGCCTGTATGTTAAAAGTTTATGAGATTTGCAAAGATGGAAGAACACGCAACCAGCATGGTGAGTGTCTGGACCACAAGCAATGGAAGCAGTATTGTTCCCAACAGGTAAGTGTCATGTGAAGGGTTTAAATTTTAATTTTGGAAGTGAGGGAACTCAAATATTAGGTGACAAATCTAGCAACAACAAAATGTGAACACCCCCTTCCCCAAACGCAAAATAAACAATCAGTTTAAAAACAAATTGTAGTCACATATAGATATATAAAAAATATAAAAGTAATCTAAAACTTGTTCTCCACGCAAACGATTATGATACAAAACCAATCCATGTATGACAAAAAAACAAACACCTCATCTATGCAAATATATGCACAATAAAACGTCAGAATGGTTACAATACAGATAACGCTTGACCATATGTATTCGTGATGGTGAAACTTGAAATATGCTGAATTGACATTAAAGTTACTGTATACAAATTTTGATTTACCATTACCAGTCAAAGCTCACGGTTCATATCTATTCTAATAAGGTCCGATTACCTGTTACCTGCTGTTGGCACACACGACATCAAACATTCCCTTATGTTAAAAATACTGACAAAATACACAATTCATAATTCATGTGCGTGTGCTAATTAAAATGAACTTTATCCTGTATACCTTCAAATGACATATTCTTCAGGCTTTGGAAAGTTGAGTTATGTTTGGAATGCTATTTAACTTGTATTTAATCTCAATAGTTATAATAATGATTATACAAATTAATTAAACTGACAAAGCACCCATGTGTATTTCTATACTCTTGACGTATATTTGACATTTTAATTGAAGGCTCCCTGCCGGTATATGTATGTATCATTCATACAGACAGCCAACCTGTTTGTACAGTGATTATGACATACTGACCATTCAGTGTCATTGCCATTCAAAATTTTATGAATGGTGCGTGACAAAACTCACTGACTTTGCTCATAAAGGAAGACCAATGCAACCTACATGTTTTTCTTTGCGTTGACCTGTAAGCTGATGAACCCCAAAGTAAAATATCTTCAGTGAACTCTTATCACCTGTACACAAGGGGAGCCTCACATTTACCTCCAAATGTGTTTACCATTGATTAATCACAGAACAATGACGCAGCTGACCACATGAATGGCATGTGATGTGTTGTATCTACACAGGTGTGTCCATCTCCTGAGCTGTATGAGGGTTATGATAGCTCCTTGGGCCTGTGTGTGTGCAAGCGTCTGTCTGGGTTTGATCCAGAGAGGGGTGACTGTGTGGGCTGGTGCCAGAACAAACCAAGCCCAGTTCTGCAGCTAGTTTGCACTGGAAACCTTTACCTGCTTTACACAGAGTCTAATCAACAGGTCAGACCTACAGCCCATCCGTCTCATACTTTTCCAGCTAACAATTTTAGGAACATTTAAGAACATTTCCCTAACGTTTCTATTAAGTAACCAAAGTGTTAAAAATTATTTTTTAACATTTTAGGGACGTTCAGAACATCCAGTTGTTTTGATGTTCTATTAACAATCATTATACAGATCCAGTCATGGTTTCATGGTTCATCCATCAAAGAGACATCATCATCCATAGAATAGTTAACTAATATAAAAGAAAGGAAACACAGTATGGCTGGACAGCTTTACAACAAAGCACACAATGTGAGGGACTTGCAGTGGATATCGAGTGTGTAATACAGCCCGTTTAGGCACAAGTGTGAGCTTGGCACAAACAGTGGTAAGATATCACCCTCACTTATTTCTCCATAATGTGACCTTGTGTTTTTTCTTTAAAGGTGAGCACATCGGGAAGCGTGCTGGAGACTGCACTTAAACACTGGGACTCCCATGGGAACTTGGAATGCAACACGCAACTGAACTTCTCCAGGCCTGTGTACACAGTGCAAACAGGGGGTGAGTGCTCAGAATCACAGGAGATGAGAAGGTTTAGTGCCAGCGCTGTATCAACAGACTTGTCCTCTGTTTGCTGTTGTGCAGAGGCGGGCTTCTTTGGTCTGCTCAGTTCTGTCCCTGTGGAGGTCCGAAGGTTGATTTTGGCTCACAGCCAAGAGACCAACAGCCCTTTTGAGTTTCTAGACACACTCAGTGTTGCTGAGGAGGACGGAGGTAATACACTATATACTTAGCCATTGCATAAGGCTTTGTTCATAATGACTGTCCTCACTGTAATTTATGATTTATCTGGTTTTCCACAGGTTGCATTAAATTGTAATAGATGAATTAAAATTTAATTAAAATTAGTGAATTGAAAGTATATTCGAAAAATAAATACAAGATACACGTTTTTAATAGTTCACGTATTGACTACTCAGAGTATAGTTCACTATATGGTGAATATGGTTTTCATAGTCAATTCAGACACAACTCCAGGCAATATTGCTACCTTTATATTATTCCATAAACATAAAAAAGTATTTGACCTCTTAGATTGATTTTATAAGATCAGATTTTAACTAGATCTGCATATACATATATAAACGAGATCACACATGGATTGTATTAATTCATAAAATTCTTTCATGTGTTTATACTACAAGTGAATAAATAGTAGTTTTGTTAGGAAACATCAAAAACAAACAGAAAGAATGGGGCTCTCACTGGTCCATCAGATCGTCAGTGTTCAGTTCATCCGACAGACAGCCAGGAGGAGTGTTGAACCCAACTGCATGTCTGCATCCAGGAGACATACTTCTCTTCACTGTTACTCAACAGCACTACCCTCACTATGATGTGTAAGTTCATGCTGTCATGTCATCAATTTGATGCTTGTTCATCTTCACTACACCTGATTGTCACTGTAGGAGTCCTCAATTTTTCACAGTGACAACTTGTACAACACTAACTCTGCCTTTGACTGGGGACCCCTAAGAATACTAGCACAGGACCAGAAGCTGGCCAAATCTGCCCATTCCCTGTTCTCCATAAGTCTTAATGAGCCTGGGGTTTATGTCTTCAAACTCAGCAGCCACCAACATAAAAACATGGTATTATGATCTTCAGAATGTCTAATCAAAGATTCTGGTAGAATTCATTTTCTTTCTGGTCTGAAGTGGTGCTTGCTAAGGCAGTTTATTCTTATTCTAAACATCCACAGCACTTTAGCAGTGTGGTGGTGATCTTTGCATGGAAATGCACCCTTAAGGTTTTCTTCAAATAGTGCTAAAATCTAGTTAAGATTTCTGTTGTAGCCATAAAATCACTGGTAAATGTTCATGTTTGGTTTTCCCAGTATGTGAGAGTAGTGCCTGCTGGAGGAGAATGCTATGCCTCCGGGCCCTTCTTCCCTTCTGACCCACATCATTTAACTCGCATGGGCATCGCTCAGAGGCGCCAGCTGCTGCTTCGGCCAGACTGGCTGATGATTGGTGGAGTTCTAGTTGGAGCTGTGGCAGTCCTGTGCTTGTGCATCATAATATTGGTAAGTGATACAAAAACCTGCGATAAGATTATAATGTGCACAGTGGTTATTGAAATGACTGAACACTGTGTCCTCACAGATTCTGTTCAAAAAATACGGCTGGCCTGAAAAACTGCCAGCTCGGCCCAGGTACCGTGACCTGCAGCTCAGGTTTAACATGGACGACTATTCATCCAAAGGCTCCAGGGTGGTGGCTGTGAAGAAAATGCATCGAAATCTGCAGGTGGGGCTGACGGAGAATTCAGCACAGAGAGGTAACACGTACACCACATACGGTACAAACTGCTTTCTTACACATCACTCAGTCCAGTATGGGGCTACATATGCCACCTGCTTACACAAGATGACCTTTGACCCTAAGGACACATCTTGACCATGATACCTCACTTGTGATATTACATCACAATGATACCTTACAACTTGAACATGATACCTTACATCACATATGATATTTATACTTGGGAAAATAAATACAAGGACATATATACAAAACCAGGTTCCGTAGATTACGTAAATTAACAAACATTAGCATATCACTATATAACAGTTACATATCTGACACTCAACTACATGAGAGAAAGCACAATATTTTATTGTAAGTGAACAAACGTGTTTGCCAAGATTGCTTATCTGCTTTAAATATAACTATGAATTCAGGCTATATCAGTTTAGTAAACTAAGCCGTTTAACCCTCACATTGAATTAGGATCATAAGTCATAAGGGAATTTCTGCCATTTTGGCAGAACTTTGACTGTTTTACAAACACTTTTGAGCTCTGGACCCTACCAGACACAGTTGGCAATAAAGGCTCTTGACTTCCTTCAGTGATTGTGAAATGATTTATGGCCTGTGACATCTTTGACTTTCTTCTAGTGTTGTATTAGCTTCATCCAGTACTAGAATTCTCACATGCTGTGTTCTCATCACCCACAGCAGAGACTCTGATGTCAAGTGAATTCTGGGACTATGAGGAGCAAGTGGATCTCGAAGCTTTCAGTTCAAGCACCTTCTATGACATCCTGCTCAAGCACAGCGTGTCTGTCACGGCACGTCTTGGACAACTCAGAGGAGAGGTGAGACTCCATGGGAACAACAAAACAACCTCCCACCCCTCAAAGCTTCAGATATCACCCTTGTAAAGCACAGACATATTTACTCATATTGAATAGCATCATTGCAATACTAATTAACAATCTCTCCTTTCTTCTTGAGTCTCTTAAGTATGATACTGTACAGTACAGCAGAACTGTTACTTCTCTAGAGCTATGTGTGAGCATAAAGGATTTATTTGTCATTTAATTGTCAGCCAGCTCTATTGAGGGAAACACACTGCTGCTGTCTGTAGGTGAAGCTGCTCTACCAAGGGGTGATGAGGAAGTTGAGAGAGCTCCACCCTGGCTGGAGGCTGTTGGGGGGGAAAACTGAAGGTCTGGAGAGACAGGTGGAGCAGGAGATGGTCCGGAGAAGAGCGCTGGGGAACCAGCTGGTGCAGCTGCTGGACAGCCAGCTTCAGATCCTGCGGGTGGAGATCAGAGCACAGCAGGACATGCAGAAGACCTTCAGAGCGATACTAAGAGAGAGCTTAAGATTTCTGAGACTACTCGCTGAGGGCCAGGCCTCACTTTGGGATGAACACATAAAGCAACAGTATGTACAGTCGATACTATATCTATTTCCCAAGAACCTACCCACTGTCTGTACTTTCTTACAAAGACAAACCTAGTTTCTGGTTAAATACTATAATAAAACCTTAATTAAAGAAGATGGAATCTCCATTTAACCTTGCAAAGAGCTTTCTGAATATTATATACTCAGTTTTCTGACAGTGGTGGCCAATGCAAAGTTATTACAGTTTTACTGTAATAACAATAATTTTTAACTCTGTGTCGGTGCCTTACTAATGATTGTTAACCTGTGTGTTGTGCATTGCAGTGTTGTAGAGCGAGTGGCTGTGCTGGCTGATGAGATGACTGAAATGCTGTCAGTGGAGAGCCAGAGGCAGGGGGTCTGGGCTGTGCTTAAAGAGAGCACTGGAGCACAGTTATTATGCCCTGCCACTGGGTCAGTCCTGAGCAGAGAAGACATCATGGGTGAGACCTTTACCACACTGATCTAAAGTGTATAGAATATAAACAGTGTAAACTTTACCATCTGACCACATTCATTTTTTAAACAGTCAGAAAGTGCTTTAAGGGCAAATTAAAAAATAACAGTCTTGAACTTTAGAGTCACAGTAAGTACAATTTCGCCACCTAGTGGAACGTAATCATAAGCTAGTGTTAATATTTGAAAATAATAGCTTTGCCAATAGGAGGAGCTATTTCACAACATTGCCCACAAGTTTGGCAGTCAAATCCTAATAAATAGCTCCTATAGCTCAACTTAGCAGGTCTGTCGCACGACTGATTGATTAAAGTCAGGGGAAACAGAAAGATGTTACTCTCTATTCTTCACTCAGCTCCTGATGGGTCTGTTAGGGCTTCTGATGCTGTTTGTGTAGACCCCCTCACAGGCCTCATTCAACCCACTTCTAATGCCCATATGTTATTGGCTAGTGGGCACAGCATGCCTGTGCCCCCTGACTTCTTCCTGCATCCCCGGACTGGCAGACTCCTGCCTGTGGCAGGGAATGTGGGCTTTGATCCAGTTACTTCCACCCTTGTCCTCACAGCCGATGCTTGTGTAGGTGAGTCACGGATGTGAAAGCAAGGATGTGTCTTACTAAAATGTTTGATTAGGTAAAGGTTTGCTAAAGGTCTTTCTCTTCATAGGTGAAATGGGAAAATGGGAATCACCCCTTCTGCCTTTTATTCCATACCCTTCGTCCCGTCAAGCAGAAATCCACGCTGCTTCCAAGCTACGGGGACTCAGTTCGGGTCAAAGCCTGGTGCTGGGGGGACTAATGAGTGATTATGATTCAGGGGTATTGGTCCCTGTTCTAGCAGTCACCATCCACCCCAAAACAGGACTGGTTTATCCTTTAGGTGGCGTGCACACATGCCCAATCTCACGCCTGCAGGTGCCTATGCAGATCGGCTCCCCCATGCTGGATCCACGTACTGGAAGCTTGGTGCTCATAACAGGGATCAGTCTTGATCCACTTACAGGTTAGTAATTCACATGCACTTCACATTTAGTAGATCTGAATTAGTTTTTAAATTATTTTTTTGTAAGCCTTTTTATTCAAGTGTTTTTAATCCTGAAAAAAACTGTTAGCATGTTCATCTTGTATGTTTACAGTTCAATTACAGCTGTTTGTCCAGTGTGGATGTGTTTTGTATTAAAACGAGAAGTGTGGGTGAGACATGTCAAAGTTGTCTAAGGATTATCTCTGCCCAGGTGCTGTACTTCCTGTTGGGGGGCTGATGCTGGGTGAGTCCTTTATTGAGCCCTTAAGTGGAAGGATGGTGCGGGTTGGTGGAGCCAGCATAAGGGGAGGGAAGGTGGTGCCTCATGCTGGGGGTTTTCAGGCTCTGCTGGACAGCCAGACTCTAGGCACGTACTTACGGCTGGCGGAGCTCCTGCAGAGATGTAGTGAGGAATGGAGCTCCAGCACTGCAGATCTCCAAGGTGACTTGGATAGACTATCAGCAGCAACATCTGAGCTAGAGCAGGCCTGGAAAAGCAGCCAGCGCTGTGCTCTGCAGCTGCTGAGCCGCCTGGATGCCGTGCAGGAGTGGGCCAAAGGTGTGGCTGAGAATGGAGGTAGTGTGGGTGAGTTCTGCGGAAGCTCATTAAAACAGCATTTTTCATTCTGATCTCTTGATCTGTACAGTATTTTAATATGCAGTATTACAATACAAGAACGATTGTGAAAAATGACCACGGAAACCAAAGTTCCTGCCAAACTATCATTAACTATGGGTTTTTAGTCAAACAATGATAAATGAATAGGGGGTCTCATTAGAACAATTTAAGAAGCTTTAAGAACATTTTTGTCATTTTGTTTAATTGTTTATTTTCTTTTAAAATCAACTATCACAGTTCAGTGGAATATCAATACCTGTAAGTTAGAAATATTCAGGTTATAAGTGTTAGAAATATGTTAATAATATATTTAAAATGTTTCTTTTGTATATAGTCGTATTATTGTAAACCAAAATTTGATTGTTTACAATTTGTGAATCCAGGAATACCAGAAATACCAAAGTTTTTTTATTGCTTTTTACATATTGAATAAAAGACAAATTTGCCTCCCTGAGTCGTCTATTTACACTTATTTAGGAGAGATGAAGCTGCCTGGCACTGAGATGTCCCTGCCAGCTCTGCCAGGCCTGGAGTATCCTGACCCTGGGGGCTCTTGTTTGCATGTCCCGGTTCTGGGTGCACAGCTGGACTGGGTGTCAGGCTGCATGGTTCCTTTGGCAGGAACCATGGAAGATGCAGATGGTAAAGGTAATAGAGGTGACCTGGAATGCCCAAATCCTGTTAGAGTAATCTCTGCATGGTAACCCAGAGCATTTATTACGGCTCTCAGGGCTGGTTCCAATACGTTTTGGAGCCCAGACGGTGGACCCTGTTACAGGGGTGCTGACTCCTGTAGTTGGGGCCAGTCTAGACGTTTGGAAACGGACTGTGACCCCTGTGACTGTTTCCCAGTATCTTGCGTTAGGAGAAAACCCAGACAGCATAATGGTAAGTGAAGTAGAACCAAATCATAGCTGCATAACAACTCACTTTGCTTGGGGGTGTTTCAACAACATTTGTGTGTAAATGTGAGTTTGTTGCCTCAGGTGGAAGCTCTCCAGAAGGAAGGCAGCGTCCGGGCTGGTTACTGGCATCAGCAGACACTTAAGGAAGAGGAGGTGCTGGGGGATTTTGACAGGGCTGTTAGGTGCCATCTCTCCTCATCTCTTCAAGAGTCTGACTGTGTGAGCCGTCTCCACTGAGATGACACCTCACGCTGTGGCCTATTTAACATGCCAGTCTTTTGACCAAGTGTCTATTTTTATTTTTCTTGGTGTCAGTGTGATGGCTGAAGGGTTTCTACCTTCTGTGCATCCTGAATGAGTCTCTGTGTGTGTGTGTGTGTGTGAGACAGATAGACTGGCTAGACACAGACAGGCAGCTAAGAGAGACTGCCGCAGAGATCCAGGAAGCTGCCCAGCGTGAGGCTCAGAGAAAAGCTCTCATGATCTCTGAGTTATCTCTGCTCCTACCAGACCATGTGTTACTCACTCTCACGGGAGGTCAGAAACTCATGCTCACTGTCTCGCTGGGGCGGCAAACCGTTAAGCTTTAATGACTACATGTATAAAATATAGACAAATACTTTTGACAGCTTCCCCTGTGTGTGTGTTTGTTTGTGTGTTTAGGGGACGAGGAGGAGTGGGAACAGCAGTGTGTCTGGCAGACCGAGCTAAAGTCTGTGCTAAACCGAGTGAGTGTGTCTATGGAGAGATTACAGAGGGACCAGGCTCAGCTGTCAGCACAGGAAATGCAGAATTCGGTCAGCAGAGACATACAGATAGAGACAAATGAGATATGTTATGATAACTGTTGATATAGAGGCACAATATAGAGCTGTGATTATTGTGGATAGAACAACGCAGATAACTGATCTTAAAAGAATTTGGGGAGAAATTACATTTCATTGCAAACTGTTGTATCTTGGCAAATCTCAGTAATTTGGTTCAGTTGCAAATACAAAAAACAAGGTTTTAAAATAAAACAAAAACAACTTTTAAAGTGCCACGTAATCACTTTTTAGTGTGAAATCTAAAACTGTAGCAGAGACATTTTCTCATCAGAAAAATTTAAGAAGCAAAAGTCTAAATAAGCAAGATCCTACGTTTTACTGTGTTAATTTTTTTTTTACCCTACTGTATGAGAGCAGCAAGTGTACTGCTAGTAATGTACAGTGTACATTACTAGCAGCAACAGTAATAATAAAGTGCATGTAAGCACACATGCTTTTAACTGGTGCTGTAACATAAAAATACTCTCAGACAGAAACATAGAGAGCTGACAGTTCATAAATAGACAGTTAAACCGCTGGATGAGCAGATCTATACACTGACATCTTAATGTGTTTCTCTGCTACACATTACAATTGGTTTGATTGCCAATATTCTGGCTTTGCATCCGTTACTATTTTCCGGTGTGATGGAGTGTGGCTGGGGTGAATAACACAGCCGTGTCTTGTGATTATGGCAGGATGGAAAATTGAGAGCACGGGAACTGTGGGAGCAATTAATGCAGAAACAAGCCAAGCTGGATACCGTTCTCTCATCTCTGCACTGCGCTCGTCAGCTCTGCCAACTGCGTGCAGACATCGCGCAGGTAATGCGCTGAAGCGAGACACACAATATACAACACACAGCACATGATTGCGCACCACCCTGCTGAACCTCAGGCATTGACCGATAATTGCACAGAGATGCCCTTCATTTACCTTGGAGGTGTTTGCTCTGTTTAGGAGATTTGCTGTGTAGCCTGGGAATGAACAAACTCTTGTTTTTTTACGTCTTATTTTTCTTGCTGAGAGTGTACTGAAATGACTCTTCTTTTCTATCTAGTCCTTGGTGTCTGGTACATTTTGGTATAGAGATTTCAATATGCTGCAGTCCAGGGGTTTCAAAAATCATCTGAAGGTGATAGCCATGACTCAGCAGAAAATTTTTCCTCTACTGGAAAGACTCATTCAGCTTCTGGGGGAAAATAAAGCACCTGGTCAGTCAGCCAGCACCCAGCCACAGCAGAGCTCTGGTATAATGTCCTCAATCATGCTGTGATTATGCAAATGGTAATCGTTTCTTTGTCTTAAACTGTGATTAAAATCTTTCTCAGATCCCTCAGGAAAGCAGGCGTTTGGCCGGGACACTGTTTCCAGAGCATGGACAGAATCAATGTCTGTTGTCAAAGGTACTATAAATCCTGAGGTACTATAAACTGTGAGATTGTCAGTCTGGAGTACTTCACTGCTGTGTTTGTGTCCCCCGCTGTGCAGGCGTCTCAACTCAGTCCTTTAAAAATCAATTGAAGGGTCCATCTATGAGTGGACAGAATGCCACAATGGCCTCTATACCTCTGTCAAACACGTCATATACACAAAAAAGGCAGGATAAAACTCCACTGAACCATAATCAGGGTAAAACTGACTATTGTCAGAGGTGTTACCGTCATCCTCTTTTCAGATCACAACATGATGTTGTCTCGTTTTCCATTCAGATGTCCAGTCCCTTCAGGAACCAGGGCTGCCCGTGCACATCAATGTCCCGAAACTGTCAGGTCAGAACTTTTAACTGGAGAACTTTGAAACTCATACCTAATGTTAACCATGAAGGTCAAGTCTGCAACTTGCAACAACACTTAACATTAAACACAACTATCCTATATTAACATTCTGTATTTGTTTTCCTCGCAGAAGAAGACTGGTCCAGACTGCTAGCGTTATCTCCTCTGTTCCAGCTGATCAAGGAGGTGGATCAGCAGCTCAGGGATAGTGCCCGAGATAGAGGCCTGCTGAAGATCCAGTCCTCAGGTCAGGATCTAATTATCACCACTGAAACGTGCAATCAGAACTCATCAGAACTGCAAAGTCATTAGTGTAGCAGTAGATGACTTAAAGCCATGAGAACCATCACGTACATATCAGGGGGAATAATTTGAATGTGATCACAGCTTTATTTTTAGTGACTTCTTGGGGTTTAAGGGCAGTGTTGATTACACATGAAAATGTAATTAATTAATAACTCACAGGTTATCATGTGTTGGTGTTCTGAAATGCTGCATTGTATATGTTTGTGTATGTTGGTGTTTGTTTAATCAGGAACCGGGCAGTCGTTCATGGACTTTATGGATGCGCAGTGGAGGTGTGAGGGAAAGCTAATCAAACTCAGCTCCGATGCCCTCAAACCACGAGAGCTTCTGCTCTACCAGCATGGACAGTTTCTTCTCCAGCACCTTCACTCACATAAAATGGTCTTGAGCTCTCTGTTTTTCTCTGCACTCACATACTTTTATGTTGGCTTCTAATAGGTCATTAGTGAATGGTACAGTACTGTTGCACTGGTTACACACATTCAGCCTGAAGTCTGGGTTCGACTGTGATTTCTTTATCACAGATACCAGCGATAAAACTGCAACTGGCCTTCAGTCTTCCTCTGAATGATTACCACAGCAATGCTTTCCGCAACTCCTTTTATTATCAGGTATTTATGGATCTATTCGTTTATAGAGTCTAGTGTTTCTTTTCATGTGGATTGTTAAAGAACCAAAATTAGATTCCTGATATACTTCAATATGTCCTGTCCCAGAACAGTTTCAATACAAAATATAACATCATAGGGGAGAAAATTAAATGTCAAACCATGTTATGGGTCATTTTATAGGAATATACTAATAAATATACTGTGAGACATAAATATATAAAGTATGTATTCTTAAAATTTATTAATAATTTATAGAACTTTTTAAAGGACTGTACTTGTGATAATTGGTCCCTGTGATTTAATTGGCTTCACAGCTAGCAGGGTTGTGATAAGGTTAAATGTTCTCATTTGTCAGTCACAAAGTGATAATTAATTCATGTTAAGCACACGTAGTGTTCTGTTATACAAACTTCTGTTCACTTAGCACTCCCTGTGTCTTCAGGAGGGAGAGAGAACTCTCTTTGTTCGTACTCAGAGGTTGCAGTCGGTGGGTGGCTTCTCTCTGCTGCTGTTGCACTGTGCTGCACACATTTCCACTGGTCAGATGAAGACTGACTCAACTCCTGCCTTCCAGAGAGCCTTCTACAAGGTGTGAAATGTGACCGCTGCACACCAGCACACCGTGACCAACCCTGGAAGGAATGTGCTAACAGATTCTTTATTAAAGGAACAGTCCAAATTACAAATCTGTATGATTTTCAGTATTTTACTTCAATATAATCCAAAAGATTAATAAACTGGAATCCTCAAAATTATATTAAAACCTGATCTTTCAGTCAGTGACTTGAACTTGAGTTGAACATTCCCCTGATGATTCATTGAAAAGCGTTGACTTACAAATCAGATATTCTTTCATTAAGGTTTCAAGACCTGTACTGAACTTCCTGTATTTAACTGTTTTCAGGTTCTACAGGTGGGCCTAAGTGAGCTGTTGAATGCCAGACTAGGACATAATCCTGGTACAGAGTACAAAAGGACAGATGAGAGTTTGAGCTCTGACACAGCTCTTGATGGTCTTCTGTTGGAAAGGGTACAGAAGCCCAGCCCAGGGATTTTCTCTGAGGATGTAAGTTTCATTTGTTTTGACATATTTGCCCCTCTCTTCTGAAGTTGTTGCCAAGTAATTTAAGGGGATGCAGCAAAACCCTCAAGATCAGATTGATTGGGCAGAAGTAATACTTGTCTTGAGTGTGAGATTTTGGATGCTTGGTGTTCCCTGGGCAGGAGGTTCTTGGGCGTCTGCAGAAATACAGGGAGGCTTCAGTATTCCGCCAAGTTGAGAGTCTCCTAAAAGAGTCCTCTAAGAGCCTGGAGATCAACCACCTCAACACTGACCTGTCACTCAATGACGGCACTGAGAGCCCAGATGCTGCACCTTCATGAGCTGATTTATCACCGTCTAAGTTTAAACAGCACTGCCTTTGTCAGTGTCGAATCCAGATTTTAAATTCATGGTTTGTGCTGTGGGACAGGTGCTGGTCTTATAGGATTGGATGATAATGACACTTGGACCAAGTTTATTGGATTATTATGACTGCAATAAACAGTTAGAGATGTGCAAAGTATATACATAAGATACAACAACCTTTTTATAGTAACCTTCACCTTAATGTAGTAATAATTTCAAAGGCTCATTACAGAATTATGATGTTGAAATTCTAAACAGAAGAACAATATTTAAAACCACAACACATAAGTATGTCTGCATTTGCTTTGTTTACAGTGAAAGGCTTCATCAACACTTCTCAAAATGCAGTTTTCAAAATCTTGTTTACCAAATAACTATAATATACCCATATACTGTATGCCATTGTACTCAATGTTTTGCTTGTATTGTTCTGATTTATTGCACTGTGTTTATGTATTGTGGTCTTTTAGTGCTATTTACATTCGATATTGCTGCTGTTTGGTGCCTGAATTTCCCCCCCGGGATCAATAAAGTATGTTTATCCGATGTAACAGCAAGACTTAGGAAGGGACAATGAAACATTTTTATGTTTAATTATGTGTCTTTTTAGATTGCTCCTCAGCTGTTGCTTGTATTCACGAATATACAAGGGCACCTTTAGCTGTCCTAAACACTAAAACCTAAACTAAAGTTCTGGGTGTTTACATTTCCTCTTAAAAAAGTAATTTAAAGTTATGTTTTTTGATAGGAGTGTGGTTGTGTCCTTGTGTACCACAGCAGGGATGATTTTTCATAGATAGTGGTGATATTCCTCCCATTGTTATACAGGATTGTTAATCCAGTATACCATTAATCCACAGTTAAATCTCTCCCTGTGAGAGACTTGTATAGTTTGGTTTACATTTTGAATGTAACTTAGTAGATAAACAGAGCAATTCACAGAAAATGAAAATTAACACTGTAATTATGTAGATTTTTGCACCGCATAAACCTAGTACCACATTTGATCATTTTACCTATCACATTTTAGCACTTAGACTGCCTAAAGGGCCTATCTCAATTGCTGTTGTAGCGTATGCAAAATTGGTGACTGAATGGATAAGATTCAAATTTTCAAATCTTATTTGCATATTTAAATCTTAATTTGTTGACATAAATGTTGCATAGACATAGAAACACAGAAGCCATAGAAAACAGACTACTGAAGTATAATGTTCACTAGTCTGTCCAATTTTTAAATCAGGGTTGTGGGAAAAGTAGGCCCCTTCCTAATGGAAGTAATATAAGTAAAGCCTGTTATGTATTTATGTATTTTTATTATGATTGGTGTTTTTTTTTGTATCGTATCGTATTGTATTCATGCGGTATTGAGGTATATTGTGTATTGATTTGAGAAGTGCCTTATTCAATGAAAGCACTTTGCATTACACATTTTTTAAAATTATTATTATTTAGCATTAATCAACAAGTGAGCCCAATGTTTACCTGACTAACTCTTTAAATCTTTAAGATCCTATAAAATATGAACAAAATATGAAATTAATTTATTTTCAATACTGATGAACTTTATTTTTTTAAATTTTTTTTTTATTTATTTGATTGATTTATTTTCAATCACTGAAACAATCGATCAGGTGGTTTGAACCCGCATTTGAACAAATGCTTCCAGTCATTTATAACTAACATTACATAACTAACATTACATGTGCACCTTAAGTTAAGAAACTGTAACATAATACACTTTGTGGCTTTCTGATTCCAGATGAGCTTGTGAAAGAGTTAAGTTTCAGCAATGTATTGTGTCAGGAGAAAGCATTTGAAAAGGCCGATAAATTCATCGACTCCCTGCAACAAAATGGCCATGTAAAACCAAAATCAATAAGACAGTTATAAACACAAATCCCTCATCTGAAAACAGGCCACTGATAAAGTGCTCATCACTATGACAATACATACAATATATATAGTGGAACTAAGGAAAACAGCACATGTAGGTCTTTCAAAGACGGCATTTCACAAAAAGTTTGTTTAAAAATTGTCAAACAATGAACATACTGTTCAAAATTCAGACAAGGTATTTGGACACTTTCGAGTTAGACTTTCTGGAACATGTCCATAGTAAATGTGATGAACTGCTGATCTGTTGGTACTCCAGGATGTGTGAACTTGAGGGAAACTCACTTCATACAGCAATAAATATGAGAAATTGGCACCAGGTGGCTAAAATAATAAGAAAAAAATGTCTCAGAAAAGTGAAGTTAGTTTTAAGAAAAGGTCCAGCATCATTTGTCTGCAGATGACACTTGGTTCGATATTTTTAATATAATGCAATAACATTCATACATTTTTAAGTGTGGCTTTCGGGGGTTACTGTATATGTGTTAAGATTAATAATGAGAAATGAAAATCATGCCTAATATCCATTCATAGGCGCAGCAGTCACCATCTCTCTGAAGAAAACCACATATCCGTACATTTGCATAACCTGATTAGGCTATTAAACCTTTTCTATTTTATTTTTTGTTTAGAATGTCTAATGTGAATCAAGCCAAAATCCAGGTAGGGTTTCATCATTTGTATTTTTGAGCTGTTGTCAGTTTTCTTTCACTGTTGAATAATTCTGAGTCAAATCTAAAACTTGAATGTCTGCCATAGAAGTAATTCATAAATCAGTACAAACTTGCTCCCCTTCACTTCGCTTCTATTATACATGCTGCACTGGGTGGGTTTTATTGAACCCTTCAGAGAACTTTACGAGGATGTTAGAGGAAGATGCAGAGGGAGAGAAGACACAGGAGGAAGATGAAGGAGGACAAAGCTAATGGTGGGACATGATTCCAGAGAGTGACAATGAGGTGCTTTTTTGTCTGGTTACATTTTCTATCACATCTAGATTTGACTGTCCCTGTTTGACCTACAGAGTTAAAGGAGGAGGGGAATAAAGCGCTCGCTCCAGGTAAAAATGAAACGGCTTTTACACCAAAGTGTTGGACTGGCTGCGGGACATGCAGACGCTGTATACAAACAGAGCTCTGCAACTTTAAACAGACCAATCGTATGAAAACTCATGAGATATGTCTCTTGTGTTTTTGTCTCATATGTTCATCTATTTTGTAGACCTTTATTAAGCTTTAATATCTATAAAAGATATAAGGAGGCCATAATTGACTTTGAGTGGGCTTTGAGGGTGAGTACAATAGTGGGGAAGAGGTCAGGAAAAAATGCCCCCTCATTTTTCAGTGTCAGCCAAGGCAGAGAACAACAGGCTCTCGTAGAGCAGTGTGCATTGAACTGTGTTACTTTGTAACAAAAGTTACAAAAGTTGTAATGCAAGTAAGTTACTTTGCATTACAAAATTGTATTGAAGTATCTCCTGAGCAGTCTCAAATATTATCTCTGCTTTCGAAAAAAAGTCTTAAAGCTGCAATATGTAACTTTCTTCATTAAAAAACAGCATAAAAATCAATTATTGAGCTGGTACATCACAGATCAGTGTTCAAGACGGTCCCATTAACTTACCTTAATTCGCAGTGGTTAGCTTATAATGATTTATAATTTGAGCTGTCAGGTCCAGGTTCTTCCAATGTCCATCTATAAACAAAAAGAAGATCTGGCTACTATATCATGTGTCTGGTATTGTAGAAGGTGCAGCATTTGTAACTTGTTTTAACAGCAGTTGTTTAGAGTTTAAACTTGTCATCAATGTTAAGAGATAACTTTGCCCTTTTTAACTTTTGCAAGTATCCTTCAGTTTTATGCTTTAGACAGAGGTGGTGGTAGGGAGGCAAAAGTTATGGATTGCAGCTTTTGGCAAACCTTCTGTTTGCAGTGCAGGGAGATGTTTATTAAGGCATAGGTACACATGGAAAAATCACACCTAGCCCTCAGAAATTTTACCACCGTTTAGTATAGGTGTGTCTGTACTACACTTACATTTCTCACCATATTGACCCTATTTCCTTTTATCATGTTTGCTTTGCTTCATCTGCAGTCGAGGATATGCTGTCCCAAGATTTTGATGATAGAGCCCCAGGGGAGACCATGATCAGAGGTAAGATCTAAAAAGGCTTTGAAGATCTAAAAAAAAAAGACAACGTCCATAATTTCCTCTGGTTTATAGAGTTTCACACATAAAAGTGTCAGATGCTTTCATCAGCAGGTTAAAAACACTAGTTGATTATTCCCTGTTCAATTCTATTCATACCATTGAAAAAACTTCACTGGTTTCATGCATTTTAGTAAGATATTTCCACATGAATTTGCCAAAAATGAAACATTTCTGGATTAATTTCCTTACTATAGGCTATTTGAATCAAATGGATTTGGAGGAGAAGGTTGCTGAAGGTTGGGCAGAGCTTCAAGAGGGGATAGAGCAGGGCACAGCAGTCCCAGAGCTGCTAAAAAAGCTCAGCAGACCAAATGAGATCAATCTTTACAACTGAGGTGGAGTGGACAGCTCTCACAGGCTATTAAAGACTGTAAATTCTGATGGTTATTTCAGAGGCATTTGTTTTGTTTTGAACTGGTACCATTGTTTGTCACCGAACCCTTATGTGCTGCAGTAATTGGTACAGTAGCCCCAACAAATGCTCGGGCCACGCCGTCACACCTTAGATTTGTGTGAAATATGTCTTTAGTTTACTCAGTGTTGTTCCAGCAACCAGAGCGATATTTCTTGCCCTCAGGATCGATACAGAAGGGAGGAGTGAGGATTTTTGTGTGGAGGTATCATTGATCCTGCTGTGTGGTTCATTTGCAGTTCATGATGAGGAAACTAATCCTCATGATCAGCCACAGAGGACAGATGCAGCTCGTATCAGGAGCTCAGGCTCAGAGGCTTTTACACTCTATTAGTGAATGTATGCATTACCGCTCAGTTTATCTGCCTCTGCTCCATCCTGATTTATGCCAATATACAGCTGAAGAGATCAGGGCAGCAAGCCCTTTAATCATTAGATTACCTCACAAAATATACCAAATATGGGTTATTCTTCAATTAGCGATACGTTCCTGTTCCCAAACATTATTTAAAGGAATAATTGTTTTTACCAAAGAATTATTGTTTCAAAAAATAGATTATAATAGCTTCTTTTATGGTCTCTTTAATTACTTTTTCTAATTTTTTTAGGTTTAAATTTGTCAGAATTTGGACCAAAATCATTCTTGTTTCAAGTGATACATTGTAATAGCTACTTTTCTCCTCATTTTTAAGAATGTATTAAAATGTTACAAATTATCAGAATTTCTTCATACTGAAACAATATACCACTATTGTATTGCACCATGTTTGTATATCAACAGGTAACATTAGAAAAAACATACTAAATCCAGCTGCTTGCAAATTGTATCTTTACCAATAGTATTTCCCTCTTTAAAGCTTTTCTGAGTGTTAAAAGTAATCTTACAGGTACAGTGTGAGCCCGTACACACATTTTTGTACGAACTGCCGGTTAATCTTGAAAGCTCTCCAAGACTGAAAATGTTCTGGCAGTCTATACAAAACAAGATTCTTGAATGGGTTTTTGTGAACTAAGTTTTTGTTTTTCCAAAGAACGAGCACTGCTTTTGTGTAGATAAGGGAACGCTTTTTCTCCTATGAGCTTTTGTTTATTCTCCCTACCTGCTCTTTTGCCCTTGAATGAAAAGGTATTGTATGTCTGGGTCTGGCTACAGTTCTTGTGCGATGATATATGGCTCTCACTACACCTAGTAAATCTGACGTTATCTGGTGTCCCTCACAGGTACCGGGCAGACATTCAGATTAAACAATGGCTTTAGTATCATTAATGGCAATAACTTTGTAAGGGGGTAAGGTTGCTAATGAAGTGAACCTGACAGTCTGTGGTCAGGGTATACTTTGGACATTTGGAAATGGCTTATGTAACGTATGGTCTTTAGAAACTGTGCCAGGATTGTACGAGAAGTTTTGTGTGTAGTTCCTGGCATGTTCATTGCTACAAAGTGTGGATGAAAGGTCCAAATATGATTGATTACACTCTTAAAATGTATCAGACAGCTGTCTCTCCCTTTATCGGCTGTCTTGGTCCAACCAAAAATGCTATTAAAATGAATTGACTCAAAATGATTTTAATACGTTTAGATAGCAGATGTGTAATCTACTATGTGCTAATGTGTTGCCTCTGCTGTGTGGTCATGATGTGTGGATTTCCTTTTCCATCAATAGAAAGAATTTTAAGGGTTTCTCTGTCTTATCTCTCAATGATTGATTGGGTTGTTTGGGTGATTTGCTGTTTAATTCATTTTGCAATTTATTTTTAATCATTTTGCATGGATGCAGTCTCTCATCTTTAAACATGTTTATTTACTGTAACTCCATTTGAACTACATTGAGTAAAACCATTGTGTTCAGCTGTCTTTCACAGAATTTAAAAGAACCATATGCTGTGGATCTCTGCACATCTGTGCTGAAAGTATGGAGGACAGTTTGTGTTAAAAACAGTAAGACGCATATGAAGCTTATTCAGAGAGGAAAAAATAACAATCTTATTTGCATATTTCTTTTATTTTTAAACAGCTTCCCTTTGGACTATTTAAAATGCATCAACACCACTTAATCCTGTTCTGCTTTTTCCCTCTTAAAATAACGAGGATTTGTGAAATTGTCGGAATCCGAGTCAATATCAGTTGATCCCTTTCCTGCCCACGAGCAGTAAAATTGTTATTGCCTCCCACATTAAAAGTCTCTTTAGCAAGTAGTTTGTGCCCTTCAGTTATATTCTCATTAACTACACAACTAAATCTGCATTTGTCTTCATTAAACCCTTTCCATAATTGTGGTCCCTTTCATAGCAGAACCAGCAGCTGATAATGGAGTGTCTCAGTGCAAGAAAATACATTATCCAGCTGTTGGCATCACCAGTACATGATGTGCATTGGGAATGCCTGGAATTAGTCAGCATGTACTCACAGACTGTACAGATGGGACTTGCTCATTATCAACCTGGATTTACGGCAGTATGTGTTTTGTTGCCTTGTTGAATGTATTGTTTTGCATTGCTAAGGAATAAACAGATGACGCCCTTACATACATTATGTCTGAATTAGTGTATTAGCTACATTACTGAGTAGTAGATCATTTTAGGTCAAAGGCACTAAAAGCGCATATTCAGAACATGATTAATAAGTAACAATCCATATATCATATATTATATATCTCTACTGTTAAAGCATGTTTTATTAAAGATTTTCTAATGAAGCCTCATAACGAATGCATTCTGTCCCCAGCAGAACATCAGAGGCCCTGATTGGCTGCATTCTCTTGGATACGAGCTCAAGCACTGACAGTTCTGGAGAACCTGGCTGCAGACAATAAGTATACACACTTAATGTGTTTATCCTTTGTGTATCCCACATCATCCCCATAAGACTGAGAAAAGGATCCTTTAATGAAATCTCGGCACAACCCGCCCAGGAGCCCATTAGAACCCCAATACATCATAGTCACACGTATTAAATCGAGAACACATTCAAATTCATTCAGCTCAACAGCTCAGCCCTCTTGAGAACGCAAAGTGAACACATTTAAGACGAAACAATCCATCACGTTCAACAATCCCTCCATTTATCTCTGTGCCAGACATCAGCCGCTCACCATTACCAGACGCTCGTCACCTTAAAGACAGAATGAAGCTCATGCTGACCAGAAGATTGAATTGAAAATCAAGCCACTTCATGCACAACAGTAAATGAGAATGTAACAGTGTGATAGGTGGTCAATGAAAGTGTCCAGTGAATTCAAGTCAGTCTTTGTATTCTAGATAAGGATGGTTGGCCATATTGGTTGTCTTGTATTGTATGCACAGAGTCAGCAGTGTGAGATGTGAAACCACAGCTGAGCTTGGATCAGTGCTCACTGCGTTCTAAAGCATTTTAGATCTTTAGATCTTTAGACCTAAGGCTTGATGTGCAGTAAAGAAAGAAGGTTATCTGAGGATTTAAAAAAGAAAGCCTTCAGGGCTTTATTCCATAGGTGGTTAATTATTGTCCTTTTATTTATTTATTCTAGGTCTTTTTCAGAGTCAATATTCAGTCAAGGGGAACTTCATTTGGCCCTCTTTTGGAGCGTCTGCTGGTGATGTGTTATGAAGTCTTAAAGCATTAGCTGCTTAAAAGTTTTTGCATTTTTATCCAGTGCTGTTTTTCCTCACACTTAAAATTCTTTATATTCAAACATTGTGACAGCTAACCACAAGACACTGGCTGCCTTCATCTCTGTGATTGGAAGTTTCGTTTTGGATGATATTGGTAAAAGAAATGGCCAACCATGAAGAGTTTATAGATTCTGTTTCAAGCCATGGTAAGCTTGATTCAGACAACAAACCTTTTATGTCATAACCAAGCTTCCAAACATTGTGTCCTTGAACGTTACTGAATAATGTATAGTGTTTTAATGTGTGATTTTTGATTCAAAAGTATCGTTTCTAAGCTGTTTTGGTAGCTCTTTGTTTGAGGTGTGAAACAGCCATTTCCCACAGACACTAAAACTGTGCAAGGACACAAATTTAATTTCCGGCACTGTTGAGATAAAGCACTGTTTTGTCGCAGAAGCACCATGTTGGCTGTGAATGTAGAAGTGTCCTTTATCCCCTCCTGGGTTTGATGTTCAACCTAGCCTCATTCCTCCTAAATTATCCAGGTAAAGCAGAAAGTTAAATACATCACCCTTAGCAAACACATCAACGGCTTTTGTTGCCAAAAGTAAAGGGGTCTCTGCACAGTCTCTTGCAGTGTTTTATTCCTCTGTATGTAACAATCGTGTGAAACAGCAGTGGCAAATTAAACGGCATGTTTTCTTGGTTCTCTTTCCACACACAGGAACATGCTGTTCTGAACAGCAGCAGGTGCTTGGAGCTGCTGAGTGATCCCTATGGAGGCATCATCACAGTAAGCTGAATTCATTTTTCCAGGGCCAAAGCGAGCTTTAACTCAACCCCTGATAACTGGAGCTGCTCTAGCATTTGAACTGTTGATTTCTGCTCATAGATTATTTAAATGTTCATCTTTGATTATTGGCATCTCTGAAGCATATCTGCAATTACAAAACATTTCACACATATGACTTTTACAGGAACAAAAATGGAAGTTCAGAGTTTAAATATATGGATGTTCTTAGACGGATAACATTCTAACATCCCCAAGAGAAGCACTTTGCACGCAAGGAAAAATTTACATAATGATTACTGTAGCAGCCCCCGGTTCCAGTCCAGGGACTATTTTTCTCAGACTATGTAAATCAGTCTCCAGGTTGTTTGCTTGGGTTTTGCTGCCGTGGCGCTTCATGTTGTTCCAGTCAGGCTGTTTCTCAGAATACAATTAAAGTGAAATGACTTTGTTCCCTTAAATTTAATAGATCTGACGGTTTACCCAGTGGTGAAGTTTCTGTGTCACGATAAGACTTGAACAGCAGTTTTGATAAGGTGCCGCGCAGTTCACAGGAGCCAGACCTAATCCTCTTGTTAAATGTTCCATCTTTCCTAATAATGGGAGCTATAGTATAGTATCTTGTTTTGTGTTTAGCTTCAGAGGGTTGCAGGATTGCTGAGTGTTTTCCTCTCAAAGTCACGTCACCACTCAGGAGGTCATGCAGAACGGGATAGTGAAAAGATTGCTTAAGTTTCTAAGGGTAAAGTCTAAATGTAAGGAATAATGTATGGTCAGCTGGTCTTTATCTCAGAATAAATCCCAACAGGGCTTGTAGGATTTGTAACACCCTCATGAGCTTTATTTTGCAATAATGGCCTGCTGACTGTACATTTATCCTGCTTATTACATGGCTGCTTGCCACATAAGTAAGTAATTGGACATGAAATATTGATTTGAGAAGAAATATTTTATTACATGAAACAGTTAAGTAGCACCAGTAATACAGCCTGGATGAGCAGTCAAATATCACTTAGTCCCGGATGCACTGTGGTTATTAAGGAATATCAGACTGCTGCATGGTGCAACTGACCAATCAGAACCAAGTATTTCAGACAGCACTATGTATTTGTATGCTTATTGTAGTGATGCATTGTTGGCATGTTAACGTCAAACTGTTTAACTCAGTTGTGTGACGTTTAGAGTTGCTGTCTACGTAAAGAGTTCCAAATCACTTTTTTGTTCCATGACCGTTAGTATTTTGCTGTAGAAGGCTGCTGCCTATGTGGACTGTAGACTGTAGTCAGACAGCTCACCAAGTTTTGGGAGCAGAGCTAAAATATGCCATGCTCCTCAACAGGGTAAGTATGGGTAATATGGAGTTGTAACTGAAGTTTGTCTGTTCTTACAGGAGATAAGATGAGCTTACAATATTACATTAAAGCTCTGGCAGTCAGCACTGACTCTTGTCTGGTTAAGATTGACAAGCGTGAATTCTTAGGGTGGTGGGGGCAGAGGATTGCCTTGAATATGATGTCTTAGATTCTGTGTCCTTACAGTGACTTTGTGCACGTCCAAACATTTTGTTCATTCAGGGCTGCAAACCTTAAGAAATCTTCTGGGCGGTATTGATGAGGGGGTGGTGGGGAATGCGGCTAACTGTATGGGGCATTGCTTAGGAATAGATGGAGCTGCCAGTGGTCTCCTGGGCACAGACTGTCGAGAGACTGTAGAGAGCAGCTGTCCAGCAAAACACAGCCATCACCCTTGGAAAGCTGTGCAAAGCTGAGCCCAGGCACAGCATAATCAAGTCAGATTTGACTTTTTACAGTAATCAGCTGTGTTTTATCGATTAACATTCATGCTGATGTACTGTGAAGTGGTTCTGTGGGGAACCTAAAGGTCAGACGATAATGCCTATTGTAATTCTTCTCAACAAGGTGCACTTCGTGAATGCATAATGAACTAAAATGGCTGTTGTCCTTTGATCTGCAGTGCTAGAACATAAATGATCACATCATGATAAAGAGGGCATTTGCATAGAAGTCTAAGGCTGCATTCACACAGTCAGTGTTTGGAATTGACAACTCAATTTACTAAAAAGTGTGAATCTAGAATTATCCTGTTTATACAACAGCTTCATCCATCAAATTTTAATTAACCATCAGCAGCCAGAAAGTCTTTTATTCGTTTATGAGCGTGATAGAAAAGTGAGCTCAGTTGCAGAATTTGGTTTTCACTCTGGATTAAACTCTGTAAATGCAATCGCATTTAGGGGAATTCTGAATTAAATGAATTCTGCTGTGTGAACGCAGCAGAAATAATGACATTTTATTCTAACTGTCTACACCAAACAATTTTTATACAAGTGGATGTTAGTAAAGGAGGGGTCATTAATCTATGTAGTTATAATGGTCACAGAGAGAAAGAACAAATAATTATGACCACAGGGAATAAAAATGTACAACACTACTGCAAAATGATTCCGATAACATGTTTGTTTGGAGGCATTTGGAATTTGTTGATGTTCTTGTCACGGTTTAGTTCAGCTTTAAAAGTCATGTTGTTGCTTTTTACTTTACATCTCGTAACAAGCACATTTACGGATGTGAGTCTACTGTTTAAATATTTACAGAGTCAACCTTTTAAACTTTTATTAACCAAACCAATGATTTAGTTTCTAACCTTCCTCTTTAGTTTATGAAAAGTGCCTATAGCATGTCTGCATATTCAGGCCTTAAACGTAGTAGTCCACAATTTATTTCAGTGTCCATGGAGCATTTTATATTCTCCCAGTCAGCATCCAACAAGGACAATCAGACAGTTTGTCAAAAAGTCAGAATTGTACAGCATTCATCTTTGATGAGCTTTCAACTTCGCTGAGGTAACGCTCCTTCAAGCATGAGAGGCAAAAAATGTTTTTTTTTTCCCGTTTTGGACAGAAAATAGTGTACAGCGAGAACATAAATAACCAAGCTAAAAATATTACTCATGCCAGATAAACTTAATTTATATGCAGAGCAAATCGCTGGGTGATGTTTTCATGCTTGTTTGCATTTTATATTCTTAGCTATGGTTTTATGTTTTACTTGTCTGAGTTCTTTGTGTGAGGAATGAGAGGGAAATTCTGTTGGTTTGATAAGTCTCTGTTTTGATTTTTCAGGCACATGGTGAAACTCAGGGAGCTCCATGGTTTAGAAATCCTTCACTCCTGTGTTAGATTAATCACAAGAGCCTCTACTCTCCATCGGTTCTTGAGTCAATGACCTCGTAACTCAGGGCATGCATGCAAACATGTACACACACACAAAACGAATGCTGTCCTTTGGTTCACAGCTACAGTCTTAAGTCAGGTCACAAATTACCATCATGCCTTTAGGCCTATCTTGATTATGCAGCTGCTCCTGTTTTCTTTTTAATTAGAAAGAATTCACATTGACATGTGACTCTGTTATCTGCTGTTGTAGAGAACATGTTGCCCCAGGATGATATTCAAGACGTTTCAATTTCCTTTCATCCCAAATGACTCACTTGGGAAGTGTGCTCCACTGATTACACCCCTCTCTGTTTGTTGATAAATGGATTAACAGCAGCTTTCTAGTGTTGAATAAAAATGACTAATATAACTGCATTTGACAATAATTATGGTTAAAGCCTCCTCATCTTTGCAGACTTGATAGCTGTTCAAAGCATTTGATGATGTAAAAAGTAATATTGCTACAATTTAAATGGGTTTAGCAGAAACGAGTCACTGTGTGTAATTCAGGGTTTTACAAATAAACAGCCATATGGGAGCCAATAATATGATACTGGAAAGGCAGCAGCAATTCTTTAACATTCTGTAAGTAGTTCATTCTACACAAAGACACACCCCCCTTAGTTACTGTTGCTATGTCCAACAGGCATTTGATACCAGCCAAACATTTCTAAAACAAATTGTGTTGTTGCATACAGAAAGGTCTGCAATATGCATTCGAAGGACATATTCAGAATTTGAGCATTACTTGAAATGAAATACACAAAAAAGCCATAGCCTACCAATCAGAGTAAAACAGCATCACCTGGTGATTAACACTGAGGATAACATTAAGGAGCAACATTGTTTCTGGGTGGTTCTCTATTCATTATTCAAATCATTAAAAAAGCAGTATGCATTTAGTATCACATTTAGAAGGAAGTCTTCCTAGCTAGTGTTCGTAACTACTGTGTGCCATAACAACATAAAGTCTGGTTAGCTCCACAGGTGTCTGTCAGGCTTAAGGAATGGGTGAAACTGTATATTTCCCAGCCTGTGTGGGAAAATATCTGCTGTCTGTTTTGCAAGTCTCATACGAGCACCTGTTTACCATTTTTTAAGTCCACCAGTGATAGTCTACTTAACTCCACTGAATGGTTTGTTTGTCTGACATAATGTGGCATTATGATTGGTCAGATCATCTGTCAATCAAACCCCCAGTATCTAAATAAATTAAATTTAGGCCCTGAGTTAGACCACTTCCATCCCTTGCACCACACATGCCCTCTCTGCAAAACCCCACTTGATAATCTGATGTCAGCGACCCCAACAAGGTCACAGAGGCAGAGAATGTTATCTGGGGAGGTTTTCTGATTAGCTTAAAACAAATGAGCCGTACCTCTGTTTATTTTCTCAAGGGATCTGGGGGCACTTATCTCGATAACTGTAAGGTAGTGGGGCAATTTATGCATGGTGTTTAAAAAAATGCCTACAGCGTCTTTAATACGGTACATTAAAGATGTATAAACTGTATAGCATATAAACTCTGAAGCGTTTACATTTAGGTTTGTATAAACCTATGTATTTATGTTGTTGAGCAGAATGGGGTAACTTTCTTTCCAGGGGGACATTATTGTCTATCAGTGAATTGGACAGTCCTAATCTCTGCCCGAAATAAAGTGTTTAATCTCACCTGAAAATGAATTGATGCAGGCAGTACAAGCTCATTACCAGGATTTTATACACTGAATTTCAACCTTATCTGAACCTGTTTAATAATGAATGATTTGAATTTGTCTTATCATATCAGCTCACACAAGCTGTTACGTGCATGAAAAATTATACCCAGTCAAACAGGATCAGAGTGACGATGGATTCTACTGACACACAAATCCGTTTTATTTTCCTCAGTAATCGAATCTGCTTATAAATGCCTAGAGAAAGGTGAGGATCACAGACTGAGAGCCTTGTGTGAGTTCTGCTGGGACAGACGCATGTGTGATGCATCTAAAAAGATGTTATAATAATGTTATATATATATATATGTGCCGTAAAAGAATCAAAGATAGACTCTTTAGCATGGGGATCTATTTTATTTTTTTCATTTTTGTACTCTCAGGTATGTATATTGTTAAACTTCTTTGAAAATGTTTGTCAGATATTTTCTCAACCGCAGTAAATGATTTTTGGCTGAAACCAAACAAATACAACTTCAGTAAATTTACTATCCAGAACAATGCATTATTTGTAAGGACAAGTAAATTGTAACATTTGCCTGATATATAACAAAGTAAAGCATTTTCAGTATGAAATAACTCTTTGCACTAAATTTTGCTGTCCAGAGACAAATTTCCATATCATTTTACATATTTGTGCACACAGAGCACTTAATTATTCAATAGATATAGGGCAAACATCACAATTTGCTTGTCTTTGCAATGTTATGGAACAATCCTTGCGTATGCAATAATTCTTATTGTGCAACTATACGTTTTTTTATGTGTTCAGTCATAAAAGTGTATTGCTTCTCGAACTGCTTTATAATATAAGCTGTATTTATGTGTATTTTACGTGCACGTTCGCAATAAAAGTTGCAACTCTGCCTTTTCTTCAGTAAGTGCTAAAGAGGACCTGCGAGGCTATCAGTCCGGGCAAAATGAGAGCATAGCCTTCAAAACCACTACGCCGTCTGAAGAGCAAGACAGCTCCTCTTTTAACTATGGAGAAGCTTCTACCAGACGCTCTGCTCTACTGACTACAGCTGTAATCGGTTCTCAGGGGACAGATTTGTTTCGTGCAGCACATGATAGGCTGCACTCAAGTAAAGTAAATACTACCACAACTACTGATGAAGATGCAATTACCTCAAATGGTGCAACCTTTGTTTCAGCTTATGGCACAGATTCACTCTTTAGGAGTAAAGACAGCACTGCAGAGAAGCAGCTTCAATCCAGAGGAGATCTTTTATTGATCCCTCATGATGAAGGGGGCGTTTACCCCTCAGCTGCGACTAAATTTGAGTCAATGATGAATGACACCATGACGCCTTCTGCTCATCTGTCCAGAGGCAGGGAAAAGATCTCAGCTTTTTTCCACGGTTCACTGAATAGCAAAAATCAAACAGTCTTGCACTCTATTACTCTTTCACCCACAAACGGCATTCCCATGGTATCCGCCTCTGATCCGGCAGTAATTGATAACCTTGGGAAGCCAGATGAGAGCGTGGAAAGACGAGGTGAAAACAGGAATGAAAATTGGACACTGGAGTTGTTTAGAACCAGCGGCTCTCCGAAATCAACTGAACCCATTCAAATGGATGAAGCCTCTTTGAATACAATACATACCACCATTACGCATTTCACAGTGTTGCAGCATAAAGGACTTTTAACAACAGTGAGTGCATCTGAGTTTAAAACTGGTCCAAATCCAAGAAAGGGATCTGAACAGGAGCCAGAGGAGCAGAAGAATCTCCATCCTCCAAATTCAGTGATTCCTAATAAACCATTACAGATGAAATCAACAAGCGGGATGGTGGTTAATAAAATTATAGAAAGCAGCAGAAATCCCAGCACCAGTGGACCAAAACCTTTGGGGATGTCACTAAATGGTCCAGATAAGAAGCACCCCGGACTCAATGTTTTTATTTTCCACTTCAAAGCTGACCCCTACAAACACTCCCTCAACTACGCTAAATTATTTCAACGCTGTAACAGCTGCTGGCAAAATGCAAGTGACAAAACAATTTGCCGCCGCACAGTTGATAACTGACCTCTTGCCTAAAAGTGTGTCTGCAAGAGATGTTCTAGAAAGTAAATTGATTTTTCATACTGAATCAAGTAAAGACCATCATAGTAAACAAACTCTTTCCTTCCAAACCTCAACAACCAGCTTTCTTCATCGCCTGAATAAAAGTGATGTTGGACCACCCCACAACATTTTCTCAGCCACTCAAAACACCTCATCTTCCAAAAGCCATTTACTTCAAACGCCGGATCTTTGTACCAAAGAGTCTATTGAAGCCAAAGCATTTAATGTCTCTGTGATAGAGAAACATACCAGAATAGATCATGTTCCAGTTTTGCTGAGTAAGTTAATGGCCTTTAATACGGCCTCGTTTACCTCTTCTGAGGAAGCAAGTACAGCAGGTGATAAGAGAATTCTAATACAGCAAACTCAAAGTTCATTTTCTGCTCTTCCAACCCTTTTATCACAAGCAGATGCTTCAAAATACCCCAGTCAATTAAAAAGATTATCTACAGCATCCCCTGTGACAAAACCTCAAAATGTGTTTCATGTCTCTGAGGTGAACAATCATAGTCCCATCAGGCAGTCTCAAACTCATTTCCCTTCTGAGACATTCGTTGTATCACATTCTCCTGAACACAGACCGACTCAAGCTCCTGTTGAATCCAGTGAACGTATGTTGACTCAGTCTTCATTTACATCTATGAATGTGAAAAGATTTACAAATATTCAGAGCTTGACTGAATTCTATTCTGCAAACCAAAACAGAAGGAACAGTATGTCACAAACAGTTTTGTCCCTAATATCTCGGAGGCCAAACATTAGCATGAGCACTGAGATATTTACAGGACAAGATATGGTAAAGTCTACCTCAGAATTTACCTCACTTTTTACTGTTCCACTTGTTGCCCTTACACCTCAAACTTATAACACATCTAGAACATCATTTATTACATTTGCCAGGGCCACAGAGACCTTGAATACACCTTTGTCTTTAGAACCTCAGGTGTCTGTTGCTGGCAGATTGCTGTCCTCTCTTGCCACTTCACGAAACAAGACTTCGCTGATCTCGACACCTCTTAGTAAGTCACAAAATATCATGACAACTGATGGCACAGTTGTCTCGAAACGTCTGGGATTCGCTATGAACAGAAATAGTGAAACCATGTTATTAAATCAACCATTGACGACTGAAAACCTTGCTTTGTTATTAGGCAACAAAAAACAAGATCTTCAAAACCCAAAAGGGGCTATTTTTTTCACCCGCTACACAGTTAGCAGTATCCCATCAGTCCAGCTAGCCGAGCCTCACTCTGGAGAACCACCTTTCACAGCAACACTGCCAACACAATCTAAAGTTCAGATTGAGTCATTCTTAAAGAAGAGAGATAGCACAGTTAAACCAACAACTCGCAGCAGTTCTTCTATTGTAGGTATGAATCTGACCTCGTTGAAGTCAATTTTGCACAAGATTGTTTCTCTTTCTCAGAGTGTAGGACCAATAAACAGTACATCTGTTTCCCCAGTTGTTTATTCGACTCCTGAGTTTAAACAACATTTAACCTTCACTGCTTCATATGAAACTTCAAGGTCTTCTGAACAGGTAATGACACAACCAAGTGTTCCACATTTTTCTGTTCAACCAATTACACCTGTGATGTCAAGCAGAAAAGACAATCACAAAGACTCATTTTTAACACTTCAGATGCTCAGGAGTTCAACAGATGTTCAGGAGCTTCTGCAGAACATGGCATCCAGCCAAAGTGCTGGCATCACGGAGTCGATGAACAGACACAAAACAAACACCACAGCTGTAACTCAAACAGGAGGTTTGACTTTGTCACCTTCTCCACCTCTTGAATTGTCTACTGGAACGATCTTACCAACTCTTCCTATGTTTCTCTTTCAAATGCAGACTGTGTTGCCCAACGAGCTTCTGACCTTATCTAAAAACCAGACAGAATTTTCCACTACAGTAAACGGGCAGTCTCAAACGACTCAACCTAATGTTCCGTCTTATGAAAAGTACAGTTCAAGCTCAACAGAAGATCAAAAGCTTTTTGGGCAGACTGCACTGTCAGCTGTTACTGTGGATGAGTTTTCTCACATTTACCCCACAGATTTAAGTTCCTCAAGTACAAAGGCTCAAATGCTCCCAAAAGGTTCATTACAGACCAGTGGAGGGAGTGAAGATGTGTCACATGATGCCACTCCATATGCTGAAAGTGACTCAGAGAGAGCCACTGACTTGCCAGTGATAAACAGAAAGATTATCTTACCGGATTTTCTCAGTGGGTAATGATATAAGACTTTTATATCTATTTGACGCTAAAAGAAATAAAGATCACTTTAATGTCCCAGTTGTTTTATTCCGGGCAGCTATGAGATTGGTTGGAGAGCAAAGTAAGATTTTCTCCTGCCTTTTAGGTAATCTCACTTGTTTTCTCAAGTTTCAGAAGAGATCTCCACAATGTCAGATATCAAATTTGCTCAGATATCAAAGTATGCAGTCAGAAGTCTGAGATTCTAATGTAAATTCAAATTTGTCTTAATTATCTGAGCTATGCTATCCACATTAAATGTATAGCACTATACAATAAATGTATGCAAAAAACAGCTTTAATGGACAGCATAAACAGCTTAAACAGCTTCTTAAACAACTCATTGCGTGTTCTGATAAAGTATTGTTGTTCTAACTGATTAAACTTCAGCTCCACAGGTACAGATGCAATCTAAACAGATGTAATTATCTTGATAAATGCTGTCACCCTGTTTCATTTTCACTGCATGCAATTGAGTTTTGACCTTCTGATTGTCTTCTTCCAGCTTGGCACAAATCTCAGATGATATCTGTGGAACGGGCAACTACACAGCAGAGATGAGCCTGAACTTGGAGAAAGATATCATGCCTGGAGATCTCATCCCTGCCCTAGGAAACCTGCGTGTTGTCATCAACCTGAAAACAAATAACAGCCACGCGGACTTAGAGATAAAATCCTGCTGCCTCTCGCCCACCGTCAGACTTGATGAATTTAACACCACCTGCTGCATTTTTTCCAAGTAATATAGTCGTCTCAGGTCATTTTGGGTAACTTTAAATATCACTGTGCCCTTAAATCTGGTCGCATTTCACGTATATGGTTCCAAATAAACCATGTGGTCTAAGCATGGATGGATTATATGGATTCCATCTCCTACACTTTTATGTGAAGATTGAATACATCTGCAGCAGTTTATGTGGCTCACCTATGCTTTAGCTGGTCACCTTATCACAGGGGAACAGCATTGTAATGATTAGCTGAGGAACATTCCCTCAAACTGTTTATATATATCTTGGGAAAGCATGTCCTTATATAGAGCTGTGAGTTATGTTGTTAAAGCAATAAGCTGCTGATGCTTGTGTCCCTGCTGATGTGAGACAAATGTTTACTTTCAGCAGAACTCGACTCTGTTGCCAATAACACTGCGTCTAGTATCCAGAAAGGGTAATGTGTCTAGTAGATTTATGTACTTAAACTTCACCTAAGGGAATAGTTGACCCAAATTTGATTTTATAAAGTTTTCTCCCCATTTATTTCCCAACACAAAAGGTTACATGTATTTGATCACTATAAACTATAAAAATGTTGCATGAGTCTACTTTTGTGTTCCACAAAAACAGTATATGGGTTTTAAATGTTATAAAGTTTATTAATGCCACACTTTTTAGGTGTACTGTTCCTTTAAAACAAACTTGAGGTAGTTTAACTTCACGACTTGTTTTGTGTTTTTGTTTAGCAAAATGTACTTTCAGTGTTACTGGAATGACAGAAATGTCAATTTTCTGCATATAGCACTCTGTCTTCAGAGCAAACAAAAGCAGCACAAAACTTAATTTTCATGCTTTTTAGTGCAAGACGCTTCGGCACTGTTTGTACCACTCGACAGGTTCATTATTCCAGTGCTGTTGAAGTTCCTTTTCCTCACACAGGGCTAATGTGTCTCTCTGATGTGATTCCCTCAGGCAAGCCACAGACCCTCATGCCATCAGACTGCTTCCCAGCATCCCGTCAAAAAGGGCCACCTTCACCATCCGTCTCTTCCAGATGATCAATTACTCCAGCGCTTACCTGCATTGTGACCTGAGCGTGTGTTTCAGGAACCATTCGGAGTGTGAGAGGGTGAGCCTCAACCGTGTGACTCGAATATGCCTCGCAGATGAGAACTTGGGGATCATTTATCACCACTGAAGAAGTCTCAATATTTCTCTCGAAACATTTTCTATTCTTCATTACTCTTCCTGTTTTGATGACAGTGCCTGCGGTTTTTTAAATAAATGATTTTCCTGAAGCTTGTTACTCTGTCAGTAGCAGACAGGAAGTGAAGTAGGCATTTCAGAGACTGACAGAATAACTCTTAAAGCCTGTAAACAAGTTAAAAGTATGTAGGAGTTCAGGGTGTTTATTTCAGCTGCTGTTTGATGGCTGGATTTCAGAATGGTGACATTATTGGCAATTTATTTCTCGTTGCAGCAGTGCATCCAGCGTCGAAATGCACTTCCTGTTGAAGGAGCGGGGGCCATTTTTGGCAGCTCAGGAAATCGCATTTCTTTCGGGCCTGTTTTAAAAGGATCAGACAATTCATCAACCGATACAACAGGTAACTTAGGTATTTCTGGTGTGCTCGCAAAGCAAACTAAGAGAAATACATTTCAGCAGAATCTTATAGACTGATTTGGCTTGTTAATTTTGTGGTACAGCTGACACAGAGGCAGCAGTGGTGATTATAAGTTCGGTGGCCGGCTGTTTGCTGGCTTGTTTGGCTCTGTTGCTTGTCTGGATGGTGAACAGACGCTGTCTGGAGAGGTCTGCCTGCTGCTGGTCCAGGGCCCTCTGTGAATGCTAACAGAGAAGATGACAACAAAGCAGTCATCTGGATAACATCTACAATGAGCACTCAATCATTATCTGACAGTTGCTGGGTCAGTACCACTGAAAAAACTGAGACAATTACCATTATTTAAAGTGAACCAAAGTGCTCTAGAATACACTTTTAATCTGTGTTGTAGTGGCGAGTGTTACAACAGAGCAAATAGAGATGTAATACTATGAAGAAAGCAAGCCAATCAATTATATCACTGTTAATACTTACTGTAACATCACAATCAGAATCTTTTGTATTCTGTCAGTCTGTTTAGAGTACTGTAAGTTACCATGATCAGAAATCTGCTGAACATGTAGCAACAAATATAGTAATAATAAATACAAGGAGACTGTATACATATTACGAAATGCATAATAGAATTACACTATACACTATACAATATATTATGATACAATATAAACATTACACTACACAATCTATAATGTACAATAGTATACAATAGAACACAATACACAATACTATACCATAGTGTTCAGTCTACAATAGTGTGTATGTGAATGTACAGGACTTAGGATGACAGTACTTATACTGTCTGTGTTAAACAGATGGACTAGAAACTTATGAGTAAAAGATTTCAGGTATTATTCCTTTCCTGATCACATAACTGTACAACTGTACATCACAGCGTTGATTGTGTTACTCTGAATACTCTGTAAAGATCACAACACACGCATGCATGCGCACACACACACGCTGGACATGTGGATCAGGTTCTGCATTGCTGCACATGGGAATCCAGATTATGGATTTTCCCTTCAAAGAGTAACTATTAGATGAAAAAACAGAGAAGCAATTAAGCAATAGCAAGCTTATATTACTTGTAGATGCATCTATATGTAAATCAAAACACCAGAGCTGGGCAAACCCAGGGGAGAAGCAGATTATGGTGACAGAGGGATATTGTGTTGAAGATCACCTAATAAAAACCATAATGGTTTCTTGTAATTGAAAGTGTAAACAAATGGCCCCAACAGAAAATGAAGCAAATATGTCACAGAACTAAAAATGAGAGCATTGAAAGAAACGAGCAACAACATCAAATTGTGCAGAAGAAGAATCTGAGAATCTTCGACAGAGGAGAGTCAGTGCTTGTTACATAATTACCCCCACTGATTAAGATAATTAGCTTATTGATTACTTTATCTTAAGCGGTAAAATGCCATTTAGCACACATTTTCCATTTCCCAGTGAATACAGTTACCCCAACTGCCTCAATAAAAGTAGATCTTTATGACATGCCCTGACTGTGAATCTGGCACTTGCATCAATATAAACCCAAGCAGGAATTCAGCAGATCCTAAATTATGATGAAACACAGTGTGTGGCTCTTTGTGCAGCATGTAAATGATGAAGTGGCTCTCGGCTGGCCACACAAAGCCTGAATCACAGCCACTGTGTGCCACGTCTCTCTCACCTCAAAAGCAACACTCACTGCTTGATGGTTAATTATTGTTATTAGTTTATTTCTTGGCAAGCCTGTCATTGAAGGTTAATTTGCATCACACTTTGCATTTGAAAACCATCATGCCACACGCTTTGCAAATGTGTAGAGAAATTCAAATAGCACTTGTGGAAAAGAGTAAATAATAAGATAAACTACAAGAAAATGTTCTACATTCTAATCAAAATGTAATGTATGCTTTTGATACACTGTAATGTACACTGTTATTCTTACAGACTTTCAAATAAAGGTATAGTGTGTCATTCCTGTGTACCAACAGCACCATATAAAATGCAGTCTATTTAAGTGGTGAAACATTACAACACTGGTGTTAGTTTGGGGTGGCATTATCTATTTTTGACCAATGGGAGATGGCAATGGAAACAATGATGGCAATGCCACTATTTTGAGAATAGTGGCAAAAAATGTGTAAATATATATAATATGTAATATATAAATAGTTTAGCATCAAATTATTGTGGACACTTCCCAGAATTACATTTGATAAAACAAACCATGCACATGTGCTTTATGAAGTAGTGCTTAGTATTATGCAACAAACATGAAGCTGGAATATCCGGTTATCAGGTGTCTTATTCACATCTCTCGGCCTCACCTGTGTCACTCATTCAAAACTGGCTGTGCAGCATTTTATTCAAATAATTTCCTGCTCTGACTCCTCCTTCCAAAACCAGCATTTTTGTTTAGTGTGTGGTTTCTTGGCCAGATTTCTGTGGGAGAGATGTTAAAGGAGTTTTTGTTAAAGTTTCTTCGTTTCCTGAGACTAGAAAAAAATGACAACAGCAAATTCCAGTGGAATTAATTGTTCCAGAGAAGGCAGTCTGGAGAAATCTACTCATTTTAATAAAGATGAATTTGAAAACGACTGGGAGAAAGTGGCTGAGCGCAAGTTTGGTCAGGTCTATAAGGTGAAGCTCAAACTCTGGCGGGAAACATGTGCCTTAAAGACCACGACCTGTGACTACAGGTAATACAATGACACTGTTACAACTTAAATGATCATAAGTACTTTGTAGTTGTCATATCAAATGCTTACTAACATAAACTAACATAAATGTGGATTCACTGACTGTTGTATAGGAATATGTGAATTTTGGACATTGTGAATTAGACATTCAAACTACATCAGTTATGTATTTTATATTGAATGCGTCTGTATGGTTATATTTATTTTCCTTTTAACTCTCTCTACAGGAATATGATAAAGATGTCCAGAATTGGAAGACTGAAATTTAATTATTTAATTTCCCTTTATGGAGTCAGCATAGATCCACCTGCTTTAGTTATGGAGTACATGAGCAATGGGTCTCTGGATAACCTGATAACTAGCTATGCGTTAATGTGGCCCAAGAAGTTCCAAATGATCCATGAAGTAACCATGGGCATGAACTTTCTGCACAGCCTGAAACCTCCCATCCTTCATTTGAACCTAAAACCAGCCAACATTCTTTTTGACAATCATCTGCATGTCAAGGTAAGTCAGATACTATTTAAAGGGTTCCAAATTAATTTCTTGGTAAAAAGCAAGCATAAAAACCTTTAGAGGAAAGACAGTGGTTTCAACTTTCATTTACTCTTCCAAGATTTCAGATTTTGGTCTCATTAAATGGGAGGAGTTCTCCAGTAAGATGGAACTCATTGAGCACCTGACTGCTCGAGGGAACTTACACTATGTTCCTCCAGAGACCTTTACCCAGAATCAAGAACCCCCTGGAACCAAGTATGATGTGTACAGGTGAGAAGAGTTCATGACTTTCAAGCCATTGCAGTGAGTATGAACTTGAAACCTGGAAAAACACTAAATGATTTGAAACAAATGAAACAAATATTTAATTATTCTAATCTTGTAGCTTTTCTATCGTCCTGTGGGAAATCCTCACACAGCAGCGCTCATATCCGGGTATGTCTTGTTCCTAATTTTACACATGAGGGTGTTCCAATAGGTACAACACTGAAGCTTTAATGTTAATTATTGGAAATTGTTTTGTACAGTGATAACAGTGCAAGCAATTTGTTCTGTTCTCTTTGTCACAGCGTTGCATTTGACAGAAATATTAATCAAAGTTTCATCTGGCAAAAGGCCTAGTTTAGAGATGATCCCAGAAGACAAGCCACTTGAGTGTGAGGAGATGATTGATGTCATGCAGAGATGCTGGCACCAGAACTGCAACCAGCGACCTGCTTTCTCTGGTACCAAATCTCATTTATGTTTCTGAATAATGAAGAATGTAACAGTGCTCTATTATATATAGAAGTCCCGGCAGACATTTCCTCATGTGCTTACCTGGTCTTCCTTCATAAGCTTCTGAAATAACAATTAGAGAAGAACCAACAAGTGCTGCATCTTTTATCAACCTCTCAGTTCCTCTGTGATTATACATCCATCAGGTCACCTTTAGTGAAAGATCTAATTAAATAATTTGATTTAGTAGCTGTGAAAGCTAATGTTCTTCATATGCATTCAAGTAGGAAAGTGCTTTATTAAACTTCTGCTAATTTTGTTGCAGTGTTGTATAATGAAGTGAATACGCTTAGACCTGCACATCAGATTACAAAAATTGCGATGCAATTAGCGCAGTCAAATCCCCTGTGCTGTAATTTTGTCTCTCACATTATGCACTGCCCAATTAAGATGCTCCGCCATAAAAGCTGAAAGGCTGTCAATCATTTCCCTGCCAGTTGCACATTTTTTATTCAGTTGAACATTTGAAAGTGCCCTGAAGAAAGAACAAAGCAGCACAGCTTCCCAAAGCGACATTCAGTGGCGTCATCTTCATTTCTCTGCAGACATTGTTCAAGTGACTGAAGTTCTCAGTGAAATCCTGAAAATCCCAGACACAGATTCACGGGTTGAGATGAGGAGAAACAGTCTGCCTGCACATGCCATTCTGAATGTAAGTGACACCTTCCATGCATGTTCAGACCACAGTACCCAGTCAGCAAATAATAGTGATTTGCAAGAGCCTTTACGGATGTCACCGCTAATGTTGTTTGTGCACAATAAATAACATAAATTTATTGTTTTTTTTCCCATTAGGATCTAAAAAAGAAAGATGAATCTTCAGGCAAGTATTTTAAATAGTCCTTGTACTCAATGTATATTAATGCCTGTGCAAGTGTTCTGTACTTGGGCGACTTCACACTTCCCCAGCAAATGCTAGCAAATGCCAACAAACAGGTGAAGTAACACTGTCAATCACAATTGTTTGTAGTGAACTTGTTAAAGAATTCAGTTCATCCATCATTTTCTGTGGATGACACTTGTAGCAGATTATATGTGCATATACTGTATGCAGAATATGTGCATATACAGTAGGCCTAAATAAAGACAACTGACAAAGGTAGATTTCTTTAAACTGCATGGAAACACACTAGTTATCAAAGTAGTCAAACACCAAACTCTGCAAATCTGCAATATTTAAAAGTAGAAGTACATTTTTGAGGCAAACAATGACACACAAAGACATTTGGGGCAGACATTTGTTGTGGCAGTGTGAACATGACAGTTATGTTCTCACACATTGTAAATCCAGCAGTGAACTTCAGAATGTTGCTCGGTTTGCTCTGGCAGTTGAACTAAGCTTTGTAAACAGCCAAAAATCTTCCATTTCCTTTTTTCTGACTTCTTACAGAAGATTCCTCAAGCGTTCACTCTCTCCTTGTAAACAAGGACTTTGAGACGTTCAAGAAAGTTTTGAGAAAAGAGCATGTGTCAATGCTTTTTAAAGACAACAATTCTCTGCTTCACCATGCTGTGGCAAGTGGGGACAGAGATAGTGTGCAGATGGTCCTGGATCTGGATGCTTCGGTAAACTGCCAGAGTGTTAAAGGCTACACACCGCTCATAATTGCAGTTCTGCACAAATTTTATGAGATCTGCTGTTTGCTGATTGACCGTAGTGCTGATGTCAACCTCTGTGACTGCGACCAGTGGACCGCTCTGCATTATGCCACCCAGGCTGGAGATGACAGAACCACTCGCCTTTTGTTAGACCATAAGGCGAAAGCTGATGCCAAGGAGAAAGATGGTTGGACGGCATTGCATCTAGCAGCTCAGAATGGCTACGAAAACATCGTGAGAATCTTGCTTCTCCGTCTGGATGGCGTGGACGAGCAAGAGGGCCAGTCCAGTCGGACGCCGCTTCACGTGGCTTGTGTGTATGGCTATGTCAATATCGCCAAGCTTCTGCTCGCAAAGGGAGCTGATGTAAACAAAATGGATAGTCTGCGGTCCACATCTCTGCAGCTGGCAGCAGATGAGGGCCACTTCAGAATGGTGCGTTTGCTGGTGAACAGTGGGGCAGATGTGAATAAAGTTGATGACCGATGCTACGCCCCCCTTCATTTTGCTGCTCTGAAAGGCTACACAGGCATCTGCAGGCTCCTGTTGAATAAAGGAGCCGATCCAAACTTGAGAACCCATCAGAACTGGACAGCCATGCACCTGGCGGCCCTGAAGGGCCACCACGAGACGATTCTGGTGTTGGAGGAGCATCACGGCTCGGTCAATGCCCAGGGAAAGGATGGCTGGACACCCCTGCATCTGGCCTGCCATCATGGGCAGGAAGAGGTGGTTTCAGTGTTACTAACGGCAAGTGCTGACCCTAACCTGGCTGAAGACAACAACTGGATGCCTATTCACTTAGCCTGCAACAGTAGCTGCTTCCCTAGCGTGATGCAGCTGATATCACATAAAGCTAATGTGAACGCCCAGAACAACAACCAGTCGACACCATTACATTTAGCCGTCCAACACAACAACATCCCTATTATCAGAGCTCTGCTGATGAATAATGCACAGCGGCTTACACTGGACTCAAAAGGATGTACAGCCTTTACTTTGGCCCAGCGGTGCAACAACACAGAAGCAGTGCTGTTACTGAGCAGCTAACACACTGGTTGAGCCGCAGAGAACAGTCAGTGTTCAGTGACAGATAACTCCACCATTACAGGGAGTGCGGCATTGATTTCTGCTATTGATCTCCTCCCTCTGCAAAGCCTGTTCTTATAAACACAGTCATTGCTGTTCTCGATTTAAATTCCAAGAATTTAACGCGTTTGTTTGGGGTTAGTATAGCGCTCAGGCGTGTTCTCGGAACGTGCTGTTAGTGTTATAAATTAAACTAATTTTACTGTTTTTCTACACTGGCAGTATGTAGTAAAGTACTTAAAAGCAAAAACCTCTACCAGAAAATGTGGTATTTTGATACCCAGTCATGTATTTAGTTGCATTTAATGCATTAGTGATTGTAGTAATTGAATTCCATCATTGTCATGTCAAACATTTCATGAACACGTACAGTAATAATGTCATGGTGAAAAAATGTTTTCTTGCTGTTCACATGAAGTGTTAATCTCACTGACAAAACAAAAACAAGTTTGACAACGTGTTTCTCTTTTCCTGACAGGCCTCCTCTTCTGATTAAGAGCTTTGTCATTCTATAAATCTAAAGTTCAAAAATGTATAAAATGCTTGCAAAACAACTTGAAACAAAAATGAAAATTCATCATTTACTTACCTTCATGTCATCCCAAACCTGTATGATTTTCTTGCTTCTGAGGAGCACAAAAGATATTTTGTAATGTTGGTAACTGAACAACAGTGACTGACTTTTATTGTACTGACACAAATGTATTGACTTCTATTGTATGGACACAAAACCACTTTTGTGTCCTAAAACTGAGACATTGCTCAAAATATCTTTTGTGTTCCACAGAAGAAAAAAGTAATACAGGTTTGGAATGACATGAGGGAATGAGTTAATAATAGAAAAAAAATCTGTTTTGGGTGAAGGCTCTATTTCATTATTATACTTAAGCAATATCACAAATGCAGTAGTGCTGTTATAATGAATAATTTGCTAATAATGCTAATAGTCAAGTGTACATTTACACCTTTGAAACCATTTTATACCAATTTGTATAACATTGGTCTGTTATTTCATATTTCTTCTCTGCCAGCTTAAGTAGTTAGTAAGAATCTATTGCATCTATTGGAAGCTTTGTATATCACCAAGCAATGCAGAGACTGAAAGCCAGTCAGCTTACGTGAGTGTAGTGAGAGCAGGATCCTCCTCTCGGTCTGAGTGTTTTGTAAGCACTCCGTTCCAGCCCCATTCCAGGTTTTCCATTTCCCATTCCTTGCTCCAGGCAAAAATCACACAACTTCACTACCCACTCCACATCCACTCCATACCACTCACATATTCCTATCTGAAACACCACAAAAACAAGACAAGTGGATTTACAGAAACTGTAAAACATACTATTACTGTTACTATATCAGACATTATGTATCAGCACCTAAAAAATCAAGCTAGAGAACAATAATTAACTATTGTATAAAGTTATAAATAAAAGTTGAAGTTAAATATAGTTTTATGGCTTCACTGGTACAATGTCGAAGTTCACTACACAACAGAATGTGAGGTCAACCCAGTCAAGACTGAAATAGAGGTTTTGTATTTAACTTTAAGGTACATTAAACATGACATGTTAGCTTATGATCAAAGCTTGAATTATAGAGTTTTTACACTTAATTTAAAAAATTTCACACATTCTCTTGGGATTTAGAGGAGACAACCAGTAATTAGGATTCTGAGGTGTTAAAACAAAAATAAGACTAGCAGAATTGCTTTTTCCGCCTTGAGTGTTTTTGAATAAGTATTCCTGTGGTAATAAATAACAATGTCTTAATAAATCTGAATACATGCCCCCGTTATCAGGCCTGCAGCTTCTTTACTGCAATGCACAAGACATATTCAATACCTCATTAAAGCCTGCAAAACTGCCAAGGTTTTGGCAAGAACATCCACAGCATGACTTGTGTGTTGACGCAATCTTCATTAATATGCTGTAATTTAAAATAAAATTCCCTTGTAGTCTGTTTTTCAGGCTGTTTTCTGCTGCAAACTAAAGATACAGAGAGTTAGACAGTGACCTCACATAAGATTAGAACCAGACAAAAAAGCAACAAAACAAACGTAGGACAATTTTGTTTCAATTTAACTTCATGTAGTGTGCCTAATTATAAGTAAGAAAAAGAATTACTGCCAAATCATTCTGCTTAGCAAAAGATTGCTCTACCTTTGTGTGTGTATACATATTTACACAGTAAATCAAAGCGTATTTAGACACTGAGGGAAAAGGCAGATTTAGCGAGGGATTCCCGCTGTGTGATTTACACTTGTCAGATATCATCAGTTTAATTAAACTACATAGACATAGCGTTTGGATCCTAAGGAGAGGACCTATTAATTATTCACTTACATTTATGTGTAGCCTCAAATGCTTTCATAATACCACCGTCCAAAATATATTCTGGGGATTTCTGTTAATGCCTTGAAGAGCATCATATACGCAGATTAGGTTTGAATCTTCCCAGAAAATTTGATAAAAAAAATGGATTTATACACCATTTTAAGACCGCACACCTCAAGGAATGTGGTGAAAAGTACAGCACTGTGTCAGACAATTGCTGGTAATGATCAATGATTGCTCTAAGTTTCATTTCATTACTTTTGGGCCCTACAGGCAACCACACAGAGAGCTCTACTAATGAATGGCCGATTAATTTTTACCCAGCATGCCTCATACGAACACTTCAGAGATCTCACCATGATCTCACCCACTGTCAACACAGTCTGTTGCCATAACAAAGTCAGAAAAAAGGTTTTGTTTACATTAGAATTACCTGTAAGAGAATGCCAGTGTTGCTAATGGCACAGAGTGTTAAATAACCAAGTGTTTGTTAAAAAGTCACACTGCACTGTTTATAAAGGATCTGTTTAGCACCTATAAAAGGTTTGCTGTGTGTTTAAATACCCTGATGTGCACTATTATGAACACTTCTTGTTCCTGAAGACAACTAAGCTTGCTATAATGAACGCCACTAAATAAGCTTGTTTAATACTAATGCTAATACTTTTTGTGTAAAGAGATATTTTTAAAAGACTTTTGTTTTAACAGTCATTAACTAATGGAACCCATGACATTTGCATTGCAATGCAATGCTCCACCAGTTGAAATATAGAAGTAGAATACTTTTTTATTGTTTTATCATGAATGTAATATTTTGTTATATTCAGTGGCAAATGGAAAACATAATTCCTTTTTTTTATTAGAAAACTGTTTATTAGAAAACGTTTTGAGGCTTCTAAGAAGTTTTTTTATAGATCCCAGGAGCCCATTGGAGCTACACAGAACTCTTATTATTTCTACCTAGAAACATTTTATCACCCTAAGAACCCATGAATTACTTTTTTTTAGGAATGAACTGGTGACCAAAGGTGCTGATGCAAGCTTCAATCCAATCTTTTAATAATGGTTAACAGATTATTCGTCATGTTGATTGAGACCAGTTTGGACCTTGTAGAAGATTAATGCAAGTGCTGCTGCATATAATTCAAGACCCTGCAGATGTGCAAACAGATTAATTTCTTATTTTAGCTGGATTTTTTTCTCACCGTCACTCATTTAACATTGAAATTTGACAGAATGAGGTTGAGCTAGTAAAACATTTTAGGACAAAGCCACATCTTGCACCTCTTATTCACAATATTGAAGGTTCACACATCTTTTTACTCAGGCGAATGCTACTCTCTCTGTCAGACTACATTATCAGATCACATTGTTTCTGCTTCCACTGCTGTCCAAACTGTTTCTCACAGTCTCATGCCCTCTTTTTCATCTTAAATCTCAAAGATCTCAACAAAGTTGGCTCCTCCTCACCTCTGACTGAACCTTGACAAGAGTAAGATGCTCTCTTCTGTCCCAGACCTTCTCTGCTCAATCTCTGTCCATCTTGGTTGAAGGTCGCATTGTCACCTCCTGATGTATGAAACACCATTTCCCCCATACCCACGTAAATGGTTTGTTTAGATTAGTTTTTTTATAGGTTTTCTTGCATAAAGCATGTGCATTGCTCTTGTCTGACTTCCTTGTCGCTTGAATTCCTTGAAGTCTAGAGATTATTTTATTCAGGTCTGTCCCTCAGGTGCTCATGTCTGCCAGAAACACGACATTCATTGACATTCATTGAGTTTATAGAGCTGCTAGCTTTCTGCATTGTGCCCCTTTAAATTTTATGTGAAGATTTTTAATACAACTTCCAAAATAATAAAAAAGTTTATATTTTTTTGAAAATAATTTTTTTTTAAAAGGTTGTTTCGAAAATCATCCATTTACATGGAAGACACTTTTCACAGATCATTGGTCTACACAATTCTGTCATCATTTCCCTCCTTATGTCTCTTGACACAAAAGGAGTTATTATCAAAATGTCAAAATCTCTTTCTCGTTCAACAAAAATGCCTGGTGATCACTAGCTGACAGGTTCAGATGAATTTTTGATTTCTGTATTTTTTATCTAAAAAGAAAGTATATTTTAGGTAGGAGTTTGTACCCAGGCCTCCTTTCACTCTTAACAAATACTGTAGCACTGGATTAATACATTTCACACTTAAGTAATGAACTACTATTAAAACTACAGCTTCACAATAATAGAATGATTGATTAATGGAAATCAGTGAGCTAAAATCCTGATCCCTCTACTCTGCAACTGAAATGAAAAACTTCCCATTTATTAGAAATAACACTGACTTTTATACTGTCGTCATTTGGTTTCACTGTTTTTTTACCTCGGTTTTTTTTTTAGTTAATTTTTATCTATAGTTATTAATAGTCACAACAAAGTACACACGTTCCAGTTAATTGCTTTAATGGGTAAATTATTAAAAGAATTTAAATGATGAATTACATCAAAGTTCCATCAGCTCTACAAAATGTAAATGTAAAGTTGTGGTATCTTAGTGCTGCAGTCGATCCCTTTAAAATAAAAATGGCTACACAAAGTGTGTCAAAGTGATCGGTTCAATGCTATTTCCTCAAATAATTACATAATTGTGCAGACAAATTGCTTCTATTTGCAATTCCTGACAGAATTGCCCTGTTCAATGAATCAGTGGTGTGCGGTTTGGCTGCGCAAGGTGGGCAGTATGGACCAGTGGGCTGCAGGAGCAGTCTTATTAACACATCAGAAAAACAAACACAGCACCTGCCTGTGGCTCAGCTGGCCCGGCTTAATTCTCTTTATAGTTGGGCTCCTTGGAAGAGGGGTAACCATGCCAAGCAAGTGATTATAGCCTCAGTGCTGTGGGAGCTCTCTCTCTCTCAACTTTCACAATCAGACTCATCCCAGTCAAAATGCCCAGTCCAAAGATCTAACAGTTTAGCCCAATAGATAAACTGACGCTGTGATTAAATAGACAGGTCCAAAACACAATCCGTATGCTTGAAATGTATTGAACAATCATATGCAAATCGCCACACCGGCACACATCTCCAGCTGTTTCAGAACACGAATACATCCATCAAATAAATTATAAATTGTGCACTTCCTACCTTGTTACGTTCTGTCACATCTCCAGAATGACTAAATGTGCCACCCATGTGACCTCCTTCAGGTTCAGTTAAGTGCCGACGGCAATCAAGGGCTGTTGAAAGCTACGTATTTAATGATGAAATCTGTCATCGCATGTGTTATTCAATTGACTCACAGAAAAATAGCTTTGATTGCAATATATCCAAGGAGCAATTCAGTTAATTAGAAACTGTCCAGATCCATGACAGCTATTACCTACATGGAATGCGATACATTCCATTCAGGAACATTTTATGCAATTCACAGAGCCGCTCTCACGTGTTAGCGCTCATGCTAATGAGTTCTTCTGATGGTGATTTTCTCAGCTAACAAGGTTTTAAAGAATTGTGTGAAACTAAGTTTTCCCATGAATATGAATATGTTGAAAACCACCAACTTTTCATGTGTAAAGTTTACTTAGTTTATTGCCTTTTTTACACACTTTTTTACAAACTTCATATACAGCACTTGTATTTCTGTCAGAATTTGTGATTGTAATGTAGGGAAGAGGTGATAAATGTTAATTCTTGGTGGATATCTTTTATTTACAAATGGGACATAAATGACGGGTCCCTACACATCCCGAGGGATGAAGGTCATACACTTTACGGATCTAATCTCATTTTAAGGCCTTCATTGAATGTCGTTATGGGCGGCCCTGGAAATTCTGACAGTGATCTGTGCTTTACAATCAACACAGACAGATGATTTATATGTGACCCTGTACCGTTACAAAATTTCATTTCAATTTTAATGCATTTATTATTGATATTATTAGATGACTCCCAATTCCACAAAATATTAATTATTAAATATTAATGCAGGATTATTAATACAAAATTTGAAGGACATAATTTAACCAAAATAATTCATAATTATTTAATTTTAATGGTAAAAATGGACCGGAACCAATTCAGAAATTCATGTTTTTTAAAACTTTACACTCAAATGATTATGCTGCTGATTTAATTTTTAATAAAAAATGTTTTTTATTAAAAAAATGCAAAGAGGAGTATTGTAACTTGTCTTAAACTTTTGAAACAAAGGCATATGTGTGGCAATCTGCTGTATAACAGTGTATGGTGAAGTGAAGCGTGCTGTATAGTTTGCAGTGTGCAACTGTGTTGTTGTAGTTTGCAGATAGACATTGCCAGTCAGGAGCAATGGGCTGGATCACCAGCTGTGCCTGTCCGCAGATGTTTGCCATGGGGCTAATGTTGCTGTGTTGTCCCTAGAACATGCATGCAGATCAAGATGCTCTGTGCCACATCAATTACGATCACCCCTTAGGCCAGAGACTAACTTTGTTTCACGGCTCCAGTATTCTCTTACATGCATAAAGTTTATAGTCATACCCAGTTCAAGAAAACATTGTTATGTTTTGATGTTTTGATATTTTGATATTTCGATACAGTGCACAATTACTTTATTCATAAGCTTATATCATTGTGCGACATACATCTCATGAGAACATAACATGCATTACATTGCAACGGCAGGCCCATCACATTCAATGTGTCATATATAGCATGAAAGCTATGTATTCATATAAACAGTAATAAATAGTAAAAAGGTTGTTTTGCTGACGCTGGTGCATTTTTGCACGCTTGAATGGTGTTCCCCCATCTTTTCCACAATCAACTCCTTGGAGACATTAGCAGATTTTTCTTATCATCCTTTTTCACTCCCTCTGTGTTTTGTTTACTTCCTCAAGGACAAAACAGGGAACCAAAATGGCTGATGCTTCCATTGGGAAGGTTAACAACAGTCAAAGCTAGTTTGTTTGCAAGTCTCAGCATTTAACTGAAACAGTTTTTTTCTTCTTGAAATTGTTTTTTTAAATGCATGTTGTTGTTAATGCAGAACAAACACTTTTACATTGGTACAGAAATGACAGCTGATTACAGTTTGCTTTTACTGCGTGTTATTTTTTTAAGGTTTCTTCCTGCAGTTAGTTGCTTAGTGAACATCTGACAAACACATTATAAAAATGGAACATGTTGCAGACATTACTGGCATGACAGATTTTTTCAACAGAAAAAATACAACTCCCATGCAAAGCATGATCTATCATTTACTACCAAAAGCCACTGTTTGAATCACAGTATGTGACTACCATGATGTTAAATGCTTTTTTTTAACCCTAATTACATGTAGGTTTTGGCCAGATTATCAGGTTGAGAAATAAAAATAATACTGACAAACAGATACAGTAAGCAAAGGCATTATGTTAAATAGTATTTCAAACAAATCTTTGTCTTTGAGAAAATGAAACTGCTTAGAAAGGTATAACTCCCGCTGTGGTTTTTATATGTTTTCTTTCCTTTTCTGTGCAATATGACCCTGGAACAAAATACCTTTTATAATACAAACAATTGAACAGCGTTCTTGTAGCCAAAGTCTAATCCCAATGCAATGTAACAGACAGCCACCAGACCACAGTCCACCTGGAATTTCCTTTTGATTCTCTACATAAAGATTTACAGTGGGTCCACTGTTTATGAGGTATTGTTTACTTCACTTCTGCTCCTCTGAGGTGAGTTCTTGTTCAGCAGTGAAGAATCTTAATGAAAGCTTTGCGGAACTCGATGTTGAACGTGGTGTATATGATTGGATTAACAGCGCTGTTTACGTAGCCCAGCCACGTAAAGGCGGTGTAGAGTTCGGGAGGGACCTGGCAGTACGTGTTCACAATGTGTGTGATGAAAAACGGCAGCCAGCAGATGATGAATACACCTGAAAGTAATGCAGACAGAAGTGAAGTGGATCACTTGTCAAAACAAAACAACAGTGTGAGGGCTCTGAACCCTTTTGACAGATCTTCAAGATAAACTGCTCTAAAGTTAAAAACCTAGATAAAAACAAATTAAAAAGTTCATCCAGGGGATTTGAGGAGTCTTTTAATATTGAATAACATTGTGTACTGAAATGGAAGTGAAGGCTGGGCGTGCTCTACTGAGCACATATATTTGAAAGCTATACAGTGGGGTATAAAAGACAACAGCAAAATGAGGAAATGTTATGATGTGAAATTAATAAGAAATATCTGAGCACTCTTTCTGTGACACTAATCAAATTAGTAAATTACATTAAGCATGTGATCTCTTCTGTACAAAAGTCAATTTTTTTTTGCTTCCATTGAAGCACACAAACAGAGCAATGCTGAAAGCACACCAGATCTCCAGTATTAACATCCAGAAATGGTCCACCTAAAGTTGCCTCTGCATATTAAACTGCAGTCATTTATAAACTGACACATATCAGCTTTAGAGTACTGAGGTAAAACATTAGGTATACACTTACCAAGGACAATAGCTAACATCTGAGTAGCTTTCTTCTCCTTCTGCTGGGAGATTTTGCGTTTGTTAAGCGTTTTCACCGATGTCTGTGTTTTGCCGTTGGGTGAGACCTGGATCTCAAACGCTTTGGCCACTTTTGTAATGTTGCTTGTGTTGCCGTTTCGTTCGGGCTTGACACCAGCTTCAGGCGACGGGGGTGATCTGTCACTCTCTCTTAGGTTAGTGTTAACCAGCCTGCTGTGTTCCTGACTTGAGCCAGACTGATCCTGCTTCCTCTGTCTCTGAGGATTTAAGTCAGCGATTTCATCCATCTGGATGTCATCTCCATTGTTTACCACCTCCTTTATGAAGATCTGCCAACAGAAAAGCAATTTAGGCTAAATGTATTTCTGAAGTGCAGATTATCATGCATTATAATGGCAATATACAGTAGGAAGTTAGAAATGATAACTTGACAGTTCTCTTGTGTATGATTTCAGTCAATATAACTTCAAGGATAAGTGGATGGAAACTAACATTTTATAATATTTTCTGACACACTATCAGTTCTGAAATGTCATCCGTTGTCATAGCTACTGGCGCGTGGGACAGACTGTTAGAGGCTAAAAACTGTTGAGAACTCTTTATTTTGAAAAGCAGTGCTAAATTGGTCGTACCACATTTTTGTTGTTAACAGGAAAATTCCCACCAGACTTGACGATCACAGTGCACAGTTTTACATCATCGGGATGCGTGCATTTCTAAAAAAACATGAGATAAAGATCAGGCTGCTGTGAAGATTCAGACCACCAGTGAGTTACATGTTCCATTGTTGAAGACTCTGGGAAAAATCTGATCTTGCAAGGCTTTTCATCCAGCAAGGTTGAAAAGACTGTTACGCTGATATTTTGGAAATGTCAGCTTATAGGTAAAGGTTATAGTTATTATGCTATAGGAAGTCTGTAAATCCTTTCTACTCAGTAAAAGATTGCTACAGCATTGTATTCTCAATTTAAAAAACAGTCCAGGTCTAAACAACTTGGAATTTTGAAAGTAAAACACTTGATGTTTGAATAGATAAGGAAGTTTGCACTTCAATAAAAGCCTTCCTGAAATAAACATGATGTTGATCTAAAGCTCTCTTTGCATCAGAATGCTGTGAAGGAGACAGCTTTGGCAAAAACCACTGATAGGAGATGTGATGTTTACTTTTGCTGTCAGAACATAGTATCAGAGCTCCCTAACCACAAATGGCTTTCTATAATGCACTGATGCCCTTGCAGAAGCTTAGGGTGGGTAGATAAGCTATCAGTTTCTTTGAATAATGGTATATTGAATTTATTCTGGACCAACATATGCTCAGTGGAGAAGCCTGCATGTGTCTGCCATTTAAAACAATGCGGTGTCTAACTATGTACTATAATAACAGAGATATGAAGCAATGGTCATTTCCTGCACGGTGCACATTGATTTGCTGTATGATTGAGGAATCAATAGAAGATAAAAACAGAAGAGGTCGTTTTAGATACATTGTGATAACAGATGCACAGCAGCTTGTGTGTAGCTTCCGTTCAAGGAAGGTATATGAGCCAAGCAGATCCTAAAACACAGATAGTGTAGATAAGGGATACTCACTCAATAAATGTAACACTGGTGATAACTTAATGTGCAATGCACTTACAATGGGCACGGCTGTTATGTGCAATAATTCTTGGCTTCCTCCCAAAATAACAGGCAATATTAGCAATGATTAATATGGATATTTTAACAATATTCGTAAAAAAAGCAAAATCTAAATTTTGGTTTAAGCGTCATAATGTTATTCATAATAAATTAATTAATACATCATATTAACCAGTTATCTTTCCTTCGATCCTTACAATTTTTTAATATTGCTACAAAATCTGTCCCAAAAACATATCAAAATATGGGTAAGGGACAGATTTTAAACAATTTAAACTATCAAAATGGCTAAACATTTATTAAAATGTATTTTCCATATCATCCATTTTGTCTTGCTAGCTCTAATCAAGACGAACAAGGAAAACCAAAAATGAACAAACCAAAAAGTGCTACAATTGTCTCTACATGAGTCTGTTGAGAATTGTTCACTACTGATCTGCAGATGGGATTTACTTTGCTATAGGACTGACAGTGCTGATGAATTACTATAGAATTCATCAGCACTGCAGTTTCTAACAATCCCAATTCATTAAACTGAACTGGTGTGCCATGTAAATAGAAAAGAAGCAGAAACTGGCAGTACTCACACACGCACACACACATATATATCTGCTATATAAAATATAGCACTACCTTAATAGTGGAGGTCATATCCACGTCTGTGACCGGAAAGGTACGCTTGGTGTTCACCCGTTTCCGTCGCTTACGCAGTACAACATAGATCTGCACATATACTAGTAGAGTGATGATGAAGGGCACATAGAAGGAAACAATAGAGGAGTACACTACAAAGGCAGGGTTGGCAATCACACACATGGCATCATCATGGGTGGCTGCAATATAAAAGAGAAAGAAAATTAGCTTGTGATGAAAACGTGTAATAAAAAACATAAAAGAACATATAAAGAACCAGTTAGGAACCACAGATGTAGGCTACAGGAAATAGTGTATTGATTACCAGGTAATAGTGTAGCTACACTCTAAGCTCAAAGTTCTGAATGTGGACCAAGACATTACACTTGTATCTCAACAGTGCAGAAGTGGAGTGTAATACTCAGCTTCTCAGCAGTCACTTTCTGCTGCAGTAGAATCAGTCCCTGACCCCCTCCTCCCAACAGGAGCATTCAAGCAGAAGAATGCTGATGAAATCACTCCCTCTAATATAACTTTCAAATGAATTGGTGACCTAACTTCATTTAAAGTACCCCTAACACAAGTTGTACACAACATACCAACATATACTCTACAAATTAAGCTTTGGTAAGTGCAGGCTGTTACAATAGACCAGAATGTTTTTCAAGGACAAGTACATCTTACAAAGAATTTACACAAGTACATCCTACACATAATTTTCCACCCTTTTGTGCTTTATTTGGTTTGGTAAGAACTTGTCTGTAAAACTACCACATACTTACCAGTATTATTAAGTCCGAAGAGCAGTGGACATGATATAGCAAAAGACAGAATCCACACTACAGAGATCATAACTGTAACCCTTCTTTTGGAGCTATAGCGTGTGTTGTATAACATCGGCATGGCCACAGCGGTGTACCTGTAGGAGATAAGAGACAAAATGGATGTTTTGTTATCTTACAGCCTTCCATATCACCTGTTTCATATTCCCTCATACTGCATGTGACCAGTGATGTATGATATCACATTGGTGTATCACAAGAAATTTTTCTTATCAGTCTTTCTAGTATTCTTTACTACCAGTATTGCGAGATTGATTTTAAATTTCAACCACAGGGTTATTAGCTGTTAGCTTGCACCAGTTGTAGATGTTCCAACTACACAGTCTGACTACATGCATCCTTCTGAATAGTGTAACTGTCAGCAAACAACTTAAATTATCATATAAATTGTTATATTACTGTTGTGTTGCTTATTTATGTGTTGGCTCCTAAACACATTTTTATAACAACATTTAATATACAGTATAAAGAAAAATGCCATGCAGGGAACATTTCTGAGTAATGCAAACAAATCACTGAATCAGAGTTTTGATTTGGCAAAAACATTATTCTTACACCAGCGCATCAGACCATCACCAATCACCCAGGCATTTATGGCTCAGAGGACTGGCTTAAAAAAACCTACAGAACTGAGGCAGCAGCTTGGCTGTGCCAGCCAAGCAACAGCCAATGAGATGAATATGATTGCTAACGAATATATTTCTCCATGTTTAATAAACCTTCATAACACTGACATCAACTTGTCTATTTATAAGTATCAGGTCAAACAGTATCTTAAAGTTTATACAGTAGTTCATATAGGAACGACTTCTGCAACAGAACTGGTTTATTTTCAGCTGTGCAGAGGGCTATGTGAAAGATGCTTATCATTATGAGCCAAACAACCAATTTACATCTTGGTCAGCATTAAATGGCTCCTGTAATTGCAGTGCAGATACACCTACCTGTCAATACTGATGGCACACAGATTGAGTATGCTCGCTGTACACATCATCACGTCCAGGGTGACAAAGATGTCACAATGGATTGTGCTGAACCGCCACTCCCCCACCACCTGACAGTACAGAAACAGATAACTAAAAGCTCTTCTAATTATAGAACAATGCATATGAATGCAAGAATTTCTGCTCTGGGAAGCATTCTATAATACTTAATATTAAATCATATTTTTAGATTTCATAAAAATCCATGGCAGCAACCTGCTATTTTTATTTGAAAGTCCAGGACTTGATTTGAGACATTTTCAGCCGCATGGTAATAATGTTTTAACCAATAAACTGCTCGCATTCTCTCTGGTTTATGCAATAAAACTGGCGGAGGAAGCGATATAGCATAGGTCAGCTGCATCCAGAGTTTGCAGCTTTAGAGTTTTCTGAGCCACCTCTGATTAATGTGTGTCCTCAGGCAAGCTGAGGGCCTCAGATACCTCTTCATGGGTTTGGTCCCTGCCTCTGGAGTTTGCATTGCTGTCATTGATTAAAGAATTATTTGACACCTCTAATGAAAGTGACTGAGACTTGCCCGAATCAGTTCATCACCATATCCCTCAGATGAAATGAGCATCTCCACTAACATTCTCAGACATTCTCAGCTGATGATGAAAACACTGTCCACAGAGACTAAAAAGGGAGGGGGGCTCCACACAACAAGCTTGGAGGACGAGGAGAAATACAGTGGAACCCTTTTTAAATTGCTTTGCATAATAAATAGTTAAAACAATTAATTTGATTGATAATGAATTCTAGCTAGCATAATCAGGTTACATCGTGACTCATGTTTCAGCGTTTTCTCAAGATTGTTTTGTTTAAATAAAATAGTCTTCTGGAATGACTGTTAATATACTCTCATCAGTTCTAATAATGATATTAGGGTTTTTTATTTTGCACCGTGCGAGCAGCAATTGTTTCTAATTTAGGTAATAAATAGACTCGGTGCAGTAAAATTTCAACTTTTCATTTCAACCAGTCCACAGCAGTTCTCTATGTTGCCCCAGCAGTTCTGTTCAAGTGTAAAAAATAATTACATCTAAATTAAGTTAAGACTTAAACTACAGGCTGAGAATGCAGTCACTCAGGGCTGACCAACATACATGAACATCAAGAACTTAATTTAAAATAGGGTGGTATACAGTAATAATGAAAAATACAGTAAATTGGATGTCCTCCATTGTTTACAGCTCTAACATTATTAACCTGGTTGCATTAGTGTCATTAGAACCATAGTATGAGATCTAAAGGTACCTTTCAGCCTATAGATTTTGCAAGCAACTTGATAGCTTTGGTAATTCATATGGGTCAATGACATACATAAGGGCGGCCTTTTGTTATACAAATCATGGTTCAAAATAGTAGCTAGGATCAGATATTGCTAGAATTAGACTTGGGACTACTGCAAATTGATTGGCTGTTGTAAAATGAGATTTAACATGCTGGTAGCCTGTAGCCTTAACTCTTGCACAAATTGACTCTTATGAGTTACCAAGCAGATGGCAAAAGAAATTACAGTCCAGTAATTTGAGAACAATCTAATCATCTGTCCTTGCATGATTACAAACCACACATGAAACAAGCATTCTGTTTAGAAACCTTTACAACATTGCCAATGTACCATAATGAGCACATTAAAGGTTCTGATTACACTGGAACCTACCTCGAGATAAACCACCCATGGCATTACAAGTGTCGCCACTAGCAGGTCAGCCACAGCCAGACTGACAATCAGGTAGTTGGTGGTGGTCTGCAGGGCCTTCTCCCTGGAGACGGCCATACACACCAGCACGTTGCCAAAGACGATGACGAAAATGAGGAGCGTGAGAAGCATGGCGTAATAATTATACTGGTGCCTCCCCCCTTGTTCTGTAGAATTGAAGTCCTGGGATACATTTTCAAAGACGCTCTCATTGTAGGCATACTGCGTGAAGACTTCCATCAGATGTAGATGGCTGAAGCCAAGCATAGGCCCTGGAACCCCAAACAAAAGTATTTCATTTTTTTTAATTCTGTCCATGGGCGTGTCTTATCTCAATCATGTCTCACCATGTATTGCCCTAAAAAATCAATCTTCTATTGGAACACCTTGGAATGAACATTCACTAGAAAGCACAGGGCCGTGGCCTTGCGCTGCAGATACACTGTGTAAAGTCTGTATCTGTTATTTATGGGAGATTGTTCACACAGCTGTCCTGAAAAGCCCGTGTTTGAACTCTGGATGTGACTTGACTAACTAGGACAGAAGTCTCCTCCCTCCCTACTGCTTTCCCTTGTACCATGTCCAAGACAACACACAGAAACATAAGCAGGATCAGCTAAATAACAAGTAGATGCTGCGAGGCAGCTGCGTTTCATAAAGTATCTCAACTAAAGAGCTTGTAGTTCATACTGTCTCTGAAAATTTGGAAAAAAAGGAAACTGCCCAGTGAGCAGTTGCTATCATAACATACTGTATATAATACTGTATATGCATTTAGCAGATTTTGCAAAATTCAGCCGAGCTCTGCACCAGCTTTATTACAGACATAATGAGGAAATATATTAAACAAATTTGCATTTGATAACAAATGGAATCATTCGGGGCATCTAAATGATGTCAGATTGAGAATGGAAGCTGAGATGGAAGAAACATATCAAAGTTTTATAAATGCCTGTGTATATGCTGTATCATAAGTCTGCATTAAATATGACAAACATTGCATTCCCTACAATACAGTATTCCTTTTGTACTGTACATCACAGGATATATTCTTCATGCGACACAGTCTGACCTGACTGTATACTGACATGTGACTTGTATGGCAACTGTCCACAGCACATGCATGCTCTTGCATACACATGACTGTAACAGTGCTGGATGATAGATGACATTTTAGATGCATTTTTATAATTGTTTTATCCATCTAAAGTGGCTAAAACATTTTATTGGTATCATGCTATTCAGTGTTTTATTGTAATGTGTATTACTAAAGCACACTGAATTTAAAGACTACATCTGTGACTTTTAATTAAACTACACTGTCTTGACTGGTTTTATGTCAATTACAACGATGTGAAGGGCAGCGACAGGATGGTTAGAACCTTGCCGCACCCCAGACGTAACATCACTCTGGTCTCAGCAGTGGCTCAGTCGACTCTACTGCCATACAGATGAAAACATGTTACAAAGCAGAACTGCAACAGCTATATGCCACCACTTAAAACATTCAATATGACTGTAAAAATGCAATCTGCTGAAAACAACATCACCACTATCATAAACGTAACCAACTCTTGTCTAAATGGACCACTACTAAACCTTATTGGTTTTTCCACATAATTGCCTCTTTAGTTGCCTCACTGTCAGTTCTGATCATAAAAGCTGAGTTTAAACTGCATGCAGAGAATAAAACACGCATCACAGCTGAACTACATAAGCTTTTACAGTCATACAGACTTGTACTAGAAGTACTCATTTCGATTGTGTTTCTGTTTGTTGGGTTCATAATTGGATTTTGAGGACCATTTAGGATGTGCATTTATCTTAAGTGTACAATCACAAAGTAATCAAAGCTAAGAAAAGGTCTTGATCCCCTCACTAGGGTTCATGCTGCAGTTTTTGTGCTTGTCCATTAGAAAACTGTTTATCATTATTATTAAAACTGTACAACTTCTGTTTATTGAAGCTGACCTGTGTTGATTTATTTTAACTAAAACAAGAAAACGAAATTAAATTTTATGCAATCATCGTTTGATTCAAAGTTGAAAGATTATGTTGTCTAAAATTCAAAGTTCACATTAATTAAAGCAAATCCGTATTTATGGAGCAGGATCAGTGACAGACAAAGTATCGGATGTAAGACATTATTCCAATCCCATTTCCCCTTAATCTCTCTCTCTCTCTCTCTCTCTCTCTCTCTCTATCTATCTATCTATCTATCTATCTATCTATCTATCTATCTATCTCTCTCACACACACATCGCTTTACACAACATTTGGAAAGCGGCTGTAACTCGGATACTCGTATGCAAAAACAGTGCTGCTTTTCCCCCTCGGCCAGCCGTGTAAAGTTTGTCTTAAAGTATCGGTATCATTTATGATCTAGCCATATAACTTAATGATCACACTGTACTGGTAAATACATTCTGCTCCTAATGATTAAGCACCAATAACACTTCACAAACTCGTTCACAAATAAGCAAAAATGCAGTGCATTACCTTCAAACCACAACTTTCATCCGCAGAACTATCCAATTTCTTTATATTTTATATCCACTCTTCTCCATTCGATACACATGTCCATCCAAGACAATGTGACTGTATTCCTTCTTTCTCCCAAGTCCGTCTCCAAGGGTGGGTACAATCACAGTACACCGGCAAACAAAGCTACTTCCACAGACATTTCATGCGTCTGGATTGCAGTAATGTGGATTTGTTTTCCTGGTATTGTACAAAGTGCAGTTTGTAGGGGCAAGCGTATCCAATTCGGTCCAAAGCGGAGCGGAACGCGCGTGTGAGCGCAGCATCCGAGCGCGCGCTTTACGCACGCCGTAACCTTCAGCATCAAGTGAGGAACCGGCTGAGTCTCCAGCAGAGATTGAGAAGGTGCAAAAACCAGGCGGGGCTGTTACATAAACATCAGTGAGAATAAAATACAAGTGTTGCATTTTTAATCACGATCTCGTTTTCTTTTCCAAACTCTACGGACGATCCCGTATTAATGCATTCACCTACAAAATGTGAACTGTATCTCTGTATACCCCTGATGCATAGAGCCTGAGGGTCCGGGCTGGTTTTCACACTTATTTTGCTTCAGTGATGATGAGTTTATTTACAGAAGTTTGTGCACACTATGAATCAAGGGATAAGTATTTCTTTAAAGCCAACAGCAAAATGTTTTACAACATATTCTTTAATCATTTACTCACTCTGAAGTTTTTTTTTTTTTTTGGTGAAACACGAAATGAAATATAACAACTGTCAAACAAGATTTTCAGTAAATAAATGTTTTAAAAAAAAAGAATTGAGCATTTCTGCTATTATTGCCCGGGAAAAGATACAGTCCATTGGATACAACTGACCTTTTGAGGCAATTTGTCACAATGAAGTATGCTATCAAGCAGCCTTGTAGACAGGCTTTTCAACTAAATCAGTAAAACAGTTTTTTTGACTAAAACCTAAATCAGTAAAACAATTATGAAACACAACACCAAGAAATATGAACGGTATTGCACACATTTTATAACATTTAAAACAGTAAGTGACAACTTACTCTGCTGTGTCATACTATGAAAAATAACTTTGTTCTGGGAGCACAGTTTAACCTTTCAGCTGAACTGTGAAATAAACTACCAGTTTTATAGTTCAAGCCTAGCCGTGGTAGTTTTGTTCATTTATTGACCCAGCAGCTATACAGTAGCTCAAATTCTGTAGGATAGAATTCACAAAAAATGTTCCAGTTTAAAAAGGTTTTGATCTGTGTTTAAAACCAACAAACAAATCTGCTCTTAGTGAAAACACACATACCGTCTGACTCAAAACTGTATAACTACAGAGATCTGCTGTAGCCCTTGTGACAAATTCCCCATGTAACTAATACCAGTCTACCCTATGTAGAAATATGTGTTTGTAGATGTATGCATGTTTGGATCTACAGTATTTTCTTTAATGTCCAAACTGGGTCTAACCTATAGCATGCCTTATATAAATAATATAGTTTAATAATCATCTTTTCGCTATTATCTGTTATCCTACACTCTATGAATATGGAAGCAAATTGCTCGATTCTCTGATTCTTACTCACAGCTGTTAGGTGACATATTTTTGAAAACTAGATTACACGGCCCATTGCAACCAGATATGAACAAACATCGCTGGTACCTACAGTAGATTAGTTTTACGCCTTGTCTTTGGGGGCAAGGATCGCCCTCAAACGGTCTTCAAGACACTGCAGCACAAAGAGACAAGTCCCCCCCCACTCCCTTTCACAGACATGAGCGAGAAACATAACGCAGAATAAAGGAGTGAATCTAAGTGCATGAGCTTTCAACATGCCGGTTGTGGACTTCACAGAGAAATGGATTTGGTTCCATGTGTGGCATTTAGACATTTGGTTCCCTAGTAAATTAACCAAAAGGGGGAAAAGGACTTTAATAATCTAGTCAAGACAACAGATTACTCTGCCTAAGAATATTGTGTAGACTTTGACTCAAGGTGAATGCAAATGGACTGTTTAACATTATACATGTGAATGCATGATTTCTGCTACAGCATGAAGGTCAAACACCTTTGAAACTGTCTTAGAAGTTGCATTTATAATCCACTTCCCTCAAATATAAAAAGTTTGCACATGCTCCCTCTTTTTGAATGAGCATAACACTTCTGCATATACTGTATATAATAATGCCCCTAGTGCATTACTGGCCAGCTAAAGTATAAGCTATTATTCTCCTTAGACAGAGAAGGATGGTAAGATGTGGCCAAATCAAACAATCCTGTTGCCCTAGCAACAGGCAACAACAAACTTTTTTATTATTTTATTATTTTTCAAATAATATTGACTTTAAGCACAGTTAGAAACATCACACCATAGTAACAGTAAGCTTATAACCAAAACCCAGATCCTAAACTATTTAGAAGCATCTTACTGCTTTCAACAAAGTTGAAAAGTTCAACGCTCAAACAGCCTGGTGGAAAATGCAGGAGTCAGCATTCATTTGGCTCTGAAAGTCAAATGTGAAAAGTGACTTTTGGCCTCTTGGCTGTCGACATGCACTTTCCTTTGGAGTGATTCAGGCGAAGATGATTCAGACTATAAATCTGCCAGCACTGAAGTAAATAGAGAAGGTGCAGAATGAAGAGTCTTGCTTTGATTGACTTGCTGGGAACTCTATGCATAAATTCATGTGGCAAATATAAGGATGTTCTCCACGAGACCAGAGTGTCACAGGTTTCTGCAAACAAGTAAGGAGTAGTTCATTAAAGCCAATAGATAAGTGATAACTTAAGTGACAACCGTCAATTTACTTAAAGAAATAGTTCACTCAAAATAACTATTCATTTATCATTTACTCCCCTTTTTGTCTGAACCCATATGGCATTTCTTTCCCTGTGGAACACAAAATTAGATATTTATACGCAAAAAAAAAAGTGAAGGATGACCACAGTTGTCAGGTGGGATTTTCAGTAAATAACCGTAATTTTCAATACAACTTAAATTTTAGCTTGTGTCTTACAGGCAATGACATCAAAGTAAGGAATGAGAACAAAATGTAATTTCTGGATGAACTATTCCCAGTTTTCCCTCTAAAGGGAAAACTGCCTTAAAGTACTGGTCCTTTTAAATGTGTCCAAAACCATAAAAATCGACGTTTTGGTAGCTGCATCTTAGGCAGGTCACATGGGTTTGCGGTGCTCTATCAAGTAAGCATGTAACACAGAATTCTAAAGTCATTTTTAAAGGTCAGTTTGTTTAAAAAGTTTACAATAGATTTTTTGTGGCATCACAAATCAGAAAATGCCATCCCACAAAGAAGATAAATCACCACACACAACACAGAGCTGCAAAACTTTCAGAGACTAATGTCCTTTAAAGTAGTGAGGGACGGCCTTACATTAGACATAACGATTTGCTGCCGTGCCTCGAGAGAATACAATACAGCCCGATCAGTAACATTTCTTCCATTTTAAGGGCTACACCGTAACAATGAAACTTCTCTATTTAAATGACTGACCCCAGGCGCTAACAAATCAAGGGAGAGAGAGAGCCACAGGGCTACTATTATAACACAACTCAGATGGAGTGGCCTCTATTAACACCTGCTGATGAGCATGCTTATATGGAATGCCAAACAAATCACACCACCTTCAGCGGCCATTCCAAAATGTAATTTTTAACTTTGTACTGAACTTCATGTGCTATTGACAGCCAGCTAGGGCTATGAATAGACTCCTACTTTAATGCACGGCCGTGTCAATGCTGAAAATTGCAAGAGAAAAGTGGGTTGATAAAACGTGGGAAGCGAGTCTGGCTGCATGAAACTGGAGTTCTCAGAAGAACAGATGGTGGACAAAAAAAGTTCTTTTTCAGACTCTGTGGATGTGAGAGGTTGACAATGGCACATCCAGAATTTGAGAGCGGTCTGTCTGGCAAGTGAATATGAAAAGCTTTTGGCCGGATACATCAGGACATCGTTGGAAAAGGTGCACAGAAGCACATTTGCTTCCGTCAGCTGTCTTTGAGTAAACTCTCCATCTCGTTTATCTGTGAATGGAATTTGAACGATTTGAAGCTTTGTGAAGGAAAATCTCTAATAATATCTCTTTTCTCCTGCATACTGAAAAGGTTCAACTGAGAGCATTGGAGAGTTTTGCTTTTCTTTCAGATTTGTTTCTCATGAGACAATGACCCCAGCAACCTCACATGAGTTTCAGTCTCACACTGTTCTTAGATTTGCCAAGATTTGCAGACTGGAAAAGAAATTCAAACATTTTTTATCAAATTCTTCTGAGATTTTCTGAACTGAACTATGGTCTCCACATTAATTACCCATTGTCTCATTAATGCCTTTTAATGCTCCTATAAGGTATTCCAGCAGTTACATTAAATCTCCTGCGCTATGAAAGAGTAACTTCAAAGCAACAGTGAATATTTCTGGGTATGTAATACAAACTTTTTGAGATGATAAAATGAAAATACATTTAGTCCCTTTGCCTGGATTCATTTACGCTCTGCAATGTAACAGAGATAAATAACATACAGCAAACAATTCGAGTGTTGGCACCAAGGTGACCAAAATTAATGCTTGAGCTGAGTTTAAACCCAGTATTACTCATCTTTATCAAGACACAGGTCATCACTTAAAACTAAGGAATGTCGGGGCCATGGCGACCCTCAGTATTTAGCTAAACAGGAAGAATGCCTAGCTTATTTAACTTATTACAGGAAATAATTCATCATACATGAGTATACCTCTGTGACTAAAACTAGGATTTAAGACTTCAGTTCTTGGCAATAAACTATCTAAGTCACTCATTTTAACCATCCCCAAACATCCTAGAATATTAATTAATGATGCTAAATATTACCTACTAGTATCCAGATTAGAAGTTCAATAATATCTGTTTAGTTTTAAAATGATCAGATTGCATCCCTACAGTATATAATTAAAAAAGGCTAATATAATGCAAATTATTCCAGAGATAGAGCAGGTTAAATTGAGGCAGTACTGATAGACCGATCAGATTTTTTAGAAGCAAATATTGATTTGTTCTGTTGAATCACTCAGTCTTTTTTACACTCTTTTTTACACACACAAGGATCTTGCTAGTGATGGACTGTCTGGTAACAATATTTTAATGTAAACAGAGCCATCAAAATAAAAAAATTTAACATTAAAATGCATAAGATTTTTACCTTGTTTTTCTATCTAAATCATATTTATTTAAGATAAGAAAGAAACATTTTTACAGCACATAACTAACGTTGATTTGATTTTACCTGCATTTGAAAAAGCTTAACAATTCAATCAATAAATCAATTCATCATTAATCAATTCACTTTACTCATTAATCAGGCAACTCCTTATCATTTTCTCTCATCTCCCACTACACAGCATTCATTAGCTAAGGATGTTTTTTAGAGAGATCATGGGCAAGTTTTGATAAAAGAACATCTGCCAGGCACCCCAGATCTCCCACATCACATTTAGATCTTTGACCCAGAACGTGGTGATCTGGCTCTGGCCGCGCATCTGCCTTTTTAAGCTTGTTAAGCCGTGCTGTGCAGTCAAGGCTGTGAGCCTGCTGCTGCTAAATGATAAGAACTAGATAAACTGCACAGAGGAAACACTCCTGCACCTTCTCCTTCCTCCCTTCTCTGATATGCAAGAGTGAATCCGAGACAGCAAAGCTTTAAACATTTAGACTTGGGATGGACTGATAAAGATAGCACAAAGCATATAAGTTTGATTATTGTCATTATATACATTATAAACGGCCCTCTATTGGCCGAGTGGCATTCCAAGAGTGCTGATATTTAGTATAACAGCACTGGGATTTTACATTGTTCGTATCAGCACAGCTGTGATTATCGGTGGCCAATCATAGCCATGCACATTTATCACAATGGCATTTTTGCTTACGTAACGTTACCTAAATTTTCGACCCCTTTTTTTTACATCAATCAAGTTCATCCTCATACAGCCAGCGAGTTTAATAGAAACCAAAAGCTAGGCCAATCATCAAATCTTTGGCTTTGACAATGTATCTTCCATCTAGTCCAAATACTCAATTCATTTTTCCATAATATAAAATAATGTCCGCTTCTGGAATGTCATTATAACGTTTACAACTGGCTGGCTCACTATTTCCATCCACCGGTTCGCTGTGGATGATAGACAGGAGTTGTCATCAGTCTGTATAGGGAATCTGACTGACCGCTCTGTTGACTAACGGTTCACATTCATTAACTTATTCCTCTTTCTCTGCTTCCCGCAGAGCTTTTAATGGCTTGCGTGTCAGCCAGGGAAACTGCTGATATAGCACTTCGGATTTTAAAGGAATGGGACAAAACTTTGCTTCATTCCATGTGGAAAAAACATCACTGATGAGATTAATTCTAGAAAAAATAAATGAAGAATGAATGCCAAGTTGATAATAGCACCACACCAGTACTTTTCACACACACTGGTGAAGTCTGGCAGGTGTGTTTACACATTCGGAGCAGATCAGTGGGATACTGGCAGATGGGAGCGAGAGGGCATGGACCCGGAACGTCATGACCTTCAATGTTGTGAGGGATGGACATGCTGAACACTTAATGTCCCTGTGTAATTGGGAGGCAGATGAAAGCGTTGTGTGCTGTGATTCATCAGCTGTGTTCATCAACTGCTGTTTGAGTTGAATCACAGTTTTCATAGTTCAATGAACCCAGTAATTATTGGATTGTGAAATGAACTGTTGTGGAGAGCAGAGGAGGAAGCTACAACTCAGCTGTGTCATGTGCTTAAGATCATGTTAAACTCACCTGGGATCAATATAGATTTTAATATTCTGTCTCAACTATGGATAGTAAATATATGCCAATATATGTAACTATGTAAATATAAAGAGTTAGTGTGGCATGATATACAACTTTAAGTTGTCTTTTCATGTCTGTGCATTAATTCAGTGCTATCAACTATACAAAATAAATAAATGAATACAAAAAAACCCCTCAGATTCTGTATTAAGGTATTTTCTAACTATCCAACTGATTTAAGATGGAAGTACCATCTTCCCAGCCTCAATGTCTCTCCAGAACACATATATAGAGAGAAAACGACTAGGGAGTGTGTTCGCAAACAGTTAGAGAGTTATTCTTACGTCACATCTAAAAATGCAGAACTCATGGTACAAAACAAAAAAACAACATGATGCAACACAAGGGGCAATACCCAACTAAACAGCCTGCATCTACCACTAACAAACTGACTTGATTGTGAAACTGATTGCTGTGGACATAATAAAGAACAACAATACTGTATATGTTCTTCTTAAAGCATGTTTTGTAATGTCTATTTAATGCTTTTGTCTGCCACAATAATCAAATGTCTGTGAATTACCTTCATTTTGAGGCTTTCTTAGCAAACGATGATATGCTTAAAGTACACAATATGGCATATTTTGTACAGAGGGGACTCAGGTAACACCGCTCAGGTTAGGGACAGCAGATTGATTACACTTTTTTGGCTAAGGTATTCAGTGTAATGATTTTTATAGCACTTTGGTCTAATTATCTGGGCACAAGGTGACTGGCTGAATGTTTAATGGAGCTAAAGGGCAAACCCTTGTACGGAATATTATCTCATAATACCACACTGAAGCAATTACAGTTGTGCTCTGTAACAGGGATAACCTTCTTTTTTCATGCAGCCTTCTAAAATATTAAAATTCAATGTAAATTCAATACCTCACTGAACACTGTTGATCAATAGAACGCTTTTAAACTCAACATAAAATCATACTCTCCTGTATTAAACAATAGTTTACTCGTTTACTTTTTTGTAAACTGTTTTTGTGGGAATTGATTGCTGCTTTTAGTGATTTATTGTCCATTATCATGTTTCTTTCCTAAAATTGTTTCTCAACTAATTCTGTCTGTTTTTCAAAGTGAGTTCAAGATAAACAGCCTATCCCAGTAAAGCTTCCGGAGTTCTGAAGTTAGATAGAACCATCCACCATTCCCACATCACCCATAAAGTGGCATTAAACCAACGTGTTGGGAGCTTGAAATAAGAATAGTTTCCTCTCTGCCAATGTCTAATCCTACTTCAATAGTTCTGCACCAAAGGATATCTGAAGCAAGTTTTTCCTGCCAAGTGTTTAAATGCCTTGCAGAAAGTGTTTAAAATCCAGTATTTTCAATTTAGTTATTTTCAGAATTATTGTTTCAAGACCAATCCTTTCAGAGGGACATTGTTGATGTGTGTAGTGAGTTTCAGGAAAACTTCAGGCGCTTTTAAAAATGACAGCAGCCTTTCAATGGATACACTTCTTTCTCGGCCGCTACAAAACATTCTGGTTTTTGTAGAAGGAATAACAAAGTAAAATCCTAAACTCTTAATGGGAAAAATGTTATTTTTTTACAATGCTAATAAATATGTCATTCATACATTTGTTTCCTTAGTCATTTAATTGGTATTTTGGATGCATTGTGAATGTCCCAAACACTGTCTGAGAGCAGAACTATGTGGGTAGAAATGATAAATCTAAATTGTCAAGACATCTTATTGTGACACATGATGTTTACTGTTTCATCAGGGCAATCACAATAAAAGCACTCAAAAGATGATTGACAAAAGCAAACATTATTTTCAATTCAGTCAAAAAAAGTGCAACATCAGCCCATGACAAAGAAAACAAACATGGTTTAACATGACAACATGACAATGCCAATTAATTTCTTATTGTTGGGGGTGAAACCAAAGCTTCACTACAACAAAATATCAGACAATAGCAGACAAATGAAACTTTTTACAGGTTTTGTTGATTGGAATTATCCATCATAAAGATAAGCAGGTTCCAAACCTGTTGCATTGTAAGCAGATGGAGAAATTAAAATAGGGGGGACAGGGTTGTACCCTATAAATAAAGGTTGATAATCCATACCATCCATTAGATAAAAACCTCAGCTAGCATCAGACTGCTTTCAGGTCCCTGGGCTCTCTGCTGTCATTTACTATGCTGTGAAGACAATGGCTAGGTTCTGTTTCACAGGTGGGGGAAGGCTAAATGGTTGGTATCTCAAACAGACACCGCCCTGGAGCGAGATGATGACCCCTGCTGAGGTTGTGGTTCCTTCACAAAATATATGTTTCAGAAAGTCTAAAAAAGCTCTTCATCTCGAAACCCCCTTTTTTTTTTTTTACAATTTTCCATGTGATTTGGACGACAACTTCAATAAATGAGAGCATGGCACAGAGCAGTACTTCAAAGGCAGCCCTTAAGCAGCTACTGTAGCGTTGTCTGACAGACGTAATCATTATTAGCTCATTTCTTACTTGTAGCACATATATTTACTATATATTTTTATAATATATTTTGCTTGTCCATATATAAGTTCTATACATGTATATAGTAGTATGCATTTATATACAATATATGTAGAGTATTCTATACAGGTACATATATCTACATATATCTAACTGTTCTTCTTGCATATCAACATTTGCTGGAATCCTTCATAGTTATCTGAGATTCAGATTGCACTTCACTACATGTATAATAAAATAGTCATCAAAGCTACAACCTTTCTAACTTTTGCTCTAGCCACTGTCTTGAAAAAGGGAAGCCATAACTACTGCAAGTATCACAATATTTTATGCTTTATAAATGGCCCCTTCAGTTTGGGCAAATTAGTTTCAGCTACGCTTGAATCATAGAAACTCGTCACCTGTAGTGGAACAAACCACAGACTGACCACTAGCTTTACTGAATGATGGTAGCCATCAACAAAATGTCTATTCTAACTGCAATTACTGTAATGAAAACTGTAAATTATGGGCTATATAAGTTTCCCTCAAGTATGGCTTTTTTATCATAGACTTAATGAATTTCTGATGCGAGAAACACCTCTGCCATCTCTCTTGCTGCATACTTTGGTGGGGAGATTTTTTAACACTGTTCTGATGTGATTTGTAACACAAGGTTACTATAAGGTTGATATAAGAGTCAATGTCAAATGTTAAAAATGCTATGTGTAACTCATGTCAAAAACTGTTTTTACACACTCACTCCATTGGCTGAACTAGAAGAAACAGAAATTAGAAATTTAAACAAAACAGAAAAGCATTTCGAAAGTGCCACAGGAAGTCAGCCTACAGTTTACGACTTGCTTACAATAACACATGATCTTTGGACTGTGAAGTTTTTAAATATTTTAAAAAAATATTGTGCAGCTAAAACTAAATTTAATTTGTGAAATATTGTATTGTTGTTAGTTTTGGAATCATAAAAATGCTTTTCATTGAATTTCAGTTTTTCCAGTTATGTTTTCTTTAATGACATAACATAACATAACACTGTCTAAAAGAGAAAATGATACTTTAGTATTGGCATACCATAATGACATACCTTAAGGCTTTATAAGTACACAACAAAATACAAAAAATATATAACCAATATATAACCATAACCAACCAAGGTGGATACAAGAGACACCCGCTAGACTACTGCTGTAAAGTTAGCCTGAAAGATGTCATAAGTGCTGAAAATGTCTCACAGTTTTGTAAATGCACAGGTTTAAATTTAAAAGAGAAATATCTTGTGATTCAGTACAGCAGTGAGAGCGGCTTCATCACTGGGTCTGATTTAGCACTACACTGATGCCAGGTGTTCATTACACTAACAATAGGCCGTACGTCACTGCGTGCTGTAGTCGCTGCTCATTCGACACTCATTACCGATGCTGCCAGGCCTGTTAATGCTCTTTTTGTTTAAGGCAATGCTGGCCTGGATTTTAAATACAGATGAAACAAATTAGCAAGAGACAAAGATGACACGCACTGAAAAGTGTGTGCGCACATAGGTGAATGAGCGGATTTGATCCATTACAACACTGTAGAACATTTTCGAACTTCTGCTGAGTCACACTTTCTGCTGATTTGAGCCAATGATTTCACTATTACCTTAACAAAAAACATTTACATACAAAATTACAGCGCAGGCCAACCGATTCCAGAGGTATTTGTCACGAAACCCTTCAAGCGACCTGGGGAGCAGTGCAGCTTAATAGATTGCTCACAACATTGTTTTTTTGCCCACTGTGCAATGTTAGTATTCAGAACCTGTTCATAACCAAAAGGTGAAATAAGGTAAAAGTGCTACAAATACAAAACAGTCACCTCTGTGCATCAGGCTTAAGCAAGCAGCTCATGATGCCCCCCCTCTCGTAGTGACATTTTGACAGTAGTTTTCAAAAACAAAGCAACACAACAAAGCTTGGAATTAATCCTTGTGTACAACCGGAGGACAGCGAGAGAGACCGGCACTAACTTTCTGTGAAATTTGATGGAGTGCGGAAAAGAAAAAAAAGTAGCTGCGTCCGAACCCTGGTGGATCGCCCTGGTGAAAAGCGTTTCTAAAAGGTTCTGACAGAGTCCCGAATCTAACAATGCAATGAATGCTCACAGCAATATTTTGACTGATGTAGATTTAAATTAGATTAATTCAGTGTGGAAGTTCAGTGCGCTGAGACAGTAAACTGCACCAGATCAGTTTACTTTGTTAAAGTTATATAACACTTAAAGTATTTGCCAATGAAATCATATTTATGCTAATGATAAATTATATCCAGTACTAGTTAAAAAGAACACATTTCTGGTCACAACTGGTGCTGAAAGATTGTGGGGGACAAACAAAGGTTGAAACACTGTGAAGTGTTTCTCTTCATATTGCGTGAGAAGCTGAAGCATGTCTTAGATGAGCATCTCCTTTCTTGTTTTAAGGTTTGTAATGACAAGACTTCTAGGACAAGTGACTGCATTACTGTGAGCTTATGTGAAAAATGTGGCTCAAGGGCAGTCACCATGACGTTGGGCTCCAATTACTCAGAAGTCTGGGACCCATTGCCTTCACTGTTAAAAACCTGAAATTGACCACAGGCAGTGCAGTACTTAAGTTAAGCTTGATTAAAGCTATAAACTGATATGGAAAAATAAATTTTTATATTTGGATGATACTTATTTTCCACCATTATTAATTTTTTCCCATCTGGCTTCATAGTACCTCCACAAGTATTAGTGTTTTTCAAAATCTAAATATGAGAGACACACTTTTCCGTCTGGGGCCAGTGGTGGTGTAGGTTTGGACAGCATGAGACCTCATTCACTACATTTAAAAGAACAGTGCAAACAAAAACATATTGTACTGTACTGCTGGTTTGGAAAAACATGAAAGTGAGTAAATGAAAGCTTTACATTTTGGCTGAATTATCACTTCAAGGGCATTTGCTCAGGGAAACAGTGATGATCTGGAAAGGCAAAAACATCTTAAAAGAATCTTTTGGTTGTTTCTAAGTGTATTTTTTATGAACAGGTACCCAAGAACTCTTTCCATTCCATGCCTAATGATTGTCTTATTATATAGAATTTCTTCATGCAAATAATTGAAACCCAGTCTCCTCTAGTGAGCGAGTCAATTCATATGTAAAATCACTGGAGTGCATCAAATCATCCAGTCAGCCTGACTTTCCTGACATTTCCCATTTTTAAATAAAAGATTTTAGCCTTTTTTTTTGTAATTAATTAATCTTACAGATTCAGAAGCTGAATTTGTAGTTTAGTGGGGAATATGCAGCTAACAGGGAACATTCTCAGAACATTGGCTAACATTCTCTAAAAGTTCTCAAAAACATTCTTGCAGTAACCTTGCAGAACTACATGTCTATATATCAAAAAATGTTATTCCTCAGAAGTTAGTTGGCCATTTTAAAAACATTACAAAATGACAATGTTTAAATAACGTTCTTAAAACCAAGCAACAACTTTAATATGTCAAAAAAAAACTGGGCATTCCTAGAACTTTCAAAATAACGTTTTTATTGTTTATGTTACTTAATTGAAATGTAAGGGAAACGATCTTACAACCTGAAATTGTTAGCCGGGTACCTGCTGCTTGTGCAAGCCAGTAACACTTTGATTATCATCACCTGCATCACTTACGTCTACTGGGATGAACTGTTATTAACTTCTAGTTGGAGAAATATTTTTAAATGATCACTGCTACAGCAAAACAGTTGAATCTACATGCACCACAGCAACCACTTCGGGGCAACTTAATCATTAATCTGCGACCTGAATTAATACCCTTTTGTCCCAACCACTGCATACAAAAATCCACTCAGTATACTTTATTAATACATGCAGCTCCCTGATTTAGACATACAAGTTTAGCCAGAACAGAACTGTAACTTGTAAGAAATAAGCTTTACTGAAGAATGCTGTAGGAGAACTTTATAATTGGGACTTATATTCGCCTTTCCTTTGTCTCTAGACTCTGAACTTTGAGAGTAAATTAGCAGAAGAAACACAGAATCGCTTTTAATTGAAGACGAGCTGTCAGAAGCAAAGCTCTTCTGCACAAATACTGTCACAAGAGGACTCAGAAGGACATATCAAAGCCTCTCTGAGGATGCAGGTACAACAGTGAGGCAAGACATGCCAGGAGCATCTGCAAATACATCTGAATGAATTTGTTTGATGTTGACTTGAGCGTTTAACAAATGTCAACCACGAGGTCAAAACACATGACAGATCTTAGAAGGTAACAGGAAGGATTTGAGATTTGAGAAACATTATTACTTTAATGTAGTTTGTTCGGAGGGACATTCAAGTACCAAAACATCCGCCATCACAGATGCATTAAAAATCGTTTCAAGTACAAAACACTGTTAGTAAACAAAGAATACCGCAGGCCAAATAAGTTGCATTCATTTCAAACAAAGCACATTACTAATTCACGGTGGTTTTGGCGAATGGCGATTAAAACACTGCCCTCTTGTGGTGAAGTAAGTCATAACGCAAATCACTCTGTAGTGTTCATTAACAGCGTCCCCCAAAATGTATTTGTACCCTTTAAAAGTGTACATCAATGCATTACATATTTTATTTTTAGCATTTATTCATTTTAACTATGTTACACCATATTTTGATATGTAAGTGATTATTGCCTCGTTTATGGGTTAGATTGTCACGGCAAATCACCATGCAAAAATGCCCTAAATTACAAAATATTTATTTATTTAGTATTTATACTAAATTCTTCAACTTGGCTGATAAATTTAGCTCCTTAGTAAAATTAGCTCAACATAGCCATTGTTAATGTAATAAACAACAGCTGTGGTTCTGCTAGAAGCCCTTTAAATATATCTAACTTAATGCGTCCAATAAAAGTTTCCTTAATCAGTATTTTCTTTAAGGTTAGAAAATATAGGCGAAAAGTTTTGGCATGATTTGGTTGATGTTAAAATCAACCAAATCTCTGCGTTTGTAAGGGCGGCTATGTGTTAATAAATGGCCCATAGTTTTACTATGGCGTATACGTGTACATCTATTAAACACTATTGCCATTGTCTGATTTTGTAAAGTTTTAATTTTGTTAAAATAGTCTATGAAGGCTTAAATAAAAGCTTAAATATTTATTAAATGCTAGTATGTAGACGTCTGTAAGTAATATTTAGACTCTTGAGATAAATACGAGATTATAGTGTGAGGCTTTCACGAGTCAGCTGCAATAGCACACTTCAGACTGCAGAGGGCAACAAAACATAATCTTGGCAATGTAACTGACCCTGTAATTGATCAGAGCTGAGGCATTTATTTTGTATTCTTTCTAAATTAAATTGCTTAAAATATGACCACTAATATATATTAAAACAACAACCAGATCTGCAGATTTGTAGTTTACAGTATATTAGTGGTCACAAATTGTAAATAATCTGACTTGCCGTTTCTTCTTTTTGTTTTTTACGTTTTCTCACATAATGAATACAGGTATCCTCAAATCTGTGCCAGATTTGACAGATGGGGACAGTAAACAACAAAGTCAAATTTGTGGATTTGTGGGAAGTGTCAGATATTGATAACACTGCATGTTCCCTGCATTATAATATAAGTCAGATGTGTTCAAAATCTGTTTTCAAAATCTTTTTCTTCAGTTGAAAAAAGATGCAATTATTTTCTGGTTTTGTACCAAATGTCACAAGGGTGTTAAGGCTGGGAAAAGAAGGTCCCAAAACAATGAACAGTCAAAGATTTTTGGAATGCATTGCCTTTGTTTAATATTACATGACAAGCTTTCACAAAAGATGTAGTTTCATTTTAACAAGGTAAAGCAAGCAGAGCGTTGTGCCGATTTACTGTGATGGCAATGGCCTGAATAAATCAGTTCAAAATGCAAAGATAACAGTGAGAAAAGCCTACACCACTGTCCCACCTATCGAAAAATGTTTTTTAAAAGAAACAAAATTCATAATACTGTTACAGTGAAAAAGATATAAACAAAAAAAATAAAAAATACTGCCAAGTGCTATACTACCAGCAAAACAAGATTTTGTTACTATGTTTTGTGTATATCAGGAAATCAAATGTTGCATTCAGAACAGCTAATTAGAAATTGTCAATTCCAAAGTTTAAACTCTATGCAGTTGCATGGTGCTCTGAAAGACTGGTACAAAACGATACTGAGCATTGGTAAATAACAACACATTGCAATATGGCTGCTGTTGGTAAATCATCCAGTTTGAACAATGTAATAATTATGGCTTCAATCTAGTAATATTTAAAATGTGCAAACGTAATCGCAGCAGTCTAAAAGGACTTGCATTATATCTGCAAATTCAAAATGCAAAATGACTGTAAACACAGATCACACCATTTGTTTCCAATCACACAAAAAGCACACACTGCTGTGCACAGTATGACCTTATAATGTTGTTTGCTTGCCACAGTTTTACACATAATTTATTTTTAAGTGACAAAGCTGAGTGACATAAAAGCTTTTAATAAAAATAAAAACAATTAAAAAAAACTATAATGAGATTCCTTTTATAGAAAACACAACAATAAAAACCATGTCTCAGAATCCAGATCTATTTATTTATTTCTATCAAAAGAGTAAGAACAGCATATACCAATGAGGAAAAGGCTTATTTGGGCATTCTGACAATTGTGATTGACATTTGATTAATAAAAGTGCGTATATAGGCAGTTTGATGGCTCTTCAGCTCTGGTTTGCTGTATCCATGTCTCTGCTAAGGCAAAAGTTGAGAACAAATACATACAGCACGTGTCCCCATCAGTTTGAGATTAGATGTGTTACAGCTGATCTCCACTGAGACAGCAGGAGATAATGAACCAGTGGAGAGTTTTTCATCATTTGGCCCGTGAACAAGACAAAAGGGATTTGATTTGGCAGCTTTCCTGGTTTTTCAGAGTAGCGGTCTGTGAATAAGATCAGCTCCTGTTCTCCATTTTCAGACGATTTTAGTTATTAAGACTCATCAGTACCTGAAAAAAAACAGCAGTTTCCAAAACCTGTTAGCTTGCGTAGCATAAAATAAATAAAAAATAGTTAGTGTTACGAAGAACATTCTAGAATTTCAGTTGTGAATATTCCTGCTTGAAAAAAATGTTAAAAGTAAGAAAGAGTGTGTAAATAATGACAGAATTTTAACACGTTAATCTAATCATGTTTCTAGAATGTTCCACTTTGTTTAAGATCAGAAGAGAATGTTACATAACAAGACATTACAAGACAAAGTAATGAATCACTCCAGTTACATTAAAACATATCACATAACACTGCAGGAAGTTGCATAGATTAAAAACAAAAATATTACTGCTTTCTGCCAACTTCCTTAGCGTAAATGGATTCATGTCATGTCTACACATCCCATTTTCCAAATCACCTAAAATAATGTAAAAATCAACCAGAGAGTATAAAAAAGAACAACCCATGACTAAGCAGTACCGCATTATTTTGTCTGCCATTCTTTACCTCTCATCGACAGTAATTATCTATAGAGGTTAGCAGAGGTTAGTAAATGATGGACAGATATTACAATGAACAGAGGAATGACATGTGGTTAAGAGGATGGAAATTGAGATCCAGGTAATGTGATGATAAGAGAGGATGTGGATGAGGAAGAGGTCATCAGAGAGGATGGTGGTTCTAGTCAGCTACTCACGATGCAGGAAACTGTTGATGATGTTTCTAATTAAGAGGTAAATTCAAAAATACCGTAATGGTGTGAGACTTTTATTCCGTTACGGCAGGGCCCGGGTTTTCTTTATTTTCAGAAGGAATGGCTAAGTAGTCTGTCCTGTAGACACATGGGTACAAAAGAAAAAGGCAAGAACTAAAAGTTGGGGGTGCATTGCTGCACCAATCACGTTATACCTACAGCAAAGCGGAAGTCAGTTTAGGATACCTGCCATCCCCATCTTAAAGTGACAGTGCACCCATAAATGAAAATTCTGAAATTATTTACTCAGCCTCATATCATTCCAAAACTTGGAGCTTTAAATCCCCATTATGAATTATTATGAATCATATCTGTAATGATTTTTTCAAAATAAAAATCTATTCTTGTGTTCTGTGGAGAAACAAAATAATGGTTTGGAACAACATGAGAGTAACTAAAAAATAATTATTATTTTTGTAAGCACTGTTCCTTTAATATTCAATGACTCTGATTTGAAATGTACTAATGCTGAAGTTGGGGGATTTCTGTGTTTTCTTGTGCAGGCAATTCAAAGCACGGCAAGGGCATAAAGAACAGCAATAAAAATCACATATTCATATGACTGACAAACAAATCAACAACAAATGACCGACAGCTGTAAGCTATGAAGAGAAAGTGCGAGAAAAGCAGAGAGGGTTAATTTGCCTTTTGTCATGGCTAATGACGGAGATGCATAAGTATCAGTTTAGAATCTGATTACAACAGGTAAGCCTGAAGGGGCATCACTTTATTTCCCATCTGCACTACGTCTGATCTAATTAGTTCACACTAATGCACCTTTTAAAGCACTTATTGTGCATTACCCATATGTGTGTGTGTATTAGTGTGTGGGCACTTGTGTTTGTGTATTTGCTTGTGTGTGTGTCATGGTAGTCTATCCTGCATCCAACAGCTCAATAAACTTCAGAATACTGCTTTAAATCACTAATGCTTTTTCATCACTAATGATTTAATGTTTAAGTTAGTCAATAATGATTAAATGTCAGGTCTAGCGAGCGCCATCTCTGTGCACAATCATGTTTTATCCACCTGTCAAACAGGCCAGAATACGCCAACATTTCCATTAAGGCGTGAGTCAATTGAATTATCAAGTCAGCTATAGACTTTGAAGCTCTGAGCATATTGATACAGGTGGATGCCCCAGTCACTGATGGGAATCTGTGTGTCTCCACAACATTAGTAATGTAGAGGATGTAGCTAAGTAGAGAACTACTGAAACTGTGATTGTGGCTAAACTCTGGATTTACAAACCTTAGTAAGAGCAAATGCTGTATTTTTAAAATGCTGTGAGGGACAGAAATACATAGAATACATAGTCTTATAGAAATTTTGTACGATAGTGTACTATATATATATATGCCAATAATTCAGTTAATGTCTTTCCAAATTATTCCCCAAAGACAAATAACATATTGAACTAACTGTACGTCTATTCCTGACAGCTCCCAGTTTGTTCATGACATGAAATACATTGTCTAATCACACTGAAGTCCATTGACTTTTGAGATTTGAGAACAGCCAATATTTTTGTACAGTTATCGATTATGTGGATCCTCTTGCACTGTATCCCCTGAAAGTTTATAGTTTTTTAGCAAAAGCAGTTAAATTCAACAAATAATCATGAAAATTCAATATTCTAAATCTTTATCACTCACGCATTATCCTGCGCCTGCTCATCAGATTTTGAGATCTTCCTGTAGCAGTAGATCATCTCCACAAGCAACCAGAAGGTCAGGAACACCAGGAGAACATACATCATGATTTCTGAATACAGGGCTGTTGTGTCTGCACTCTCTGAAAGAAGAGCATGCTATTAGACAGAGGTTTTATCCAATCAGAGTAGGCTTGCTGTACTGATAATGAGACACTAGAAATGTTTGTAATGAAAGTGAGTTTTACTCTCAGGTGTGCTGGGAATGAGGACCAACAGTCAAAGTGCAATTCAGAATACAGTTACATTGCTGCCAAGCATTAGGATAGTTTGATCCAGAGCTATTTCAGGGCACCAGGAATTATAATTGTTAGTAAAACAAGAAATGCAACGGCTAAAATATAAACATCCCAGCTAACAGGATAGTATGTTGGCTGTTCTCTTACAGTTATTTCAAGGTTATCAAAAGTTTTTTGCAGTAACGTTAGTAGAATTTTTTTATGTTATATATCATTTATATAAAACATGTAGTGAAATGTTTCAGAATAAAAATGTTTCCATAATGTTCTTATAATTAAGCATTAATGTTAATACAGCGTCGTAATGTTAATACATTTTGCAATATAACCATTGAAATAATTTAATTGCTGACAAGTATTCATGGTCTTTCTAAAGCAACTTAAACTGATTCAGTACAGTAAAAATCATTTGCACATTAGTAGTGGTATAAGATTGGATAATTCCATATTTCTGCCAGTCCATTGAAGACCCATTCCAATAAATTCACATGCAAACACAAACCACCCATTAAAACAACCATGCTCAAATATTCCATGTCAACTTTCCCATGTAGAACAATAAGACTGATGTGACATACAGTAAGACACGATTAAAAGAGTGGATGCAGATTAATTGTGTGATCAGAGGTTCTCAGCTTCAACCTCCTCAGATCAGAACTGATATAAGACAGAGATCGGTAATGCCACTCACCCTAACAATAAAATGCCTTAAAGAAAATGTTTTAACTGATCTATGATCATTTAATTTAGCTACAGTCAGTTTTGCCTTTTGAAAAAGATGAGAACCACTGTTTATGTTAATGAAGGTGCAGTGCATGTGGCATTTGTTTAGAAAAAAAAAACTTTGCCCAAAAATGATATAAAAACTGTTTCTTTATGCCCCATGCACTGCAATAAATCTATAATGGCATGGAATGTATAAGCAGAGTTGTACTGTAAAACCTTGTGGTTATGGAAAGCCGGTCACAATTCTAAACATCTTCTAACCCCACTATTTAAATACAACAGTCTATTTCTATCTGCGAATCAAAACCTCATAGCAGACGCACAGATAGAGATAATGCACAGTGGTGGCATGAACAAATACAGACAAATATACATTAGATAAAGTATATTCGGTCAAAGTGTGAGAAGTGCTTGGCATTCAGCAATCTCAGGCATCCAAAGAATAGCATACAAACCAGAATCTGTACATTACCCTTACAACAGACAGAGAGGCTGGTAAGTGGCTGGTAAGATTAAACCAAATCCCTGAAAACAACTTACTGCCTTCCAATAAGTAAGCTTAAATAACAATAAAACAGAACAAAACACCATTACTAGAACAACAGAAACAATACAGAGGTATGTCAGGACACATTTAAACCTTATTTAAAGGGACAGCAGCTGCACTGAAGTCAAATGTAGCAAGTTAATCTGAAAACATGTTTAGGGATGGACTACACATGGCACAGCCATATAAAGATACAGTAAGTACATTAAGAGGCACACTGCAAAAATAAGGTAATCAAATAAAAAAATTGGCTAGACAAGATAATGTAATTATAGCAAGAGGAAGGTTTTTGCAGTAAGTACACTTACTTACCATTCTCTTTTACCGCTAGATTGATGGTGACGTTCTTTGTGGCAGTAGGTGTGAATGAATCATACTTGTAGAGGCGGAACACCCTGCATTCATACGTGCCAGTGTCATTTAAAGTGACATTCAGGATGCCAAGAGAAACGTCCTGCAGGTCCTTACTGCCATTCCACACCAGGCGACCCTTCCAGTGCTCTGCTAGATCCTCAGGCTCCCGCGGCTCGCCATCATACTGATAGATCTGAGGGTGGGGGATGATTTGTCGGTAATTATTTATGTACTACTTTAAGTCTCTGATGCATAAATTAGTACATTATTAAAATAAAAAATCGTGACATTGTTTTTTTTTTTTACAAAACAAGAACATAATCATTCCTAATTGTTTTGGTTTTTTTCGAAATTTTGGGAGATATTATTTTGAAACTGTATCATTTAATTCATGATATGCGGTCAGACAGCACATTATTCAGCTATGTTGAATTTATGTTGATGTAAAGATGTAGTATTATGGGTAAAACTCAAAGGTAATAATCCCATCATAATTTGGATGCAACATCATACCCTGATTTGTTCATATATTTTATAATATAATATAGATAATATAATATATCTGTCAACTATAATTGCTTTTCATTGTATCAGATATAATACAAGCAAGCTTTAAATGTGTGTTTAAAGCAGAATCTAAAAGGTGGACTCACAAGTATTTTTCTTTTATCTGGGCCTGTGTAGTACCAATCCACTGTGGTCTTGGCATTGATCTCCTCTCGTTTCATGCAGTAGATGCAGGTTAACTTCATAAAACTCCCTTTGACAGCTTCATTTCCAGAGTCCACATCCACACACACTGACCTGCCCTCCTGCACTGCACACAAGTGACAAGTATCACTACACCCACAATCACACACCAACACTTCACAGCAAAAACACCCAGCCACTCTGATGACCCTGTGTTTGAAAGCTTAACAAGATGTCAGGATCCCAAGTTACATGAGATCGTGCTTTGCTTGGCTCTTGGAATAAAGAGTTAACACTACAAAAATGTAGCTTTAATCTGTGCTTATTTTTTAATGGAGGTCAATTAAATCTGAGGCAGAGATTCGTCAAGGGAGCACCAGAGAGAGAGAGAGATCATTATCCACTTTTAAAGCTCCAGTTCCAGAAAGAGCAATCTTCATCTCGGGTCATCATGCTACAGACTACTGGCCAGACAAAATTACACATTTAAGTACACTGACTAGTGCTGACTGCACTTAAAGAGGGGCTGGGCTCAGGACTGAATGATGTGAAGATCAAAGCAGTGTTCTGGAGCATTCGCTCCACTGTGAGCGTAACCTCTCTGCCATTGTTGAAATGGAGGCCATCTTACATAACTTACAGCCTCAAGCACAAGCTGTCAACAATAATCCTGCTCTTTCTTTTTGAAGGGTCATATGGGCCAATGGAAACAATGTGATTTGGTAAATAAGAATACACAGGCATTGCTTATGTATATTGAAGTATCTGAATCTGAGTGTAAACTTGTGTGAATACGTCTGTAAAGAGAGACGTGTGAAAGGATGCCAGTTTTTGGTAATAGGGATTCGGGACTTTGTGTACTATAGAAGTATGTATTAGTTTCAACACGTTTTTGAATGGTTTCGAGAATAAAAATGCATTTATCAAACAGGAAAACTAAAGATTTGCAACTCGCCCTTATCCTCACTATTTCCTCCCAAATGTTCACATTTTGTTCCCAAAAGTTTCGCAGAGAAAGATAATAGTTGAAAATATCTCTTGCCATTTACATAAGATATTCAACATTTACAAACACTTACCAGCAAATACGTACAGCAACAACAAATGCAACACAACCCTCGTCTGAGTTGCCATGCTGGGAGTTCACTAATAACAGTGCGGCGTCTCAGATTGAGTCTTCCTGTGGGCAAAAAGACGGAAGCATTACTGTAAATCCTACAGTAACTTGCATTAATGGTTATATGTTACAAAGGTTTATGTCTATTTATCCCAGGTGTATACATCTGACTGAAATGTAGGCGAATATGAAACAGGTACTGATTGTATTAGATGAGTAAATCAGCACCAAGGACAGCGCCCACAACAGCACGAATGATCTTATTATAAAAGTCACCCATTCAGAGAAACTGCATACCCTGACTTCAAAAACAACCTGCACATGACATTTATTTTAGGGATAAACGATGGCTTGTTTTTGTAGAGAAAGTTTGGATCATTCTTACCGATAAAGAAACATCCAGTTTGTCCGTGAGCACTTAAAGTGAAAGCTTTTCCTTCATGGCGATGTTCATGAAACCAAGAATGAATTGAAGACCTGTGGATTGCTATCCAGCCAAAACAAATGCGACACCTCTAAACTGAACTGTTTCAGCAGATGTCAGTGATGGCGAAATATTGCTAAGTGTTTCCTTTGCTTTCTGTATGAGTAGTACAGATACTCCATCGTCAAACCTGCGCTCTCCGTTTTGTGTCTGTAGACTAAGAGCCGCCTGTCTTTGTTTTCCAAGTACCCACTTACACTTCATCCCAGTGCGCATGCGTCACTGGCTCTGCTGTCTAGCTGGTTAAAGTGCATTTAATCACTTAATCAATAATAAAATAATTATAATTCATGATATTATTATATGCTAAAAGGTTTCACAGTTACACAACTGACATTGTGTCTATAACCTTACAACTGTACTGACTCCCAATCAGTCAGATTTTATGTTTTGCCTTTTGTGTGGGCAAAATAAGTATTAATCAGTCTTGTGAGCAATGATAACAAACAAACCACTGAACATGACCGATTTTCTTAACACATGATAAACACATTTAATTGTTGTAATAAGGCTCTACTGACTAGTGTGGTTTGTTAATACGTAAAGTAACACTCATGTCCAAGCAACTCATGCAACAGAAAGAGACAGATATGGCAATAAAGGTTAGTCAGAGCCTGCAGAGTGAACACAGACAATGAAAACATCTATCCTTCAGTCATTAGCTATCTTATGGCGACAGTAAATATGCAGCTGGAACACAAAAACTCTGCAATCCATCAGTCCTCAAATAAAAACAGCACATCATGAGTTATATGCATGTGCTCCAGCGGTCCATCATTTTAGTGTTTCAAACCCACACACTGGTCCTGCTTAACCTGCGCGTGGTCGGAAAGCGGCTTCAGTGCAATTACTGCAATTATTACATGAGTCACACTGAATTGAACCTTTTTGCTTTGCAGAAAATGTGATGTTCTAAGATGTGGCATACACATAACATGACAAAAATATAGAATTTACAGATACAGTTTTCATGGTTATTAAATAAAGTGCTTTTAGCCACACAGCTTGCCCAGTGACTATCAATATATGTAGCACACAGAAGCACAAAAGCGTGTGATAATTGGGTAAAACTCTGTTTTCTACAGTACATTCCAGAAATGTATATAATTTGAATTTGAATTGCATTATATGCTTACAATGGCTTATTCCAAAACAACTGTACATTGTATATTTTCATCCATTCTGCTTTTCCAAACAGATAAGATGGATTCTTCTTTACTGTTGGGCAAGATCAGTTGTTGGGATTAGATCTTTGCTTGAACACAAATGGAATTTTCCTGTCTAATCTTACAACGAGAATGTTCATGATTTAATTTAGCGATTTAGGAATGTATGGATACCCAGTGAAGCTTAAGTTAAGGATTACAGATACCATTACTGGGATTATGCCTCCAGATCTGAGACTGCTTTATTATTCTGACTTTACCAGGAAAGAAGAGTATGTGGCTCACAGACCTAGAATTCATTTTACTCAACATGCAGAACATTGTTTAATTCCAGACGCTTTTCAATCTCTTCCAGCAGCATTTAGCTCTGGAGGGGATTGAAGCTGAGCTCTGTTTGGTGTGTCTGCTTAGCAAAGGAGATGTTGCCAGCAGGCTCGGTCTCAGCACAGACTAAAAATGGCAGGCCTGATGGTTGCTATACCTACGATGCAGGGAAACCATGGCAACAGCAACACAAAATGAAAGCGTGGGGAGAGCAGCTCTGTGTAATGCCTTCATCCAGTAGTGGAGGATGCAGCCCTGCTAGTCTGATTATTAGCTGTAGGTCACCGTAAATATGTTACACTGTGAGTGTACTACAACTATTTTTTTTTTACATTTTATCATTAATCATGTACGATTACAGATTTCAGCAAACACAATTTACAAAAACATGTCTGTTTCTTATTGTGTATTCATTGCACATTTAAATCCTACAGAAATCCTGCACAGACAGTGCTTGCATCAGTTTGTACTGAATGTTGCTGTGCCATATGTTGAGTGTGATGGACAGGATCATGAGGGCATCTGTTTAACTGCACTAAAGCTATTTATTTGTGCATGTTTTTTAATTTGGATCTCCCTAAGGAGTTACCATAAATAACATGACCAGTTTAAGCATATTGTGCATATTAGGGTTGCTGAGTGTCTCCAAGCCAAAAGCAAGTTCATCTGAGGATAAGCCTCACAGTCATGACTGACAAATTCTCAGCTCATAAGTAGCTATGGCTTTTGTTTCAACGAAGAACTTGAGAATATCTGCATGGGAACCTTGTTTACTGTCAACCTTGTTTACAGGTCAATAGAAAGGGAGAATATATTGTAAATCTCTCTTAATCTGCATATGCTAAAGTATTATGAAATATTTTGTGGCACGTCTGTTATTTTTGAGGGCATTTATGTGTTTTGTAGCTCTTAAAGGTACACAGTTTCAGAGAGGCTAGCAATATAAAGCTAGTTTTGAAAGTGTAAGATCCCACCCTCCCTTCAGAGCATTTCCAAAAGCCACATCCTCTCCAACACATAAATGCATAATGTACATAGTCTGACAGGCAAGTAGGACATCCTATCATTGCATTATGAACAAATGAGAAGATAAATGAGAAGATACACAGAGGATATAAATATATATAAATACATTTAGACCACTTGGTGGTTGCTATCAGGATGTGCAGAGACTTTCAAACAGCATAATAAAAAATGTTTCTGAAAAGAATCACTTACCCTGCCTTTAAAAATGGCAGCACTTTGGAAGATGCATTATATGTATAAAGTAACAAGATACAGTAAGTTCATATATATACATTCTTAACAAGTCTTCTTGTTAAGTATTCTGTTTTATTTTAAAACAGTGCACCACACAGATGTCCCAATATAGATTCAGAAGCTTGTCAGCCTACCAAAATATTAAGTGGAGTTTCCAGACCTGCCTGTTATAGTTCCACTGCTGTGTGCCAGTACTGTTTGTAACAAACTGTTAAACTAGGAAATTGTAGAAAACGTTCAAAAATTATCATTTAAACTTAGTTGCTTTTACATGGATAACTATAGCCACTATCTTTATGTCTTTCATCTATGCAGAAAGAAAATTTCTGTCTGCTTGGGACACAATATACAACAATAACATTAATCCTTTGAAGCAACTGCAGTCTCTTGCATTACACATTGTTATTTATAGCAAGCAAACAGATGAGACCTTTCAAATGAAATTCCACAAATCTTCAGAGGATCACTGGCCCTTTATTTACTGATGTAAACCACAGAGAGGAGGAACATAAAATGAGGGCAGATTTCAAGAGATTTAGAGGGATTTCAAGACTACTGCATGATTATGTTTGATGGTGAGATATCTATAAAATTAGGTATAATATAGCTGTCTTTATTGTATGGCAATCACTGTTTAGGAGCTAACCAATGAAACTCAATTTAAATCAACATTTTCACATCAATTCACATCAACAATTTCAGTAGTAAGTTATCCATTCTTATAACTTGCTTAACCTGATGTTACCACCTTTACATGTCAGGAATGTCTGACATAATAAAGAATCAGTTTCAGAATGTTAATCTCTTAAACTGTCTAAAAAATGTTTGTAAATCACTTGTTTTTTGTTTGTTTTTCATTATTGTTTCTAATGAAGCAGACAAATTTATTGTTTACTAAGAAGCATGACCAACAAATCTTTCTAGCATATCATAGATCTACCAATGGACATAATTTCCATATAAAACATTTACACAACAATATAAATAATAAATAACACTTACAGGAGGACGAGCCCAACTTAATGGATAATCATGAGTCTTCCGTTGATCCCTAACACAGATCCTCAGCAGCAGAGTAGTTCAACAAATAAAACATAATAAATCACACAGTAGCCTGAATACAGCCCGAGTTCATTACACAAGTGAACTCTGTTCAGGTATTGCAGCTGTTCATGTGTAATGAAGAGAGCAGGACAGAAATAGACCCAATCACCAACCTCCCCCAGAAATACAGCATGACAACCTGTTCATAAATTAAACAAAGCCTCAGAACAAGAGCAGCTAGACTTGCATTTACTGAAGGAACAGAGAGAGAGCGAGTGAGAGAGAGAGAGAGAGAGAGAGAGAGAGACTTATATACAGTATGCAATTTAAAGAGCAGTAAATATAAAATGAATGTAATAGGTCAATTAAAATCATTATTTTAGTCAATGGAAGATGTTTGTTTTTCAAACGTATCAGGCCTTTGAGCACTTAAAATACTGTACACAGTAGGCTGCAATTAAAATATCTACACAAGGTCTGAGTTGAACTATAAAGGATTTCAGTACAGTGCTGCCCTGCAAAAACTGTACCCAGGTCAGCATCAGTATGCTGTTCTGTTATGCTGATAGGTATGTTGAGTGGATAGACTAAACTGGATGCATTGTGAGGATACACTGTTTGTTTAATCTAAATGATAAAGGCAGACGGCACGCAGCCAGTGGAACTTGAGTGTATCAGCACATGGAGTTGTACTACTTTTAGAGAGTGATGATAGCCACAGCTTCTCCCCAGTCTGTTCACAGTCTGTTCCCCCAGAGAAAAGTGTAGAGATGCTCTGAGCCTGAGCTTGAATTAACTGTGTAGATTACTGACTGAAGCAGCATCAGAGCATGAAGCAAAGATAAACATGCCAGATATACATGTGCTCAGAAACACACAGTGAGTTTAATTAGCAACATATTTTTGTAGTAAAACAAGCATGAACTAAACTGAGCCTTTTTATTTTATTTAGGGATAAAAAAATTCATATAACAATTCATCAAAATGAACAGAAATCACTAAAAAAAAGTACATTTATGCATTTAGGCAGGTTTGAGAAATTTATGAAAAAAAATGTTTTTATTATGGGGTCCTCCTGCACTTTTGGGCCCCTAGAATCCTAAATGTCATACCAATAGCTACAGCTTTAATCATGCAGCACTCTGTATTGTAGATTACATTAAATCCTTGCAGATTGTTTATTATATTATTCCTTTAGCAGTCATACCATTTTCCTCATCATTGTCCATATGTTTGCTCTTCTGTTTCTTGTTGCTGGCCTGTGCTGTGGCAGATGTCTGCTTTTCTGATCTACTGCTGTCTGGCTTGTGTTTGCTGAGTAACTGGACGTTTTCCTGAACTTGTACGTTGGTCTGACTGGTCTGACTTTATTAGAACTTGTTCTCTTGCTTTTGTATACTTCTTAACGTCCACCATCATTTCTTGGTCCTGCAAGTGTGGAGAGAGTCATCATCTTGGTCTGGTGCAAGAGAAACAGTTGCCACAGGCCAAAAGCATCTTTAGATGTTCCTCTGAAACTTTAGATAGGTAAAACTGGTTGGTCTACAGCCAGTGTGCAATACCTGCAGGGCAGTAGGAGTGTGGTGGGCAAGGATCAGAATCTCCAATAATTGCCTCCTCACAGTATTAGCCTGGACGTCAAGAGATGTTGTCATCAGTGTCTGGATTAGGCTTGTACTGTCCCGTGGGGCAGGGCAAGGCCAGGGGTGACACCAAGGGACAATAATGACCCTGAGAAAGCACAACCCTGTCATTCAACTGAGGGCTGAGGCTCAGATTAAAAAGATACAGAAGAGGTGTGATGAAAGCAAGAATTACCATATGGCAGAGGATGACATGGGGGGTGATGGAGGAAAAGTCTACAGGGCAGTAGAAGGGTCCAGCTGGAGCATCTAGGCCCTCACTTGCACAATAGTGACCTGCTGGACAGGGGAGGCAGCTTTCTATAGAGTAACCCCCTACAGGGCAGATCAATGAAGGATTTCATTAGAAAATAAAACATTACTTGCTTGTAAACAGAAAGAAATACTGACAAATGATAAAATATTAATTCCAGAGAATATACCGGAAAGGCGGCATTAAAAAGCATGTAAATAATTTAATAGAATACTGCTACTGAATTTATATGACTCCACACTTAAAGGGATTCTGTGCATTGTAGTTTTATTTGTGTGCCAGCACTTTAGGGCATAGAATATATTGTGTTTGATAGTTCATCTATTTAGTTGTATGGTTCTCAAACTGATATTACAAACTGAATTATTCATTATACATTATGCTCCTCTAATAGTTTCTGGATACATATAGTAACTGCACTTTTCTGGATACATATAGTAACTGCTCACAGTTATTCAATGACAGTTATTCCATTCCTCTGCAGTTTATATTTACACCTTACCAAAGATCATTAAAAACCCTTGAGCACTGAAGTTATTTTAATAGTGATGAATGATAGCAGACCTTGTGGCTGTGATAAACCAGAAGAGCCGCAGTAGAGGCTGGTGGGCAGGGCACACAGGTTGAGTCCTGGTCACCTGACCCAGTGTGCCCACCAGGCAGGGTACAGCCACAGCAGTGCCATTAGGACAAAAATGACCTGATGGAACACAGAAATGGCAACTTCACAGCAACAGAATTACATGGCACTTCCAATGCTGCACCAATGGGGCAGCTGTGTCTGCTGGGGCAGATATAACCTTGTAGACCATCCACTGGGCATGCACTGCAGCTGCCATTAATACACACATACCTGTATGGAGAAATAAAGCTGGTCAGTTTGTTTTGTTAGTTCATTTGTAAGTCATAGGTTCCCTATGAAGATTCCAATGGGTTTTAGAAGAGTGACGTTTCAATTTAAATGTATTAAATATTAGAACCATTTAAAACATAAAACACTTAATTTCATAGCAGATATAGATCCAAAGCTGAAAACTGTTTTAACAACTGATGTGGAAGCATTAGTTGTTAAAACTGCTTATGGCAGTTCTGTTTTCGACTATCACACTTGATATATATTACTTGGTTTTTGTGCTTATAATCATATGCTATGTTCTAGAAGTCCCACTGAAAATCTTCATTTGCACTAGCAAAAGGCAGAGAAATACAGACCATTGAAAACAAAAGCACTTTAAACCTCCCAAATGCATCTGTTTTCATTTCCTGCATCAACTGGACAGAAACTGGATGCATCAAGTCATTTTAAAAGTCTAGTTATCTTCTGAGGCCATTTCTCTTCTCATCTGCACTTACAACATTTCTGCAAATGACAATATCAATAATACCTTCTTATGTAATGAACAATAAATCTCTAACATCTAATATCTTGCAAATGTATCCGCTACGATCCATTAGCACCAGATGAATGCGGGTGGCTGGCTGAACTGGAGTAGGTGTGGGTGTACTGTATGGTTGTCAGATGATGATGTGTGACTCCAGAAAAGCACAGTTATGATTACCCAGCATCACAGAGAGCTGCTTCTGAGGGATGGACAATTGCAGGCTTCTCACAGAAGTACCCAGCAGGACACGGCTGGCACTGCTCTGGGAAGCACCCCAGGGAGCTGGAGACGGTTCCAGCAGGACATGGCAGAGGAGGCCAATACCATGCTGTGGCCCGTGGATTCAATCTGCAAATCATATATTGAGAACAGGTTTGATACCTAGAGACAATGCAGTATGTCAACAGATAATTCGGAGGGTAATTCAGAAAATGTAGAGACAAGCATATTCCTTTATTTTTCAGTTATGAAAAACTGAACATTCAAGACGCTTCATATAAATGGCACAATTCTATGACCTAGTATTATGTCACTGTTGTTACAGTAAAGAAATACAAGAAACATATTAGAAATGGAAAAATATAGTAGTATTCTTGTAGCTTTCTTAAACTGGTACATGTAGCTAGCGATGCCAATGTCATGGGTTTGATTTCCGTGCAATGCATGTACTCTTAGGTTTGAATACACTGTAAATAACATAGAATCAAATGCATTAAAGTAAATTATTAAATGCATATTTTTATTCAAGACAGAAGACAGAATTACCTGGTGTGTGCTGACCCCAGCAGAGCCATTTGTGATGTTGATGCAGTGGAAACCATGAGGACAGGGTTTACATGCCCTTTGCCCTCTCTGATCCAGGAACTGCCGTTTGGTTGAACAACAACTCGTAAGAAAAGATCCATTCTCCATTGAGAAGTGCTCTGCCAAACAAGTGTAGAATTCATTTTGTACTTGACTTGGTCACATAGTGAGCATTCAGAAGACTGGTCCAATCCAGACTGGTTCCCATAACCCCTGGGGGACAGGGCTGTTGATTGGCTACTCTAAATTGGATAATTAAAGTCAGGCTGACATGGGAATGTGTATATCATACCTGGCGTAAGAAAGAAACGTCTTAAGCAGAGACGTACAGAATAGCATCTGTTAATTTATTGAAACAATACACTTTTTCTACACTGTTTTCAGGGCAGATAAGGAAGGGCAGCGCTCACATCTGAGCTGGTCTGGACCAGCTGACTTGCCAGGGAAACACAGCCTCACTATTATGCTTCCTCTCCATTAAACAGCATTGACATGTTTTACGAAGGCCAAACTATCATTCTAATATAAATATAATCTTATACACAATGCTAGTGTGACAGATTAAAATGCTGCAAATATTTAAATGTATTATTAATTATTAATTTAACCTAATTTAAAAACAGTTATGTAAGGTTTTATGTTGGTAAAGTGTTCAATCCCATTTTAAATAGGTTTAAAAACTCATTTAAACGTATCAATTATTTTGATTATTAGAAACAAATTGATGTAAATTAAACTGGTTTCGTTTGCCTGTTCACACTAACGTCTATAGAGGGCGCTGTGTTTTTACTGCGAAAATCACCTGAGCTTTACTGATATTTATGAACTATATCCAATTTTCAGTTCGGTAAGAAGTAACAATTCTTACTATTATATTATTATTAACAAATACCTTTATCGTTTTATCAGAGTATATACACGAGTTTAGACAGTGACATGCCTAAAGGGATTTAGAGTTTATGCACGGAGCATGTGATGATATATTACACGCTATTCTGTTTTTTTAAAAAAATACTTTCTTAAAAGTAACTGGTTTATGATAATACATTTATTGTTAAAGTAAAGGATTTCACGTATTTGTGAAAAGGTAACAGAGAAGAAAGTACATGGAAATGGTTATAAATATAATATAAAACTGACGGAAATGCTAATGCTGCACTCAGATAACAACAGATGTAATTGATAAGAATTGTGACAAAAATGCGATTCATTCAGAAAACCAAACAAGTATAAGTGTGTGAAAAAGTTGTTTATTGTAAATTCCCTTTTCCTATAATCCTTCAGTAAGGATTATAACCTGAGCTTGATGTTAACACTATGTTCTTTATAGGGGTGCAGGTCTTACCCTTCCACAGAAGTGACCTGCACCACACATATACCCTGGTTATCTGGATGAGTGCTGGGCTCCAGGGCAGTAATATCTGTCAGAACACAACACTGATGCCTCTATTAGGCCTATCTGCTCACATATATCTACACTAGATCCCTGTTAAGTATTGAACTACTGTAAAAAGCTTTCAGAAAGAACACATAAAGTGACTTGTCTAAATACCGAATGATTGATAGGCATACAGCCATAACAGAGAAAAAGCTTTAAAAGCTTTTAAATTGGTTAATTTAATATATAACATTTTGATGGAACATTTTTAATAGTGTACTTACTTCTAAGCGTCCCTTGTGGGCAGGGGTAATAGTGTGCGTCGGGGACAGTAGTGTCCGGGAGGACAGAGCACAGCATTGGGATCAGAGGAGCCTGTGGGGGAGTAAAATCCAGCAAAGCACAGGTCCACAGTGGTGTGCAGACCAGTCTGATTACAATACATGTTTTCATCACAGAGCTGAGGGAAGAGCAAACCCATGGGATAAGATCCTGCAGACAAGATTCACTGTCAGTTATATGACTTCAGTTCAGTTCTATAATCACCATGACCTTAAGTCAGGTGTTGATTTTCTTTTCTTGATGATTTTTTGCTTATAATATTATACAATATGACCTCAGTGAAAAGCCTAGAACAGACCGATGGGAATCTTTTTGACATTGACCTGCAGAGCAGTGTCCTGAGGGGCTGGACAGTGCACTGATGTTACAGTAGAACCCGGGAAGACATGGAGAGCACAACCCCAAAGGGGGCGTAGCCACCCTCCAAACAGATAAACTTTAGCAGAAGACAAAGAAAGTACAGTAGTACCTTACCTCTACTACTGTTTCACTTGTTTTCATAGCTGTATTTGATATAATCTGAGAGTAGAATATAATGTTGGGATTGGCAAAGGCTAATAAGTACCAGGTGGACAGATGGCGGGTTTGACACTGCCATATGGACATGCGTGACCAGATGGACACTGACGGTCTAAGCAGACAGATCATAAAGGTATGGCAGGAGAATTGCACTTTATAAATAGTGTAGATGTCTCATGGCAACTGTGCTGAATAATTCAGACAGCAGTAGGGCAACCCTGTTGAGATGCTGTGGCTAGTCAAAAAGATAAATCACAGGAGGACACAGATGATTTGACTGTCTATTTATGGCTACTCTGTAAATACAGTACCCCAGTTTAACAGATGCTCGGTGGACAATATGGATTTCTGCCTTGTCAGTGTTGCATCTTACCAGGATGAAATCCTGTAACAAAAGCAGCCGGACAGAGCTCTGGCAAAGAATCCTGGGATACATGGATGGCAGTCTGTCTCAGATATAGTACCACATCTGCTAAGGAAGGTACCTGTAATGTAGCAAAATATGAGTTCATTTGGTTCTATACAAATTAGAAATGGACATAAACTGTGCAGTAGTGTGCAAAATTTGGACTTTTAGCTGTACTTCGATAAAGCCAGTTGGATATGGCAGTGGATACATAAAATACATTATAATATGTAGATTTTTACATAGTAAAATACATAATGTCACATTAAGATTTAACAATTAACATTTTGCTCATGTTAGAGTCTAATATTGTATCTGCAATCAAGACAGTAGTAGGCATTTTTTGCACAGTTTCCACCAGACAACATTTTATGTGAAAACTTTAAATGAATTATTGATTTGAAAACTAATTTAAAAATCAAGTTCCTCAGGAAACAAAAAATAAATAAAAAAACAATGCAGTGGTGGGCAGGGCTCTGACTGTGGACTGCCTAGAGGTCAGTAGTGCCCTGCAGGACATATATCCCCAGTGAACTGCATCAGAGGATTGACCTCCTCCACTGAATGAATCGTCCCAGGCACTTCACATTCTGGAAAACATCCAGCTAATTACCGTTATGATGCTTTCACCCGTGGCCTTGTGAAGGATGAATCACTGTGGTCAGTGAAGTAAATTACCTGAGTTATTGTAGTGTGACCCTTGAGTACAATAGTATCCAGAAGGCCCAGAGGGTGAACTCAGCCCAAGTTCAGCACAGTAGTGGCCTCATGTACATGACTGACACAGCTGCATGGATGCTGCTCCTGTTGAAACACCCCTGATGTTAATGTCACTCATCCATATTTAACAGCATCAATATGCTGGTTGGAATAAGACCTTCTAATGAATTAAAGCTGTGCAGTGGACAAGGCTCCATATGTCTGGCACCCGCTGGGCAATTGAAGCCAGCTGCACATCTGCTTCCTGTGGAATCTCCAATTGGCTCTGAGACAGAGTCGCCCTGGTTACACACAAAACTGCAAAATAGAGATTAGCTTGAAACAAGCATGATAAAAGGCCTATCGTATTTGACAGGGTGTCAGAGAGCCAGCATTGCAGGAGCTGAGGGAACTAATGATCTCAATCACCCTTGAAAACAGTTACCCTTTGGGGCGCCCAGACCAGAGGAACTGCAGTATTTACCAGGGGGGCAGGGGACACACTGGTCCACATTGGATAGACCGATCTGACCGTTAAAAGTGCCCACAGGGCAGGGGATTTAAGGATGTTGAACTCTGGCACGCCATCATAAACATCATGCTTCTCTCTGACCTGACCTGATCCTGTAAATTTTAGTTAGTCCCAAGTGGGCAGGGGATTGGCGCCGGACTGCCAGGTGGGCACATATGTCCAGGAGGGTAGATGTAATGGGCAGGCTGACTGGAATTTTGATCCTGTGGGCAGTAGTTGGCACACTAAGGAGAGGAGAGCCCCCTGCTGGAATAAGAAAATCCTACAAGAAGGAAAATGTTCACAGACATTATCAGATCATCACAGACATTTGACAGTTCTGAAAGAGAAACACTGACCTGCAGGACAGGGCAGACAGTCAGACAGCTCACAGTTCTTGCTTCTATTGCTATAGTGACCCAGTGGACAAGGTTTAGGAGATGAAGACCCTATGGGACAATAGTGTCCCTGAGGACATCTGCCATCTGTTCCTCCATCCACAGGTGCAGGGGTTGAGGCTCTAGAGAGACAAAAGTGTCCAGCTTCACACACAGCACTCTGTCCAGGAGACTCGCAGTAAAGTCCTGCCAGGCAGAAAGTTTGGCGGATATTTTATTTTAGCTGAGTTTTGACAGATACTGAAGGCACAAGGGACAGCATCTGAAATGGTGCTACTGAAATGTTGGGAAAAATAGGGCAGTCTCACCCTCTGAGAATTACAGATGCATAACTCCGTGAAACGGCTCGATAGCAGTTCAGTTGCTTGTAGAAATTGTACCTGGAGGGCAGGGTAAATGGGGACCTGGAGGGTCTTGATGGCTGGCCATCCTCGTATGGGGACCAAAACTTCCTGCTGGACAAGGGTGCTGATTTTGGAGATGGGTACGTGTAGGGCAATAATGGCCCAATAAGCACTCAATGGCCTCAGTGAAGGAAGCACTGGCAGGACAGTAGTAACTGCACTGGTAAACAGAAATGTTACAACATTAGAATGTTCTATGAGCCAAAACCTGCATGTCACACAAAAATCATCAATAAGTTTGCGCTTACGTTTTTAGAACCAACACAATCTTAACATATAAGTTTTTAAATAGTAATTTACATGTAGTCTAAGTGATGTTATATGTGTTTATTGTAAGCTGGTTTTAAGAATTAATTTTCAACGACTGCATTATTCAGAAAGTGTAAAAATTACGTTTGAAATGAGTGACAAATGGCCTGTTGGATTATACTAATTACTTACTGCATTATACACACACCTCTTATTTAGAATAAACCAGATTTAACAGCATTAGAATGAGGGTGAGGAGAAATGTATGTTGTGAAATTGTATTGCGGAAATGTGGCTTGAAAACCTTTTCTGTGCATATAATCAAAAACACTATTAATAGTAAATAAGACCAGTTTACTGCATGATGGGCTCAAATGTACTTGAACATTTATATGAACAAAATGTAATATAATCATGGGCTTATGAGAGCATGTATAAGTGCATCTACCCCTGTGGGCACAAGCTGCAGCTGGCCTGTTTCTCTCTGCTGCTGATGGATCCTTCTGGACAGGCTTGAGGAGCGGCTGAGCCTCTGGAGAAAAAATAACCTACGCGTGGAGCAGAACACCGGATGAGGTGGGCTGGTTTGAGGAGAAGGTGGGCGTTTTTAATCTAGCCTGAATTGGGCGATCTGTCAGTTACCTGTCGGACACGGTCCTCCTCTGTGATCTGTGATTGGGCTGCTGGGGAGTATGGCTGCCTGTCTGCAGAAACAAACTTCCCAGCATTCCCCACTGGGTGCAGTCAGCCCAGATATGTCACAGTAATGACCGGCTGGGGATTGTGCACACTCTTCCCGTAAAATAATGGGGATAACACGTGGAACTTAATGTTGATAATAGGATTTGTGTGGTTGTCATGGTTTCACACTTACAATATGTAGTAAAATGATAATTAATGTTTCTTACCACTTTGACCAGGTTTTATTGCTGAAAGTTCCTTGTGGACAAGTGCCTTGTGGACAAAAGTGACCCACAGGACAGGCCTCTCTCCCTTTGTAAAAAAAAATAGTTGATTTTGCAAAATGATGCTGAAAAGATTATAAATCTGTGTATCATTGTATACAGTAGTGAACAGTTCACCCAAATTGTAAAATTCAGTCAGATTTAAAATGACTCAAAAATGACAGAATTTTGGGGCAACATTCTTACAACATTTGGAACATTCTTGCAACTTAAAATTGCTAGCTGGGAAACCACAACCACATAGCAAAATGCTAAAAAAATACAAAACATTCAAAACATTTTACCATCTGCATAGCAACGCATTAGCAAATAACTACTAACAACACTACTGTAGCATCATGCATAAGCAAATATGACATTTTCTTTAAAAAAATCATAATCAGTACATAATCAGCACACACTCAGCTATTCAGCTATTGATTCAAATAGGCACCACTTAACATTATGACAAAGTAAATGTATGTTGCAGAGTACAACAAACAGCTACACGTACAGAGTAACTTCCTGTTCCATAAACTGTTGGACTGATAGTGGCTAAATGCGGACAAATATAAATAAACAATCCTCTGCCTTTTGCCTCCCTTTCATCTGACAAAATGTTGCCCTGGACACAGATACAACAACAAATCCACTGAAGTCTTGACCAAGTTTAAACCATTACAGCCATTACAAACCATTACAGGGAGAAGGTTTAGATGTTCTCTCTGAACAGACCTGACTGTCCTCTTTTCCACCATTTCCCATCTTTGTGCATGAATGCTGTGTCATACAATATACCTATAGTGAAACACACATACTGTATATAGAACCCCTTAAATGATTTCAGTCTGAAACATTTACGTTTATGCTTTTAACCAAAGCAGAATACAAACTTTCAGGCTTCACATTTTATCAGTACATGCTTTTCTATGTAATCAAACAGCTACCAAAAAGCATTTCCTAGATGGTCACCAGGTAACCTCACTTTGAACATAAATAACTTATATCTTCAGGACAATAATGTCTATAGTTGCATCTCCCAGAGGGGGCGCTCACACTTCAAATCCAAGGGAACATACAAACTGAGAGGCTGTTACCTTGAAAGCAGGCATAACGTGTAGGCCATTGCTGGTACTAGGAGAGATCAGTAAGGTTTGTGCAGTTGCTGAAGGTACCAGGAGGACAGGCATTGGATGGGTGATTTAGTTGGGCAGAATCTAGTGGGCATACAAACCTGAAAAAATGATGATAAACATCTGAGCAGATTTGCAAGAACACAGTATACAGTGAATTGTATGGGCTGTGAAGGTCACAAACCCTGGCATACAATCCAAATCAGGAAACTGGTAGCCAGGTCTGCAGTATGGCAAGGCACCCTGCCCCTCCAGAGGGATAAATGTGCCTGGCTGACAGGGCGTAGATCACTTGTTCATGTGGGCAATAGAAGCCTGGTGGACACTTTAAACAGTCCTTCACACCTATGGTAATTTAGATAAAAGATATTGAGACCCAACAGTTTTATGGATGTGATTCAATGATTCTGACATGTTTTTAAGAACACTGAAGTATTCTTACTCGGGGCTCCTTGGTGTGGGGTGAAGATCACGCTCAGGGTTGCTGCTGGGTGTTACCTCCGCCAAGTACAGAGCAAACAAGGTCCTGCAAAACCTACCAACCAAGACAAGTTTTAATGATATATTAGGAATGTTAAGTAGACAAATATAGAAAACACAGAGTACAGAAATTTAAATATGATATATTATATCATATATATAAATATTTTATATCTATGAATACATATTTTTGGAGCTTTTCAGTGTTAGATCACTGTCTGCTTTTATTGTACAGAAAACAGAAGAAAAACTGGTATGATGTTTCACAGTAGAAACAAATTCATATGGGTTTGGAACAACATAATGGGTGAGTAAATGATAACAGAATTGTAACTTCTGGGTGAACTATCAATTTACATGCATTTATCAAGTAATGAGAGAAGAGGAGAAGGTTTCAGCTTAAACGCACACTTTCTAAAAAAAAGAAAAGATAAAAGAAAGAAGAAGAATGTTTCCATCTCCTCGCCCACATCACACATTCTCTACGCTACACAATCAACAGCATGTTACAGTCAGGAAACAGCTGACAGCAGTGCTTCATGTAGGTTTAGAGGAAAAAAATACACAATATTGCCAGCTAACATAAAATCATTTGATTTAACTACCTAACTTACAAAAAGCATTTCTATGGAAACCGCAGGACATTTTATAGATAATGCAGTGGCATAAACAAACATTAAAGATAAAGTGTGCATGAATCTGAGGATATATATCTGTGTTACAGGTTCATGTCCTAATCTGCAGGGCAGTAGCGACCCTCTGCACATCTCTTGCAAGCTGCTCCACTTGTCTGACCCAGTTGTCCTCCTGCGGTTCCAGCAGAGCAAGGTGACCCGTGTGGCATGCCAGTGCCCTCCTCACAGTAGTGTCATTGTGGGCACAGAAACCGAGAGCACGGTCTGTCAGAGGTGCCCTGTGATAAAAGTGCCTGCAGGACAGATAGCACAATCCTGTACTGGCAACACAGTAATGTCCTGCAAAGTAACGTGGTACGTAGCTTTGAATGGAAAAAGCAAACCAACTCAACATGAGATGTTAACTCACTGACAGGATGCACAACACAGTCTGATCTCTCCCTCTCTGTATGTACCATGAAGACAGGAGATGAGCTGTCTTGACCTCTGACCAAGCTGAGGCTGTCCCCTGACCAAGACAGAGTAACTGTAGTCTTGCAGGCTAATAAACCATTGCATTTTTTACACTCACTCTGGCCTTTTTTATAGGGACAGTAGCTTGGTTCTTCCCCTGCGCCACACTGATAATAAATAAATGAAAATCTATTTGTATTCATAAAACTCATTTTTTTTATACAAGGGTTAATGTTTGACCCCTAGAATTTCCAGGGACATTTATACCTATTTGTCCTCATATATGCGTTTGCCCTGAACTCAGGTTCATTTCTGATCCTGTCTGACATCGTAAAAGAGACTTGACAGTTTGTGCACAGCTTTATTTGAAAGCCATTTATACAGAGTCATTCTGGAGAATACTGAGCTGACATGCTGTAGGATCACCTGATGCACTGTCAGGAGAAACCTTGCAGGATAAAGTGTGAAACCCACATGGTCCAGTGTCACATGGACACTTGGCAATCCTGAACTTTTTTTTTTCCGGTATAAGGATTAAACGAGCCGGTGGGGGCAGAAACATTGCCAGGGCAGCTGGCAATGTTTATAATAAAAGTAAAAGCAGAAAAACAAAATATTTTTAGATGGTTTAAAATAAATAATTTTACTGAAATAGAATTATTTCAGTTATTTCCTTATTACACTCACAATTGCCCCACAGGACATTCAAGACAGATGCCTGATGAAAATAGTTTCCTCTAAACATGACATTTCTGTCTGATTACAGTGAAGTAAATGTTCTGAACTCTCAGGTTTTATATCCATTACTCAGTCACTCTATAGCCCCTTTAAATCCATAACTAAAAGTGAATTCAAAAACCAATGTAACGTAATCCCCTCAGAAGTCATTGATACACTTACTAAGTAGAACTGTGAACTTTACTGTCTAGAATGTCAGTCTGTTTTTTTAAAATGTACTGTACAAATTCTTGTTTGTGTTCTGATTTCTTAATGTTAGGACCATAAATATTTTATGTATGAATGCATTTACATTAAATTTACATCAAATAAAATCATCTGACTGATTGTAATTCCTGTGTTGATTTCACAAGCCTGTCAAGAACATGTCTGGGTCGTTCTTTATATTTATTATTTCATTAAAATGTTATTCTTTACACTTCTCTGTATTTTCATTATTATATTATTTCTTTTAGGTTTTATTGTTATACTTGTTTATAATTGCTTATGACCTGGACATTTCTTTGTGAGAAAGAAATGTCTCAATTTTTATAGAGAACTAAACAAGCATACCAATTTCTAATCATACGTTTGAAAGGAATACAAACATTTAAAATACACCAGCCCCACAGGAACAGGTTTAAATAGATTGTAGTGGAGTGGCTGTGGTTTGTATGGTAACATGAAGGCAGGATGCTTCCTGTTCCCTTACGTTTAAGTGAAGCATCTGCAGCTGTGCAACCTGCACCAACCCCAAGTTTCCACTGCAGAGCATGAATGTGATCTAGTTTACTGCAGCGAAACAGTCCGCTAATGAATTAATTAAACTGTTGAGAAAGACACTTTGATTCATTAACATGAATGTTATTAATAGTAAAACTGTGAATGTCTCTTGGAATCACTGCTCAAATTTCCATTTAAATTGTTTGGATTTATGGAAAATGTTAATTAGATAAAAACAATATTGGAAGTGTTTCAAGTATGTGTTACTTTACCATTTGATTATATTTTAATTTAATTCTTTTTCCGTCTTCAATGATTATGACATATTTTTATTGACAGTGTGTTCCAACAAAACCTTATCAGTCATGAAACAATATAAATTGCAAATACTTTTATTAGCTAAATGATCAAAGTGCAAAGCAATTCAAGAACTGCAAGAAGCACAGTCATATTTGCCATGTATAATAATGCACCAACAGTTCTGTTAACCACATTTTCCGAAGAGAGGTGCTCTACGTAAATGAGGCCCCGCCTCATGGGGAGGAGCTACCCTTTGTTCTCACAGTTGCCAATGTCATTTATCATTTATATAGGCGAGTGTCATAAAAAATCTCATGAATGAATGCCAAAACATGCTTCTGATTCTTGTGATGCTGCTTTTAAAATTGGGACTTCAAGGTAATGTCACTGGATTTTGATTTTCCATAAATACATTCATAGACATTTCTAGAAATACTTACATTACATCAGTATTTGTATGTGCAATACATATAAATGTATTTACGTTAACCTTGACTTTTCACAGCCACTGCAACAAGTATGAGTGCCAGGATTCAGCGTGAGATTAAGAAGGCAAAACTAGGGGAGCCATTTACTTTAAAATGCACCTACAATTGTTCCAATGGCTTCACTCGTGGTCAGTGGACATGGGAGGAAACACCTACATGTAGCGAGTGTGACTGGAAGCAAAATTATTCAAAATCAGGAGAGATGTGCAGTACAAGCTTGTATACACCCCATCTAATTCTGCAGCAGACCCATTATAACTACTCTTGCATCTCTGAAGAGAGCGACCGACCAGGCCTGCCTCGTAAAACAGAGCTTCTAGTAACATTGCAAGTTCAGAGTAAGAGCTATTTGTTGTAGTTTACTGTACTGACAAATAATTTCTTTCGTTTTTAGACAATCTTATTCCACACTTTGTCTGACTTTGTTGTAATTGTGCTTTCAATAGATGAATCTGACGATCCAGTAACTCCTCCTAAAGGACAAGGTGAGGTTGATGTTCTGACTCAAAGATTTAATTTTGTAAGGATGTAACTTCTGTACATTTTGAATTCTGGTTCCCAATATAAAACTAAATTTTCAAATGACTACTTTAAAGTTGCATAACAAGCATTTGTTACCATATCATTTATCTGGTCTAGGTTCTTCTCTGAGAGTGAGGGTGCACAGAGGTCAGATGGAGTCAGATGAGGTGTTAACTTCATTATCCAGCATAGAAGTGATGGCAGGAACTTCACTTATACTTTACTGTGTTGCCTCCGACAACAAATACTGTGAGGGGCACTGGATCAGAGAACACAGTTCAATCCCCTTGTCAGAAAATGACTCTGTGGTTCAGTGGAGTCAGATCACAGCAGAAGATGGTGGACGTTACAGGTGCCAAGCAAAAGGGACTTGCACTGGTGAGACTGTAACTGTGGAAATAGATGTCATCAAATCTGGTGAGTTTTAAACAATTCCAAAACGTATCAAAATAACCAAACACCTACTTTCATAATCACAAACAAAAAACAGTCTGTCAAGTCAGCCATGTTGCTATATAGATGGATTCACCTGGGCCAAGATTTTCGCAGCTTTTGCAGTCTCTGCAGTGTTTGTTCTGGTGGCCCATCTGATATATCTGTGCTACAGAAGAAGATGTAAGCTAATGGATACGAATGGAAGCCTAACCCAGGACAGGTAATGCTTAATTATATACTAAAATTAATCATTATAAAGTAGCAAAATGAACAATTTTATTTATCAGTAAAATTTGGTCTCCTTGTAGGGTTGCATCCAGAAACACTGCAGTGATAAGACCAATCGCTCAAGGTGTTTGTATTCATATTATTTATTAAAGATGTTGAAAAAGATCTGCTAGCATTTTAAAAAATTAAAGTAAAACTTGTTTTTACTCTAGCATTTAAAAATGTAAACATTCCATACAAATAACTTAATATTTTTTTAATTTACCCCAGACACCCAGAGTGATCATGAGGTCCCTTATGCTGATATTGTAATCTCTGTGAGAGGCTCCAGCAATCCAGATCTCTCCGACACCTTTGATCGCTCTTCAAAACACCAACGACCTGTAAGAAAATTAAAAATACAGAATTGTATGATCTTTTGCAGGTTTATTATTTAATTTCAAGGGACTTGAGATGTGTGATTGTGTAAATCTGTTCGAATCTGTGCAGAGATGGAGAGATGAGGCCAGAGCTGGTCCACCGCATGCTTCATCTGACAGACTGCACATCCACTCGAAAGAGGTCACCAGGAAATTAAGCACAACGTCAGAATATGCTGTAATTACTTACTCCTGTGAGGCTCTTAGTTAGTTACTTCAAATAAATTATGTAACTCCTAGAAAAAATAGACAAAATCATTTCCTTAACTTCTGTCCTCTTTAATGAAAGACTTTGTATGCATGCCTAAACTTGTGTGCGCGCCATGTTTATATCTGTCTTGAATGAATAATTATTTACTTTTCTATTTTTCATCATATATACTTACCTAAAAAATTAATTCCTGCCTAATACAAACTTATCTAATAAAATACTTTGTAATTTGCTTTTGGGAATGTTTTATGTACCCTCATTTTATAACAAATTTCATTTGAAATTTTTTAAAATTGCGTGTGTATACTTTGTAAGTGTATATGTTTGTTTATGTAATGCTGTGAAATACTGTATTAAAACTGTTAATAAAATTATGACTCTGAAATGTTTTTTGACTCTATTCGGTTTCCGTAGCTGGAACCGCGTTTTGGTTGCGTAGCAACGCTGGACAACATTTATCTTGAAGTGTTGAACGGTAAGAAACTTTACGGTAAGAAAATTATTCAAACATATTGTAAATACAACCGAGCAAGAAGATATGAGTTTATGACATTAATTTTAACATATAAACTAGGTTTTTAAAACGCCACTTGATCTTTTATTTAGGTGAATTTTACCCCCAACATACAGTGTGCAATTCCCGAGCGGTGACGATAATTGTCCTAAAACTTAATACGTCATTTCTTCGCACTTATCAGTGAAACTAGTTTTAATTACTCTTATTAAACATAGTCACATTATCCTGCCTAGTTAACATAGTTAGCATGACTTTATAATGCATGTGTCTCATTCCTTATGAGGTGCTGTATAAGATGGCTGTTCCCTTCTCCAACACACACCTGAGGATTCCCAGAGGCTTTGGAAATTTATTGGAAGGTCTTGCCAAAGAAGTGCTGAGAGAGCAGCCTGAAGACATCCCCACCTTTGCTGCGCTTTACTTTGACGGGCTTCTTAAAGCCAGAGAGGGTGACTTCCTTTATATGCAGAATTTAAATAGTTGTTCATGACATGCAGTAAGTCATATAGTCATAACTTGCATGTTTAGTAACATTTAGCCTTTGCGTGAAGCACGCGTGGTCCGGTGAGAAAGGTCTGGTATTATTTAGGTGACTTAATGATCATTTAAATCAATTTGCAAATAATGAATTTTAATTTCCTTTGATTCAGAAAGTGGCCTTGACCCAGCAACGTGGGGTGCGAGGTTGGAAGACAGGTTTTATAATAGTAACACATTTAAGGTAACTGAAACTAAATCCACAACCTTAGTTTTGCAAGCATCATGCTCTCCCAGTTAAAATACAAGAACACCATGTTTCTTTCATACTGTACATTGCAGTAAGTTTATCTAAGCACTACATGTTTTGTTTGCTCTTCACTAAACAGGAGACAGCAACAAAAGGAAACTCCAGTTCACCTAAAGCAGATATGAGGTCTGTGAATGAGAATGTGTGATTTCCTCCTCTAACAGTTTATCAGATGAGAGGAACAGACTGCAGCTACTTCACCTGACAAAAATAAAGAGTGAAAGGAGTCAGATAGGAAAATATAGAGAATAAAAGAGAGAATGACTGAAAGTGAACATTTCCAGTTCATTTGCTGTGGATTTTCTTCATTCTGGTAGTCAGTTTCAGCTTTTCAGAAGTTTTCAGATATAGAAAGAAACTCAGTGGGCAGGCTGTCTATTAGTGAGGCAGATTTGGATGATTTAATCAAGCAGAGGGCTTTCAGAGGATTGATTGTGGTGTCAAGAGGCAGCAAAGACATACATCTAGGTTGTACATTAGGACTAACTTAATTCTTCTGTTGTGCTCTCAACTAGTTACACAATCAAACATTGTTGCATATCAACAAATGTCTCTTCCTTTCAATTTCAGAATCAAAACCAGTGATTCTGAAACTTTGGGAAACAATGGAACTCAACACTCCATATCAAAAGACCTTAACGTTAATAATTCTTCTGATAATGTGGATGACACTGAAGTTAAGCAGAAACATGAGCTAGGTAAGAAGCTAGATGAGGAATCTGGTGAGGAAGAACATGGACCTGAGATTCCCTATGTGGGAAGATCAGATGTTGATATATGTGCTCATGGGGTTAAAGACCCCAGTGACATTCCAGAACAGTCATCAGAAAATACAGAGCCTACACCTCTGCCTTCTTTTGGTGGTCTTGCAAATGTTGATGTATGTGCCGAAGAAATAAACCCCTCTTTGACTGAACTCTCTGGATCCACTGACAACAACAGAGACTTGGAAAGCCCAAAATCTTTCCTGCCAGACGGACAACAGTCAGAATCAAGTTATGTGCAGAATTCTCCAACTAACCAATTAAGAGAATCTTTAACTGAGTCTCCCCATATTGAGCAGGGTATAGGTAAACAAGAAGATGACATGTCTGATGATGAAAACACAGAGGAACCAGAATGTTATGGTCATCTTGAAGATTCTGAACAGGGAGTCTCAGAAATTACAGATGAATTATTGAAGGACACTGGCCCAGAGGAGAAGGGTGCTGATAAAGTTTATTTAGAGGAGTCAGCAGAAAGAACCATTGCTCTGGAAAAAGACATACCTGAAACCAGTACCACAAGCATAGTTAAAGCAGGACAAGGAGCAGCGGAACATATTGAAGAAAAGGATGAACTAATGGACAATGAAGATCAGGAAACAAATCTTGAGTACAGCAGAACTAATGACTTTATGGAAGATGAACCTGATGTGGAAACAACAAGTTCCCAATCTGATATCATTAGTAGATCACTAATGAAAACGAAAGACTCATACATTGACTACAGTGATGAAACATACAATAGTAAAGGTGAAGTTATAGATGTGCTGGATGAAGTTGTGATGGGCACTGATCTTCAGTGTACAGGTGAGCATGAAGCTGAGAACAGCATTGATGAACAGAGTATGTCTAAAATTATGGAAGATATGATGGAAGAAGGCTATATGGAAAGTGATGCACCAGAGGCAGATTCCCAACTGAATGACAATGACACAGAAGTTACAGAAGACATGACAGACAACAAGGTTTCAAATACTGATATAATGGACACTTCTGAGAAAGATCCAACTACAGAGAATGTAAATGATGGGAGCGATCTTGATAGTGATGGTTGTGATGCTGAAGAGATAGATCAGGATGACTTAGGGAAAGAGGAGAATGATCAAACCAAAAGCATAACATTTGATGACCTTTCCAGCATGCAGGAGCAGCATGCCATGAAAACTGGTGATGAAACCAGTGATTCTGAACTAAAGGAAGATGTTTTGCCCTCTGAAACTGAGGACGCTCATCACATGCCTTTGTCTGAAGGAACTGAGAAGGAAGCAGAGGTCATTACTGATGAACATCCTACAGAAACACAAGAACAGTGGGAACAGACTGAAAACACAGAGACTGAGGAAGATCAGTTTGAGGACCAAAGGGATAAGAACCAAGAATCAAACCTTAACATTGAGAATCAGGAGAGTCGTGAAAGCTTTGAACAAAAGGTACTGCGATTTTCTTTCTGTTTCTTTTCTCCTCTTCTTCTTTTTCAGCCACCCTCACCTGGCTTGATATATGACACTGACAGTATCCATAAGGAAAATATAAGATGGTGCAGCCAAATTTAAAGTTAATGTTGTGTTTTAAGACCCATCATTACTTTGGATTCAGACTGTTCCTTCTTTTGTCCCAAGTTAAGAAGTAAAAATAAATTCTTCAAGGACATGGCTTCAACACCGTGGCTCTGTACCGCTATACTCGTCTCTGGAGAACAGTGATTGAAGATGCCCCTGAAATAGTCTAGCTTCTCAGTACAAGACTGCAAGACTGTCATACAGACTCAGAAAAAGCATAAAGTATACATGCATTCCACATGATACTGCTACATTAATTTGTTCTAAAGTATACCTCGCATAAACTAATTGTTTACTATATTTCAGACAGAATAACTGAATTTTTTTTTTAATTTTCAGCTATAGGTCATAAGAATATTTATGTGCTTCTTTAGAGGGTGCTGTTTGAGAAAAAAAGATTTGATGTTGTTTCCATGGAAACATTTTGTCAACCAATTTTCTCCCTCATTTCAGGGTGGCAACGTTTATTCTAGAGAGAGTTTATGCATTATTTCTCAGGCTGGACAATACGTATCAGTTAGCACCATCTGATTGATTGTACCGCGTGGGGTTAATTTGATCTACACATACTAAACCAATGCTCTCACTCACTTTATCTCTTTCTCCAATGTAGGTCACCTAACCTGACCTATATCAACTCCTGTCCAATGAGTTGATACACAGTGGGAGGAGCAAAGGAATCATGCAGTTGCTATTTTGAGGAACAATATTCATGGCTATAATCAATCTCTGGCACAACTGTAAAGTCACCCCATCTTCTCAGAAACTCAGAGTGTTTTAACACGTCAGTGCTCTGTGAACTGACTTCATTAGTTCCCAGTTTCCCACATGAAGCAGATGCCAAGAAAAGCGATGTTAGTACAGCACAGAGCTGCCTTTTTTAATTTTGGTAGGGTAGGAGGCAAGAGATGTTCCAGAGAAATAAAGGCCAATGGATTTACTGTTTCAGTGTCTTACTACAGTGTATTGCCACTGGGTGGAGGAGGCACAGACTGTGTGGGTCTGCCTGAGATGTGTGGAATTAACGTCCAGCATTTTCTCAGCTCACAATGAGAAACAGTCCTTTATGGGCGCAAAATGTGGACTGTTCATACGTATTCAAAGTGATGTTATACAATTGTTTTGGACCAGTGGAGTGTAGCTTCATTTGCACTTTTTGCACAAATCTCTTTATCACTCTAATGCCATTATAAGTATAGTATCTCCTTTTGGGAACAGGTGACAGGAAAGTGAGAAATAATCATTGAACAGCATTGAACAAAATATTTGCAAGGAGCAAAGACTCATGAGTGTCGAGTGATGATGCTCTCTCTCTCTCTCTCTCTCTCTCTCTCTCTCTCTCTCTCTCTCCTCCCACCCTAACACTCAGAATTATAAGCATAGTTGGAGGAGAGGCGTTTTCATCCATCCGTTTTGCGCTATTGAAGGTTTACAGTGTTTTGCACTTTTAATAAACGGGATCACGTTTATAAGCGTCTGTAACTGCGCGTCATGGATTGTCACATCGTAAGTTGTGATCATTTTATTCAATAGTTATTTTATTTGTTATTTATTGGATGATAAATACGCTTTTTTAATAAATCCTCGTTTACTGAAACGCAATCGGTTTAATAAAAAGACGACGACCGGCGCAGGGAAGCGTTCTTTAACTTTATGAAGGTTTCAAGTATTTGTTTAGGAAGGAGAAATGCGTCTTTTTATTTTGAAACTTTATTTGGTGAAATGCCGTAACTTTTATATATATTTAAGAATTAAGTATGTCTTGATGCGCAGTGTGGCTGACCGCCACGTTAAGTGCCTGCATATGTTTCTGTAACTGTTTCTGGATCGTATTTTGCTTGTTGATCATTATGCAGAAGTAAAGTCTTGGACTGGAAATCTGACAAACTTCAATACCTTAAATTATGTCATTTCAAAATACTTGTTTGCAGACATTGGTAAGACTTGTGACTTACCACTTTTGAGAAATTAACATGCTTATTTATAAAGGAATTGTGTAATGCTTCTGCCTGTGACCACAAGATATGAGCCTCTTAGAAAAATGCTTGGTTAATTTAAAAAGAGGCTAATTCTAATAATTCTTAGTTCAAAAGTGGGTGGACACGCTCCTACCAGGGTTTTACAATAGATTTGTGCTCATCGCTCTCACACAACATGTTTAATAGACAACCAGCCTCTGCTAAGACACATTGCTGAGCTGCTTATGGTGGGAGATTGTATTTGGTTTCACAGCTAAAACAAATAACATCACTTCCCACCTCAGCGTTTGATGATGACAGCAACTGTGTGGCGACATGTTTCACACAAGAAGTTAGACGCAGGTGTTTTTGTAATGTTTCATTTTCCTTAGGTGGAGGTTATAGGTTTGCTTAATAGCGGAGAGGAGAATTCAATTGAATCACTAGTAAGTCATTGTAGATGTAATGTGGAGATTTGTTTCATACAAAGCATATAAAAATGCTCTGATGGAACAGACAGATAGTGATTCATTACAAGGGGATTTTTAAGAGGGCAGGAAATCCATCATTCTGAATACACCATGGTGGATTTAGGGCTCTCAAAGGATGGTCACAAAATCAATGCACACTGTACCCAGCATCAGTTTTACATAAATTAATGAATTTATTGTTCGTTCTTCCTCACAGGAGGAATGCAGCCATCAGCAGGAGGAAGAAGACATCATGGACATCCCATTGGATGACCCAGAAGCCAATAAGGCAGCCGCCAAAATCCAGGCAGGTTTCCGTGGTCATATGACCCGGAAGAAGTTAAAACCTGGTGAAAAGCCTGATGAGGAGGTGAGCAGCAGTGGTGAGGCCCTCAACGGCAGCCAAGGGAACACAGGTCAGTTTCTATTAGTCACAGTGAATACAAGAACTATATTCGGTTCCCAGTTGGTGCAGATGTTGCCAACTATCTAGATCCAACTCAGTCTGGCAACACATTAAGAAACAGCCCTCACAGATACTTACAGAACTTGGCTCTGAGATTTGTAAACAACAGGCTTGATATGAACTTACAATCTTTAAGAAGAGTTCAAAATGTGTTATTTTTTCTTAGTTTTTTTCTGTACTGTGTTCCAAAGTTCTCGACTTTAAAAATACACCAACTTAGTATTGCTTCTGTCACAGTACATGAGCCACTTACTGTTTAATAAGCTGTCAAATCCATAATGAAAGAAAATGAGTCACATCTTTATAGTTGTATTAAGACATGCTCAAGCATGCTGTTTAATTATTCCAGTGCTTTGGCATAACTGTTCTCTTAATTAAGTCTTGATTAATGAACACATCTATCACGTCTATCTCCTTGATTATTAAAAGATGTCATTTTCAACATTTGAAAAGGTTATTCATAAATTTCAGAGAGAATAGAACAGTTTGTCCATGAAGTTATTCCTCTTAAATTCACACTGAGCTCATCTCACGGTTTGTTGAGATATAAAGCTTTCAAATCAAATTTCTATGAGACTAAGACTCAAAATTAAAGCCTCTCACAGATTTATCCCTTCAGTTTCTTTCAGGTAAACCTTTCTGCACAAAATTGCATCATATTCTAGCGATGTTAGGTAAACTATCTCTCCCAACTCTGAGATTGTTCACAAACAGTTGATTCTCCAGAGGTGTGCTGAGATTCTGCTTTATAGCAACAAATGAAAAACCATTCCCATAACACTAATGTTCCCGACCCAGAGCTTCTGTTCTTTATGAACCACCTTTATTGCTGTCCTTTAATAATATGAAGGAGGAACCAAGCAGATCTGGCTTTTAAATGTGGAAAATGGGGCAAGGAGTGAAAATAAAGGTGTCCTTCCAACCTCTAGCCAGGCCCAAATATCTCTCCTTCAGCTGTGCTGCTCCACTCAACCCCACCTCTGTGCCCAATTTAGGCCTTTTCCGAGCAACACCAACCCAGTTCTCAGTTGCTAAGCATTTGATGTACGGAAGTTCTATTTTTATCTTCAGGTGCATCTGCATCACTGAAATGAGGCTAGAATAGCGTGTTCTGTTTTACTTATATAAAAATAAGTAAGACTAGGATCCTGTGATATAAGATTCAAGTCCCAAATTCTGATGATGTAAATCAATAAGTAATGCTTTCATCACATATGTCTGCCGAAGAACATGCCAGATGTTTTTTGACACATCATCACACCTCCGATATGTTACATCAGCACCCAGTCAATTCGCAGAGTGCTGTTTTGAGTCTGTTGCTGATTCACTGAACGTGTCTGATACAGTGGACCTGAAAATCTTCTGTTTTGAAAGCAGGGGGAACAGATGGAGGAGAGACAGACACCACATCTGGACCAGAGCAGTGAAGACCTTCTCAATGTGAACAGCAGGGTGGCTTACAGGACGCATTCTAAAGAGTGACTTTTTAATGTCGAAAAAGTAGTAAATTAAGCTGGATATCTCATCTGATGTGTGAACTCTTTCTCTCTATTCTGCTTATTATCCAGTCTGGGTGAATATTTGCTCCAGCATGCTTCTGCATTCCACAGACAGGCATCCGTGTACTTCCTGCTAATGTTTTATTCAGATATTTGTTTGAGTTGGAAAATGGATGCTGTAGAGTTTAACAAACCCTTTTTCAATCAGACAGTCTAATAGTCTAAATGCATCATGTTTGACTTTTTTGATATTGCTTGTTACATTTCTTTGCTGTGGTGTTATTTTTTTATTACTTTTGACTTTTGTGATATTGCTTGTTACATTTCTTTGCTGTGGTGTTATTTTTTTATTTCTTTGACTTTTGTGATATTGTTTGTTAGATTTCTTTGCTGTGGTGTTATTTTTTGATAACTCTCAAAATACCATGTAGCCACAATCACTATAAGATTTGTAATTTATTATCGGTCATGATGTGGGTATTATCAGTTGTTAATTATTATTACTTTATAATTGTGTTGGCTGATTTGTTTGGTTTGCTCTTTGTAATATGTTAGTGGATTGTTATCAATCTGTTCCAAATCAGAGCTTCCAAAGCGGTACTGTATATGGCATGGCAAGATTTAATCTATTTATTTTCATTTCCTCATTTTGCCTTTAATTACATATATTATCATTATTTATTGTTATTATAAAGCCTTTAAGGTTATGCGTATTGTTGGAAGTATAGAGTAAAAAGACTGAGTTTAATAAATTTGTGACAGATTGAAAGACTGTTTAATGAATGATGGAGATCACCTTGCATGTTGACATCAGCATTATTGAGGTCTGTATGTTGAAAAGTGAATAAATGCTCAGAAATGTGTTTTTGCTGCTGTTTCATGCTGTTAGGAGATGGTCTTTAGTCTTTGTAGTTTTACATTAAAAGAGTCTAAGCTTCTTAAGCTATGGGAAATAAATATATATATATATATATACCTACACAGCAGTCTCATTAGACCTTTCACTGGAAGCTCACAGCTGGGAGGCTGTACTAATGAGGCAGCCAGCCATTTGTCAAGGTCAAATTGCCACATGGCCCTTATCTATATTTATGATTTATGCCTATAATATCGTCAACTGTCATTGTATTTTGTTGAATATTCTGTTGCAGTGCATGTTTCCTCTGATAAATGTGCTTTTCGTGGGGTTATGATGAGAAACCATATTCATAGGTGCTTTGTTGTAAATAAAGTCTATTCAGCCTAATTTTAAAATGGAAAGCATTCTTCTGGTATACAATATAGCACATCATGTATACAATAAGAGAACGTGTCACAGCTCTTGTGTGGTGATTTTACCATGACTGGTACGCTGTAATGACCAATCAGCAGGGAGCGTTGGTATGATGCGTATTTAATTTTAAAAAATTATCTGGAAAAGCAACATAACAATACTGAGTGCACTTTTAATAATTAAAAATTGCTAACATAAGTAATACATCTTTTAATTGAGCAATTAAAGACATACAGCACTCTGTTAATCGTGTTGTTTTTCGGTTACTTCGTTGATGTACTGTGGACATTCATCACAAAACAATGAGCTTCCCTTAATTAACCTTTTCCTAGTTAAACTAATTGGAGTAAATTGTTCATAAATTAACATAACATTTAAAGCGAGGGAATGCATTTGAACCTGATTTGTGCCTGCAAATCTTTATTAAGTTGATTTACTTCAATTTTTCAATCCATTTTCATTTACTGTCTTTTAACATTTCTAAATTTGTAAAAGCATGTGGAAAGAACAGAACACAGTACAAGATGTCCTCCACACAGAAGCAACAAAGACCTGACACAATTTTTGTCATTTTCTGTGGCTCTTGTCTTCGTCCCTGGGTAAGAAAGGAGCATTGGAGTGGCAGTCCCCCACGTCTCCTTCTCCACACACAGGGCTAGTTTTAGGAGTCTCCAGTGCAACCTCCTCAGAATGAATTCTGTCACTGGCTGCAGGACTTACAGCCCCGTAAAAACAGTTTACAGGTTGCCTATGGCAAGGCAAAGTTAAAACCTCCTCCTCCTCCAGACAGCTGTTGCATGCCCAGTGCTCCCTACAGACTACTGCTGACAATGCATTATTGCCATCTGGAATATTTAGGCTAAAAAAATAAATCAGCACAACCTCCAGAACACAGTAGATGTATAGTTACAACCAATGAATGGTTGTTACCCTGCAAAACTTATTTTTAACAAATTGTTGAAAATAGACAGGTAGACAATGTGACAGGTTGTGTTTTTCTTCATACAAACATATTTGGCTAATGCTACATCAGTATATGAATTTTATAAGATCTTGACACACTTCTTGAAGATCTTGAAACTGTACAGTTTATGCACTCTGTGGTCCGATTTCACTTAGTGCCCAGTGGTATTGAAGCAAAATGTCCAGTAGGGGGCGTTAAAATATGATAAAAGTATTCAACATCAAGTCTTCTAAAGTCATCGCTTATCAGTGGAGAATATTTAGTGGGAAATATTAAAAAGTCATTTGAAGATAGAAGTCACTGACATTAGTATTTCACTCTCTGAAGGGCTCATAGCTGTGCATTTTTATGAGTAAACCACAGCTACTTACCAATAAACGAACCAGAAGGACCAGAACTATCTGCACTGTAATTACATTCACAAAATTCTCTCATATTTCACAGGACCCTAAGGCCAGGGCATGTACACCATAGTTGGTTTGAAACGGATATTGTCCAGTGAAGATGTGTATTAGGCCCTTTTATGCTTTCAGTGCACTGTTGACCTTAGCTCTCAACTTGACAGAGATCTTCAGAAGATGAAAGAGTTCAGGAGGACTTTTATTCTCCAGAGGACAAAAGTCAATGGCAAGCTCTGTGTGAGTATGTCTGTGTGTCTCAGAGCTTTACAGAGGCTTTGATCTTATGAAACAGAGAAGACCCCTGAAAACAACAAGCTATATGTTGTTGAGCTTTTTCTTTCACTGCCATTTTGCATTAATAATTTGCTATTTCAACTTACTGGAGGGCAAAATAGTTCATTTGATAGTGTGCAAAATCTGTTCATTTGAATCATTCATTTAAACTCTCTGATCTTAGTGGCTTTGTGGGTCAGAATACATAATCTTAAATGTATTTGGTTTTTAATAGTGCACTGTTTTCATTGTGTGTTGTATTATTTATTGGTGATTGTTACAGTAAGCACCACTATTACCACAGTATTGTTCATATATAGGGTTAGGGACTTGACGAAACAGCCTAACTTTATTAAGTAACCCACCCCAAACTTTGCAGCCAAAACACAACTTTCTGGTACACTCATTGTCATCTCACTATGGAGGTCTGAGAAACAAGCATGTCCAATAAAATGACCATAACAGCACTGATACAAACCCTTACAGGACAATGACATCAGCTGCCAGACAGACCTGTGATAGCTAAGGAAGTATTCTAATGCCATTATTTCTTTATATAATGTTCTGCATCTTTGTAGAAAGAGGTTGAAATCATGCCATGGTAAAAATGAAGAGTTGGGGTTAAAATAATAAAATGAATACATTTGTAGTGCAAACTACTAAGTGTCTAAATACTTTTGAATACCTTGTATACAGTATTTATAGGCTCGAGATGGGGCATCCCGTTACAAGCCTTTTAAAACATGAACATCATTCTTGGACAAAGCCCTTTTCACTAAAGACTGATGCCTTAACCAGCATGGAAGGCCACCTCTTTTCATCTCCAGTGGCCTGGTGGAGTGAAGATATATGGGGCTTTTAAATTACAGTGTTCTCAGAGTTTTGTAGAAGGGTCTGGCTAGGCTGAAGTATGTGGGAATATAAGGGCAGGTGGAGGAGAGAATTGTTCTTAGAAGCATGTCTATTCAGTCTGAGCACTTTACTTGAGAAGTTGTATAGGAGTTTTAATGCCTTTCTGATTCAGGTTTCTTCTTATACATACTTAATGGAAGTGGACCTTCATTACAGTTACAGGAATTTCTTTGGATTTTTTTAAGTAATGACTTCATTGTTGTTTTCTTTCTTTTTGCATGACAGCTACAGAATGAAAGTGTATGCTACATCAACTGTGGGTGTAAATAAGTGACTTGAATACACGGCACCTTGCTGAAAGTGAAAACGCTAGAAAAGTGACAGCTCACATGTTCAGATTCATCATGTGTCGGTGGTTGACAATAACAGCAATAGTAACTAAACATTAACATGACAGCTGTCTCTGTTTTACTCTCACTCCACTGGACAGAACATCACAAATGATGTCGCTTTAGCATCTCAATACATTCTCCTAAACTGACAGCAGGGGGATTAGATGAAGAACAAATGGTGTTTTTAGCTTAAGTCTCCTGCTTTTCTCACATTTGTCTCCTCTTTAGTTTCAATATGAATTTTTCAATATGACCTTAAACATTTCTGTTTAAGAAATGAACATCATGTTCTCATCACATCAACTCAGCTCTGTTCTGTTACTGTACAGTACGGTAAACAGTTGTCCATTTGCATAATTTGAGATCTAAAACTGACACATAACTGAGAACTCAATAAAATCTCCTGAGCTAGAATGTCTCAAACCACCTTACACTGTCCATTACTGTACTGAGGGGACATACACACAAGCACAATGCACAAACACAAAGGGGGCCAGAAAACAGATAATCACTGTGGAGAACACTATAAAGTGAGGAAAGAGCGCAAACATGCACACACACACATACAGGGTCACACACAGAGCTGTTGTTCATGCTTGGATACTGAGAGGAGTGGGGTTCAGAGCAGGCAGTGTCCCGTCTGGCAGGAAACACTCTGCTTTCTCATGGACGTGATTGGAGTGGACAAACCATGCTGATTGTGTGGGAGAGAAACCCAGCGCTGCTCCCAAGATGAAGGCAGTGCGGGAGGCATCATCCAAGAAGACAGCCGTTCCTCCACTGTTTCTTCTTCTGTGCTTTTTCATCTACTCCTTGGCAGGTAAGACAACAAGGGAGAACTTTCTGCTGTGTGCATTGAGAGAGAAGAGCAGTGTGGGAAAAGTTTTTAAAGGGAGAGAAAGAATAAGTGTGTGCTGTTGTCAGAGTTTCGCACTTTTCAAGATGTTGCGCTTGTGGGTGTCGGGATGACACATCACAAATAGAGCAATCAGTCAAGTACAATAATTAGAAGAAAGGTATTTACTGGAATTGTTCAAACTAAATGCAGTGTTGTTTTATAGGAAGCATTGTCACGAAAAATACTGACTCATCATTTAAAGAAGAGGTTTCTCAATAATGAAAAGTTTGGAACCTGGGGTTGCCAAGCTTTGCAATGCACTTTAAAAGCATCATGAAAGCAGTTGTGCAATATATTTCAAGTGCCCTGAAGCCATGTGGTATTTTTATATGAGGACAAACGGACATTTAGGTCATTATTCACTACTATGTTTTTTTAAATACTTGCAATCGTCACAAGAAATTTTAATTGTATGTTCAGTTTGGATATTCTGCTGTAAAAAGCTCATTTTGTGTTCTACAGAAGGCGATACAGAATCATTTTTGGTGAAATATTCTATAAGACCTATAAGACAAATATCATCACTATAATATTGCTTAGAATAAAACTCAAGCTCATCACCAGCCTGTGCCAGAATTTTGGCACAATCATTCGAATTTCCTTACGTATATACCTGATATAGCCAGAAAAGGGGACAAATGTATGGACTTTAAAACATGTCAAAAACTAAAGTCAAGTTTTTCCACCACTGTTGTTGTGTGGTAGGCTTTGATTAGCAGAATCACTGGGCCCCACTGTCTACATCCCCCTATCCACAAAAGAGCATGTCTCTAGCACAGCTGCACCTGATTGGAGGAAAGCAGGCTTACAATCCAGGCCTTTGTTAGCTGATCTTGGCAAAACCTCAGCGCTGAGAATTGTTGCCACAGCGATTGAGCCATGCCACGCTGACTCGTACTGCCTTGGCAAATTGGGCAAAGACATGTTGACTCACTCAGGGGCCTCCAAGAGAAATAAGCAGAAATCTGTTTCAGAGCAGGTAACTCACTGTGGCCCACTGAAACTTTACATGCCATTATGTGATAGATAATATAATACAATTATATTGTGAGGTTTATGCTTAATATTGTGATTTTATTAATAAATATCAAACTTGGAGCTCATTTTGAGCAGATTGCAACATTCTTAAAGAATGTTGTGTACATATATTGTACTTCAACTTATTTCAATTTACATTTGTTTCACTTTTATGTATGTTTATTAATTTTATCCAAAGCAATTTACAGTGTACTTGAAGTATATTTTGAAGTATAATTTATCAGTAAAGGATGTGCGCGCAATGGCAATCTGATATTTATGTTAATTTTATTTTATTTCTTATTTTCTAACAGCCATTTACAAAAAAGATAATACAATTAAGAATGTGATTTCTCCATGTCTTTAGGTTTATACAGAGGAATGTGCACAGTGTGATACTGTAACTAAAATGTTGTCAATTGTTTGATAATAATGCTGATGACGAGAACATTGTTGTACTAGCATTAGTTTCATTCTAATGTCTGTCTGTGTTTGTATTTAGTTGTAGGTGGAGTAAACATTAGCAGTCCATCTCCTCTAGTGCGAGGCATGCTCGGAGGCTCCGCCCTACTCTCCGTCACCTACACCAGCACCAGCTCTGACCAGCCTGTTATAAAGTGGCAGCTAAAGAGGGACAAGCCCGTCACTGTGGTCCAGTCCATTGGTACAGACATCATTGGAAATCTGAGGCCTGAATACCGTGGTAGAATCCTGCTGTTTGAGAATGGATCTCTGCTGCTGAATCAGCTGCAGCTCTCTGATGAGGGAGCCTATGAAGTGGAGATCTCCATCACTGATGATACCTTCACTGGAGAGAGATACGTCAACCTCACTGTCGATGGTAAGAAGGACAAGCTGGGTTTGCTTCTATTTTACAAACACTTCCAACACATTTAATAATGGCCTAGGTCTATATTATAGTGAAAACATAGTGTCAGAATACCATGAAATATAGACCTTCAGGCCCAAAACATTATATGCCAATTTGTATGTCAGAACTATAGTGCTGTAATTATTAATTTGTTCACATCCGTTGTTTTAACAGAAATTATTTAAAATGAAAAATGCTGATTAAAATGCTGATGTATAAGATGTGTACATTAAACATTAAGTCCATTTGGATCAAAGCAATGCATGATTACGAATGTAAATAAATGCAAATATATTTATTCTTACTGTAGTTGTTTGTACCAAAACTCAGGTTTTTCTGACTGTTACAGTTCCAGTGTCCAGACCTTATGTGCAAATGGTGGCCTCATCTGTGCTGGAGTTGACTGAATTCTTCACACTCAACTGTACTCATGAGAGTGGCACTAAACCGACCTATAGCTGGCTGAAAGGTGGAAAGTCTTTGACCAATGACTCACGTCTGCTCCTGTCACATGACCAGAAGGTTTTGACCATCTCCCGTGTTGTGATGTCAGATGATGACATCTACAGCTGCAGGGTGGAGAACCCCATCAGCAGTATGAAGAGCATTCCTGTCAAACTCACTGTCTACAGTAGGTGATGTGACTCCGCTTTCACTCTTGTTCACATTAACTCATGAACATGCTGTAATAAGGATTAAGGAAATTAATCACTTATAGAATAAGAAATCAAGCAACCAGGATGGTACACGGTTACTCATTGAGGTTAGCCATAAAAAACCTGTAAATATTCATTGTGGCATGATGGTTTTATATAATGCAATGCAAATAGTCCACATTAGGCATGTTCGTTGCACTAAAAATCAGACATGAATTGTTTTGACAGCTTGGTTTCTATAAAAGCTGTTTTTGGACTAATGATATAGTTTAGAGTTCTGAAACTTACATGATGTTTTTATAGTACAAAGACATGTTATATATCAAAAGATTAAGGAAAATTTATTTTCTCAATTCATGACCCCTTTAAAGGAATAGTCACCCAAACAAATGTTTATAATTTAATGCAGCTCTTTTCTATATGACAATAGTTTACATAGATCACAGCTGTAGCCAACAGCATATATTTATAGAGTAAATATTGACTGAATGTTCATTTGGGTGAATTATTCCTTTAATTCTGGCTGGCTGTGAGTGTTTATATAAAGGGCTGAGAGGGGAGAGTGTTTATTAACAAGGTTTTGCTCCAGTGAAGCTCAGCTGACTAATCTAACATCTACTGCTTCACCTCCAAAGCAGAGTTCAACAGGATTCTGCATCCCCTCTGTATATTCTACCCTGTAAAAAAGCCCCCAGGTTACCACATTCATTCATGCACTTAGTATTCCTGGCAACCTGTGTGTCCAATCTTCCATTTAACATCTCCAGAGAATTGTTTGTTTTCTGGAGAAAGAATCTGAAAGATGTACCTTCTTTCTTCCCTTAAATTTTGCAGGACGGAGCTCCCTTTATATCATTCTTGCCACAGGAGGCATTTTCTTGCTCATCACCCTGGTGACTGTGTGTGCCTGTTGGAAACCTTCCAAAAAGTACCACTTTTATTGTCCTTAAACATTTTCTTTTATAGGTCTAAAGCAAGCAACAATAAATCTCACTAATCGCACTGTTTCTGTACAAAAACTCTGTGCGTCATATGTAAGGAGGTTAAAGTTCCACAGATCAAATAAAAACATAAACCAGTAAGCCAAAGTAAATGAATAATTGAGAAACAACTCACCTGCTTTCAAATGCTTATTCACTAAATAATATAATTTGGCTTTTTTATGCTTTCAATCACAGTCATCATTATTTTCCTAATGAGTGAATCTATCATTATTAATCTGTCTGCAGAAAAAGACAAGAGCTTGCCAGAGAAAGCAGACAAAGTGTATTAGACCAGAGCAATGGCAATCATGAGGGTAAGGTTTTATAATATAACGTTTTAGGGTGCACTCAGTAGTTTTTACACAAATAAAACATGTTTATGCATAAATTAATTGTAATTGAGAAATATAATTAGTTATATTGGTGGAAACGCTGTCTTATTTCACATTGGGTGGGTCAGCAGAATTCTACTCACTTTTTCTCAGTAACACACCTGTTATTGAATATAAAAAAAATAAATTAAGCCAGCTCTACACATATGTAAATTAGAAACCTTTTTGCATGCTGCTGTATACTCATGATTACATTTCAGTATTAGTCCAAAAAGACTGCCATAAACACACAGAAACAGAAATATTCTGGGTGCACCTTTAAGATTTTGTATTACTCAGATTCATCCTACAATAAAATTATTTGCATTCCTTTTAATTAAACCTTGAATATTTGCTTTACAGTAGCTGATATTGTTCCCTCTAGAAATTACCATAATCGTCGGAACCCAGGATTGTATGTTCTCAAAGAAACAGTAAGAAATTATTATTATTGTTATTATTATGCTGATTCACTGCTGTTGACAGTGTAAAAGACTAAATCAACTCTTTTTTTGTTGCAGGATTTTCATGAGGGAGCAGACGAGTCTTGTAATTATATCAACCCTATTGACCCCCACAGCCCTCCTTGTTATCCCAGCATGTCTCCCTCTTCTGCTCCAGATGTTTATATGCATTCAGGAAGAAGATACCCCCGCACTCCTGTCCCCTCTCCACCATCAACCCCTCATCCGACTCTAACTCCTCCCCTTTCCAGTCCCTCGCACCTGGGCAGCTTAACACGCAAGCCACACCCTCCAAGGTTAAGCCCCTCCCCTCCACACATGGAAGAACTTCCGGTTGACCAGGAAAACCATTTACTCCATCACAGTTTACCCCAATGAGCTGGATGGAGAGATGTACGATGAGTGTATGAAAACATGTTATTTCAAATAAATGTTAGTATTTTATCCTCGAATAGGTAAATAAATTGAGTTTAAGCAAAGAACTAATTTTCCATAGGAGTGTAAGGCTGCGATGGATGTTTTTTTTATATATACTAAAACAATGTCATTTGGTTTAAACATTCATGTTTCTGGCCTTTATTTAGCTTATAATGTGATTGAAAGCGATCTAGTCTAAACTTCTCCAAAATGTATAAACAGAAAAAATAAACAGTTATATAACTAGATATAATTCTCTTATATTTTATCATTATCTGTTGGGATTGATTGTAAGTCTGAGTAAACTATTATTACTGTACTTCAGCATTAAAATGATGTCCTTTTCTTTTTTTAATTAAATAATCTGACTCCTGAACTTTTGTTGTACTTCCGTAAACCTGTTAAGAGAATTTACCCTTTTTCACCACTAGAGGCTCCCATATCACCGTAAAACAATAAAACCTCTGTCGTTTACATTTATGCTTACAGTTTGGACCAAAATAAGCTGGACAGAATTGTTTAACTGTAATCCCCGAGTTTGTTATAGTTTATAGTTAAAAAAATATAGTTTTATCTTTTTACTAAGTGAACAAATAAAAGCATTAGAACTTCACATCAGCTTTAAATTGCATGTGTTTAGTGTAAATGTATAGTGAATGTGAATATTGAACTAAATTATTATTAACGTGAAATATATGGTGGTTGATAAAGACCAAGGTCTATCTGCAAATCGGTAATGTACTTATAGGTTGACGAATAGTCATGGTGATTTAAAGCAAATATAGATTTAGATACAAGCTTTAAATTGATTATCTGAATTATATTCTTTAAACCCAAACAAGGCACTCATAGTAAAACTATGAAAATTATTGATGCTAGAATTTTTCTTCCACTCAGGATTCAACAATCCTGTCATTTTTAGGCCTGCAGTATAAACACTAGTACTTAAGATGGTCCATTATCAAAATAGTTTAAGTGTATAAGTGGTGATTATGCAGAATGGTTGCAATCAAGGCGGTAGAAACATTTTGGAGTAGATGCTCAAATCAGACCAGCAGAACCACAAATCACTATGTCTGATGCTAAATAGAGACCAATAAAACCCTACCAATCTAGCACCCCATTGTTATTCTTCTATAATAAGAGCAGAATTTTATGAAATCATGAAAGCTTGCTTTGCATATAGGAAGAACAGCCTTAAGAAACATCAGACAGCTGGTTTGATGCTTTTCTTTGCCGTTTATCACCAGTTCAGCATGTTTTGAAGTCGGTACAGTGCTACACAGCCAGAGGTTGTGTGTTCCTCAGTTTAGCAGGTCAGAGACCGAAAAAAAGAATAAGAGACAAAAATGAATTTTTCGAGAAGACTTTTAATTTCCAAACACAGAGCGAGAGTGAAACATAAAGGTTGCTAAGAAGATGAAAGGATCTTAATGGAGGAGTTTTCCATGTCACGGACACACACAGCTATAATCTGAGTGCCCATAAAATGGCTCTTATTATCAGGATAGTGTGTTTCCCTTAGATCTTTTATTATTGAAATATCGCCGCACTCTACTGCCCCCTGATCAGCAGCAAGCATGTGTGTTTCTGATTACCTGAGGTGTGATATCCTTTGTCACTTAGTTGCGTAAGCTTCTCCTGTCAACATCTTTATAAATTTATGACTTGTTGTCCTGTTTTTATGAATGTGTTTGGGCCCTGTTGCTAATATTAGAAGTTAGACAAACTACATTGGGCAGATGGTTTGGAAAAACAATTTTGGTTGGTTATCATGCACATTAACCCCATCAAATCCTCTGTTCTTATCACAGTTGTGTCCCTACGTCAGCATGATAAGACCCTATGGGCAGACTGGGCTGCTAATCTGTTATCTCTATGGAGAATTATCAGTGGCACATGAGACTCCCAGAATTAAGATGTAGAAAGCTTTTCTGGCCCTCCAGAGATGAAATCAAAAGAGGAAGGAGGCTCAGAACAGGTTTGCTCTTGTCTCCATAGTTCACACTTCCATCCAATGTTTGCTGGGGTTGCTAATGATCGAACCTCACAATGATCTTGCCAACAACTCTGTTAGTTCGTAATGTTTATGAACCAGTGAGACCGACGATGTTTAAATTGAAACTCATGTATTGCAGATTAGAAGGACCATGGTGGTTATGTTATAGCTTCGAGCTCTATCCTCAGCTGACCAGAACATCTGTTGTCCTGTCTAAGTGGACACAGGAGAATGTGGGCATGTTATGGTGACTGAAATTGGCCAACAAATGCTTTTCTAATGTGGCCTATGATGTGAATATAATGATTGCAACAATTTCATGCAAATGTGGTGAGATAAGATCGTAAACCTATTAGACAGTCAGCGTTTGACCTCAAAGATCTCAGTTATCCATTAAGGAGAACATCCTTCTTGTGTTTTAGTCTACTACACTCCAAGCTCTCATTATAAAATGCATCACTTATCTAAACATAAATGCCAAGTTGCCTAAATGAGCAAGAGGGACAATGAAATGACTAAATTAAATGATTACGACAGCAACAATAGACATCAAGGGGGTTGGACACTTTTTCACCATGGTAACAGTTCCCCTTAGCAACGGTGGAGAGTGACAATTACATTCAGGGACCCCAGGTTTCACCTGCTCACTTGCTCTGTTTGGCTCCATAGAGCACCTGGGACGGCGAGTGATCGGCGACTGCTGGCGGGGAGAACTAGGAACTGCTGGCACAGCACAGGCAAGACTGTTATTTTCTGACTCAAGCATTCTGCAATGCTTTGAATAGAAACAATTACATAGAGATTAAGTTTCATGGTCAAAAATAAATGTGGCCTGCCTCACAGCTGTATCTGGGCTTGTCTTTTTGAACTGAAGTTTCCAGGAAAGTCTCGGGTCACACTGTGTCTATCTGTCGTGATAATGGAAGGCTTGCTTGAGCACTCAGTGTTCTGACTTTGACATTGAGAGTTATCAAAGTCATGGTATAGATGCACTGATTTACACTGATAAACTGATAAACTTGGCATTTGTGATGACCCTAACAGGCTTTTAGCCCTATGCTTAAAATGTTCATTTGCTTTTTTTAATTCCAGGTTAAAGAGACTTTTATCTCAGGATTAAACAATGTTTCATTTTTTTTATTACTTTTGAATGTTGGTTAGCACTGCCTTCAACCCTGGGTTAGAAAGCCCTGCTCCTGTGCAGACTTGGAAAAAGTGAAGGGTATAACATGTAACAGGAACACACAAGATAACATAGGGTTACATTAAACCAGGATTAAAATTACCCTTAGCAGTCTCAAGTGCAAAAAGTCCATACGTCTTATCAGATGCACACAGTGGCCAAAAGTTGTTCTTTATCTGTTTATTTATTTTATGGTCAGAGGGCATTTTGTGTGGTGGACCATCGGAGCATCTTGGCTGGATCTGCTCCTGGTTTGGGGTGGCTGAATAGGTTGAGACAGGCTCAGGTAGTTCATCTGCTGGTGTGCTGACAGAGTGCTGTAAACATGGGGTCTGGCTCCTCCTCCTACACTCCTAAAGTCATCTACCTGGACGTAGATGGAAAAGTGCAGAAGGTGAGTGTCATGTTAACTTAATCTAACAAACCTATAGTGGCAAGGTATTAATCATGAGATCATGTATTTATACTAGCTGTCTAGTTTATACTAACTAGTATAACTAATGACAATGCCAATATCTGGAAAGTGAGGGGTGCCCTATAGCCAATTTAATAAAAGCCCATTAACTTTTGGATTTTATTTTTGGATAGTTTAAATGTCTTGAATTTTAAAGAGAATTATTTTGAGGTATTTGGTGCTAAAACTTGCCTTCTGTTAAAGTATCTGATCTTCATTTAAGCCCTGTAAAATATTTTATTTTTTGACTGATGTATACTGATGCTTCATATGCCGTACATGAGACAAATGGTGTTTTCTTCACTCATTTTTTTTTGTATTCTTGTTGTGTTGGACTGATTTTCACCACAGTCAGATGCCCAGGGAGAATGTGATGCATCTAAATCAAATATATAAAGTTTAAACAGAATTTTTGTTTTGTCATGCCAACAGCTTCAGTGCACATGGTGTTAAAGTTATGTTAAGTGAGTGTGTCCTGAGGGGTGCAGGGAGATCAGGTTAAAAATAAAGCTGAGGATGGCGTGTTCCACAGGTGTGACTGACACTGCATGCTGTTGTGACACTTGCCAAATCTGTTCTGAGTCTTCATTGTTTTCTCCTATTGTGATTCCCATGGAAATGGCAATAGAAGTGTTGATAGTTGTGTTTAGTGGAGTAGATTATGCAAAGATATTATTCATACTAGAGTATGAATAATATGTGGTACCTTATGTTAATTTTACAATGTTTTTCATTCTCATTCATTTTATTATGTGGTGTATAATTTATGTGGTGTTAGTCAGTAATATTTTAAAGCTCACACAACGTGCTTAGCTCAGTCAGAGAAGCCAAGTGGACATTGAGAGTGACATATGTTTACTGTAGTACCGGATGTGCCTGTCTACCACACCTGTCACCATATTAGACTATCACTGGATATACTCATTACTCATCAATTAAACACAGTCAATTGTAAACCATTAATACCTGATAGAATGATTTTATAATACAATCTCTGCAGACTTGTTTTTTTTTTTTTTTTTTTTTTTTTTTTTTTTTTTTTTTTTAAAAAATCTTGTCTTGTTTGTGAATTAGGAGATTTAAGCAACAGTTCAACATACATGCATGGCCAGAAACACAGCCATAATATATCTGACACACTCTTATTTGTACTCTTGCATAGGTCCTTTTTAGTCGTCACTGCAGCCCATGTGACATCAAAGAGCTGCTGTGTTCCTCCTCCAACATCCCCAGGTCTGTATATCACTGTTATCACCTCTTATTATATCAATTCATCTCAAAAACCTAGAGTGTTTAAAAATGAAGTTCTCTGTACCTCAGCTCGTAGATATTTAAAGGAACAGTTAAAACTCTTCCATCATTTACTCACCCTCATGTCATTTCAAACCTGTATGATTTCTTTTTACTTCTGAGGAACACAGAAGACAATATTTTGAAGCATGTTGGTTACCGAACAACAGTGGCACTCATTGACATTTCTCAAAATGTCATTTTTTGTGTTCCACAGAAAAAAGTAATAGGTTTGAAATGACGTGAGTATGAGTAAATGATGGAATTGTTTTCATTATTTGGTGAACTATCCCTTTTAAAAATCTGAAGTAAAAATGACATTCTTCTCTTTTTTATCTTTCTGTAGAAACACAGCCATAATGTTGGTGGACCCTGAAGGTGCTCTTATTTCAATTGATCCCACGATGCCTACCAACACACCTAAGTAAAAAGCACCACAGTTCTTGTTTGTATAAGTGATTGTTAATATAGTGTTGATATGTTAATGATCCCATTTTGTCCTTGCAGCTCCCTGTATAAAGTTATTCCATTGTCCACCAGCCAGCTGGGGGGTAAACACACACAATGCTTCACTGTTTGTTACAGTATTTGGCTCCTACATTAGATCTGTAGAACTTTAGGTCTCCATTCCATCATACTTATAATAAGAGTCAAGTGTTTCTGCCCTGATTTACAGCCTGTGTGGTTTGCTCCACAGAAAAGGAGGATTTGTTTCAGAATGTGCTCTCACAGGTAGCAGAGCAGTTTAGCAGGTAATAAATAGGTTTGTTTTCTTATGGACAGGAGAGTAATAAGAAACCTCTATCACTGCCAGGGATCTGCAGGTGAAAGATCTTTCTCTTCACTCTACAGAGCATTCAGGATTAATGAGCTGAAGACAGAGGTGACCAATCGGCTGGCTATGCTGGAGAAGAGAGTAGAATGTATGTAGTGACAATTCTAAACTTGTCTGCTTTCTCTTACAACAGCACAGGAATACCTTTATTGATATCTTTGTTTCTAAATATGTGCTTGACCATTAATTGAAAGCCACAATAACCTTCAGAAGTTTGTCATGTTTAAGACCCCCCAGCCTTAAGAATTAAACTTCATTGGATAAGTCGTCCTGTACCTTTGTACTATGGACATAAATGACACCTCAAACTGTGTGTTTCTTTTAGGAAAGTACTCAGACATGCATGTGAAATAATTGACATAGATTTAATTTGAAAGAGAGGCCCAAGCCATATCTAGATTTAAATATAATACACTGTCATGGAGAGTTGGGCTCTTTGACTAGAATCAGTAAGCAGTCACCTACTATAGTAGCAATCATCCTAGTAACCACCTAGCAACAACACAGCAACACCCTGGCAACCACCAACATTAGCATATCATTGTGACAGCAAATGTGGCACAACAATTAACAACTTCAAGTAAATGTAAATCAAATTTTTGTTTCCTTGACAAGATATATAGTGATACTATTTAATATTATTTTTTGTACAGTGGAAGGGTTGAAGGTTGTAGAGATTGAAAAGTGCAAAAATGACTTGAAGAAGTTGAGAGATGAGATGACATCCAGAGCTGGGGGAAGGTAAATGAATGAAAATGTTTTCTAGTGAAATCAACTCTAGTGTGACAGTCTATCTGCTTATCCATCTGAAGTGGCCATCACGGCACATAGGTGCAGCTTGTTTTCAAACAAATAACACAAATGTATCTAAATGACTCCTTCACTCTCTTTTCAGAGTGAATTGTCCATGCAAATACAATTTTTCCGACGATGGAAAGAAGTTAACCCCTAGACGCGATGTCCCGAGTTACCCAAAGGTGATTTACATTCTTACAATGTGTTTTGATTAAATTATGAGCTCTGACGGAAACTTTCTCTGTTTCACACACTCTCTATCTCATATCAATCTCACAAATGTCTATCTCATATCAATCTCACAAACGTATATCTCATGTCAATCTCACGATGTCTTGATTGCTTCAGTACACGCTTTCTCAGGAGACCATTGAAGCGCTGAAGAAACCAACCTTTGATGTTTGGCATTGGGAGCACAACGAAGTGAGTCTGATTGGTGGAATAAATATACAGTAGGGTCCAAACAGAGACCAATGCTTTTCATTTTGCTTCATTTTTGATCATTGCAAATTACATTGAATAAAGCATAAAGTTGAGTTTAATTTGTTAGTATGCTGGATGGCCCCAATGTTTTGTAATAATTGCATGTATAATGTTAGTGTGGTGTAAAATGATTAGACTCCTTTGTATCTGAATATTAAATGATTTCTGTGCCGCTATAGACACACATGCTTTGTATGTACTGTACAGAGATTTGACTGTGGCTTGTATGTTTGTCAGATGCTGAGCTGCCTGGAGTACATGTACCATGACTTGGGCCTTGTGAAGGAGTTTAACATGAATCCAATCACTCTCAAACGCTGGCTGGTGAGAGAACGATTAAAGGGTGCAGAAAAAATGTGACTTCTTTTGAATTTACATTATACATTTAGCAATTAGCAGGTGATTTTATCTTACAGTGCTGTTCATTATGTCTGCATTTCCTGGGAATTGAACCCGTGACCTTGACGTCGTTAGCACCGTGTTACTAGTTTGCTACAGGAAAGCTGTATTTTAGTATAAATTAACATAAAACACTTTATCACTTGCTAATTATTTTTAGCTGAGCATTCAGGAGAATTACCGCAGCAACCCCTTCCACAATTTCCGTCATTGCTTCTGTGTGAGTCAGATGATGTATGGCATGATTCACCTCTGCAACCTCCAGGTGAGAACTTTTTCGAACGTAGCAATTAGCAAAGCAATTGCTCTGAGACAGTAAAAGTGAAATGCGGTGTGTGTGGCCCACAGGAAAAGCTCACGCTGACGGATCTGGGCATTTTAATGACTGCTGCTGTGTGTCACGATCTGGACCACCCTGGATACAACAACACGTAAGATCTTTGCTTCTGTGTAATTATGTTCTCAGGATGGTTCTCATAAAAACATTCAGGTGTACCAAAGTACTTGCTTACAGGTTTGTGATGGTCATTTTATGACCTTGTATTAAATTGTTTAGCGTTTAATATGTCCTTTAATACAGGTACCAAATCAATGCCCGCACTGAGTTGGCTGTGCGCTACAATGACATCTCGCCCCTGGAGAACCATCATTGTGCTGTGGCCTTCCAGATTCTGTCATTGCCGGAGTGCAACATATTTGCCAACGTGGACCCAGAAGCCTATAAACAGATACGACAGGTACATTTGTTCATCTGCAGGACCATTACAATTTAAGTCAGCTTTTTTGTGGTAAATGTTTATTATATGACAATGTATTGGCAGGCTATTATCACACTGATTTTGGCCACGGACATGGCCAGGCATGGTGAGATTTTGGACTCGTTTAAGCACAAAGTGGACAATTTTGACTTCACCAATGAGGAGCATGTGACTTGCGTATGTATCGTTAATCACATTACACAGCATTAAGAAATTTGATTGGTCGGTTTGGTGAGTGAGATTTTGTGTTCCCGTCAAACTTTCAGCTGAAGATGGTCCTCATCAAATGCTGTGACATCTCCAATGAGGTCAGGCCTACAGAAGTGGCAGAGCCATGGGTGGACTGTCTGCTGGAGGAATACTTCATGCAGGTTTGCTCACTTTACTTCTGCTCTGCTTCCTGTGTTTTTAACACTTGCTTCCCTACAGTGATTGATCGGAGCTGATCTTCTGTTTGTTTAGAGTGATAGAGAGAAATCAGAGGGGCTTCCTGTGGCTCCCTTCATGGACAGAGACAAAGTGACCAAACCTACAGCTCAGATTGGCTTCATCAAGTTTGTCCTCATCCCCATGTTTGAAACAGTCATGAAGGCATGTGAGAGAAATTCTAGAGTGATTTTTGGTTGTCAGTCAAATTTTCAAAGCATTGTTTAAAAAACCATAAGACATAATTTACTCATACACTTATCTCAACACTTAAGATTAAGTGATAAAGAACATACTAGTCATTTATTCCTCAGATGAATGGGGACTGTTGAGTTCCCAAATGACAAACATTTGATGACAGATTTTTGGGTTAACTATATCTTTAAACAAAAAGCTATTATGCTTAAAGCTTACAGCATCTAGAATATTATGTAGGTGTGAAGGTTTGTTTGTGTCTTTCAGCTCTTCCCTCAGATTGAGGAGATTATGGTGCAGCCTCTCAGAGACTCGCGGGATCATTACGAGGAGCTGAAGCAGATTGATGATGCCATGACCGAGGTAAACGCCACTCAGCTCCTAATGACAGTATTCATAATCATTCATGTTTGTTGCTTTTGGCTTTTTCTATATACCCCATTACATACAAAGATAAATAGTTAAATTGGAATAGCTTTTTATATGCCTGTGTTTAAATGTATTTTTTTATACTAGGCTGTACAAATAACATAATGCTGTACACCTATAATGCAGATAGCTGATTTTGTGTTGTTTGCAAACATTTGTGTGAAACATTTTGTTCACATACATGTCCAATAAAAAAACTAAACTGTGATCTAGTATGTAAGTGTGGAATCAAGGAACTTGTTAACATAAAGGCGTGTGTTTTATTTTATGAGGCACAGAAGAAAAAAACAGAAAATATGTCATTAGGAGGAAAGAAGAAATAAGCGCGGGTGCAAGCTGAATGGTAATGTGTAAGTACATTAATACAGTTTACACTGAACGCTGTGTGCTTTTCTTTCATATATACATTTGATTATTGATTGAAGTTTGCAGAACCTTAATATTGTTTCTGTTCTCTGCATAGTTTCAAAAGTGCTTAGCTTGATGCAGGCCAATAACTTGCCCCTTCTAAAACACAGTGACATCTTTTCCATAACCACAGTTGTTTAACAGTTTAAAAGCTACACATTGCATCAGTTAGGGATTAGAATTGACGCCAGTTTAGACATATTATTCGCTGCAATAGTGATTCAGTTGTAGACTCTTAAGCGTTTGCTTATTTAAATCCAAATGGCAACTGCATTCTGCCTTATTTAAATCTTCTGGGTTAATTATACTCAAGAGCACTTTATTTTTTGAGTGTGTAAACAATCAGTTCCTTTCTTCTGAGAATCATGAGAAAGTGATCATGAGATTGATGAGTTTCCATGTGTAATTTCAGGGGTCTAATTTTCTGACCCTTCCGCACTGACCCGTGAGCTCCAGCAGGAGGATCTCTGAGAGCTCGGGCACTGGGCTGATGATGCAGATGGCTCGCTGGCCCGCTGAACCCAAAGGGTCACCTGGTTAAAGCAGGAGTTGCTTCCTTTTGCCACATGCTAACAGACCCCTTTCATGGTCTGATTATTTAAGCCTTTTTGGCTGATATGGGCATATATTCATCACTGAAGTTCAGGTTGTGTTTGTTGTTTTATGTTTGGTTTATGATTTTTCAGAGATAAATTGAAAAATCTAGTTTTTATTGCATGTCTGTAATATGTAGTCATCGAAAAGGTTTGTGGTCCCAAAGCAACTATGATACAACATGACATATATCTTTGGATCATTAATTAGTGCCTTTGAAATGTGTTTTGATATCAGAAGACAGCACAATATGATTCTGCTCTGTTGTCAGCTCGTTCTTCTATGAGATTCTTTATATTGGATTTTTATGGTAAGCACAATAAGACTATAAACCATAATAGCCTTTATGGATACATGAGAACTTTCACAGTGACGCTTTATTCACAGACCAGCCCAACTAAATACGGTTTATAATATTTCTTATTGTTATTAAGGAAACGGTTCATTTTCCCAAAATGTCTTGTTCGAATGATACCAACAGGATGCAGAATTAAGGACTAGTTCACCCAAAAATTAAAATCCTGATATTTTTCTCACCCTCATGTTGTTCCAGACCTGTATGTGTTTCTTCACTGAACACAAAGCAGAATTTTGAATAAGTCTTTTTTTTATTGATTGTTTTTTAAATGATTGTCATTTTTTAGGCTTGACAGACATGGCCACTACACTCTTAAAAATAAAGGTGCTAAAAAGTAATCTTTGCAGCAATTCCATAGAGTAAATATTTATTTTGTACATTTATTAACTCTGTAGAACCTTTTTCCCACTACAAATAAGCTTTTGTGGAACAAAAAGATATTAAAGGTTCTTTATGGAACCAGACAGCCTGACAAAGAACCTTTTAGGAACTTTTATTTTTAAAGTGTATGGAGCTGCTTCAAAATATCTTTTTTTATCTTCAACAAAAACAACAATTTACAGCATTTAATTTGTAAACTACCTGTTGTTTTAATGCATTTTTCTTTTGACACTTGAAAAGTGATTATACGACATCAGATATTTTAATAAGCCATACCTGTTAACCACATCCAATTATTTCTGTTCTTTGGCTCCATGTTCTCATTCATTTTCTGTTGAGGACTGCATCCTATTTGCTCCAGTTCGTTTCTAATGCTTCCTCAAACTGGGACAATAAAATCTGTAGGAGTTCTGCCTCCTGGCTGTTCTTGAGCATGACCATTCTTTCCTCTTTTTATCAAGATTATAAAAGCTCTCGTACCAGGAGGTCACATGTGTTAACTATTATAACAAGGTTGGGCCTGTACACATCAATTCATCCATATGTTTGTCTGTCATTGTTTGGCCTCTTCATCTGTAGATAAGCACATTTTGATGGATGGAGATCACAACACATTTTCACAGCTGAGGGCTGTGTAAGCGACTTGTTGGAACAGGACTGATGTGCAAAGTTTGTCATTACGAGCTATCAATTAAAGCAGATTTTGATAGAAAACGGAAAGTGGTTCATAAATAGAAAAAGTCACATGACCACAAAGAGGGCCATCTTTCACTGTAGACACAACAAAGACAAATTATATAGCGCAGTTCATGGAATAACACCTTGTATATCATTGTTTGTGGAGGAACAGGTAGGTCTGAAGCTGTATTTTGAGTCTTGCTTTTCCATTTCTCCTATAGAACAGATATGCTTGTGCCTTTGGCCTATCCCTTACGAAAGTTACTCAATGGTTTTTTTTTATAGTAAAATGTAGTAACCAAGTTTTTGGCACATTGATTACCATTTATGTAACCACAGTTTTGCTACAAATACCATGGTTAAACTATGGTTGCTGTAGCAAAACCATGGTTAATTTGTGGTTATCATGGTCTAACTATAGTAACCATGTTTCTCGGTGTAAACTTGTAAATCTATGGTTTATTTTCATAAGGGGTGTAATTGTGTTTTTATGACTAATTGTATAGTTTAATGCGAATTACTTCACTGTGTTCCATCTATTAGATAATGAGGTTTAATTTCAACTTTAAATTATCCATCCGCTGGCATGTCTTGCTTTGTTTTCACTGCCTGTGACAGATTGAGTTCACATATTATCAAAGTCTTGTTTCATCACCCACTTCAGAGAAATGAAAACATTCATTTGAATCAAACACTGCTCTCATTCAGCCCCACCCCTGATGCATTCATGATACACGTACGTTTTGATTGCATGTCTAAAAGCCTTTGAGTGGAAGAGGCTTGTTTCAAGAAGTCCACCTTTGACATGTTTCCAGATCTTTTGCTGCTGAACCAAAAAACCCTGCTTTAATCTCCCCAAGTTTTTTAGTAAGGCCCATTAGAAAGTGATGGGTGTCCGCCAACATCTCTAGGTTTTGTGTAGACTGTTCCACAGTGTTCACAGGGTGGCAATATTTCTCTAAAGAGCTCTTTTATGCTCCATACTTAGACCACTATAAAAGGAACAGTTAGATGACAAAAGAAAAATTCTCAAGAGTGGAAACTGAGAACAACAGAGAGTGTCACTCCCAGCTATTAAGAGGTCTGGGGTTTGGTCATATATCAAAACCACTGTTTGAAGTATTGGATAATATGGCACTGATTTCCCCACAGATTTGCTGTACACATCATTTCGGACACATCAGTTTTGTCCACATTTTAGCCTGCACACCTCATATATCTCTAAGTATTTATAGTAGCGCATATTTGTTTGTGCAGTGTATATACAGTGGGGTCCAAAATTCCTGAGACTGCTAGTGATTTTTTCATTTTAAAAAAGTGAAATGTTTAACTGAGAAGTCAACATAAATTTTAGAATTTATTAGTAATTGTTATCCCCCCCTTAGCTTTAATAACAGCATGTTATTGCTGGCGTGAGCAAAACTTGATGCATGTTCTCCCAGCATAATCTCAGAATGTTGCAAAGAGCATCTTGTGTGCTTCAATGAAAGCATGGAAATTTGAACTTTTGTACAAAAACCTTTGTGATGTTATCATATTGAACGTTACAAATGTGCATATTAAATTACTGACCTTGACATAACTGATAATTATATTTTTTATTCCAGTACTTGATTCTTGTTGAAATCCATAAAGTTAGTCTATTTTCAAGTTTAAAGTAGATTTTGATTTTTTGATTTTCAATTTAGCATCAGACTCATGGACCCCACTGTATCCATACTTTAATTTGTGTTATATCACCAACAGCACATATGTAGGCTACCCATATACTGTATTTATACGTAATTTCTCTATATAAAATTTAAACCCCCGGTTCATTGAAACACAAGTAGCTTGTTTCCAATATGAAAGATTAAGTTAATCATCTGACACTCATCAGTTTAGGTTCTGAAAGACAAAACACAATTAATCAAAGTGAGTCTCCTGGAAACCAGGGCACACTACCTGTGTGAGGAGCGGGGCCCCTGGTAACCTGACTCCTAAAATTCTCTCTCTGCCTCTTATCATCATTTATCACTCCAGCGCCTAGAAACCATGTTTGTCAGCGAAAGAGTGTTGGAGATAAGTTTCCTAGAACGTTTTTCTAAAACAGATTAAATCTGCTTTGTGTCGCTGCGGTTGATGTGGTATAAACAGTAACGTCAAATTAAAAGCGCTTTGGATTTTTTTAAATGGCGTGTGCTTTTTTCTGTTCTCTTATTGTCATTAGTTTTCAAATCCTTCTTTCAAATTAGCAGCTTTTCCCTCAATGAATTCCATTTGAAGTTTTGTGTTTCTGGTTAACATGACAACAATTCTGTGTCTCGGTTAAAAACGGCTTTATTAAAATGGAAAGTTTTTATATTTACTCTAAAGTGACTGATGTGAAAGGCTGCAGGTCTTAAATGACATTCCTCATCCTAACTCGATTAAACATCAAAGCTACTAAACTCCCCCTTCATACTGTATTTCCTCTCCAGATAGTGTCCTTGTCTAAACACACAGGTCTCCTCCGGTCTGTGTCTCCTCTCAGTGTTTTCTTTGAGGGGCCCTGAGCTAAGGGTCAGTGTGTGGGCTGTCTCTGCTGTAAGGGGGGTTTTTCTACATTTCTCCTCAGATAATTGAATCATTTTTCTTTAGCAGGAGGGAAAATAATAAGCACAATGTTTTTTTACTGTGTTCCATAAACTGCTAAGAACACGTGGCCTTTGTTTCATACTGTTACCCGTTAAAAGAATGGTACATCAAAAAATAAATCAATAACCTTACATTGTTCCAAACCCATATGCTGTTAGCTTTTCTGTGGAAAAAGTGATAACAGCAGTCAAAAAACAACTGGTTCATGAATTGGACTGATATGTTTCTCTAATATTGAGTCACCTCATGTATTCTATGTAATAACAGTAACAAACAGTACATATTTGGTGTTTGTCAGTGTTTGTAATTAATTTACTTCATGAGTAAAAGAACTTATAAATCCCCAGACACTGAACTCTCCCTCACAGGCAAGAATGTCTAGCTCCTCTCAGACAGTGAGAAGGTAAATAAGTCAGAAGGTCTGAGAATGTTCTTCCTGTGAATGTTCTTCCATGCTTCAGTCGGCTTCAGGGGCATTCCTTGGATACAGTCAAACACATTCTCAGTCAGTTTTTACAGGACACCTCACACTTTCCAGACAGGATCACATACACCTGCGCTGCTCGTGAGGTCGTCTACAGTCTAAACAGTTAAACCATTCGAAAGCCAGCTGTATGTTTGGAAGCCAGGCTGCAGATCTCTGGGACATCTCAAAAGGTTTATCAACAAACTGACGGCTGAGTCCAGACAATGTGACGATAAACATTTTGTTTAAGAAAACAGCCCTCAGAGCAGAAGGAAGAGACATGAAGTCTGCAAGACCCCTCAAAGAATCTCCCACAAAAGCTGAAGTCATCATGCACACTGTGTGCAGAACTTATGCCTAAAAAATCCCACAAAGCAGCCAGACACATCCCAGCCCTGATGTAGGAGAGCAAAATTTATGCTTTGGCAATACTGTCTTGAAGATCTGGCTTATCACAGCGGTTTGACTGTTACATTTTTTTTGCCTTATGAAACCCTGCTGTGTTGTATTTGAAGATGTTACTGTTTGAAGTGACTACAGTAGGCAATTCATCAGCATATTCAAAACAACTGGGTCAGGCAGATTATAGATGTATTTAAAATCTCGGAATCACAGTATCAAGAGATCTCAGTCTCATCCTAAAAACAATTGCACATGATTGGTGCATTTTTCAAGAGTTTGCTCAGACTAGTTTTTATTCTTTTTCATACTGAGATAAAATTAGTTTATTTCGCTTCTGCACGTCCCACAAGACTTCAAAACTTCTTAACAAGGTTTTAAAGATTTTATAAGTCTGCTTGGTGGTTCCTTAAACAAAACCAAGGCCTTAAATAAAAGTTTGAACAGCTTAAATGTAATTTTACACCAGGAAAATGTAACTAAAGAAAAAGTAAAGGTTTTCTGGGAGAGATCAGGCCACGTGTTTACACCTCCCAGGTCCTCATATATCTCCACAAACATCTTGATTGTAGTTTGGCAGCAGGTCAACAACCACATGTTGGCTGTGACTTTAGACAGCACATGGAGCTGGAATAGGCCACACTCACTTCATATATTTGTGCTAATATTAACCCTAACATTCTTTACTGATGTTACTGTGCGTATGAAGTTCTAAGATTGTATCGAAACTTACATTGTACACAAAATGTAAGAAGTTTGTTCTTTACTGCCTGGGAAGGTATAATTACAAACAGCAAAATAATACAGGTATGGAGAGAATGATTCGTGTTGTTTGCAAAAATCATGTAAATTTCTGGTGATTTGTGTTTCTACAGGTAGATTCGACAGGATTATTGCTGGTTCCAGCTGTAATGCCCCTTTGTAACTTTTCCCTGAGGTGACTTAAACACATCTTCTCTGCACACTTGCACACACAGATGGCATGTGTTTCCAGAGGACTCTTTATTTTATCAACAGCACCTTGGCGGTCCATCATGTCTTTAGCACCCAAATAACATAGCTGGGAGAATTTTCAGAGGAGACAGAATGTGGTGAACGGATGGGTGCAGCGATGACCTCACATACAATCCTGCTGCAGATGACTGTTACCACAAACTCAGCAGGGAATTCTTACAGCCAGAGTGTCAATAAATATAATCATTTACAGACTGACGAGACAGATGTCAAGTCAGATGTGTGCACAGGCCTGTGACAGCCAAGCTCCAGTTCTTTAATTACTCTAAGACTAAGTCTCACTCACAATAATGTAAAGACACGCTTGGAAAGGTGCACCAGCCATTCCGTTATAAGTGCTTTTGCCTTGTATCCTAATGGGATAAATTATATGCCTGTGACGGTGTTTAAAAGTGTATCTGTCATTGAAGTCTGCCACAAGAGCTACTTCTGAGGTTACTAATGCTTTCCCAGGATGAGCCCAAGCATGTTTGTTTGTTTCGTAATCTAAAGACCCATTCTTGCTTTACCACAAGTTGGAAATTTCCACAAAGACAGAATTCAGGAGTCTGTGTGGAAAGACAGTTTCCACTAAACAGCACAGTAGCCACTCAAACGCTCTCTCTTTAAACACACTTTTGACTGTAACTTGTGTTTCATTGGAACAATTCCATCTGGACGTCAGTGGAAGGTTTGGCCAAGGTTGTCGAAACAGACCAATAAATCCACCGCTGTTTGTCCACCACAACTGTAGAGCCATCAGCCTTGGTCATTATTTATCCCCTCAATGATCCCTTTACAGCTAACAAGTAATGTTTTCAGAACATTGGCTAACATTATTTGAAAGTTCTCTCAAAAATGTTCTTGCACTAATGTTGTAACAGTTAACTTTCAGTTTAACGTTATATACCATGTAAATAATTCTTAGGTAGTTAGTAAACATTTTAAAAATGTTACAAAATAAAAAAATGGATTTGGGTTTGGTTTGGATAATGTTCTTATAACCATGCAATAATGATAATACACTGTCTAAAAAACTGGATGTTTTAAACTTTCAAAATTTTTTACTTAATGGTAACATTAGGGAAATGTTCTTACAACCTAAAATTGTTAGCTGTGTTGGCCATTCTTAGCTTTGAAGGCCAGGAGAAGTTCTTGGGTTGCACTTTCATCTATGTGTTTGAGGAAATGCAAGGCCTTACACAGTTGTCACAGTTTCTGAAATAGGAAACGCGATGTGCATGTGCTCAGCAGATGTTGTGCACCTGGTGGAGATGAAAGTGAGGTGGCACTAAAATTGATATGAAATTCAATACAGATTACAGTATGCCAGAATAAGACTTTTCTCTTGATCTGGATCAAGTCCTATTCTCCATTTGTGCCTGTACTCCTGGAGGTGAAATGTTTTCAGAGAGGCACATATGTAAGGGGATACCACTCAATCCATGCTGTATCCACAGACCTGAACGCTTTAGCTGCACAGACAGATATTTCAACCATGTGGAAGCAGTTCAAGCCAAATGGGTTTTTATATGAATACAGCAAACATTGTCTCACATCCCCCAACTGTATGTTGTTCTGGAAAAATGATTAGGCTCCAGGAATTTATATTGCATCCACACAGAAGAGGTTTGAATCCTACGGTTGAATCCAAACCATCCCATTTCCAAGTTCTTCAAGGAGTTCTTGAATCATGTTGATTCAATGATTTCACAAATAATTCAATGAAAAGTTACTCATAAAACATGACAGCTTTATCACCAGGAAATACCTTTTCATCTGGAACAGATTTGCTGGTGCTTGAAACAGCAGCAGGATGTGTTTTTAAGAGCAGAGTAGAGTTGTTCCATGTGATGTCCTTAACATTATAAATCTTGTAGGCTTGTCCATCCAGAGAGGTTTCTTTCATTAATTCATGAAGGTTACAGGTATATGTCACAAAATAACACTTCTGTCATTTCTATTTACACACCCTCATGTTTTTCCAAATCAGTAAGCTGTTATTTTTAATAACAATCCTTAAAGAATATTTACACAGCTGTTTTCCTTACATCAGTAACCAATCTGTTCCTAAAAAAGCTAAAAAAAAATTAATTATATTTTATTCATTTCATTACTATATTGTGTCCTATTATTTTCATTGTTTCATTTCCGAGCTGGGTTCTTTAAAAAAAAAATCAAAAAAATTAATCTTATGTGTTTCACAAAAAGGTAACAGCAAAAAGGTTTGAGTGAACATGACATTTTAATTTTGGAATACAATTTTGGAATGAAAATCCCATTTAACACACAGCATGCATTACACAACAGCAATGCATTCTTACTACAATCCTTGTAATTTAAAGTAATGTGATGAAGCTTATCACACTGTAAACCTTCCTGAAATGCCACCAAAAATCTCCTTTGTGGCGTAAATCTTCTGTGCAGGAGACCATTTTAACGCATTCTTTAAACAAAGGAATTCTGCATGAGGGATCTTTAGACTCATGCACAGGTTTAACCCAAATCCCACGCAAATACACTGAGTTGCCTAGTATCACTTAAGAAAACTGTCTCAGGATGTTTTCTTAAGACAGACAAACATTCTTTTTAGTTGCACTGTAAGAAACGGAAATAAACGCAGGATGCTTCATCTTCATATTGTCTACCGAGCGATTATTTCTTTAAAACACCACAGGAATAATATCTGAAGGTATTCAACTTAAATGGACACACCTGCAAATGTGTTTACTGGCTCATTATTCACAAAGTGTATCCTCATTATAGGATATATGCCTCCACAGGCCTCTGTTCACATTTATTCTATGCAACCAGTAGACACTTTTATCCAAAGCAACTTATAGTGCATTCATGTACACATTCAATCAGTTTGTGTATTACCTGGGAACCAATGACAATGCTCTATCCATTAAGCTAAATCTTTGAAAAGGGAGGAAGGAACAAAATCTGTGGTGGCATGGCGACTGCAATAGAACAACACCAGATGTAGGACTCGTCGCTGCATGTCCAGCTCTTCATATTCCTGTCATTGCTCTACGTATTTAGACAACAAATCTCCTCACGATCATATACACTGAATGCCTGGCACGCAACGCCAACAGGATAGATGGGAAGGTACGAAATGCCATGCTTGACTGGCAGGACAGTATAAACAAGATTTAAGAGCATTCAATATTTAAGAGCTACTTAAGATATAAGTACTTCAGGTATACATTACTGCAGCTTAACTGCAGCTGACCATATAACTCATTTAGGTCACAGACTGCAAATGCTGGCAATGTTCCAAAACTACAATTTCCTTTCAGGCACGTCAACATTGCAGATAAAATTACAATACATTCATGAATAAGCCTTTGTTAATAGCCACATCACATATAAGCACTTTCCATGGTGAGTCTTAATGTGATGAATCACATACAGCATTAAAGGACACCACCAGTATTAGTACAAAGTTCAGAGAGCTTTTCACGTTGCTGTCCTGTGTTATCCGATGTTTAGTGGGGCATGTGAACCCAATGAACAGCAGGTGTCAGACACTCTTTGTCTGACTACAGACCAATAACTCAACGCTTATATAGCTCTGGGTGCCTTTGTGGTTTAAATGTTCCATTGGTGCAAAAAATGTGTGCAGTATGCCTCTGATATCTAAATTATTGAATGCCTTGTTAATGATTTACATAGTTACATACACTATAACTAACCTTACTACACAGCACCAAATGGCACTTTGTCCTACAAAACCTGGAAAGACTGTAGACAGCCATGATTTATTTACCTAATAAAGTAAACAACTCTGAAAAACAGGATTTAATCCTGTAAATAACTGATGGGAGAAACTCTGAAACCAGTATGTCAGGATATGATGAATATTAAATACATAAATAATAGCTAAATAATACCACTAAATACTATATTAAAAGACATTGCCAATTTTATATATCAAATGTGTATCATGGTTTTCAGATGAATGAAGGATATAGAGTAACAGCTGGTTAAAAGGAAGTGACTAAGATCCTCCCCTTTGTCTCTATCCTCCTCCGGGGTCGTAAATGCTTCAGTTTAGTCTGCCACATGTTTACATGTTTAACTTCCCTCCAGTCTATCACCCATATTGACCAGTGTCCTGACCCAGTGTTTACTCAAGCCATAGGCTTTCTGTTTGCTTTCTTCTCCAGTGATGCTCTCCAGCCCATGTGCTCAGCAGTGATGTGCTTCCTGAGGTCACAAACACTCGGGGCCACCCAGAAAGAAACACATCACCTGGAAATAAGAGCTCTGATGAGCCACAGCTGGAGTATCTACTCATCAAGAGGCAATTCACTGTGAAATAAGTCCATTCTAACTCTGTAAACATACCCACATCTTTCTCATAGTGTGAGGAACTCATTATTTTTACACAGGTCCTAATAAAAAGCAATAAGGCATTAGATAGACTGTCTTCAGTGCCCATTTCTTTGGATTTTATATCATATGATCAGGCTCAGGTTTCATTAGACAGGTTCACAAATGTTCTTATTAGATTTTAGGACTTTCTATAGCGACTTTCTATAATTTCTAACAAAAAGTTGTCTTGCTTTTTAGACAAACTTATAAAAGTAAAGTAATAAACTTGTAAAGTAATATATATTGCTTGCTTATACATAAATAACACGTTTATCTCTCCATACCTTCTGATTTCCCTGCGACTCTGTGTTAAAATTGTATTAACTAGAGGTTGTCACTGATTTTCTCAAAACGTTTTGTCATGATATGTAGTCACAATAATAATATAATGTAATGTAATAATATAATGTAATGTATAATATAATATAAACGGATGTGCATAACTAAATAAATACCAGTACTGGATCTGGAGGCTTGCGTGTGAACCAGCCGCCGCAGGATTATTTGAGAGGGCGCTGCGCCTTTAAGAGTTTCTGAGCGCTGCCAGCGAAACTTTGGGAGCTCGCCGGAGTTGCTGCACTTTAGTTAATAAAGGAAGTGACGAATCCGCAACACAAGAGGAGAGAAAAAAAGAGAGAAACTCCCGAGGAGAAAAACAGAAAGTAAACCTGAAGTCGGTGTGACAGCACCGACTCCCGTATGAGCGCGAGCGTCCGGGGCGCGAGCACGAACCTGCGCGAGCTCCCGGACTCAAAGTTCCCGCGACGAGCGAAAACATCAGATTGATCCACCAAACGTGAAACCCGCAGACGTGTTCACAAGACAATTTTATTAAAGCATCTGAATCGAATATGAATATGAATCGATTTGCATCACGTTGTAACTGCCGGACTGTTATTCCAGTCGGATTTTGAGTCCAAGGATAATCTGGAATGTGTGCGAGGTGGATTTCATCGGGATCAGTTCGGTTTGTATTGGTTTGGCTGATCGGGTTGTCGGTAACTCTTGGGTCTGGTTCGGAGCTGAAGGTGAGGGTTCGTCTGGCGGATGGGCAGATCACAGATGAAGTTCTGGAGGCGGACGGTGAGAAGGACTCCATCACCGTGGAGTTTAAACAGGGGGACGGCACTCTCATCACTTTTGTGGCCGATTTCAAGCAGGTAAAGTGAAGACATGTCCAAGTCAGATCCACCCCGTGTCATACAGCACAACTGTAGTTTGTGCTGACATGCAAAATATTCTTTACGTGTAGTTGTTTCTTTCTTAATGTGGTTACACAATGCTTAGTGGGTTCATCGTTAATTCATAGTGGGTGATTTTTATTTATTAGATCATTTATTAGATCAAACTTTCTACTACGTTATTCAATTGACAGACAAATTACGGGACTTTAAGGGCAAACATTTTATCAGCATGTTTCCAGAGGACCAATTAATTTGCTCATTTAATTTGAATAACCCACATTTCTAGTTTTATGATTTTATTTATCATTTACCAGATCATCTTTGCTCCCCTCAAACAATTAAATCACATTAGGCAATCGAAGAATAGATGTGCTTTTCATTTGAGGAGTGGTTAGTTTTTCTCCTTAATACTATTGAGCAAACCTCTCTGTGAACCGTCACCCTCAGACAGTAATGAACTTTAACAGATTCTTTAACTAGTGCTCATACCATCTGGATTAGCAGGGTGATGGTTATTGCCCCCCACATGAGCCACAGTTCAGTCACGTCAGCAGACCTTCGCTCTGTCGGCCACATCCAGCAGAGACGTGGTCAGTGTGGGGGTTCCAGTCACGTTTGGAGAGGCTTGAACTTTTCCTTTCCTCTTTTTATCAGTTCCACAGGCAGGCCTGTCTCCATTCCTCTCACATGTGTTTCCCATTTAAGTTTCCCCCGTATCTCAGGGATTTATGGAAAGTTGAATTAACGATGGCTTCCAGCTGCCTTCCTGGATTTACTGCATGCTGGACTGCAGACAAATACTCATTCATATCTTAGGCATATTGGTAAATGAAGTATGATCATGTTCGCACCAGCCTAACCATGTGCCAGATTAACCAACTAGGTTAATTTCCAAAGATGCAGTATTATTTTTTTTCCAAAGTTTTTTTTTTTTTTTTTACCTTTTTTCTGGGCACAGCACAGGTCACAATTTATCTTTTCATTTATCTGAGAAAATGCTGCACGCAAATTCCTCATTTCAGATAATGTGAGTCAGTTGTTCTTGAATTTTTTGGGAGAAATGCAAACCTGGGCAGAGTTTAGAGATTAGCCAAGGATTATTGTTAACGTTATGTAGCTTCTCATCTCCAGACATAAGTCACATGTTTGAAGCACACAACAGTGGATGAATGCACCACAGTAGTGGTGCAGAAGAACTTTGTCCAGCTGGAATAGCTAGAAAATGGTTGTCATAACATTTTAGAAGAAGTTTATTGACATATGTGTGAATTTTTTTAACAGAGTTGGAAACAGTTGACTCGTCTCTCAACAAATGATAAGGAATTGTGCTGTTGGGTCACAGCTGGGTTCTAGTTCACATAAGAATCTGATGAGACTGTAATATCTTTCATGTGTAGACCATCATACTTGTGGCTTTTCTGTAATGAACAAACCAGGCATATCTGAAATACAAACAAGTTGTCAAATGTCTTGGGAAAATACAGTGTTTACCAAGGTTTACAGCATAGCTAAGAAGAAGATTGTGTGGGTTATATAAGATTCTGCGAACGTCCTGTCAAGCTCAGCTCAGTTTGTGGTATGCAGAATAATGTCTGCACATCAAAAAACGGCGGCGACTGTTTGAGGGGAAGAAGACGTGTGAACTTTTCATCTCGGCGCAAGCTCTTCTCATAAACCGTACTGATGACTTTCTTGTTTTATTGTGTTTCTCAGTGTTCTTCCTCTGCCCATGGGCAGCATATACAGCAGAGAAGATGAATTCATCTCCGCTCACACTCGCTGCCGACTGAGGAGCAGAGCTGTGTGCTCTTATGCTCCTCTCCCTATTGGGATATCTGTGACCTGCTTGGAAGCAGGCCAGTCCTCCTTGTTACTTTGAAATGTTATCACCCTGTATGTTTCAGTTAGCTGGAAACATTATTGCAAAAAATTTAATTGTCAGGGAAAATGTTTATCGTGGCTTGTGGCAATGCACTTTTCTTCCTGTGGCTTCAGCTCATTATGAGGTGTGTTTGTCTTTTGAAATTATGTTGTTTGTCACTTGTGGGAACATGTCTGTCTTTTGTGTCCTGACTAACAGGCAGTGTGCTGTGTGTTTGGATGGCATCCAGGTGTGTGAACCTGCCCACTTTAACCCGGGCCGTCCAACCTGTTTAGGAAATGCCCCACTGAGTTCTGTGAGATTGATGTGACCTTAACTCTGACACACGTGCATTTACAACCTCTTTTAGGAATCAGCGTGACACAATAGACGTTAAAAACATTTACGTCAGTAAGATTGAAAGACCACACCCATTGTGCGCACAAAGGTTTAATATGCAGAGAAAACTATAGGTAAGTCATTTATTGACTCTTTAGAGAAGTATAAACATTGTGGGTTAGTGATTCAACCAATGGCATGAGTTTGAGGCGGTATCTATTTGTCTGAACAAAAGAAGATGAGGGGGACCAATAGAATGAACTGTAACCGGAACATTAAGGCTAAATGACATTACACACCCTGCCTTTTAAAATAACTTAAAATCGTGAAATTTGATTTTCATCTTTTGTGGTATCTCATAAGAATTTTTAAATAAAGCCACTTCAAGTCCACATTTTGTCGGTTCCAGGTAGAAAATATCTGCCCACCCTGAGTACCAGCTGATGTCTTTATTTAACCCAGAATAAGGCATATGTTGACCCTTTTAACACTGCTAAGGAGGAAGAGTGCTCTGTTTCCCACAGAGAGAGTGGCAGACACTGTTATGCAAAGTACTTTAAACTGTTCAGTTGATCTGAAGCACATCCCAACAGTGTTGATTTTTACAGCTTTTTGCACACTTGCAACCGCAGCTTTATTTTAATTCATGAGCTTTAGAAAAGAGCATCTGCCAAATGCATAAATTCAAATGTAACTGTTGTAGTTTGCTAAGACACTTGATTGCAGATCACAGATTGCATCAAAAAATCACTGAGTAAATGCTAATGGACGGTCTTTGAGGGTCATGAAGTGTTGCAAGCAAATTTCATAGCATCAGTGTGACCTATAGCTTACAATGTAAATAATTAACATTGTTACTTCCTCAGTTATTGGTAAATGACTGAGGAAGAACACATTATTACTATTTAAATATCTTTATATATCCAGATTTGGTTATATACTGTACCTTTATAAAATGCTATTTATCATTCAAGACTTGCTTATTCCAAAGCAGCATGTCTTAACAGTCACAGGAGGATAAATAACCTCTGATCTGTGTGATTCATTGCCTTATGAATCAAGCCTTGGGTTACACCAGATCTTTCTGGGTCCAACTTCCTGATGAAGATATTGTACAATGTAGGGTTACTTAATTTCTTTCCCCCTCTTTTGATGGTGAGGCATATTTTTGTGGAAATGACATGTACTTCCTGCCTAACAGGAACATATGAGTCCTCCCTGATATGTTAGGGTCTTCTCCCACGCTCCGATGTCTCTCTCTTAGAGTCTTACGCAACATCTTGGCTTGATAAGAAGTGTTGAAATATTGACAACTCAGTGGTTCTTCAGCTTAAAATCTTGATTTATTATTGAATATATGAGCCTTTGAATCAACTTGTTCTGGTAGTTTAGAGATAGCTGGGGAAGGAGTTAACAGTCTGTAGTAGGTAGAGCTCAGCTCTGGTGTCCACAGTCGGACAGCTGGATCAGGGTAAAGTTGTCCCCTGCAGTCCTGCAGAGAAGCTCAAGTTAGCCAAAGGTCACGCACCCAAACAGCCTGGTGCAACCATTGGTCTTTCATTACTATTTCAGCCAAGTGGCTCTATTTCTTGCCGTGCTATTTAGTTTTTGGTGTCATATTCAGAGGAAGCCTACTTTAAGACGTCACCAAAACAGAATTGCTTAGTAACGTCAACATCAGCTTTTATTTAGGGCAAAGCATGTTAATTTATGCTTTAACATGTTGCCCACTGGTGAGTCAGGTGTGCAGGATCTCACATTCCTCTAGTTCTCTAAGCCTCTGCTTTTCTGCCACTCTTTTGTGTGAGTTTGCTGTTCATTAGAGCGAAAGGTTAAACGCTGACATGCACCTGTGCCTTTTCACTGGCCTTTATAGAAAACCAATTAAAATGTCTCCAGTGTCACAGAGGGAGCCGTAATCCAATTAAACTGAAATAGTGTGCTGATTATATTAATTGTATAATAATATACGATAGCATTTTCGTAAGAACTATTTTACTGTAAGCATGTTGCATGGCTCATTTGTTTATACTGCTGTTGAATCTTTCACCCAATTCCTTTAAACAGCTCTGGGTGTTTGGATATATTAATACTTTAAAGACGGCTGATCTCTGAAGTTCTGCCAGTCAGGAGTTTCTTTGTGGGATGTGTTTCTCAAGAGAAATTGTGAAGCCTCCATTCTGAATCAGCCTCTGTGTTTACGTTATTTCAATCAAGTGACTTGGCTTAAAGCACGAATTAAGTTTAAGATACCCCAGTCCTAATGTAAAGGGCAGGCAGGCTGTCGATTCTGTGAAAGCAGAAACATCACTGCTACACATTCAGATGAGGGAACCGGAAAGCAGTACGGAGTGAGTGGATTGTGACAAGGAGTTTGTTTGAGTGGAAGTGGTTTTATACTACAGACAGATGAATGTAAAGCTGAAAACCTACTGTATATAAGTACACACACCTTAAGCAAACAAGATTCATCCACACAGTATCTCTCAGTGGTTAACCCACATTTTAAATAGGGTTATAAAAATATTAAAATTTGTGTGAACGGAAATTTGCAATCAACTTCAGTGTTCTGACCTAATTCAGCATCTAACAGAAAAATGGAGGGCGTTGCTTGGCTTGTTTTTATCCACTGGGAATTGACTGGCTCCAGAAAATTAGGCGCTTCAAAGCTCGCAGCAGACTACCTGTTGGTGGGGCGTGGTTAATGCTTCTGGCTCCGCCCAAGCTGTCAAACTGACATAATCTGAGAAAGATTTCCATTTTAGATTAAAGATTGAAATTAAAAAAGAAAAAATAATTTACAATAAACACAAGACTTTATTATTTCATTGATTTCAACTCAAAATTGAAATCAAAAATCAAAATCAGAGTTCTCCATGTCTACTTGAAGACATCTGTATGTATTGTACTACTAAATGTGAACAAAACAGTGCCAATGAGTTCCTGTACTCGGTTTCTTTAAATGTTTACTTTTCCAGATGTCTTAGGGCTGGATATTGTATTTCAATTAACGTTATTTATTAATTTAATAAAAAACACAGCGAATAAAGTTAGTGTTTATGGAAACGTGCATTATATTGCAAACAGACATCTTAAGCAATTCCACACAAGGCTTGCGGTGTAGACATTTTCCTGCCAGTTATTTGCAAACGAAAGCAGCACTTTCAAACACATCTTTGATGTGGCACAACAAAACACACAACGGCTGACATTGTTTAAAAGTAATTTATCAATGTCATTGTGTAGTAGTTTTAAGCATGGCAGAATGAAAAAGTCAACTTTTGTCACAGTTTGTAGGCTTGATCGTCTCTGGAGATCAATTATTAAAAAGGCTTTAGAATGTTTTATGTCTGAGACAAAAACAAACATGAAGTTGGGAGGCTAGTCTTACATAAATTACCACAAATCCAGATCCAAAGAGCAGTTGCTTAGTTACAAATCTCTAGTCTAAACCTTCAGCATAAAATAAAGCCACAAACCATGAGAGGCTGTGGGGTAAAATGATTTGACCACATTTAAGAGGTGTTGTTACTTCACATTTAATTGATGGTTGTATATTTGCTTGTTTCTTACAATGGCCAGTAAAAGTAACTCATCAGATTTCCCAATCAGATTTCAGAACCAGCAATATCATTTTTTCAGGTGGCATAGATATGGTTGATCATTGTGGCATGACAGGGAATGTTCTCGGAATGTTGGCTGTGCTGAATGTTCTCTAAAAGTTATTTCAAAGCTATCAGTATTAGTAGAACTTTAACAATGAACCAAAAATAACATTGATACAATGTCTAAAAATGGACAATTTGAATGTTCCAATTTGTGTTTTTTTACTTAATGGAAATGTCCTTACAACCTAAAATTGTTAGCTGGGTATGTGTGTAGAATAAATTTAGATTTAGATAAATTTTGTACATTGGAATTCTGTACTTAATCTAGACACACAATGTATTGCATCTGTAGTCTCTAATGCTGTGTGCATTTACTGCAGGCTATGAATCAGTGGTATCTGTGGTCATTTGAGGCCACTGGCAGCTATAGCCAACAGGAACTGTACACAGTTCTCCACCTGTCACTGCCTTCAGTATCAGCCTTTATCTTACCTGAAAGAAGTGCAAAAGTGCAGCCAACGATAGATCTTTTATCTAGGACTTTTTGTGCTTGATAATAAATCTACATGCAATGCATGATGGGAGATTTTTTTTGGTATAACCCGGGGAGTTGACACTGACAGCAGTGCCAAGCTTTGTGGTAGTGGCACTGATTGTTAAAGCCAGTTAGACGTCAGCATGTTCCAGTGTTCCAAACAAACACGCCGTGATCCCGCTGTAGGAAGCCAGACCTGGAACAGAAGCTAATGTTTGCTTTGCTTTCAGGGATAGCATACATTCTTCTGGACTGTCAAAATAAACTCTTTTGTGCCAACATTTATGTTTTGTCTCTAATCCGTTCCTTTTCCTGTTTTGTTGGAGCTGCTGAAGGTGTGGAACCCTTTAGTCGAGTATGTGTCGTGGTAACCAGTGTTTGCTATTCTCAAAAGAAAGAAGATTTAGAGAGGTGAGCTGAGGATTTACCTGGCTGGATTGTTTACTTGCTGGTTTAGACATGTTCTTAGATGGAGGGGGGTCAACCAGAGAATTGTAACAGGACCCCAGAGGCACTTGGGATTGTGGTAAGTGAAAAAGATACACACTCCAGATAAGCAAGAAGGAAACTGGCAAGCCATGACAATAAAGGCAGCCGTAAAGAGGAATCGGTGATTGAACTACTGATATCAGGTTCAACTTGAGATTGCAGGACATCAGCAGGTGTGAATGTTTTACCTGTGCAATGTTGGTATGCAGAAGGGAAACAGCAGCCCAGCATTTATTTGCTTGCTCTTGGGTTACTCCCTGCTGTCAGCAAGGTGTTTGCAAAGGAGTGACGCCAACACTTCCCTGTAATTAAAGTGAGCGTCTATAGTGGTTTCCCCACCAACGCCCCCTTTTCTCTCTGTTTCTTAAAGCAAGCCTCCTGTCTGCCGACTGGGAGGTCCTTACAGTGCCGGAGCTTAAAATAACAACTGCCTGCTCACTCCCCCCCTCTTGTGTTTGCTGATTGTTCCGTCACCCATGCGGAAATTCTGTCAGGTCAGCCTCCTCCACTGCTTCACACCTTCTCTGGTTCCTGCTGCTTCACACTCTTAGAACTTTAGAACGTCCAGAACCAGAGCTTGATGTTGAACTTTTTCATCTATTTGTGTGACTAGAATGGTATAATACAATAACAACAGATGGCTGTTCAGTTTATCATCTTCACACAGTTTTGCATAATTGTCTGCTTAAATCCTTAAGCCTTCACCTCAGTCATCTGAAGGAAGACCTTGTAAAAGTGCTGATATCTTTTATTATATTTATGTTTAAGTGACCCTGGAACACAGTTTACATTATAAAAATGAACTGGCTACTGAAATATTTTAAAAGCATACCCATAAGTGGTGAGGGACTGTTTAATGTTTAAAGAAATTGAAAATTTTAATTTAAATTTGTTTTTTATTGCTAAAATTTAAAGTGGTAGATTTTGTGTGGGTCTAGTTATTACTTTATAAGCTGTCAGTGTCATCTGGATGTGTCTTGTATGATGGATGCCAGCAGCGATTCCAGCTGTTATTTTACCCGGAAAGGTGCAGGAAGGTTGAGAAAATTACCTTTGGTTATGGTATTTAATAAAGGTCAAAATAAATGAAGTGCACAGCATTGTGAATATACAATAACCATCTCAGCTAAGAAGGTTTTTTCTATGTACTTCTCATTCAAATACGATAAAATATCAGGTTAATGATTCTTGGCTGCATACCTGCCATGGGATCAGTGAAACTCCAACTCTGTTGGAGTCAGAGTTGACCAAGTCTTGAAACCAGATGGAAGGTTCTGGACAGAGAATGGGATAAGAGCTCCAGAGCAAACAGATACAGCTTGGACTTGTTTATTTTGATTGTCTGGGAAAATCTCCTACTGTGAGAGTGAAACCATAAAAGCTTGCACCCTTCTGTCTGTTCTGTACTTGAGACCTCCCTGTGAAAAACAGAGGAGGAGAGTGTGTGTGTGTGTGTGTGTGTGTGTGTGTGTGTGTGTGTCTTCTGTTGGCAAAGCTATAGGGATGTCAGAGCAAGAAGAAGCTGATGAATGGGTAGACAGGTCTGTGGCCTTGCTGTCCTCTCTGGGGTTTCCCATAATGCCTTTACATGGAAGTCTTTATAGGCACGGACTCCTGCCAGAGTTCTGGTCTGGTTACTAACAACAACCCAATGATGTGCTGAAATATACGGGGTGTCTGTTTTGTTCTGGGCTTTGAATACTATAATACCTCTAATTAGGATCTTACTGTAAGCTTGAAGGTCAGTGGCTGAATTTCAAATGCTAAAAAGCACGATTCAGGTGCCATGAAGAACACAATGCAGGCATACTTGAAGCCACACAAGTAGCTCAAGGTAGTTCGCACAGTTTAACGAAAGTCTGAAAGAAAATGTGGCATAATTGAGTGTTGACTGATTGTCTCTTCCAGGATGTGAAGATCTTCCGAGCGCTGATCCTTGGAGAGCTTGAGAGAGGGCAGAGCCAGTACCAGGCACTCTGCTTCATCACACGCCTCAACCACAATGAGATCATCCCCAGCGAGTCCATGGCCAGACTCCGGCAGGTCAGTTCACTGCACTCACACCCCCTCAGTGGCTTTTGGAAGGGCAGGGAGAAGTTATTAGGGTGGGAAGGGGCGTAGATCCCTCTGGAAGTTGAGATCACTGGTTAACTGCGTTTCTGGGTAAGTGTTACACAAGCTGAGATGTTACAAAAGGGAGATTTCTGAGAAACAAGGCTGTAAAGGGGTTTTGATGAGCTCCTGGGAGGCCAGTCAAAGTCTTGAAAGTGTGAATAAGAATGAAAGGTGATTAAAGATCAGAAACATTTAGAACGACAAATTAATAAATTTAAACTTTTTTTTCTTGCTAACTTTGCAGAAAAATCCCCAAGCCATCCGCACAGCAGAGGAGAAGAGAAACACAGAGATGCTGAGCATGAACGTAGCGGTCAACTTGACACGGACGTGGCAGCTGAGCGCCCACATCCACAACATGTGCAGCGTCGCCCGGGAGGCAGTGTACACTCACGAGGCTGACGTCAAACACTGGCTGGACAGAGGCAAGCATGCTTACTGCATCCCTTAATTACATCCTACCCAACCCAGCATGCTTAAATATATATTGCTGACATAGTGTACTTCACATTTTAAGTATAGAGTTGAGCATGATCGTATCTTCACCTAAACTATCATCTGTAAGAGTTATGGCAACAAGAAAATCTGTAATTGTTGGATCTTAATGAACCTTATCCGGCCCTGTTCCACACAAGTTTTGGAACAAAATACTTGCTCCATCTAGTGTTGCAAAATTCCAGGAATTTTGGAAACCAAAGGTGAATTTACAGGAATAAATGGAAACTATGGCACACAGATGAAGATGAGTCATGTCAAATATATTTATATTTATGGTTGTATATTATACCATTTGTACAAATTTTCCAAAATTTCCAATTAATTCCCTTGAAGTTTCCTCTGTAAAATTTCCCAGCTTTTCAACCTTACTTCCATCTGAACCTTGATTGTAACCCAATACAGATGTTGCATTTGTACAACATCTGCATTTGTACCACCTATGAGACCTACATAGCTGAAATTGTAATAATTCTCAACAACAGATAAATGATTTCTCCAATTCCACTTGTACAGGTGTCGAGAGCTCCATGTTTGAGCCCCAAGCAGTGGGGGTACCAGGCCTGCAGAGCTGTGGGACGGTGAAGGACCTATGGCAGCCTTGTTCCTGTAGCTACAACCTCAGATTGGAGTGGTACCCCTGCCTGCTGAAATACTGTCGCAACAGGGACGTATCTGGCAGGGGCACACCCTATAAGTGCGGCATCAAAAGCTGCAGCAAGGGCTACCAGTTTACTTACTATGTACCCCACAAACAGCTGTGCCTATGGGAGGAGGAAACCTAGAGCAATATGATTGGTTCTATGCCCCCAGAAAAACGTGTTTATGTGAGCTTCATCACGGGTTTTGTTCACCAAATGCCTTCACACTCATGTGCCTTCTGCACAGAGATGTGTGACATTGAAATGATCTTTGGTTTTTACAAATGGGTGACGACAGATCCGTGATTACAGCTGGACTCGTCTTCACAGCTTTCAGTGACATTTCTTTGATTTTTAAGGAGCTGTTGGTCAGGTCATTGGTCCAGTGGTCATCTCTGTATTTAAGTTTGTCAGTAATATTTAAAGCTCCAGCACTGTTGAATGAGTGTCTGTATAAACATCGATTTGTAAAATGCAGCAGGTGAGTTTGGGATGAGTGACCTGTGAGTTGGACATTATATCACAAGATGTAATCTTTAATTTAGCTGAATCATGTCAGGTGTACTTTTTTAGAAACCGGTATTATTTATTTTGCAATGGAAAATGGCTGAAAACTCTTAAGCACAGTGCACATGTTCAGAGCAAATGCCTTTATTATTATTTTTTAATGTTCAGTGTTCTTGTATGATGGTACTATGTTCTGAATGGGTTTCATTTCAAGGCACTGTACTGAGTTCATAGTGGACGTACACATGCTTTGATTAATGCCGGTACATTTGAAAACACTATTCTCTTCATTTGATTCACTCAGATTCAATCATGTGAAATTCTCTCACCTCAAGTCTTAATGCTGACGACACTTAGGGATTTATGACAATGTGTATTCATGAAGTGTTCATTTTCATACAGGTGGATTTGAATGTGTTTGTACATTGTATAGTATCAAACAGTAACATTTAAGGATCATTTGGATCAGCTCTGTTTGCAATGTCACATTTTGTGTATGAATAAGTAGCAATACACTTTAAACAGATGGAAACACAAGGAAACCAAAGTAACAAGGTCAGTACAGTGTTCTGACAAGACAGGAATGAAAGACAGGAATAGAAGGATAATGGAGGCAATAGTCATCTACTAACTCCTCATTAGCACTTCACTACTGTGCACCCAACATTGCCATCTCCTGGTTATTCTGGTTATTACTGTCACTCAGGCTCATCAGTGTTCTCAGATTTGTATATTATTCCTGTTTTAGCAGGGACATCCTCTTTTGTGTGGTCTTAAATGTCTTTAAAAGATTTCTCTGCTTCAGAAATCAAACAGGACCAAAACTATAGATTGAGCCCTATCATGAAGAACAGAAACTGTATTACTGTGTTCCCCCAATTCATTATATTAACCTTCAACACATGACTTATCATGAGAATGTTCACTTCTAACATACCACATCCGACTTGGTTGTACTTTACGGTACTAAAATGTTTATACTGAATTATTTAAGTTTTGTTTTGAAAGAGTTTAAGTGTTAATATTTGTAAAAAAGTGTTTAACCTCACTGTCAGCTGAAACCACACCATCCAACAGCCATTGTCTGGAATATAAGTGCCTTGATTATTCAGTGTTTACTGTTTCTTTTAAAGGACAAAGCTGTTATGAAAATCACAAATTATTTTCTTATAAAAACGAATATGAACGTATATGAACAACATGAAGAAATCTGAAATAAAATCTCCTTCAGCAAAGTGCAATATCCTCTGGGTTTTTTTTTATCTTAAAGCAAAATGCATAGACATTGCAACATGGCTTTTGTACAAAACATTTCAAGGTCTTGATTATAGTAACCAGTTCAATTAAACTCTTTAATTATTATCCACCAGTGTCATAAAATCATTTCTTTCCAACCATGTCCTACATCCAGTTGGTATGACTGTGTGGTAGTAAGTGTGGGAAGGATTGTATTTGTCAGTAACTATGGCACCATTGTACTGCGTACTGCGGGGATGTACCAGCAGGGGTCGCCCTGCTTTAAAAGATGTGTCTTCTTTGTTGTTATCCTCAATGTTGTCCAACCGCTGAGACACCGTGAGGCTGAAATGTGGCTTTTATTTGGGCGGTGATTTGCGTATCATCTCCAAGACGATCCCGGAGATGAACACGGAGATCCTGAAGGCCTGCTGTCGGGTACGTTGCTGCTCTCCGGGAGTCACGGAGGAACCGCGCATGTATGATGAGGACTGAATAACTGTACGGCCTGTTAATGGACGTGTTACTGGGACATTTTAACAGGTAAACAAATCTATTTTTTAGAGAAATAGACGTGATTTAACCAATACGCAATTGGCCTGCTTGTCTTCGTTTATTGAAATGTATTATGCATTATATGTAACATATGCTTTAACCCTTATACAGCCAATATACAGCTCAGAGGATTAACTTAAGTCTTTCATTTAGGAGTCTATCTGTTGGTACATTTTTATTGGTGTCCTAGAAAATAATATCAAATTTTGCTCATTTTTAAATCAGTTTCTTCGTTTTACGTTTCATGTGCTGTAACTTTGGAAAATGACCCATGTTTTGTGAATAGTGCTTATGTGATAATGCCATACCAGTATCATATAATTTGAATAGCCTAATATTGGCACTGCTTATATTGACAGATGCTTCAAGTGCTTCGTGCCTACAGTTCATGGGCTGACAACATTGTTGGCATTTAGGACAAAAGCTGTGGATAAGGTTGCCACAGTAACTTTTGGTCTAGTTTTGACACACCCTGATCTAAGCCAGACCTGTATTTCTCAACTGTTAATGCGAAATCCCCCTTTAGACACTTGAGACGCTTGTTTTAGGGATTATTCTACACCAGAATTAAAGGGAAGCAGTTTTGCTTTTTGCAACAGTACCTGAGCATTGTGCTGTTTCAAGTAAGTACCCTAATGAATGCGTAAGTACTTATAACATTGTAAAGAATTCTGGTATAATATTTGACATCTGAATGTAATTTATTAGGTTCACAGACTGAAGATGTCGCCGCTGGTGTTGGGAATTGGAGTGTGTTTAGCTGGGTGGATTGCTCTGTATGCTCTGCTGTGTTATACAAATGGCTCTTGTGGATATGAATGGAACTGTCGACTCGTTACACTGTTCCATGGCATTCTTGCTGTCTGTATAACTGCTTATATAGGATACATAGATGGACCCTGGCCGTTCAGCTACCCAGGCAAGATTTTTCAGATGTCATTATGTACTATCAAAAACATGTTCTTGTTTCCATTTTAATGTTGATTTTTTTTTTTGTCGTATTGGTGTTTTTTGTATGACAAATGTTACAGTTAACGTTAAAGGTTTTACTGTAACATTTACTGTACTTTCTTCATTTGCAGGTACAAAAAACACCCCTCTGCAGATCACTGCTATGGTGATCAGCCTGGGCTACTTTATCTTTGACATGGCCTGGTGTGTGTACTTTCGCACCGAGGGACTGGTGATGCTTGCCCACCACACCATGAGCATTCTGGGTATTCTGCTCACCCTGTGGCTGGGGGAGTCGGGTATCGAGGGCTGTGCCGTGCTGTTCGGCAGTGAGATCACGAACCCCCTCCTCCAGACTCGCTGGTTTTTGAAACATTCCGGCCGCTACGACAGCTTCCTCGGAGACCTTGTGGACGTTCTGTTTGTGCTGCTGTTCGTATTTATGCGGATTTTTGTTGGTGGCACCATGTTGTACTGTGAGCTTCACTCCCCAAAACCCAAGTTCATCATTAAATGTGGTGGCGTGGCCATGTACGCTCTGTCCTGGGTCTTTATGGCTGACATTGCCCGTTTCGCATATCGCAAATCCCACGTCAAATATCAGCGCTGGATGAATCGCCACAGGACGGTGGATGTCAACGGGCAAGATGTGAAGAGAGCTTGAATGATTTCTCTGATATAACCATCTAATGGGCTTTCATTTCTAACACAGAAGAGAAGTGTTTGAATCAGAAGGAGCATACCAGATAATACAGCTCTGCAGCTAACTGATGTTTACATATTTTTTTATTAAAGATATCAGCCAATAAAGTTCATTTATTGTTGTTATACACTTTCAATATACACATTGGAAACATCTGTGCTGTACCAGAGCCTTTAAACTGTTTTAATTTAGATTGTATTATTTGCCATTATGATTAACTGAAGAATTACAAAACTCTTACAATCAAATCTAATGTGATATATTTGTAGTCATAAAGAATGAAGTTTTCAAACTGCCAAGTATTGGAAATGTTTGATATTTTTGTAATGCTTTATCACTGCTTGTGAAAATTTTAATGATTAGTTATATTTGTGTTTTTTGATTAAACTTTTAGTATAAATGGGCAATATTCAGAATTTCTATGAAAGACTAAATGTTTCTGTCTAATTGAAAACAGTTTGTGTGGTTTGTGTAAGATTAAATGTATTAAATGAAAAAGTAAACCCAGAACCTTAAAGTAAACCAGTTTTTAATTTGTAAAGATGAGTGATGATATTCTGAGATTATCTGCGAATGTTAATCATCTGTCATGGTGAGTTGACCACACCAGTTGATAAAACCAATAAACATTGTAATCATCATTATGAGATATACTTAATTTGTGTGTTAGGGGTTTATAGTCTCTTTCCCATGTCATCATCACGTGTAAAATTGTTACATATAGAGGTTCAATAAATAATAATTGATAGTATTGATAATTGATAGTATTCTATCAGAATAACTGATAGAATAATTGAAGCCTAATATTAGACTAATAATATTAATATAGCAAAATATTTAAATTCTGATCCAATATACAAGACTATGTTTAGCCTACGTGGTGCAAAGGAAGTAAAGCGGCATAAACGAGCTGCAGTTTTTTGAACGTCCACGATGTGGCAAACTAACATAACAATAACACGGGCTTGTTATTGAATTCAAAATCATAAACTTACATCTCATCCAGCTTTATACACGCGAATGCTTAATGTAATAAAAAAACGAGCAACTCGAGCTATTAAAAACAGCTTTGGTTAAGTAATTATTAAAATCAACCAAAACGCTTAATCGCTCGGTGATATTTTGTTATTTCCGATGCACATCGCCGCAAATCGCTCGGTTTTCTATGAGCTCGAGGAAATCTTTGGGAGGAACCAACTTTGAACCTCCGTCATTACAACGAGCCATAACCAAAACATAACTTGTGTCAAAAACAGTGATCTGACTAAGTAGAAGCATTTTCGGACACCATGCAGGCGTGTATAACGTTTCCATTCAGTATGCAGGATCTCTGTTGAATCGGAAATGCTGTATATGTAGTGAGCCCGCTTGGTTTTGAGACACAGCCCGAGTAGAGACACGGCGGTGGTCCGGCGCATCTCAACTTTCTCCAGTCCATCAACCTCCGGAATAGTTTGAGCGTCAATTTTTATTTTCGCCTTTATGGGAATTCATTGTTTTTTCTCATTTAAAAGCCGTTGTGACGACTCATGCGAACTTTGTTGCGTGTTTATGTTTGTTTTGATGATGAAGTGATTTGGTGTCGGCTGCATGGAAACTCTCCGCAGGCTGACACGCGTTTAATTGCGTACATATTTCCGCTGTCTGCTCGACTGTGGGTTGTTGTTTATGCACACTGCCTGTTTATTGTTGATGGGGGAAAATCGGCTCTCATCTCTTAACGTGACGATCTGCTGCCGTTAGCTTTAGCATAGCAAAGGCCTTGCCCACGGTCCGGACTGCGGTGCGACTGCTGCTGTGTTGGCCGTGGATCTAAACACGCTTTCGGTATTGTATAAGACAAAAGTGTTTCAATTTTCAAGGGAGTGTAACTTCATCTGTAGGAGCTATTGGAGACCTGTTGCTGGATATTACGGTAAATTGTCGGCTGCACAATAACGGGAAATCACGGATTTAACATACTACTGTAAGCCTTATTTTGGTTAAACTATTGACTTCGTTCGTACATGCATCCTAACTAGCAATCCACTTTAACTCATTCATTTGCGTTTATTGTATTGGCCTAAGTATTGTAATATAACGTATGTACGTGATTATGTTATTTTAAAGTTAGATGTAGTATTTAGTGTTGTTTTTGGGGTTTGGTTTTATTAGTAAACTGCTGTGAGATGTAAAAGTTTTTTTTGGGGGTTAAATCAGGATATTAGTTGGCGTCAGGGATCAGGAAAAACATTTTCAGGTCTATATGTGTTACTGGAAAATATGATGCATGTGTGCTTTGCGAGGAAATAGTTGTAGGATCTTTGCTACTCTGTTGAGTAATATTTTTTAAATATGCTGATAGTTAATATTAATGAAATTAAAATATACCTGGTTATATGTACATGGTTGCCTGAAAACTTTAAGGGTTACTGATCATCTTGTCTTCTGTGATTAGTAAACCTCCTGATCCACACGAGGGAAGACGGATGCAACATCAGAAACTGATGCTTTTCCTCAGGAATCTGAAAATGATTATCGGATATAGGACGATTAAAAGCTAAAAACAGAAGCCCAATGAGCGACACACGGCCCACACTCACTGACAGGTACTGTATGTTATATGTGCAGTTTACAGACATGCCTTTGTATGATCCTACCATAATCTGAAGTGGAAATCCTGTCTCATCCCACATATCAATTTATGGAGCGCAGATCTTTGAATGTTGATTGAAACTTATTGATATTCATGGCTTGGTCTTGTATGTATATATGGTTATGGTCTGGTTTTTCTTAGCTTGAAATACGTCTTTTCATTGGCCCATCAATGTGTCAGTCATGTAGTTTTGTTTACAACCAAGTAAATTTTGTATTTAACTGAAATAAGGGTTTTCACTACAGATCCATTGGATGTCAATTATTTAGCATGATTTTGTTGTAGTTTACTTAAACTTGTTGATTTTTGTGCTGTTGGTTTATCTTCCTGGGTTGTCTATGTTGTTTAGCTGGGCTGCCATATTGAATATTCCATCAGCCAATCACATTCTGAGTTTATTTGGGTTTGCTTTGTGAAGGACTGCCTCACTGTTGCTCCCAGAATATTATGTAATGAACTCTTATCGCAAATATGAGCCAAACCATCTCTGCTTGGGTATTATCAGCCAAAAGCCAATGGCAACAGAAAAACAGACTAAGAATTTGCACTGTACGTTCTGGAGATTGATCATTTAGACATAGACGAAAATTGTCATGGTAAATAATTGTAACACCCTAAATATATATAATAATATTATATTAATGTAGTCTTTCCCCAGATCATTTCATTATTGTAAACGCATGACTGGTTTGCAGCATTGCAGAGCAACCTGACATATTTCTTGATTGTCGATACTCAGACTAGGACACAAATTGATTTAGAAGTCTTGTCTCACTTCATCATATTGTCGTTTGCTATCGATTGTATTCAGACTTTTTCCAAGCAAGTGATTCCAAGCCTTGGGAAAGTTCAATATATACGTCAATAGCGACTGTTTGTTCAATGCTTGAATACCGTTCGCTTTCAAAGTCTAAAAAAGGCCCGCGAGTCCAGTGATGGAAGAATGGGTTATTCAGGTAGCCCTTACTGGTCTTTCCCACTGACGTCATCAGGAAACGGCAGACTGGTTGTCTAGTGTGCAGTCTGGGCATTTTAGTGATGATGGATGTGCTTTCACTTGCGAGGATTGAAACACAAGCATTTATAGGTATCTCTGAGGTACAGGCACTCATATGTCTATCCAGTTTTGGAATTAAACACTGCTCAGTTTAGATGATTGCTATTGGCATGGTTTTGATCTCTTCTGTTATCAATGCAGGTGAAGTGTTGTAAGGTGCAATATATGTGACTGTGTTATCTTAAACCAAACATTGTTCTTAAAGCAGCAATGTTTCAATCCTGAGGTTACACCAGTTCAGAGCCATTTATTTTTTGTCTAGACTTAATTTGTTTTCACTTATGAATTGCAGAATATCTAAGACAACATGATATCCTGTATGCACTTTAAAAATGGATCAAGTGTGAGCAGATTGGTTAACAGTTAATTAAGTGTGAGCAGATTGATTTACCTAGAAGTTGTTCTTAGTGAAGCAACAATTTGTTAGCTTGTGTGGATCAGCATTGCACAGTTATACTTTCAGAATCCTGGAGGTTTGTTCCCAGTGTTGTTTATTTGCATTCATTAGGTTTAGATAGTGGTGTTGGCAACAGCACATCATGGTGTTACTGTAGCTCAGTTGGAAGAGCATTGCATTAGCAGTGCAAAGCTTGTGGGTTCGATTCCCTGGGCACACATGTACTGATAAACTGTGAAACTTGAATGTACTGTAAGTCGCTAAGCGTCTGCTGAATGTAATGTAATAAATATATGAGAATTATAGAAGTTACTTGACTGATTGTAAATGTTTGTTTCATTTGTGGGTAGCAGAATGAAATTTCAGAATTAGGGTTACTCTTTTTCACACTTGGAGTGGTTCTCAGACAAACATGTTTCCTGTTCATTTTTATTTTATAAGCAGTGAACAACTTAGCAGCCAAGCCACAACTTAAGATAGCCATGTGGCTAAGCAGTAATGCATCTATAATGCAAGTTTCAGTTTTAATACTTGGTCTTTAATACAAGACCATAATTCTAATATAAACTGCCTGTTATGGGAAGTAGTTAGCAGCTAGTCTGTAGGTCTGGGAATAATGTGGGTTTGCACCAGTTATTATTGGTATAGTCTCGCTCATGTTAGCAGTATTATTGGGGCAATTTCACTAATGTCCAAAATATACAGTATTTTACCACTGAATTGTAAATTCATAATGTATGTTGACATGTTATTGCATAAAGAAGATAAAGCCTATCTTAACACCCCTTTAATTCTTATGATTGTAATACATTAAAATTGTATCATTAATAAAACCTTTTGTATTACGGTAAAGTTATGGTAAACTAAATGCAGTACAACAAATTCTAGGCTATAATTAATATTGTCATATTGTTATGTACGTGTACGGTTGGACTTGCTGTATTGAAATGCTCTATTGTTTTGTGCTACAGTAAGGAGTATTTTTGTTCTCATTACTCAGTAGACTGCTAAGAGTGGGGGAGGGGTTTGGCTATGGTGCTTTATATTTGTTTATGTAAGATACATTAAAGCTTGCTGTGGTTAAATAAGCGTACAGGGTGCGTTTATTGGCTGCTATGACCATGAAGATCTCGCCCGAATCCCTGATTTTTAAGCCATTATTTTCACTTTCTGAACCGGTTGGACAGCTTTAGCTTTTCTAACACACACCTGGTATATTCTGCAATATCAGGATTTGTTAAGCAGTGGATTGGCAGTTTTCTGAATGTCTGTACTGTCCCCACACACACTAACGATGCAGCAAATACAAAGCTAAATGCTAGCGCCTGATATTGTTGTGAGCTTGTGACTGTGGCTATAGTGGCTGACAGACGCTTTCACTGGAGTGTAAATGAAGAGTCAGGGTGGGCCGGCCTCGCACCCTGCTGCCACTTTGGCACACACACAACAGCCACTCCTTCTCCTTAACAGCGCTCTTTCTGCACCAAAACTGTCTCAGTAAGAATCATCAGCCCCTGCTGAGGCACAACAATGTCTGACACCCCCGGCCTGCACCCTCCCGCTCTGCCCTGCCCCCTTCCACCTCCAGAAAAATGTGCTATTCACTACAGGGCCACACCTATACTCACCTTTACCTTGGGTAAAACAGCTGAAAGTCTCTGCAACACGCCTAGTAACTACAAGATGACTAATGTAAAAATGTGAGCATATAAACTTAGAAACAAGTGAGTCATTTGTCTTTTCAAAAATGCATATTGTCATTTTGTTTAAGGTGTTAAAGGTGTTATACTCAAAGCCTTCTGAGTTGTGCAGCTTGAATAGGAAATTGTTTTTCTTTATGCTTGGAGGCCAGGAACACACCACCTGTCTGGCATTGGTTGGACAAACAGGTAGTCCCGCCCTAAACTGATGACATTGGTTGATCCATTACTGCTATGTTGGCCTGGTCAGGCTGTTCAAACTTACAGAGTGTTTTGATAGTGTCTTATTCCTGTAAGATGTAGAAGTAATGTCTGAGACGAAGTTGAAAGGTAATGGAGTTTTCAGATATAGTTCATTTAAGCCATGACTGGGCAGTTTAAAGCAACTCAAGCAATTTGTTTTGCTATACTAAAATCATAGTTTGGGTTAGTCAGTGCTGTGCAGATATGTTGGTTTCTCTGGCAGCGCATAAGATCCCAGTTGATGGCAATGAAGCATCGAATGGGCTGTGAAATCACTCTGTCCTCAAAAAAAAAAAAAAAAAAATTTTGTCTCTAGTTCATCTTGTCTCTATTAGCAGAATACAGTATCCGCTAGTAAATGTAGATTTGACTAAATGTAAATGTAACTCACAGGAAATCACAGTGTCCTGCAGAAGATAGCCATGAATGAACTTGTGTTACAAAATAAGTACACCAGTCCCTCTGGGAGTAACATATATTGCATTAGTCAACTGACAAGCACTATTTTTCACACCATCAAAGTAATTATTATAAGTACGGGCAAGTTCTCTAAGATTTTCAACGCCCAATAACAGACAACACCCATGACATTTGAGTGAGTTGTTTTTCGGTTGGTTGTTTAAATCATGATTGTCATCATTTAATGGTCATTTGCTAGCTGTATGATTGCTTAAATATTATCTGCTAACATTCAGCATAAACGTTCACAGATTGGACATCATTTGAAATGATTAGCCATCGTATCGGGTGGGTGTGTGAAAATGTGTGTGCCGACATGAAAGTGGAAAGTGGCACTAATATGGCAGCTTTGCTAAATGCTTGAACTTCTGTGGCTGTAATACAAATTAAGTGAGATCATAGAGATAATTTGTGAGCATCTTTTGGCTGATATTACACACCTTTGGAAGGAAAGTAAACCATTGTGTGAATGTGGTTAGCAAAACATTGTCATCTTTACTGTGCTTGTAATCCTTAGTCCACGCAGTACATATTAGGCCTGTTTTCTTTCTATTTTCCATTATAACCGTCTAGTTAGCGTTTCACAACTTTAACTGTGCATAATTTAATTGTCAGCCTTAACTTACATGTATATTACAAAGAAACTTATAATGACACAGGGCAGATTTGCTTTACTGTCACACTGATATAGATTGGTACTCCCTGACTCCTAAATGCAACATAATGGCCAACCAATCAGAGTGCAGCTGGTGGAATTATCCAGCTTTTGCCATTTTAGTGTACAGTATGTTTTAAAAGCACTTCTTAGTCTGAGGCTAAATTAATGTTTGTGTTTTTGTACCCTAAACAGATGGAAATGGAGAGCTGTAAGACAGTCAGTGTTTGGTTTTCCGAGTTGCAGTGACTCACAGTAAAGCAAATGGCAGGCGAAGTTTGAGAGTTCTTGCACAGCGTTTGTTTGAACATAATACACCGTGAGGGGGAAATGTGAAGTTGCAGCCAGTTGCCCCCTGGCTGTTGGAGAGGAGGGGGAGGGGCATTGACTGAGGGGCTGGAGTGTTGTGAAGCAGAAATTAATGCCCACAAACACGGCTGACACCAGCAGTACTTCCACCAGCAAAAATGCACATCTTCCCCAGAAAAACAATACAAGGCAAAATTTGATTCTTACACAGCAGTTTTGATGGCTTTGAGGCTTCAGTGAAACATTTGCTGCTTGTATATAGATGCAAGCTTTGCCAAAAAAGAGAAAATCCAATATTCTCTATTCTTAATGCCATACTGAGGTCTGATATATTCTTTCTCCCTTCATAGACTTGGCTTATGCAGTTCCTGGCGATCTGTGCCAAGAGAAGACCAGACTGCTGTGCTGTTTTTTACTCTGCTGCATTAAACTGTGACTGATAGTGTGCAGCTAGAGCAAGAGAACTGCAGAAAAAGATTGGATATGATTTATTTGCCTGGCCACTTCTCCCTCACGCTGCATGGATGCTTAAATCTTACGTAGTTTCTGGGGCAGAGTGGCAAGTCAGGCATGCTGGGCTGAGATTAATCCTGTACACTGTGTGCTTCACTGCTGAGGGAGAGATTGGGTAGAAGATGGTATGACAGTTGGCTGCAGGATTAGCATGGCTCTGATGCGCTAAAATAAAATGGATCTGCGGTTTCATCCATTAAAAAAGTGGTCAGCAAAACGCCCGCCGAGAACATTAAAGGAGAGTTCTGGGTTAAATACAACTTAAGCTGTATCAACAGCATCTGCGGCATTAATTTAGACTCGTCCCGCAGTTTGTAAAGTCATGCACTTACAGTGGAAGCCTATGGGGCAAATAGTGTAGAAATTCGTGGCCTAGAGCACTATAAATAAATATTTAAAATGTAGATCTGCAGCTAACAACTGATTAGATCATTGATTAATCAGATACTCCAATATATGCTAGACATTGTGTGCACAAATGCTTTAATATGTATTTAGCATTTTAAATATATCTATAGAAAAGTGGTTAAAAACTTCAACATTTTGAAAGCCCAGGACAGCTTACAACCAGTTAATAAACCACAGTGTAAGTCTTAACAGGTAAAAGGTTGAGAGAGGCAGAGTGTTTAGCAGAATACCACACATATCACACCCTCATTGGAACGTAGTAATGTTTTACTACAATCACATATTATAACAAATACTGTTTTGATCTATGTAGGCTGTATAATACATTGCCTTTGTGAGCTGTGGACTGGCACAAGCACTGAATGCCTCCCAGCATCATCTTGTCCTCTTGTCATTGATGGCGAATTGGAGTCGCTAACTAGTCTCACTCTTCGCCATCTAAATTCCTCTCACAATATCAAAGAATTTAAACAGACAATTTAGCGTAAAGGAAAGAACATCCTCAAGCTCTGTTAGGACGGGTGAGTGTGTTTATTGGAGCAGAAAATAAAAATCCTCAGGCCGCAAATCATCATTCCCCCACCCAGTCCTCATTGTGATGTCACTTGGTGGAGGGGCTGGTCATTTCAGAGGCCCAGCTCTACAACTGATGTTACACTAAATGACACTTCCACATAGACATTATTTTTTTGCATTTTATTACCTACACCATAGCTGTGTGCTTGCTCATAAACCGAGATATACACACACATACACACTGTGCTCTTGTTTGATCAGGTCATTACTCGTGTCACTGTTTAGTGGGGTTTAACAGCTGATGTTTGGAGCAAATGTGAACTCCCGTTAGTGCCAGCTGGTGAGCTTGGAGCCATAAAGACTCCAAACGCTGCGACTCCTGCCTGTCCCGTCCATCCGAAAAGCGTTTGTCTTATTTGCCTAGATGCTTTCCTAGATTTGCTTACTTTGTTTGGTGGTGACCATAGTTGCAGCCATTTTGAATAAAAATGATTATGACAGTCAGCGTTAAATAGCTTGTAGTATTTTCTCTGTAAAGAGACAATGACAGTGTTGATGTTACCGTCCTCATTGTCTCCTGAGGCTTCTGGTTCAGAGGATTCCACTGACTCAAGCAGTCTTATCTGAGCGAGGACTGTCTGTACTGGATACTTGTGTCACATATAAGTTCCTCTTTATGAAGGAGAAGGAGAAGTGAAAGGGTGCAGTGCGCAAGTATGAGGTTACTATGCATGCTTTATTTCTTGCATAGACTGTAAACCTGTAGTTCTGTTTGTTAAGTAGTTGGAGGAATGTAATGGGTTCTGAAACAAGCTTTGTTTATAGCATCTGTGGCGTGCTGTCGATTACCACAGAAAATCAGACTCATCCCTCAGTTTGTAAAAACAAACATTGTTAAAATGTTTGTTAAATGACTTGCTTAAAGCTGCAATCTATAAATGCTTTTCGTTAACAAGGAACAAATATCAGTTATTGAGCAAAAACAGATCAGTGTTCAACACAACCTCCTCACCCCAATTCACATCAGTAAGTTTATAACAATGATTTATCATCTGAGCTGTCGGGTGTCATTTTGCGGTAGATGGTGCAGCGTTTGTAGCTTGTTCTTACAGCATGTTTGGAATTTAAACCTGTCATCCACGTTAAGAAAACTCATCGATTATCCTGCAGTTTTATGTTTTGAACAAAGATGGTGGTAGTGAGGCAAAAAGATATGGATTGCAGCTTATAGTCTTTCATATAAAATTTTAACTGTGAAGTTGTCTAAATCTAATTTTTGATTTGGGACTGCTGGTTTAGGTGGATGAACTTTTGAATACACCCTGACACTACCGTTGTGGGTGGAGTTTGTTTCATGCAAAAAGTGCTGCACAGATAGTTGTGTCTTTTTCTGTTATGCTTTCATGTATGCTTTGAACGTTATCAGGTCTACCCAGTTCATATCTGCATGCATTGATTTGAAAGACTGGACATAACTTCACCTACACAGGTTTAATAAGTGGTTCTACCACGCTGTGTTAAAACAATGTTTGGTGGCTATACCGGAGGCTATACAGCCTGTCTTTTAAAGTATATCCGGGTGCAGTGGATTACCATAGACGTAAGTGAAAGTGTCTATGGGAATGTAGTCAGTGTTTCATTGTAAAACATTTTTTTTTTGAGGGATGAGTCAGAATTATTTTCTGTGGTAATCTGCAGTCTGGCACATGTTGTTGATACAGCATTACGTGCACTGAACCCAGAACATTCCATGAAGGTTATTGTGCCCCATAGTGCTCGCTCTGTGGTGTAATGTCTTAACTTTTGCCATCTGCCCCTTGTGTCAGGTCACTGCTCTGTGCATGCAAGTGTAAATCATACTGACGCACACAGACATGCACGGTAATTTGGAGCTATGTGATGTCATTGACTGGAGCACAGAGGTCCTGTGGACCATACTGGACACAAACAACATGTGCTTGCTCTTTTGGCCAGCAGTTAGTTCCCCTCTCTCTCTCTCTCTCTCTCTCTCTCTCTCTCTCTCTCTCTCTCTCTCTCTCTCTCTCTCTCGCTTCATAATTATTCTCTCTCCCTCTTCCTATTATCTGATATCATCCCTCGGTTCTCTGCACCCCCACCCCCCTTCTTCCTGCCTGCCAGCCTGCCCACCACAACCCAGGCACGGTATCATGATCCACAGCAGAACACACGTTGGCTTGCACACTGTGTACACTCAGGAAATGCCCTTGCAGTGGCCTGTACCTGATTATAGAAAGGCTGGGTAATGAATGCTGTTTTGTATCAGTTGAGTAATCATAATGAAATAGGTACAGGTTAACTGTTCACTAGTCATCTGTATTACTGTTGCTCAAGGCTAAGGTTAGGGATTTGAGCAAACAAATAATCCTGAGTATTAAACTTCTTTAGCAACTATACTATGTACATGAAAGATATGTACAGCCTGTTTAGTAAAAACATTGTCTTGTCTAAATGGTGAACAAAAATCCTGTCCTTGCTTTAAAGTGTTTTAGCTCTTTAGCAATCAGAATATCTTACAGCCTTGCAATTAAGAATCAAGCAATCAAGTATACCCTTGCAACCATCTTAGCAACAAAAAAAGAACCCTGCCGGCTACCACACACAACACGCTTGCATTGTGACAGTGACTGTTAGCATGGACAAACAGCACTCACATTTTGAGCAATGAAAAGCTTTGGTTTATTACAATGAGGTGATGCTCTGTATTATACAATTACTGCATAGAATTTTGTGACAAACTTCTAGAAACACACGAATAAAGGAAAACAGCAAGAGTCCCTGTTTCTTCATGTCGCTCTGCCATGTTGTTTTCCACCCCACATTCAGCCTTTCCTTCAAGTTGTTTCTGACAAACACGCCTTTCAGACCGGAGTAATTGGGGTGTCCCTCATCCAGGCTCTTCTGGCTTCATGTGGAACGTTTTTCCATTATTACACAAAACCTCAATTGAGTGGAGAACACCCCCCCTCCACCCAAGCAACCCCCTCTGCCTCTGCCCCTGCCACTCTTGCACTTCCTTTACCGTTCTAAATACCCCACACCTCACTCTCCTCCTCCACCTCGTTCATGAGTGAAAATGGGCCTCCCATTTTAAATCTAAATCTAACATTTCCCTCAAAGTGCTGTTGAGCTCCACAATCATGAAGTAAACCTGCCTGACTCCAAAGATCAGGCCAGATCAGCTAGAGACCTTCCAGCTAAAATGTGCAAATAAATCATTACTGTAACAGATGTTGTTTTAAGCACTGGTTTCATTATTACATGTACAGTCAGAACGTGTGAATCATTGGGGAGAATATCATATTTAAAAGGTATGATTATTAGCCATTTCGTTTGTTTGGATTAGCTTTTCCACTCCGTGTCTTCAGTGGAAGCAGAGCACGGAACATTTTACAGCCACTTTCATAAATGACCCTTTCAGTTCCCTCAAACTGCCCTCAAAAGGATCGTGTGTCTCATTGAGAGCTCTGATACAGGCATGAACACTGTTCTGAAGCCCTGCGTACAGACTGAAGAACTATATGATTGTTTTGGTGTGTTTTTATTGTAAGTGGTTTCTGTCTCCTCTGATTTGCCTTCATTTTCGTCAGCGATGTTGCCTGGTTATTCATACTGTGTTGTAATTTGATTTCACTTTACGTAACGCTGACTATTACATGGTTCTCTGGAATACTCTGTTCTGATTGGTCAGTTGTGGGATTCTGCAGTCTAAACAGTCTGTTGGACAGTTGCCCCTGACAACCAGTCACCCACAGTGTGCTAGTGTATGTCTCCCGATAAAGATTTCTTCTTGCATAATTTCAGTGTAATATTTTATGTACACTGTCAGTGTTTATTAATGTTAATATTTTATGTACATTAGCAGGATAATGTATAGTATCAACACTTGCTTACAGTAAAAACATATAATCAGTCATTATCGCAGAATAATGTCCCCAGGATTATATAGGGGCCTGATATTTTTGCATTAGTTGTAGATTAGCCTTACTTAGACCATATGTTGAACAGAAGATGTGTGGTGCTTTGTCTCTTGTATATTTTCTTGCTGTCTTTGTATTACCTTGCTGCTTATTGTTTATTTAGGTATGAAAAGAAAATTAAAAGGTGAAGTAAATGTGAAAATCACACTCCCCATTTGGAAGAAAAGATTATTCTGTTTGTGGCCTGTGCCTGCATTCAAGATCAAATTGTGTTAATTGAGTTTTAATTGAAAAAGTGATTGACAGCTGCTCTCTCATTAGACTTCTCTGGTTTACAAGCAGTGAAAAATTGCTTTGCGTAATCTAGCGTCTCGTAATGTGCATGCTAATCCCTGAGAGCTCTTTCCATTACTTGACTCCGGTGTTAATTTCACAGTTTGCTGACCTCTGAAGCAATCTCAGAAAAGTTAGTAAAGCTTTAGAAAGATTATTCCATGTGTTGCAAGCCACACTACAAATGTCTTACACTCCACTGTGAGGGTATGGAATCAGTACTCTCTGATACTGTCCCAAACCAGACGTTTGACTGACTCACTGAATGAGTTCACAATCGACAATCTGTTACGCTGATTGACCAATGTGTTTTTAGCTGATCAAGATGTGCACTCTCCATCATTCTTCGCCGTTTAAAATTTTGAGGTGATTATTTTGTGTCAGTATTACTTAATATGTGAGTCTGAGGCACCAGAAAGCTAGTAATCTGCAGCAATTTTAAAAGAAATGCCTTTTTGGGGGCTAATACAATTTTAGCATGTCTTTAAAACCTTTGCAGAGAAGAAACCTGTATAACATTATGTCCCAGACTGGCACAACAGTCACGTTAATCTGAGTTGTTGTTGTAACCATTCACAACCATCAGCTGCGTTGCATAAGACATTTGTCAGCCGCCTGGTTTCTATTTTCTATTATCTCACTGTGAAATCTTACTGGTCTGAAACTCCCAGCTGTAGTTTAAACATCAAGTAATTTGAGGATTTATATTGTATCTTTTTCTAGAGTATTTGATGCTTTATACTAGTTGTTTGGCGCATTGTTAGGACAAAGAGTGCAGCACAATGTACAGTAAGCTGGTAATACTAATTACTAAATGGTTCCAATCTTGGATGCTGATTGGTCATAAGTGTTTGTGGTCTAGTGGTTAAAACATGTCAAAAGCAGCTGCCTTTATATGGGGAAAATAACAGCCTAATATCAGTTACCTGTAAAACTACTTTTTGTATTATCATATGCAAATCTTGAATTTACCATTTCCCTGTTCGCCACAAGTTTCCCAGCAAAGCTGGTAAGTATTAAGCAAATTCCTCTATGCCAAAAGATCAAGACATAGACTTTTATTATAAATCATATGTCCTTCAGAAAGAAGGTGTCTATCTGCAGAACATGAGTCCAGGTGAAAAAAATAGCCGCAAACTGTAAGCACATGCGTAATACAGTGGGCCTCAGTTAGATGCAGTTAGAATGGCCTACAAAGAGCTTGTTCAGTGCCCCATCACTGGCTGGCCAACAGTCTCACACAGTCTGTGAGCAGAGAGCTGACCAGACCAGAGCACTGTTAAACACTCCCCCCACTTACCTTACTGCCGGGATACATATAGATTTACAGTCTTATTGGTGTACACAGGCTTTTCTACTTGTTGGGCCTTTCTGTTGGTAACAAACCAGCAGGTCATTACATAAGACGCCTCTTAACGTGTAATGAATAGGGCTACATTAGTGGAGGTATGTTGATAGTGTTGGTATAGATATTGACAAATCAAGTAGTGATTGCACATTACACTACACAACACAAAGCAATACACAGCACCATCAGTCAGTGCCCTAAACTCTATCTCAACTATTGGTCAACCAATATGGTTTATCGATGACTGTTCCTGTAGCTCAACTGGTAGAGCATTGCATTAGCAACGCAAAGGTTGTGGGTTAGATTCCTAGATAACATACATGTACTTATGAAGATATATATACCTTGAATGCCAAGTAAGGCGCTTGTATGCAAAATGAATTAATGTTAACATACATGTTGATTTTTGTGGGGCTGGGTAAAATACTACTTTCATGGTAACCGTATTATTACATATATGTTAACATTCTTTATTGATGTCGTTGTTGTTGTTTTTTTCACTGTCTGTGTTTCCAGAACCAGTAGCACCCTCAGCAGAGATCATCCTCCTGACAAGAGGCCCAATAGCGACAAGCTGCCTCCCACCCCTACACACGAATTTGACCCCACAGGTAAATAACCTCAAAAGCAACTCTCTTTCACCCTTGTTCTTTTAACATTTTGTGCTTAACACTTCCTCTACTCATACAGAACGGTAGTGTTTAGTTGTACTAAAGGGTGTCCTGAGCGCTTGTGTTTGTGTGGTGTGGTGTGGACTGAAGCGTACTGTTCTTCTCACATGGTCTCTCCAGATTCTAAAATGGAAACAGTTTTCTCCACACACAGCACAGATGGAGGGCTGTGCCCGTCCACTAACTGCAGTGGAACGGCTTTAAACAGCGGCATGATTCATACTTGCTGACCATAAACGATGCACATGTTCCTGGCCACGATTTTGGCAGCTGAAGGACATTGTCAGTGTGTTTTTCTTTGGAGTTTCGTTCCTGTTTTTCCCTCTCAGCTGCTGTTAAGAAGCAGTGAGGTGGAGGAGAAGCAGTGTTGAGCGTTAATGTTCATTAATGTGACGTTTATGGTGGAAAACAATGTGATAATAATTGTTATATGTGATAATAAAAAGATGTGATAATATATGTGATAACAATGTGATAATTAATTTTCGTTAACAACCAAAATACGATTTTCATTGTTTAAATAGGACTACTGTTTTTATGTTTTAATAAAACACTGGAAGGTTAGTGGCTGCTATCTGTCTGGGAATTAAATGACAGAATTTTGCCAAATAACCTGGTGGTAGTTGTACCACCTCTGTTGTGGAATGACGTTAATTATTTTTTTGTAACACGAGTGTAGTTTAGTCATTTTCGAAAATGTGTAGCTTTTCCAGTAACAAGCTACTTTTTCCAGCAATTAGCGGTGCAGCGTAACGAAACTCTACATTGCTGTTTTTAATGTCATATTGCATTGGGCACTTAGCCTGACTGAGCATTGCGAGCTTATCTGAGCTGAGACTAAAATCAACACACTAATAATCTGCCTTTTTGCTCTCACTCATATGCTGTAAAGTTCATTCTAGTAAATCACGTTGTTTAGATAAAGTAGCAGATTTCAGAGAAGTTTCCCCAACATTGGTGCATGCTTACTGTTATGTAAGAGAATTACAGGGAAAAGTGACTGGAGATGAGACAGTGCGGTGCATGTTTATTTCTGATGTTCTTCTCTTCTGGTGTTGGGCTCATCTTCTGATGCATGACTAACTCATTCTAACCATAGTGTGCTGTTCAGTGTCCTCTCAGTTTTGTCTTTAGAAGTGTGGCTCTTTTGCGTGATAAAGTTTTATAAATAAGGATGGAAACCAGCATTACATTTATAGCAGAACATCATCGCTAAACAATATCAGTTCTTGTGAGAAATTCAGCAAGGCTGGGTTAATCACATTCACATGTGATTAACACGTGTTTTATCACATTTATTTCTGGTCACACTTTACCAAATGAAAGCAAAGACTGGTTAACTTGTGTAACCATTTTAGAGTGTTATCTCTCTCTATGAACTTTTCACCTCAAAGTCTTTGCTGGTTATATCTGCATTAGTGCTGATAATGTGTTGATCATTGATTTTTGGGTTAACACCTGGGGAACCTTAACAGAATGTGTGTGACATGCTGTCATTTACCACAGGAAATCATTTTGAATTGTCCTTCAGTTTGTAAGAACAAATTACAATCGAAGTTGCATTAGGGCGCTTACAATTTAAATTTATAGGGCAAGATGTTAAAACAAGTGTGTATTTTAACATTTATTTTGGTGCAGAGTATAGCCACAAAATTAAATATTGCATGCCGTGCTATAAGTGGTAGTGATGCATAAATATAAAGGTCATGGGTTTGTTTCCCAGGAAGTGCACATACAGATATAATGTATACTTTGAATGCACCTTTAAAAGCTTCTGTAACGGTAATTCCGCCACTAAAAGTACCATTTTGGTAATCTCAAATAACACAAAATTGCATATGAAAAAATTAATTTAATTGAAATGTATTTACACAAATACAAGCAAAACACTTCACCCTCCTAAATTTTTTCTTTTTGCAACACAATTTTTTCTTTTTGCAAACTATGAGACCAGTCAAAATGATTGTCTGTGGTACACTAAAAGTTGGTAGTGGCAATGCTGATTTGGGCCTGGAATTTCCAGTATCAGTGACCTTTTCCAAAACAGCCACACTTTGTATATTTGTTTCATTGCTCATTTTTGTTCATTTGAGTCTTCTCTCATGTCCTACCTGTGATGTGTGTCCTGTGTCATATAATATGGTGTTGTTCAGACGTGCTGGTGCAGAAGAGTGGATTTGTAGTGGAGGGCAGGAGACCTGAGTCCTGTGGTAAGATGTTCAGACCTGTTGCTGTGTTTCTGGCTTTGTTTATCCTTTGATGGGTGATTCTTCCAACCATCACATTACCATGCACATTTTTTCCTCTCTGCCTCTCTGCCAGCACAGTAAAGTTCAAATGTTGGACCTATCAGCATTTCTTTGAATGATGCTGTAGTTCACCAACATAATGAAAATGCTGACATTGATTACTTGCATACCCACCAAATTGTATTTCTGCCATTGACTGCAAATAGGGATCTTAAGCAGAGTGTTTATTTTTGGATTAACAGTTTCTTTAAGTTCTGTTTGCCCATTTAGTTGAGCATTGTGGGGAGATATTTACATTTCACATTTACCTGAATGCATTTGGCGATGCTTTTACACAAGGTGACAAAGTGCATTCAAGTACATGTGCTCTCTGAGATTCGAACCCATGATCTTTGCATTACCAGCACCATGCTCTCCACCAGACGAGCTATGGGAAGATCCAAATTATAACAATAGTGGCCAACATTTTATTGGCTAAGAAGGGCTAGGGCTGCAAGATTTTGAAGAAAGATGCAAAAACTTGCTAATGCGATATAATGCATTACAGTTTGTAAAATCAACTTAAATTATATTAAAATATTTCAATTTAAAATTTGAAAGTATGTTACCAACATATATGTTGGAAAAGAAATCAACACTCTGATGTCTGATGTTCTCTTTGCTATTTGTATCAACCTAAAACTGACAATATAACAAAGTATTAAAATTGTTCCGTTTTTGCAAACCATTGCAGCTTCGTGCTATTCTGATCATTTTGGTAGATTTTGCAGCTCTACTCAGAATGCAAAGGACAGACAAGTACTTTCTTCACATCACATTCAATCAGCTACACGTTTAGTAAAGAGATTTGCTGGCTTATCAACACCATAAAATCATGTCGCCTATGCAAGGACTAAATGCAACAGGTATAATACACTGTAGCTCTCATTGCATTACTAATAAATAATTTCACAGTTTAATTGTTTTGTAATTTAAAACTCCAGCCAGATTTTCCCACACAAAGCTCTCACTAACATTGTACCAAAGTAAAGGGGGCTCTCATGGTTTAACACCTCACATTACCATGTGTACCTTAGCTGTTGTACGTGCGTAGTATGTTAATAAATTTGTGTCGTAATATTAATAACAATGTGTAATTTCAAGCCCTTCACAAAAACGTTACATATTAGGTATGTGTTGTTCAGTACTCAGGACATACCTATGCCATTACATTACTGAAGAAAATGAAATCTTAATCACTGAGTTAAAGAAATAAGATTGAGCACACTGTAATCGTAATACAGGAAATGATTTATTGTCAAAGGAATATAACAGTATGTTATGAGAACGTTTGGAAGACATTGGCCTGAAGAGCACTTTGTGATTGGTTTACAGTGGAATACACACTCATTGCTGTGGTCCAAGAACTCTTGTTCTGAAATGTGATTGGGTGTGCTGTTGGTTCTGAAAGCAGGCCTATCTCTCATGCTTGCAGCATCAGATGAGCGCGATAACACTCACCGCCACAGCTCTGGTCACCTCCTGCATTTTTTCATTAGTCTGGGAATCTTGGATTTTAATAGGGCCACAAGATTGATGTGTTCATTTCACAGCTGGGCAGATTTTATGTTGCCACTAACTTTGATGACACTGACTCTGATGACTTGCACTAATTCACACTTTCCTTTGGATTTGGTGTGAGAGTCATTGCTACTGTAGTCTGCTTCCAAAAGCCTTTCTGATTAAAACTTTAATAAACTGTAATAAAGCATTGACAATCCAGTAAAAATCAGTTTCATAGCTCTCTCCTAATAATCACTCTCCTCTCTGTTTCTCTCTCTCTTTCTTTCTTTCTTTCTCTCTCCCTCCCTCCATCTCTCGCTGTCTGTTTCTCTGTCTCTCTCTCATTCCTCCAGGGCTGGTTCAGAGATGCGTGATCATTCAGAAAGATGAGAATGGTTTTGGGCTGACTGTCAGCGGGGACAACCCTGTTTTTGTGCAGCTCGTCAAACAGGGTAAGAGGCCTGTCTGTCTCGCTTGTCTGTAACACCGTCTCCGCCCCTACCAGACAAACCGCACTGCCCTTCAGCTCCGCTCGCTGTCTGGTGCAGGGGCGTCTCTCTCCCTGGGCTAATGTGATCTGGCTGCAGGTCAGAAATGGAGCTGATGTGCTCTGACCACAACCAATTACAGGACTTGTAAAGTAGCATAGAGAAGGAGCAGGGGTGCTTACACTTTAAATGACTTTAAAATGCTTTGATAAAGATAATTGAAGCTAAAACAATCCTCAAGAACTGAGGAACTGACTCAACCCTAGAAAGCAACACTCTAGAAAATAATATACCAGTACACTAAAAAACACTCAGAACACTTTTGTAACCATATAGCAATGTCCTGCACACTTAAAAAAAAGAATATTGGAGCTACTTGTATTAAAATGTCTAATACTGTCAACAATACAAATGTATTTCCCCACTGTAAAACATAGTACATTACTACATCTACATCTTACTACAGTACTGTTGTGTTCGCTGCTGGAGAAGTGTGCTATTTTCGTTCTGACTTACATAATCATCACCAGATGATAAAGTCCTGTAATCTTACATTTAATGTAGGGCCATATTTAGGCCCGCAGTATCACAGAGGCGTGGGGGTCTGCTCTTTTGTCTTGGGGAGGTAAACAACAACCTAGCAACACCATAGCAACTGCATAAAGATGTGCTAAATACACTCAGAACATTTCAGCAGCCGCATAGCAACTCCCTGGCAATCACCTAGAACACAAGCATTGAAGCAGCAGGTTTTGGGGCAAGATTTAAATTAATTTTATATTCTAATGTTATTCGCTGCAACCTGTATCTAAGAGCCCACAAAGGAGATCTGTTTTGTACTTATAATTCAATAGGAAGTAAATATTAGTGTTTTTGTGTGCATGTGTATCTCAACTAAACTTTAGCTCATAAAAGAACTGTTGTCAAGGTAAATTTTGCAGAGGTGCCCATATAGATCTTTCTCTGCAAATCAGACTTATTGTAGTGTCTAATGTTTAGAAACACTACAGGCTTATACTACATCACACCTCCCGGGCATAACACGTTCTTTACAGTCACAACAATCTCCTCTCTCTGTCCACAGATGGAGCTGCCATGCGTGCGGGTGTTCAGACTGGGGACAGGATCATTAAGGTGACCGAATGACTGTATTGTTACTCACTGTCCACCACTGCTTTTCTGTTCACCACTGCATCTCTGCATCCGTCTGTTCTGCCACCTGCTGGTCACTGAACCAACCTGAATTTGTGTCAGTTTAGAGAGCTCACATAGACAACATTGCTTGTTTATTTGTCTAATAGGCAATGCAGTGCCCTGCCTAAACTTTCATTGACCCCACAACATGTATAGAAAAGTAGTTATCATATATCTGCAAAATGTGTTTTTAATTTCTAAATTTCAGTCATTTTTCAGTCGTTCTAAATTACCAGTAATTTTTCCGTTACATATTTTTATTGAAATAAAAAGCTATTATGTAATTCAGTGTCAGTTAATACACACCTTTGATGGAAACAATAGCACGTCACACATTACTGAGTTGTTCATAATTGTCTATATATGATTCTATCAGTTGGCCTGAGTCATTTTGTTGATTTTATTAAATCTAATCAAAGTAAAATTTATTTGTATAGCAAATTTAAATGACCTAATGCTGAACAGAAAGAAAGCACAATAAACGCATACAAGTTTAAGCTATGTATATTATTGTGATAAGACAACAAAAAATAATACTCTAAATGTTTGTGTAACATGTTTATTGTTTTTTCTCTGAATTAGGTGAATGGGACATTGGTGACACATTCAAACCATGTTGAAGTGGTCAAATTAATCAAATGTAAGTATAAACCATTTTGCTTAGTGAGAAATAAGCACTTTATGTTTCCCTCTCTGACCTAGACTTATACATTCATTGCAGCCGGCTCTTATGTAGCCCTCACAGTATTAGGCCGACCGCCCGGGTTGCCTCAGATCCCTCTGTCTGAGGTAGACGTGGGTCTTGGGTCACCAGGGGGTCTTGGTGACATGTTTGTTACATCCCCTGACTTTTACAGTGCAGCAGAAAAGAACTCTTCTCTTGTTTCATGGGTAAGCAGAAATTTCATTTTTACACACTGTTTTGTTTTATTCATTGTTTTGTGTTTTGGTGAAAAATGCCCTGACGACATTCTCACACACACACATTTGTATATGTGGTTTACAAGGACTCTCCATAAACGTAATGATTTTTATACTGAGCTAATCATAATTTCTATTACCTTCTCCTATTCCCAACCCTCAGAGAAAACTCTTGCCATTATTTAATTAAAATAAAAACAACATTTAGTGTGCGTTTTAAGCCATTTGGTTTATGAGGACACAGGAAGCGTCCTCAATCTTTTAGTTTTGTTATTGACAAAATCAACAAACCTTATCAATAGTAAACTAGTTGACAGCATAACACAGACTCAACGCCCTCATGCTTCATCAGCGAACAGCAATATTTTCACATCAAATATAGTTTTATTTTTGCTGTGTTGTCATTTTACTTCCACATATCTCCTTCAATTAAATTACCTGATCTAATATTTTTAATCTGCTCCTCCCCCTCTACTTACCTCAACCCTGCTTTTGTTTTAATAGGAAGAGCGCAATGCTCCACACAGCCAAAGATTAGACAACAGGAGGATTGTGTCCAGGGACCAACAGGACATGCAGGTCAGAATCTAAATGTCCAGGGTTTGGTTTAAAGTGAGAACTTAACACGGTTCTCTCTGTGGTTTAAGGTAAACACGCACGTAACTACTAGTTTGTCAATGTGCCTCTGTCAGTATAGTGCTGAGTTTGTTGAGTTGAGATGTATTGTTGCAAGTTTGACTCAAGTTGATAAGAATGAGACTTTTCCTGTTGTGAGGTAATTTACTGCTCTAGTATAGCTGATAAGTGAACAGGCAGTCTTATCCGCCCATCACATAGCAGAGTGCATTGGAACCACCTGCCTATATCTTGTAAACAAACATCTGTCATTCTGATTCTCTTGGAAAAAGACAAAGTTTTTAAAAAGCATCAGAGCTGTTTTAAAGCTTTTTGTCTGTGTGTTTAAGAGGTCTGATTTTAGAGAATATGTTTCTCACTATGAGACTCTTCTAAATTCTGTTCTAATTGGTTTTGCCTATAGGGACCGAAAAATGAATACAACAAAACTCCCATACCCAAACCACTATGGGGCATCCAAGAAGCTAAGAAGCACATTCCACGTCAGCAGGGCCACCTCAGCAGAGCTCCACATGTATGAGATCCAGTGACTTTCACACTCAAAACATCACATGGGCAGAAATAGTGTTTGACCAATTTGACCAAGGTTTTCTCCCTTTGCAGATGTGTGATGTAATGCTGATGTCTATTGATGTCACATTAGTTGATGATTGTAAAGTAAATTCTTTTTTTCCTGTTTGTTAATTCTTCTTTTTTTCTTCACTTTTCTTAACCATTTTTTGTCATAGCTGTTAACCAAATGATTTCAGGGTCATTTCTAGGTGATGTTTGAAGTCAGTTGCCCTCAAGTTTACACAGGTGCAATAGCAGAGTAACTACAGTCAAAAGTCTTATTGAGGCTTATCGACCAAACAGGAAAAGTTGATATCTGTGCCAATAATTTCATAATACCTACAATCTGCTGATTTATCAGCCCTGATTAATATGGATGTATCAGTGTATCAGTAAATATTGATGCATTGGTTAACCACTATTTGGAAGCTTATGCTAGTTTTGAAAATGTTGTTTGCATAGCATTATATGTGTCAGGTGTATTAACTGTAAATCTGTGCTCCAGGAGGGTCTGTATCTCAGGAACAGTGAAGATGGATGCTGGGTGCATGAGGACCATTGTAAGGCAGATTTTAGCCCAGATGGTTTTTGGAGTGGAAGTCCAGTGGCACCTGTAAGTGTTAAAATATCTTCACTGACCTCAGTTAAACAGTGGCATTTAATGTGAGTACTGTACAGCCGAAGCCACACAACAGATAACAGCCTCTCTTGTGTGAAGTAGTTCAGCGCTTTCATCGCTGTTGTTGTTTCCTTCCCCATAGTGTAATTAATGTTGTTTATGGTTTGTAATGTGCAGGTCCAACGCCGGTTTTATCCAGCCTCTCCAGAAAGCCAAAGAGATTCCAACTGTTCCAGTCCAAAAAGCACTCCCAGAGACAGCCTCAACTCATGCCCGTCCCCTGAGGTTGACGACGGCTCTGACCTGGTGAGAACCACCCGTGTTATTTCCATTTGACATACCTTATGATCTGATCTCAGATCAGTATAGTGGTGATGTTCTGCCCTCTGCCACAGGATTCTCGTTTCCAGTCCAGCATAGGAAGCCCACCCTCCCGACAGACTTCGGAGATCATCGCTCCTGAAGATGAAGACTTTGACAGCGAGCAGGAGCAGGTAGGTTGCTTTTCTTCACTAAGTGCAGAGATTCAACTCTTGGTCATTAGCCTGAGGCCATTAACTCGAAGTGATGTGTACCAGGTGAACGGCCAATGCAGCTGCTTCCAGAACATCGAACTGCTCAAGATGCGGCCTGCCCATCTCGCGACCTTCCTGCATCATGTGATCTCCCAGTTTGACCCAGCACCTCTGGTGAGTTCCAGCATCCAGAGCTCCAGTCTGTGACCAACAGATTCAGCAAACAAATTCTTGAACATGTCTCACGCTTGATATTGCTCACTGAATCTCACTCCCATCCACAGCTCTGCTACCTGTATACCGATCTCCACAAACACACCAACTCCAAAGAGGCACGTCGGATCTTCACAGACTTCTTAACATACTTCATAGACCGGGGGGCCGTAAGTGGATGTTTATCACACTTCATCCAATCTAAAAAAACCTATCATTGTCTGCGCTGCCTTAGTGTCATTTGGTCTGTGGGCAAGTTGGGGCAAAGGCCCGGATCCACCCAGATTAAGCGCTTCTTTTGCCCCGAGAGGTGTGTTCAGGGTTGCTTCTTTCGAGGCGGCCTCAGGGTCAGGAAGCGAACATACTCAACCTTTTTACACCTACGATCATCACATATCTCTGTTCTCAAACTCTGTGTGCATGTGTATGTTTGTGTGTTTGTGAGTTACCCTGCAGCAAAGTCTGTTCCTTTGCTGCCAGATGGATGAGTAGTTCCCTTGAAATCTTTTACTTTTTTGCCAAAGCTCTGCAGTGTTGTTACCTTAAAACATTCTTTGTAGTTTTTTTGCAAGCAAAAACATAAATAACCTGCTTCTTTTGTTGATCCCCTTTTAGCTTTCTAATTTAAGTAATTAAATTTAAGTAAATAAATTAAGTCATTAAGTAATTTAATTTAAGATGTTTTATTCAACAGCATTTGAAAGTAGCCGTGCCTGAAACCATCTCCTCAGAGCTTGGTAAGCCTGCGTTTATTTTATTTGTGAACTATTTTAGTGGAGGAATAAAACGTGTTCACACGCTGGCCATGAGTGTTTTAACAAATGTTTTGGTGTTCATTTTAACCTCCACCAGAGTAATCATTTTAGCTGCTGGTGGGAAACCTGTAATTGTTCAGAAAGCACAAATCCTTTTTAAAAACATTAATTTAGAATGTGCATGCTTTTGAAGAGTTTGGTCACTCCCGACATCACTCGAACAGACAAAATGAATTCTGTGTACTCAAATGAGGGCCTTTTTGGTTCATGCTAGTGGCTTTCTGATGATAAATGGGTGTTTGTGTCTATTTGGCTTACAGTACAAAGCTCTATATAAAGAAAAACAAAATGTATTGTATTGTAGTATAATAGTCTGAAGTTTTAGTTATCTTTCTATAAAAATAATACAGGTCTGTTATATTTTCATTTATAATGTGTAATGTAGGAAACAGCATCATAAATGTACTAAATAATGTCTTGATGAAAATCTAAAAATGTTTCTGTTGTCAGAGAGGAGAAGACTGGAGCTGATTCCTGAGGAATTACACAGGCAGTATATACAGACAATGCAGGAATCCGTTCTTCCAGAGGTCCAGAGGAACCTGGAGGACTTCAGGTCAGGGATACACAGTATTGATGTTCTCAAAGCTAAACTGAAATCCTTCAGATTGGAACCCACTGACCACATGGTTGCATGCACTGTTGCAGGCAGAAGCGCAGCATGGGCTTGACTCTGGCCGAGGTGGAGCTTGCTCGCCTGGACTCTGAACAGCTGCTTCTGGTGAGAGAGAGAGCATGTGCGGAGAACATCCTTTCGAAGATCGATGATGTCCTGTGAGTCTCGCTGTCTGTTCATCGCTCTCCATTAGGCCCACAAGATACAATGTATATGTTCATGCTGTAAAATTTTAAGCAGCATTGTAAAAATCGCAACACTTTTAATGTGTTTTTTATTTGGCTATTAAGTTAGTAGCTTGTCATTACCGTAACTAGTTTTGTGATGCACTCTTGTCTTGGTAGGATAAATATAAATAACCTGTTTGTTTAATGTTAATGATGTTAAAAAAATACCCTATATAGATTTTTATAAATAAATCGCTAGATAAGATATAGTCAAAAGGATTTAAATATTGTGATAAAATTTATGTAAATCTTTCGCCCTTTGCGTAAGATTGCCTTCTCAAGGGCTGCCCTTCCTCTTACATGTGTTTCTGTTTATCAGGGTGACTTCACAACCCACAGAAGAAGAGAAATGGTGAGAAACATTTTTATGCTTTCCTCCGGCAAACCTCATACATAACAACTGACAGTAAAAATGTTAGGGAGGGAGATTATTTGATCACGCATAAAGACATTTTGTTGGATTTGTTTGAAATTGTCAGCCTGGGGGGACACTGCATCAGCACATGACACAAACACGAGACGCCACACAACTGAGCGATTTAATGAGATTTTCTAATCTTCATACATTCCCTTGTCCTCATTTACTATAATGTAGGCAAACATATTTGAAATGCCATATGGCCACACCACAAGCCTGTATGATTTATGAATGTGCAGGACATATGGATTGGATAGATGGAAAACTTGTGTACAGATGAGTTTAGTGACATATGGCAGAAGACACAATAAGATGGGGACCATGTAGAACAGACACATGGAGGCAGCAGCTCTCAACAGACACACAACCCTTGGAGACCAAAATCTAAGTTAGGAAATGAAATGCATAGATACTCAATGCTGTGCTCTAGTTACTGAGCTTGTTCACATATACAGATTAACCAGGAGGAAATTTAGCCCTAAACCTATTTTTGTTTCTTTCCAGCACAACAATACAGTATGTGATATACATGTACATGAAGCATCTAGGAGTGCGAGTAAAAGAGAGAATTATGGAGTCCAAACGACCCAAAAATAAATTCCTTCCTTCCAAACTGAGGGTAAATGCTTATACCATTTCCTGCCCGCTTATATTTCTAACTCTGTTTTAAAACAAGTGCTCTGCTTTGGCCAGTTTTATAGTCAGCTGCTTTCTTAAATATTACCAACATTTTGCTTGCTTCATGCAACATCTTTTTCCACTGAGCTTGTCGCAATGCATTCTGGGATTCTTAATCATGAGGGATATACAAGAAGCTGCCTAAGACTGTGGCCAAAGCAAGGTATCTTGGGTAACGGCATAATTAGGATGGTTACCTTTTAGAATGTCCTTTATGTTGAGATGTCATATAAGTTTACATTTATAGGCAACTCACTAGGTTTTGAAACAGAGGCATGATGTTCTTCGTGTATCCATGACAAAGCTGTTACCCTAAGGATTTTTGTTTTTCCTGCTTGAACAGAAGAGCAAAACGGAAAGCAAAATAGAGAAGGAAGGAGAGGAAAAACTAAAAAGGCCTCGCTTTCCCATTCGGGTGCCCCCACGGTGGCCTGTACGCATCGAATCGATAGCTGGTGAGTCTGAGCAAGAGCTTTTCAGCCTTTGGTTATTGAAGCCATTTTCTTCAACAGATTTCCTGAGATAGAGTGGTATTTTGAGTTCAACTTTCAAGAAAACTTATATAGAGAACTCGAAGTACTCATCCAGATCCTATTTGTTGTTGATGTTTTAGGATTAAATTCCCTATTTAATTCCACATTTAAGGACAATAAAGGAAAGATTTGCTCTCATGGCAAATTCAAGATTTGATAGAACAGTGGTATATCTGTTCGATCTGATGCACTCACTTGCATCAGATAAAAAAAAAGTTAAAGTTAGGGTACCTCTTTTATACACAGGACGCATCCTGGCATTCAAAGATTCAGATTAAGCACTGAGACGCAGGAGCTTTAAGGCGCATTTCTAAAATTAAATTTTTTAAAAACTTGACATCTTAAAACAGGTCTTTTGGCACAAGATGCTGAAAAGTGATTCAGCACTGATCTGTGTACACACTCTCTTAAATGAAAATTGCAGTTTCTAAATGCAGAAGACTTGCCCTCATTTTCACAGTCCTTTGGGTGGTGAAAGAGTCATAGTTAATGCTGAATGTTTTTTGGTGTTTGTGTATGTTGGAGCAGGTGGGAAGGCAGGGGAAAACATCAAGCATAGGCCCCAGAAGCAGATGTCACAGCCTGCATTGGGTGGGTCAGAGCCAATAGAAGGCGGACGTCTGCGGGGCAGTCACTCGAGTGAGGGCTCTGATCTCTTGCATAGCCCGGGAATCATCACCTCTCCCCCCTTCAGCACCCTGTACAGCCCGTCATCAGACCCCTCAGGCAGGGACCCAGAGTTTTGTGAGTACTCGGTCTCCAGTGATTTGAATGATCATGATATCCTTTCATAGTCTGGTACTGCTTTTCATGATCATGCAGACTGAAGCCATGATAATTTACATAAGGTATAAACCCAAGCCAATCAGATTTAAACTGCTGGTTTTATCACCAGTTCAGTGGTGGTTTCTTTTCCTGTAGCTCAGTTGGTAAAACTTTGTGTTAGCAACACAAAGGTTGTGAGTTCCAATCCCCGGGAACACGTACTGATAAATTGTATACCTTAAATGCACTGTAAGTCGCTTTGGATAAAAGCAGCAGCCAAATGCATAAATGTAATGTAAATATAAATGTCCTCACATTTGATCTGATATTTTGTGTGTGCTATGTATCAGATGGTCAGTGGGTGGTAAATAGGTGTTTTGTCTAGGGCTTAGATTGGATCTTCTGTTTCCTCAGGTATGAGCCCATTAGCAGTGGTTCCAAGACCAAGTGATGGACCTCAGGCTGGAGATGTGCTGGACAGCATCTACCCACCCTGTGACTACACTCCATACAGTGTAGACCAGCTGGATGAGGACAGAGAGGGAGACAGGTGCAAGAAAAATGCCTGTTACTGTTACTTGATTACTAACATAAACAAATTTCTGTTTGTCTTTGTGGTGCATGCTAAAGCTTGTGTACAGTTCAGTTTATGTTCTCACTTTGTGTAAATAAACATTGTGCTCTGAAACCTCGCCAGCACTAGCTTGATTTAGCTACTAACCTATGTGTGCACTATGTAAAGTGAGCAAGTGTGTACTGTTTTACAGACTCGTTGATGTGGGCACACCTAAACTGATTAGAAGGTACTGGTCACTGGCTGCTGTCAATCACCCTTGCCCCTCCCATCTTTAACTGACTCTTAGTACACTACACGAAGAATGAATTGTACCCACTGATAGGGCATTTATTTGCACATGCTCTGCACCCTGTTCACTTGTACAACAGGTAGCAACGCAAACTAATTTAGCTCTTTAACGGATAAAGTAATGGAAAAACAGCAAAACACAATGCAACAGCCAAAGACGTCCATCTAAAGCATGTGTACATACATAGGCCAGTTATACAAATAGAGGGGACAGAACTTCTTGTGTATACACATTTATCAGGCACTTCTCAACAACTATCGCATTCAAATAGACATACATATTGAGTTTTAGGAAAGAGTTTATAGACCATCACTCACTCACTCCTCTCTCACTCTCAATGTCTCTCTCTCACTCTTCCCACAGGTTTGAGGAACTGCAGAGTGAAGATGATCAGGGAAGTGATGTTTACACCGATGTTGATCCTCCAAACTGGCAGCAGCTGGTGGGGCGTGATGTTCTAGCAGGCCTGACACCCCATGAGATCAAACGACAAGAAGTCATAAATGGTTCGATCTTGTTCTCCTTTTACTTCCATACATCACCCAGGTGCACCTTAAACGTTTAGATTTAATGTACACAGCACCATCTGTCTGAAGTGGTGTTTCTGGGAGTGATGACTCAGAATGATCATGTTTACATGATGAAACATTGAGATCAGACTCAACGCAGATGTTAAGGAGTTACTGAATTAACCCTCATTCTTACTGATCTTCTCAGAGCTCTTCTACACGGAGCGAGCACACGTGCGCATGCTGAAGGTCCTAGACAGTGTGTTTTACCAAAAACTCACCCGAGACAACATACTGCCCCCTGCTGACATCAAGAACATATTCACCAACCTGGAGGAGATCATCCAGCTGCACAGTAGGCCACATCTTCAACCAATGTCCTTCAGATGAACTGCTGCTTATGTCTCAACCTGTTTAATTCTCACATGTGCTCTCTTTACTTTCAGTGAGAATAGCAGATCAAATGACTGGAATACGCAAGAAGTACGAAGCATCGGTTATTGATCAGATAGGAGATGAGTTACTGTCTTGGGTAAGACTACATGTTTATTCTGAGTTCTGTGTGCGTTGATAAACAGTTTGTGGGTGATTCTTTAACTAGGGAAGCCTCCATTTTCCCAGGCATGATTCCCAAATATGATTTTAAATAAAAAATAAAATGTATGTTTATTTTTAAAAAAGGTGGATCATAATAGCTTTTAATTGTTTTGTGTGTCCTTAATGACTTTTTCCTAATCTTCACACAGTTTTGTTTTTAGTTTACTTAACATGCATGTGTGCGGTCTGTATTTTTATATATATAAACTATCACTCTTCCCAGTATTTTGTTCTCATAAATGAAGTTAAGTCATAAAGCTCTATGTGGCCTTAATATACAATCTGCCAGCCAATCACCTTCAGCGCAACATTTGGTTGTGGTAAGAAGTGACGGAGGATCTTTGCCAGGACAGTTTAAAGATCAAAAATGTAATTAATTTTAAGATCATGATATGACAGTAGCTTTATTAGGTGTCATTACCAAACCAGAAATTAAATTTAGAATTTATGAGTAGAAGAGTCGAGTTCAAAATTAATTGACTTTTAACTTCTTTTGCATAAAAGTCTATAGCTTAACAAAGTTCTTAAACTTGTCATTACCATTACACATCACTGCCATCATGCACAATATTGAAAATCTTCAGCACAACACATCAAAATCCCCTTGAAGGCAGAACAGAGCCGTGGTAAGATCCATATTCCAGGACATGTAATGAGAACAGTCTGAACAAAGATGAATCACCTCAGTACATGTGAAAGTCCCACCCACCTGTGGACACACTTTAATTCTACTGACTTCCTGCTGAGTGACCCTGATCTCTCTGGCTTGTTATATCTAGTTCGGTGGTGGAGAGGAGGAGAAGATCAAGCAAGCAGTGGGCACTTTCTGCAGTAACCAGCCCTTCGCCCTGGAGCTCATCAAATCCCGGCAGAAGAAGGACCAGCGTTTCACCTCCTTCATCCAGGTGGGTGGAGCCAGCTGCAGAGCCATGGAGAGCCGTCCTGTTTTCTCCCTCTGTGGTTTACTTGTTAAAGACTGTGTGGAGCATTTCTGACATGCATTTGCATATCGCAAAGGACCAATCAGCTTTTTACAAATTTTAATTTCCTCATTTTAAGTCTGTCATAGTGGAGAAAGACATTTACGTCATCAATATTTATGATGTTATTAACGGCAACATAAGTCAGAAAGTACCAAATATAATTTATTATAAAGAAACTCAATGTGTTCATTTTCAAAGCTAAAAAAATTGTTAAGCAAGTACATGACAGATCAGTTTTCAAAAATGTCTCCTTGCCTTGTTTGGCCTAATTTGACAGAAGACAAAAGAGGTGTAGTTATATTTGTTGGATGTACAGTAGGTTTGGTAATCTTAAAGCGAAAGGTTTATTGACCTAAGCAAGACTTAATTGTTTTGAGGAGTCTTGAGGAAGCATGTTTTTTTTATGTTGTGGATGAAGGTGCAGGAAACATGAAGAGCAAGGCACAAGACTTAACAAACTGTCAACAGCAAATACGCTGCATTCATTGAAAACAAAGTTACGCATTATTTTGGAGATTCCTAATGAAAGAAAATTATGCTATTGATTAGAGAGAGGATTTTGTTGTGGATGTGCTTGTGGATGTTGTTTTTGTCAATTGTTTGGCCGTCTCTTCACTATCTACAGGAGGCTGAAAGCAATCGTCTGTGTCGAAGACTACAGCTGAAGGACATCATCCCTGCAGAGATGCAGAGGTTCACGAAATATCCTTTACTGATGGACAACATTGCCAAGTATACAGGTATTCTCCTTCATGCACAGCAGTCTCTTAGTTGTTGACCAGTATGGATTTTCAGTGCCTGTATCTGGAGAACAGGGTTGCCTATAGCCAATATCAATATAATGCCTGTATGTAATCAAATGTAATACTGACATGAAATGACAGGTATTGACAAGTATTGCTGACTTACTGCTGAGGGTGTTAACGTAATATACTTAAACTCTCACAGTTTAGAGCTTCTGTCCTGCTGACTTGAACTTGTTGGAGTGTGTTTGGTTAGGGTTAGCCAATCAAGGTATTCAGAATTACTTTAAAAATGCAGACAGGTGTGTTAAATTAGGATTAGTACTAAAATCTGCAGGACACTGACCCTCCAGGACTGGAGCTGAGCCCTGGTTTAGAGTACTCCGGTTATTTTGGTTCTTTTAGTTGAGAAGGTCCGGACAGCTGTTGTCCGACTGGCAGACTCAATCAGCCTTGAGAAGCTAGATGGCTACATCGGCATTTCAAAGAGAGAGCGTTCTGGCTGGACACCAACCAATAGTAAATTAGAGCTATGGCAGCTCTTAAATCCCAATTATTATTCAGAAATGTTCTGAAGGGGATTTTCTTGCAATATTTGGCAGGTCTGTTAAATAGTGGCTCACTTGGCATTGTCACAGTAAAGCAGTAAATGTAAAGTATAACTACCAATTAAGAAGGTGATTCCTTTCATATTCATCTAAAATTGGCAGCGGGCTCAACAGGGAGACGTGGATAGGAAATAGAGGGCATTTGGTTGGCCAGGATGTTCTTAGGAAACTGATTAGTGATGTGTGAGCATGTACGTTCTGTATCTTGATTTGTGTGTCCTTACGAACAGATGACTCAGAGGAAAAAGACAAAGTGGGACGAGCAGCCGAGTGCTGTCGAAAGATCCTTAACCATGTCAACCAGTCCGTGAAGGAGTCCGAGAACAAACAGGTAAGCAGTTTCGACTCGATTGAGCTGCCACTCTCTCACCTGCTCAGCAGGCAGGCCAGGGTAGGCAGATTTTATAGCCTCGGGTCAGCTTCAAGGAACATTGGACTGGAAAACCTGAACGCAATGAGTGCCAGTACCTGTCTATTGGTTGAAAAACCTCCCAGAGGTATTACATCATCCCAGATTTACAAACTACTGTTGGTGTGGTAATAGAGAACCTTCTGCAAAAGTGCTGGAGATGGTCTATAAGAAAATGTATAAATGTTAAAAAGTTCAGACAGTAAGGCCAAGCAGAGAAAATTCAATCTTTCCCACCATCTTTATTGCCTGTAAAGTTAAAAGTGAGACATGTCATTTCTGCCTCACTACCGCAGTCTGACATGGAAACTGGTTTCCCTTATTCACATTCAGTGTTGTTTTAAACAAATCGTTTTATCGATGGCTTACTTACTGTTATTTCAATACATGTATCTGGTAAAGAAGATATTTTAACATTGATAAAAGTACACGCATCACCTTTAAAGTTATAACGTTTTCTTAGCGACTTTTATCAGAGTATCATTAAATAATGCCAAGAGGTCGAGGTGAAGTTGAATGTTAATAGATTCTGTTTCATAAATTTCTTTGTCTATCTCTGACAGAGACTGGAAGACTACCAGCGGCGACTAGACCTCTCCTCTTTAAAGCAGAGCGAGAACCCTATGATCTCAGAGTTCAAGGTTAGTCTTTATCGAGTATCTCTGCTGTCTAGCTGTCTTGGCAGACTGGATTATCAGACTATACTTGAGTTGCTGGTCAGGAGTGTGTATTTCTGTCATGAGGATCAACATCAGCCAGTCAGATTTCATGTTTCTGAGGTTCCTTTTATAAGGGCTGAGTCTGAACCTCTTCGTAACAATAGGGCATTGTTGTTTGTGTACCTGGTCATTTGTAGCCAGTGAAATGAATTAGTCCTTGTCACTTCCAGAATTTGGATCTTACTAAACGGAAGATGGTCCACGAGGGTCCTCTGTCCTGGAAAATTAACAAAGATAAAACGATTGGTAAGTCACTGCTATTAGACTTATAATGACATTATAAACAAGGTCCAAGTGGCACCTGCAGACATGATGATCAACATTTTTTTTTGTTGGATATTAATGTTTAAAACCTAGCAAACGTCTTGTTTATGTTTATTGTGTGTGTGTGTGTGTGTGTGTTTGTGTGTGTGTGTGTTTGTGTGTGTGTGTGTTAGAGCTGTACACTTTACTTCTGGAGGACATCCTGGTGCTTCTGCAGAAACAAGATGAGCGTCTCATTCTCAGATGTCACAGCAAGAACCTTGCAGGAACCGCTGACACCAAACACATCTTCAGTCCCATCATCAAGCTTAACACTGTGCTAGTGCGACAGGTGGCGACAGGTGAGCTTCTGTCTTCTCTGTCAAACACACACACACACTCTCTCTCCCATGTATGTGTAAGTGAGTGAAACATCTGAGCAGAAAAAACGTCTGAGACGATGACTTTTTTCCATATCTGAAAGCAAAACAGTCATGTTCTTCAACATTTCTTTTATATATCAACTGTCGTGTTTATCATTTTGTAAATTTAATTTTTGTCTTTTTAATAACATTTCCCACATTGCACTGTGGAAGTCCTGTTGACATGCATTTTGGGAAATTAACATGTTTGTGATGGACCGTGTCAGATAAATCTTGGTTCATGAAAACATGGTCATAATTCAGTCCTGGCAAATCATACGACTCCCTTGCCACCCAGCTCATATACTCTGCTCTTCCTCTGTATAGTAAATTCAAAGAATGTCCTCTTATAGCTTTGCCATGTTTTCTCAAACAGACAACAGGTCATTCTTTGTGATCTCCATGTCGGAAAACGGAGCTCAGATCTACGAGCTGATGGCCCAGACGGTGTCTGATCAGAGAATGTAAGTGCTTAACCTCTTTCTCCAGCTGTCTGTCTGTCTGCTCTCATTTACAGAACCTGGTTCATTCTTTGTATTCTGTCTCTGGTTACATCAGGTGGCAACTACAGATCAGTCAGATGGCAGATGTGATGAAGGCCAAACTGCACAGCATCATCGTTTTGCCTCAAAGCGAGTGAGTAAATCCTTAATAATGGCAGCTTGACTTTCCTCTATGTACAGGACCCCCTGCAGCCACCTTCACAGTATTATCAACCAATGATGTGCTGTGGTAACCAAATGGTAGGCTGTTTGCAGTTGCCAAGCAACATATCAACCATTAATATAGAATGTGTGGTCACAGGTGACTTTGTACCAAGGCTTTGAAGAAGAAGAGAATTCAAATCTGTTTCATAAAGATTTTAGAAAGGAGCTTCTTTCTAGAATTTTTGCTGCGAAAGATATAAAGAAAATTTGAGATTTTTGAGACACACCCTGCATGCTACATTACATAACTGTTGATCTGTCTTCTAGCGGGGACAGAGACAGTGTGGAGCTGAGCAAGCTCAGCAAAGGCTCTGACCGCATCTCCACAGGAAGCGTTCAGTCAGCAGGTAGCTCCACACATACGTTACCCAGTAAAAGTGAGTTGATTGGCACCATACCCACTAACTCAAGCCCTCATCATCTGTTCTCAGAAAAGGACAGTGATTTTTCCCCTTCGGCAGCCCTGCAGGACTGTGTTCCTGACTGTAACCCTGGGGAAGAGGACCAGGTCCAAAGGGCTGGCCAGGATGGCTCCTATCTGGATTCAGATCTCATGAACGGCAGGAATGCAGAGACTAACTCCTGTTCATCTAAAGCAGAAGAGGCCCTCAAAACCTGTAAGGCAGCATTTCTACACAGCTTTAGCTTACAAAGCACAAAAACAGCATTTACTTCTACTTGCTCTGACACCAGGTTTACCTTTGCTATCTTCAAACCAGTGGATCTCATTTTCCATCCTGTTACATAATTAACCGTCCCTATTGTTCTTTCCAGACTTTATAACAATGCCAGATATTTGTGAGTGGTGACCGTTTGTTTTGGCTTCTTCTCAGCTGTGGGTAGCAGGAGAAGCATCTGTGGCTTAACACCAGAGAATGACAATTCTGCCCATATCAATTAAAATACTTAAGGGACTTATTTTCCAAGTGTCTTTTATCTTGTGCTTACTAAAGGCATTCCTTTCTGCTGAAATTAACAAATATGTGAAGTTTATTTTAAATGCACCATTTGCATTTTTAAATGAAACTTGATTATTTTTGGGTTGATTGCTTCAAGCTGAATTTTGAACACATTATGTGCCTGTTTACTTCCTCATGTGGTCAGTGTGGGGTTTAATATTTTCGTGTATGTGAAATCATCTCTCAGTGGCAGCACTGAAGCAGGTTCTGGTGACTCAGCTGATGGCTCAGGATCAGGGTGAGCGATTAGGTCGATCAGCCGGCAGCCGTCTCCTTAGGACCACCTCACTTCGCACACCGGTGGAGCACAGCTCTACACGAAGCCCTAGCCGAGCCCAGGACTATACCTCTGGGGACACAGGCTTCTACGAGTGTCCAGAGGACTATGGTGAGTGTGCTGGATCAAGTTCAATTGTTGTCTTGCCGGTAACGACACTTCTCGGTTCAACCTCTTCCAACAATGTAAACCAATACTTGTCCAAGTATAGACGTTCCTGTACTATGTGCTTCTACCAGCAAGCAATTCATCATTAAATGGAAAACGTGCATAAAAGTAGCCTTGTTGTTAGTGCACATTTGAGTGTAATGTGTGGGAAAACTGAGTTTATGCCGACTGAGTTAATTTTCCCATTCTACTTCCTGATGTTCTCTTAATGTTTCCTATCACTTCTTCATTGACCTATTATTCAAGGGGAAAAAGTCCATTAAAATAAATTAAAATGTGAAAAAAGAGAAAATCATTCCCTATAGATATGTGCATATATAACTGGAACTATAAACGTTATAGTAATGTAATATAACTTTAAAATATAAAATTATCTTCAAGTTCAAATAGTTTAACACAAAAGTTGAGCATTGCAGAAACTTACAGCCATCTGTTATGAATTTCGAGTTCATGTACTAAAGTCAGGAAGTTGGGGGATGTAGCTGATTAGATGTTTGTCTCTTAGCAGCTTATCTGGTTCTGGAGGGGTACGGAGGTTCAGGCGAGAGCAGTACAGATGATGATATTCAGGTTGGCAGGAAGGAGTCGAGTTTGGCCCACAGCTGTGCTGCAGACTCGGGCATCAGCCTGAAGTTCTCCTCGCCCTCTTCAGGCAGCACGTCTCGCCTCAGCAGACAGGTCCTCTCGCATCTGCGCAGCCTGCAGGCCAACCTCAACCACCTGAAGGTCTGTGTGCTCATACCATGAATTATGTCTGGGTGAAATATTTGTCATATATGTGGTTGAAGTTGCTGGGGTATAAAATAAGGCAGCATTGCAAATATCAGATGGGATAGAATTAACAAGATGCAGTAGTTCTATCAATATGACTGGTAAAAAGTGCAACGCTAAATATGTACGCTGTGGCAAATGACATCCCACCTTCCAGTACCTGACAGCTTATGTGCATACACAGTAGCTGAAGCAACCTAAAAGCTACTGTACAAAGCGCAGTTTGAGCTAAGAAATGATTTATACTGTACAGGTAATGCCAGGTTTAATAGTTGCTCAGAAATATATTGTTTAATCGTGATCTTAGCCAGTAATTTTAGAGACATTTGTCTTCCCCTATTCAAGTAGATAGTCATACATGAATTTCTGAAATAGCTGCCCGGAGGTGTTGCAAAGATGGCCGCCGAATGCAGATGTTTCTTGAAGTGACTTTGTTATAGCCTAGCTTGAGGAGTCTCTGAATTCAGTGTGCAACAGTAGTTAACTGTTGAGTAACACATTGGTAATCTGTTTCAGGAAATGGAAACAAAGTATTATAATTTGCTCCGCCAAAGGCCAGTTGGGTCCAGCACAGATGTGGATGAGAGCAGAGGTAACAGCTGATTATTAAAAAAAAGAAAAGAATAGAAAACATTTCTTAACATTTGAGCCCTGTTTTAGCACTGTTCCATCTTTTCATCTTTTGGCTACGTCATCTTCCTCCTGCAGATAAGAAATAGAATGACAGAAGTTCCTGGCTCCTGTGATGAAGGGCAGCACTTCTATCAGTAACATGCTCTGCACAAGCCTGTCTTCCTACCTGCTGAACACCTCCATCCAAAAATGAGGGGAATATTCTAACAAGGCCTCTCGCTTCTGTCAGCACTCGTCAATTAGGAAAGATGGACTGTCTTCTCTCAGCCTTACCTGTCCCGGTAACACGTCCTCATTTTAACAAACGTGGGCAGCCCAGTCCTCGCTTTCCCAGCAGTCCTTGCTAGAGAGAAGAAACCTATACCAAATGTACAAAGCTGTGTGTTTAGATAAATATATATATATGTAATAAACACAAGTTGAGAAATCAAAGGAAGCTTTTTTTAATGTATTATGTTTTTTTTTCTTTTTTTAAATCCCAAGATGTATTTATTTTACTTTTAAGTGTTTTCCATGCTTGCATGCTTTTTGGCTGTTGAGACTCTTAAGCTGCCTGTTGCTGTAGGCTGCGGTATGACTGAACATGTCAAATGCTTCAGAATCCCAACTCTCTCCTCCATAATCTTGTGTGGAAGTCACCTCGCACAGTACATGAAGAGAAGTTTTCCCTCAAGGCCGCTCTCAGTTCTTCCAACCAGCTGACATTCCTCACAGAGGCACAGACTGATTTATTGGCCCCTGACACCCTTCTGCTGAGAGGAGCACTGGATGGAGCTCCGGCTCTGCTGGGCTGCAGCTACATCTGATCACTGCAAAAAGCTAAGAATTTATATTCATCTAGATGGAAAGTGGTGCAAAACCTGGAAATAAAGACGCAATGACGACCTCTGTACTAATCAGTTTGGTTTCAGTTATTACAGTTTTTATTAAATGTAAGCGCTGGAGAAGAACATTGAGAAATGGTGCAGAAATGTGTATGGCTCATAATAATAGTGTGTTAGTCTAAACTGTACAGTATAAGCACAAGAATTGTTTGAACTTGTACAAGTGTCGCTTCTACTGAGTTCAGAAGTACTATGCTGTCATTCTATGCAATTATGATGTTCAATAAATTTTGTTAGGAAAAAATAGGGCATTTTATAAAGACATAAAGACAGCAAGCTTTTTAGCAACAACATAAAGAACAAAAGATGCATATTAGATGTATAACTTGTGTTTTCTTTATGCTATTATATTTTGCTGTCACAGAGAGTAATGAGATGTGATGTGATTGCGTCACTCAAGCCTGTTGCATCATCGACCGTGTAATTACGTAGAATTTCCCGGCAAACTTTATCGCTGTTGTTCGTCAACAGTACACGTAACACGTCATAATGACATTATACTGTCATAATGACGGTAAATAAAACAGCAGAACGGCTTCTGAGCTCAATATAATAAACGATCATTAACATTTATGATTACAATTTTCGTAGCAACGTTTAGGACACGTCGTTACAGTAAAGCAGCATATTCGTGGGTCCATATTCTCTTGTATTTAAGCACATGCATGTTTCTCTAAAACGACAAGATGAAGCGAGTGGAGCAGAGATTTGATTTCGTTTGTGCATCGCTTCCCACAGCAGCCTCACACGAATGCACGATATACTTGATTTCTATCGGTTATTCTGTAACAGGCCAGCAGGGGGCAGATGGAGATTGATGTTTGTGCGGAAACTCGCAGTTTATGCCCATAGGGCTGCAGTGACATCAGCGTTTCTGGTTGAACCCGCCTCTAGAGGTCAGCCATGCAGATACAAAAAATGTAAAAAGCAAAAAAAAAAAGGATTGTGTTGGGTTTAGTGACTGAATACCACCACACTTGTTTAAAATCTTACATTAAAAAAGAGCAAAGTTCTACCCTTTAACATGCTCCCGCATACATCAGTATTCATTCAGATTAATCACAGTGTTCCCTTTCAGTCTCAGCCAATTTGCTGTGAGCAGTTTTACAGCGATCCTCCGTTCCCTCTGAAGGAAAACTGTAGCTCTTTACACTGTCCTCATTGTTCCTCACTGCTTCAGTCTTAACACATGAGGTGGTTCAGTGCAGGAACAGTCAGTCAGAGGGATAATTGATTGCCTCGGTCTCCACACGCACATGTCAATTATCTAATTGAAGCACTGAGGGGGGGCGAGAGGAAGGGCGAGAGGAAGGGCGAGCTGAGGTGTCACATCACATCTGTATCTCACGGATCACTTAGACCAATCAGAGAGCAGATCTTGTTTTCATACTCTTCCCGACACTTGAGGGAAGGGGTGCAAGCGTTAACGCAAACTATGAAATTTGATTTTCCGCCTCTTATGGAAGTGTAGGTCATTTTAAAACTTCTGATTTAAATGTAATGCAGTAATGACGGCATAAGATGCAGATAAAGTACTGATAAATGTTCCAAACATGTACCATAGTATTTAAATGATTAACTATACAGTTAACCAAAAACATAGTAATACCATTATAAAGTGTAGTGTTTTGAGGCTAGCACTTTTTTTTTTGTCCTACATGTACAATTACACATCTGGCAGATGCTTTTGTAGCCAAAGTGACTTTGGAGGAATCAAAAACACAACATTTGCACTACATGCTAACGCAATGCTCTACCAACTGAGCTACAGGAACATAGATGTAAATACTATGTACTTACTGTTTAATTATTAGGTATTCGGCACATGTAGTTACAAGTATTTTGCTGGATATTTACATGGTAAGTGCATATATTGTAAAATAAAGTGGAGGCATTTTGATTTGTATTTTATTGTCTTGAGAGGTTGAATTTGACTGAAACTGTTTCGTTTTCTCCCATGTGCAGTAAAACAATAAGCTTTACAAATCTCACAGGCTTATTATGAAATAATTTGGCAGCTGAGAGGGAAGCAAGGAGAGGTTACGAGTCCCCTGTAGGATGCTGGTGTTTGATTATGACCTCACTTCCACCCCTTTGTGAGTAATGAACCTTTCCACGCATATTGACTCGCCTAAATGGAACGTTACCCCCTGGCTTTTACTCTCACTGGAACGGCACTTAGCTGCTTTTAATTACATAGGTGAACAAACCTGGATTAATATAGAAAGAATTAACACACCCTCTCTCAATTATTATTCAAACCACTCAAAGGAGAACACACAAATTAGCATGAATGACGTTTATGGCACAGTAAATTGGATAAATTACATGCAAGAGCAATTGTTCTCAGAACTGAATTAAATAAAGTTCTGTGGAGTCATAATAGAAGTTTAACGTTTATTATAGGAAGTAGTGTTCCTGTACCTCCATAGGTGGAGTATTGCGTTAGCAGAGCAAAAGATTGTGGGTTTAATTCCCAGGTAACATACTGATCAAATGTATACCCTGAACACACTTTAAAAGCATCCACCAAATGCATAAATGTACTATGACATGCGTTGATATGCAAATAAGATTTGCCTAATGCAGGGATGGGGAACCTTGTTTCCTGGAGGGCCAGTGACCTACAGAGTTTAGCTCCAACCTTTATAGAAGGCTACAGGCAGGTGAGTTTTATCAGGATTGTTGCTGAACTGTGTAGGACACTGGCCCACCAGGAACAAGGGTCCCCATCCCTGGTCTAATGTCTCTAAAACAATTGTCAGGGGCAGACAAGCTCATTAATTCAGTTAGTGTATCCTACATATGCTAAAGCGGAACTGTGGTAAATAAACATTTATGATCGAGCAAACCAATCAATCAGCACTGACAACAGAATACCATAGTGTAAAGACATGGCAAGTCTGGTTGTGATATGCTTCACAGCCCCTCTCCACCCACTCTGATTGTGTCTGTATCTCTGAATCTTGTCAACAGGGATAGCACTGCTTAGCTTCAGTTCATGTGGCTGGTGCCCCATAAATTTCAGCAGCCCATTCTCCTGTAGGGTGCCAACAACATTGATGTACTTATCGAGCTGTTGGTAGAGATGGAGTTGAAGGCGGGAGGGGGTTTAACCACTGTCTCATCACCATGGTGAGCTACTGGATACGTGTGCTTCATCATCCTGGGCTCTGTTGTGTGAATCATTCATCTGAGAGACAGGAAATGAGAAGTCCAGGAATGACCCTCAAATATAGTCAGGAGACTAGTGGCCTCTCTTTAGTCACAAATGCAACAAGAAAAATGAATGACACTTCTGTCTTCTTCTGTGACAGTATCGGATGCTTTATGCTGTGTTTAATTATGATGGAGATGGGACTTGGGTGCTTTGAATGTGACATCAGAGAAGAAATAGGCTGCCAAGACAGAGAGGAGTCATTCTTTACTGTGCGTTGAGATGGATTGTGAGGTCACAGTATACAGGCATCTATTAAGAGATATTAATCATTGGATGTGACAAAGCAAAGTGGCATAGAGTCTATGAAAGGCATTCAGAGTTTGAGATGTAGTAGCAAATAAAACTAGGCATGCACTAGCAGAAATGTATATTTAATTTAGTTTTATTTTTTGTCAGTTTTTTTGTAATTATTAGTACTTTAAGATGGACTAAATACTTTTATTTTTTGAAAGTTTATGCATTTGGTAGACGCTTTTATCCAAAGTGACTTCACTGCAAAGATTCACTGCAATGCCTTTCCAGTTGAGCTATGGGAACGTTTTAGGACATAAGATGCAGTGTGAACACAAGACTAGGCCTTATAGAACATTAGAAGAATTACCACATTGGTAGATCTTCTAGTTCTTCACAGCCTGGCCTCTTATCATAAATATGATACTTAGGTTCCTACCACTATTTATCTATTCTGCATTGCCAGCAATGAGATAACAGCATGTAGAATGAATGCTTGTTTGGGAAGTATGAATTGTTTGTAGGTGACAGAAAGGTCAGGTGATTTAATCTGCCTGAACCCCTGCCACAGAATTCTGATCAATCCCTGCCCATGCTAATACCAGCGTGAGGAGAGGATCCTCACTACAGAAGCAGTAGGATAACAAAAACCTGACTGGAATTAAAATGACTTCTGTTGTCTGTTATTTTTGCAGGTCACATTCAATACAGAGCCATCCTAAAAAGGCAGTCGGACATCCTGCTGTCCGCCTTAATGCATCTGATAGCTTCTCTTCTTCTGCAGGAAAAGGGCACCTGTTTGCCACAATAGGTTGCTGCTCTTCTCCGCTGCTGGTCTTTCAGTTACCGCTGCTGAAAAGTTCAATGTGTCTTGTACTCACAATTGTTTTGAAAGGCTTGAGAGGCTGGTGTTATTTCACCACAAACATATCAGAGATACACCAGAACACACACTTAGCCAAAAATGAATAGCTTCATTTACTCCACCTGTTGTAGCTTTTCTGAAGATTATCGAAAGCTTTCTAGGTTTATTGCAGGCGATATAAAGTCTGTCTGCCCACAAGAGTCTGCATGAAGGTCTTATTTTGGTAATGGCTGATTTATAATAGAGGTTAATTTCTGTTTCTTAAAGAAGGGACACATTGATGCCCTCACATCCCAAAGTGTAGCTGCAGTTGTCTGATTACAAATGCTGTCGCTGTGCATTCATTCCCCTGGAGAGGAAAAATACCTGTTTACTTTGGTTAGCCGCTGATAAAGTCTACACTTCTGACTGAACAAGTAGACCTTGAGTAAACCTGTACACAAGATAAAAGGAAAATGCTGTGTAGCAGTACAGGCGCTGGTTTCAAGTGGAAAAAAATTATAAACTACATAAAATATTGCCCTTGAGATGCAAAGCGTGGTTTTAGATGTGTTGACAGATGGGTGGCTTTTTGTTTATGCTCATTTTCTTTTCTTGACGATATCACCCATGAGGTTCAGTTATTCAGAAGAGTCTGGCATGTGTAAACACAAAAATGGTCTGCTCATACGATTTGAACATTTTTTGAGTCTCAACAGATTTTTTTCTTCCACATATAAAACCGAGTGCAATGTTTTGATGTCTTTCCTATTGAAACATAGGAAAGATGTTTTGTTAAATGAACAAAGTTTTGAGCTTAATGGCTTCAAAACGCTGGGCTTTCTGTGGCTGGGTGCTGGGAGAGCACCAGAACCGTTACTCAGCTATCTGTCTGAGAGACAGAGGAATCTATACTTCTGGCTAACACATACACAGCAGCACAGCAGTGCATTCAGGCCCAAGAGATTGGTTGATTCATAACTAATGAATACTTTCCATGCTTTCTCAGGTTACTACACTTCTGTAGCCACTGAACCAGTGATGGCTGAGTCCACATGGAATTGACAGTTTTTCTTACAATTTATTTGCTGATTGCAGAGAAAAGAAATCTGCAGAATTAATTTATTATCTTAGGCAGAGCTGAGAGAACTACGATCTTATTGGCAGCTACAAGTATTTTCAAATGACCCAAAATTAATCATGAAAGGAATATGCAGGGGGTGGGGTATATACATAACTTCGTGAAATATAGGAGTTTGAATTCGGTGGGTGGCGATTCTGCGCATAGCAAAAAAACAAGGCTGACAGAACTAAGCTCAGATGTCTGCTCAGAGCATGTTCATGTATGCTTATGTTTGGTTTTCTCTGAGTCCATGTGGCAATGTTTGCAGTCATAGTAATGCTATGTACTCTGTCCGCCCAGGAGATGTTCCTCAGCAGGCGCTCAACAAAATATGACATCCCAGGTTGTGTAGATTCAGTAGGATGTTCACTGAAGGCCCTACATCACCAGCTCTCCCAGCCAGGATCTGCTCCCTCAATCAATGAGAACAGTGTTCTACAGAGAGCAACAAAGATAAACAACTCATCCTCACCTCACTTAGATGGGCCGTGCTGCGGAGGCACTGGCAAAAGCTTTTATGAGTGCAAACATCATAATGCAGTCTCAAAACAGCTGCCCTGACAGCAAACACTGACTGATTTCCAACTGCACAGATTCCTTTCAGTAAAACGAGTGTCACCTCTCTTTTGTCCAATTCATTTCTCATCCGAGGCGTATTTGTGCCTCCCATACATCTTGCCTGCTGCATGTCCCTGACGCTAGAATATTGTCAAAATACAGGGATCGCTTTATGTGAACGCTTAGCTGCTTAATGCGTTTCTGCATTTCACCCCAATGCATCAACCCTGACTGATAGCCTGCACCACCATTCTGAACACCCGGCTCTTGGTAATAACGCTTCACCTGTTGCGCTCCGGTTCGCAGGTTCTATATGAAATTATTTTGTGATAATAAAGTGCAAATGTCCTTGGTTCTGGCATCAGATTGAACTGCCTCACTGTAACAACCTTTCTACAGGCAAATAATCTCCTTGGCTAGTTCATAAATCTACTGTGGGTGCTATGAAGAGCAAAAAAAACAAAAAAGCCTGTCAGCGGATTCTCTTTTAGCATTGTTGATGAACGCAATTTCATGGTGACCTCCAACTCCTTATTCTATGTCAGTTTATTTTATACAGGAATATTTGTGTCGCATGGATGGTAAGACAAGAGATTGCATTCATCATCTCAGCACAGACGCACACTGCATCTGTTAACCGCCACATGGCTCGTCTTAATTTCTCTTAACATAAACCTACGTAGCCTGAAAAGGAAACACAAGGACTTAAACAGTAGATTTAACAATCACATTCTGTTGCTTTGGGTTGAGCGCCAGGGGAGTATGGAGACAAGCTCCGAATGACACCACAACTGTTCCTTTTATTGCTTTATATATAGAGCATGATATTCCTGCCAATCACAGGACTGGCATATAGTATAAAACTGAGATATATCCTTATAGATATGAAACAACATGACATTTCAGTAATGAGACTGTTAAAGCATTGCCTTGATTAAATTGCCTTGATTAAGCTTAGACACAAGATATGAGGTTAAAAGTTTCATTACCTTTGGATATTAAATTTGCTGTCTGTTCTTCTGCTGTCTTCTGTTAAAGTGAGTATATGCCCCAGTCCTCGCATTGAACTGATATGAGCTTGTAGGGGCTGTGCATTTGTACTTTTCAGCACGCTTGCCAGATAGTCTTCCTCTCCTTCAAGAAGTGGCCAGATGTTTCTCACTTGAAGATGTCTAATGAATGGTCCCAAAGGTAGAAGCCTATTGACAGCATATTTGTTCATTAGAGACCCAGTAAATGTAGGCCCAGCAGGAATCAATATTATTTTTATAGTTATACAATGTTGCTACAGGCAACAGTTATTTTTCAAAAACATTTCAGTAGGACATGTTGCAGCTGATCAGAATTAAATACTCCAGAGATCTGTGTAATAAGTTGATAAATTCACTACACAAGCATGCATAGGGTGGGGGATTTAGAAAATTGTTTGAATTGTTTGAATTGAATTCATCTTGTTTGAATTCAGCAGAAATCTATTGTTTTCCATGGCATTCCACGGGTTCTCGTTCTGTGCAGGCCCAGGCATAAGTCACGAGTTTAGCAGAGCTTCCCACTGCCCTGTTCTCCACACCAGGCCTTTATTCTGGAGTTCAGAGTATGCGGCTCTATTGGATTGACAGGGCTGCATGATTGGTGTGTGTTTGAGACAAAAGGTCACAGAGCTTGACATCTATTCTCATTATCCAGCAACGTAAATCGACTCTGGGACTAAATGTCAGGAAAACCGGATTAGATCTCGCTAAGATTATAAAGGATTGTATAGGAACTCATAAGTCTTCATCCTTCAAAGCCACGTGCATAAAAGGCAGTTTTGTTTTTCCTCCTTGTGCGTGGAATTTATCTTATCAGATGCATATCTCCAAACAACAATTATGCGCTGTTTAGCATAAATCTAGCTCTCAGTCCCATAGAGATTTGTTCACACTTAGAAGATCTACAGCCTTGCTGATTCATAGGCTATTCTACAGGAGCTGACACACAAGCTATTGAACACCGGCACTACTGACTCAAGGTTTAGAAAATACATTAAATTTTAAATACATCATTAACAGTGCAGGATGAATGAGAGGTCTCATTAATTACTGTCTGCAAAACTTGCAAGGTCTGTAGATTTGTTATTTGTTGTTATGGACAGTGATAAATACTTTTTTATTAAGAAGAGTAAGATTAGTATTGTTATTGGAGTCTAGTGCACACTATTTCAAGAGGTAGTTTTACTGAGAGCAGCAAATGTGGCAAGACAAAGTTTCTTTGATCTCATGTTAATGTGAGAATCTTTTTTATATATTTTCTTTGGAGAGAGTCGAGTAAATTAAACAGCACTCACCCATTGCATCTCATCGGCGATGCTGGCAACCTGTTTTCTGACAAATGCATACCTACTGACACTCATGTGATTCATTTAGGCAAATTGTTATTCATCTGTGATGCTTCTGCTGAGGCTGGGCTGAGTAAAATTTGCAGATCGTTCAGAGGTCCGTGTGGGGCATGGGAAGATATGATTCATAAATTACTCACTGGCGGCGAACAGAGAGTACTTAATGTCTAATGCAAATGATCTGAGCGCATTATGGGCATGTAGCTACACCTGAAGAGAAGCACGGGGGATGCTTGGCTTAAACGCAACATGATGTCCACGGTTGTCTTGTGAGGAGGTCGCTTTGGTCTCGTTTGACTGTCGTTTTTCACATTTAGATCATTTGTAAAGATCTTTCCCAAAGCCTGCGCCATGCATTGCCCAGTACGATAGATGTGCGTGTAGAGAAAAGCGCAGCGTAAAGGCAGTTTCAGTGCAGGTCCTGCAAGCGGAGGAGAGGAGGGAGCTGTCGGGCTTTATCGCGGTCTTTGAAAGCTTTTTTAAACGTACCCATTCAGGAAAAGTGAAAGAAACAGCACAAGAGGACCGGCCACCGACGTTTGACTCAATTTAGCATCAGAGAGGATATCCGTTTTATTTATTTCTCACTGGGATGCGGATTTCCCCTCTTCTTCCCCGGCAGCGTGCGTTTGTTCCCGAATCGCTTGTGTCGTACGGATATATGCGAAGAAAAAATAAGACGAAGTGGCCTTGCAAAGTAGTTTGTGGCGCAGGGGTTTAATTTGTTTTCTTTTTCAGCCTTCAGCAGCATTGCGCCGGGCACGACGGGAATCGATAAGGTTTTTTTTAAACAACACCTGTCCAATAAACCTTAACAACCTTAATAAAAACACTCACGGAAGAAACAACGTCTCTGATTTTTGTTATCAAGACAAACGCGGAGACAGAAAACGACACACAGGTAAGCCGATTCGCATCGCCGCTTCATGCAGTTGCGGGCTTTTCTGCATGTAGTTTATTCAACATGTGATGGGCTGAATTGCACGACAAATTATTGCGGCTCATGAGAGTTTAATGCTTTGATGGATTGACATCATTCTGTTTCTGTGGACACAGCCTGCTTTATTCATACTGAACTGACAGAAGCAGCTTGCCAAATCGGCTATAAATACGCTAAACTTGCCCTGCCAGTAAATGTCAATTTGTCTCATTTCAATCATTTACTAGCCATATGTCACGGATGATTTTAAAAGTGACTTGGCACATTTCTTTTCAATGTTTTGCATAAGTCCCAGCAACAATTGATAGTCAGTGAAGAGTACACGATTTGCATGACAATTGCCGTCCTTTGAAATAATTTATTATTGAAGTGGTGCTTCTTTATTCAGTGTTGTGCTAATGCGAATGCGTTTCAAGGTCTATGAAAAATATATGAGATTTAAGAATCATTCATTTATATTCCCCAGTGGGGCAGCTGCATTTTCTCAAGAAACTTAATAATTGTGCTTTATAATGGGTCCAGATAGGACATTCAGCTATTTGAAGCAAATAAAACATTTATCTACAAGTGCCTTTGTCAACCCCAGTTAAAAAGGGAGTTTATATGTGACATACATGGAGGCATAGACACATTATAAGGGGATGCAACATGTGAGTAACGCAAAATGGTATAATTGATTAATAAATAATTAGGAATAATTATTAATTAATTATTTAATTAATTTGTTGGTAATATTAAAATAGCCAAAAACGTATTTATGATCTTCTTCAGTCTTTACACGAGTTTGTTTAGGGTTTTTGGCTACAGATGCGGGTCATCTTTGCGCCCCCTAGTGGATAACGGTGAGTGAGTCTGTGTTAAAAAAAAGAGAGAGGAAAAAGTCTTGTTTAACCATAATTATTTGTTCACTATGTGAGCCACATCTTATTCATGACAAACAAAAACAAACTGTTTACAAAAGCGCCGTAATTCATATGTAAAGTTGTAATGTTTTGGCAGGTTAGTGCTAATGTGGCGTTATTATGGGTGAATATTTTGTCACAACACATCGTTTATTGAACCCTGATGGGGATGCTAGCCCCCACCCTAAGAAAAGGGGAGCGAAAACAATTTTATTAACTAAAAGCACCCGGATGGTGTTGAAGGTTCATTATCGTCACATGATTTCCCCAGTATAAGGAGACAGTAACAGATTTTTTAATGAAGTTTTGCTTCCTTAGTGTTGGCAGGTTCGACCTTTATTATTTTAATGTCGTTGTGAGGTTGAGACCAAAATTTCTCACCGTTGGGTCACTGTTGACGGGTCACCTTTATGAGTCTTCGTATTACAAGACATTAATGGTTGGTACCATCTCAGCAAACACGTTACAGCCCTTTGCTTTGCTTTGTAATCAGCCAAACAAAGTCTGGCTTGGCGTCTATAGTAATCCATATTAACTAGTTACCTGATGAGTTCTGTGGATGAAACAAACATTTCCTGAAATTAGTTCTTTCTTAAATGTGTTTGTATGTATTATTAACTTATTCTAGCACTCTATTTTTCCACCAGCCAATTAAATGAACAAGAAATTATGGTAAAAAAATTTAAGTCTTAAATGGGTAGTTTACCCCAAAATTAAAAAATTGGAGACACTTCAGCAAGATAAGCACCTTGCACTTGCCATGTAACAAGAAAACAGATTTCTTTTAAAAAAGTGGGTTTCGGTTGTGAAGATCAGAGAAAGACACAATGGTGAGCAAATAAAATGATAATTTTTGGGTGAACTAACCATTTAAGCAGGCATTAACATGCTTTTTTTGCTACTATCTATTCCTGCTTGTTATTTATATTTTATTATTTTATGCTGCTGTTAAAATGAATTTAGCTTTGTTTGCTGTGTAAAAATACCTAATACAACATTGGCAGTCTGTTAACTGGTAAACTTGTTTGTTTTTTTCAGCCTTTTTTTGCTATTCTGTTTGGTGCTGCTAATAGCATGTAAATCACTTACAGTGCACCAGCTGTAAGTATACGAAGACGTTTCTTTTGGTTATATTTTTGTAGTTCACTGATATCACCAGCATGTAGTTATGGCAAAAGGTTGCTACGGCAAGTGGTATCACTGCATTTGCATTTTTCACAGAAAGCTCTGTCACCATAGACTGAATTTGCACAGCAACTGAACAAACAGGATTAAAAGGGTGCACGAAGACCCACAGAAGTTTGTAGACTCTGTGCCTGCATGGTACATATGTATATGCACCTGACAGACAGCAGAGTAAGATGAACAATCTCATTGGAGGCTTGATCACTTGATGGATAGGTCATGGAGAAGCACAACTCTGTTGTAGTGAAGGTTAACCAACATTGGTGTGACAATTTGTCAGTATCCATGAAAAGACCCTCTGCAGATTTGAGACAAGGGTATCATTCAGCAATGTCTGTGCAGAGGGCCCCTGCAGGACATTTGTGGAATACCCAAGAGAGCAACTCTTCACAAATTCAACACAGCCCATTTTTCTAGCTATTAAAACTGTTTTTGAGCCATAAGACTGGAGAAGAACAGATGTGGTAGGGAAGCTAAAAAAATATGATTTTGTGCATTTTCAACATATTGATTTGCGAATTCAAAAAATATATATATACTGCAGTCCTGGTATGTTGTTCTTAATGATTAGTCCTTTAATGGTTTAAACAAGCATACAAAATCATGTAATTATAAAAGCATATAGGATTTAGTTGTATCGTTTAAGCTTCATGCAGCTAAGCCTATTGTGGAGTCAATACATCAGTCAATGAGTGGAATGTAACATCAGAGAGCATGAGATATCTATCTATCTATTGGCTGTGTCTAGTATTGATTCTGTGGTCAGTAGTGTTTAAGTGAATTTATCAGTCCTCTCTCTCCTCCAGTGCAGCCCTGTATATCAGTGCAGTCAGTATATCATAGTTCATAATTATTGGCACAAATCAGGTTAGTCCTGGTGCACTGCTGAAAATCGCACCTACTTTATTAATTTTCTGTAGACTTGCACAAAATGTAATCCACTGCCGTTTATGTTGTTGTATTATTGTGCAGTGTGGCTTTTGTACTTATGTCATACAGTGTAGGGTTTTGAGAGTATGGCGCATTGAGTTTGGTTGTTTAAATTTCAGTATATAAGGATGAGTTTGATGTATGCTAATTGATTCTGGCTAGATGGTATTTGCAGACATTTGATTTCAGTATTTTGGCTGTTGTGCAGATTCTGAATGTCATCCACCCTCTGAAAATGCCTCTTTCTTGTTGCCCTGGAAGTGTCAGTTGTCAGAACTGTCTCCAGTTTCCTTTCAAGACCATTTGAGGTCACCCAGAGTTGTTTTCTTGTGCTTTTCTGGAGCTTTTCTTCAACTTTGGGGACCGTTTTTATTTCATCACCTTTGTACTGTGTTTTTAAAAGTGCTGCCATTCTGATCTAGTTCGTGCATAGCAGCCGTTACCATGACAGCAGTTTGTGTCACTCTTGTGATAAGAGGGAATGGCATGTGTTTGCCTTATGACACACAGTTTAGTTTAAGAAATATGAACTCTCTGCTACCTAATATTTCAGATTCTGTAAATAAGCATCTGTCAACAGCAAAGAAACTGTCCAAGGTTCCTCTCAAGATTAGCATATTTCCTGTAGGGATTTATAACCTTATGTGACCAGTGTCTGAAAAAAGTGATCCAATGTGTTTGCTATAGCAAGACGCTAAACTGCTTTCACTAAACACATCCGTCTTCTTGAAGTTACTGAAGTCTCAGGGACACGATCAAAAACTGTTGTGACTTTAAGGATGGGCATTTAGTTTAGATGTCTTCTAATTGACTGGCAAATTAATGAAATGTGTTTTTAAAATGACTTTCCAAGGTTTTACAAGGTGTGAAACAGCCCAGCGACTGGTCTTATTTAATGCCTGAAGACTTTATTCATCAATCATGGTAACACCCTGTTTATTTCCCTTCATATCCTACAAGGGCGTTTCTTTAAACTGCTCTCATTTAAATATTGTCTGAGCAACATCCTGTCATGATATTTTTAAATCAAATTTCTCTGGCATGGTCAGCTGGGGACAAAAATCAGTTTTGTAAAAGATTGCTTTCCTGGTTCTAATTTAGCAAAACGCTTGGCAATTATGTCACTAAATGTTGTTTTTGGAAATGGCTGCATGAGGGAGACTCTGTAAACTTTTATTTCATTTTCTATTTCACTGATTTCCCCAGTTTGTCGGACCTGAAAATTAGCATTGTCACCAGCGCCTCTTCCAGCCTACCCTCAGATTTTCTCCCTCTGCCTATGAGCCCTCAAAGCCCTGAAGATTATAGGATATAGGATTGTATTGATATTTTGGCACATCAACATTGTGGGAATCATATCCATCATGATATTCAGCTTCTACAATAAATCTGTCTGTCAGGTGTCCTTTGGCACCCTTTACATGTTGTCTTTGTGATCGCTTATTTCATCAGTTCAATAGCGGTTGCCCTCCACTCTGCCGGTCCTAAAGATACATGCAGTTCACCAGAGACAAATGGTGCACATTTCACAGGTAGATCTTTGCAACCACTCTGATTTGTTTTATCGCTAATGGGGGCTGAAGTGCCGAAGCCCAAGGCCATTTGCTTTTGGAGTGGCAGGCTGAGTAAGAACACCCAGCACCTCTTAACTGCTGTAAAAAACCCTCAGCTTATCTGAGTTCCATACAGGCTGGGCTTCCTGAAGACTTTCTCTGTAACTCTCCTCATTACCATACACAGCCTCCACAGATAGAATCTGTAATGCCCACAGGGTACTTAACATCACACAGAGGTGACTGCTAAAGTTTTCTAATTGGCCGTCCAGGCAAAGCCGTACGGAAGCTACCTGTGTGATTGACAGAGGCTGTGGAGAAAAGCAGATCTCGAGTGGAAGGCTGGATTGTCCTAGCTTCTATTTAATCATGTCATTCAGGTTTGTTTATAAGAGATGTTCTGAGATTAAAGTTCAAGGAGGACGACCTTGTGCTGTGACTGTGGGATTTACTCTACAAGTTGGAAGGGATGACGGTATTCAGTAAGCAGGAGCAGGAGGTCATAGAAGATCTGGGCTCAAACCCCTTAGTATGCTACTCGCAAGATTGTTGTATAGTAATGATAGTGACAACCAGGCTGTGATTTTACCAATGCAGTGCAAAGAGCAGGTGACAACTTTCATCTTCATTTAAGTGTCTGGACTGTCCCCTAAAGTACCACTTTGCTTTAAAGCTTTACTTGTTCAACACAACCTGCTCTTGGTTAGCCACTTGGTTCAACTCTTCAAAGGTATAATTGTAGTTAAGTTGTAGAACAGGGGCTGTAAAACGTTTTGAGGCCCAAGGATACCCCAAACAAACGCAAAAAAGGACACTTATAAATGTAAGACCCCATAATACCAAAACGTTTTCTTGGTAATATGATACATTGCATTAATAACATTAACAAACATTAGCCAAATGCTACATTTGTTTTGTTGTAACTACATCTTAATTAACTGTGTTTCACTTCTTTTCTGTCATGTCCTGGATTTATTTAACTGTATGACAGAAAGACATCTAAAACATCTACAATTTTATTTTTTATTTAATAAATTACTATTCTTGATTATATATTAATCCATGTACCCTCTGCAGTACCTTTGTGGACCCTCAGGGGTTAAAAACCTTGGGCCTAGAGCTTTGAGGAACTTCTTTGTCCTTGCATTACCCCCAAAACTTTGCTCTTACAGTTTTATTGGACCTTTCACAGGCTGAGGTTATTTTTGATTAATATCAGTGCCAGTTCAAGACTGGCTGATGACAGGATCATTATCTTCTATCCTGTTCATGTGCTTTACTTCTGGTGGATCTAACCACAAGAAGAATCGCAATGACTATGAGAAGACACAAAGGCCATCAAACTAGTGCCATCAAGATACCAGTCAAAACTTAGGACACCATGCTTTGTAAATAGATGAAATACAATTTTCCTAAAGGAAAAGAATATTATTTTTTCTTCTTCCTTCTTTCCTAGAAGACGAATACAGTTGTGTACACAATTTGTTTCTTCTGTGAAACTTTAAGAGCCTTTAAAGGGTAACAGTAGAAGTGATGTCAGATCACTCCGACCCTGACTGGGAAAGGTTGACATAGTCGGAGGCTGAAGAGGCTGTTTGACTGAAGGCTGAAAGCCAAGCTAAGAATGAGATCCTCTCGACATCCTAATGGTAACCCTTCTTGTTTTTTAAAGCTATTATAATTTGTTATAATTCCATAACATGAAATCAGAATAGACCCTCTCTACTTTAATAATCCATGTTACTGTGTGGCCTATGTGATGTTATCCAAAAAGTCATTTCAAAGGCTTAGCAATTTAATACATCATGACAAAACATTTTGTCTTTGTACTGGCATGCATTGTTGAATTATGTACAAGAAGACCAGGAATGCGTATGAACAAAGCAAGAGTCTGTTTTCCCCTCAAGTTGACTTTAAATCTTGAATATTTTTGTAAGCCACTTTCAGAAAAATAGAATTTAGAGAAAAAGAAATTGCTCATCACGTAACACTCTATTATCTGTGTATTATGTTGTCTTGACAACTGCAGTTAAGCCTGACAAAACAACTCTTAATATTTTTAAAAACTCTAGATACACAAATGTGTATTAAAACCAAACGTGAACTTTCGTTTTTTGTCATGCATTGATAATAGCGAGGGATGGAAGTCAGATGAGGAGAGAGAGAGGAGAGAGAGAGAGAGAGAGAGAGAGAGCGCAGATCATTAGTCACCACTTTCCTGAATGTTCAGTCGTGTTACCAGATGCTGTGGCTCATTGTAGATCACGCCTTTAATCAAGTGAAGAGCAGGAACTGATCCTCTCTCAGCCTCTTTTATAAACCCACAGTTTGGAGAAGAGACACATTTAATACCACTCACACTTAGTTATTCAGCAGGGTGATAAAGCCCCAGAGTTCCTATCAGTATAACCCCACAGTCCTGGATCTTGATGCTGGGTTGACATCGTTTGGCTTTGTTCGTTCTTCCCCAGCTGCGGAAGAACTGGCAGAGATGGGTGTCTCCTCTTGGAATAATGACACATTTGCCACTCGAGTGGACCAGAGCAGGTTAGGCACATAGAGATAATGTCTTTTCTCCAGCATGCTCTTGCATCTCTGTTTGGTCCTCACCGTGGACTGTAGATTTCAGGTAAGAGCAGAGAATGAAGGTCTGGCTATAAGAGCAGAGGAACTTGGTGCAAGACTGCGGTAATTACCCAGTCCTGGTGAACAGCTCTCTTCTGTGATTTTATATATACAGTGTGTTGTGTACACATCATGCTAATCATACCCTGTGAGGCCACTGCAGGAACTGTCAGCCTAAATATAATCTTTTGACTGGATGACTTGGTGTTACAACCTTTAGTATGAACATCTGAGCAAAACTGAATGAAGTTTAAAGTGTTTCCCACGAGGCATGTGCAAAACTATATTTTCATGGAAGCCCAGTATAATTAGGCTGATTTCAGGTTTCAGTTTCCTTGGAGATCTACTGTATGCTTGCATTCATGCAAAAAACAGCTAGATGTTTTTTTGCAAATGAAAATGTTTTCATTTGACTATTTTTAAGCTTTTGACAAGGTGTGCACAAAACAGCGAAGGACCAAATGGCCAGGGCCTGACTAGTTGGTTGTTAAGTGGCTTGTTAACTATTGCTGCCTATCCCTGTTTCTCAACGAAATGGATTCCTAATCTGTGAAATTTTCAACTGGCAACTAGGATGAATTCTTGTAAATATGGAATCTTTTTACTTTGCAAAAGCTTAACGGTATAAACAAGCCATATTGTTGTGTTGCAACCATGTTACCTTTCAAGAGATGCTGATCACAGATGGATGTTAATCAAGAATCTCATTCAGGCATTTAATCAAACTTGTTTGTGCAGGAAACACACGCTTATGCATGATATGATTTGACAGACAAAAAATAGCTCTGAGATATTGTTATATTTTCAAAGCTTTGTTTATAAAGCAGGACCCCCTCCGCTTATTAGTGGGGTTCGCTAAGGCAAGCGTTACAATTGCTGTTGTTCATGCTTGGAGCAAATTGAGCAAACCCAGAGCAAAGTTTGTGCAGCAGACAGGTTTGATACCTCTAATCATATGGCTTGTTAAGGAGAGGTGCTTCAGAACTTTAGATCTTCATCTGGTGTATAGACAAGTAGATCAGACAAAAGGATGGACACACACACACACTACATGAACATATATATATATATATATATACACACACACTACATATATCTCTCTCTGTATACACACACACACACATGCATTTATACAATCATTGTAACGTTGTAAAAGGAAACACACAAATTTACCCATTTATGTATTCTTGCAGTGACGGCCATTAATTGTGTCCTCCAGATTTATGCTGCATGCATTTAATGGCACTGGAATAAACAAGTAATTAACAGGTGAAACTACACATAACTGACAGCCTGTTTGTGAGAACTGGCACTCTGTAATTACCTTGGGTTTCAGGATAGCAGGATATGGCAGCCCTTAATGGTTGTGCGTTGTCCCATAGCATGCACACTTCACCAGTATATCTGTCAAATTAATGAATTGTCTAGACACATACAGATTTATATTAAATAATGGAAAGAGAATGCAGGTAGCGTCTATACACTGATCAGTTCATTTCTCCTTTTCATCCGCTCCTCTTCACTTACCATTCCGGCAGATAGAGCATTATGGGAAAACGCGGGCAGGGTGCCACATAGACTTGATTGAGCTGCTATGCCTGAGTGGAATTTCCTCATTTTCCAAACACTAGTTTGAATATGCCACTCGCCACCCGTTATTTGTCACAAGAGCTGTATCTGCGTGCCTGGTGAGTTACTTCTGTGGTTTTTGGACTGCGGATGGGGGTGTATGTAAAAGAGCAGAGGCTGTTATCATCTTCAAACAGTGGGGGTGAGATAAGTGGGATGCTTCGGGCGATTCTCTCTCTTTCTCAGTTTTGCTCGCTGCACTGTCTCTCAAGTCTGACTCTTGCTCTGTTCCCCCATGTTCTGTTCCACACGTCTCAGTAAACCCGAGCTGCGCTTGTGCTCAGAGCCTCGTTTTAGATGACCCGCAGATTCAACACCCAAAAGGCAGTTTGCTAAACAGTTGTGCCAGTTTGTGCATTTCATTGCAAAAAAAATAAACATGGGTAATTGTGAAATGCAAACTGCATTCAGCAAGGATTTTGTGGTCATGTTTGCGCTGTTACCTGATTTGCATAAGTCCTTGTGTAAACCAGGCATTAAAAAGACATGCAAACAAGCAGACCTATCAACAGGCACAGTTTATTCTTAGCGGGCTGTTCTTCTATTGTTTTTTGGACTTTTTGTTTTACTACCTGTAACACTGGAGGGCAAAGCCTACTAAAGGGCACTATGTTAAATCTGGATCGATTCATTTATTTGGGAGTCAAACGCTGAAGATCAACAGATCCTTGGTGAAACCTGCATCGTTATTTTCGTGATGTTAGATTTACTGCTGAAATTTGGCCAGCTAGCCGTGAGTCAGATTGGTGCAGCTGACTAGATAGTGTAAGGCGGGTGTGGGTGGTCTCTGCTACTGTATGGTGGCTCTGTTTGCCAGCTTCATCTCCATCATAATCAGACCTGCAGGCATGGAGCAGAGATGGCTGGGGTTACACATATCAGACTCTGCTCATCTTGAGGTCAGGAGGATCTAGCTTTCATCATCCTGGGGAAAGTCAACACAGGATGGAGAAAACTAGCAATCATCTACCCACCCCTGTTCCAGAAAGGCTGTCTCTGTCCTATTAGCATGTCGTTGCTCTGCTAATTAAACCCACAAACATAATGTAAGGACAGGAAGCAGATATGGTGCTTTTTGTGTAAGCAATTATGCACTCACTATAAAAATGGCTTAATCTGCAAGAGGAGGCAGCACTGGATGCTGCGTGCGGTTTGGTCTTCTGTTCAGTATTGATTCAGGTGTTGCCATTGTAGTGATTACTCAACCTCTGTGTTTTCTAAAGCCATCGTTCTCCACCCTGAATTTCCACCTTCAGGCTGACATGTCCAATAGTCAATCAGATCCTCTCTTTTAAATTAGAAGTACTGAATCTTCCTTTGATGTACTCTCACTCCTGCTTAGTTGTGCTTGCTGAGGCATCACACTATTGTTATTCTTAGGGTTATGCAATAGTATAAGTGATGGTTTTTCAAAACTGCTAACCCTAAGCATTAAACTTTGGCATGCAACTTACCCTGCACTTTTTTTTGCTATGTTCATGAATGATAGCTCAAATTCTGCAGCTTGTTGAGAAGTGTGTTTGCTTTTCCATTAGATCAGATTTAAATCTTATTAGAATCAGATCTTAAATCTTCACCTGGTGCATATAAAAATATTGTTTTGAAGAAGGGGCCAAGACCAGTGTATCATTAAAAACTTGTGAGTAAAAGCAACCACCTAGAAAACCTTAGCCACTGCATAGCAACACACTAACAATAACTCAAAACACTGTAGCAACCACTTAGCAGTATACTAACAACAACTTAAGGCCGTAAGCAATCACCCAAAAGACCATAGCAATGCACTAACAAACACTCAAAACATCTTAGCAACTACATAGCAATGCACTAACAACCATTTAATGCTGTAAGCAACCACCCAGAGTACCTTAGCAACTGTATAGCAGCATACTAACAACCACTTAAAACACCTTAGCAAACCTCAGAGGAACACACTAACAACCACGCAAGACAAGTTAGCAACACCATAGTACACCCTGGTAACCACCCTGAGCATCCTAGCATCATAGTATGTCAGCATCACTTGCATTTTCTTTAGAATCTGTGACAATCATGTTCTGTAATTTATTCATCTTCTTTCAGGCTAACAATGTACATATTTGTTTCAGCACAAATTAGCTCCATATGTTCTGGCATGCAGACAAAACTGGTTTTTAAATTATAGTAATTGAAATGTTGTCTGGCTCTTGCAGTATCCTGATTGTAAAGTCTCATCAAGGTTGAGCCTCAACATCTGTTGTTTTTTAAGTGATGTACCACAGCAAGGTAAAGCCAGCCCCAGTCGACTAATAAGCCACTAACACCTTGTTTTTCTGATGTGGTTCAAATCTGGTACATGATTTAAGATTCATTTTGCCCTTCCTTCTAGTTTTTTACCTTTTCTTGTACTTTTTCTCAGCAGGTTTCTATTCTTCAGCTTGTGAACCATTGGGTGACTTCAAATGTTCAAATATTTGTCTAGGCTCTGTCACTTTCAATGCGGCGAGGAGTTTGTATTATTTCTGTTAAAAAAACAATGCCCTGCTGAGTTCTGTGGGGGGTAGAAAAAGCATTTAATTCCCTGTAGCAGAGCAGGGATAATTTAACACTGTTGTAATGAATCAGATCTGAGGTTCAATTTCTGGAATGTTCCTTTGAGATACTGGCTGAGTCTCAGAGATGGCTATAGCGATGAACATAAAAACAGAGTAATGAAGACTGAACGATCTGAGAAGAATAAATGTCTCTTTCTCCTTCCCTGTCACAAATCTTTTGAGTTTCTGTCTGAACTACAATTCTTATGTGTGATGTCAGCAGCGAACTGCAGTATTAGTTATGGCAGTAGATGACAGTAAACCACTGTTATTTTGACTTGTGTTTTAATATATTGTTTGAAATATTTTCTTGTTTGAAATGCATGCTTATTTCTTAAGCCAGCTGTGTTTTATGTACCAAACCAGGTTTTGTGGCAAATGTAGCCAAAAATTCTTGCTTTGATCATTTTATCATTAATAAAAAACACACCATCCTTGATAAACATTCAGTTCCCAGTTTGGTCTCTTCATTAAGATGTACAACACAAAATTGTGATTATAGACTTTAGTGTCTCACCATTTCTGAGCACAGTGTGACACTGTTGAATGTTCTCTTCTAAAACTCGTACAGGAGATATACTGTGAGATTAGAGGGTTTTTTCTTCAGTTCTTCATCTTTTAAGATTCTTATCCTAAGAAAAAGTTTCACTGTACTTTTCATTTAAGCTCATTGCTGAGTAGTAGACTGATATATACTAGAGTTCTCATTTTCCACTGAATAAATTCAGCTTTTCATCAAAGCAGTAATATCTAGTGTTCATTCCAGTTAATTCATACTGAACATGTACTACTAAAACATGTATAGGCTAAATGAACTGTAAGTCACTTTTGGATAAAAGCATCTGCTTTTGTATACTGTAAATATAAATTAATATTTAGGTCCTAGTTGACTGAAGCTGGTAACGTAACAGAGATAGTGGAGAAAAAGTACTTGCAGACTATTTACTAGTGAATAGTTAATTACACACAGTGATAACTTTTGATAGAGTCTTAATCTCTTTAGAATTAACGTGTGTATTTGTTTTGGAGTGAAACGTACTGAGGCAGAACTAATAAAGCTCAGGCTTTGATTTCTCTGGCTTTTTGGTACTTTTTTTGGTCAGTATCGTTTCTTTTTCAGTTCTCATTATATACTGATTGACTTGAATACCCACAATTCCCTGCCCAATTTTTTTAGGTTTTTCTAGGGGGGATGAGAATCCTTGCTAAACCTCTTCACTGGTGATTATTTTTTATTCCCTCTGTGTTAAAATAAAGTGAAATAACCCATGCATTAAAAAGCACAAAGATTTTAATGGATTATAATAACAGTAATTTGGGTTCTTATATTAGATATTGCAGGAGTTTTCTGTTATCAAGAAGGCTGTTCTTTTATCCGTCTTTATGTATTTGAGTATTATTTTGTACTCTAGTGAGAAGTGTATATGGCAGATCCTGTGGAGATAAGATGTGGCTGTAGGGGTGATGAAGGATACCTTTTATCTCCAGTCACAGGGATCACATTTTTAATAACCTGTGTTATTTTTACAATTCTAATTTATTGCCTTTAAAAGTTTGGCATTCACTTTCCTTGCAGTGCCCTTGGAATACACTTTATACCCCTCATGGAAAGACTTGTGCTGCTCATTGAGTAACCATAGAGGGAATCACAATGTGTGAATCCCACTGTGGTCACCCTGTGACCCATCGCTGGGGAGATGGGGGCCTGTCAGCCATTTTTCTCCATTTGTCTGGCTAAACTGCTGCTGTGAAATGTTGTTCTGGCATACGATCTACACTACAATTTGAAGATCCCCCATGTCAGTGTATTCCAGCCAGAAGCTCATTATTCTCACTTTGGGGTCAGGTGCGCTCTCCACTCCATGCTGACTATTACAGGTGCCGCCCCCTCGCAAATGTCAGATGCTGTTGTGTCTGTTGTCAGATTTGATTTGTCACCTGTGTTCTCCTTGCGGCCCGGTCTCCCATAATCAAACTACAGCAGGATTATCCACACCATTCCTTGCTCCAGGTGGGCTGTCACACCAGCTTTATGGCACTGCCTGTCTCCGTTGCCCAAGCTGGGCTGCGGTGTTGTTTGAATGCAGAATGTCAGAGCTAATGCAGGGCAGAGGCATGTTTCCCTGCTGGGCTTAGATGGTCGTGGCAGCAGGCTGGCTGCAGACCAACCACCCTCAGTGGTGTTGTCCAAGCCTCCATTCCTCAGCGAGTTTGTCTCCTTCCCTGAGACCATGACATTTCCTCTGTGCGAACATGCTGCGCCCAGTCTGTCTTTAATGTTTAATGTCAAATAAGAGCTTAATTGTGCCATCATGGTAAAACTGATAAAACCGGTAATTATGTCTGGCTGTCCAAGCAAAACATTAATGAATGAGCACAATTAGCAGCGACTTGGTTAATCACGGGGATCTATTCAGACGGCTTAGATTATTGCTTTTTATGTGTGCTTAATGTTTCCATGAAAATGTTACATAAATATACAATTTAAAGGCATTACTTCCAGACAGCTTCAGTGCCTATAGTGTTTGGTGTACAATACCCCTGCATTTTTGCGGTTACATAATATAGACACAGAGGAGTGTCTATTTGTTGAGGTCAGAAGGACTATCAGATTTATGCAGGGTCTAACACAGCATGAGCCAAGAAAAGACAAACAAATATATATATATATATATATATATATATATATATATATATATATATATATATATACAACTGCATCAGACAGTCAGTACTTTTCATGCAAGTTAAACTAGAGCTGCATTTCCTCAAGGAAATACCAGAGCTTACGAAACAATTTGAAGTTAAACTTACCTTACTTACTTAGATAAAATAATAGTTGTAGAAAGTCGTAAAACTAAATATAGATGAAAAGAGGGAAAAGAGAGTCATTGCGACTCAGTTATGAAATGTTTGATAAGTACCAATCACAATTCGGGATGCAAATATTACAATGATGTCCTCGCCACTGACAAAAATTCTATCAGCGCAAGTCAACGTAAATCAGAAATACAAGTGCCTTGTATCCCCTGTAATTACATACAGTAAAATTAATCCAGTCTCAGCCCTACTAATGATTTCAATGCCATCCTATTCCCACAGGCACCATGCTGCTCTAATCCACGCTAATGTTGATACAGGAAAGATTTGTGATTTCCAGGGATAAGCTCTAATGACCGACTGGTTCTGGGCCAGTGGAGTATTCAGAGCTTTTTCCCAGCCCATGCCAGTATGTGTTATTTTAATCCCCCTTTAGTTTACCCTTTCAAATTCAGGCTTATCTTATCCCACAAGGAAGTATATGCATACAAATGAACAAGGTTCACCAGAAAGTGCCTGATAACCTGTGCATGTGCCCTGGAAGCACACAGGGCATTGCTAAAGAGCAGTAAGGAAAACCAGGATCGGAGCCAAGCCACGTATATGGCGACATGGTGATTTAAATGTTAATAATTAGGAACCTTTCATTCATTACACCTTGTAGCTTTTGCACCTTGGTTGGCATCAGCTCTTGTGTCAAGCCAGGGCAGAAATCAAGCAGAGTAATCATCTCAGCTACATACTCCTTCCATATTCTACTAGAGATATTTATTACTGGTCAAATCTTGCACTGCCTTGAACTTTACTGTTTACATGGATTGATTACATGGAAAGAAAAAGAAACGTTTGCTTGCTTTAAAAAGAACTGTTTACATAGAGTAGTGTACATGCAGTATGCTTTTCAGTCCAAAATCAGCACTTAAATATGTGTGTTGCAAAACAAAAAACATTTTACTTTCATACTTTCATCATATTTTTAAAATAAAGGAGCTGAAAGGGTTATTTGTGTCTTTCAGTCAAAGGTTTTTAAAGGAACCTTTTTCTTCCCTATTTATGGTCTGTGGAACTTTTTGCCACAACAAAGAACCTTTTGAACAACAGAATGGATGCTAAATATTTTTTACGGAACCATGCAGCTCAACTAAGAACCTTTTTAAAAGCTTTCTTTTTAAAAGCATATAGACGTATAGAGCATATATAAAAATATATTCTTGAAATGGAAATGTACTGTTTTATGGTCCGTAAGAAGTGTTTATGGGCACCATGGACAGCTGTGGCTTGTACGACACCGTAGAAATGTTGTTTGTTGTCTCAGAGATGTTTGCGTTGGCTGGGCTGTTGCTATTCTCTGTATGATTCATGATGGCCTTGTGCACCTCATCGATCGAACCAGGAGCACCTTGTAGCTGACGCGACGCACATCAAAGCTGAGAACTCACCCTCAGAGACCATCTGTGGTGTCCGTACACAAGGTCTATTACGCTCAATCAAGGACAAAGTTCAAGGTATGAGAAAGGAACATAAGGGAATAAATATTTGTCTCGGCTGCAGGAATTTATCACAGATTAAAATGATGATAGCTTCCCTGATTTGGACATATGTCCTCTATGGCTTGATATCAGTACATCTGAGGTGATTAATCCTGCCCTCGATACACACATGCTCAGCACTTCCTGTTAGACGTGGCACTTAGACCTTACGGGCAGCCACTGAATCTCAATGGCCGTGCAGGATGTGTTATGAATTCAGAGGACATCTCTTGCATAAGTGCCTAAATGTAATTAGATGGGTTTTTTTCTCTGTGTTGTGCTATCCTCTAATGGAAGCTATTACTTCTCCCTCCATCACTTGTATTATTTGAATAATACAAGTCTTTGGGTTAAAAACATTAATCCTGAGGCTGCAAAGTGTGCAGCAAATTTGATTAGAATCGATGTGCAGCCAGATGTTTATTGAAGACCAGGATGTGAGGGCCTTATGAGGAAAGAGCAGGTAAACAACAGTATGAAAATGTCCATCTGCAGATAGGCTAATTGGTTAAAGGTGAAGTGAGTAATTTTTAATGTTAAAATACTTCCATTGGGTTATCAAGCAAAGATAATGACTAGTAAACCATTTGTTGGTTTATTTCAAACACTATACATATTTAAAAGCTTAACTGTTTACTGAAACAAACTGCCTTTTTTATACCGCAGATCCTACAATGTGAACATATTAAAGTACTAGAATTTAGAACAGTGCTAAAATGGCATAAAAATAAAGGATTTACCATATTTGTTGGATTTCTCCAAGCCTCTGCCTATTAACCTTCTTGTGCTCCCTATTAATCCTATGGAAATCCTTCTGTCAGAGCTCTGCTACTAAAGTAAGCAGCCAAACAGAAAAGGAGACCTTTTTTGATTCCTACCCTGTCTTGTGCTTTCTTTAGAATGCAGAATCTAAGTAGGATTATAGTTCCTGAAAAGCTTGCCTTTATGTTCATATCGAACAGTGACATTAGGCTGAGCGAGAGTGACGCTGAGTGTCAGGCAAAGAGATAGGAGAGCAAGAGGAGCAATGCATGCTGGGAAATAAATGTGCTCTACTACACAATGAGGGGCCCCTGAATCTCACTAAACTGTGGATTTTCTGTCTGACTCCAAGAAAAGCTTCCTGGTATTTGTGTGTGTGTGTGTGTGTGTGTGTGTGTGTGTGCTGCCCTGAGGTGGTTTGTGGGAGCTTGACTCCGTTTCCCCTCTGTGCCAGCCTGTCTCCCTCGCTGTCAATCATTCACAGTCAGCCTGCTGACTGATTGGCCAGAACAGGGCTGTCGGTCTGGAGCGCGACCGTGACCTTACTCTGCATTTCTCAGCCTCTCTGCATGTTTCACCTTTGAGATTCATCAAAAGCCATGACTTATCCCGCTGCACTTCTCAAAGCAGATGTTTGTAAAAGCAGCACAGCCTTTTTCTGCAACATTTTTAGCTTTTTCAGCAACATTTTTGAACTTTTTTGACACTTGTATTGTAGGGATGTACTGATACAATACCTGGTTCTGTATCATTACTGATATTGTTTTTTCGGGTATTGATTATAAATGGCATAGATAAATCCGATACTGTGAGGTTGTGAGCTTAGAGTTCCAAAAAGGACAAAAAACCCATAAAACCACCATAAAAGTTCCATACGACTCGTTGCACAATATTCTCTCTGTATTCTTTAGTACTTTGGATTGGTGCATCTCTACATTGGCAGTGATAGCAGAGACAAGAAAGGAATCGATTGCATGAAGAGGGGGAGCAGTATTGAGAAAGTTGGAATCAAACTTGCATCGCCCACATGAGAACCAGGGCTCAATATGTTGGAACATGTGCGCTAACTGCTGGGCCACGACTCCATCCGCCTTCAAGCCATCAGATTGTTCAGTCATCTCATCAGCTCACTACTGGAAACATTTTGATGAGTGTTTGTGAGCATGAAGATCCATGCAAAGCTCTTACTGGATGGAGACTGGGGCTGAAGAGAGATGCCAGCAGGAGTGGGCTGAAGCTCCTCACACACAAATACTCTCTGATTTGATTTGGGTTCTGTTTGTTTCTGTTTATTAAAGAGTCATAGAAGCAGATGCCAAAAGACTAATGAGAAGCATTTCTGAAGCTTGATGATGCTGGCAGATTTCTCAGTGTGTATTAAACACACAGATTCCATGCATAGATTTCTTTAATATGTAGGTTTTTTTGAGGGAGAAAAAACGTGTAAAATAACTGTCAGCTCAGGTCAATTTAATTAGGTTCATCACTTCATTTCTGGGCCTCACACAGCTGAGCAGAACAAATAACGCCGCTTCCATGGTTCATAGATCTAATTCACACAGAGACTGGCACTGTTTGTACTGGTTACCTCAGTGAAGAGTACTGTTGTAATCGCCTCAGCACAAAATATGACCTTGATGGATATTTGTGTATGTATTCATCTCTAGTGATTGAATAACCACCCAGCTGACAATTGTTTTGTAAGAATTTAAAAATGCTATTTTGAATGTTGTAGGAACATTCAAGTTTTTTTAGACCTTTTATTAACAGTATTGCTTGGATGTTATTCAAACATTTATTTAATTAATTTATTTTTCAATTCATTTATATATTTAAGTTCTACTACCATTACTTCTACTACCCTTACCGTTACTAAGAGAACTCTTAGTGAATGTTAGCCAACGTTCTGAGAACATTCCCTGTTAGCTGGGTAGTAGAGATGCATCACACAGAGCATTGCAGAATTATGATGACTAAATCTTTATATCTTTGCATATAACAAAATGTTTACTTTTTAAGTGAACTTTTTATGTTTTTTCTAATATGTCTTTACCTGGCAGTTATTTATGTAAACATACTTATTGAAAAACATTACTAAAACATTACTAATATTTTAGCTGTATATTTACATGTCAAAAACATATTTAGTCCTGCAGTCTTAATGACTTTAGAACAACAGTCATCTGTATTGGTAAGACAGACACAGATGCTGGGAAAGGTGTTTGTTTTAACTGAACCAGTGGACAGTATGCCTCATCTGCCTCAGTTTACTGTACTAAAAATACAAGTGCATGCTTTGCCGTTCCCTCTGACCGCACACCATAAATCCCTGTCAAATCAAAATATGTGTTGTTTTGCCTCAGAACAAATGATGCATTTGATTTGCTTGTGACTTGGCATTCATGTGTGTACAGAGCAGCCCTCAAGGGGGCGTGGCTTCCTCTCTTCATCTCCATGGTACCTGCATCCCAGCAATGGGAAAAAATTCCCTTGGAGCACATCCAAGTTTAATCACAATTGATTTTCATTATACATTGTTGTGTATATGGATATATGGTACGCTGTTGTAATGGCATTTATTGATTTGGCATCCAGAGAGAGAAAAAGCCAATGTGTTATAGTTAAAGAGTGTGGTTGCTAAGGCAAGCATCATTATTATTATTGCTCATACTTAGCAGAGTTTGTTCAAAACTCAATGAACAAAAAGTAATAGCTAGTTGAGACAAGACACGCTGGCTTCCATTAGTCTTACCTGATAAGTAACATGGTAAGCTGTGTGAAGATGACTGGACTTACTATTTTCGATACAAAAGAATTAGCAATAAATCAAATGAGAACATTTACTATTACACTTTGACTTGCGATAATAAGCAACTAACCAGCGCATCCACCATAGCAACCATGTAGCAACATGCCAAAAACTACTCTGAACACCTTAGCAACAGAAAAACAAACCACCCACAACACTTCAGCATCGTGATGCGTTTCGCACAGGCAAGCACAACTCACATCTTTTTTTGGAAAATGTAAAATTAGAAGCAGAATATTCAGTGTGCGTATGGGTGTGTGAGACAATGCTACAGGTGATTAATTTTTCTGCTGAGTCTTGAAGATGATTTATTTATTTTGGAAACGGCACAGCACGACCAGGTCTGATAATAGTCCCCATGGTGAAGACAGCAGAGAGGTCGTCCATTTCCTACCCACGATACTTCACTCCACTGGAGGGTTGGCAGGTCTGCTATCATTCAAATAGGGTTTTTTCAGTCGCATGCCCTGCTGTGCTCACGGACAGCTATCAGCCCAGCTCCTGGGAAAGAGAGAATAAAGGAGAGAGAGACCAACCATGTGTCTGAATATTAGTGTCTGAAAATAACTGTCTGCTCTCTCTACACAGCCACACAGACTTTTTTAGCTTCAGGCTAAAATCACGATGCTAAATATGTCTCTTGATGTGCCGATATTGATGTCTGATCGCTTGATGGGCTGACATCCTATTCTAAAGCATATTTTTATTTGAGAACATTATTAATTATGTCATTTTGATATCAAAATCTTTTTGAAATAGAAAATCTGGCCTCTCCTCATTTGCCCAAAACCCAGCTAACAGAAAACTAGTCAGAATGATGGCTAGCATTCTGTAAAAGTTATCAAAAATGTGCTTGCAGTAACGTTAGTAGAACTTTTCTAACGTTATATATACATTATTCATCAAAAACATTATTTTTGGGTTGTTAGTTTTAAAAACATTACAGAATTAAATATGTTTGAATAATGTTCTTATAGCAAAGCAATGACTGTAATACAGTGCCTGAAAAACTGGATGTTTTGCATTTTTAAAATAATACTTTTAACATTTTTGTATCCAAATGGAAATGTTCTCAATTTGCTGGCTGAGAAATTATAGTTCTGTCATTACTTACTTGCCCTCATGTTTTTCCAAACCCCTGCGATGTTTTTCATAACACAAAAGGTGACTTTTTGGAACATTACATTTAATGAGGTGTGCAGACTGTTAAGTTCTGGGTGAATTATTCTGTAAAATTAAAATAGTGCTAATAACAGCAGCATCTCAGGTTATTTCACACTTCTGTCTTTGTTTGCGATCAGCAAAGGCAAATCCGCCACGCAGGATGTTTAGAGGTGCTGGGTAATGCACGTGTAGTCTGCGTGATAGAGCAGCGTGTGAAACAGGCGGCCAGATTCAGTCACCTCACATGCTTTCACACTGAATCATGAGTCATTCCAAATGTCTCTATGAATCAGTTTAGATTCATTAGGTGTAATCACAGGTGCTCTGACACCATACATGTCCTGACCTTCTCGCCCGCTATCGCATGTTGGCGGCAGCCTGGATGAACTCATCCGGATGGGGTGGACCGTATCCATGACTACAGTCTCATGGACCATCTCAGACTGCAGCAATTACCCATGTGTTTTAAATGTGGCTGGTTCTAGACCATTAAGTCCGGCTAATCTCTGGTTTTACAGATAGCCAGGAATGAGCAAAAAGAAACTACTTGCAGACAGGTGCAGACTGACAGACCATAGTTATGCATCGCAGACATCTTCACAGGGATCAGTTGCGTTGATGGCGGAAATATGGCAGGCTGTTAATTGGGGACAACAGAGAGCCTTGACACAATAAGAGTTTATATCAGTTACACGTCCGTTCTTAGTGGTGTGGTCTAACTTTAAGAAATCTCCTCCCCAATTCTTCTAGTACTAGACAAATTTTTAGTTACATGTTTTTTCACAAGGATGACTTTAATCAAGTGAGTTTCAGCTGTGTGTAGACTGGCTTTGATCAGACATATCTCATCCACCAATAGTATGTGTTATTAAATTGCTGTTCTAGAAAATTTATGCAGTACAAGGCTAATTTGCTTAAGCCATGGTTTGAATCTGATCTGAAGAACCATTATTCAGTTTTTGCTCAGATGTTTCTCAGCTGTTGGTAGAATTCAGTTATTTGCTAGATATTTCAGATACACATGCATGGTGGAGGTTATCTTAGTCTGGCTATATATAGTGGCTGAATTTGATGCATTATATGGATGGGATAGTATGCAGCCAGCCAGTCATTATCACAACATAAACTCCAGCAGGGTCAGAGATGTAGCCCAGTGTTCTGTGCACGTTCTCTGACATGTCATTGTGGAGCTTATGGGTGGAGACTCAAGCTGCCATTGACCAATGAGAATAAAGTATTCCAGAGAGACAAATTTATCAAATTCATCAAAATACCTGATGTATAAAGATTTGGCTGTGCTGTTTGAGTTGTTGTAGTAGCTGTTTGTTGTCTCAGTAAATCTTATAAAGCAGGTACATTCGGCATGCAAAAAGCTGGTTTTAAATTTAAACTACAGTTCAGAATAATAAAACCCTTGTTGCTTAGTCATGCACAGAGCCAGACCTGTGCTGCTCGACTCGGTTAATTTCTAGCTCTTGAATTCAAGAGCTTTAAGAACAAAAAAAGAGGTAATTTTGTTGTGAAGGTAACTGAGCTTTCCATTATACTCATTAGTTTTCTTTAATAGTGTCTCTGTTATGATAATTACTTTGGTGCTCATTAAATAGCTATATTCATTTACTCGCTAGAACAAGAGTTTGTTGAGGCATCTGTTGACAACACTGGAAAAACTGAGATGTATAAAAGTACAAATAAATGTGAATCAGATAAAATAGCCTGAAGTGATGTTCATGGGCTTTGTGTGTTTTCAAGCATGCATAGTGAGTGGATATGAGGTGTGGAGAGATCTTCTTTTGTGGATGTTACAGACCTGTTCCACAGAAATGATGCCTGTTGTTGGGCCAGTGCTCAGATCATATATATATATATATATATTGGATCTATTGGAGTTAGATGGTTATAGTTATATCTGTTGGGGTTCATGATTCCACGTTCTATACATACTGCAAGTAAATCTTTAAATAGCTTTGTTTATTTGCTATAATGTTTTTAGCACTTTAAAGATCATTTACATCAATTGTGCCAGATGTTGTTTTGAACATTTGACAATGTTTTGACATTGGTGGTTCCTGGTTCGAGACCAGCAGGTTTTTGGAGTGGGCCCATGTCATTTGTCACAGTGGAAATGCACAGAACTGAGCTGTAGAGGGGGAGCAGATGTTGCATGACACTGAAGTATCAGCGGTATGGTGCAACAGTGTGAAAATCAGTCATGACGTTGGCACAAACCGCCAATGGTACATCTTGCTCACAGAACAGGCCTTAGGGCTTCTCAAGATGTCTGTATGTCCAGTAAACAGGTGCAGGTGAGTAATGGTGATGTCAGTGGCTAAGAGGTGACAGTGGAGTCAGCCAGGACAATGATGACACCAACATATGGTGGCTGTTGCCCCAATGCACGGCCATGAGCTTGAGTGACATCAACGCAAGGCCGTCTTACTCACCCTGACACCTGTGGATGAGGCGGCCATTTATCCAACTGCTCCATGGGAGCAGTATATTAAGGCTGGAAATAAGAAGGTCGTACCATAACAGGTCTCTGTTATGGAGCCCAAAGGCTGGGTAGATACTTTCTCTGAACTTATCACCTGTGCAGGGACAGACAGGTCAGTGACCCTTGTTGAGAAATAATTACTTTTCTCTTTTTTTTTCTACCAAAGGTTGACATCATTTATCTCTTAGCCCTGGCACTGTCACCACAGCAGTTCGTTTCTCCAACAAGGTGGGCACACTTTTGCAGCACTTCGAGACCCCTGAGACCACACCTCTGTAGCTGATCCCTCGGCCCCGGGATCCACAGGCCTCTGATGGGAGTGTAGAGATTAAAGCCTGATGTAGACCATCAGCACAGCTCATTACAGTGGACTAATCAGCAGCAGAGAGAGGGAGAGGTCTGATAATTTGATTACACAACAGTTATTAATGGTGCTGTTGGAATGCAGAGAGGGGGTCTCCACTTCTGTAATTACTCAGGAAACTGGAGAAAAAGGGGAGGATACTCTGGTCAGAGAGACAAGGTAAATATTAGTGGTTTAGCCTGCCAGCCTTTAGAAAAAGATTAACCCTTTTTTTACCATCACATACAGTTGTGGTCTCTTAAGCAAGGATCTCAGATGCTCACTATGTATTCCAATTGAAGATGTGATTTGTCCTTGCAGAATTTGCAGTGTTAATTGCCTTGACGTTCTTCTGTGAGGAGGATCTTTCCCAGAGATCCTCAGATTACCTACTTTAAACATGGCCCTCCCTGAAAATCCTCCTGAAATCCCATTACGATAGTAATCTTTTATATCTTTACAATCATAACCTACTGTAATAGTGTTTTGAGATATAAATCATAATTGAACTCACTCTTTCTTTAAGACTTTAAAAGGCAAATCATGTTACACCTGCGGCCCCAACAACACAAAACAGTTTTATTAGCAACTAGATATATTAAAAATACAAGGTTTATTTACTAAGCAAAAAGTGAATGTGCTTGCTGCTGCCATGTAAATTCCTCCACATCAGAGGAACCCTATAACAACCTATAAATGACTTTTGGTTGTCTCTGCTTAAAGGTGCTGAAACAGTTTTATTAACTTACACTGTTTCACTCGTTTCAGCCACACAAGCTTTCCGAAACCCTGCCCTCCAAAGACATCAAATGTTTCACAGGGTCTTTAATTGGTTAGTTTTCTGCTTGGCTGAAACTAATGTGGCTCATGCACCCCTGACTCTTTGTTTCTTTGTTGTTTAGGGCTGCCACAGAAACATGGGTGATTTTTCAGGACACCTATTTTAGTAAAATATGTTTGGTAGCGGTAACAAAAAGCATGACACATTTAAACTGGGATTGTTTGAGGAAACCACACACTTTAGGTATAAGCTGTTGTCAAGTCAGAGCAGAACCACTGGACCATATTTGCATCCTTAGGACAAGCAGCAGATTGTTTGTGTTAGCCAACCTCAGCAGACTAGTTAGTCAGGCACAATGGCTGTTAGGTTTGTACGTCTTCCTAACAAGATCCGTCACCCTCACATGAGTGTGGAAAGGTTTGGGGATAAAATGTATGTTATATCCCCCCTAAGGAATATGAAAATGTGTAGATGACAGAAGTGTGATATCATTATATCAGACACATTTGGCTTTTGATGACAGAATCCTGGAAACAGCCTCGCTGAAGCAAATCAATGCTCACAGATGTATAGAGTCCATAATGTTGATGTCAATTAGCTTAGAAACAAAGAATGAGATACAGTGATTCCCTGGTCTTTTCATTTGTAGTAGCATAAAAGTTTAATATGGAATTTCTTCAGCTAGCAGGGTGCTAATGACCCTACAATAGTATTGGCTACAGACTGTAACATTACCTAGTATGGTACCATAAATCTAAAGAAACTCTTATATTTCCAAACCTAAAGCTTATTGCTGTAGGAAGTAGTGTTGTATCAGCGCTAGACCTTTATTGTAGATTGTGATTTTAGTACATGTACAGTGAGTTTTGCAGCCTTATAAACACAGATTAATCCTGTTCTTAAACTTCAAAGAATGTTCTGTGAAAACCAGCCATTGAACTGCATCATTTAATTGAATACTCTGGGAAAACTCATAGTTTTCCAAGAAAAATCAAAAACAATTTTTACACATATATCTTAATGAAGTCATTATATATTCTCTAATACAAAGCATATATTTGAAGATAATGGGCTATTTCTTTATAAAGAACATGAACTTGTATTGTATCTGTAAATAGAACAGCTGTTCTGGTGTCATTGATTTGTAGTTATAGTTCTGGATTTAATGGTATATTTGAATTAAACTCACTGTTAACTGCGTCGTTTCAGCCCACAAATGTGTGAATCCAGTCTAACACAATTCAGTAATAGAATGCAGTGTGGATTTTATATCATGTCCCTAAAACACATACAGTACCTAGTATATTGGACAGTAGGTAGTGATGTGATAAGAGCTGAGATCAGCATGTATTTATAATTCTTTAAGAGAAATTGAGGCAGACAGGTCATTCTTTGCCTGGTATTGGTGGCTTTATTTGTTTAATGTATTGGTTCAGTAACATAAACCTTGAATTTCTTCAGTGGACATTGCAGATGCAGTTCTAATGTCATTTTTTAAAATTAGCAACAGATGCATGGATGCATCTTTTGAACTAACAATGGCAGATCCTGAATCCTTATTGCATGCACTTTCAAAAACAGTTAATTTTCTGGCCTCTATTTTGTGCTAAAACAATGTATGACTTCTTAGCTGTGTAATCTAAAACAAATTCAATGGTCTTATTTATTTGTTCCCTATTCCAGTTTTATATTGAACCAATAAATAAATAAATAAAATCACCAATACCACACAATGCACAAAAATTCAATTTCTCTTGAAGAATTGTAAATAAATGCTGATCTTAGCTCTTCATCACTGCCTAATATACTACTAGGTATGTTTTTTATGGACATTATATAAAATTCACACTGCATTATATTACTGAATTGGGTTAGACTAAATTCACACGTTAACTGTGAAGCAGTTAACTGTGAGTTTAAATAAAATATACGCTTAAATCCAGAAGCTATAACTACAAATCAATGACACCAGAACAGCGAAAGGAAACATTACTGTTCTATTCACTGTTACAAACATTTAAAGAGCTTGAGTGTTTTTACTCTCATGTATCTTCACACAAAAAAGACAAAATCACCAGAAAGTTTATTTTTATTCAGTAATAGAGAACACAATTGAATTTTAGTCATCATGTGGGGTCCTTGTACTCCCATTAAGGGTCTGGAGGCGCTCCACCATCCGCCCCACAATTTGAAGACTGTGAAAGATCATTTAAAACACTCTTCCTTGCTTATAGTGTCTTGTGTTTTAAATGATGCTGATCTACATGCAGATTGATGTTTGGGAGTGTTTCATCAACAAAACAGTTATTTCTACAGAGACAAAGGAGTAATCTGCTGCGTTTTCTGTTTATTATGCGACGATCAAGCTGATCAAAGTAATGTGAAAAGATGAGCTATATAAAGTTGTATCCTCCTGTTCCCAGAAGTGCTTTGGAGAATTCCCAGAGAATGCAATTGTAATACACTCATAAATTGACTGAATCTATGAATTAAATCGGGGCGTATTGGAGCTGGTTATATCCTGTTCATTATTGTGGTTTGAAACGTATTGCCAGACCAACAAATAATTAAATTGCTGCACCTGTCATATTCTGATTAAGGGAAATGCATTGTTTTAATGTAATGATTTTCATATGCCTGTCTCATATGTGTGATAATGAGTTCAATCATAAAGCCTTTCTTTGCATCTGCCTTCAGAGACATCATGGCATTCAGCCAGAGCCCCATTATAGTGAGTGGTGAGTATTGTTCAACATTAAGGGTCCACAATGTTAATCATGTCACTTGCAGTGATATAGATATGCTTTGATCTGTGCGGCCCTTTTAAAGAGATCAGCCGAGGGTGAATAATGTTTTTTACATTAACCCCCAGGCGGGGCAGGCCTAACAACCAAAATCTACAAAGTGTCTCAGTGTGATCTCTTCAAATGATGTTGTCAGATATTTATTTCAAGGATATGAGTATAATTACTGTTGCTTTTAAATTTGTACATACAAATGAAATGTAACCAGGCCCACAGAGAAAAGCTCGGCCTATTTCCAATAAATTAAGTTCTACATATCCTCCAGCCCTTGCCTGTTTGTTTATCAAATATTTTAATTTGTTTGATTTGAGCTGCCTATAAGAGTGTACAACTATCAGTCTCAGTTAACACACTTTACCATATTGTAATTCTTTCCACGGAATTCCACAGAACTCACCTCTACATCAGTGCAAAGAAGCTCAGATTCCCAAATTTGAGTCATGAAAACCAATGGAATTGAGTAAATATTTTCCCCAGCAGGCAGCATAAACATTTTATTTTCATTTATGGATTATATTTCACTGTCATGTCTATTTTGTTTTGTTTCTTGTTTACGTTTTCATGTCTTTTTCTTTAAAGCTGCATTTTGAAGTTCATGTCTCTGGCCTTTATAGTTCCCTCATGTGTCATGTTCTGATTGGTTCCCTTGTGTTACGTGTCATGTTCTTATTGATTCCCACATCTAATGTGTCCTGAACTAACTGGTCCATAGTCATTAGTTCATGTGCGTATATAGCCCTTGTGTTTCAGTAGCCTTTCTTTAGCTTTGTTTGTTTATGCCTACCTGCTGTCGGTGAGTCAAGTCAAGTCTTGCTCTTCATATTTTTCATCATCAATAAACCGCACCTGGGTTCTTAAATTTGCTTCCAGTGGGCATTTGTAACAGTCACATTATTAGTGGGCACAATCATATCAGAAAAACTCTAATGAATATGATGTCATTGACATCTAAAGAAAGATTTGAAATTATCTAAAAGGAAAGTGCTGGTCGGCATGTACCGAAGGCTATCATTAGCCTCCATTAGCTGCCAGTAATACCCTAATTTTCAGAGCTGTGTAATTGTAATCTTGAAGGGACCTCGGTACCAAGGGAAGTTCAAATGGATCGATTAAGTGTGATTCAGCTTTGCTGTTAACAGCACCTGAAAACAGAAGATATCAGCTCTCTAAATCCATTGCCGGAAAAAGTAGACACCCCTCCCTCTGACTTCCTCTGAAGTTTGAGGTGAGGCTGAGTTTTTCCTCCACATATGGTGACTCGCTGTAGACAAGGGCTAAATCAGCAGCATGTGATGTTTGGTGAGGGATGGATGCTGACCTCCATGTGTTTACAGCAGGTTGGTGTGTGACAGAGCTCCTTTGTGGAACTTGTGCGCCAGAGTGCCTCTGTGTGGTCTCAATGGTCTGTGTGTGTGTGCACCATGCTCGTGGCTAGAGAAATAGAGGGTGCACATTTCTGAACCCCTAGAAAAGCTCACTGCATTTTTCATTTTATACTTTGTCAGAGAAATCAATGTGCTTCCACCCTGAGCTGAGATTTAGAGGGTCAACACTAAATACTCATGGGTCCTAAGCTTAAATCTCAAAAGAGGTAGTCTGTCTTCTGGTGTAGCCTATTTTGGTAAACAATAGCCTAGGATTTTGTTTTATATAGCCCAGGCTAGCTGATTTGTGTTGTTTGGAGCAGCTTCTTAGGCTGGCTGCTCTCCCAACTGTGTCCGCTTTCTGTAAGAGTGTGTGCATGTGTTGTTATGAAGTCGCAGTGTTGATATTCTTCATTAGCAGCGCCCAGTTGCTTGTCTTGCTCTTTGCGTCTGTCTTCAGGGGACGCAGGTCCTGCTGTCATAATTGGTGTGGCAACTGATATACATTCCCACCACAAGCTGCAGCGGATTGTCAACATTCCACAGCCCTCAGCTGTAATCTGCAGATAATAATTGCATGTATTGGGTACACGCTCGTCAGAATCCCCTGCTTCACAGTATGCAACCTTTCCCATTGACATTCACTGCAACCTGCAGGAGCATGAGCTAGCTGTCATGAATGGTATAAAGCCATACTTATAGTCTTTATTAACAAACAGGGTGCCTGGTGTGAGTCTTGGCCATCGGTGCGATCAATTTCCCCTTCTTTAATGCCACTGAGCATTGATTTGGAAATCCACACATCTTCATCTGTGTTGGCAACACAGCTGCGCTCAGCCAGAGTATGGGAGCTGCGGGGGGGGGAGGGTGGCGTTAGGCCGAGCTGTGCGATTTTGCCCGAAGCATAAAGCAATTTTATAAAAACTTAAAAACGTCTGTGTTCGCTTTCAATTTTAAGATTATACCCCCCCACCCCCACACAAGCTTAACGCATGTTAATTGCTCTTAATGCAAGCGCATGTTAGCAAGAATGATGTTAAACACAGTGCTAATATACCGTTGTATATACAGAATGAAATAAAGTGTGAATCTGTGAAATGATTTTGGAAAGACAAAATCATACATACAAAATGTTCAGTGACAATGAGGGGGAGGGTGTGAGGATGACTAAAACATTTGTTGTGGAGTTTACAAAGACATTGAGAAAATAAATACATGTTCTTTTCACATATGGAAAAAACTGTACACAAATAATATTATTTAATAATAATAATATTTTATTGCTTAGAGGTTTCTGCTTCGTTTTGCTTCATTGACATTAACTTTGTCTCAGCTGTTTCTCTTAAAATTCCTTAGAAAATACAAATATGTATGTATACACAGTATGAATAGCATAGCTCAAATAAATCACTCAGATGTGTGTTTCTGTAGCACAACAGGTAGAGCATCACATTTTCAATGCCATTGGATGGAAAAGCAATACTAATATAATGGATTTCTTGAATGCGCTTTTTGGATAAAAGCTTCCACTAAAGGTATAAATATAAATGTAAATTTAGTTTTGCGAGAATTTGTTGAAATGTTTGAGTTCGTATTGAAATCTTTTGATTGCAGACATTGGTGTCTGTGTAAATATGAGCACACTTTTAAATTGCTACATATGAAATTATATGTGAAAAGTCTAGATGATTCGACAAAAGTCTGTATTTGCTCTCTGTATTTTTTGTCATTTGTGATTATTTTTCTTTCCTCATTACTGATAACAGTTTAGATCTTGAGAGTTTAGAGCAGAGAAAGTTTAGAGCAGTTATTTCTCTCACTAGTGAACATAGAGGGGGAAATGGAAAACCACTAGTGGATATGGAATGGTAGTGGAATAGGGAGGGGAAATTGTTGTCGCTCCGCCCCATTCACAAACTCTGTCGGTGAAGGTAAAAAGCATAGAGTATTTAGATTACTTCCTGATTAATGCGACTGAGTGATACACTGAACTAATTTTATTCCAGACTTCCACAACAGGACCTCCCCTCACTTCAAGACTTCACTCTAATTCATGCGTACACATGAGTTTCAGAGGAGTGGCCTGCACAGCGCTCCTTGACTCCTCACATCCAACACCAGTCATTCCGATCCACCAGTTTTTCTCCTCATGAAGAGTTTTTCCACATGCTTCCTGCCTTCAACCCATCCACCAGCTCTCCATTTATTAAAGATACGCTTCCCTTCTTTGCATTAATTTCCATTTTTATTTTCTTTCATATCTCTTGAATGAAAAAAACTCTCAGCCGTCATTGATACAAAAGCTTTCTGGCTGTTTTCTTTATTGATAAGCCTCCATCGTGAAGCATTTGATGTCAAACGCTAATAATTAAAACTCTACACAGTAAATAGATTTTTTTAAAAAATCACTAAAAAATCGGTGTGTTTATCTCAAGCTTACTGACATTTTGTTTTGTCACTTCCATTTGCTTGCAAATTGGTTTTGCTGTTGGCTCTAGATGTCAGATAACTGGCTGAGGTTTTTGTGAAGGCTCTGGTTTGATGTTTGAATTAGCAGGAAGATAAACATGAGTGTTAATACTTAATCCAGTCCCTCAAGTTTCCCAGTAAGAGGTGACTCAGCCCCGTCTGCATGATGGTCCACCTGTGCAGCGTAATAAAGTTTCACACCCTCCTTGGAGGAAATCTCCTGTAGCTACAACAGGCTGGAACAGGAAGTGGTGTAGATTTGAGCACGGAAACTTCATGTGAAATTGTATGTGGCAGCGCAATTTCCATCTGAAATGGTTTGTCCGTCCAACTCGCTATTTAATTTTCACTTATGATTGGAAAAGATTTTCTCAGTCTGCACAGAAGCCGATCTGAATTAACTCACTGTATGTGGCACCATTTTTCAACTCTAAATATGCTGCAGCTCATCGGATCCTGTCATTGTTCAGGGATGGATGAGGGCGGAGTCAATGGCGCTTCTCTGCGGTGGCCTGTCCATGTTTTGTTTTTAGTGTGACATTTTTTAGCTGCCTCTTAGCAGCAAGAAAACAAGGTTGTCACACAACAATTACCAAAATAGGCATTTAACACAAAAACAACCCATCTGGTGGCACAGATATGTGGTCGACACTCTCTGTTTCCCTTTGCAGAATCTGGAGTGTAGAGGACAGGAAAAAAGAAGAAAGAAAAGATGACACAACAGCATCTCATTATCCACTAAATACCAACAGATTAATTACAATGACAATGACAGACGGCTCATTATCGGCTCATCCAGAGAGGGTTCTGGGAAGAAAAAATCACAGGTACAGAATCATATGCAGTGTGTCAGGATCACTGTAAGCATGAAGCCAGTAATTTAGTATTTGACATGCCTCTGTGACTTTATGAAGGTATTAAGGCTCCATTCCGCAATGCCAGGTGCTTGCTTTAATAACAGTCAGCATGTTTATCTGAAAGTCTGCATGAATGTTTGTTACAAACCTTGCAGGGCCGAATGAATCTCACTCCCTTGATGTTTTCTGTTTATTTTTACTTTCTCATGAGCCTGCCCCTCATAAGTGTGATAAACTTGGCCCGCCATGTGGTTCATGGGAAAACTTTAAGCCCCTAAGAATACCAAGCTGTAAAGGTCAGCTCAGTTTCTGTTGACATTTTTATTGCCGGGGAGCAATTTTTCAGTTTCAATTTAGCCAGCTGTCATGCTCTCCTGTCCTCGACTTTCCCTCCCACACACGTTTAGCTGTCATCACGATCTATTCTGACATGGCACATGCTGATTTTTCCTTGACGAGAGTTTCGGTTTAGTAAGCTTCTTGAATGGCAGAGCTGCTCCGGTGGCCACCAATTGAATTGCATAGAAAAGAAATGACATTGTGAGGTCATAAAGGATGCTGTGATGCGTTTCTGGATGAGGCTGTTTGACACAAGTGGACTTCCTGTACTGTGCAACACAAACAAGACGTGCCCTTTTCTTTCGAGACGTGCCAGTGCTTCTCAACACCTTTGCTTTACCAAGATGTCCATGAACACAACACATTCTACACGCTATTGAAATTCTTCTGTTAGCATAGAGAAAGTAAAGCCTAAAGGGCAGTTCCTGTGTCAGACTGAAGTCAGTGTTGGTAAGACAGAAGAACTGATGTTGTATTGCACAGACTTTTGGTGTTGTTTGTTTTCAAAGAAACGGCAGTCAATAGACATGCCGGTGTCACAAACAGTTGGGTCTGCCAGGTCAAATGAGTCTGCCTAAGGACCCCAAAGTAATTTTTTTGGCTGAAAAACTTTCCAGTGGGTACTCTGTTCAGTGCCTGATTAGAATGGTTTTAAAATATTTAGCTTTGAGTGTTTGCAATAAATAAAATTGTTAATGTATTTTAAAATTAAAATTAAAAATTATAATTAAATAATATATATTGTATTACTCATATAATGGTATATTACCAAATCTGAAGATCATTATAACTTTGTTTTTTAAGTTATCTTTAGTTAACTCAAGTTAACCATTTTTAGTTATCAACAATTTACATGTTAACATCTTGGTGTACTACCTGTTAGTCCGATTAGTCTACTGACTTAGCATACACGTTGTGCAAGTTACTTAATTATATGTATTCACATCATTCATAGATTCATAGGACCTGATTGTTCATGAATGCTACAGTATTCTGTGAATTAGCGCTTTACTGTCCTTGATTCATTCAAACTGTTGCTGTAACAGATGATGCTACGGCCAGGCAAGCAGTCCATCTGTAACTCTGATGACAAAACCCTTGCAGGAGAGATGAAGGACAGCTTGTGATTGTTGACGAAACAGGAGCGTGTCTCAAGCTGACTCAAAATCACACTCACAGCGTGACATTAGCACCAACAGGACATCTAAACACTCACCGATTGGGACTGTCACATTTTCTTTGTCTTTCAAAACAGTATTTCAAAACTTTATGAAGGTCATCAGCACAGATAAATAACATGTTTGTTGATTCTTATTAGAGAGATAAAATGAAAGAACAAAACCTGGTTTGTGTGTGTGTTCTGTCATTAAAAGCCTGTGCTGTAGTCACAAACTCTTTTATAAAGTCCATTCATATTTGAGATTTCTGCTCACTCATGCTGCATGACCTCACAGAAGGCACACATTTGGTTGCTATGGAAAATGCTTTCCTAATTCACAGTGCAAGATCTTTTGGCGTCTGGGAGAATATAATCAGGCTTCCACCCAGCCCTTAGCTGGAATTTATATGCCTTAATTCATTATAATCACATGCAAATTTAGGTGATTAAACACTAATTGTCCTAAAAGTCAGTTCAGAACAGAGACTTCATACTGGCCTGACTTTTGGTAACTCTGAAATAAAAAAGGATTCTTTATTTACTCTTTGTGGACAAGAGCATTCTGGGAATTCATCAAAACTTGTCTCGGTGTCCTGTCGACCATCAGATTTAGGAAATGATGCATAAACATTGTTTGACAGCATAAGCTTACAGAGATTAAGGCTGTAAACGTTACTTCTTAGTGATATTGCCTTTAGCTGAACACATTTTATGTCACATCATTCAACTAATTTTGATAGGTGACAAATTGATTATTTGATGAAAGAAGAACATTATTATTGAATTTTAAACAGTTAGACTGTAGGCCGCTTCATTTTAAGAAGAATCGTTAAGAACAGATGAAATTTCGAATTTGGTTTATTTGTACACACAGTCCACTGAGACTAATTTGGACTTATCTGTTGGATGCCATTTTCAAATGCTCCCCACTAACATTAATACAAAACAAACGAAAAAACGAAAAACTCAATTCTCTAGCAAATATGATCAAGATAAATATGGCATTATGAGCCGGAAAAAGATCCTCTAATTTGTCGGTCACTGTCTGCTGAACCACTGCCATTATCAAACATTGCTGGAAGCTTCATCCGACCTTAAAATAAACCACATGAGCTTAACCCTGCGCACATAAAACCAAGGTCCTGTCCTGACCACAGCAAATGTTCCTGCCCCTCAGTCTGCCTTTTGCCCTTAACAATAGGAACCATCTGAAGGTTTACATCACTAATGCCTCTTGGTGTTTGTATGTTTGTCCATCTGCACCACACTTAGAAGAACTGTATTCTAATGAGTGTTAATTGTAGGCTGCTGATTGGTCAGAAAATCTTAGGTTTGGTTAAGACGTGAATAAATTCTAGAATCTATCCTAAAGCCACACTTTCTTCTATCACTGTAATGCCAGCACTGGTAACTCTAGCTTTAATAAACTGTACTGTAGGCATGCATTTAATTTGTACCTAATTCAGACACAGTGTTCAAATTAGTCTTATTTACTGTAGTCAGTTTAACATTGCAAAGTCAGACAAGCATTGTATCAACAACACAATCTAATAACGTTCTTTGACATTTCTCTTCGTAAGTCGAAGTTAACTGTGCTTATGTTATTTCCCCTTATTAGCCTTTAAAGTGAAGCATGACATTTCTGCAGCACTAGTGACATCAAATACAACAGCAGAATTAAAGAGAGTTTTCAAACAGGTTTTCATCAGCCCTACAAAATGGCCCCACTCAGGGATCTGTGCTGTGTAAACAGCCTATAAACTATTGCCAGAAGCCACACTTCCCCTAATTGTGTCAACATTATGGTATATTATGAAAGATGGATGTCTTGTCCCATGTTTTGCACTGGTTTTTGTACCAAAAACAAGTAGATAAGCAGTTCTTGAAGCAACAAAAGCCCTGTGGTGAAAAAAATTGAGCTTCCCCTTGTTTAAAGTCTTTGGTAATAGTTACTGCATCAATTACATTAAATGTTTATGGGATTTCAATATATAATTTCATAATAATTCATCTTAAATATGTTTTCTGACTTTCTTTGATATAAAACCTGCTTTTTAATTCAAATGAAATCAGAGTCTGGTGTGATGAGAACATTTTCTCTATCCCTGGATAATGTAATCCAGATGTTTATAGATTACCAATCTTCTCATTTTCTATTGTGGTCCAATAAATCGATTTTATTGGTGGCAGATGTTGCTCAAGGACTGCTTGTTTCTGTAGAACATTCACTGCGTGCCCTTTTCTAACTGGTTTATTTTTTATTTATTTTGGGTCTGTGTGGCTGGTGGCATTTGGCATATTGTTTCTATTTATATGGGCCTGTTAGCAATTTCTGTGTGTATGTGTGTGGTTGTTTGTGTGAGGCTTAAAATCTGTCATTTTTCTCAGGCTCTGCGAGTAGCTCTCTTTTCACCTTACACTTTGATGTTCTCCCCACAAGCTTCCATCACCGCACCTGCCCGAAGACTCTGTATTTCATCAGCCTCTGTGTCTCGTTCTTTTCTCAGACCTGCTCAGTTCTTCAAGGTCCAACTCGAAGTCGCCACACAAACCCAATAACTCCTTGTGCAAATGAGTCAAACAAAGCGCTGCCCATTCACAGTGTCTGTGCTGTTTGTTCTGACTGCAGCACACTGAAAGGTGAAGAATGCTGCTCTGTTGTGCCTGCACTGTCAGCTGACTAAAACTTGTTGCTCATTGAGCACTCTCCCACTCTCTCTTTAATCAACTTGTCACCTTCTCGTTTCCATTAACCTCTGTTCGTTTTGAATCATCATCAATTACACAGTGTATATGTTAGCTACCACGATCATCTGTTCATTTGAATTCTTGCAGGCACATAACTGTGACAAATGACAAGTGACAGAAGGGATTTGGGTTTGAAGCTGTGGCATTACGTTAACTGTTAGAAGATCATTTCCTGTTTGAGCTTTATTTGTGTGGAAGCTGCAATGCAAATTAATAGAACAAAATATATATACAGACTAAAGTTACAGACCAATCAAACACATGTACAGGCATTCTGTATGCATATAAATAAAGATGTTTAATCTTTTCCATGAAACCTTTACTTTTGCTATTCCTATAATTTGAAACATTTCTAAGACAGTGTGATAAAGAATGAATAAATTCATTCATCTTTTGTGACTTGCCACGTTACTAGTTATTTTTAACACTGACTGATATTTGTTATTTACAACATCCTAAAATGTTTAAAACATAATGACATAATGAGAGAACAAACTTTGAATTTATACAACTTCAGGAAATATAAATGTTTACAACAGTGGAACTTAAAAGATGAAATAGTTGTTTACTATTGGTACTGTTTAATATAATATTCCTTTTGTGGAATATTTCATTACTTGCACAATTGCTTCATAAATTTACAAAAGGTTGCTCATCACAGTGCCCTAGCTTTTCATCTTCAAATTATTTCACTATTTTCATCACAATTTCTGCCAAATAAAACACACGCTAAATATACAGCAGACTGTTTCTGAGCAGACTAAATTATTAACATTAGAATTCATAATTGCATTATATAATATCAAATAAATCATTAGTTCATGTAAAATTCGCAAAGTGGTAAGAAAATTATGTTTTCATATTCATGTTAGAATATATCAAAATCTATCAATAAATCTATTAACTGTTATGTAATGTTTGCTAGTGACTTGCCAATGGAAACAGTTATTTGCATTATCAGGTCTAATCTGTTCTTTTCATAAACAATCAGATTTATCTTTCTTTATATTCATCACATTTAGTTACTTTTCTATAAATACCAACAAGCAAGAAAGAGAAAATACATATTAGCAGCCATAAATACTATTATATTGAGGTAAATTGCTATTATCAAGACTGTTACTAGGAAACACATTCACTCTATGGCTCACATAACCTTCCCAGTGGCACTTATAATCATCTGACCTCATCTTTTCCAGATCACATGACCTTGTGTTGTCTCAGTGGATTCTAGAGTAACTTATAAAGTGAGTGACTGCACCCACAGCAGAACGCCCATTCAGCCAGTCATTACAAACTATGACAGGGTCTCATGTCATTACAGTGACAGAGTTTACATGAGGCAGGTACACCTCTGCAAAATGAATCATTTTCTGATGCAAACAGTCGAGAGAATCGCAGTGTGGTTATGAGAAATCAGGGTGCAAAAAATGGCAAAATAGCAAGTGCAAATTGGGCTGTGCCACCTTTTCAATTTTGAAAGGAAAATCGCCTCAATTGACCGATTTTAGGCTAATGCTATTCATTGCCCTTATGTAATAGCTGAGTTCAATTCTAACTCCATCAAGTGATGTTAGGTAAAGTTATAAAAACCTGAAGTTAGAATGGAAAAACTTTTTAAAGTTCAGGTGATATATAATCAAATGTATGATCTACAATGACTGAGCAAATTCCACAGAGAATAGAGAGAAAAAAGAAAGATTGACATAATAAATTACTGTTTAATGTCAAGTCACTCTCACTTATTTTTCACATTGATTACTAATTAAGTTGGTATGATGTGTAAATGTCAAGAACACAATACTGGATAAACTTTTATGTCCTGAATATTCTGAATATTTAGTTTTACATTGTGCTGTATGGTCCAATATTGTTCGTAATGTTATTAAACTACTAATTTACACTCACACGTCCCTCTGTGTAAATGACTTCTTCAGAGAAATTCAAAGAACGCTATAATCATATTTTTATTGAATGGGCATCTCACCAAAGTAACATACTGCTTCTTAATGACACCGCGTTGACAGTAGGTCCCCAGCTGTGTTTGTTGTTTGATTTTGTGAGCTCGGAGAACCCCACTTGCTGTATCTGTCTTTTTTTGTCATGTTTTTATATCTTTCATGCTGTGTATCTGGCTTTGCTAACTGTGCTGAACGTATATCAGCAGACAGTAGAGGAACATTCTTATCTTCCGTGCTACATCACACCCTCACAAACTAACTTCAGCTCTACACCGCCTGAGGAGCCCATCTCACTCCTCCACTGCCCTTCTTCTTGTGCTCACTGTCATAGCAACTTTAATTGAACAATGATACGGAAACCGCATCACTGTGGCATTTTTCGCAGTATGCGATATCTATAGATCTTCTTCGGATTGCAGCCGATGCTTCTTTTAAAAGGGACAGTTCACCCCAAAATGATAAGTCTGCCATTATTTACTCACTGTTATGTCTTTCCAAACATGCATGCACCAGCTAACAGAAAATGTTTTCAGAACATAGGCTAACGTTCTCCAAAAGTTATCAAAAAATATTCTTGCAGTAATATTAGTAAAACTAATTCGTTTTTAAGTTTTTAAGAACTTTTAGAATAACATTTTTAATGTTTTTTGTACTTAATGGAAACATTAGGGAAACATTCTTACAACCTAAAATTAGCTAGCTAGGTATGTTCTGATTTTAGAAGACTTGGAATATAGTACACAACTTGTGTAAAACACTTTTAAATCTTGAAAACTTTTTGAATCTTGAAAACCTTAGTCCTTATTGGGACTAATTTTCATTTTGTTTTTAAGAGAAGAAATAAAGTCTTCCTGGTTTGGAATGACATGAGTAAATGATGACAGAATGATCATTTATGAATTAACATTTCCATAACACACTCTCAGATTAATTATTTACCAACAAAAGGTAAATATTATTAAGGGAGAGAAATGAGATGAGAAATAACATGTTGACATTTGATTAAAAGGTTTGCAGAAGGGTGTGACTGCATAACAGACTCTGGAGTGACATTCTGTGCTAGCGGAGTTATTGGATTATGAAAGGGGCCTGTCAATGTACAACTGTGACAACTCTGCCAGAAAATCACCATCTAGCTTCATGGCCTCAAGACATTCAGTCACATAACATTCAGTCCAAAACATTTTAAATAGAGTTTTGGGTTTTGCTGCAGTGGAGATCACTTGGTGGGTTGGCGTTGAGTTTGAAGGAGTTTGAGTACTGGCAGCAGGGATTGGTGTACTTATGAAGTCAGAGGAGCAGATCATTTCTGCTTTATCTTTAGTGATTATTGTAACATATCCTGACAGATTTCCTTTCAGCTTCTGGGCTCTTCAAATACTGTGTGTAGCAGACACTAAAAGATTAAGACAGACATATCTTAGATGATTCTTCTAGGACCTTGGGAGCACTCGAGACTCAATCTGACATATTTTTCATGTTAAGGCCTGAAGTTACAAGCCCTGAGGTCTTAAAGATGGATCTTTGGCTCAAACCGTGGGGCCATCTTTCCCCATCTGCAAGTCCGAAGCTAAATAGCCTTCCATGGCATTTTTAGAACAATGCTTACTGTGTCGGCAATCTGGATCATTATAAGCAATCAGCAATCCTTCATAATTAGAAATCTGAACATGTTTGAGCCCACATGTTCATTTTTCCCACTGCTGCACTCTTGGGCATCACTCAGTGCTAGAAGACTGATTGAATTCCAGTCTCTTATAGTTGATGGTTAAAGTAGAGAATAAAAGAGTGTTATGGCCTGTCTCTTGTTGTTTTGTTGTTTTTAATCAGAAGCTGCACGTTAAAGTTGTAGTCCTTCAATTTTTACCCATGGGCGGACACATGTTGCATCTCCAATTTTCTGAATTCTGGAAACAGACAAGTGAAATCAAAAATACATCATAATATGTAATCAACACAGATCATCTTCATTTCATTCTTTGGTTCAAAAAGTAATAATTCTATACAATAAATCTATACATCATTGTAAACAATTACCTCTCTTTCAACAGTTATATGTGTTTTTGTGTGGTTTTTGGGCCATATTAGTTTTACCACTTATTGTACTTATATTTTAACACATTTGCCTTGCCTGCTACTGTATGTGTTTACATAAAGTTTAATCCAACTGATGTCACTATGACAGCATGTCATACTTTATAATTCTGTAAGTCTGTTATTGAATGTGTTGTGTTTTGACTAACACACACACACACACACACAATATATATATAATTAGTCACATCAAAGAGGTTTTTTAATTACTGCTACATTTATACAGTTATATAAGTTATATAATTTAATACTGTTTAAGTTGAAAGCAATGTTGGCCTTAATTGTTTTCTGAATAAACAAACAAACAAGGAAACATAACACGCAACAAACACTTATTTGAACTTTATTGTGGAGTTATTGTGCAGAAATCTTTGCTAGTACAGTAAACTGCAGTATAGAACTTCCGTAAGGCCTGTTTCACTCTGCACTCGTATCCAGTGCATATGCAGTGCGTATTTTTTTCAGTGCCCATGTTAACAGATTAGAGCTTCTTTTGTACAGTCCGTTTCAGGTGCGGTGCACTGCAGCAGTGCTGCGATTGTTTCGGCAGTGAGTCTATTTTTATTGTTTGTCTAATGCTTAATTGTGGTCAAAATACACTTATTGATGCGAAACAGTAGCAATTTTAACAAATGTCATGTATAAGACTTGCAAGCTAAGGAAAAGGCATGGGAGGCAGTTTCAGCAAAAAGATGGTAATATACACCAAACTCTCTCCTGGCTGGTTTAGAGGGTGAATACAGTCTTCGTCTTATCCTTTTCTGGGGATAACAAATGCAGTTACAAATACAGCGTGATGACCTTGGTTCCATCTACAACTCACACTACATGGAAAACAAATAGAACAAAGGCTGCTGATGAAACAAATGCAAGCTACATAAGCTCTGCTGGTAATAAAATAAGCTTCTTGACAAATCTTTTCTCCTAAATGTATTTTGAAATCAAAATGATGTGAACTTTCCCATTATACAGTTTTCTCTACACAAATCTCGGATCAGCTACACACTGCAAACGCACAACGGAATGTGTGAAAGCACAACAGATACGCCTGCCCTTCGCTCTGCATACACTCTGGATACACACCACATACGTAATGGATTCGCGTAATGGATTTTTTGGTAGTTTGATCTCTTTTAATCTCTTAATTAATTGCATATTATTCACAACGAAGTTTTACTGCCCATTTATAGAGAACAGAAAGAATACCAACAAAATAACAATTCATTTTTAACTTACAGAGTAACATATTTCTTCATTTTCTGTTGGTGATTCACTTTCAAGCTAAAAATCTCAAAGGACCAAAATGTCTCCCAACCATCACAATCTTCTGTCACACTGTATAGAAAACAAACCCAAAGCTGTAATTTCACACTTTAGCCTGTTTGCCCAACAGATACAAGCTGTTTTACATGTTGGATCAATCTGTGATAGCAGAAGAATAAAGTAGCTGGATAAAAATGGTTTTGTCTCTTATCGCTCCACTTCAGAGGGAAAGGGCCCATTAGACTTTCCCATTAGACTTTCATAAACGTCTGCCCAGGCGAGTCCAGCCAGTCTCACCTGACTGATATTCAATCAGATGTGTTGCTGATATGTAAGTCTCACGCCCACAAAAGTAGTCCCGAATGCCTATTGTGCTGCGTAATTCTCCATTCTAAGCGCTAGACTGTGGGGGATGCAGGAAGCCTAGCATGCTAAAACGTACAGCATTGTTTGACTACTGCGATCCAGGCACCTGAGTTATATATATGCCCATTTGATGAATAAATGCTCCCATGATCAATATCGAAATATCGACAGATAGTATTTGTGCTCATACAAACAGATGCATGCTAAGCCATGTTTTTTACAGTTTAATAAATCTGACATGTCAGGGAATGTTTTGAAGCATTGAGCAATATTTAATGGCATATGCAAAGTTTTCTTCACCTCACTAATGTAACAGATGTCTCAAGGTTGTTTTGTCAGCATGCCTGTATGTGTCCCTAAAGGCCGTTCTCAGAATTTGTCTGTCTGAGAACCATGGAGATTATCATAATATAATTTGATGCTGCTGTGTAACTGAATGATATTTTAATGTTTAGCCTGTTGATAATGAGAGTACAGCACTGTGTCTATCCCCAGATGGAGCATGGGCCTTACTGCTGTGTCACATAGTGTGTCAGTGAGGAAATAAAAAGGGACACATAAATTGCTTAGGAAAGTTATGTAATATTTTTTCATTATTTTATTGACAAATACCCTTGAAAACCTCTCTTTTCTCATTAAGCAACATATTTAAGGTATGCAAAGGATTGTGTGAGTTGTATGAGTGATAATGATGGGTAATATAGTTCCAATGCATATTTTGATACAGATAAAACTGATAAAAACAGATAAAAAGTGTCTTTATTTGAATCTAGTCTTAGTCCTTCTGGTGATCTTTACAAAACCATGAGAGCAAATCTTCTGATTTTCTTTGACTGGCTGTATGCTGCTCAGGTAGCTCCTGGGACTGAATGAAACAATTGGGTCAATCAACACTGTTCAGGATCATGCTGCCATAAATCACACATATGATTCCAACCTTCCAAATACTGCATTCATCAGTCTAATGGCTGGATGGGAGATAAAGAGAATAAGAATCACCATATTCATGTGTTGACTCATACAGGGCTCCAGTTCTTGTCCTACTTGCATTGCTAATGTGAAGGACTTGGCTTGGCCTTCGAGGGGTGATAGGTCAATATATCTCACAAAAATCTGATAAAGCAAGAGCCTCTGAGAAGTATTCTCACTGTAAAAGTTTGTAAATTCTAATGTATTTGTCAAACAACCCCCCCAAAAAAAGCTTTATCTGTGTTTCTCTGTTTCAACATGTTGTGAGCTGCCTTAAGAAGCAGCTGATTTAAGCATGTTTTCAAAAGAAGACCTTTTAAAGGGATAGTTTATCTAAAAATCTAAATTGTTGTCATGTTTTTGTAACACACACATAAAAAGATGTCAGTGACTGACACCCTAGGTTCTTATTCAATAACATTAAAAACATTATAAAAACAGCAATATCAGAATTCTTCAAAATGTTTCCTTATAGAAAGTTATATCGGTTTAAGGGATTTTTGTTAATTAGCTCTTTTGTGCTGCCTCCTTAGATTCTCTGTGCTGGCCAAGTTTTGATGCTGCATCATATGTATCCTTCGTACAGCTGTTTATATAAGCAGTAAAGCAGTGAGGTGTCTCACTACATTTTGGTACAGAGCTAATACACTGTATGTGTGGGTGTGAGAATATGCAGAGGAATGCAGTTCACTTATGGTTGTTGTGGTGGGACAGTCATCCCTACTCTCCTGAAGCTCTGAGGGGATGTTCGCTATTTGAACTTGGGTTGATATTTGTTTTTCAGGCAATTGTGTAATTCAATCAGTCAAGACTTCTATTGAGTGGGGGGGAATCAATTACTGTCCAACGGTCCACAATTGAGACCGTCAAAATTAGTCGGAGGCTCCAGAATATTGAAGATGGTCAGTGACACAATCTATTGCTTTCAGACAAGATGCTTATCTGAGAAACACGTACGTCCTGGCTCACCTTGATCCGACTCTATATTCCACAGTTACAGAGTAATCTAAGAGCATCATGACTGTGGGTGTTAGAACACAGAGGCTGTGATCTCCAGAAGGGTTCGAAAGCTTGCATTCTCGCAGAGGCGAGTGAGATTGTCTAAGGTCATGGTGTTCTTGGATGCTACAGTTTCACACGTACAACACAGGCATATGACAGAACACCTGAGGAGCAGTGAAGAGGAGTAGAAGAGCACAAAAGACAAAAAATATCCAAACAAGAATAAAAGGAAGCCTTTGAAATTAAACAAGATTCAGTCACAGTATCTCATATTTCCGTCTCTGCTGTCAAATACGGAGCTAAAAAAAAATGTTACACAAGCATGTTTTTTGTAGTTTTGAATTCTCGTGTTGTACGTTTCTTTAGCGGTTGTCTAGCTGAGGTTGAAATGTGTTGCAAGCTAATGCGAGACCCCTGCACTCACATCAGTTTGTTTTTGACCTTCTTGCGCACACGCACTTAAAACTTCACATTGCATCATAATCAGTTACAGTCATTTGGATGCTTTTAAGCAGTCATTAAAGCCATAAAAAATAATTCTGTCATTATTTACATGTTGTTCCAAACCCACTGTGTATGCTGTTGTTGTTTGATTAATGGTTTTTAAATGTATTTTTTTTAGATAACCAGTCAGGCAGCACCAAACAATATCAGTCCTGAGTGATCACCTTATGAACATCTGAATAACAAAAATAAATTGATGATGCTTCACTAGTTTCTGACAAACATTGTATATTGCGTAACAGATTAATTGTTTTTGTAAATTTAAACATAATGTATGACATCTTCTATTGGAATATATTTAATAGCTTATTTAAATACACATTTAACGCAATGCATGTTAAGCATTGTATACTGAAATAATGTTTGTTAAAGTTATTCATTAAAATTCTTTATTGAAGGTGTACGAACGCGGTAATTTACGTCATAGTAAGAGAAACGCTTTACTCATGAATATTAATTAAGTTATGTGACGTTACATGACTTGTGATTGGCTGATGACGTTAATAAGCTAAAGCATCCCTGTGTCCAAATATGCGTACTTCCCTACTATGCGAAAATTAGTACGCGACAGGAATAGTTTCTTCAAATCCTCGGTAAACAGTACCAAATAAAACAAATAACCAGGTCGTCTACAGATTCAACCGAGATGTTTAATATGCCTCTGACACTTAGGAAACTTATCTATCCTCAGGGGAGCTGAGTCGCCGCAAGATTCACAAAGGTAAAAATATAAATATCTGAAAACTGTAAGCCGAGTGGCTCTTTCAAGTGTAGGTGTTATAGGTACAAAAATGTATTTCTTGTGGTAAACTGTACGTGTTTCACAACACCTGAGTACATTATTTTCGGGTTGTTGTTAGTACGTCATAGGTGAACGAACATACAGGTCACGTGACAATGAAAACATTGCGGATTGTGATCAGGACACGTTCCTGTTTCATATTGACAGAAAGGTTAAAGATGTCAGTTGCGACAACATTTGCGCTTTTCAGTATTTATGATATTATTACGATGCCATTTTAGTATTTTTTAAAATTATTTTTAGATGCATCTGTCAAGTGTGTATTTGTTTCACGCAAAAAATAGCACGGAAGAAACTTTAGTTTCGTGCATGGCTTTGCACTTGACTGTCCCGCAGGCGGTCTGAGACCGGGTGGAGGATGGAGGGTGCAGTTGTTGGTGTTCAGTAAGAAATCACTGCTGTCCGGTGTCTGTTGCCGGTGCATTTGTTTTCTCAGCTCGATGGAGCACAAGTTTATTTATGTAATGTGCCATCACAAGCAAACCCTGTGAGTGCTTTATGAGCAAATGCAGCCCTGCTTCTGTAATAAGCTGGAGTATTAGTTTGAATAAGTTCACTGCACAGAGCGACTTTAATGAAACAGTGTAATGACACCAGCTCAAGCAGGATAAGATAAAGATGGCGTATTGTCCTATAATAATCAAAGTTAATGGTCAACGTTAATGTCACATGTTGTTTTCGGGCCTCGTTCTGTTGTGGAAAAAAGCTGCCAAAGCTTTTTTTTTGCAGATAAGGATTGTTTTTTATTTTCAGCAGGATTCGTGAGGTCCTTTTTTCATGAAGCTGATGTGTTACTGATGGTCTAGCATTGCCAAGTTAATTTCACCAGCAAAAATGTCTGTCTTTCTGCTGAAGCTGGTTGACTAATGATTTCTTGCTAGTTAAGTTAGGTAAAAACCCTTGTGTTTTTTCCTCAACATTCTGTCTGTAACTCATTTTGCCTGATTATACATTAACATTTATGCATTTGGCAGATGCTTTTATCCAGAGGGACAGTGCATTCAAGATATACATTTGATCAGTATTTGTGTTCATTGGGAATCGAACCCACAACCTTTGTGCTGCTGACCTAATGCTCTGCCAATTTAACTAAAGAAACACAATTATGTTAAAACGTGTTTGCTGTTAAGTTACAGCAAAATGGTTAAGTTAATGTTGTAATGAATCTCAACATCTGCTTGAGTAATAAAACATGGGAACTGAGATTATCTGTGCAGTTTTGGTCAAAGTCATTTAAATTTCCTCAATTATTGAAGCAACTATGCTTGTCAGGGCTGTGATGACGAGGCTGCATACAACACGGTCACCCAAGGAGCTATTTGGAAAGAGAGCTAATGGGTGTGCGTGTTTTTGAGCAGCGCTTGTGAAAATGAGCCGTAGATGGAGTCCTCAGCAGTGCAGTGATAAAAAACTATGATCAGCCCTTCTCGCATCCTGAATGAGATTTGTAAAACTGATGCTGTTGACCTGCTGGTGAGGCGTAAACCAGTTAAATGATGAGAGACTAAGACAGGATCTATTTACACAAAGTCGGGTTTGATGTGGCGAGCAGAAACCTTGTCACAACATTGATCTGTTTAATTAAACAAGATTGACATGGAAGTATTATAGGATGTGTACTACATCCATTAGGCTTCTAGTCACCATGAGGCATCTGTTGGCTGTTGTATGTGTAGATTATTGTGTTGTGTACATTTCTGCTCCACCTACACTGATGCCCCTTATAATGACTTTTACATCACTGTTGCTTTCCTTCATATGTGATGTAATTTGACAACAAGCTAACAATTTTAGGTTGTAAGAATGTTTCTCTAACATTTTCATTAGTTACCAAAATGTTATTTTGAAAGTTCAAAACATCCAGTTTTATAAACGTTGTGTTAGCATTATTGCTTGGTTATAAAAAATTATCCAAACTTTATGTTTTTGAATGTTTTTGAACCATTCCACTAACTACTTAAGAATAAAATGTTTGATATATGTGATGTATAATGTTAAAAAGAACATTTTTCATGACTTTGAGAGATTGTTAACTAACTGTATAAAGCCAGTACTCATCTAAAATTACATTTTGAATCATTCTTTTTGAAGAGCTGCTGTGTCAGTGTCAGACCAAGCCTAGATGCTCAGTTAAAGCATGAGAACAGTTAAAATGACATTAGGGAAAAGACAAACCTGCAATTAAACATTAACCAACAACATAGGCCATGAAAAAGACTCAGACACATTTTCAATGATGCAGAAAGATAATAGGGACATGGCTTTGGTCATAACTTGGCAGATTAGAGGCAGCTAATGCCTTGAAAATGACAAAGCTTACCTCTACCATGTGGTAAGTTGTGCCATTGGACCGCTTGTGTTTTGGTGGTCATATTTATTTGGTCCTGCTATAAGTTGTACTTATCTAACTTGTATCTAACTTATGTTGATAGCAGACTTGTATCTAACTTATGTTGATAGCAGACATCCGGAAATATAGTTAGGAGTATTAGTTTCACTTTTTTCTTTTCTCAGTACATATCTTTAGTAAAAAGTGGCACAACTTGCCCCTTGCCCACTGCAAGCAAAAAAGTTCCTTTTGAATGATGTGGTTGGGGGCTACGGTGCTGATGTTTTCCCAGGAGGGTTGTTTGTCTGTGGTTGGAGGTGGCTGCCGCTGAGGGCCCAGCTGCCTGCGTCTGATTTAAGGCCCTGACTTCAGGAAGCACCTGCTCATGAGTCCAAGCACGTCACAGTCTCCATACCAGAGGAAGTTCACTGCTATTCACCAGCACTGATGCCTAAATGAGACTGTTCTGTCCTCCAGTGGCCCTGGCACACACACACCTCGCTCTCTCTCTTTCTTACAATGTCAGATAACAGCACTTCCTTTTTCTCAGACACTTTATTCCCATCATTTCCTGCTCCAGCTCTGTGATGAATCACTGTTTCTTCTGGTTAGTGGCCCAGCAAACCAATTCCTCTCTGGCTCCAGACACTTTGCGCCTTCATTTTCTGTCTTTTTTGGCTCGTTTAAGAATCAATTTACTGCACGTTTTAATGAAGATGTGCTCTCAAGGAGTGACAAAATTAATGCACAAATAAACCCAAGGTCTATAATTTGCCATCAGACTTGATGAACCTATAAGGACAAACACAGCACAGGTGGGGAATGTTAAATTTCATCATGTATACAAAGTAGAAATAGATGAAATTATTGTGACATCACATCTGGGTTCTTCAGACAAGCAGCTTTTAGTGATGGATGTGAGCAACAGATGACACTGCGGTTCTATAGATCTGTTAAGCGTCAGATAATGTAAAAATGTTTGTTAATTAAAGATGTGAGGATGTTAGGTTTATACTGAAATAAACATTTTGTTTGAGCTTTGTTTCAGCATTATTTAGTATTTGAATTTGTAACAGGTTGTTGAAAACATACTTTGTGTCTTGAATAAACAATTCACCATTTAGCTAATAATATTTAGCATTATCATTTATTTGTCACTTATCATTTATTACCGCTGATTTCAATTGTGCAATTGTTTTGGTACATTCAATATAAATGCAAAGATGAATTTGATTTGTTTTTGCCTGGTGATTTACATATCCATTCACAAAGATCCAGTATGTGCTGTGGTGGTGCTGTTTCTTAATCCTGTTTATCCTGTTAGATCTTTGATGTGCATTTATTTGGCATTAAATTTGTCACCGCTGTTATGCTTTGAAAGTATAAATCAGTTGCTTGTGACTTCAGGAGTTGTGCAACGCCTTATTAAAACCCACATCTACCAACGCCAGCTGTGAATAGAATCTTAGCAGAGCAGATGCGATTGTAATGCCTGGGGTTCCTGAACTATCACAGTGTCAAATCCTAAGTTTGTTCTGATTTACAGTCAACCAACAGAGGTCCAAATCTTCAACTGTTCTCACTTTTTAAAACAGTGTATATCAGCCACACACATCAGTACTTATATCATCATATATACGATTCTGTTGTTTTTCACTGACTGAGACATTATATTCCACATTTCAATATATCCTGACAAATTGCAGATGTCAGGTCAAGCACTGTTTCAAATACACCCTGCATCCAGCAAAAGTAAGTTTTTGTTTGTACCCAGAACCGCTGAGCTTAAGGTTTTGGAAATTGATCTGCGTTAACTGGCTGGTCTCTTCATCTCTGTCTCTCTTCACTGGTCCAATCAAAGCAGCGTTCATCAGATAATCCCACGCGGTGCAGCATGACATCATCATTTCCCAGCCTCATTGTGGCTTTGAATTGATGACTGTGTTTGTGCATTGTAGCATCCGCTAGTCTTTGTGTCTAGTAACATATCCAGTCGCATGACTCGCATCCACCTGGGGAAAACGCCAAGCTGTAAGACAGGCTGTGAATTCTAATAGCTTTATCGGTCCCCTGCAGCTGGCTTTGGCTTTTTCCACCAATGGTCTCCTCCCACAGCGCATTGCATATGCCTCTTCAGTTGGGGTCATGGCTCTGGCTGATAGTGAACTGTATGCCTTCATAACTGGAGGGCTTCCCACACCGGCTGTCAATCTGGAAACATGCAGCAGATTGGCTGGTGGTCTCGGTACAGCTCGAGATTCATTCCACCGGCTTTTATTCTGTCATTCTATAAATTACCAATTAAGATTGATGACATTTGCACAAACAGGCTTTGAATGTGATTCGGATTTCATGAATTGTATGTGGAGCGTGTTCATGAGAGAGTAATTGTGTGTGTTTGTAGGTTATGTTCTGCAGAATTGAAGTTTGAAGAAAGAAAATGCTTTTACTGAGTCACTTTTTTATCTTATCTGAGAGTGCTGCAGTCTTCTTGTAAATTTCATTTTGGGCTTTGTGCGAGGAGAGTGGAAAAGAGACAGGAAACTATTTAGTGAGAGGGATGGGAGGAGACACATCAGGCCAGATTTTAACCTGCATATAGCACATGAGCATCAGCCCAGCTAGCAATTTTAGGTTGTAAGAATGTTGCCCTACCATTTCCAATGGGTAAAAAAACACAATGTTATTTTGAAAGTTATAGGATCATTCAAAACTTTTTTAGATGTTGTATTAACATTAATGCTTGGTTATAAGAACATTATTCAAATTTCTTTTAATTCTGTAACATTTTTAAAGCATTCCACTAACTACTTACAGAATAATGTTTTTAATGTATGTGTTATATAACTTTAAAAACGTTCTACTAACATTCCTGCAAATTAATCAAAGGTAACACAAGTAAACACAACATGCAGTTTTTAAATGAAGGTTTTTATTATGAAGGGAAAACAAAATCCAAACCCACATGACCCTGTGTGAAAAAGTGCAGTGAGAGTATACATATACACCACTGTATATACTGCACCAGCATTTAGATGGCATTGAAGCTGACATGCATGGACCAAAAGCTACAGAACTCCAACTAATAGCTTATTTGATGGAGCCTTTAATCCAATACAAATGCTGAAAGGAAAATTGAATGTGACTTAATTTGTTCCTCAAACTTTTTCTCCATGTCTGAGCAAGTCTTTGTGCTTTTGTGTGTTTATGTGTTAAGGGAAAAATATTTCATTGCCTGTTGTGAGATGTCAGGATTGTTTCTGACAACTGTGAATAAGTAACAATCAAAACAGTGCCAGCCAGGAGGCAAAAAACATCCAAAATGTTGAGTCCAGGCTGAGGTGTGTGTCTGGCTCTGCCATGTTCAGACCTGCTCACTGTCTGAATGAGCACCTGTGTGTGTGTGCTGAGAAACTCATTAGAAGAGTGCCTCTAGGATTACAGATGTAGCAATTACTTTTAAATGTGCATTCATTAGTATTAATGTTGGATATTGTCTTTTTTATATACAAAGGAACCATTATAACATCTTTGCATATGTTTATGTCGCTATTGTGTCTGCATAGACTTATTTATTTGCTTGCTTAATTGTTCCCCCGTTTAATTAATGAGAGACGTATGTACACTAAAGAGTTTTTTTGGTGGTTTAAGCAATACTTTAGCTCAAATGTAACCAATAAAAAGCAGCTGATCATTCAATCATATTCATATTTATATATCACCAAAATAAAAGAATGCATTAAGCACGCAGAAAATTGTAACATTTGTATCATATTGTGTATGTTTGTATACCATCTGTTTTCACAATAGAAATTTGAAATCTGATTTTGAGAGATGAAGCCTCGAACCTTGAATTTTCTTCCCCACAGTCCAAAATGCATGAAGAGAAAATTAGCAGAATACGCTTTGTGTAAAGTGTACGTGTTTTGAAACATGCCTTGCAGTTATTCAACTAACAGCACATCAGCGAATCACAAATAAATTAGCAGAACAGGCTTAAATAAAACAGTCAAATAAAACAAAAGTGAATTTGATTTAATCAGAAATGGCTAAATTTACCCTGAGACAAAACTAATGCATTCTGCATGTTTGATACGAAATGGGGAATGTGTGAGATTAACTTTAATCTCTTCTAAGTCCCCACCAAGTGAAAGCAATAGCATGAATATTCATTACAACCACAACCCAGAGTTTTTTTTTCCATCACAGTTATTACCTTTGAATTGAATTCATACATGAGTTTGCTGCTTAACTCTAATGAACATGTCTGTAAATTGGAAATGTTTAATTGGGGTAACATTGTGTTTATTAGACAGAGGATTAAATGGCATGTTCTTCACAGCAGATAATGTATCTCCTTCCCACCCCCTCTTTAAGACCTTTCATGAGTGTTTCTTAACCCTTTCAATCAGACCTCACATCACCAGAAGCTTGCCAGGAAGAATGACAGTTGATTTCATCTCAGAACCTCAAAAACAGATTTATTTTTAAGCATCATTTGTGCTTGTCAGCGTATATTCATACTGCTATTCTTCATTCAAAATGAACGCTTGACTTCCAGAAGAGTCATTTGAAAGGAAACCGTTTCATTTATGAAATGAAGCCTCCGCATTTTCAAATCCTACTAAATGAACCGGCAAAATAAATATCTTCACCTTTCCATGCAAAGTCAGTAAATAGCGTTATACCTTTCCTAAAACTGCTTTTCCCACAGAGTCAGACGTTTCTTTCCCTGTAGCAGTGTGGACATGAACTTTTCTCCGGTCTTGAATATATCACAGCGTCATTACTGCAGTGTCGTATTATGTGGTCTGTTGTCCAATCGTCCCACAGTGCAGTCTTCTCTCCAGCTCCTCAGCCACTGGCATAACTTTTTATCTTTTGTGAGTGCAGAGAGAATCTGGATCCTTCTTCAGCTCTTATGTCTTTCACCAGTGGTTAGAGTTATAGAGAAAGCAAGACAGAGAGAGGGATGGAGAGAGACAGAGTTGAGCTGTAGCTTCAGTCCTTGGCCATTTGCGCAGTTGTCTACATTACTGAGTGGGAAGGCGGCACTACAGGAGTAGTGAACACATAGTCTAAACACAAACTGTCTCACTCTCACTTCTGCCTGGGGAACAAGGCTTTGCTTTATCCTTACTATTTCTGCCAACTGTTTTCATGTGAAAGTTTTTTTATATCAATTATCTGCTTCATCAAAACCCAAATAAAGCCACAGTTTTAGTCTTTTGCAGTTATGTAAAGACAAATTAAAATTTTATTAAAACATTTTTTGGCAGGAAAGCAGCTTTAAAAGTTGCCATATGTGGGGGAAATTTGGACGGTAATTCTTTTTTAAAAAGCAGAAGCTCAGGAAGTGATTTTGTTTAAATGTAATTGTTAAAAGGAAGGATTCATTTTATTCTAAGAGGTTTCAAACTGACCACACTCAGACTGTAGCTACTATACTTTGGTGTGCCATAATGCTAACAAATAATTTTGAAAAGTATTATGTTCATACTTTTCATGTTTTTTAAATTACTATGACCTACCATGTCATGGTATGCCATAACAAGGGAGGTCCCCTTTTCTGTACCAGCTAACTATGCCCCTGTGCACAAAGTGAGATCCATTTAGAAGGCCAGAATTCCAATGAACATCTTAGAAAAGAACTGGAATTCTGTCTATGAGTAAAAATCAGCACTTGACCTTACTGATGCTTACATATTAATAAGAGTAACCCGGCTACCAGTTTTAAGTTGTAAGAATGTTTCTGGAATGTTTCTATTAAGTAATAAGAACGTCAAAATGCAACTTTGAAACATTCTTGGAACATTCAAAACATCCAGTTTTTAGACAATGTATTAATGCTTTTGCTTGCTTGAATAACATTTTTATAATCATTTTAATTAATTTTGTAACATTTTTAAAATGTTCCACTAACAACTTTTGTAAAAACTTTAAGAGAACGTTTAGAGAACATTAGCCAATGTTATAAAAATGTTCCCTCTTAGCTGGGAAATCCCTGCAGACCCTGCAGATCTGGTGGAAAGCATTCCCAATAGACTGAACACTGTAAGGAAGGACCAGCTACCTATTAATGTTTTGGTTCTAAAATTAAATGCTTAATCAGCACCAGTGGGTTTTGGGTTTGTATACTGGTTTATGCTGGTTTGGCCCAAGTCTAGTCTAGTGGAGCATAATAACCATGTGATTCACCACCAAAAATTCTCAACTAGCTCAACCAGCAACTACTGTACCATAACCCTCTCTGATCAATTTGCTCCTGTATCTCATGCATCTAAAACACAACATATGATGGTAATTAGCAGTACTTGTCTTTTAGCAGGGCAGGTCACCACACTGCATTTAAACGCCTAATAAATAAGGATATTGCAAGTTGCTGTAGATGACAAAAATGACTAAAAATGATTGAACCATGAACCATAAGCTATGTATAGTCTTTCATGTGGGGTTTAAGGGCTGTATACACTTAAATACTCTGATTAAACAGGGATGTTAAATAGAGGATGCTTACATAAGCCTTAACTCTCCAGTTAGTGTTATTGCTAAGTTGCAGTAATTGTTGCTTATTATAGCAGTCAGGTGGGAGCTGTCAGCATTGCTCATGCAATTGTGGTGCAAGCACAAAGTGATTGGGTCATCACGAGGTACATTTTCACTCTTCATCTGAGAAAGGGCAACATTAACATGCAGTGAGGTCACATTAATGCTCTTGATCTCGTGAGTGACATTTACTTTCTCATTTAGCGCAAAATTATCTTGCAGTATTGCGCAGAGGCATGTTTAGAATTCTAATGACTGTCACTGTCTCTGTTCTTGGGCACATGTTACAAATCCATTTAGCTTCACTCACAATTCACAAACAAGGTGAGACTTTGAAGCACGTTTTTTTTAAGCCAGTGAAATTTTAGGTGGCATCTTGCCCCTCAAAGAATGAAGCTGAGTGGCAGAAAAATAAAATATGCACAAAAGTATCAAATGACATTGTGATGCAAAAGAGAGGGAAGAGATGAAGCAAGGACGATTTGATAGCGAAAACTAAATAAAAATAGTACGAAAATGAAATGAAATGTTAAGTTGTACTATTATTCAGTCTTGCTTATATGTCAGACTCTCTGTGCATGTGGAATTTTAAGCTATTTTTTCTAAGGCATGAACGGTAGAAGGTCATTCTGATTAACACATACAATGTTGTGGTTTTCCAACAACTTCGTGGAGATGAGCGATTTAAGAGACTTGTGCAGTATTTGCAATGCTTGAATGCAATTTCAGCAGCAAATGCCAGATCATTTGAAGGGCAGTTTTCCTGTTTGCTTGGGATAACAATTTAAAGTGACAGTTCACCCATGAATGAAATTCTGTCATTATTTACTCACCCTCTAAACTGGACTGTTATGCAGAAGCTTACCATAAAAGCAGTTCTATGTCTCATGCATTTCTTTAACATCAGAACCTTGCAGGAGACCAAGATCACAGCTAGCAATATTAGTTAAGAATTTATAATGTGCTTAAATGAACCATGGGTGATTAAGTTTTGTGGCCAGTTTCATTGTTGTTGCCCATTTATTTTCTCTTGGCCTAATGTGTGCAATGCATGCAGGAAGCTGCAGCTACACACCGTGGTGTTCCACATTAGCAGACCTCAGATAATGTAGTTGAACCAATGACTGATGAACTAATGGCTTCCTGCTTCTTCCTACAGGTCTGTCTGGTGTGGCTCCGTACAGTGGGCTTAAGTGCAGAGTGGATGGGAATCTGAGATGTGGAGTGCCCACAACTAGACCCCCTTCTTTCTGTGCCTCAAGATGGATTAGAGTTTAACGCCTCTGGAGATCAAAGGTATGAGGTGTATAGTGATGAGCATTCTCGTTATATACTCCAATCAGAGCATTCAAGAACCAGCGTGGCGCGAGAGCCCTGTTCTTGTCTGTCTTGAATGGGTCGTGAATGGCTATTACCATCCATTGAATATTTATGAATGTGGCAAAGAAGTACGGAAGCAGTATTTGATGTACTTAATTGTACTACAAGCATTTTTCAAAGCTCGGAAAACAATGATGGACTGGAAACAACACTTGTCTGCTTCAGCACTTTCCTTTTTGTTTGGAAACCTGCCACGTTATGCATACAGAACCAGGGGGCTAGCCAGAATTATTGTGATTATAACTGAAGCACAGATTTATTGCTGGAGGTGTAAGAGAGGAAGGAAGTGAGTGAGAGAGATAGAGAGGAGCAATGCTGCCTTGAGTCACAAAGTTCACCAGTAACCATGGCAGCCAGTTTTTGACATGCATATAGCTGTCAGCCAGTTGATTTGTGTCTCCTATTTTTCAATTATTCTTCAGATATGTACACAATACATGCTTAATCCCCTATTAAAATGCTGTACCTTGGAGAGATAAATCAAAACTTTCCTTTCCATTTTTTCACCTAAACAGCTTGAAAATTAGGTAAGGAAATTGTTGATAGTGCAGAGTGGAAAGTACGTTATTGAACAAGTCAGTGATTTATCGAATAACTGATGCTCACAAAGAGAATATGAAAGAAGATCTGGAATCATTCCGAAACTTCTCCTGCATCCTGCCGAGATCAAAACAGGCAGAACTTCAGAGAGTTTATGCTGGCTTACTGAAAAGTGCAATCAAAATGTAATGCTGTGTTTAACCACTGCCTTGTACAGTTTGTTATATCTACTGCCGTCTGCTCTTTGTGTAAATGTCATTATTGAATAGAACTTTCAAAAATGCATTGTTAGCTGGTAATGGCAACACCTCATAAAGCAGAGAGAAGGAAAAACATAATTGGCTTCTCACTTAAGGAGCTGGTCAGCCTTTGCAAAACTGGAAAATAATTGCTGCCTCACGGCTTTTAATGCAACTAACTGTTTCTCAAATGGGTCCTTCGATTTTTAAATGTTTGATCTGACGCAAAGATCACATCATAAACTGTATTTTGTATTATGATGTATTATGTTTTATGAATTATTAAAAGTGAGAAACAAACACGTAGGCAGTGTGATACTATATGGATGTAAACATATAAGCATATGGGTGTTTCAGAAGAGTTTATAGCCCTGTTTACACCTGGTATTAACATCCGTCTCGGGTGATTCTATCATGAGTAGTCAGCCGAGACAGATTGCGTCTCGTCTGTGTCTCTAATGTGTCTCCTGTGACCACTTTTTAGATTTGAGGGAGGGTCTCTGATTTTATGACTGTAACCATTACTTCATATGTCAGCTGTAAAAAAGTTTAAAAAGTAATTTAAAAAGTAATTTCAAAGTCAGTACATGGGTTCTTCACAATGATGCCATAAAGAACCTTTTTTGTTTCTTCAAAGAACGATATTGTCAAAGGTTCTTAAAAGAACTATTCTTTCATATTTTTTATAGTCTAAAGCAGCTTTTTCCACTACAAAGAATCTTTTGTAAAACAGAAAGGTTCTACAGATGTTAAAGGGGGTGTAGGATATGAGGGAAACTAGACAAATTCTGTGCGTGTCTAAATATGTGTAAACACACAACTGACAGGACATAAAAGGAGGCTTTGTAGAAATGATTAAGAAAAATCTGTTATTTTTGACGTGTAATATATGTTTACAGTATATTTATCACCCCAGCCCTAATCCAAACACAAACCATTTCTGATCTTATTTGCACCTGCATTTACTGCTCTCCACTGATCGCATTGCCCCAAACACCCAAACAGTTGTTACCACCAGGTGTAAACTGGTCCATGTCATTACTGAATCAGGAAAGCACAGTGAATTTACTGCTGGCCATCATCTTGTTCCCGAGCAGTCGTGCTTTCCTGCCTATCTCATTCTTAGTGGCCACACTGGACCGATCCTGTTTCACACTGTTTTCCTGCAACTTCCTGCGCTGATAGAATAAGCGCTGGTTTATATTTGTGTGTGTGTGCTTAGAGCCCACAGTTTCACAGTCTTCTCTCTTGTGCACCTGAAGGCTCTAGATAAGCCTCACTGATGCTTGTCTGCTCAGGAGTAGATTACCTTGTAAACTGCAGGCACAGGGAGAAGAAAACGAGGGGGGGACTTGGCTGACCCGAGCAGGGTAAATGTCCGCTGTGGTATGGTGAAAGGTCGTGAGCATTGGCCATGTTTGCAGTGCCTTGTGTAGCCTGACAGTGAGGGAGTCTACGTCTCTGCTTTAAGGCTGTGAAATCGGCTCTTTTACTGCTGCCGTCACACCTTTCCACTGCTGTTGGATCTTTATGCCCCCAAAAGCACAGCCTTTATTGTTTGATCATTAAATGAGAGAGGGAAGCAAGAGATTTGCTTTGTTCCAAAACTTTAGATTTGCCTTCTAAGGGAGGATCCTATAACCCTCATGGTACTTCACCAATAACTGATTTGAACTGGTCTACATACTGAATGCCACACAAATAGTGTTCTGCTCAGAAGCCTCAATTCACAATTTCAGTAGAAATTCAATAGATAAACTCTGTACTTTGTACAACAGACTACTTTGTACTATAATAAGCATACACTACAATATGCAACACACAAATATTGTATAATATAAAATACATTTTTACTAAACTATTGGGTTTTATTTGTAATCAACATTTGCAATTGTTTTATTCACAGATCTCATCGCAGTGCATTCTGGGATTGTCATGCTTCCCTAGAAGCGAGAAGGCTGTTGCTTAAATTTTGTAATTGTACATTTTTTAAAAGTTTTTGTTTGGTTAAAGTTTAGCTTTTTCATCTGTGGTACAGAATAAATTGGACCGTATTCATTTTTAGCAAGTCGCTCTTGTTTGATCAACTCCACTGGCGAAGTTGCTCCAATATTTGGCCGCCTACTTTTTAGAATGTCCAGCTGTTTTATGGTATCAGAGGAATACAAAGCCGCAGATCGCCACACAATCCCTCTGTGTGCTTTGAAGGCCAGCCTGCCCATATTTCTTGTACTTCCTCGATGGAAAAAATTTAATTATTGGGTGTGTTGTTTGATGTGTGTTTTACAGAGGAAATGCGGGCTTAGCCAGTGGAGTGTGGCGGCGTGGTTATGCGAGGATAACATTTGAAATGACAGATTCACTTACAGCTGTCCATGCAGACAGCACTCTCTAACACGGCATGCATGCATTTTGAATGCTGAATGAACTGATGCATTAAGCACTGCAACCTAAACATTCACGCACTTAGAATAGATAGATGCGTATGTACAGCACTTGTAAATATTCAAGTACTGCTCAAGAATTCATGGTGAAGTGTAAAAATATTTAAATTCAATACCTTGCAGCGCTCTGTGGCATATTAGCTTCTACTGCATGTTTGAAATGAAGACGACATTGAATGTTTAGTGTTCATCAGTGGTATGCAGAGTATGTGAGCTGTGTGGTGAAAAAGCAGAGCGTGGACTTGCCTGTAGCATAGGCTGATTTTTATAAAAGTCAAAGTATCTTTGTTTTCTTTGGCTCCATGTTCATGACCTAAAATGTATCTGAGTATACATACATTGTATACATGCACTGTAGAGATGCACAGATCAGCTCTAACGTCACCCAGATTTTAATTCTGAATTACAATTTATATTGTAATGTGTTAAGTATGGTAACATATTACATAGAAATAGGCTGTTTTTAAATGATTTTTTATTTAAAGTTATTTTTGGGCAAAATTACATTTCCTTAATAGTCTAAGCATAGGTTTTACTTCCATCATTAATGATTTAACTCACCCACCCGTGAACCACTCGCCATTAATTAGAATGTTATTTGTTATTACGTGGCCCTCCCAACATAGGTTACCCACAGTGCCTGGGGATATAATCGTAATCACTAATACACTGTATGGCAAAAAGTTTGTGTACACCCAAACAGCTGGTCCTCCACTCTTCTGGAAGGGCTTTCTATTAGATGTTGGAACTTGAATATGAATGTCATTGTAGGCCATAGAATTAAGATTTATCTTTGGGGGACCATTATCTTTTAAATAGGGGCCCAGGTCAACCGGATCATTTAAAAAGAATGTGTCCACATACTTTTAGACATTTAGTGTATCTTATGGTTTGTATGTGACTGTCAAAGCTCAACAGACATTATGAATATGCAGAAAGCTTTACCAGCTTGATTTACTTTTGTGTCAGTCTTGCCAAATCAAAGTATAATAACGAGAGTAAAATTACTTGAAAAATATCCACAGGGGGAAATTCAAGCTCTCACCTTTTTTCTCTAATAGTTTTCCAAATGGACTCAAATAGATTAAAACTCTTTCTGCTGAGGTATATTTGTGGTTCAGAACTTGTCCTGTGTTCTCATTAATACTGGATTTGAAAGATGGGTTGGCGATACATCCAGCTGTGTTGTTATGGCAATTCTCAGATCTTTGGCTGGCAATAGCCACATGCACTAAATTTGGCACTGGTAAACCTCATACATAGGTTTTTATTTTTTGGGCTGCCTCTGTCATCCAATTTGGTCTAAGCATTAAGCTCCAGATAACAGTCAGTGTGGGTGCTGCAGCATATGGATGGTGGGTGGAGCAGGTTGTAGAAGAAAAGATGTTGTGATCAGTTGGGCATCTAATTGTTCTGTGCAGAGAAACCCATTAAGCTCAGAGAATAATTGAATAATGGATGTTCCTGCTGAAACCAAGTGATTTCAATGCTGTTTGGCCCTTAGATCAACTATGTGAACCCTGCTAGTTATACAACAGAATCTGAACTGGCCTCTCCTTTGTGTATTACCTAATGTGAACCAGATACGAGCTGCGTTTAGACGGTCTTTCGTGAATAACCCCAGTTGAGGCTATGTGAGTGACAGGCTCTTATCAGCAGGCTAGCTGGCTGATTGGAGTTCAGGGAGGGTCAGTGTGAATTAAAGAGCAGCTAATTAAAATGTCCTGGGTACAAGCGAGTGCTGCTTCATTTATCTAATAACGTATTCAGTGAGTAAGATATGCCCTACAAATAAAGAAAGGGCTACAGTATAAATTCCAAGTTCAACAGCACCTGATAGCCGATGCATTCAACATTGGGGGATTCTGACAGGAGCTTACACAGCTAACAGGGAACATTCTCAGAGCATAGGCTACCTTTCTCTTAAAGTTACCTCAAAGATATGAAAAATGTTTTTATAGTAACATTAGCAAAATGTTTTTTAACGTTTTATCATATATCAAAAACATAAAAATGCTTGAACAGCGTTTTCTATAACCAAGCAATATGGTTAATACAACATCTGTACATTTTGAACGTTCCTGGAACATTCAAAATAACATCTCTAATGTTTTTGTTACTTCATGGAAACAGTAGGGATATGGTCTTACAACCTAAAATTGTTACATGGGTAATGACTCTAAAATCTCATTGTATGCTGATATGACCTATTCACCGGACGGGTGGGAGCTATGTTTTTAGGTGTTTGGAGTATGTTGTATGAATCCCTCAGAATTAGCTTTCCACTCCTAAGAGAGTCTTTTGAGGTCCAGTTAACAGTTTTCTGTTTGTCCTTGCCGTTGTTGAGAGTAAATGGGTCCTGACTTGATCATGATTCTCTGCTTTAGGGCCCCTTTGGTGAAGGCCATAAGAGCCTGTTATAATGCACAAAGAATCATTTATTCTCTTCAGTTAGTTCAGTGTTATTACTGTGAATGCAGTGTACAAATAACATTTTGGTCAAAGCACTTAAGAATTTGCTCCCTGGGGTTGACTTCGCAAATTAGCATGCTAGCTCAAGGCTTCAGCTAACCCAAATGGTATTTCTTCAAAGAGAGAGTAGTTTTTCCACAAGTTTTCCACAAGTTTTCCTGCAGAATCATAGTCCATTCTTCAAAATTTAGACATGACAGGTGAAGAGATAGTTGCCTCTAGTAAAATGCTGGGTTCATCAAAGTTCAGCGAGATGGACTTTAAAAAGTATCTTACTATCTCATGATTTCAGGGTATGACATAGTGTCATATAATGGAAGTAAAAACTGCTGTGAGTTTTTCTCTCCTTCTTAAAGAATGTCGTTATTACTCCCCAGGAGGCAAATGTGGAGGGTAGTGATCTGTGAGAAGTGAGGCAGCCTGGAACGGATGGTCATTGTGATGTGAGTAGAGTAAGAAAGAGTAATGAAATGTAGCCAAGGAGACGTACCTTAACATGAGGCAGTTGATAGATGAAGTTAATGATGGTGGCCAGCAGAGGCATCAGTGACCAGTGCATAACAGATTTAGTGTACCGTGATGTTCTGGTTTCTCTATTTTTTAACTTTTCTTTCCTTTCCTTTCATTTTTTTTTTTTTAGTTTTTATAATTTCTGAGATTTGATTGAAAAATCTCATAGACTTTGAAGGAGGAACCGACCCATATCTACACATCATAGTGTCATAGGGACTGGAGGTTGGAGCCTAGCAATGCCATAGAAACCACAGACCACACCATAGCAACACCCTGGGTACCCTGGCAGTTTTTCACTAGCAAGCACTGCGCACCAATCTAGTTTGGCTACTACTGTACAAGTGTAAACACATAAAGTGACCGTCTGCTATCCAAGGGCACAAATGAACATCTCTAATTTTACAGTAATTTCCTGTGTGAACAAACTAGCCCGGACCGCAGATAGATCATTTTACATCCCCTTTTAAACTGTGATTACCTGCCACTTGCTCCAGTAATCCATAAATCTGTGTTTGTTCTATTGCATTATGACTTGGCTGATGTCCTGAGAGGGGTGGATCACAAAGCCAAAGGCGACAGGTGCAATAGCTCACAGAAGACAGGCCATGAAGTGAAGAAATGAAAGAACCATATCCCACACCAGGTCCAGATGAACAGTCATCCGTAAGTTTACTGCACCCCAATGCCCCAATCCTTTCCTCCATTTAGCATGCACCTCCAGACTCTCATAACTTGCCCGGCTGTGGAAAAAAGCACAAGTATGCTTACAAGGGCAACAGCTGATCTGGATTTGATGTGTTGCTGTTCTCCCTCAGAATATCTCATGCATCTGCTTTGTGTGTATACTTGTGTGTATACACAATATTAGGTTATTGTTTCTTATTACCTTCCTTATCATGCACCATAAACCTGCTGCGTTTTGGTTCTTCATCTGCCCTTCCACCTTACCAGCAAACAATATTAGGCTGTAAGAACGTTTCCCTAATGTTTCCATTAGTTACACAAATGGTCAAAACGTTAGTTTGAAAGTTTTCGGAATGTTCAAAACATGCAGTATTTTAGACGTTTTATTAATGTTATTGCTTTTGGTCACATTATTGGTCATTATTCTCTTTTTTTAATTCTGTAAAATTTTTTTAAAGTTTCACTACTTAAAAATAATGTTTTTAATATGATAAAAACATTCTACTAATGTTACTGGAAGAACTTTTGATAACTTTTGGAAAATGTTAGCCAACATTCTGAAATAGTTCTCTATTAGTTTGATCGACACACGTTAAAAGCTCATAACAAGCATGACAATGTAAAACCAAAATGCATTGCTCTCTTTTTCTGCTGAAACACTTTTTTTGTCTTAGCTGTGGTGATAACATTTCTTTATGTCCTATAAATTCTTTATTTTGCATTTTCAAAGTCAATCTAATAAACACACAGAGAAGTGTGATGACAGTGAAGTAGATTAGATCTGTGGCAGGGAGTATGATCAGGGAATCTAATATTGCTTTGTGTGGAACGTTTAGGGGCCAGAGTAATGCATCTCTCAGACCTGTAGCCCATATGAGACACATGCTGGCCAGCATAACTGCAGTGTCCTTGGCGAGGTAATCTACAGCGTAACCGAATGTCAGATGTTTTATCCTGCATATATGTCAAGCCCGTATGTTTCAGGCATTGGTCCATTGGGAAGAGACAGTTCATGATGCCAGATTCAGATTTATTATGTTATTAACATGTAGGGTAACATGCAGTGGTTCATATACTCAAGCTGATATGACAGAACTATGTCCCCTGTACTATTAGAGGCATAAATCTTGACCTCATAGCGCGGAAATAGCTTTTATGTTTTGTTCTGTGGGGCTTTTGTGCAGTTTCATAAACATCTGTTGCTCTGTACGCCTTGTAAATGTACTGCGAATGCTTTTAAAGGAACAATTCACCCCCCAAAAATAAAACTCTGTCATTGTTTACTCACCCTTATGTTTAAAATCAAGATGCTGTTATCCTTTTCCACTGAACACAAAAAGAGAATTTGTTAAAAATCTACACAGAGATCTTTTAAAATGAACACTTCATGAGATCTCAGGCTTTAAAAAGGACAAAGAAATACTTTAAAAGCACCATAATAGAACTCCATTTGACTTGTGCACTGTTTCCAAGTATTTTCTTGAAAGTGTTTATGTTTGCCCTGTAAACAGGAAGCTTAGCCTTAATCTCATGATTTAGTGTATGTTTTAGCTGTAATATAGAGAGTTGAAAACAGTAGTTGGGGTGTGTGTGTGTGTGTATTTTATAGTTAGTAATGTTAAATATTTTATTCAGAAAACAAAATTATAGATTAAAGTTGTTTGAGAATCTATAGAGCACCATGTCTTTTCTGACATCTTTGTGTGTGTGTGTGTGTGTGTGTGTGTGTGTGAGAGAGAGAGAGAGAGAGAGAGAGAATGAAATCTCAGAGTGGGGATGGATCTATGGTGAGTTTGGCGAGGTGGCTTTCTCTGAGTCGTGCCATCATGTCTGGCTCAACTCCTCTTTATGTGCACAGTGGCACCTGCATTAATCACAGCAGGGGTCTGAGACTCAATCCACATGCCCTCGCATTTTATGGGAGAGAGACAGAGAGAGATATAAAGAGAGAGAGCTGGCCATCCATCCAGCCAAACAGACTGACAAACCAACAGACTAGAGATGCCAGAGCAAACAGGAGCAGAGCTGAAGCTCCAGTGGGAATCTGGGACAGTGGGGTGGGGTGGGGTGGGGGGGGTGGGGGGGGGGCAAGCTCAGACCCACAATGCATCTGTTTGCTCTGCCTGTCTTGATCAGTTTGGATGGCAGAATCCTCTCTGTGTGCTGCAGGAAATGGTCCAGGGTCAGACCTCACAAGGAATACAAATCGTGTGAAGGATTGTACCAAACTGACCCCTGTTTTAACATAAGATAGATACAATAAGCATATAAATAACCATATTATGTGCTGTTTTTATGATGTTTATGTTTAGGTTGGTATTAATCTGAATTCCAATAAATGATTGAATGATTGATTGATTACTGCTTTTTCGTCCATCCATCCATCTATATATACATCAATTCATACATGCATGCATACAGCATTAATATATAATAGAGATAAACAATTGAGAAATTTTATGCTTTATAATGTATTCGCCTGTACTTATTCAGCATGATATTTCCTAGCATAATCTTTATTTTTCAATTACCAAAATGTGCTTTTTGCAAACACTGAAAAATGTAGTGGAAAATTAATTTTCCCTGAAATGTAATACAGTGCTCGGTTATTTATTATTTTTTATTGAATTGGAAAATCCTATACCTTTGTAATTGCTTCCCTTTCTGCTGTGTCTGTTTTATTTTTTAGTTCAGAAAGTGATTAATCTTTAAAGCAAGAGCAGTGTTTGTTGGAACAGCGTGGGGAAGATTATGCTCTTTCATTTCAATGATAAATGCTTTCTGGAAAGAACCCTTCATGTTTTTGTAACTTGTTGCAGTGAAAAGTTTCTGAGTGAACATCCTTGGTCTTTAACACATTTTCTATAGATACTGCTTTTTGCTCTGCAAGAACAATGGGCCATTTTTGAAAACACGCCTGGTTACTGGTTTTGCAATTGGTTTTTGCAATTCCTGACTTACAGTTGTTCATTCTGAACATAATAGCATCTTATGCTATGAATCATGCAAAATTTATTTGTATGAGGATGTTTGAACATGCACTGTAGTTCAGTGCTAGTACACTGTGTCAGTAATAAGGAATGGCGATATGATCCATAAGTTAATAAAAAAACAGCAGTCACAGACAGTAAACTTACTGATAATTCTAAAGTACAGCAGAGACACAATGTATATTATCTCTTAGTTTACATCACAGTGTCATTTTTTTGAAGTGCATATAATGAGATCTTTCTTTCTTACCCTGGAACATTAGTTTTAAAAATCTGTCACATAAGAGATGTCTAAGGAAATGAATGCTGCATTATTTATGTGCCACAGCACTTAATTTATGATACAGTAACATGGTCAGACAGTCGTCCTTTGTCTTCTTTAATGCATACAGTAAAGACCCCTTCAACACATTCTGTATGTTGAGGCCGAACCCTCCCTATAGCAATGTATATGCTACTTTTATAGGTCCTAAGAAACTGCAACAATATCACACTGACTGCAAAGATGTGCAATTCTTTTATGAGTTGGTTTATCCTCCTTCCAGGATCTAGCAGGATCCAGCCAAGTCAGCACTTCTGACTTCTCTTAGACATTAAACACCCTGAACGTTAATGTTTCGAACCCGAAATCTGTTGTGAATCTTACATGACTTTCCCTTTTAAGTTCAGTTAACTTCTTCCACTATTTTCAATTTTTAAGAATCTGTTAAGAGCTTATCACTGGAGAAGTGCCTTTGTTAAACTGGGTTAACTGTACAGACACCCTTGTGCTAAAATTAACATTTACTACGGAGAACATAGATTTTCCCTCAAGTAGCTAAATCTGCGCTTTATCAATTCAAGCATATTTAACTGAAGAATCTGTAAGAACGTGGGATGAGATGGCAGCCTGCCCCTGTTTTGGCAGAACAAAGAAAATAATATCTCACTATAATGTGTTGTGTCAGGTGTGGATTTAGAATGGGGTAATTTTTCATGTACACATTGATTTAAAACTCGTAAAATCCAAATTACTTCTTTAAATTTATTCTTATCAAACAAATTTTTTAATTTTAATGGCTTTAAAATATTTTTCTGCAGATTAAAATTTTTGGTCCTTTATAAAAACGTGTCTTTTCTAAAGATATGACCACTATTAACAGTTATTGTAAAAACATTTTTGCCTTTAATTTCTACTTTTGTATTTCACAGAGAAACGAACACGGTGTTGGACTGATTTAAATACCTTGTCGGCTTCACTTATGAATATTAATTAGGTGACATTCAGCCAGTAGGCCTCTGCTTGGCCATAAGACAGTTATGTGCGGCCGTGTGAGGGGTGTGTTGTTGCTAACACCTCTGGGCTTTGGTACGACGAAGTGTGAATAAATAATAGAATTTTCTTTTCTATGTGAGCTGTTGCTTTAAACAATTCTTCTTTATTTATAAACTCACACCAAAGTTTATTCTGTCCACTGAGGTCTGGCTGAGGCCAATTTGCTCCATAAATCATTAGGAAGACATGGGATCCACCTAGAAAGGTCAAAACTTAATTGGGTCTCTGCAGTGATTCAGATAATTTAACTCCAATGATTCAGATTACACATGCACATTTACTCCCAGACGCTCTAGTACTAGATGTTGACTAACACTGGACATGTCCTGACCACCTATTAAGACATTTATGGCCACAGTGAGGGATAAAAGTGAAGCTGCATTTTGATTACACAAAGTCGGTTGTTCTTCAAAGTGTAAACATGTCTTTCCTTGTTTATGGTCCACAATGCAGTTTTAATACCTTCAGATTGTTTTCAAGCATGAAGTCTGTATTTTAAAGAATAAAATATATGAATGTGGGCAAACAAACTCTCTCTATGCACAAAGCAACACGATTTGCAGAAATACTCCCACATCATGTGTAAGCTTAGGTATTTGAAGTTGGGCTTCAAATAGACCCCCTGCACCACTTGGAACATGCTTTCCCACACAAACCGCTTGGCTGCTCCTCAGATGAGCATACAGCACAGTTACATTCCCAAGTGGGATAGCGCAGAAGGTAGGAAAAATGCAAATGCTGGAGGAACAGTGCAAAGGGGCAAGGCTACCCTTTGCTGCACTGATCGTTACTGCATTTCTTTGAGGAATATCTGTGGTATTTGTGCACAAACTGTGGCGCGGATGTTTACATAGTCAACTGGTTTACCCTTCAGCACTAAAAAGAAATCAACCAGCCCTGTTTTGGTTTTGTAGCAAATTAAGTCAGATTGTGATCTTGTTTTATAAGGAGGTGATTCTTTCCGTTGAGCTTGTTTTGAGTTCATTAAAAGAATTAGAACTTTTTAACTGAAGTCGAACAATTCTTTTATCGAGCTCTGTCTGAGGAGCGGTTTTGTAGGCTGGGTTTTTGTGTGTGGTTCTGATAAGATGCTGAAATTATTTTATTACGTTTAAACTTCTATAAGATTCAGTTTTCCTCTGTTTGCTGTTTTCTCAAAAACTTTACGGTTATTGTAAATTGAGGCCGGAAATTCATTTTTTAAATCCACAGTAAAATCCCTTCTTATTTTAAACTGAAACGCAAACCAAGTGGTGCAACACAATCCATGGTCTTTATGATGGCAGTGTGGTAGATTTCTCAGTGCTGTCATCCAATACTAGCTTTTCCTAATTGGTTCATTGAAATACACATCAAATAAGAATTTGTTGCTGTCACTTTTATGTGCATTGGCCTATAAACGGCCTGAGCAGATGTAAATGTTGATATCTTTTGAAATGGATATAACTGTGTGTGTAAAAGAAAATAAAGGGATGCTTTTATATTCCTCTCACATGGAGACAGAGCTCATGATCTGTGCAAATCAATGATTGAAGCCCTGTCAGACAGTATAGAAATGCAAAGTGTCCCTAAAGAAATCAATATATGTCTCAAGAGTAAAGCTTAGAATCCTTTCAGATACATACAGTATTTCTGACTTGGAGAATCTGAGGGCCAAAAAAAAGCATTATTAAACGCAGCTGGTGTGACTATTGGATAGGCTGGGAACTTCTTTTGACAGTTCTTGTGAAAAGTTGTAAGTACTGTAGAATGAATGGAGAAAGTGTAGTCTGATGCATTTTATACTTTTGGTGTTTAATAAGATCTACACTGTAAAAAGACCTGAAATGGAATTTTCGTCTTTTATGAAAAAAAGTTTATTTACATTTATGTATTTGGCAGATGCATTTACCCAAAGCGACTTACAGTGGATTTAAGGTATACAATTTATCACTACCTGTGTTCTCTGAGAATCTAACCCACAGCCTTTGAGCTGCTAATGCAATACTCTGCCAACTGGCTGATTTCACACTATTACACTTTTTAACTGTTGTTTTAACTACACATATTTTACCCTTTTTAACAAATGCATAATCATGCATTATAAAGAATGTATGATAATGCATGTCATGTAGTATATTATCTGCAGTGATCATTAAATTGTTATTATGACAACATTATTAGTCCATGACTCATGACTTACCAACAGAATTTAATGGGATAATGATACAGAGTTCTGCATGATAGATGCATCATCACGATTATGAAAGCAATGATGTATTATGTTTCTGCACCTATGCATCAGACAATTTGTCACTTTTCTTTCTAATTCATATTGACCTGCTCTATGTCATGCAGCCACATAAACACTCTAATATGATCAGTGTGGTTACATCAGCAGTGACTGCTGGTTCCCGAGCTGAAAATAGCTATCATTTCCTAGTTTTCATAGACAGTCCAAACATCAAAGACCAAGAATAGATTAAATCTCTGCATTTTAATTTGAATGTCTTAGTATCTATGAAAATCTCTGACAATAGCAACTTCAGCTTTTTAGTAAAATTGCCACTTCAGTAAAATTGCCAGATTAAAGGCAGGGTAGGCGACCTTTATCTCTTTACATCCTAATAGCAATCAATAAGTAAAGTGGTATACATATATATTTATATTTTTGTATATGTTCTGTGGAAGGAGCAGGACCATAAAATGTTCACACAATCATTGCATTCGGACCGAATGCAAGTAGGTTGCCCTACTTGCCTATAATACTATGTAATTACATACCTCCATGAACTATTGAAGGAGGCTTGGAAGACTCTCCAAAATTGCCTACTGTATCTTTAAATTTGAAGGCTACTGTATCACATCTGGTATTCACACAAGCAAAAGCTTTTCATCTTTCATCTGTATTGCTGTCATTCACACATCAGTGCCAAAATGTCATAAAATCTCGGCGATGTAATTTTCCAGAAATGATCTTTATCACCTGCATCATTTTGTTAAGGTTAATTATTTGTCATAAAGGAAAGAGTGCTGTAATCTAACAACTTCCTGTGCTTGGATAGAGAGAAGCTCTTTCATTTCAGCATCTGTCAAACTTGATGACATTTCTGTGTCTCCTTCCATTGAAATGTACTAACCGAACACTAACTATTAATGCTTAAAATGCTAATCTTTTGGCTTTGTTACACATACCATCATTACAGAATTTTTTCTGGCAATGTTACTACTTCTAAACAAAAAATACTCTTAAATTGAAGAAAAAAACTGTCTGTGAAATTGCCTAGTGTTAATATATCATAATTGTATCATTACATGCATTCTGGCTCTATTGTTACTAAATTTAATGTCTGTAATTGCCATCATATTTTATCTTTTGATCACTGGGTTGTTCACAGCAATTCATAAATCATAACACGCACAACAGTTTTTCAGGCTTTGAATTTCCAGACGTTCAGCGGGCGATTACATGCTGTTTGGTGCTCTGCAATCAGACCTTACATTAGCTGCTGGAGCGTGTTTGAGCTGATGAAATACAGTGTGCTTTTAAGAAGTAATCTGTAATCTGTTTGATACATCTGCATGCATGTGAATCGCCCCACAAATGAAACGAATCACCGGATAAAAGATTCTTTTATTGGAATTAATCTGTTCTGAGGAGCAGAAGGGGTCACTTCTGTTTGTTAGATGAAAGCCAGACCCGTCGTGTTTATTTTGTCTGTCTTCCTTACTCTGTTCTTCAGTGCTGAATCAAGCCCATCTTTGCCCAGCAGTGATGGCTGTTTTGCAGCATGCGAGGGAGGGGAGGGGGTGTAAGTCAAAGCTTTCTCACACAGGCTATACAGCAATGCTGCCAAATGGAGATTAAGGTTTATACTGGCACTGATAAATTAGTAACACTGAACAAAAGGTTTTGGACTGAAATCCTGCCAAATAAATGATGCATGTAGTGTTAAAGCTGCTAATTTGAGGATGTTGGAATGTGTGTACATGATCAACATGGCATAATTGTATTCAGTTTTTTTTCTTTTCATGGGCCACCTTTCTTTAGCAATTGAAAGCTTTTTTCCAAGCACAAGTATGAAATCAGTGAGAATTAAATAAGTTTAAAGAGACAGTAGACCCAAAAAGTTCTGTTATGTTGTTCCAAACCTGTATGACTGTATAATAAAATATTTACATGTAGCAAAATTTCCATAAAACAAAAGGAATTGTTGACTCCAAAAAGTAGTCCATTATAAAGTAGTCCATGTAACTTGTGTGCTGTATTTCAGTAAATAACGATTTCTGACAGAATTTTTCATTTGAATTTTTCTATTAAGGGATTTTTGGAGTTCTTAAAATTTATAAACAAGACAGACCAAACTAGAGTCGAAAGTAAACAATGAAACATCATTTGCACTTCTGAGAGTTTTGTCCAAATGTGCATTGCCCACTGGTTTAGGCATTTGGATTGTCTTTGATTCAGATCACAAGGCTCAAGTCTGAAAACTGAAACCAGTCAGTAACATATGCAATTATATATGTGTCTCTATGGGTGATGACTTTTTGAACTGAAAACAGACCTACAACATTGAAATGGCATACCAGACCCAAATTGGGCTCCGTAAATTACTCATCCGTCTGTGAAAGTTTTGCCTGATTACATCATATCGTTGTGCAAAGAGCCAGAAAGATTTCGGTACTGATTATCTAATTGGCCTCCTCTGACCACAGCTGTCTGTGTAATAGGATAGCATTGCCCAGTTATCATTGTCATAGAGAAGATTTTAAAATCTAGAGATACTGTGTGCGGGTGTTTGTTACCTGTGGCAAATATGTACAACACACCATCTCAGCAGAAATAACTGATCCCAGGACAGTTTTGTCAAGCAAAACGCTTCCCTAGATAAAAAAGCTTAACATCAATACACATATGCTTGAATGAGAAAAATGAGTGTCATTACTACTAATCCTGTATTATAATTTGATGAGTCAGATATTACCCTGCTTTCAGAGAAGAGGGAAAAAGGAGGTATTAGACATCTTTATCATACTGTCATTAGTGCTTGTAATCCCACTGGAGGAGATGAGACCAAACTCACTGTGTTAGCAGAGGGATTTATTGGCTGACTTCATTTTCTCCTTAAACAGGAATTTAACCAGCCACTGATTGGTGGTAAATTCATCACAAACTCTTAATTGTGTCACAACACATCTGAGATTCACACATCTGCATTTTTTGACAACTTTCGGTCTCTTCAGAATCAAAACGTCTCAGCATTTGATGATGCAAATAAGTCAAGCTAATTTTGTTCCTTGCTCAAACTTTTGCTTCAGCGAGTTGACTTGAGATGAGGCTGTTTAAAAATATGTGCCAAAAATATGTAATTTACATGTGCGGCCATCAGAATCAGAAGCACTGATGAATGTGCAGTAGTTTGAGTGGTAGTTATTTTTTAGCACTTTATTTGTGAAATTCTCAGATATGGAAAGCAATTACCAGACATAGTACAGACATTCTTTCTGCTTGTTAACTTGGTATTATTATGTAAAATGTGACGGCTCATTATGACAGTCAGCATGTATGTCTAACCTACCTATCAGCTTATTGCTTTTAAAGATTTGATTTCTAATCCAAAATTGCATTGTGGAAGATGATTGCTTTAACAGTAATAGTCATTATTTACTTGAGAATTGCAATTTATTGTGTTACTCAAATATTTAAAGTTGCACTCAAACACTGTTTTTGTTTCCAGGGTATATTAATCATTCAGGGTTTTGTGTAATCTCAGAAATGCATGAGAACTGGCAAAGGCAGTACAGAAGTCTCTTTGAAGCCCTTTGAATGTGCTGATTTCACGAGAAAAGGCATGATATGAGAAATGCTACAGCTGCAATTTTCTATTTGGGGTGAGCATGTGAGAGAGAAATATTCAGAGGCCATCTTCCCTCAAACAGTTCTCTGATTTTCATATTGACTCAATTTTAAAGCTAAGCAGAAATATGCATTTTTTTCCATAGTGCTCCCTTAGACCCTAATACCTAATCCTAAAAAGATCATTCCAAACAGAAGACACCGCTGGCAGCCGCCCGCGGCGTGACCCTGCGTAACCCTGAATATTGAGCCTGTCTGCGTACCAGCACCGCAATCAGTTCAACCCATGTGCCTCCTAAACTTACTACTTGATAGGCTTACTACTTGATAGGAAAACACATTCAGGAGGAGTTGTATTTTGGGTCCTCAGTCAGAGGGAAACAGTGCCAAATGTTCTTCCAGAGTCCGTAAAGCAGAGGACTGAACATGTGCCCTCTGTTAGCGTGGTGAGAACGCTGGTACAAAGCAGGGTGTTCACATGGCCCTGCATCATGGCCTGCTGAATTCCCATCAGAATTGCAGCATTCATTCTGCTGCTGTGTCTGAATCCCCCAAGCATTGGAGATCTCTGCAGTGACCATATGCTGGGGAGTGTGTGTTTGTTTAGTTGCAAATGAAACTAAACTTGTTATGAAGCGTTCTGGGAGATGTAGGTTCATGTGCATAAAACCTATGGAGGTGGTATAGGACGGCTGCTGTTAAAAGGTATGCAGGTTTGTAGTTTTGCTTGTCTTCCCTCATTCTTGTTGACCAGGACACATCTGCATGATGGCAATGTGGGACCCTTCTTTATCCAGTGAAAGTGTATGTAATAAATCATAACATTTATTGTGGCCCCTAGGGGCCCATCAGTTCCCAATGAAATGGCCTCACCCGAGTACTTCAATATACAGTAGACCGGTGTACAGATACTGTATGCAGGTCACTAGGTCTCCACCATAAATATGCAGCTCTGTTGTATTCTGAGTTAAAATCTAAAAGGCTTGTATTGCGAGGGAATTGTTTTCTCCCAAGCCATCTTAGATCTCGGTCTGTGGTTGAAATGTTGCAGCAAAGGTGCCTGTTTGTTAGATATTGGACTCGATAAACAGCCCATTGTAATTCATTCCAGAACCCTTTGCAGACAGTTTTTTGTTGCATATTCTTCCCTCACTGATTCAGAATTTTTAGATTCATCACCATGTTCACTGACGTATACACCAAGGTACCCTGAAGCAGCTGCTTAAATCTGCTGCAATCAAATTGCATTAAACTTTAAATATTCTCTGATTCCAGTCTAATTAATCACTTGTTTGAGGGTCCTAAGATGAACTTTAATGAGGAGTGTTATGAATGACTGTGAGCACTGAGAGAACCCTCACATACACTCTGGAACAGAACAGCACTTCAGTTTCATTACACGCACCAAAATAAATGCCTTGACTGGATTTGATTCCTGTGAAATCAAATGGATGCTCTCATTTGTTCTGTTTTCCCCCTTGAAAGATTTCGAGATTTCTGTGTGTTGTTGTGTAATTGAGTTATACAGAGTTATACAGAGTTCTCTGAAAGTTCACATTCATTAAAGCAATAATTCACCAGAAAATGAAAGTTTTGACATAATTTATTCAACCTCATGTAAATAAATGAATCTGCCTTCATAACACGAGGAAAAGTAAAAAATGATAAAAAACATTTTGATGCACCATTCCTTTAGCTGTTCTTAACTGTGTTTTGAAATAGAGCTATGAAAAGGCGTTTGTTTTTTTACAGCTTGCATCTTTTGTTGCGTTTCTGTATACAGTACATGCACTTGTGGGAAGACAATTCATTATGTGTTATTCCCAATTCTGTGGCTTGTAATTTTTTCATTCTTACATACACAATGCCTACCTCAACTGGCATTTTTGCTCTTCAAATGAAAACCAATTATTACAACAAGGCAGCAGTGATGTCATCATGAGCAGTGTTAGTATGAAGAGAGAAAATGGTCAAAGGAAAATAGTCTAGAGGCTTCAATAAATAATGTTGGACTATCGTCCAAACCGCTGTTGTTGTTTAGGATTCAAAAGGTGTTTACTTTGAAGAAATAAGGTGGATAGTGTTTTCCTATGGCCAGGCTGCAGATCTCCAACAGACGCTCTCTGAATGCATTTAAAATGTCAGCGTTCTGCAACTTCATGTTTCTATTTCTCCTTATATCATGAACTGACTTTACCGTGAGTGTGCTGATAACTGTGGGTATGTGTGCATACTTTTTTGAATTCTCTATGGATGGAATAGATAAATCAAAAGCCGGGCCCTGTATGTACTAGCACCTATATTTCTGGCAGTGTCATATCTTATTCTGTGCTTGTATTGATTGTTTGTAATTTCTCTGCCATTAAGTCCCACCATTCAGAAGAAACATCTTAGTTGATGCTGTAAATGGAGATATTGGTCAATTTTTGACAAATTCAGAATGTCAAATCAAGCTTCATTTGGTTTAAAGTGCTAATTGACTTAATAGATCTGTACAGTGTTTAGCGCTTTACGTTTGTCTTTATTTATGTCCTTCTGATTTTAAACATACACACTTTTATACAACACTACAAATTAAATATATCATAATGACTTTAGCTTTCCTGAGAATTAACTAGACATTAAAAAGTATAACATAAATGTATTTATAGCATTGTTCTCAAACATAAATGCTTTAGAGTTATACAAATCTAGCCAACAAAAGGCTAGAGGTGAACAAAAAAATATACGATAAGACTCTTAGTTATCATTTATTTCAGTTTCCTTACAAATATATTAAAATATATTAGAATCACAATTTATGAAACATATGAGTATTAATGTGATCACACTTTTGCAAAAGGTCTTCTGTGAGCTTGTGTGCATGTGAGCTGTCAGAAGGACCTTTAGAGGCATTTGGTGCATTTGACATGCAACCACCGGCGTCGAACGTGCTTCTGTTGTGATTTACTCTACACATTACTGAGACAGATGGTTACAAATATGTCAGATGTAAGTGATAGATCCTCTCTCTCTTGCTCTCTCCGCATGTCCTTCCATCTAATCAGTCTTCCCAACATTAGGGCTGGGCAGCTCTTCATGTCCTAGAAGAAGCATGTAGAGTAACAAACTGACGCCCTTTTACACATGCAGCTTTTGAAAGTTTCACCAGATTTTTTGGAGAGCTCTTAAAAGCCTGAAATGGCTTAAAATTGTTCCCTGTCAGCTGTATTTGATCTTGTTGCTTATACACCAGCAGGACAGTTCCTAGTAGATGGCTTGGGACAGTGTGTGCTGTGTGTTCTTATGTTGCCACCAACCAATCAGTGTTGCCATGATGTCATTGTCCACCCTTTGAGTAACATTTTGGGCTGAGTGATTGGCTCAGTAAAAATGGCAATAATATATATATATATATATATATATATATATATATATGTGTGTGTATATATATGTATATATATATGTGTGTGTGTGTGTGTGTGTGTGTGTGTGTGTACACACACACACACATGCATAACATTCAGAATTTTCACAACTGTATTGCCATGTTCTTAGTATTTATTACATTCACAGCAAAAGGCTATTTTTCATACCAAGAGACAATGTAAAATTTATCCTTAAGAGTTGCCAAGCAACAAGCATTACATTTAGCTGTTTATTCTTTGTCATATAACATCTGCCCTCCAATTACTGTAATGACCTGACTTTATCCAGTTCTAGCTGTTCCTCCTGATGCCTTACAAATTTATCTCCAGCAGGGAGAATTGTAAATGGTGCTTTTCAAAATGTGCAAGGAAGAGAGATAGATATTCCATTAGCTGAGCCACACCTGTGTGACAACACAGACACTGAGAACATGAGTAAACTCATTCATCCATAGGATATAGAGATATTCATCAGGTTTTGCTACTTTTTATCTAAAACTGTTATTAACAGAATTGGGGGGAAAATCACATTATAAATGTGATAAGTGAAGATCAGATCAGTGATGAATCACCAGGACTTGACAGTCAGTATGTGAATACCATCATTCATCCATTCACTGTTTTAGTCTGTGGCTGTAGCCTTATATTTTTTTCATTTTTTTTATCCTTCATTTCCTCTGTACCTCTTCTTTCCTCTTCGCTCTGATGATCTCTGGTAATGGAGATATTCGTCTTGCAGGGGCCATAATGTTCATTACTGGGCTATTATTGTGCTGTGCTACATTCGTGGAGAAATATCACAAAATCATGTTTCACAGCCTGCAGTATTCCTGAAGTGATGGTGATGTGGCGTTTTTACGTTTGAATCAGTGATGATACGTGTTTGTATGTCTGTAACTACACCATTATGCTGACAAAAAGCATCTCCAGGAAAACATTTTATTGCTCAGAAGTTGCTCTTTTATAGCTCAGGAGACTTTATTGAGTTCTCTGTTGTGTAACAACTTTGCTGATAAAAGTCATTTGGACAGGGAACCATTGTTGGCATACAGAACAGATATTAAGCTATAAAATGAATGTTTAGAGCATAACCCATATCTGAAAACATGAGCAATGTTTGAAGTCATATTAAAATTGTGACTTATGACAGCAGATTTTGGTGTCTGAGCACCGTTTGAGACATTACTGAGCTCTCTTTTGAAACTCTAGAGGAGACACTTAAAATTACTAAAGTCTGTTTCTCACAAGAAATAAAAAATCGGGAGACTTGCAAGGACATGCACTTATACATTATACAATATACACTGGAAATGTTAGACTATGTTATAGATGTTTTACCAGTGCTCGATTTCTTGCTCTTAAAAGCATAAAACAGGCTTATATTTTCCCTCTCTGCTGCCTTCAGAGATGAACTGACATCACAGTTCATGCACCAGCAGCAATATTTGCTAGTGTAGGGCTTCAGGCTATGCATGTTCTTGAGATGCCATCATCCAATCTTCTTGTAAAAGCATTGTAAAGATCTCTGGTAATAGATATATTCGTCTTGCAGGGGCAATAATGTTCATTACTAGACTATTATTGTGCTGCTCTACAATCATAGACATACATCACAAAATCATGTTTCATGGCCTGCAGTATTCCTGAAACAACAGTGATGTGGCATCTTGATATTTGAATCTGTGATAATATGTGTTAGTTGTCTGTACTGGTATCTTTCGGGAGACAATCTGACGAATGTAATTCCATCTGAATATACTACAGATCCTTCAGCACAATAAATCAGCTGAAAGGGAGATGATTTGAGTGCTTGAAGGCAAATAATACCGAAAGGTCAAGCAGAAATGAGCATGATCAAAGTGATGCCTGTAACATGCTTACTAAGAATCACATTTACAAAATGTGATTTGGGAAATTCCCTATTTCATTACTGTAGTTATCCCGTAATGCAACTTGTCACTGTAACATAGAAATCTTATAAACGGCTTCTCTGTAAACTGAATCTATGCTGGGATCTTAATGCCAGACAGCTCTCTCTCTCTTTGGCTTGCCACAGAGCTGTTTTGTGGATGTTGGCACATCAGTTAGCTTGTTGTTTTCCTTGCAGTAGTTCTGGACTGAGAGCAGAAGAGTGCAAGAACTGTGTGCAAGCTCTTGTCTCTCTTGGGTTGTGCTCTGTTTCAAACCGGCGTTAGCCTCAGTCTGCCTTCGATTTATGATTTGATAAAACTCAAGCTGCAGTTAATGGAATTTAATCAGAAAAAATTTCCATACAGCCGAGCGGTGAAAGTTTTCATTGCGTTCATTATGAATGTGTTGTGTGTGTGCGCGCGTTCTGGTCCTCATGTTTATATGTATTTGTCGGGATGTGTTGAGCCTGTTTAAATATAGATTTATGGAAGTAGTGAAAATGAATAAAATGAACTTGTAAAACATCAGGTTTACAACACTGACTGTGGTTCTCCATGCAAGTGTATTAATGAGGCCTGTAGCCGGTGCTTTATTTGGCTTTTCTCTTCTGGTTAAATCTGGAGATTTGCTATTGATATTGATATAGTTATTTTTAAATGGTAATAATAGAAATAGTAGGAATTATGATTATAGTTTTTCCCATTCTAGCATATCAGGCAGAGAAAACGAAACCATTTGATGGTGACCCAAAAATTGTATACACTGTCACCCTGTGCTGCAATTAAAACGTTATTTTGTTTGCTTGGACATCCCGATCAGCCAGACATCAACACTTGCTTAACCAATGGTGTGAATTTACATTTAAGATGAATAAGGTCATACTGTTGTCTTTACAAGCATTTTACAAAAAACTGCTCAACAGGAACAGTCGTACTGCCAGGAACAGTCGTATGACTTTCTGTAAAGCTTGAAACGGCACATATTATTAAAAGTGTTATGCACATAAAAATGATGTGATTTGAGTTACTTCCTGTTTCTAAATGTGCCAGTTTAACATGACAAAGATTTGAAGGGTTGAACATGTTTTGAACATTTCTCATTGTGACGTCGTACTCCACGTCACGCTGGTACAGGATTTACGAGTGGGTTCTTTTCTTCCCCAAGGCCCAGTCAATAGGCTATACTGTTCTACAGAAGACCTCGTTGGGGCATTCCTGGTTGCCCCCCTCCACCCCACTCCCCATGATGACTCTGCCCCGCGGTCCATTTTTCACCAGCTTTCAACAGATGTTGATGGTATCTCAATTATGAACATCTTTCATTACTTTTTAATAAAGCCTGTCCTTGGTTATGATACTTATTCTGGGCACATAGCAGTACTGCGGGGCAATTCATCTAAAGAGGAGGAGGAGGGTCAAGTGCCCGCCGCTGTCAGCTATGATTTATGTAAAATCCTGTTTAATATGAACGTTGTGCTCTGGAGGAGTCAGTCACACACTGTCCTTAGACCCTCACTGTAGAGAGTTGTCCACTGAGGGGACCTTAATTCTGGGCTGAATGTGAACTTTGCCATGGTGACCATGTGTTTTGTTATGGAGGGCTTGCTGCTCGCCAGGTGGCTGTTAAAAAGGATGTTTTATCTTCGTTTTCTCTGAATGATGGATAATTATGAAAGTAGTTTGACCCAAGATCATGTAAAAAACCCTTGATGTTTTTAAACCTTTCTAGAGTTGTACCAACTTGTCAATGTAGCTTTTCTATTGAGACATACTCTGACATACTCCATACCAGCAAGCATAGCAGGTGGCCCTTTCCCAGTATGCTTTGGGGCATGAATAAATAATATTGTTGTATTGTTTTACAAAAAGTTCAACAAAATGCCCTATTTTGTTACAGTGTTTATTATGCTGTGATGTAACAGAACAACACCTACTCTGTGCTCAAATACACACAATAATGTGTTAATGTCTCGCAAATGTCACACTAGGCATGTTTGACTAATTTATTATAGGTGCTGTCTGTGTCTTAGTGGTTATTCTAATGAGACATATGTTCTCCAATGGCTCTCCGCTAAAGTAATAATTACCAAAAAAATGATGGATTGACTTATATGGCAAACGAAACATGGGGCTGTGCTTAGTAAGGACAGTAGGTCAATTGATGCTCAGTCTTACGAATATGTAGATACATAATCTACAAGGCAGTGATACGATAGGACTCTTCCAAAAGAGCCAATCATTTAGAATGATTTGCATGCTAGAGGAAGAGTATAAAGAATAATTTACAATGAGCAGTGAGTGTGTGATCATTGCTTTTTCTTACAAACCAGGCTGTTCATTGTGTGCACTGGTGTTACAAGATGTTATCCCCCTTGGACCCCAAAGTGATTATACTGGTTAAAAGAACTAATAAACTTTAATAGGTAGTCTATTCTGTGCCTGATTAAAAATTCTACAGAAAATTAAAATGAACTTTTATTTATAAAATTGACTTTGCGTACTGGTAGCGGATTAGGCTGATAGATTAGCATGTATGCGTTACTATTTTGATGCTAATTTTTTATGCTAATTATTTGCATTATTATATAAAAGGATAAACCAAAAGGCTATTTCTTTGGTCTTAAGCAATATAACACAATACCGCAACACATTATTAATGGGTGTAAAAAAATGCTACCTTTTGGGGTCCAAAAAAATCTTGCACAACATTGCGGCATCTACACATTGTTGAGAGCCATTGTTGTTCCTACAACAATAAGCTTCCCCTTTAGCCCCAAGCCCTTGTCTGTATGCACCACAAGCTGCTCACAAGGTGGATATGTCCAGCAAAATAGTGGATTGTACATCTTGAGCTTAGATGGAAATTTATGTTGCAATTTGCTGGTTAGTTGCAAAGGATCAAAGGACTAGAGCTGATGAGTTCTGTCAGTGGGGAGTTGATGGGGCCAGCTGTTCTCAGCCTCTGTCTGTGGATGCTAAGAAGCTGTGGTTTAAAGTGGCCGGAAGGTGCTGGAACCCAAGTAAAACATTTATGGCTGTAGTATCAGAAACCAGTGATCTTTCTAGGGATGAATCAACTAAATGTTCAGAGCTTACATATATTTGTATATATATATATATATATAAATGCAGAGAGAGGAATGTATATATGTGCACATATCTACGTATATATAATACATTAATTTAAAAGAGAAGAACCAGACAGCGAAATACATAATTAATCATTACATCCTCAAACGTCACTTCTCCTTATTCATTAAACCAATGTTACAGTCTGAAGGCAATTGAACCCCAACCTCAACACCAGCCCTCTGGTGTCATCAGCCCTGGCCTTTTCAATCTATGCTGTCTGTCTTCAGAGATAGGGTAATTCAGCTCTAGCCCTTCCTTCAGTTTTCTCTGAAGCAGGAGGAGCTGTCTAACCCTGCATAATCGGCATGCACTAGCCATAACCTCGTACTAAGCTCTGAACATAAGCCAGCATTCAACAAAGCTGACACACAATGGTACAGTTAGCTGGGATCAGTTCTGCTTCACAATCTCTTTTTTATGCATTCAGCCAGACATGCCACATACTGTAGAAATCTGCTCTGAAAAGTTTGTTGTTTTTGACCAAATACAGAAGAAATTGTATCACTCTAATCTCACTTTTAGGGGAAATTCACTAAGAAAACATTGTGTCTACTGATTGTCTTCCTTGTTGCAGCACCCAAACATGCCCAAAAATTACATTTTTCCAAAATACATTTTCCATGGTAAAATTTCCCATCTTACTGGCTGGTTTTTAGTGCTGTGTTGCTGCTCTTTAAAATGCCAACAGTGTGCTCAACTTCACTTTGTGTGTGTCTGGATATATGCCCAGTTACAATGTTCCTCTTCATTTGATGAATTACGGCAGCTAGAATCAACAGAAAATGTAAACAAACATCTATTATAATAAAGTAAAGTTTTTAGTGTAACATTAATTGTGTGCAGGAAAAAAGTTTTGTGAATCAAGAAATCTATCTATAATAAGTCTATTGCATGTTATAGCAACACGTTTGCTCTGAAAAGCAGTTAAATACAAGGCAGTGATATTTTAATACATTCAGTGTCTGGTTAAACTGGATATTAGTGCATTGGTTTTTGCGCTGTGTAGTGAAGTTGCTACTTAATGTTTTACCTTCTCACTCAATGAATCAGTAGCCTGCACTATCAAAATGTCTTTTTAAATGCTTTACATCCTTGTTGCCGATTTGCTTACAGGCATTGACAGACCTTTATTGTTTAGTTCACATTTTCTGACTGCTTAACACCCAATTTACATTCCAATTATATTCTTTTGCTTCTTTTCCTCTAGTGCCAAGCAGCTAAGTCCCTCATAATCACACGTTCACCTTTGTGCCCTCTGAATGTATTTTCTTTCGCCTGTTAGTTCGTTTAAGCCACACCTGTTGGATTCTGATGTGGGGTGACTGATATCTGCCTGGCTTGTTTTATATGTGCTGCAGTCTCAATGCCCTCATTTAAATTCAGTGCTATGACCTTTCATAAGCTTTGGCGACATTAAACCTAGAGCTGCATTCTGCCAACATATTGTTTTTAAAAATAGCCTTTACTAGTCACCTAAAGGTGAAGTGTTTAATTTCTGTGCCCTAGTATCACCAGACAAAATTCCACAAATAATGACTGTTTCTAGCAGTGATAGATAGTCCTGACTTAAACTCATGCCATTGACTGAGGCAGTGCTGCACTGTTGGGCTAATGGGGATGCTAAAACGAGCAATGTTTTAAAAGTGCCACAATGTTTTGACTTTACAAGGAAATTAACCTATGGATGGTCTACAGTTGTTTGCACATTAAGATATCGGTAAAAAATGTTCAAAAATTCAACAAAATTTCAATTATGAGGTACCTTTAAAAATACATAACAGTAAAATTAAAATATTTGTAAATTATGTTGATGCAGCAGTACTTTGATTTAGCAGAGCAAATAATGTGTCGGCTAAGGCTGTGTTTGAACTGTGGTTTGCATGACAGCAATAAAAACAGAAAGAGAAGGCAAGTGCTGTGGAAAATCACCTTAAATTTCAAGAAAAACAACACTGGAAGACTTACGATGGAGAGGGGCTGCAATCTATCACGCTCCTCTACATTTCCTGAAGTGGGTGTCAGTTCTTTGCAGTGGTGTAGGGGTCTTAAAGGAGTTTAACCCGTTCCTACAGTACTTCTGCCTTTGCTGTTAAGTAGTAGTTTGGCTGTGAAACCAAACCTTAGTAGTTTTTGTACTGTTGAAGCCAGGTAAAGGAGCAATGATATAGGCCCTGTGTGTTATGTCAGCCTGGTTATATAGAGCTGAGATTAGATTAGAGTGTAAATTGATGATAGCTTCAGACAGTGTGTGTATCTGTCTTTATTCATAGTCATTCAATGCTGCTTTAATGACACTGTGCATTGCTGAGTCTGAAAATAAATCTGCTGCTTATCTGCATCACTGTGTGCTTTTCCAAAACGTGAAACCCAATTTAAGCTTAGGCTTTTAGTTATTATGCACAGCTTCTATATTGTAAAATCTGAAATGCAGAGCGTTACAAAAATATAAAACAGCTGAGTTATGAATTAGTTTCGTATCAAGCACTGTTCCTTTTGGTTTAGAAAAGTTTTGGTTTCAATTTATGTTCATAATAAGAACATCAGTTGAGTTAACAACAGCTGAGTGGGTCAACAGTAATTGAACAGGTTAATTTGTGTGTATTAAATTTGTATTAAATTTGAGTCACTGAAGGCAATTTGGAGTGTTTCCCTGGATCTTGATGGACTTTCTTTCTACACAGAGGAAAATTACACTTGCAAATTCCATTAGTATACAGAAAAGTAATGGCTCAATTTGTTGACACTATATAAGTGACCCTCATTGCTATGGCTGACATTTAATGAAAAATTTCAGTTTAATTGCATTTGTTTGCCTGGCGTGTAGGCTACAGTACAACTGTATTAGCCAGAACCCTGCAATGAGTTTTACCCACTTTACCATGACAGCTCTGCCTTTCGGCAACTTATAAACAAATTGGGAGGCATAACAATTCTGGACCCATTTAAAATACCAATAACCTTAGTTCAAAATGATATTGTAATTATAGCCTGCCTTAAGCTAGCCTGGCTAGTTTACTAGCCAAAGCAACAGCACCAAAAGCCATTTTCTTGTGCAAATATAATTTAATGTGATTATTACAAAGGTAGGAAAGACATGCCTGCAATAAAAGATTCTAATTTGTGCATTTTGTGATCCTAAACAGATGGTGGTGTCTTGAATGTGATTTAGGCGATATTAGACAATCTGAAATTTCTGCCACTGAATTATACATGCCCCCTCTGTCTAAGCCCTGCCCTTCAGTGACATGCATGCACACACAGAGATGCTTGGTGACCATTGTAATCAGAGACAGAGCAGGAGAGTAGTGTGTCATCACAATGTCACATGTAAGAAAAATCTAATAAACATAAACAGTGAGCTCAGCATTACTCTGTCATTGTATAGGTGCCGTGATGTTAGCTGTCAAATACAACAGCAACAAAACAAAGATCTCACACAGAAAACTGACAAATGGTGCTCTTGACTTCCTGATTACCATATATGTACTGTACTGTAAACACACAACATGATTGACAGACAAAAAGCACCTAAGTTTTCTGATTGGCTAAACAACGTTTCTGATTCTGATTTGCTGTTCACAGAGTCTGTAGCTATCACAGGTGTGATATCTCGACACCTATTTCAGTGATATCTGTCAGGTAATGAGAACATTTTCTGTGTGCCTTTCTATAACAAAATCACTTACAGCACCTCTATGTTTGTCTGTGCTGGCACAACCAGTATGTATTAAACACCAAAGCAACAGGGATAAAGAATGACACGCTTCAGAGCAAACATTCTTCTGTGTATTTTAACCTTCTCTTGTCTCCAAACTTCACTTTGTTTTCATTCTGGGCTCAAAGCTTCTGCACTGGCTGCAACCCCTGAACGTTTCAACTCTCAATCATGTGAGGATTAGAGCTCATTTTTGGATTAACAGCGGGGCACAATAGTAAACATAAAGCACAGCATGTTTTCCATGCTCATTTACTTTACACTACTGCAGCTTAATTAGTATGCCATGTTGCCAGCTTACCGTACTGCAGCACAATACCTGTGAAATTCAGTTTCCTCAGAAGGGTCTCTTACTCATTTTAGAATCCTGTCATTCTGGCGCTCACTTTACCTGATTCTTCTGTTAAGAGAGTTTATTGTAATTACCAGATCACACTGAAGTTCATACCATTTTCCCAGCATGACAGGTGTCATCTCTTGAATGCAAGTGGAATTTAAGAACTATAAAGTCTGAGTTGCTTCTCCACAGTGACTGCTTTTGGATGTTCAGACCATTAATCCTAAATCTTATTGATTTCAGACCAAACCAGCTCTCTTCATTCACTTTCTAGGTGAGAACCGAAGCTGGATGAAATTTTTCACCGGAAAATCCTTAATGGGTGTGAGGCATGGGAGTGGAGACAAATCCAATGCCAAGTAATTTCTGAAACTGGCGTTTCTAGAATGTTTGATGTGTATACACACGCAGTAAGAGTTTCACATTCAATGCAATTCCATTTTACTCTATTACAAATAACATAACAGATAAAATTGTGACATCATTTTAAAAATGGCGTAAATAAATACAGAAGTAACATTTATATAAAAAGTCATTCTCAATTTTCATATAAATGGTAATGTCAGCTGCATTTGTAAAGATGAAGCTAAAATTTTTCAAAATGTTCAGACAAATTAAACTAACATTTTTCTTGGTAACAGTGATTTAAAAAATTGCAAACCTGATAGACGATAACAGATAGATAAAAACAGACGATAAAACCTTATATAATATTTTGTTTGACCTCCTGATTCTGACAATCAACATTTTCTGAAAGTTAAGTGCCTGCTTTCAGTAACTTTAAATTGAAGAGAAAAAAGTAGTAATTTTGAGGAGTTTCAGGTTATTTTCTACCCTGTTCATGAAAAGCACCACTTGGCAGAACATTTGCCATAATCGCTATGACAGCAGTGATTGTTTTCCAGCATTCCTCAGTGATGAACGACTGGTTTTGTTTGGCTGTTGTTTCTAAGGTTTGTGCAGCCTGGAGGTGGACTGCACAGGTTTGTTTACTGCTTCCTGTGGTGTGTACAGCTTTAAATCACAACTAGTCTCACAATATATGAAATGCACCCTGAGCATGATGCTTTGCCATACATTTTGCAAGGTTTTTGACAGTTTGCAGAATGGATCAAAAACCTCTTTGACCTAAAAAACAGTACTGGCAGGATGTAAGTGATGCTGATATAAATGATATGTGTAATTTTATCAGCTCAAAAAAGCATTTGTCACAAGTTCTATTTATGACCGATTTTAGACCTATTTATGGTAATTGTGTAATTAATTGGTAATTAATTCTCAGGCTAACTTGCTTACCAGTGGTTCTTTATTCTGGTCCTGGGGATCCTCGGCACTACATATTTTGTATATCTCTGTTATCTGACACATCCAGTGAGAAGAGAAGAAAATCAGAGACAAAGAGAGAAATCAGGTTTGTTAAATAAAGGTGACATAGTGTGCAGTGCTGTACGTCTTCATTCTCCAATTAGATATAAAGAGCAAACGTTTGAATAACTGAACACTAAGAGGTAGTTGTGTAGTCCTAAAATGACATCTAAACTGAATTTCTGATGTCCCTCTTTTGTATAGATAGCTCATTTTCCCAAAATGCTAATTTTCCCATAATGCGTTTGTGTAGATGTTTTCTTTCTCCTTTAATTCTCTTTCCTTTCTTCATAAACACCTTCATTTCAAACCACTGTTTATCACATTGCAGTGGCCTTTGGGAAATCTGCATTTACACTGCTGGTATAAATCTGCTTTGGGGCATTAATTCACAATCAGCGTATGTTAGTGCACTTTAGAGAAATTAAGGTTGCCACAGGGAAAAAAACAAAATTGAGAGCCTTATAAAGGCTGTTTCCTGGAAAATGAATCCATAAACTTACAGATAGAAGGTTATCTGTATTAAGAACGCTTAATTGACATATTGGGGGACATTTGGTGGTGTATTTGGCTAAGAGGCAAATAAGCCCCTCAAGGGTGTTTTTGACCGTAAAAATCAATTAATATTTATCCAAGAGCTGTCTGCATTTTTGTTTTGTTCTTATATAAATAAAAAAACCACATACTTTAAAATGTTATTAGCTCACAGGGTTCTTATTTACTGTATTAAATTAGTATGCAACTCATAGTGTGTATTGCTTATCTTTGTCTCCTTTACTGTAAACAGTCTATTTTTAGCTTGATTTTCCTGAAAAGTGTAAAAACTGTTGCCTACTGTTGCAACATTGGCTCAACCTATAACATTGGTTGGGGGCAGAGCTAACAATTTGTCTAACCAATGACAGATGGGTGATGTTCTTTTTGTGTGTCTTCCCAGCTAAAAATTTAGGGTGTAAGAGCGTTTCCCTAAAGTTTCTATAAAGTAACAAAAATGTTAAAAGTGTTATTTTGAAAGTTTTAGAAATGTTTAAAATGTACAGTTTTTTGACGTTGTATTAACATTATTGCTTGGTTATAAGAGCATTATTTAATTTTTTTTAAATTATGTAATGTTTCTAAAAATTTCCAATAACAGCTTAAGAATAACTTAATGACTAAGAATAACTTACGTTACTGCGAGAAACTTTTTTAAAATAACTGTGAGAGAATTATCTTTTAGAGAATGTTAGCCAACGATTTGAAAATGTTCCCTGTTAGCTGGGTTTGCAATTTTACAGCAAAAGATTTCCTTGAATAATTCGACTAAAACTGAAAAATTGTTTTAATTTAGAGCTGTATGCCATAATTGCTTTAATTGCCTTACTCTTCCCATTGGCTTAGAAATTATTGCGTGCAATTTCGATGCTGGTGCGCTGGGCAAAGAAAAGTTAAGTTGCTTTTATGGCCCAAGCAAACACCCCCAAGGCTTTTAGACATGCACATAATTGCAGCATTAGGAGTCATTCGGGATGGTGGCTCATTGGGCCTGTTGTGGAGGCAGCCGTTTAACAAACAGTGGATGTGGACGGGGTGTAGTGTTGGGGCAGTCTGGGGAGTGGGACGTGGAAGTGGATGGGTGGTGCAACAGAGGCACTTTCATTTGCACTTTCTCATTAGTTAGCCACTGAGGAAAGAGAGGAGCATGCTAACTTACCTCAGTGTCATTTGTCGGCTTGCTGCTGCTGCTGTGCTGAACAATTGAACTCATTTATATATGCATGGAGAAGTGAACTACTAAAACAAACATTTGCCTTGAGGAAGTGTTGTGGGATACAGCGTGAGTCATATTTCAGGGATTTTTATATATATACTGTATGTCTTATAAAACATATTGCATCCAATTTCAGAGCACTGAAGTGACTGAAACAGCTGTATTAATGGTGGTTTGTATAGTTTAGTGGTTAAAGTGGAAGTGTGTCACTTTTCATTGTTAAAAAGTCCTGTCCCAGCTAAATGTGGCTAAATCATTTGTTTGATAACACTAACAGGACAGATTTTGCACACCTTCGCTTTAAAGATCTGGGTAATAATCAAAAGTTTGCCGGTTTGAATTCTAAACAGGTGTGGTTCTTGAGCTACCCCAGTTGTGCACTTGAGCAAGGCTATCAAATCTAGATTGGTGATGGGCAGCAGTACTCAGTCTCAGACCCGTAGATCCACCGTCCTGCAGAGGTCAGTTTTAGCCCTGCGCAAACACACCTGTTATTGTAACCTTGATTAGCCAGTTCAGGGGTGTTTGATTAAAATACGATGCAGGAAGCCGGACCTCCAGGAGCAAAATTGAGCCCCTTGCTCAAGAGGAACCACGGCCACAACTGAACATAATGCTGTTGTATTGTGAAGGTACGGGAGAGCCCAGAAAACAATTCCACAAGCCTTGGTCCTGTGGAGGAAAATAAACATAGAATTCTATGGTTCAGTTACCCTTTTAATGAGCCTATTTGTGTGCTAATGTCACATTTGTGTAACACTAATGTCTGTTTATAAAGTGGACAAGACCAGTTCTGTTAGAGGTGTTTTTGGTGCATCTGTTTTTTGATAACAACAATCTGTCTTTCTTCCCAATGAAAAATGAACGCTTACTCGGTGTGTTTACTTTACTTACCTTTGTTTTTTCTCAGTCTGGAGTCTCATCTGTGTGATTTCTTGCTGAGAAGCCCACATTCAGTTTAAACTACCCAAAGATCTAAACAGCACACCAATCAGAGGACGACTGTAGGTGTGAACACTGGAATTCATTACAGTGATTTCAAAAGTGTTCTGCTCGCTCATTATAAAATTGACCTGTTGTTCCCTCTGAATGTTGCCTCTTATTACACTGAAACCTACAATGGCATCTTGTTTATAACGTCAGAAAAGAACATTTTGTAATTGCAAATTTAAACCTGAAATGAATGAACAATTGAAACATAAAGGCCATTATGCAGATAGTTTTAATGTATTAGAATTAATTGTATTAAATTAGAATCATATGTCATAAGTTCACATATTGCAATGTTCATTTCTTCTTCATTAATGAAATATTTTTTTTATAAACTGTGGAGGTTTGAAGTCATGCAAACCTTTGCCTTTGAGCTCAGAATAGGTAGTTTAAATTACATACAGGTTGTGTGGTAAATAAAGACATGAACAATTAGAGTTTCGCTGTCTTTTCACAAATCACACTATGTGGGTGCTGTGACACTATAGCTTTTGGCGTGAAGCTCATCTGATGCTTGTTTGATGTTGAGTTCAGTTCATTTGGTTGGTGTGAGTGTTTTTTCTTAGCATGCTTTCACGCTTAGCATATTGCATATTTTAAATCGTCTCTTAATAATTTGCCCCCAAGAGTGTCTTTCAGCATTCTTCATCTTTTGCTGTGCTTCCACAGCAGGTAAATTCATTGCTGTTCTGTGTGTAATGTTTGGGTGTAAACCCAAAGGTACAGCTATTTCAATATAGTGCAACTGGCATCTTCTTTTCCCAAGTTGTTGCCTAGCTACAACAGTACAATGCTAAATGCATACCACTAGTACTCGTGTTTGTGTAGACTGACTCAATACATGACTGTGCAGACCCAAATAATATAATGTAAAACGAGACTTACGGGAGAAGAATTAAGTGAAGCAATTGAACTTAATTTCGAACATATTCACTTTCATACTGTTCGCTCATTGCAATTTCTGAAAGTGTATGAGATTTAACCGCGTAATAAAACATGCCCCAGTTAAAGAGTCTTTTACCATAGGACTGATTGTTAAGCTTAAGAATGTCGGGGGACTTTTAAACCTACAAGATGGAGTGCTACACTTAAATGCAGTTAAAAACCCTGCTATTGCAGGCCTTGCTTCAGAGTGCTGTCAAACTTAAATCAGGCCCTGCCCTGTGATCAGAGGCCCTGAAGAGCAGTATAGAGAGAGATAGAGAGAGAGGTGGGTGTCAGAGTAAGACCACTGAACCCCTACCCCTCTCCTTGAGAAGATGGCTATCGATTTGGTGTTTTTTTTCCCCAGCGGTTGCTGTGTCACTTGCGGTTACCCTCAGATAGGCATGTAATGGTAAAGCAATAGAGAGGAAGAACCAATCCTGCGCTTTTCAGTACTGCATCAGTCTGCCAGATGTCTCCTACTTTCACTCAAGAGCTCACTCATGCACTCGCTGTACTCACTGTACTCACTCATTCTGGTGAGGCTGGTTGACTAACCTGATCTCTAGCTGGTTGACCTGGGAACTCTCTCTCATGGGTGAGTGAAAACAAGAGAGGTATATAATACCTAGAGAAAGATATTTATTATCTAAACTACACATTCTCAAAATAAACTAATCAGTGGGTGGTGAACTAGGCTGGTTTAGAGGCTGGTCATACTTACCAGACACTGCTTGCTGTGGTCTATATACATTACCTTACTTAAGTCAGTAGACATTTTATTTCATGTTTCGCAAATGAAAACAGGGTTATTTGTGTATATAGTCTATACAATGTACTGTGTATTAAAAAAAGATAAATCCTGACCTTTACATATTTTCATACATATTATGTGGCAAGAGTTTTACAGTGTGTTTTGCACACTGCCTCTGAGCCACAACAATTTTACCATTCAGCAGTGTACCTCTTTCATATTTAAACAGTTATTAAATCTGGATACCTGTAAAGACTGTCTTGGCCTTTATATAATAACTTAGTTGGCTTTGTGACTTTTTAAAGGAATTTGAGAACTTGAGGATAAGACTAAGGTTTAGAGGAATATTATTGCATGTCTTTATTGAGCAGAAATAAAGGCATGCTGTGGCCTCATTGCAGAGCAGCATTTGCCTTTTTACCGTAGCACTCGTCTCTCCCTGTTCTTTGATCAGGGGCCTGCAGAAATGTCGACAGGTATAATCTTTTATCATGTTCTCAGGGCTCTGCATTTGTCACTCTGCTGTTAATGCAGTTGTCGATTTCTCCCTGGTCAGTGAAATAGTTTGCTTTTTTTTTTGTCATGTCAGCACAAGCTAAGCAACGTCGGTCGGGCTAGGAGTCTTTGCACAGTGCTGGTATGGATCTGTTCAAGACTGAAGATGTTTTCTTTGATTCAGTTAAAATTGAGCTGAACTTCCATGGCTCATTTTCTGACACTGAGATTATAAAATGGAGTGCTTATACACAGCTCCCACAATGCACCACCGCAAAACTCAGTTTTCAAAAGATGCCTGAGGAATATGAATACATGGGCTCAGTGAGTACACATCAAGCATCAAGCTATCTTTTTCCAAACATGTCATTAATTGGTATTGATAGTGATTCCTAATGATAAAGTGTATATATAATATTGGGTTGATACTGCAGATATTGATTATTTGATTCAAGGTTAAGGTGACCAATCAATTACCATTATCACTGTGTACCTTTGAGAAAGACTGCCGACCACAGGATGCTTCAAGGTGACAGTCCATGCAAGATTGTAAAGTCCACTTGTATATAGAATGTTATAGTTATGGTTATAAATACCATAGAAATATTATTACTACTAATAATATTTTGCACAGGAGTATGAATGTCTAAACAATTGTTCCTTAACCAACATTTTTAGGGAGGCACCATCTGCTTGGTCTTCTTTGACCAAAACTGCAGTATTTACGCATAAAGTGCCTACACTTTCTCCTCAGGGTCAAAACACATAGTAGTGTACTTTAGGCCTGACACTATACTTTCTCCTCAGGGTCAAAACACGTAGTAGTGTACTTTAGGCCTGATACTATACTTTCTCCTCAGGGTCAAAACACATAGTAGTGTACTTTAGGCCTGACACTATACTTTCTCCTCAGGGTCAAAACACGTAGTAGTGTACTTTAGGCCTGACACTATACTTTCTCCTCAGGGTCAAAACACGTAGTAGTGTACTTTAGGCCTGACACTATACTTTCTCCTCAGGGTCAAACATGTAGTAGTGTACTTTAGGCCTGATACTATACTTTCTCCTCAGGGTCAAAACACGTAGTAGTGTACTTTAGGCCTGACACTATACTTTCTCCTCAGGGTCAAACACGTGTGTGTACTTTAGGCCTGATACTATACTTTCTCCTCAGGGTCAAAACACGTAGTAGTGTACTTTAGGCCTGACACTATACTTTCTCCTCAGGGTCAAACACGTAGTAGTGTACTTTAGGCCTGACACTATACTTTCTCCTCAGGGTCAAAACACGTAGTAGTGTACTTTAGGCCTGACACTATACTTTCTCCTCAGGGTCAAAACACGTAGTAGTGTACTTTAGACCTGACACTATACTTTCTCCTCAGGGTCAAAACACGTAGTAGTGTACTTTAGGCCTATGCTTTCTCTGTATTAGTTAAACACATTTGTATACTTTGCTTTGTTATTCAGTTACCTGTGCTGTAAAATACTCATCACTCTCTTTTATAGCTTTGGTTTAGAATGCATTGAGCCCACTGGCTTTAACAAGCACTTGTTTATGCCCCTCTGAAGACACAGTAGGAGTGGGAAAGTATTAACCTTTAATTATTCTTTGCAGAGTTTTAGTTGTTTTTGTATTTTCAAGTTCACATTTTGCTGGGTTCTGTTATCGACTAAACTGTTCAATTTCACTACTACACATTCACGGGTCTACTTATCATCCTAAAATTTGATTACACTGTGTGATATTGCACTATACATCATTTTCCTCATCCACAGGGTCTCTTTGTTTATTTTGCCATTTAGATTTGGGGAATATCAGCATCCGCCGGGGTGCTCTCGTGAATGCGCATCGGAGACTAACCCAGAACAGAGAAAATGTTAAATAAAGGGTTTTTTTTTGCGCACAAAAAGTATTCTCGTCACTTCATAAAATTAAGGTTGAACCATCGTGGTCACATGGCCTATTTTAACAATGTGTTTATCACCTTTCTGGGCCTTGAAAGTGGTATTTGTTACCGTCTGTATGGGGAGGGGTTAGGGGGGGTCAGAAAGCTCTTGGATATTTTCATCTGTGTTCCGAAGATGAATAAAGGTCTTACGGGTGTGGAACATTTTTCGGTGAACTACCTCTTTAAGTATGTTTTAAAAGCAAGGTTCAGCCTCAGGGTGACCGTATTTTACAACATTCTTCTCTGTGTTTGCTTTTTGGTGTTCATTATTAGTGAAGATTCATGATCATTTAGACGTAACTAACTCTGGCAGATATCCCAGAATTGCTCCCATAGTCTGCCAAACTTCAGTTTTGAAGTTTCATGTAAATATTTTCCCTAATGTAGTAGCGATGTCCTGTAAGTTTGTAGGTTTTAACAAGGCTCCATTATCATTGTGCACTTAAGAAGTATTAATTATTCTTCATCTGGTCATGTGATCTCAACATTGCCACCCCATGAGGTGACCCACTTCATGTAAAGCAAAACAGTTTTGACAGCTACTAATTTGACTGAGTCTTGATCGATTGTAAGAGAAAATAATGCTAAAACCTATTTTCAAAAGTCCTACTATTTCTTAACTACTTAACTTTTTAATGAGGAGGAAAATTGTTAAAAAATTTCTCATAATGTTTGTCAGCGTGACCAGGATGCAGACGGCCAACGCTTTTCTCACAGCAAATGTCTGAGAGTTGTCAATCCTGTTAAAGATTCAGTTCTAACATTGTTTACATTTGCCTGCTCTGAATAAAAAATAAATAGGATTTAATGATGAAATGTCATGTCTGTTTTATTTTGTGACAGGGGATTAATTTAATCCCTAGTGTATTTATTTATTTTCATTTATGTTATTTCATTTGCATTATTTCTGTAATCCGTAGACCTCAAGTAAAACATCAACCAGAACCTCACCCCTTAAGGAAAATGTGTTTATTTTTCACCTAAAGATGGTTATAAATATGGCATGTTTTCACAGCATTTACCCTGTGGTTGAGTCTTCTCATTGACATTTAGAAGGGGAATCTTCCCCCTGACTTCTCTTTGATTGGCAGCAGATGTCAGCTGAGATTGCAACACATAAATACGGTATCAATTTTGTCTACCTGTTTTTTTAGAGATGAAAGCTTTGATGGACACTGAGAGGTATTTGGAGAAAATATAACATGAATTCATGTTTTTTGACAGACAGGTTTGAACTTGTTTTGTTGTGCTGTATGTTTGTGGCCTGGCAGCCTTTATCTATCTAAATTAATGCCTTTCAGAGCATTGTGTTTTGAGCACTGAATCAGGACTAATTAAAGTTTAGACTGAATTACTCAGTATTGTACAGAATCAGTTGCTGGACTTTGGTTTCTCATTTATGATGGCATTGTCTGCTTTTGGCTTGATCAAATTAAAGCTCTGTTTCGGCACACTAAAGCAACCAGAGTGTGTTCTGAACAACTGGTGATTTTGTCTTTGTTTTACTCCCCGTGGTGAACACTTGTCTAATGACAGCCTCATGCTATTTCTGTTGTGTCCCATTACTGGTTCAACCCTCCATTCAAGTGACGCACAATATTACTAACAACACACTCGTACACGTACACACACATCTTATGGAGCAATTCATAGAGGGAAAAGCTTTGTGGAGCTGCGGAGATGAGATTTGGAGGCTGCTCATTGGCTTTTCTGGCGACTTTTCTGCTGTACATTTGTCATGTATCACACTGTTGGTACTTAACTTTCAAGGGAATTAACCATTTCAAGAATACATGGTCATTGTGTGTTTAGTTTGTGAATGGAACGCACTTACTACACAGCGCTTTTCACAAAAAAGCGTTTGAATCTCTTTATATAGTTATTCAAAATGTCATAAGTTGTTTGTTATTGCAAGGTTTGCAGTTTTTGCAACTTTGTTGTCAGAATCTGGTACATGAGCACAGTTTAAAACTGTGATTTGTGATTTTGCATTTCCCACCGGTAAAAATTAAATCAACAGAAATTTAAAATAAACTTAACAAAATAAATTAAACTCTGTTATAGTGAATAATAGGGTTGCCAGTTTGGCCCAAATTAAGCTATCAGGCAAATGTTGCCAGATTAGAAGCAAATATTTTGTTCAGTTAGTGGTAAACTTATATTTCTTAAGTACAGTAAACATGATCTCAGAACCACCCTTTCATTTTTCATGTTAAGATAATTCTATGTTTATCTAGCAAAAACATTGTGACTAATGCTTTTAAAAAGCACCAAATTGTCCCATATTTAAAGAGTGTTTGCACAGTTCTCTAGCTGGCTATCACATTATCATTATCTAAGGCAAAATCACCAGTTTGGAAAATAATGAGAATATGTAGCCTGTGTATAAGATTTCCTGTTTGTTTATTGCATAGTGTCACATGTCACCCAGCTCCATCTCATTCTGCCTCTAACAGGTTTTTATTTAAGAAAAACTACGTTGCTTATCTGGGCAAAGGCAGATTTAAGAAGCAGCGGGTCTGCGTCACATGTTTCTGTTTGAGAACAATGACAATTTCATACATCAAAAAAGGCAACCCATTTTCTTCTCTCTGTTTGCAGTCAGAAAACAACTCTGCGTGCTGTTTGCGGGTGTATCTCTACTGTATTTTTAATTGCCTGTCAGCTCCCAAACGAAGCCTTTAATGTAATATGTTTACCGCCTCAGTTAATGTTAAAACATTTCTTGTATTCTAAAGATGGATTTTCCATTGATATTAATAAAGTCTTGGAGTAGCCTTTCAAACAGTTAGCTTTAAGTATTCACAGCTCACTTTAAATGAACACAAGGGATACCTAAGAAGTCAGACATTACATCATGTGCTTACCATCATGTCATTCTATATCTGTGTGCTTTTTTAAAAAAAACCTTTTATTATTCTTGCTATACAGTGTCAGTTTGAGTTGTTAAGTTAGAAGAATGATAATAATCTTGTTTGACTAACATATAAGCGAGAACCAATGGCGTGTTGGAGTCAATGACATACAGTAGACACAAGCTTTGGCAGAGGGGAAGAATGTCACAATAACATTTACATTTCAAATAAACCTTTTGCGTGACTTACGAATACAGTACACAACTCATGCTATCATGGTGTTTGTCCTGTCCAGAGCAAGCCAGTCGTTGTCACTACAAGCTGTTGTTGTATGGCAAGACCTGCGTAACGTTTCTCATGCAGAATCTTTGGAGTTAATTATTCTGAGCTCTTCAGTGAATTAGAACAGTTTCCAGACAAGAGGCATTTATTGACTGTACGGTAGTAAAATAAAACTCCAAGTGTCTGTTCAATGCTTGGACTTTTCTGCCATTCTGTATTCTGCAGTGAAGGGTACACATGCCATTCTGAGTCATTGATGCTGATTTGCTGTAATTGCATTTGCAGTAAATTGATCTGGATTTGCGTGCAAATTGTCATTGCATTCAGCTTTGATAAATGAATAAGGCATGTGTTACTTGAAGCATGTCCCCTTGTAACATCTGCGGCCAGCTGCTTGATCCTTGATGCATTTCTTCATGCACCGCATAAGCAAAAAAAGATAAGTTATAATAAATAACAGTCTGTGGAGCAAGCAGGAATATTTCAATAAAATGAATGTGGATTAGGACGAACTTTATCTTTTCATTTTGCCTCTGCATTTTCACAGCAAATGCAACAGATAACATTTGTAAGGATTTCTCTTTTCTGTTTATAAATAACTGACATCATTTTCCAAAAACACTACCTAACTGTCTAACTATCTAAAAATAAAAATAACTCACTGTCTTTCTGTGTCATGCTTAAGCCAAGTCTTGTGGTGACCAAATAAATAAAATCAGTATTTGTGAATTATATGTTTTTCTTCCAAGCAGGTAAAACTAATTTGACATCATTGGCTGTTTGTGTTCTGAAATAGATGTTACAACTCAGCTGGGACTTGTATTGGATCACTTTAATAAATGTGAAAGCCTCAGTCTTCTTTCATTTAAGTGGCTTGTCTAATTGTCCTCTTGAATTATATTTGGATAGTGCTGCTGATATGAAACATATGTTTGTTTCATATCAGCAGTTGAGGTTGAGATTTTAAAGCATAATCGTAATTAGACAGAGATACTCTTGTCACAGTACATTGTCTCTGTTGTCTTAATAAGTGGCTGTGAGGTTAATGAATAATATTGCAGTACGGGAAATGAATTGAAAATAGTTCTATAGAAATATTTTTTTCCTTATAATATCTTCATAAAAAAACTAGCAAACGCAGAACACTAGTGTGCTGTATTGTTCCCAAAATGCACAGTCAAAGCAAATCTGCATTATTTAATAACAAAACTATTTATTTATTTATTTTTGCTGTTGTTGTCTTATGGTATTTTATTAATGTTTGTACAAAAATGTATTTCATACTAGCTTCCTTTGTAACTAAAATTCACTATATAAAGACTGGAAATGGCTTATATTACCTTTGTTAAATATTAAATTTATTATTAAATTATTGAGTGAATAAATTATGAGTTATAATATTAATACAAACTGTGCTGAATAGCCTGTGTCAGGTACCATAATATCACACAATGCCATGGTAACATTTTGCTGCTGCAGTGTTATTTCAGTATATAGTATCATCCTCTAAAGCGTTGCTGTTGTATTTGGTGTTGCAGGTGGCTGTGTGAAGGGGGACCCCCAGGGCTGGACCCATGAGGAGTCAAAGAAGATGCTCGCAGCCTGGGCGCCTTTGCTCCTCTTAGCCATGTGGGTGAGAAACGCCACCAGTGGCCCGCTCTCTTTCAGAATAGGTGAGTAATGCCTCTCACTTTCTACCAGTGAAACTCACTATCTATGGCCTCTATCTCTTGTTAGGCCTCACATTGAAGGGTGTAATTTGTAATCGCTGTTAATTAAAGTGATGGGGCTTCACACCAGATTTGCTGCCTTGGGGCAGAATGTAACTCCCAGGATTAACACACTGGAAAATGGAAATGAGAATGTGAACTGTGCTTGTTTTATGCTGGTGCTGTAAACAGAGGCTAGTAAAAGAAGTCATTAACAGTTCAAAGTGTTGCAACACCAGAGAGGAACTTGTGGAGGTCACGCTGTATATAAAGATGCCAATTCGATTTCTTGTAGCGGCTAAACTCAGAATAATAAACGAAGCTCCAAATGAACATTAAAGAGGAAGTTCATTTAATCTCATCAATTGCAACATGAATAAAATTTAAGCAATCATTTATCTGTCTGCTTTGACAAATCTCTCAGCATCGTTCCCCACCACAGATTAATCCTGAACTGTGTAATTACAGCTTGAGTTTAGCCCCTTGCTCAAGTCCTGTCATTGCAAACACGGTTCAGACCATAGTTGGAATGGAAACCATAGTTTGACACCATTGGTTTGTTTGAATAGCCCAACATAACGGAGTACACTGTTTATGTTTATCAGAGAACTCAACCTATGAATGGCTTTCTTACGGTGAGGTCAGAAAGTCTGAGAACATATTCTATGTCAGGGTCACCGATCCATGTTCCTGAAGGTCCATAAACCTGTGGATCTAATCTGGAAATGAATCAAAAGTACATTTTACTATGATACATTTTAAACAATGGGCAGCTGTGACATGAAACAAGAAATATTGCACAAGATCTGGGTCACTGATCAAATTAGCAAATTTGTGATCTTGACAACGTTAACTCCCTGGTACAGATGGGCTGATATCCCTGCTGCCATTGAAGTACAAAACATTCTTTTTGGAACATTCTCAAATCACGCTGAGATAACATGAATCATCTGGTTTTGCACAAACCTGTGAAATTCATGCCAGCTGGAGTACATGCTGTTACTAAAACATGGGAGACATGCAAAATACTACAAAATTAATTTAAACTTTTCACTCAAACTGTTGTGATGATAATATAATGTACGTTTATGTAAAACCATTGCAAAATGCAGCATGCAGTGCAATTTTCACATGTGGTCTCAGACTTTTGGTCTGACCCCACTGGAGTTATTTTTCCGCCAAATATACAATCAGATATTCAGCATTGGCTGGGACCAAATGTAGTGAAACATTTTAAATGAATTTATTTCGTCTTTAACTCCATTTCAAGCGGTGCAGTAGATCCCAAGAGTTTATAAAACACCAACCCATGTTGTACGAATGTGACATTAACATGCAAAATACTGTTTTTTATTCACAAGAGCCCCTCAAAATTACCATTAATATAAAATTACTGTCAATTACATTCCACCCAGGAGAGCTCTGCTAATGTCAGTCATAATGCTGAAGTATAATTAAATGCTAACAAAAAATTGGTGAAGGGCTCACATGCTCTGTTAAGTGATGTTGTTTTTGTTAGTTGTTTTTAAGCACCCACACAACCTCTGTCTCGCTGGAGAGGAGTGTTAAAGGACCTTCCCTTCATTAAGGCAATGAATATAGTGGTTTAAACTGACTTCATTAGGGTCTGGAACAGCAAACTAAGAGAGGAGAGAGAGTACAGTGAAAGACAGAGTGAGAAAGAGCCCATTTAATATATGCATGCGCTTTCAACAGTGATGTGAATTCTGTCCAATCTATCTGACACTATATTGAGCAGTGCAAATGTAAATTTTGTTTCAGCTGATTTAGCAATGGAAATGTAGCCATCAGTTCTGCATAATGCTGAATCGCACCATATTTAAAGGAACAGAAGTGCCCTATATTAAATCCTTACCGGATGCCGTTTGTTGTGTATTTTGACATTTTTGCATCTAAACAGCTAAGAGTATTTCACTGTTTGTAGCTATTGAAACTGTTTCAAATACAAGTGTCGGTGTCAAACATTATAAATTAGAATGATGAATAAATCACAGAAGGTGTGAAACACAGTCGGAGCACAAAATGTAAATTTCTTTACAGCTGATTTAGCAAAAGAATTGTAAGTAGTTTTGTGTAGGGTTGCAATCCGTTCCATATAATACAAAATCATTGTACTCAAAGAAGCCAGCTTCTTAGCCAAAGAAACTTCTTAGCTTCCTTTTTCCACTTTTTACAGTTGTTTTTCATCACTTTTAATGCCATACAGTGAACATAAATGTTGACTGATGCTGTCAGTTTATAAGTGTACTGTCCCTTTAAGACAATTAGTTCTCAATCTGTCAGTGAGCCAGAATCAAAGTGATTGCATTTAAAATGCATTTAAGCATTAAATGCATCATGTAAAGCCATTTAGGAGCGGAGATAAAGTTCTTTATGAAATAAATAACAGCATAAAAACAGATGAGACAATACCACAGTAATGAACCAGAAAATGCATTAAATGTGTGCAGTTCTGGAATTTGGTACCTCCAATACAGCTCTGAATGTTTGAATGATTTAACGCTATCCTGGAAAACTGTCAAATCCATTGATTAGTCCCTCACAGGCACTATGTGTAAACACAACCCTGTGTGCTATATAGACTATTGCTAAAAGAAGGAGTGTTTTGATTTATTTTCTTCTAGGCAACCCTAGTTGTGTGCATAAGTGTGAAGCTTTTAATTCACTTTGTTGAGGCCTGTAAAATGTTTGTGCTTTGTAAAGAAGCATTGATCTGCTTACTTGGTGGCATATTACAAAAACAATGCCTTTGACTCCGCTGGCTCTGGGATCAGATGAGACGGCACGCTTTCATCTACATTAAACAAGCTCCTGCTTTCACAGATCAATTATTAAGCAGCCAATGAAAACGTTTCTTCTCCTGCGCTTGGCTCTGTCATCCTCTTTTTTGTACAAACAAGGAACAAACTGCTCCCAACTTAGCCGATTCACTTGTGTAGTAATTAAGCGCTGCTGCTCTCCTCCTCCACATCTACCTCATCTCCTCACCTCCTGCTCCTACAGAGAACCTCCACCACAAGCCCTGTTTATTGCTGTCTCGTTTAGTTGATGATTAATTAAAATGTGTGGTTTCTGTTTTCAGTTCTGTGATGTGGACCAGCTTAGCTGTTGCTTGTGTAAAAACCACAGGCAGCATTAGCATCTTTTTTCCCCTTCGTCACGTTGACTTGACGCGGTCTGATCTGTAGCAGTTGATGTTTATCAGCACTGCTCCTCCTGTCCTGCCACACCACTAAAACCTGAGGCTCCACTTCTGAAAGCTGTGTAAAGTCAGCCAGTCAGATTAGAGCTTTCCATACTGAGAAAATGGTCACCAGTTTTCTGACCAATATACATCAGATCAGTGAATAAGATTTCTGTTCTAACACCTTTGGGACTCATGAGGCTTACCTAAAAGGGCTAAATGATAAAAATGAACTGCTTTACTGAGATGTGGCTTAGTGGTTAACACACATGCTCTCATAGGTTGCAATGCTGCCAGTTCAAATTCGGTTCATGCTGCTTGCTTTTTTTTATATGTCTGTTCTCCATCTGTATTAAAAAAAGAACCAAAAGGCCAAAAACGTTTTTTGTGTATGTTAGTAGAGCGCTTTCATTAATTTGGATGTGTTTTTAAATGATTCTCTGTGTCTGGTGGTAAACTGATAAGCTGTAACATACAGATTATCAATTGCTTCCGTACGACTTTTTCTCATGTGTATTGAATAATTGACAGTTTGCGTGTTTGTCAGAATCCGATGCAATAAACTGTAAGGATGTAAATCAATATTGCTGCCTTCCCTTCTCTCTCAATCTCTAAATACAAGCAATCGTTCATAACCGGACAACTAGAAAAGAGAAAATTATAGATTTTTGCTTTAGATTTAGTACATTTTACCTGCCTCATTTTTTGTCAAAAAAGATCTCAGACTACCATTTCTGTCACCTTCTGCATCTGAAAGTCCATTTAAATGGGACATAATGTGCAATAGAGACAACAGCCAATCATAGCAGACATGTGAAAGCAGCAGATGTCTGTTTTATTGTACCACCAAAGATGAACTAAAATACTCCTTTTTAAGTCTGTAAAACCACCTGCTTGTATGTGTGTGAGAATGTGTATTGCAGGTGCAGTGCAGATTTGTGGGTTTTTGTGCATTTCTCAGGAGAGCCTGTATATAACTCAGCTAAATTCACAGCTGGTAAGGAAAGCTGCTACAGTAGGTCATTTTTTAGGCCTGCAGTTGTATTGTACTGAAACAGACAGGGTGATTCATGTTTTATAACTATTGTGGAGCCATGCGAATACAAACTTACTTTGTTCCCTCTCACATAGATCTAAGACAGCGGTGATGTCTGCCAACTTTTGAAAGTTAATCCTTGTAAGGTTATGTCAGACAAACAGAATCGTACATATACACATTTGAAAGAAGGTATATATTCTAGGTGTATATTTTGTGCATGGGCATGTTGTGTGGGAATGGATCTCCATGACCTTGCTACAAGAGAACCTGCACCTGCAGTATATGTGCATGTACAGTTATGTAAGCCAAACTATATCCAGAGTGTAAATTAAATCTGGATAAATTATTGCTACGATAATACAGTCACTAAGATGAGAAAAATCAAGGGGTGAACAAGTTCCCTGCTAGTTTTTGTAGAATGATCTTCAGCCATGACTGAGTTTGATAACAGTGTGATGGGTTTTGTCATAACTTCTCTTGAGAGAGTGCCGTGCAGTTAGACTGAGCTATTTAAATACTGAACGTTCTTCTGTCCTTGGAAAATTCATTTGTGACATGCAACTAATTTTAATGGCTTTTAGTGGCTTATTTTCTACTGTGGACTGAAGGTTGACAGTCAGTGTTACTCTACACTATTTGTTGTGAATACTTTCACGGCTTTATGAGAAAAATCTATTTCCTTTCAGCCAGTCTGGGTTATTTTGAACAGCTAGGAATGTTCCAGACCAATCAGGGTCATGCCCATTGTGAGACAGAATTTCAGTGAAGGTCCAATGAACAGACTGACGTTTATCCAGTTGCTGCCAAACAGGGACATAAGCAACTAATAACCCCACCCTGCCAGCTTCTGCCATGCAACAGGACTATTTGGCTTCTCCGAACCCCATCCGTTTATCACGCCTGCAAGACACGACAGGTGCAGCCATTTACCTCACCATGTTGTCTGGAAATTATTTTCTCCCAAGAGAGTGCACGTATAAAGTAACCGTGTGCTTTTGTCTGACATGAGCTGTTTATTTTACGTGCTCAGAGTAAAAGTGTTTTGATAAAAGTATCACATTGTCAAGTTCTTGTTGTTTCTGTGTGTGACTGTTGTGATATAGGCATTATTGTAGTTATATACATTATGTATAGTGTTGTGAAACTGCATTTTGTATTTAATTAGGTTATCTTTGTCTCATAGTAACATTTGTCTAATAATCTGAATCATTTAAGTGTGACAAACATGCAAAAAAATAAAAAATCAGGAAGGGGGGCAAATACTTTTTCACACCACTGTAGTTAGTATACAATATAGACTTAATGGATTGCCTTGTAGTTGCATTGCATTTTTTCCTCAATGGATTATTTTGGATATTTTTTAATTATTGTGCAGTATATCAAAACTGAATTATAGGAGTTCACTTAAAATTTACAGGAGATGAAAATAACATTTTGTGCTGTGTTGTTCTTAAAAAAACAACTACAGTAAGCAATATAACTTACTAATTAAACTTATATGAAAAGCCTGGAGGCCTTTAATTTGAATTCTGAAATCTGATGTTATAGACTGGAGGATATGAAAGACTTTATTAAATATTTGTTTTCTAGTAAAAAAAGAAGAAGGGAGGTTATACCTGCAAGCTAACTTGGCTCTAATTTTCTTGGGCATGTAAATTCTGTCTCTGTTGTGTCATTGCTGAGGAGAAAATCTGTTGTGATGGGGAGTCAATTCTAAGCTGACAACATTTCAGCACTTTAGCTTTGGGTGAGATTGCAGATCCATTCTTGACGTGTTTATCTGCTGCAAGCTAAAAGAAAAAGTTATGAAACAAGAAAATTTGGGCTTGATATGACAACTCCAACTGCCTTCTGCCTTTATTTTTAACATTTCCTCTAGATGAAAAGTCTGTTAATATTTCACTTTACTACTGTACTTTCCATGGATGGCTTTTATGTAGTATCACGGATGTTACCAAAAATGTACAGTGGTCGTATCATGGTACGGTAATGGTAATGCCATAGTATTTTGGAGTAAACTGTGGCACTGTAGGGCAGTTGTGGTCTACTGGTTAGAGAGTCAGACTTAGAGGGTAACCAGAAGGTTGACGATTACATTCCCAGTGCAGGCAGAAAACAACTGAGGTGCACTTGAGTAAGGCACCTTACCCCCAATTGCCCTTGGGGGGTCAACATACTCCCTGAACTTAATAGTAATAACCATATTCATATACTTGTTATATTATGTTTATATAGTAATGAAATGTACTGCAAAAACTACCATTTATAAAAAAGAAAAGAAAAAAATTTTTTTTTCCTCGATAGCAATGGGATGAAATGTAAACAGTTTCCTCCACACATTTCTCTCAAAATCAAAATCTTTTTTGTCTTTTAAAAAAGGCCTAATTATTTGTCCAAGTGTCCAATTGGTGTCAATTTTTAGGAGAAACACTTAACAAACAAAAAAAACATGGAATGACCATGATATTTTTGGTTGTTTTCATGTGAGATTCTGACTCACTATTTAAGCCTTTTCAAACCAAGCAACAGGAAATGTGTCATTCGTTTTATTCAGCTTTTATTGCCTAACAGGCTTATATTAAATTAACAGCTGAGCAGCGTGTAGTCTAATACTCCATACAACTCCCATTGCCAAATATAAACAACTGCGGCTGCTTTCAAGATGGTGTTAAGAATCAGCCATTGAATTAACCCTGCGGCTTTATAGACCTCTATATAGACCTGTGTGACTGCAGCATCTGCTGCTCAGGCTGTGCTGGAACTTTTCATCAGTTTTACAAGATGCTCGACTGGACTAATCCTGACACAGTTAAACATCCCTGTGCCCGATCAAACCAATTTTGTTTGCTTTTTAAATCAAACCACAATCTGTCATCCTCAGGAAGCCAGGGGAACAGAGCAGAGAAAAAAGGGGCAGTCGAGATAGAAAATTAGCAAGAGAGGGAGAGAGACATCCTCTCTGGCAATGCACTGATGCAGCCATCCTGCTCTGGACAATGCTGTGCCCTGGGAATGGGCAATCTCTCAGTGGGTGTCATTACCTGTCATTCAGGCTAACTGTGTCCATTGGGTGCCCCCAGACAGGCCTGCTGTAATTGTATAGGAGAGTGAGTGAGCCAGAGAGAATACATGGCTGTAGGAGAGTTAGTGAAAGAAATGGGTCGATGGGTACCAGGAGAAAGACTGGCATTGGATTTGGAGCTGACAAACAGCCTCTCAGATTTCGAGGCAGCTGAAACAAATACTGTGTTTGGAACATGCTGGCAATGACAGAGTGACAGAATATTAGAGCTGCACGTCAGTGCTGAATGTATTTCCATCATTACCCATGTAGAATATGTCCTGGAACAAAGGAATCAATCGTTGATGGATGTTGCAGAACTGAACAGATGTTCAGATACAGACCACTGGTTATTTGAAAGACATTTTAACAGAATTGTGTTTAACACTCTTAAAATCTCATTAACATGTTTAAATATTTTCAATTCTTTTTTTTACAGAGAGCAGAGCTATAACCTTGATTGATGTTTTTTTTTTGCTGGTGTCCCCATTGTACCGTGTTTATTGAAGGACGTATATTTGAGAATTTTGTAGCATTAATTTTCTTAAAAACTTACACTATTAGTTTCTTCAAGGTTTATTTTACTAATTCAGCTGTAATTTTTTTATTTTTCTAATCATTTTACGCTCTCTGACCCCTCCAGTTTTAACAGGTTGTTTTTGCAGTAGCTTTAGAACTGAAGTAATTATTTTTTATTATGTCTCATTAGTTGTACTTTATAACTTGACCTAACATTTATATAGTGTCATTTCACATTAAATATTCTGCTATAAAAGATGCAGTCCAACATTAAACATTGACAACATTAAACATTACAGACTTGCGTTCTGTATAATCAGCAATTTTATTAAATAGATCTGTTGTAAAATGAGAAGGACAAAGACGTACCTCTTACCTTGTGGCGCGTCGTCTCACCGCTCTGATCTCATTGATCTCCTGCGTTTAGACATGAATCTCAACCTGTGGTAAATTTTCTTTAACTATTCATGAGAACACCTCACAGCATGCAGCAGATCTCATGAAGGTTTAATATGACTTCCTTTAAACAAATGTGTGGAGAGAGATAATGTCACAAGGGTCTGGATCTCCTCAAGCTCTTCTGAACTCATCAGAGCAGGATTTATTAGCCTGACGTTGATTTCAGTCAACATGATCACAAGATGTATAGACAGGGATTGAGTTTGGCATCTTTAGCCAACAGAAATCGTTCTAGCTGTCTCTGGGGACTTACAGTGCTTATAATTTTGAAAATGTATTGCATTTGTGGCAATTTGGTGTGTTTTTTTGTGTATAAATGTCGTCATTTAGGGGCTTTTTTTCAGCAAATGTTGGTGTATGCACTTCGTTTAGATTAATTTGATTAGTTAATCAGCACATGTAGTTAAAATCGATTCAGCATTTTAATCAATCAATAGCTGTAATTGTAATGCTAATCCGATTTGAAAATGGAGTGTTGTGTATTTTTAAAGCAGAGGTGATGAAAACTGTGGAATGATAGGATTCATCTTCCCTCAGATGAATCCAGGCCTGTACTCATGCAGAGATGACACACTGCAGATTTTGTGTCAGGCACTGTTGTGTTTTCATCATCAGAACTGTTTGTGCTGTGGGATTGGATTGGTTCGGAGGAGGTCCGACACAACAGCACAACAGCAGACTAACTAATTCAATCAAACATCTCTGCCTGTGAGATTTCTTCACAAAGAATAGAGCGCACACAGTCTGGAGCTATCGGCGTCCTCACCTGAATGCACCACATGTGGAGTTTAATGGCCCTCTGTTATGGCACTTTCTGTACAAAGAAAAATGCATTATTGTAAATCATGAGTCTCATTCACCTTGCTCATATTTGCACTAATTGAAAATATATTTTTTGCTAAGCTGTTTTACTGGGCACTCATTTTTTTATGCTGAATGGATGTTGTTTTCAAGCTTTTTAATTGTAACTTTTCAGTTCATCTTGAATTGCGTTATTGATGTATTTTCTACAACCAGACGTCATCTTACCCGATTCTCCCTCAAATGCTTTAATTTCCTATATAACCAAAGTGATTTCTCAAGATAATTGCCTTTATATTTTGAGTTTCAACTTTTTTTCTCACCGATACTAGATTAATTGCTGTACATGGCATGTGGGATAAGCACCAGGCAGGTTAGTGTCTGAACACATCTCAGAAGCATTACATTAGACGTGATATTAGAGAGATGTGTAATTTAACAGGCGACGTCTAGCACTTTCTGTTGTTCAATGCTGAACTGAAACAAATTCTGCCATAAAGGTTAGAGGCCCAGAGAGGTGCTTAGCACAAGTGCCTGGAAGCTTGCCACAAGAGTGTGTGTGTGAGCAGAAAGGTATTGCTTACGTAGCACCAACTGCCCATCGGACCACTGAACCTCTCCTGCAGGGCCTAATGAAGTTCTCCAAAGCAGTGAGCTCAAGACCTTCATATGGCTGACTGCACAGGCATCAGTTATAGTGGAGATGGGTGGACCCACTCTTTTCAGCTTAATTGAGAGCACAGTTTTAAATAATGTTTTGTTTTAAGCTAAATTTGTTATTTAAATATTTTTGTAAAAATTTTCTGATTATAATTGTTCTGTTCTATAATTCTGTTATTATTAACAATCTAATCTCCCAAAATGAATTTTTTATAAATCAATGTGAATAAATTATACGTATTCAAGAGCTAAGCCTGTGCCCTTTTGTGAACCCTTTTCAAACAAAAAAACACTGATCCATAACTGTCTGCATCCTCATTACTAGGAGAAAAAGACAAAAGAAAATTTCCTTTTCTCCTGCTTCTTAAACCCACCACACACCAGCAGATCCTCAGGGAGGTGGAGCAGCTGCACACCACAGCGCAAAAGGAAGTGCAGGGCAAAAGAGCAGAACACTTGTAAGTCCTGCACACTGCATGCTCTCCACATGTCTTACTACTGCACACTTCATGATTCCCCACCCAAATATGTATCAGGTCACCGACGACCGCCCTTCCACTGCTGGTTAGTGCTCAGATATGCAAGGAGCAGTTGACCCTGAAAATTTAATAAGGTGAGTTGTATTCCTTGTGGAACTGGGGTGAGCACACCTACAGTGGGAATCTGGTGAGCACGGGCCTATCAGAATCCAAAGCTGCTCCTGTGGTGTAATCCAGACTGCTGTAAAATGAGCATCAGCCCGGCAGTAACGCGACCTTCAGCTCGCAAAGCTGCACAGTAAAGCCGACGAGGACCCGTCTGTGACCCCGGTCACTCAGGCGTTGTATTAACAGTGTGCACACAGTCTGCGCAAGTTATCACAGAGCAACGGACTGTGTGATTAACACCAGCATGTTTAACGCGCCATTGTTTATTATCTAACCCGTCCGTTAAGTCACACAAGGTAATCTTATTCCCCCAGTCATGTAAGTTAATTGGTCAGAACCAGCTGAAAACTGTTGCTGTTCTGAGCAGTATGTCATTTTAAATATTTGCACGAAGTAAAGAGTTAACATGCATGACTGTGAGTTTTTTTTTGTATGCCTTCTGTTTACATGTGACAAAGACGTTTATGCCTCAAATCACAGGGAGAGGAGATGAGCCGTTGACTCCAGGAGGCCTCTTCTAAGAGTTGTTTAAGACCTGCTCACATTGGATGCAAAAAAAAAGCTTGAAGGGCTGCAGAAAATGGATCTTGGAATGTTTTTTTTTACAATAACTTTGTTAATATCACATGCAATGTGAATGTGACATTGAGTGACGTAAATATACTGTATAAATAGAACAGAAATGAAGAAACTCACTCGTTTTGTGTAAACGCCCATAATAATATATATATATATAGTTCACTGCGTGATTGCTGTCAGGATGTGAAGAGACTTTCAACCAGCATAACAAAAAAGTCTTCTGTGACCAGAGAGTGAATTTGTGCCAAATCGTTATAGCTATTAATGCACAGGTAGTAAAAGATAGGTTTCTTTGTGAACAAGTCATTAAAAGCTTAGTATGCTGGGGTATTCTGATTGTAATCTTTCATTAATCTGGAAATTTTCCAGCTATAGGGCTTGTCTCTGCATGGCTGTGGCTTCAGTTAAATTCTGGTTGCTGGAGGTTCATGTCTAACTGGTCAGCCTTTAAATGGCTTGTATTACTTAAAATTGATGAAAATTACTAATTTTAGATGCAGGAAATAATTATTAAAATTGCTCTCACTCCACATGATTTTGTGGAAAATTGACAGGTCAGATTTTGTGTCTCCTGAAATCTGTCCTTGCTTTCCAAATTTCCAAACTGCCCTCCTGTGGAGTGAACTGGAACAACTCCAATAATCAGCCCTGCAGTGCCATTGTCATCATATATATTTTGATCTCTGACTAGGTAGTTAATACAAAGAAAAAGCTAATTGAAAGAAAGCAATTTTACTATCAGTGTTATTAGGAGTAGATTAATGTAATTACTACCTAAATGTTTAATTAGCAAAATGTTTGCTCATGTCTTACACTGCTGAAGTTCTTTGCGCTAAGGTTAATTCAACAGTAGCTCCAGCTTCCATGTGAAGTCCTTGTTATACAGTCACAACCTCAATGAAGAGAAAGATGATTTCAACTTGTTGTACAGTAGTACACGGCATAACAGAGAACATCCTTTATGTGTTTCCTCGCATTTTCCCTGCTTACTTACCTGCTTAATCTTACTGCACTTCTTTGTGCTTAGTTTGAATTCAGTTCATTTAATCCAGATCTGTTTCCAGAACAGTGTGAAAGCATATCTCATATGAGCATGTCACATATCACATTCCAGAACACTGAAAATTTGCTAGTGTTTTAACTGCTAAGATCTGTACTTTTCTGGAGCGTTGGCTACACGCTCTGGAAGAGGAGTAAGGGATTCATGTATGATGCTCCTGTGGCTCATTTGGTAGAGCATTGTGTTAGCAGCACAAAGGGTTGTGGGTTCGATTTCCAGGGAACGCAATTAATGATAAAAATCTAACTTGAATTCACTGTAAGTCGCTTTGGATAAAAGCGTCTGCCAAATGCATAAATGCAAATGTAGCTTCAGGCCTGCACTCAGCTGTTTCACAGAGCTGAATGTGATGTCATCAACATCAGTTCAGTTGACCTGACAGTAATGTTAACATCTTTTGCCACTCTGACCACAGAGTCATGGAGTAAATTCAGTTACACTGGCCAGATGTACAACAATCACACATCACAGAGGTCATGAAATTCAAGGCTAATGCTGAAACTTGTTGGCAATTTTAATGAGAGATAAGAGATTTTTGCAGATTAAATCATGCACAGCATGTCTTTATACAACACAGCACATAACAAACAGAGTTGGAGCCCAATGCAAAATCTTTAGATTACTGTTGGTTACTGTATATCAAAACATCTTAATGTTTCATTGGCTAATACAGGAGTGCTCAAACTCAGTTTAAGTTAAGTTTTAGTTTGCTTTTGTTAAACCTATAAATCAGAAATCAAAACAGATTGTGACTGAAATACTTGTGTGACTTCAATAATATTTGCGATTATGCTAAATGATATCTGTTATAATATGAGTTAAACACGTCACACAGCACTTGAGTCTTACTAGTGTGGCTGTGAGAATATAAGTTCGGGAATAATTATTAATAGAATTAATAGTAATGTAATTATTAGAAATACTTGATGGAAATATGACATTAAGAAAAATTATTGTTCAGTTTATATCTCTCTAAGGGTCATCTTGTCTATGAAGCAAATTAGCTGCAACGTTGGACAAAACTTGCATTCCCACTTGAGGCTCTATACACCAGTGTTGTTTGACTGTGTAACTACATCATAAATCACAAATATTAAAAAACCATAAAGCAGCAAAGCTGGTCGTGGCAGAACAGATGCTGAGCGCTAAATTTACATTAGAGATCAGTCACTGTTAAACACAGCAAAAATGAAACGGGGCAGAAATAGATTCCAGCCTCTCTTAAGAACCTTTAAGAAAATTGAGAAGTTACATTTTCATTTTCCATCTTCCATTTTTTGTTGCCATTAAGCTGGAGGAGGAATGAGACTCCATGACTTATTTCTCAAAGTGTGCAGCACTTTTTGAGCGGAGAACTATTCACACCAATTTCAAAGTTTCAGGAGGAAAAAAACATGTACAATATAATGTATGTCACGCATACGTTTCAAACTGAGTTTGAAATCTTACACTGTGATAATCCATTTGTGCTACTGTAGATTAGCTGGTAGATTCATTGTACTAGAGATGCTAATAGAGTTTGAATACCAGGAAATGTCTTAGTAAAAAAACAACATTAAATGCATTATAAGACACTTTTAGTTAAAGCGTTTACAAAAAAGCATAAATTAATCTTTTTTTTGTATATTTAAAGGGTAGAATGTTTCTTTTTTGTTATTATTTAAATGTCAAACAATTTATTTAGATTAACTTTTATTGTCAATATTTCTCACTTTTATTTAGTCTAGATGCATTGGTGCACATGGGGTTTGCTGGACTATCCCACTGGTGTATGAATGAAATTTCATTCGCTCTGATCGGAAAATTTTAGTTTTGTCAGCTTGTCTTCACCAAAAACTTGTAAGAATTATAATGTACAGGAGTTTTGATGCATTTTTAATGCATTTTTTGATGCATTTGTCCAATGAAGATGTCATGGGTAAAAATTAGCTAGAGTAAGATTAGCATGAGGCTAATCTGAAATGAGATCTAACTTTGTGCTGAGTTTTTTCCAAAATTCAGTATTTATTCTAGGAGCTCTTGATATTTCGCAGTATTTCTGTGTAATATTCAAGTGCAAGCCCAACTGGGGAGACATTAGGAATGAATTACAGCATGCCACATTATCAGACTTTATTATAAGAAATAATGCATTGCTTCATTCAAGAGAAATAAAACGCGTGCAGTGGTTCTTGAATGAGAGAGTTTAGGGTGGAGAGCAGCGAGAACAGACACAATGCGGGGAAGCATTTCCATCCTCTTGCATAGAAAACACTGGGCATCATTTCTGAAACTCTTTATTTTGTGTTGGCAGTGTCTGGTGAGGTGTATTGGAAATACCACACAGACCTCTTCACTGTCAAGCCCGTCTCAAAACACGTCCGTTTTCTGTTGGCTGAGTTGTTCTGGATAAAGGGCGTGAATTTTAAAAAAGCTTGGCAGCAGTATTTGGAAATATCTCCCACCTGCATCCTACCTGTTCACACGGAAGAGTCAGTTCAGTGTCTTATGAAAAAGGGGCGAAATAACACAGGCACATTATTTTCCACCCTGTCAAGATGAATGGCCCTTCACAGGTGGCCAGGAACAGGGGCTGAGTTCTCGAAAGCAGCTGCTTAAAATGCACTTCTTTTATCACTATATGTTTAGCTCTTCTGGGATACGGCCTGTCCTGGAGTGGCAGACCTGATTTGAGGAAATCAAAAGACAACACTTCAGAGACATTTAATCATTATTGTTGTTGTTGTTGTTGCTAAATCAATATCCTTTTGTGATAAACATTGAGTCAAATAAGCTTTTAAAAGGAAGAATAACATTTTTGAAATATATTTATATAACCAAGCCCAGCCTGGTTTCGCCCAGGTTTTTTACCTTCACTACTATCATTTTGCAAAGTTTTTCTTTTCTTGCTACAGTCATCTTTGGCTTGCTCACCAGGGGCTCTAAGGCAAAGATATTAAGTTTTCCAATGAAGTTTTCCAGTGAAACTGCTCAACAGGGACTCCTAGACATTTACGACACCACAATATGATTTTCTGTAAAGCTGCTTTGAAACTATGTGCATTGTGAAAAAAGCTACACAAATAAATGTGACTTGACTCTGTACACTCCTTTCCCCCACTCATGTGTGAAGAGGTGCCGTGCTGCTAATTATTTATAAATCACATTGGGTGGCTGTTTGTTTGGTGTGTGTGTGCCTGTTCAAATCAGGGTTTTTATTTATTTGCTTTGCATGACCGTTCAATAATCCACCCCTAGAAGCACTATGCCTGTATCTGCCAGTGTATTGGTTTTGGCAAACGTTCTACCCATAAGGCATTCCATTCTAATGCATTCTTAAGCAACAGGATTGCTCAAGGTTAGCTCAAAGTGCTCTGTTGCCTTGGAGGTGATAACAGGAACCTTGACAGTGTGAGTCTAATTAAGACTTACCTGATGGGCCTGTGGCTTACCGTGGAGATAAATGGTTATATTTCTCTTTTAATCAGTGGACCATCCATGCAGATCAATGCAAGCATCACAAACCTCAAAGCCAACCCACAAATCAATGTGAACACATTGACTGCAAAAAAAGCTCAATCAATAATGCTCATGTAATATTCAGTCTTTAGAAAATGAATAGCAGATTATTTTGTTTTAAATGGATACTTTAGCTCAACAGGTAGAGTGTTGCATTAGAAATGCCTAGGAAATTAGTTTGACTCACAGAAAATGCATTTACAAAATGTGACAATGTTGTTTTAAGGAGAAGTGTTTGAAAATCACATTTTTGCCACATCTTCAAATGGTGGGTGAATTGAAAAGGATTATGGGCCTTTAGTATTTTCTTACTGGCCATTAACCTGTATTCTGCATAATGAATTTGTTTTTAAATAAACATGTCCTTTTGACAATGGACTTACTTAGCTGTTATTTCATGATATATTTTTGGAAAATAGGGCAGGTCATTGTGTCTCTTGCTGTATCAGGTCCTAATACAGTTACAGACAACATTTATTTACTCATATTTGGTGAGTGTTCCAACATTCTTTAAGATTGTCATATTAACTACTCATTTGTGTATATTGTTTGGCGACTGGGAGAATGAATCATGTCCTTTCTCATTCGCATCAGTATCACCTGCACCCCCACCTCTATAATTTCAACACAACCCCTGAATGCCACTACATTTATTTGTGGTGTAGTTTATAAACTCATCGGACAACACCCCACAGTCTCAATTTAGACTTACTGTTGTCTCTGCATCACATTGCCTCGCCTCTTTGTTCCTCAGGCTTTTCTCTGTGTGAAATAAAACACGAGATATCCAATATAAACATCATCCTCACACAGCAGATAGTCAGGTATTGTTTGCTTTGTTGGCAGGCGATTTTGTCTGTTGTTTCATCTGGTCTGGAATCAGTCTGTGAAGCCATGAGAGTGTGCAAGTAGGTGCAATTCCACGCTGAACACCATCGATTGTCTTGCCGGTAATGACATGGTAGGCTTGCATATTTTTGGAGATGTTATGGTAACTCTGTGTGTGGTGGCAGGCAAAACAACAATCCTCAGGTCAGGAGAGGACTCCAAAGAGACTATTACTGCAATGTGCTCTTGAGCGAGTGTGAAACCAATTGAATTTAGTCCTCTGCAGTTCTCCATCGTGCTCTCCACGTGAAAACAAGAAGAGAGGAGAGGCAAAAACATTTGGTGCTTAGCTTTGATAATGCCCTACATGGAATGCACTTTCATTGCAGTTTAATAGGGATTGGTATGCTTAGCCTCCTGTTTACTGTAGACAAGGTAAGCACAAAGAGAAGAAACTGAGGTCAAGCATCAGGCAGAGAGAGCGAGAGAGAGAGAGTCTTCATAGTTAGTCTCAGCATGCAGCATCTCCTGACATGTTTTGTACACTTCATTGCAGGAGCAAATCTCAAATATGACCAAGATAAGCAACAGCTTTGAATGATTGTGATTGTTGTTTTAAAAATAGAGTGAGATGAGATTCAGAATCAACGACTTAAAATGCTGGAGGTGTTATTCTGTTAGCACAGATGTCAAAGTCCCAGTGTTTTTAGTTCCATTTTTAAATCTAATAATTATTCACTGAAAACTATTCCAATTATTTTGATACATTTAATTATGTTTGTATTGTTTTTTAATAATTTTGCTTCAAGAGCAGTGTACTTAACTTGTATATTTTTTCTATTCTTTTACATTCTAGTTAGTAGGCACTAGGAATACTGAATCACTGTTTCCTGAAAAACAGGTGGGACACAAACGTTGTCCGTGTGTGTCACCAAGGTTTAGCAGAGGCAGATCCTGAGCATTATGTCTCTCCACCTCCTCCACTCTGTGTGTGCCAAGTGTGCAAAAAAGGGATAAAAACAGGCAACTGAAGATGTAAACAATTATCCCAGCATATGCATCCTAAGGGCTGCACTCCATTGTCGGGCAGGATGAGCAATGGCTGCCATTAATATCATCATTATTCCCCTGTCTCTAATGGCCTCCCTTAGTGAATACACATACCGAACACACACACACACACACAAGTATCACAGCTGAACACAGATACCAATGAGAGCACAAACATACTCAGACATATAGATCACTGGTCATGATCAAAGACAGAGAAACTTTCTTACCCTTTTCCGCTCTCATTTATCATTTCTCTAAAAACAACTCTGCTGTATGCCAAGTTCCACAGTAACAGCAACGTAAAACGAGTTGCAGATTCTGGAGAAGCAAAGCTGTAATATTAAAGCCATTTTTTAGTGTAGTCTTACATCTGTAACTGTAAATTTGTGGCCTAGCAAATGTTAAATAATGCATGCTGCAATTGACTGCCCCGATTTTCTGAATTTGGCTTGAATGTGCATTAAAATAGATGGTGTACATTTTACACATTTAGGAAAAAGTTAAAACTTAAATGTAGACCTTTTTTCTTTGTTTTTCTATTTTTGTATTTATTTCTATGATATTAAAATCAAAGAATTGATTAAAGTTTCTTTAAGTTGTGTGAAAGACACTCATATGGATCTGTTGCAATGGTTACGTTGTTTGCTAACAGTTTTTTTTGGCTAGTCATCTCTTGAATAGCATACTGTCATTTTGTTCCAAGGTTCTTTGTGTAGGAGTGACTTTGGAAACAGTTCAACCAGGTGTTTCTCATTTGCTATATTTAGTTATATTAATTTCCTCTCCGAATGGAAAACACAATGACTAATTCTTGCCCACCTTTGAAAAGAACCGTAAAACACCTTTTTTCTACAGAAACAAAAAGACTGCCGAACAGCTCTTCTCAGTGGCTCTGAACTTAAAGTGACTTTGATGTCCATTAAGCCATAAGAATTTTGATTTAGTGGGACCTTGTGCCCTTCAGCGATGGATTCTCTCTCTGTGACTCATCCAGGGGCTTTGCTAATTAGTGTCATTGCTGGAATTAGACGAGACTTGCTGTGGTGAAAATAAAAATTTAATCAGAGTCCATAATTAAAAGTTGATTTACGAGACAGATCATTCCCATTCAGCGATAGATGATGTATCTGTTTAGAAAGTCCAGGACTGAATGCCTGGCCACATAGAGAAGATCCATACAGCAGCAACCTTTACTGGCCTGTTATTATAAAAACAATCAGCCCTTTACAGATGGAGAAGAATGCGGACCATTAAACATTATTAATGACCTTGAAATCACTTTCATCCTGGCTTGGTGTGAAACTGAATTCAAATCAGATTTAAAAATACCCTGATGATCTTTCATATAAAGATGATAAGAATACTAATAACTAGAGTATTCTCATCAGTGACAAGGGTAAAAGGCCAGTCTGTAATAAAGTCGAACAGCCTTCGAAAGCATTAAGATACTCATTAGTCATCATCCAACACTATGGATCCCTCGTCAGAACTGAGATGTTGGTTTTTGAAGTATCTGTATCTCTCAAGCTCTTTGCTTTGCTCCAGTTAGATCCTCTGTCAGGCTCACTGGATGAAGTGAAGAGCAAACCTAAGTAGTTCAAATCTGATGCACAGATACCCAGTGTAAGCAGCCTGTTGCTAGAGTTGTTGGGATTTAAGGAGGTTTTGTGCCCAGACGGCCAATGTAAAGATAAGCTAAGCCCTGTGATAATGCATCTCAATCTCGCAGCGTAAATCTCCTCTCCTAAAGGACAAACATATCTTAGTATTGTGTGCTGCTACCTTAAAAGCTGGGCAAATCAGATTCAGGCTCATCAAATTTATATTAACGATGCGTTGCTGAAAAGAAAAGCTTAGACTAGTGTGAATTTTCATATGCTAGTGTTCTATATCTTAGATAATCATGGTAAAGTTAGAGGACAAAGAAAGGCTGTGCCACCAGCACAGTAGCTTCCCATTCTGCCTTCCCAGCTAACAATTGTAGGTTGTAAGAACATTTTCCTAATGTTTCCATTAAGTAACAAAACATTCTAGGAACATTCAGATTGTCCAGTTTTTTAAATGTTAACGTTATGTTAACATTATTCAACATTTTTAAACGTTCCATTAACTACTTTAGAGTAATGTTTTTGATATATGTGATATATATAACATAAGAAATTGTAGTAACATCACTGCAAAAGAAAATGTTTTGATCACTTGGAGAGAATTTTTAGAGAATGTTGGCCAACAGCAATTTCTTCTGATGCAAAAGCTTACATTTAAAATGATATGTAATTACGGTAAATTACATGAAATCTGTCTAATGTCATTACTGTTGACAGGTTGTTCGTCAGTAATCAGTCTCATGTAACATTACATAAACGTGACATGCTGATCTCACACTGTACTTTGATGCATTACAAAGCTCATTTAGATCTAACAGCCTTAATAGAAAAGCATATTAAATGGCACTCTGCACACTTAAAGGTGATCCAATAGCCCATTTTATATGCATTCAGTCACTCTGCTTGATTAAATGTGTGATGGTGCTTATTTAATAGTCGTTTGTACAGTGGGTGACCCCTGTAAGTAATCACTTCCCGTTTCCATGCTGTACCACTATCTTCCAAGACTAGCCTGTTTACTGTACTGTTAGCCGGCACAGTGTAGCAGAAGCAGCCACACAAGATAATATCATAGGTTTAGTGGGTTTATTGTGTTGAAATTGTTGTATTGAACAGGCCTTTGGGACGCACTATAAACCTTTATGCGCTGTAATGGCAAATGGTTTGTTTCAGTTTTCCTCTTATACTTGCAGGTTTAAAAGCGACATGGGTTAATTGGAAAGTAGGTAGAAGAAATGAAGTAGAACAGCACCAACATCAGGTACAGAAAAACAAAAAGCACAGAGTGCACCGAAACAAACACGCATTGTAATTCCAGTTTCGTCTCTGGTTCCGATGCGTGGTTTATTTTAACAGTAATGACTTTAGTGAGTGTTTGAGTCAGATGTTAATTCAGTAACCACTTCAAATGATTCATTGAGTTATTTTAGAACGATCAGTTGTGACTCATTTGTAAGTCGTTTCAACAACTTGACCTTCATTACAAATAACTAGCTCATAAAGTGGATATCAGGTCATGCTGTATTTTTGGTGGGCAACGCAATGGAAAGATGCATCACTTATACCTATCAAATAAAGGCCACAATACCCCAAAATAATCATACCAACACATAATCCAAACCCACAGTGTGATTGCAACAGCATTTCTATGAGACAAACCTGTACATTCGTTTCTGATACAGCATTAGGAACTGATATAGCAAATAAGACCCAAGGACAGCATCTCTCCCATACCATAGCAGTCGGCTTTAGTTTCCATGCACATTTAACATTACACAACACATGCCCTGGCACGCACTGCTGCTCTCCATTGATTCCTCTAAAAGGGTCAGCAACCGAGCCAAGACCGGAAGATTGAATAGAACATCTACTGCAGCACAGCTCCACTCCACCACTGCTCATGAGTCTCATACAGCAGTGCCTTCAATGTCACATTTGTGACCGTGGATTGAGGGTGAGAACAGAACCCCAGGGCTTAGCAGAGAGGGCCAGTGTTTCTATTTGGCACTCTTTGTTGTAAGATTTAAGGGTAATTTCTGGGAGAATTACGCAGTTCTAACTTCCTCCACTTGTGCAAGGAACAGAAAACCATTTTGCTATTGGCTGAATTTATATAGGCTCAGTGGGGTGTGGGAAGTGATTTAGCTTAGTGTTGGAGATTTACTGTAATATGAATTTACAGTTTGTGCTGTTTTAACTGTTATGTAACAGGTCATGATGGTATTGTTATTGCCAGATTGTGCCTAGTACTACAACTGCCTAGTAACCACTCCTGGAGTGAGCTGACTAAATCTGGTCTCCAAACACCTCCTCACCATGTTTATTTCAACTAGACTTTGAGTAGTTGACATGCACTGACTGCTGGGTAATGTTTTTGTCATTTTGTCTGTGTACACTTGTTTTTATTACTATTGCACTGCCTAAGCGTTTAGTCTCCATACAATTTGGAATTTCACTTAAGGTGGCCAATTGTCTTGTGAAGAGCACTTTTCAGGGCACTGTTGTGCGATTGGAACATACATTACCTGAAGGTGTTGTTATAACAGAATTGCAGTCTTTCTTAAAACAAGCTCTTTTTCTCATTAGGAAAGAGAATTTCAGTCCAACTACATTTATACTGTAGTAATACGTTACAGATTGACCATGAAAGGTATTACTGATGCAAAAAGTTTGTAATTAATGTGGCTTTACCCCAAATGTGACAGTACATTAATTGATAATTACTTTTAAAATAGCCTGTGTTAGACAGAAATCTGTGTTTTCTTATTGCAGAATGCATCAGTTGAAACTGAACCTCTGTATATAGAAATGTAATTGCTTTTACCCAAACACACATAAAAAATTCAATTTGGTTAACAGCTGTCAGAGCTCCCAATGAGCAAATACATTTAATCTCCTTTACAACATACTACAAATCTTTATTTACCATCTCTAAACAAAGGTCAAATTAATTATGGAAGTGTGGATTTGTGTGGACAAGTGTTATTTGTTTGGTTTTTTGTTGTTTTTTTTAACCGAAGGACTCTTGTGGCTGTTTCTGTCTTGTTTGAATTAAATTGTTTGCCATGAAAGCTTTCTAAATCAAAACAGTTCCATTTATTTACACTGTATTTTTTTTACTCTTTAATGATGATTTCACAGTTTGTACGATTTAGTGGGCTGTTCTTAATATATAAAATACTTGTGTTATGATAGCATACTGTACCTGACGGAGGTTAAAAACAGCATGAAAATGCCTTTGCAAGAAGGCACAGTTGTGACTCTGATGTATAAAAAAAGCACATATTTTACTTTCTCTAGAAGAATTTTGGATAAAAGCATATGAGTCATGCCATTAAATTGGGTCAGAGGCATATGTTTATTTGTTTGTTTGACTTGAAAAATAGCATCAAGTATTCCATATTGACAGGAAACAGAAATATCACACTGTTTCAAAACAGGCTGACATGCATCAAAACAAAAAGTAGCTGATATTTCACCTGTAGCTGTTTTCTGTGTCCTGTCAGATTCTAGAACACGATGTCACATGCTTACATAAAGATTCCTTTACACAATTTCATATGTATAAAAAACATTTCACATTGAAACACCGTCTGACTTCACCCATGTCAAGCATTGTGGTGCTAAAATGAGGTTTTCAAAGTAAATGTTATTTGCTTTACATAGATTTTAATAAGGGCCAAGACTGGCGTCAGACGTATATTGTTGCTAGGGCTTGCATCAACTTACCCCAGACTTGTCATATACTTAGCAAATTGAACACTGATATAAAGTAGGTGGAAATACATTCAAACATTAATAGTACCAAACAGCAAGTCACTTTAAAAATAGGACAGCGATATTGTCTATTCCCTGTGCAACTGGATAAACCAGGAAAAACAGGTTTCCTGTGCTATGCAATCAAAAGCTATATTGAGCGCTTGCACAGGTAGTGAGCAACCTGCCAAAGAACAGTATTGATTAATGCACTGCAAATGAAGCAGACAATATGCTTTAATGTAAACACAAAGATAACCCAGAAACAATCATGTCTGCACTCCCATTCATAATTGTTTTGAATATTTCCTCAGGCTACCTTGCAGGCTTCTTATTCTCTGCTGTCACAACAATTCTATTTGTCAAAATATGCCATATGTTAAATTGTTTAACATTCTGGTCTCTCTCTCTCTCTCTCTCTCTCTCTCTCTGATTTTTCTGTCTTGTTCTCTGTGTCTTAGCTGCTATTCTTGATGACCCAATGGAGTGTAGCCGCGGGGAAAGACTGGCCATCACTCTGGCGAAAGACAGCATTAACCGTTCCAGCAACCGTTCCACCACAGGAAAACTGGAAGTGGACATCTTTGAGCTGCTAAGAGACAGTGAATACGAGACAGGAGAAACCAGTAAGTTTTAATGGAATATACATATTTTCCCTTTTTTTAAGCTAATAACCCACAATCCTTTGCACCACAGAAGAGGTGTTTGTTAGTTCACTTTGAACTTGTGAGGCTGTTTGTTTTACACATTAAATAAATTTTAAGTGTAAAAAATAAACTTAAATTTTTTAAATTTATTTATGTTAATGTTTGTATGTAAATACAAACAATATGGGATTGGGGCCTGTAGTATGTGCCAAAACTGGAATACTAACTACATCATCACTCTACATCCATACTTTAAGAGTATATGTGCAGCCTGGCAGGCAGAAAGTTGTTTAGTACTCACTTCCTCACCCAGTTTTATGTTAGCTTTAACTTTCTAGAAGGTTCCTCAGTTTTAATGGGCCCTTATCTGTGAGGTTTTTATTCAAAGGTCATTGTTATTAGTATGAGTCACAGGTAGATGCCAATATGGTAATTGTATAGTATCTTCACCAGGGCATTCCTTCAATAACACATGCACCAAATACTTACTGAAACAGCTACAGACGCCATTCAAACTTTGTTTTGTAGATAATTTCAGCCTCTGGTGTTAGTATTGTATAATGTGTACTTTTTTAAAGAAATTTAAAAGAAATAGATTTAAATGCATTTGTTATTCAATGCAAATGACGCACACATGCAAAAATACAAATATAAGCAGTACACTGTATTTATGAATACTGTATTTATATACTGTACAAATATATCTATATACAGTATATGTGTAATGGATGTGTCCCTTACTGTCATTTCATAATCTCATAATCTACTGTCATTTCATGGCTGGGGGAGGAAAAACATAATTATGTGGTCAGAGGGGGCTATTATGTGATGGCAATTAATTTAACAGCTCTTCAGTCAGAGAATAAAATGCACTGTCATATTTTGATGTTTTTTAAGTCAAAGGTATGTAGGCTGAATATTGAAGCAATTTTTGTTTCCTTGGTTACGAGGGAGTCACTCTCAAAGGCCAGATAATACTCCATAAACAAATTAACACATTAAAAGAGGAGGCCCTATTCAGAAATTTATATTTCCACAATTACTTTTGAAACTAGAAGAATAAATGTTCATTTAGATTTAAATATGCATTGCTTTGTCTGTCTGTATTATACAGATACAAACGAGTTCAAAAGTCCTCAGTCACCTAGGAAAGAACTTCTAATATCCATTTTTCTATGTACTTTTTTCTTTGATAAATTACAGTGTCTATATAAGAATTAGAGTGAAAGTTGAATTAAAAATGTAACATGAACATCAGAATTGAATGATATTTAATGTGCTCTGCTTCTGCTTTAATGGAAGCATTCACTTGAACTGGCATGGAGTCCACAATGAAGTCCATAAGAACCTGGTGATTCATGTTACACCAGCATGATGAGAATGTGCCAAAGAGCATAATATGTGAAACAAAGGCATGTGACTTATTAATTAAAGTGGTCAGCGTCACAAGTTTGCTTATTCCATCACCTGGAGAAAAAAAATTGTACATATTTTACATTACAACAGTTTTTTGTTAGAATGTTAAAACTTTCTAGATTTATAACACTTTATAAAGTATTTTAAAGGCTTTTTAACCCCACTAAAGGCTTTATAGCTCATTTTAATCCCACAGTCAGCGGGTTGTTTGCGACTGTTGTTTTTACAGCTGCCAGTCAAACAGTTTGTGCCTTTCTAGCTGAGGCCCTAAATTTAACATCACTTCCCTATGTATCCAGAAATCAAACAGGGTTGAGGAGAAAAAATGCATCAAGTTGCTCACTCACAGAGGCATATTAAATATGACTGAAGTTTAATGCTGTCAATGAATGGAGACGACAGCCAAAATCAGGGCAAGAATGAGCTGTCATTTAAAAAAGGATCAGAATTGCAGAGACGCAGAGCTGATTAAGTTGAAGAAACATCTGGTGATCAATGGGTGTCTGGCAGTGCTATTAAAATACCCCTACTGAAAGATATACAAACAGAGGTCTCACTCTCTCTCTTTGTATTCAGTTAGTCGCACAACCATGTTTGCTCTAATTCGGCATTGTAATAGCTTGTGGTATGCAGAAATTGAATTAGAAATGGATCAGTGACACTCCCAGGAAGAAAGAATGTCACAGACCTGAACATTACCTGCCCTGCTATACTCCCTTCTGAGATCACTGAATCCTGCATCTTCCCACATTCCACAATGTGTGTGGTCTGCATGCTAATGCGTGTGATCAGATGAGGTAGAGGAGCAGACACATACTGAACCAAACCACCATTCATGATGCTCACTCAGTTCGCATGTTATCGTCATCCTTCTCCAGATTAGCCTTGAGTCATATCCAATGTATTGAATCCAAACAGTCATTAATGTGATCCTGTGACCCTTGTGATGTTACACTCTGATCAGTAAATAGGGGGGTAAATACCTTCTTAAGGGGCTAACATATTTATATATTAAACCCAAAATGGACATAAAAAGAAAAGTTATATGTAATTGACCATCAAAATGTTTGAGGTGCATTGTGGGATGGCAAGCCAGCAGGTGTACAGTGAGAAGTTTCCACCTCCACCGGTGTCTTCATTTTCATTGGTGACTGTGGGATTATGACTAGCATTTTAGCCAAAGATCTTCTGAGAACCCGCTTCCTTCACTTGCTGTCTTTTTTTTTACATACAGACCTCTTCCCTTGCTATTTTCCCAGCATTCCTTCTGGCCCAGCAGCTGAGAAAGCAGCATCTGCGTCGCTACACTGCACTCACAATCCTAATTAAAACAGAGAGGGATTATAAAGCCATGTGAATTTAAACTCTGTTCCACTGCTAGAATTGATGCCCTGCTTGTGTGCAGGGGAGTGAGAAACAAAGATTCTATTCTTGGTTCTCACAACCTCCACCTAATCTCAAATATCACTTCAGCACACACTTCACTCAAAGGTCAGTTAATTATGAAACATAATTTTGTGTGAGAGATAGAAAAAGCCCAGATTAATAACAGTTCTAAGCTTCTGATAGTTTATATGGGGATTATTATGAGCTCTTTGAAACCTTTCTGATTTGTTATTATTTGAGTTTTGCCTGTAATTTTTAAGATATGACGTTTAATTGATTCTGTGCTAAAACACTTCTGTCGCATCTTAATATGCAAAGACAACTGAAAGTAAGCCATTTGTAGTTTGATTACACCAAAAAATGTAAACGGATGGTACTGTTGGACTTTCAAAACTGTTCTGTTTGTTTGTCGGGACGCCTGTTTGAAAACAATCATTACTTTTCCCAGTTCTGTTTGGTGATTAGTGGCACAGAAATAACACTTGAGCTTTCAACAAATACTTCAGCCAAATATTAAAATAACTACACATATGGCTTTAAAAATTACAGCATACGGAATTGGGAATGAAAATTCTGTTATTACTTAGATTCCCTCATGTATTTTCAAACCTGTATACCTGTATGCAAACCTGTTATTTTGTCTGTAAAACATAAAAAAACAGTTTTGAGAATCTTCACACAACTATTTTCCATACAGTTGCACTACATCAAGATCATGTCTGTCAAGCTTCAAAAAAATAGTGCTATAAAATTACCATTGATGTGGTCCATATGGCTGTGTACAGTATATTGTATGCTGTAAAAAACATATGCGCAAAAGAAGTCTTACAAAGTCATCCTTCTGTTCTCTGGAGAACCATTGTGAGTTTAAACTTGAAGTTAACAGGTTGGGAATGACATGATGATAAGCAATTTATATCTGTTTTTGTGTGTGCTATTCCTTTAAAACAAATTGCTGCCTTGGAGACATTGTGTTCTGTGGTTCTATTTGCCCGCAGAAATAACAGAATGAGAATGGCGTGGCAATATTCTTGGCAGGTTTCTCTCCTTCCATCCCGCTCTCTGTAATAAATGATGGTTGGTCTTTCTCTTGTCTGTTGACAGTGTGCCAGATCATGTCCAAGGGGGTGGTGGCGGTCCTGGGCCCCTCTGCCAGCCCAGCGTCCAACTCCATCATCAGTAATATCTGTGGAGAGAAAGAGGTGGGTGCTGCCATTGGCTCTCTTTTTGTCATCAGTGCCGAGCACATATTACTGAATAATCATTCATATCATTAATGTAATGACTGGTGTGGTCAGTGACACGCTTCAGAAATGATCCCTAACCACAGATCAACACACAAAACAAATGAAGTGTTAACCTGTGATCACAGTGTGTAGCTGTAATTAATAAGTACACAAATGAATATTGACAAATCACGCTCAGTAACTCCATTGGTCTGATATTACATTTTGCTTCTAATGTTTGTTCTTTCATTGGCAAACAGAGAGAAAAGCCATCTGACTGCGTAAATTACTTTGAAGAATTAAATAACATTTCAATGAACAGTGAACTTACAACAACTGATGGCTGCCAAAAAAGCTTCTCTGTCATGAAAAGTTATATCTGAAATATGACTGAGGGGTTTGCTTTAGAGCAAACAGTTGAAAAAGGGCAATACAGCAATACAGACTAATAACAACAGCGTTGGTCAACAAAACTGTTACTTATATTTCAGCTGTATACTCAATACTTTGATACTGTGAAATCACTGTTTCTGAGCTGTTCTTTTTTGAAAAGTGCTCACACATGGATATTTGTCAATATGGGATATGTGAATTAGATGCTGCAATGCAGTCTAATAGCCCATTTTAAATGTAATCAAGATAAAGTTTGTTAATTTGGCTATTAGTACGTAACATTGGTATTGTGTTATTTAGAATATTTGTTTAGCCTACTTTAACCGAAGTTTAGGAATCATTGCTGTAAGCCATTTAGTTAGCCAATTAGTTCATATTTATATTGTTATGTTACTTTTAAACAAAAGAGCAATGTTTTTAATAGCATGTTGTTTTTGCTGTTTAATCGGTTTAATTACAGTTTCACTGATACCAACTGGCATTTTGGTATTGTGACAAACATGGATCAAAACAAGCTCTAAACAAAGTATCATCGACTTATTCAAATCAAGCATCTTATTTATGTCTAAAGCTAAATGGTTATTGAAGCAGAATCTAGTAGGTGCTATAGCATGGCTGAATCTAAAAGATGTTGAATAAATTCAATACATTCTACAGTATAGGCTGTGATATGTAGGCAGATCTCTCCAGATACAAAACACAGCAGTCACATGAATACATCACTATTACATGGGCAATGAATAATGTACTGTATAATGTATGAGTTTACTTAAATCTGTGTACTCAACTGACTAAGCATAAGTTTTTAATGTCTTCATAATTCATAATCAGTGGCAATTCACTTTTCGAAGTGAACAACGAGCATAAATATTCATAGTCACATCTTATAAATGACTGTTTGGGTCACAGAAGAGGCCTTGTGTAATGAAAGTTTAAATGTTTACATCAGCTATAATACACCTTGCTGAATATTTATAACACTGACATTTGATTTGTTTTCGTGAGCTGTTATTTGTCTTGTCCCGGTGTGAAGCTGTAATGGTCAGGATTGGGTTAGCGCTACAGAGAGCTGTTAGTTAGTTTGAAATGATGAAAAGAGGGAATAGTGTTTTTTTTACCCATTACTCTGAAAAGTGTGTGGGTGGGGTGGGGGGGGAGGGGGGGGGATGGTGGATAAGCATTAATGGCTGCTGCACCGTGTCCTTTGTCCTTTGGGTAGGGTCACTGTGCTTCTGTTATTGTTTTTAAAAAATAATAGTGACACGTCTGTCTAATAGTCTGCTGGAAATGAGGGGGGTCATACTGGTTAATAATGCTGTGTGTGTCTGTTTGTGAGAGAGTGCAAAATAGGAAGAGTATGAAAAATATATATATATTATAATGCCAAAAATATTAGGCTTCATTTTCTTTACTTAAAATATAATTTTAAGTAAGTAAATATATTTTTATATCTGTTATAAAATCAGACTCCTTACCTTACCCCAGTTCACATCAGTAGGTTTATAATAATAATTTATAATTTGAATTGTCTGGCCTGATTTCGCAGGAATATGTCAAGAGAAAGAAGATCCAGCTGCTCTGTTGCCTGTAGACTGTAAGTGCTGGAGCATTTGTAGTTTGGTCTTATTGCAGTTGTTTGGAATTTTTTGCCACCCACTTTAGGTAAATAACTCAAATACCCTGCAATTTTATGTTTCAAACAGAGATGGCTGTAGAGAGGCAAAAGTTACGTATTATAGCTGTAACATGAAAAAGTGTGTGTTTTTGTGTAAATTGCTTAGTCAAAGCAATTTAGTCAAAAACAATTTTTTTTGACTAAATTGCAAACTTGCATGTTTGTGACAATATATCATGAATGTGGAAGGCTTGTCTTGCTAAAACGTATCATTCAAAGTTCTGTACACAACTGCTGTTTGGTTGACAGTTCGATCTGAAGTAAATACAGAGATATACAGATATCTCCTGACAGCTAGAGCTCTGGGATAAAGCTGCGCTCATTTCATTATCATGAGTGCCTAAAATATTAACTTGTATACTGTAATGCAGTTATGGAGTTTCCCATCTGGTCATAAGGAAAGAGAGATGTGGTCTGAGGGTCTGTGGTATATAGACTTATATAGCCTCATTACTGCTTGATATATGTTTATTCAGCACATGCTGTCACTTTAAATTCCTCAACAACTTGCTCTATCCAACATCTAGTGAGAGCTTGAAACAGATTATGTATATAGTCTTAAGTGCTTTTGTTTCCTGTAAGTCAAGTATAGGTCCCTTCTCAGCAAGCTGATGTTTACTGTAGTCTGTGTTTTTTCTCAGAGCCAGGGTCCTGGCATTCTGCTAACTGCTTGAGCAAATTAAATCTTCGTTTAGGAAAAAGGACAAAAAAGAGTGAGAGTGAAGAGACGTTCTTTCTAATTTTTATATTAACACGAATGGTGTGTTTGTAGTTCAGAGAGTCTGACAGATGAATGAGGGAGGAACCTTTGGGAGCTTCCAGGAGCACAACTGTGCTCAAGGCTAAGGCCTTTGAACCTAAAAGACAAAGGGATTTATGGAAAGAAGCAAGAGAGAGATGGAGTTAGAGAGAAAGAGATAGGCCAGAATTGAGACCCCAGAGTGCAACGCAAACAGAACTTTCTGTGGCGCCTGAGACCTTTGCTGAATGCATTAATATGAAAATATTGTATTAGGAATGCCATTCGTGCGCCGATATTCAAATCACCTTTTAGTCCTCAGGGCTACTCTGTGCCATAGTGGTGGTGATCATTTTTATTCATTTATTATTTATTGTGTAGTATGTTTGTATGTTTTCAGACATTCTGAATGTGAAACGATGTACGTCTGAGGGCATATTGAAAATCTGGTATTCAAACCAGATTTAAGCCTGGAACTAAGCAATTTAAAAACAAAACATTGAAAACAAATAGTTGTAAGATGTATTTGGGATTCTGCACATTCTCCAAATGCTAAAAATTTCCTGAAATTCATGTTAATTTAACTTTTCACTAAAATTGTTATGCTGAAAATGTCATTTGTAATGAAAAAACTAAACAGCAGCATTTTCACTCGTGGTCTCAGACATTTGGACCCCACTGTGTAATCAAATTATCGTGTGCGGCCGTCTCGGTTAGCCACAGTCTCTCAGTTTATCAGTGATGTTGCATATTAAATTAGGATTACTACACTTGGTCAAGCATGAATAATGAAATATGACCAGCAGGCCACATCAGGGAAACACAGATGCATTGGTGAAAGATTAACCCAACAGACCGTTAGGTGTTATTTGTAGGCAATGCTATTTCAGGCCAGACTTCGTTCCGGGCTGGCCAGTGTCAGATGGACACAGCATGCTGTGTTTGATCCTGTATGCTGTCATTTTGCAAGCTATCAAAGCCCAGCAGCAGTCTACATTTACAGCAGACACCCCTGCATGAGCAGATTATCACCATCCAGCTCTTCTTTATGTTATCATCCATCCGATTCCATTGCACACACAACCGCACTTTATTTGCCATGTGACTGGAGTATAGTAAGCGTTGTGATTTTGTGGCAGTAAACCACGGTAAAGTGTTTTGTTTGTTGCATTGTAAGTCACTCAAATAAGTAAGCTTCTTTTAACAATGTATATAAATGTAATTTACTCAGATTTCCAGTGGCTCCAAGTTTGTGGTGTTTTCTGGCTGGTGAACTCGAAAGAATGGGGGTGAGAGGTTAGTTCTGGCGATTAAGCTGTGAAAACTTTACTGGATTGTATATGGCACAGAGACTCTTAATGGCAGAACAGTTTAGACCTCATTGCCATAAATAATTTATAACAATGGTACTGCTGATTCCTCTACATTAAATGCTAGGTACTATATTACTGAAAAAGAAAACCTTAAACTTTTGCGGGTCTTAGATGGTCTACCAAACTGGTCTGTTGGCTGGTTTTGAAAGGGTTTTGCAGACTTAAAAACCAGGCTTTTCTGCTGAGACATCAGAGCAACAGCTTAGCCAGGCTGGTAGACCAGCTAACCCAAGTGAAAACAAGCTTGGCCAAGCAGCTAGACTAACTGTAAACAGCCATCTTAGGCTGGTTTATGCTATGCTGTTTGTGTTTGAGCAGGGGCAGTGCAGTGGATAGATACACACTGACAACAGAACAGACTACAACAACACACACTCTCAGAAGGGTTCCTCAGGGGGAGGTCATTTTTGAAGATGGGACCCTGTTGCTGAAGTAGATGATGGTGTCAGGGTGAGCCTGCCACTGCTCTTCTGTCCACGTGCAAACAAAACCCAGGTGCTGCGTCCTCGTCCGCCTGATGATAATTAGACTTGCACAGCTGTTGACGGCACCTCTGCTCACCCCTCCAATTGCCGCTCAATTGATCTGTCACACCGCGGGTCTGCAGAGGGACGCCTGTGCGCCCGAATATACACCAACAGGCATTGTATGCTTCCCTTTATTCCACGCTGAACAGATTTGTTTCAGCACAGTACCACTGAAGACCCTCCTAGCTTGATAGAGCCTTTCAAATTTAATTCATCCCTTTGTTTTTAATATGATGGATGTGCTAAAGACATTGGACCGGTATTCCATTGTGCCTTTGTTCTGCGGTCATCTGTGGTGCAGCATCTGCCTTTTGTGGAGGTGCGAATGAATTAGGTTTTCAGGCCCCAGCTGAGCCCCTCGGCGCCACAGAACGGAATTATTCATGGGTTACATCTAGTTGCAAACAAATCCCTAGGCAGACAGGGCCACACTGTTTTGATTAATGCGTTGGCCATTTTGTTTTGAATTATTAACTCTTATGTTACACTTTTTGATTCTGTTGGGAAAAAAGATGTTAGTACTGCTTGTTATGCTTAACAAAACCGATATACAATATTTATTTTAATAATTTGATTAAAATATTTTATTTAACTATTTTACATTTAGGGGGTTTTAGTAGTTTGTTGCCTCAAGGCAGTATTGTACCATAATGGTATAAAAAATGTGTAATGTTAACGTGAAACTGAACTAATTGAAAAAAAAAACAAATTTTCCTATTTTATGCAATTTAAATCTTAAATTGAATCATAATTTTTTATGTTCATGTGTTGTAGAACATCAAATCAGTGATCCAGTGTTCCTGTAGCTCAACTGGTAGAGCGGTTTGCGTTAGCAGTGCAAAGGTTATGGGTTTTATTCCAAGGGAACACATGAACTGCTAAAATAAACTTGAATGTACTGTAAGTCGCTTTGGATAAAAGTGTCTGCCAAATGCGTAAATGTAGTGCTGTACAGAAATGGGAAGTAATATTAATTCATTATTGGGTTCTTGTCTCTTGATGAAGACATGACTCGTGAATTGGCTTCTGGTATTTCGTTACAGTTAGCCAAGTTTAGTCTGTTGCCTGGAGGCAGTACCGGACCACAGAGGGTTAAAACATGCAACGCTGCTCAATATTTCAGTTTTGGCAGTGTTCTGTAACTACCCTTGAGTAGTCATGGATTGATTTGTTGCTTTACATGAAGCACCATGCATTTGTCTCCAATGGCTGAATGCACGAGCAGAGCAGGAGGTTGTGACACGCCTGCTGATTCACTCTGTTAGGTGTTATTTGAAATTCACAGAGATCAACTTGTACAATTCACCTTGAATCAACACAGCTTTACCTTTCCACCTGCACCCTTACTGACTCTCACAGCGCACGCTAAAAATGCGACCCAATGGGTCTCTGAAATCAAGGAAGGTGCTTTATTTTTCCCCAGCATGCTGATCGATTGTGGTCAATGCTCAGCTTTCTCCCAAGGTCTCAGTGGTATTTTCTTCTCATTTTTCCCTCCACCAGAGACTGTCGGCGATGCTGGCGTAGCCTCGGCTACATGATTACTCCACTTAGTCCTTGAGTGTGTGTTTTTCCCAAAGCAGCTGACTTCCCATGGTCCATTGCACCACATTAGAGAGGTGTGCAATGTCACAATCATTCACAATACCCTTCCAGCCGTTCTGCCATCCCCATATGGCTGATCTCCGTGTCGTTGAGTGATGGCGCTGATTTTTGCCTGTGTCCGCCCACACCAACCTGCACGAGCCCCTGTAGGCGACCCGGCGTGGCTTTATTGTTCGCAACCGTTCTCGAGTGCGACAGTAAACAAGTATGGCAGAATTTATTCTACAACAGAGTGTCCATCTGTATCATTTGACACCATGGCCCTGGTAAAAGTTCTGTGATCTTTTATTAAACATGAGTTTTGTTCCTCTGGCACGATAGGGAACAGATGTAAGATCTCATTATACTTTACCTTGCCATATGGCATAAAATCCCCAGGGTTTCGTCCTGAGAATGTCCAGCCTTCTGAAAATGCTTTTGTTCAGAGCCTACAGGTAGAAAGGAGTTAGACAGCTTTACTGCCCAGACAGAACAGTAAAACCAGGTTTAACTTTATAACAGCATGATAAAAAAAAAGGCCAAGGAATAAGAGTTACAGGAAGTATGGTGCACATTTTCTTACAGCCCCATATGCTGTTTCTAAACAGCCCTATTGAAAAGTCCAGCTTAAACTGGTAGCTGTGTTTTGGGTCCTAGTAACTGGTTTCTAGTTGGTCCAAGCTGGTCATTGGCTGGTCATCCAACCAGCACGTTCCAAAAACCAGCTTGTCCTTCTTAAGCTGGTATGACCAGCTGGTGGCTCCTTTGTTGGTAGTCCAACATGGTCTGCTAGCTTGGACCAGCTAAAAGCCAGTTAACAGGTTCCCACACACAGCTCTGGAACAGCTTAAAAGATAGATTTTCTAGTAGGGTCAGAATAATTTCATGGTTAATTGGGAAAACAGCATTTGTGTTAAATTCACTTCAAAGAAGTTTGTAAAAGCAATGCATTTCCCTATGAGGATTTAACTGATTATTTCAATAAGTCAAGAGAGATTTAAGAAACTTTCTTACATTTAAATGACAGATTTTGTTATTCAGTACTCCATATTTTAGTCTGGAAGTCTCTGAGTAATTTTCTTGCTATTATGGTACAAACCTTGTTAAGATTTAAGAACCTTGTTAAGAACTTCACATTACCAAATATAATCATATAATTTAAATAAAAGAGCTCAGTCTACTAAAAACCAAATCAGATTATAACATTTAACCTGTAATTCACAAGATATTTAGTCTCAAAACTATCCAATTACACTTTGAACACAAGTGTGCAAAATACAGCATTCATTCAATTACTCAAAATTAATTTGTATCAGGTCAGCATGTTCGTGCTTGCTGGTTTAATTTAAAGGTTAGGTGCAGACATTGCATACTGCAGTGTTTCATGGGTTTTCGCCTGACTTCAGCCTGTTCTCTTAGCCTGTACCAGGCCCCTCATTAAAAGCCTGTCAGTGTTGCATCTGTAGGCCTGACAGCTACTCTGTCAACCCGCAGGAGCAGACAGCACATGGACGGGCAGAAATTACCCTCATACACAACACTCTCACTGGCCCCCAATTCCAATACTGCAGCCCAATTTGGCTCAAACAGGGCAGGAGTTCTGTTTACACCCTGGAAACAGTTCTTCTACAGTTGATGCATATGCAGCATGCTGTAATCAGAATAAAAATGGCTTTCAAGCCCCTTTCTGTGTTATATTCCATTTCATGTCAATCCATCACAGACTTTAAATTTACTTTAAATATTTCAGCTTGCAGTTAGAAATTAGATTCTGACATCTTCGGTTGATATTCCATCACCCATGGAAATAAGAACGTGCCTTTGGAACGCTTCACTACAAGTATTGTTAAAGGCGACCGGTTCTTCAAAGCATACCCAGACATCTTCCTTTTGTTTTCTGAACTTCTACTATAAAGACCCCTGACAGAAGATCTTCAGGTCAGATGTCCATGTATGTTCTATCAAACAGCAGCTCATTCAACACATGAAAAGTATTGTTATCCAGGAACTCCACTTGAAGCTCAGTTTGAACTGTTAATTAGTTCAAGGAATCAAATCTTACCTCATCTTTGAAAATCTGAACGTGCCTTTTGTTGAATTATTTTAGCAGCAGCAGCAGAAACATATGCCCCTCAAATTTCTGAGCCAAGTGGAATTTGAATGCAAATCCAAACATATTGTATCTTTGATAATTAAGTTTAAGATAATTATGCATGACTATTGTAGGTTTAAAAAATCAGTATGTACAAAATCATATATTTACATGTTTAAATTTGTCTAATGAAATCGCACCTTCTGCTGATCATTATCCACTGACTGTCATGGCACTTAAACTCATATGACTTTTTCTGTGAAACACAAAAGGAGTTACTGTTAAAAGGTCAAAGCTGCTTTTTTCCAATACAGTGTAAATGCTTGGTGATCACTGGCTGTCAAGATTAATTACAGTTTTGCTTGGCTTATTTTAAAAAAATCTGAGGTTGAGATTTGAACCCAGGTGTGTTTGCGTGAAAGCTGTTGCTTGGTCATGTCTTGTTTTGCCTACCAGCACCTAGTGAGCTGGTACTGCAAAAATACAATACAAAAATCAATAGGTGTATGACAACCCTGCATGGTCTATATAAATGCTGTGTGTCTGGAGTTCTCTCACTGGGTTTTCAATGTAAATTTGTGTTCCATTTCCATTGTTTAGACTGGTTTAAAGCTCATGGGAACCACTGACTCTATCTAAAGGAAAGGCACATGGCTTTACAAGCTACTGTAGCACAGGGGCTTGGGCAGATGAGGTGTCTGGAAACTGGCACTGGGAATAGAGAAACGCATCTTCTCAGATCCAGGAAGGTCAGAGTCGCGTTCATGTCTTACCACCGTAGCAAGCCCATTACCAGCATCTCTGTGCTCCTCTGTCTCCGAGAACCCCAGACAGCCTCCAGGTGCAGGAGAGCACCAGTGCCCCATCCATCCACACTGCCGGGGACTCCATTACATCCTGATGGAAAGCGATGAAAAACCAATTGGGAATACAGGGCTGTGCGAGTGCAATGTTTGGTCACATGGTCTGGTGCAGACAGGCAATCTGTTGTGATGAAGAGGCCCTTGACCAAGCTCGTCTGCGTCCTCTAGGATCCCCTTCAAGCCTCGCTGAGCAGAGCACTCGCCCACTGCCCCCGAATCCTGACACATCAGCACACATCAAATTAGAGAGCAGCCAGCCCAGTGTCTCCAGGGGTAGAGGGACGGTGGCCGTTTGGGATCTGTTTGATAGTTTATTATTTCTGTTTAGAAACATTAGACTCACTTCAGCAGATGTCAGAGGTGATCACACAGAGGACATGTGGTACAAACATCTCACTTGGCCTTTATAAAACAAGGGTCACAATGGTCAACAACTAACTTGTTGATTAGTAAAACTGACTAATTTATGTAGTTTTTGTTTGTTCTATATTGTGTGTTGTGTTTTTTTAATAAAAGCCCCAAAGGCCCATGAGTTTTCTTCTGCTTGGTCATGTCATCTATCTAGACATTTTTGAACTGACTTTATGTAAACACCCACAAATACATCTGATTAGAGGAAAGTAAGTCTAGTATAATTAGTCAAGCCTTACTTAGGCAGCTTGTCATTCAGGCAACTAAAATTAGTAACATGTCACCAACCGTTTATGACACAGCCCAAAAAAACAAAGCCAGTGTTTCTTCTACTGTCTGGTTTAAAAATTTTAGATTTTTCATTTCATCTAATAAAGCAGAGGTTTTACTGTTAATTACATGCCCTCTGAGAGGAGTTTTTAAAATTATTCAAATGAGTTTTTATTCATTTTGGGTGTAAAGTGGATCTAATTAGTCTGATGAGAATGCGATGATTTAGTCACACCACCACTCTTGAGGCCTACACCACATTGCAGGAAACAACACACCCTCCTGCAATGTTCCTGCATTCAATTTAGCTGCAGTAAGAGCCTAATGAGAGAAGACCTATAGGGCTGATCCGTTTCTGTGTGCAGGTGCCATATGTAAAGGTGGCTCCAGAGGATATACTAAAGGTGCAGTTTCCACGCTTTACCACACTGGACCTCAGGCCCACCAATACAGACATCAGCATGGCTGTAGCTGGACTCCTGACCTTCTTCAACAGCAGCACGTCGTGTCTCATTTGTGCTCAGGCCGATTGTGAGTATCGCACATATTGTACTCATATTGTACACATGCTGTACACTGTTGTTATGCTAAATCTAAACCTGCCTTGAAACAAGACATCATTTAGTGCCTTGTTGTTGTTAATGAAGCTGTTGGTCTCATGAAAGCCACAAGGTTGTTGAGTTTCTGTGGTGGTTCTGTATAAATTCTATATCTACTGTTGCTTCCTACAAAGAAGACAGCACCAGTATGTTCCAAAGTTCTAGGACCACTGGTAAAAATGCTTTATTTTTTTCTAATTTTATAATACACATTCATTGATTACAAATTATATATGCGTAAAAAAAGATACATTTAGAGAATTAGCATGGGTTTTAGAATTTGTTTGTATTTGCTTTAATGAAAGCAAGTGTTCAAGTTTGTGCAAAACCAATTAATCCACGTTATTCCAATGTGAACTAAAATATCTGATTTTACATAGTCTATGTCACACATTTGTTAAAACATAGTTTTATACTTTTGTACCTCACGATATATACATGCCTCACATATGACAGATACATCTATTTCCATATTAAATTCCATGCAGCAGCACTCAACAGATCCATAAGTGCCAAACAATCAACATTCAACAGTTTCCACATATGCTATAATTGCATGTTCTGCTCCACTCATTCCTGTGAAGAACATGTGAAGAACCACCTACATCTGCCAAGCTGCAGATGTTCTCATCTGTATATTCACAGAGCTGCTGTATGCAGAGACCATACATTTTCATAATACTGCATGTGCTTTTCCACTCTGTGCTTTTGTAAACACGAACAGGTTTAAGGCGGATTCCAATAGATTCCAGTACTGTTACATTCCACATATTTGTTTGGGGATAACAACTGCTTTCAGAGCCTCACATCTTCACAGGCTTTTGACAGTGACATTTATTTCCATTAAATTTTCATGTTCCTGTACTGCACTGTTAGATAATTCCAAATGTGATGTTCATCCCTTTCTTTCCATCTGTGTCCTTCAGGCATTCATCATTTGTGCTGTCCTACTCATTCACCATCAAACACCCCCCACCACTAATGTCAGCTCTGTCTGCTAAAACAGAGATGTCCATGGAAATGAATGATGGAAGGTTTAGAGCAAACCATCTCCAGTGAAGGAACAGGCAGTCGACGGATGACCCTTCCCAAAGTCTGCTTATTAAACACAAGTCGAGTTGAACCTGGCAGAGGATTAAACTTTAGTACTCCGCCATCCCACCTCAAAGAGAGGGTGCCGCAAATTACCCAGAGATTCCAAACAAAGTCACATTGGGCCTTCAGAGAGTGGCTACCTTTCTCCGTAATCAGCTTAAGGCCCTGAAGTGGAACGACTATAATTCCCACAGAGACGTCACAGAGGGTTGTAGAGAGATGGCAAACTGCCAGTGTGGGTTTGTGAACAGGATCATACGTGTATTAAACCAATAAGAAATTTTACAGTGAGCTCTAGGGCTGTCAATCAATTTAAAATGCTAATTGAATTAATCACTTCATAGATGTTGATTTACTTATTGAAGTAATCAAATTAATTACTTATTAATAACAAAGCCCCTAAGTGAAGATGATTCAATGACATTATTGTGTCAGAAGAATGAAGAGATTATTAACATTAGCTTCAAAGGTCAATATATTGTTTATTTTCTTCATGTGATGTAACACAAGCCTACAGTCTAAACAATTTATTTTTATTGAAAAACAAGTTGATCAATATATCGAGGCAGGCTCAGGGGCCTGATGTTTGTGGCCACTGAGCTTTTAAACCATAAGTTTTTCTGAAACCAAGCTAAAAGAAGAACTTTTTTTTAAACAGCAATTTCTGATGTTTGATCTCGGTCAGACAGCTTAAAGCAGACAGTGTTGTAACTTGGAAAGCTTGGCTTTTAGCACAACTACAAAGTTCAGATTAAAGTGTTAACCATTTCAGTCATGCTAACACTACACATAAAGGTTTTCTCGTTGTATCTCCAGAGAGAAAGCCCAACTTTACATGAACTAATATCGACAGATGAAAAGCAAAACAACATTGCTTTTCAGCTAATAATGGTTGCAAGTTCTCCCTTAAGATTTTTTTGGACCATTCACAGCAGTAATGTCACAAACTTAAAATATGTTTTTATATGTTCAGAAAACTTCCAGTTCTCTGCGCCACTGTAATTTGTCTCTACAAACAATGCTAAACTTAGCAGTCGCTCAAAGTTACTATTTCTAACTTTAATGTTTTAGTGTAGTTTATCATATCTATGTTTAGCTGTCATTTAACTTACATGTGGATAAAATTTAGGTGTGTATGCGGTAAAACCAAATGTGCTACAAAAATCATTTTCTTTATTAGTGTTTTGGATGTGTGGGTATTTTTGAAAAGAGGTGTGTTGTTGCTTTTTTAGGCTAAATAAATTTTATAGACGTACATTATATTAAAACATTTGGCAGACGCTTTTATTTGAAGCAACTTTTTACGTTTTATTAGTATATGTGTTCCATGGGAATTAAACCCAAAGCCTTTGTGTTGCTAACGCAATGCTCTACCATATAAGCTACAGGAACAGTACTTACATCAGAGAAGAGACCCAAGCCATCTAATAACCGGAACACCATAGAAACATGGGGACACTTTTGAATTTGGCCAATAAGCAACCATCTAGATTACCCTAGCAACCACTTGACAACATCCTAGCAACTACCCAAAGCACCCTATCATAGTGAGACAATTTGCATAATCAAGCACCACTCCAGGTTTCTGTATTATTATGTTAATGATATGGATGGGCCTGAATTTTCACATAAAGTTAATCAAAAGTGGGAGTAATGGAGGACAGTTTTACGCTTAAATTGTTCTCATTAAATCGGTATGTAAAATACTGTAAGCGAATTAATTGTCTGCTCGACAAAAATGTTTGTGAAGGCGAAAGGAAAGAATTGAATGATAATTTCATGCTCGAACAGCTGCCGTCAGTAATGCTTGTAATGGAAAATATTATTTGTCAATAAAATAGTGTCGCGCTTGACATTGCTGCAGCGGAGGTTCACATTCACGCCATCCCGCTCGCGGTGCTTGTTGTGTTTGTAGACCTGGAACAAATATGTACAAGCCATTGACTGACTGCTCTTCTCAATGGCAGGTCTGGAGGCTTGGGCCCATTGAGGGTAATAGTCACTCCTGTTTTAGCTGGGAAATGTTTCCGTGCGGAAGAGTGGGCGGCCAGACAGAATGGTTGAGAGGAAATGCCAAGAGCCATAGCCGTTCTTCAATACGATGAGTCCTTCAATGCATTTCAGTAGAAAGCCAATGACTCCTCGCACCGCAGAGGCAATAGCGCTGTTCACCTGTGCTTCTGCTTACTTGTCGTTCTCTGTTAGTTTATTTTTCTCTCACGTCTCTCTCACCGGATGCACGGCTCTCATTAATCACTTAGCACACTGACAGCTTAATAGAGCATGGACCACTCATGAATACTTCACCGGCTTGACCTGTTGTGATGACTCCAAATGAAATGGACAGTTACTCATTTGACTAACCTACTGTACTGAGAGTCCAGTGCCATTGCTTGTAGGTTTAGTTGTAAACTATGGGTGAGTCATAATGGGTGAGTAATTGTCTAGTAACCTACTATTTGATTAGTGAGGTAAAACTACTTTTCTTTGATATACAGTATTGTGCAAAAGTCTTAGACACCAATAATCTTATAATTCCTACTGACACTACAACAAAAGATATAAATAACTTGCTTAAAACCATTTTTGGGTATGAAAAGAGTAATGTGCCTAAGACTTCTGCCCAGTACTGTAGCTGTATGCTTGCACGTACCATTTTCTAACATTTTCTAAGTTATTTTTTCTTGTTTTTGAGTAAACATCCTGAAAACAAGATGAGAAATTGTGTAAGATAATAAAATTATCTGTTTCTAATTGTAAAAAATTTTTAAAAAGACTGCATAGCAGTTTTAAATTCAATGTATTTTTCTTGCCATGGTGCTTTATCTTGTTTTTAAGCATTAGACTTAGACACTACATTTTGTTATGATTATATCAAGAACAAAGAAATTACCAATGGGTACAAATATTAAACAACTAAACAAAGATATATTCGCGAAAACAAGTACTGATGATTTATGCAATATTTGCTTCTTAAGTAAGTGTATCTTGTTTTAAGTGTGTTTATGTATTGTACCAGAAAACAAGACAACACCACTGCTTAAGATGTCACAGATGCCTTTGCATGAGTCTGCAGTTCTGTTCCATTTTGTTGCACTCCGTCTAGTCAGTTTTAAACCCAATAATGTGCCTAATCTACGTATTTTTAGGTCCTCTAAAGACCTTCTGACAGCTTATTATAAAAGGGCTTCCCTATAGCCATTTAGTCGACTTGGAAAAATATGTACTTTTACACATATGTGCACCTCCTTAAGGAGCTGGAATTCCCATCTGGCTGCCCAGCACTGGTTCAGCAGTGTAGTGAGGTCCAGTAAGGTCTCATTAGTGAACTAAATTAGCTGACCTGTACTAGTCTGAAGACCCAGAAGATCAGACAGCCTGTTCTTCAGGATTTACCCAAATTATTTTCAACAAGGTCATACAGGCTACAGTGGCTTTGAAGTTTGTCCTCTTGAACTTAAAGATCTCATGGTTTTAATTGAAAGGAACTGAGCTTTGGTTTCCCACCTGTCCCGTTCACCCTGCCTGTCTGCTGGGAACAGAAATCTTGTACTACTTGTTTGCCTGACATTCTTCTCATTGCTTTGAAGAGATGTGTAATTAAAGATGATTAAGTGAGAGACTTCAGTGTACGTCCCACAGAGATGAGAAATTGAGACGTGGGTGAAGTGGGATGATATAATCCACCTCCTTTTTAACAAGACTGTTAAATGTGGAGGTAAAATAAAGATAGTGCCGTGAAACCAAACACACAGTCCCTAAAGTCAGACAGAAGAATCGCCTTTCTAGAAAAGGGCACTTGATAGGAACCAGGGTTTTATGAAAGCCTCCTTTCTCTGGGTGTGTTTATTTCTGAAGTTCTCCACTTTGAGAGGAAAGACATTAATTTAATGTGATAAGGACTGTAATGGGATTCTGACATGCGTTGTTAGAGAAGGAAGACAAAGGCTTTTTCCCCTCTGGCTCAGCTTTGTCTTTTTCCAGTCTAATGAGAAGAAGGGAGCACAGGAATGGCCCTCTAGCCCCTGGGCAGATCTGACTCAAATTCTTTTAGCGGTAACTAATATAAAGGTTTACTGAACTCCTCATCTTGCTTTTCCTGAAATCCAAGTAGATGGCTGGATAGTAAAGAGAGATCTGTTAGCTTTATGGACCTCAGGGCTTGCTCTATTAAAGTTCAGGAGACTTTGTGAAGTTCTCAGTTCTTCTCAGGAGGAATTAAACAGTCACAAATCAGACAATTGTTGATTTTCAATAAGATTATAAGAGGAATGTGGGTAGTGTAGCCCAAATGGGTTGAATTTGGAAGAAATATTTGAGTCCTATTGAAGTCTCATCTTGACCAGATTGTGGCATTTTAGCAAATCTGAGCAATATTTCTTAATTTCAAAATTTCCAGCATTGAGAGAAGACTTCATAAAACAGCCACAGATGTTTACAATATTGTTTACATGTTGTAGCTTAGCTAAATCCCTCCCTGCAGAGTGCATGTGTTGTGTACTTCTGCTGTTTTACATTGCGAGCAGTGCTCTGCTTTGTTTGCATGGTTCTCTGTGGTACTTGTGTATTTTGTACTATAGTATATGTCCGAGCTCTGTGTGTGGTTTAAAGATAAATGAGTTTGGCGCTTTGTAAAAGCCCAGTGGATGTGATAGGCTGTTAGCTGATTAAATGACTGGATGCTCAGAGTAAATGGGAGCTAAGCTTTTATCAAACTCTCTGTGTGGGAAGCAGCTTTGTGCTTTTCTTTTACCAATGCTAGCCCTCTTTCTTTAATGTCTTATCCACTGTGCTAACTTAACCCGACTCTCTCTCATCTTCTCTGTTACCTTCCATCTATTCTCACATATTGCCTGCAGTTAGCCTGTCCTGCTTAACTCCATGGATCAGACTAAAGAGACTCAGCTGAGCCCCAGCAAATGTTCGGAGCTGATGAAAACTGACTCTAGATGTGTTTTTCTCATTTTATATTTATGTTTGGCACACTTTATCCAATGGACTTATCGGACATTCAAGGTGTACAATTTATGGGTTTGTATTTCCTAGGAATCAAACCCATGACTTTGGAGTTGTTAGCTGTGCGCTTTACCAGTTGCACTACAAGCCCTGAGATTAGATGGATGCAGTCAGCGTATGTGTTAGCTACAATGCTATAGTATGGTGTTTAATGTAGTGCACTAAATGTGAAATTGCTTATAATATGCAGGAAGCGAAAGACAGAAATCGAATGCTTACGGTTAATCAGATAACGTCCTGATTAACTTGGCAGGAAATGAAAGTGACAGCCGTGACCAATGACAACTGCCCCGTTATGCCTTTCACATTTAAAGAGTAAGATCAAAATAAACTGATGGCACATTCAGTTGTAATATATTGTAGTATTTTGTATTTCCCAGATCCTCTATTTCCCTGAGCTTCATAATTGCCAATGGAAACAGGTTTAAACACTCAGGTGATTATGGTGTAGCTAATTCAATTAGCTGTGTAAATACAGTTAAAAAAACATTGTTGTATCCAATTATTATTGGCAGGCGATTTAACTAAAATTTGTCAGACCAATGCATTAATACCCGCATGCACAGAAAATATTTTCTAGTCTCTTAAATGGAAAGATCCCATTTGATCAAAATTGCTATAAATGAAAGAAATATTTCCTGTTGTAAGGTAAAAAGACATAAGTCAGGACACTGAAGAGTTTTGTGTATGCGTGCCTCTGTTCAACAGGCCTATTAAACCTGGAGGTGTTACTGCGACAGTTTCTCATCTCCAGGGAAACCCTCTCAGTTCGCATGCTGGATGACAGCCAGGATCCCACCCCCCTCCTGAAGGAGATCCGTGATGACAAGACTGCCACCATCATCGTGGATGCCAATGCCACCATGTCTCACATTATCTTGGAGAGGGTGCGTCTCTGCTAAGCAGCAGATCATTTTCCTTATCTGTGATTTTGTTTTGTTTTCTGGTAAACATCATTAAAAAGAGTTAAATTTAACTAAGAAGCAAGATTACAGGAAATAATATGCTTTAAGAGAGTATTTCTTGAATTAAGTTTGTTTATCGTACCTCATTGACCCCCATTAAACATACATCTAACTAAATTTAATAAGATTTATGGCTAAAATAGAATAAATTTAAGGTTATTTGAGTTAGTTAGGTCAGAATGTCCTTAACCTTCACCTTGAGTTGTAGAATAAACACAGATAATAAAAGAATTTATTGATGCAATTAACTATGTAAAAATGTCTTTAGTTCCACATTATAACATTATTCTCTTGACATTTTGCCCATTATTCATCTTTTAATTGTAACTAATGTTATACACTTGAACTCACCTAGGATGACACAAGGGTGCATAAAAAATTCTCTTATAATAAATTATGAGAGAATTTTCATTTTTGGGTAAACTATTTCTTTAACAGCTCATATAAACAAACATACATATGAAGAATTCTATATAGATGACTGAAAAGATACACAAACATCGGCAGTTTTTATGTGAGAAAATTAAGCATATTTTCAACTCCTTATTTTCAGCAAAGGCAAATTAATGACCTTGCAGGAGAAACTGATTGCCGGAACCGGTGAAATAAGAGAGAGGGTAAACGATAGAGAGACAAAAGGACAGAAAGGGAGAGAGAGTTAAGTGAGTGATGTTATAATGTCACAGCTGCTCCTGGGACAGAAGTGTTTATGGAAAGGTCAGAAGTCAAAGTATCTTCTCCATCAGCTTGACCAATAGCTCTACATATCTTTTTCTGTTCTCCTCTCTTCTCTTTCCAGTGTTTTGGGCTCTTCTAATTTCTCATCTAGACTCATCCTCCCTCATCATTTCTTCTGCTGTGTCATCTTTTTTCTTTTGTGTTGATTTGTCTTGTCTAGTCTTATCTAATCTTGCCGGGTTTTGTCTCTTGTCTTTTCTCTTCACTTCTAATGTTTCAGCCTATTCTTGTCTCCTCATTGATCAAAAGTTTCTCAATCTGATTTAAACAATATGATGATCAAGGTTGCAGTTCTTACCTTCAGTTTTTCCACCATGTTCACCACATTTCTCTTTAATCAAAGTGTCTGATGGCGATCAGATGCTGTTCCTTGGGTTTTCCTGTTGCCATGGTGACACCGGGACAAAACAGAACTGCTTTATTGGTGGAGTTTGCGGTTCACAGCAGGATCCTTGTCAGTTTGTCACCGTTCTCCCTTTCTCTCTCTCTCTCTCTCTCTCTCTCTCTCTCTCTCTCTCTCTCTCTCTCTCTCTCTCCGTATATCTATATATATATCTATATATATATATATATATATATATATATATATATATATATATATATATATATATATATATATATATATATATATATATATATATATATATATATATATATATATATAATGTGTGTGTGTTTGTGTGTGTGTGTTTCAATCTTTTTGAAACAAGCATGTGGTAGAGCTGTGGAAAGTTGGAACATGTTCAGCTTTTGAGTGAGTGAGTGTAGGGCAAGCATGCAGGAGCCGTTTGCCAACATTCACACAGCACAGCTCACACACCAGCTTGAGTTACAGGATTCAATTACATGGCCAATTGCAAGGAAAATCTTTCATTATAAAATACTCTACGCAAGGACAAAATGATCATAACCTGGAAAAACTCTCAGCTCCTGTGGTCCATTTCCCTCTCCCTCACTTTAACAGAACACTGGTCAAATGAAACACAGATGGGCATTATGGGAAAATAGGCAGAGTCTGAACCAAAATGAATATATGAGAGCCATAATACAGACCCTCCATCATGGTTTAATGGCACCTCGAGAAAACAGGTGCCCAGAAACACTCGTGCATTAAAATGTAGGAACAGAGCAGAGAATTTTGGGATGTTTTGACCTGGTACTTCCACAACCGTCAGCAGTTTTAGGGCTTATACAACTTAAGTGACAGAGCATAATTTGTAGATGTCACACAGGTCACAAAGAAGCACTTTTTCACAGTCTCACAGTCCTCACAACTGTGAGACTCCACCATTAATAATGTCAGAGGAAAATGGATGGAAGGCACATCCTGAAGTGCCACTTGCACCTTTTTTAGCCCAGGAGCCTGAAGTGGGTCTCTCTGTAGGCACTGTAATTGAGAATGTTATTGATCATAGCTGCAAGGTTAATCAAAAAATCTGCAGAAGAATTTTTGGAGAAATTATTTGAGAGACCCATAATAATTACCAGGTTTATTTAGTGTTCTCTTCGTAAGGGGAAATGTGACTGTATCCCACTGTTTATGTTTTTTGGTTTTTTTTTAATCAATACATTTTTAAAACATTTGTTTTGCCAGAGAAAACTGAGACACACACACACACACACTGTGCTCAGTCTCTCTCTCTCTCATACATTTATTACACACTAGCTCTTATTTTTCCTCAGTTTTCCCTCAGTTTCTATAGAAATAATTGTTGAAAGTATTCACCCCTGACATTTGATTGACATTGTATTTGCTGCTTGGTTTCCTTGGAGACAGCAGAGAATTGATAAATAGAATGGCAATGACAGAGGGGGATGTTGTCCTGTTCTCCTTTTTCTAGCTTTTATCCATCTCTGAACAGCTTTTGTAAAGCAGTGAACCTTGCGTGCTGCTTCTCAATAGAGGCCGTAAACAGATTCAGTTTAAGCAGCTGTTTAAATTAACCTAGCATAGCACAAGCTGGTTAATGTTCCTCTCTTTTCTCTTACAGGCATCAGAGTTGGGGATGCTGACAGCATACTACACCTACATCCTGACTTCCTTGGTAAGAAGATTTCAGGTTGATGCTCTTTAATGAAAAATAGATGCATTGTGTGTAGCCATGGTGACGTATTGACATTTGATTCAAGACTTGGAGAAGAAACATGTCAGATTTCTGAGGCCTGTTTCCCAGGAGAAATATTTAAGAAAAAGGAGACTTGAGAACAAGTCTGGTTTGATATCCACATCTCCATTTAATTGCTTTCCTGTCCATAAGTCACATTTGAGAATTTGACTTTATTTGTGATTTGTCTTTCCTGTTGGTGGAGGTAAAATTGTTAACATAGGATGTCTGTGATTTTATGGGCTCATTTGGATGGAATGGAGATCTGTTTTGTTTTTACTAAAGTGGGAGTGTCTGTTATCTGGATGTGGGTGGGACTGAAGGTCATGTGATCTGGATGTGTGTATCACACAACACACTGAAGCAAAACATATTTTTGTTGATATATTTATACCATGTATATACATAATAAGGAGATTAAACAACATTATAGCTGACACTGCTACTACAGTGGGACAAACTTGGGCTTTTCATAAGCAACTGCTTTACCAAATTGTTAACAGTTTGGAAACATGTCACTGGTGTGATATGAATGGCGTAGCTCTCAGTTCTGTAAGACAGCTGTTTAGAAATCTTGAGTTTTTTATTAGAAACATGAGGATATGAAAATAGGGCATGACAACATGAAAATACTGTAAGATAGGACAGGGTTCGAAACTTGTTTAACTCACACTTATTTTCTGTAGATACACATCAGTTTATCAGTAACACAGCCATATTTGGTTGTGTTTCATTTTGTGATTTCATTGGATCAGAGAGCTGTGGGTGAGATAAGCCACAAACGGAGCGGATTACATTTGAGAGCAGTGTGTATGGGGGTGGGGCCTCATGCACAGATACAACCCCTCTAGGCCAGTATGATGTGTACACCAGTGTCAGCCAATGAAAAAGGGAAGACTAGTGCTTAATATGTCAAGTTTATTAAAGATAGATTAAAACAATAAAACTTGCTAACAGCAGAAGTTACTTAGGTGCAGTAGTGCCAGTGCAAGTGCAAGGTTGTATTTTTCAAAAATTGAGAGCGTTCAAACTGACACTTAAGCGTACATGCACAAGAACATATTTAAAGAAGCCACTTTATTTTCATACTGCACTTTATTTCACATGCATTTAATTCAGTTTCTCCCACCAACACGCCAACGAGGTGTCGTCCTCCATTCCGTAAGCTGCCGTTTCATTACGCCATTATCACAGCTTGAAAAAGGCCTGTCAAAAGCGAGCAACATCCATCACAAACCCAGTAATCAGTAAATGACTCAGAGCTCTTCAGCCTCGTCACTGGCCACGCTCTGGAGAGTAATGAAGCAGTGTGTAGCAGGTACAGGGAGTAATTACTGAACTCTTTATATGGTGATGTGGCTCCTTTGGTTATGGCTGCTATAGTTGCCAAATCTGTGTGCCAGTAATCTGTGCATACTGAATGGGTACCAAACCCCAAACTGCATTTTGTGGAGGAGACAGACCACTCAGTTAAAGAACGAATTACTTTTTAAAACAGTTTGTTTACTCTGGATTACATGCACATTAACTGGCAGTTTAAAAAATAGTTTTCAACTTAAATAGTTTTTTAATTTTTTAATTTTTTAGCATGATATGCAGATTTTAATGCAGATTTAAAATTGAAACCAAATTTTGGCAAACAGTTTTGTAGATTCTGGGCTTTCACTAATCAAACGCATAGAAGATTTACTTGCCTTTATGCCTGATATCTATATGTAGAAAATAGATGCTTTGGGCTGTTACCAAATGATCACCAATTGCTCGAGATTTTGTTGGTTAGCATGACCCTGTTAGCTCCTGCTGGTAGACCCTGTAACTAAACCATCTGGACCCAAAAAGCATCTTTCCCTGTTGACAACTGTTCAAAATCTGTCATGTTTCTGTAAACAGCTTTTGCAAGGAACAATATTTTATGTTTTAGATGTATATGTTTTACTAGTGCCCAGGAAATTTAAAGACCGAAATGATTCCTCTTCTTGTCTGCTGTATTTGGCGACACTAGCTTAACGCTACTGAAGTGTACGAGTTCTGGCGGTGTCATCAGTCAGTCATGTTGTCATGGTGTAATTTTTTGGTGTAACATAGTGTTTAGTCTCATGGCATTACAGCACAGGTTCCAAAAAGTTACATGGTCCCATGAGCAAACATTTCAGATTTCAGATTGCTTCTGGGGGCTCTTGCGTCAGCCAAGCTGCTGCTATTGAGATGAAAGAGAATTCTTCAGGTATTATAGACCTCCTTAGATCTGCCTTGCCTTAAAGGGACAGAACTCTATTACAAGCCATGTGTGTGTAGTGTGGGGTCCAAGCAGAAGGGTGATTTGAAACAGGCCCAGAAAAGGACTGGATTAGATGGATAGATGGATTGATGGTCTCTTTAGAAGTATAGAAGGCTGTGGGCACTTTAAAAGATGAAATCACTTTTCTGATAATCGGATCCAATTTATGGCTATGCTGGGGGTGGAGCATTTTTCAGAAACAATTTAGTGATCAAGCTGCGAGCAGAGGACAACACATCACACCCCCACGTGGCTTTACATCTCCATCATCTCACCTGAATCCATCTGTCATGGGAATAATTCAAGTGCCCGTGGGATCTCGGCTCAGATATGTTGTTTCTGTACATAAAAGCAACTGCAGAGTTTCTCTGGCAGAGAATGTAAATCAGGACAAGCTGTGAATCATTCTCACCTTCTGCTTGTGAATCATACTGAGAAATCAGTCATTAGTTTTGACAGCATATATACAATTCTTTTCCTGAATGCAGTTCTTTTCCTGAAGGTCTTCTCTTGCATGGTTGTTCATTAAGTGACATACATGCTGTACGAAATTTGGTTGACTCTGCAGTCATATTGGTACTGCCACTGGCAGCTATTTCCTTTGTTTTTAATAGGCATTGAAGTGCAGTGGCTACTTGAATTTAATAGACTGTAATTTAAAAGTGGGTAAAAATGGTAAATAAAATCAAACAACACTTAACATTTTGGTTTTTGTTCAAATATTTACAAAACAAATGAGGATTTTCCAGCATTTCCTGTCTCTGGCTCTAGTGCATTATCTAGTGCAGTTCTTTGCTCTGCTTTCTTTAGATTTTTCAGTTTTCAGAAGGTTACACATCTATTTCAATCTCACCCTCATTATCTCAGAGGAAGAGTTACATCCCTGTAATTTCATACAATATCCTTCTCCCCTCTGTTAGAAATCAGGTTCAGCAGGTTAATTGCTGTAATGAAAGGAAAGGAGTGAAGCCATTTTGCTGTAATTACTGGATGTATTCTCTCTGTTTGTGACTGCCGTACTTGTGAGCAATAAAAGGATTGTTGCTTTGTGATTTGCACAGGCATTAATGTTTTCTGCACTTGCTGGTCATCCAGGGAGTCAGTATTTAAATGAAGGGGCGTTTCAACAAGACCAGTATGTGTGAGAATAGTGCTTTAGAATCAGTCAGACTCATGTAAGTTTTTTCTCATAATGCCGTTTTCCATGAATGGACTGATGTGTTCCCTGACACATCTGTTGAAACACATGGCACAGATGTGTGTGCATTCATCGCACAGGTCTCAGAACCAGAATAGTTCATGTGATAAGAGAAATGAAAAGTTGATGAGGGTCCCTCAGACCGAGCTCACAGGAGTAATTATGAGCTTTCGTATGGAGAAGACATCAGGAACCTGGGGTTTAGATTAATTGTATATTAACCATGAGAACTGAAGAAAAGAGAGAGTTTTACTCTGCTTTTTTTGCTGGAATTATGAGGAAGACAATTATATAGACCACTTTTATCATTTCTCTGCCCTGGACTTATATACTTTAATAATTTCCAGCATACTAAAATGCAAAGTATCAGTGTAAATTTTACATGATGTGTGGTTCTGTCTGGCAAAGCTCTTTTAAGCGGTTTCAAAAGTAGGCTTTCTAAACACTCTCCATGCCTTCTGTTGTTTAGCATAACAGGTAGCCCAAACTTGTACTATTGGTAGATAGCCACCTGATTGGCGTTTTCTGACTGATTGGCTAACACAGAGAACAGATTCAGGTGTCTAGATGGCAGTAATGAAGTGATTCTGTAGAATTCCAGTAAAGGATGCCAGATCATCAACTGCATCCTCCTCAATGCAACACTCAGAACCAGACTGCATTATGGGTAACTGCAGCATGCAAATTACATTCAGCACAGATTTCTTTTTGGCTACTGTTTGTACTGTTACCTGATTAACATAATTCCTTTAGTAAACCAAGCGCTAGAATAACACAGACAGTACAGGCAAATAAACAAGGCTATCAGTGGTATTTATGGACGATCTTTTGACCAGACATTATTTCGCATGAAATGTACTGTATGTATAATGTGCATGTTTGTACATGCAATAAAGTATAGGAGGACCAGCCTTCTGAATTCACATTTTGTTCAGCCATTTGAAATTTGGAGTTTAACCAGCACAAATACCTTTTTTCTGAATGATAAGTACAGAAAAGAGAGGCTTTGTCATGGTTTGTAAGCAGCAGGGCTCATTGTTTAAAAGGCTATTGAAGTCTTGCAAGTACTGGCTGGTGTTCAGGGGTAAATCAGGGGACATAAGTTAACAGGCTGTGAGCTGAAGTCAGGAGGGACCTGAGACCAGACAGAAGAGACTTTGACAATAATGACAGAGAGAAAGTGTTATATACAAGTACACCAAATGAATGAACACTTCAGAGTCACCCAGCAGCAGTATTTCTGTGGAGCATGGAGGAGTTTTGTCATTACCGACTGTTCTCAAAGATTTCCCAGCAGCCCTATGAGGTCCAGCCTCACATGACACTGATGAATGGGCTGCCACATCATTCGCCTGTCTAATTTGTTTTTTAATCATTTTAGGTTGCCGTAGGAGACAGACAAAAGTGGCCTAATATGGACATAAAACATGTTTTGTGATGCTTACCAAGGTATTTGTTTTCTTTAGGTTAACACAGGAATGCCGGATAAAAAATTTTAATGTATTTTTAAACATGTTAGTCAGTTTTTGCTTTCTTATAAAATCTGTAGAGAAGTTCTACAAGTTGATTAGCCTATCATAAAAATAGACCTAAATAAACAAAATCACCAATTTAATTGAATTGATCAACTAATTAATCAACTCATAACATTGAATTAAATGATTGTGTTAATATTTCTGTTGTCACACTTCACTGTAACTGACAGCTTTGCATCAATAGATCAAACCGTTTATTAATATTTTTAACAGTTGATTCATTCGGATTTAAAAGCTAAATGTTGCAGTCTAGTTCATTTCAATAAAATAAGTACAAAATAGCAGTCATTTTCTTAAGGGTAATTTGTACAATACTTGAAATTGTAGGTCAATTTTTGAGGTAGTTGTTGGTTTCCCCCATATTTAGGCTGTTAGGTGCTTTGCCATTTTTTTACCAGTGTAGGTGTAGAGAAGGGATCAGGGTATAAAAACTATAATTAACGTAATATTAAAACCATAGAAATTGGCAACATGATGTGCAAATTCTTTGACCTGTTGAGATGTATAGCACAGCAGAGCTGTTCTTTATGAGTGTGGGTTTGTGTGTAAGCATCTGCCATTCTTTATTTATTCATGCGCTGTGATCTCCCACTGCATAAAACAGCCTCATTTTCAAGTGTCTTTTCCACTGAGAGTGCTGACTGGCCTTTTATGTGGGTCTATGTTTGTGTTTATGGGAGATGGAGGGAGAGAATTATGAGGGTCTTAGAAGGGGTCAGTGGTAAGCCTGTCGGGGTCCCTGCGTAGTCAGATCACCCCACAGTCGCTGATGGAAAGGAAATGAAGAAAGACAGGCTGGTTTAGGGTAGCCGACCAAGGCATCTACTCCCATCAGCCTTGTCTACACTGCTTACCCCCTATAATTTAGCTCTGCACCCAGCCCTGGGCCGAGTGGAGAGAGGGTGAGATGTTCAGCTGACCTGGTAAAGAGGCCTAATCAGCTATTCTCTGTAGCATTAGCTTATGCCACTCGAGCTATCCGTTGTCTCTTTTCCAGAGTCGCTTGCAGTTTCTCTCTGAACTGATGGCGTGTGTATGTGTTTGTGAATGTCCTGCTAACTTCTGGTGTGCATGCATCCTTCATATTGAAAATGTCTTAAAATGCCATCTCACACTTTTAAAACAAAGGTTGTTCCAACACATAGGTATCGTAAACCACAGGCCAGAAACTCTATGCAAATAGGTGAAAGTGCTTACGTTTCTGCGCTTACGTACCGTATGTCCACAGAGACTAATGTGCAATTATGCTCATCGTTTGGCCATCATTAAATGGATCGGCCAGAGGTGCTCACGAGCCTCCAGGGACAAAGGAATTTGTTCCTTTTAAATCCATCTTTACTAGATTCGGCTGAAACAGGCTTATGAGACCATGTGTTCCCGTGAAACATTAATTCAGCGAACCACCTGCGGGGAAGGCCTAATAGAAGAGAAGGTCATGAATAATCAGGAAACAATCACTCAGTTCAGATAATGGCACCATCTGAATTAGCCATGATCACGCAATCACAGGAGAGGCTTTCCATTTACCGCAGAACACCGCAAGTGCCGCCCCGATGTTGTTCCAATACACTGTGTAGAGCGCCCTTCCAATCTGCCCTATTAGCGAGAGTGGGCATAAATACAGCGCTATCATTGATATTTAACTGGGAAAATGGGATTTAATTGGGTTGAATAGATTTCCTAAAGCGTCTGTGATTTCATATTTGCAGCTCTGCTCTTTAACAAGAGGATTTATGTTTGGGGCGGCCCTACACTGCTTTCATTTAGCTTTAATACCAGCTGCATAACTCCTATCTCTCTCTCTCTTTCTCTCTTTTCCATGGTTACCCCCAGTCATGAATTCCATCAAAGTGATTTGTTCTCCTTAGTTCCAAACTACTCAGCTGGATTAAATAAATCACATGAGCTGAGTGGCACAGCTCAGCTGCATGAGCCAGTGGGGAGCTCTGATGTCATTTGAAGGTTGTGCAAATGGAAGATCAGTACCGATGCTCATCACTCTGCATGGGCTGTCTTGCAACATATTATGCCCGTCGTCAGCTGCCACACTGCTTCCTTTTTTAACTCTCCTCTATTTGTTTTGTTCTTCCCATTTAATTTCCCCACCACAAGCTCCTGATGCACCCTATGCTTCGAGCTGAGATCAGTCATACATGCAGGTGCAAGAACACGAGTGACGGACTGCATGCATATTCACATATGCATTGGGACCTTTCACTCTGCTTTTGACTTGACTATGAGCCATCATTGGCCAATAAGCAAAATCTTCCAAACTCTTGTGATACAGGCAGCCACCTTCTAAGGAAGCATCCTAACCAAAATGAAACCATGTACAGAACACACAAATGACTGATTTGAAATAAAATAAATAATATTAGTTACGCTAAAATATTTTTGATATATTTCAATATTTTGATCTATGTGTTTTTGAAGCCATGCTATGCAACCACAATCCCAGCTCCAACAATGCCACCCACATACTCATACTAGTGGGGAAATCATGCTCTATGGAACTCAGCTGATTTATTTCCCATGACCCTCTTTTCTCATTTCTCACACTAGGACCCTCCACTGGTCTAACCAAGTATTCCTTCTTTTAACTGACCCCATTTACCATTTAATTAGGTCATAAAAACCAGATTGCAGCACGATAAACTCATGTTTACGACTGTGAGCCTCATTCACACCCGGTTACGCACACTTGGGCTACAATGAGATGCAGTGGAATGACCCAAACATATTGCAAATGGTCACGCTCACAACACATGGAGCAAAATCGTTTGCATGAGTGATGGAGGCGGAGTCAGTAACATGTTTGTCTGTATGCAAAAATCATTATTCAGTTTGGGGATCATTCATGTGTTGGGATAGAAGGCTCGGCAGTCAATAGAGTGTGTAATGAATTATGTGCTGTAATAGGCTATATAGGAATGGGATTGGAAAGACCATAAAATGCGACTGTTATTTGTGGCTTATACAGTTAATGCGTCACCATTCAGGCAGTAATGAATGCTTGTAAACAATGCTGTATTATTTAACAATTATTATATGCTTCCTTGTCTTGGTTCATGTGTTATTGCACATTATTATCTGTGTTAAGCTCAGATCTGAGTTCATGTCACAAATTTGCATTTGGTTTGTGCCTTATAAATAGTGCAGAATCTTGAATATATTTCATTCATTTCACATAGCAATTTTCTTTGTTGTGAAATTCCTCTGTTTTTTTCCAGGTTTAAATTAGATTTTGATTTGCAGATTGTAATTGTGGACATTTGCTAAAAATGGTCAATTCATTTAGCAAACTTCATTGCCTTATTTTATGTTGCATGTCGTAGGCCTTGTTACATATTAATTAGTTTTCTGGCAGCTTGATTGCACTCATACTTCCTCTGTGGTCTTGATTACTCTCTGTTGGCAAATGCTTTGAGCTGATAGCACTTGCTTCGACTTCCTGATGTCATCAGATAAGTGTGGACTGCATTCATTCTTTACAGAAAAATGTTTATAAATCTGGCAATACGTCAATGATATACAACTCCCTTGTTTTATAATTATCTTTAGTGCATGAGACCTCCTTATCCATGCCCATCTTAATTGCTCAATCAGGGAATTAATTTCAGCGAAAGAAAAGATCAGTCTCGCTTTTCATTTTTTGTTTATAGAAACATGAGGTGTGGCCTGATCTTTGCCACTGGGTTTATTGATTTCATTAAAGTTGCAAGCAATGCCTACCCACCTTGAATGATTGAAGGCTTTTCTATCTTGTGACTCAAAACTTTAAACTACCAACCCTACACAAAATGGCTTTGAAGGACTTCAGCATGAATTTTATTGGTAGATGAGACTAAATATGCATAAAATTTATGAAGCTCAGGAATTCCTAGTGACAGCAAGGAAATGAAAGTCATTGTAGCTTAAATTCCATTGTAGCTTGTTTTGGTTCATAAGTTTTCCATGTTGTAATGAAATATTTGTCTTAGTTGAAGTTTAAAGCTAATCTACAAGTAATCTACAAAATAATTTAAATAATTTACATTCATGTAAACATTTTTTACATTAATGTAAACATTTTTTTTATATTGACCAGCTGACTGTACATTATTTCTTACATATTCTGTCACAAAGCAGGAAAACCATCTCAGTGGCACATTTTTATGAAGACACATTGATTTGAGATAAACATAGAGCTTGCGTCGCATACGTGACCAAATATCACACCAAAAATCGAAACCTACACACTCGACAATCTCTTGTGTGCCGTGGGCTCTGCAGAGATCTGTGAAGTAGTGCAAGCTTCATGTCTGTGTCATAGTGATAACGTGAGAGAGCCGTTCCATCCAGCTGTGATTTCATCTCAGGTGTTGGACAGCATGCAAGACAGTCTATTAAATGTGTTGAAAGTGAGGTGGAGCTGGATCCCAAAAGAAGAGATTTGGAGATAACAATGCTGGATCAATCATCAATCCCTGGGGTTTATATATGTGTCCAGTACAGTGATCCACCCCACTGTGTGTGACAATAATAATAATTCACCATCTCACTGCATGAAGCCCAACAGCCGAATAACTCACTTTCCTGTTGACAGTTCGTCCAGTTATATTTGCATAATTTAACATGTTCCACCTAAATATCACTAACGATTTTCTAGGCTATTCGCATGGAACAGTTGCCAACAGATTTGTTTTCACTTAATAAAGGCAGATGACATGTTAAAGAACCAGTTTGTGCTCTGTGAGCTGTCCGTGGTGCTGAAAGACACAAGTCTTGTTCAACAAAGAGACATATGCCATGCCCAGACTTTCTTGCTTGAAGACACAATCCATCATGATTAAATGGCATTAAGACAGTTTTTTTTGCATCAGAGAGGTCTTACTGTGCTGTTTGCGCTTTTGATTTGTTGTGCCCAAAATAACCTAGAGCGATAATAATCTGAGGAGGGAAAGGTCAACACACAGCAGAACAGAGTTGGATTTCCTCCTTTTTTCACCCACTGTTTAACATTCTTTGAGGGATAAACAATAAAATAATAAAAATTGTTCTTTCTTTACAGAAAGTGAACATTTAAAAACAATAGGACCTTGGACCAGTTGTAGCAGACCCCTTAAGTTACATGTTTATTGTCAGTTAGGGGTTTCTTAATTTAAAGGGCTAGTTCATTCATTTATCATTTACTCACTCTTATGTTGTTTCACACCAAGATGACTTTTTGTTCTTCTATAGAACACACAAATATAAGGCAGAATCCAATCCACATTGTATTGAAAAAGAGCAGCATTAACATTTTACAAAATTTTTACTTGTGTGTTCCAAAGAAGAAAATAATGCAGATTGGAAATAAACATAAGGGTGAGTAATTGATGACAGAATTTTTATTTCTGGGTGAACTATCCCTTTAAGGCATGCATCACATCTGGCTGCTTGTCCTCGGTGCTGCCAAACTCAGACCAAGAACTGCAGGTAGGTGAGTGATAAGAGATGTTTTTGGCCTCTAGAGACTGATAGGAAAAAGGCTCACAAACATTATTCTAGTTTAATATTTTGCTTGTCACCATTTCCTCTCTCACACACACACACACACACATATTCATGTGCATGAATATGCATGTGAATATGCACATAAGCTGACATAGTGCTTATGCATTCTGTTACTATCCCTTTGAGCATTTTCATATCATCAGAGGTCATTAATTTGTAATTTGTGAATAATTTAATGCACACAATGCAATTTAATTTCCTATTCAGGAGTTGAGGGCTGGGGCTTAAAGGAAGTGCAGATAGTGACAGTTTTGTTGTCCAGTAACAATCTGCAGTATCTATGAAAATGTTTGAGGTCACTAGATTAGTCAAACGTACTAGATTATAGTGGTAGATTAAGCTGATGATAGCATAATATCTTCTGTGCTCAACGCACTGTTATTTTTGTGGCAGCTATAATTCTGTGAGTAAATGCTCAAAATAAGAATGTTTCAAGTATCAGTAAAACAGCAGCAGACCTAACAAAGCTAACTTAGGTTAAAGCATGTTTTTATAAAGCAAATACAACCTAAAGTTGTGAAGTGGTATCATTGCTTTATACAATAATGTGTTGTTTAGGGGATTCTTACAGACTATTGCTAGATATACTGTATATATAATCCAGTCTTAACAGACTTAGCAGAGACTGAGAATTGAGCAACAGGAACAAACACAGACACACTACTAATTGCACACACATGCACACACACCCTTTGCACTGTTAACGCTATGCTCTACTAATTTAGCTACAGGAACATACACACAAATGCGCACTCGAACCCACGACCTTTGCACTGCTAATGCAATTCTCGACTAATTGAGCTACAGGAACACACACTCGAACCCACAACCTTTGCGCTGCTAATGCATATCTCTACTAATTGAGCTACAAAAACACACACTACAATTCATCTGTAATCAGTAAATGATTACTGTATGTAATAATATACAGTGTATAAATACGGTCTTACAGTCTAAGGGCTTACACATATTAATCATCACAGTGTTCTCAAGTGTGCCATCAAGCGTGTGTGTGTGTGTTAGGCAGAGCTCTTTCTGCATTTTGACAATGTACTCAACACTGTCAACAACTACAATCATTAGCAGTCAGCAGGAAGCCCATTCCGTGATTCATGCCATGAATTTACACGCCAGTTAATAGAAGCATAAAATGACTCATACAGGCCAAAAACTCTGTGTGAAGTTTTCAACTATTGAGATAATCCCTTGCAGGACTGGGGTTTTATTGCACCTGTTCAACTTTGCATTCATTACCTCTTTAGTTGACAGAGTAAAAGAAGGTACTTCGCTAATGTTATCATTATGCAAATCGATATACTATTCATTATTATGCAGCTCAAGCCTAGAATACAGCTTTTTTATTGTGGAGCCTAAAGCATTTTTATTTTTTTTTTTTTAATGCATTTGAAATTACTGTTCCTACAGGAGGAGTTTATTCATTTTCTGTGTTTCTCTGATGATTAGAGTCTGGTTGCGTTGGTGTTTTTTGAAAATGTGCGTGCAGAAATGGAATTCTAAGTGTGTTTGCCAAAAATCTTGTTTTATTTTAGGTGGAGAAATTACAGTTTGCTCTTTGGCGGAACGCTCAGCAAGTTGATGAGCGATCACGAGCAGGTGTGTTGGCGAACGAACAAACTAATGAGTCAATAAGGCCGTGTGTCAGCGAGTAAATCTCTAAACGAATGAGTGATTCAGTGAGTAAATGACACTATCTCTGTTTCCTGTTGTCTGGGAAAAGGAAGAAAAGTCTGTTTTGGACTGTTTTGGCAATTCTCCCCACTTTTCGTCTGACACCATGAAGGATGTTCACAGAGGCGATTCTGAACATCATTGCAGCGGCCTCTTCTACTTAATCACTTCACTTGACTTGAGGAATCAATTAACACCCACAACCAAACAGCCAACTCTCACTGTCTGCATGCCAACAGTTTCAGACAAGCACATCAGTGAGCCACTTAATGGCCGAGATGGGACTCTGCCTAAAGTTCACTTCCTGAAGTTATTCAGGAATAGATTTACTTCTGACTTCATGCATTGCATTGGCTGTTTTGCGATGTCTCATTATATTTGTGTTCTGTTTGTTTTAGTTCCTTTTCCCTCTGACACACAACACCAGTGGGAATAGCATTACTTGATTATCATTTTTAGTATGTCAGATTTTCACTCCATATTTGTTTTGTACACACTGTGAAATAAATGTGAATCAGATGTGTGTCAGGGGGGCGGAGTCATTTGTGAGTTTGTTGATATATAGGTGATATATCTGTGGTTTAGGCCTACTGGATGTGTTAAATCTCCAGGGAGCTCATTATTCCAGCTCTGTTTGGCTGTGCCACAACAAACAATATGCATACCTGCATGTGTGTGTGTGTGTGTGCATAAGGGGTGAAAAAGAAGCTGCCAGTAGTAGAGCAACAATCTGGCCCAGCTTCTGCTCCTCTGATTGATCTTCAGGTGACAGGGTCTGTCAGGGGGCTCATTGCCATCCTGTCAGCATCTCACCTCTCTTCCTTCTTCTTTATCCATTCTCTGCTCTCTCTCTCTCTCTATTTTCCTCTCTTTTCTGTCATCCTGCCAAAGATCAGGAGCATCTGTTGTCCCTAGGGTCCAGCTGTCTCCTACATTCCCTTTTCTCTTGCATTGACCAAATGAGTAAAAATCTGTTTATGTGTGTGTATTTGTGTTTTTAAAACTGAGAGCCCTTTAACTCACACGTGCATGTGTGGGCATTGCCATGTGATATTTTGTGACCTTGCGAACTACGTACAAGTGCCCCAAAGTGCACCATCCTTAATGACTGACTCATTTACACTGTCTCTGTTTTAAGGAAGTATTAACATGCGCCATGAGAGTAATTACAGGGCCGTTCCTGTGGGGTTTGTCAGAGTGCACCAGAGAACTCAGACAGAGGAAGGGTCAGCCGTTCAAGCGCTCTTATATGCTAATCAATGAGTACATTTACAATAAAGGTATATTCATAATGCAGGTTCATTTGCATATGTAGACCTGCAGTCTGTGCAACAGCAGCTGTACCTGTTGTATATTTTTGTAGCCCATAACATTATGATTTAACTGCAATGTTGTTCTGATATTTGTTTTTTTCTGTTCTCATAATATGATTGTTGCTTGAGGTACCTGATACATTATAACAGTGTCTCGAAAATTGCTTGTTAATGAAATGTGTTCTCACTTTCTTTAATTAAATTTCAAGTTTGAAGTTTGAGAATGAGTGTGAGAGTTTTGTGCTGCAGTGAAATGTTTTAGAGCTAAATGACACTATATATACATTCTTAGACGCATTAATTGTTTTAATAATGTTTCATATTTTGAATGTTGATATTTGGAATCATACTTGGATTTGTTGTCTGTTCTGAGCAGTAGACTGGGACAGTTAATAGTCCCTTCAAAAATATTGGCTGTGTCTGAAAGCTGAGGTGGATGACTTGCTGCCTTGCAGCCCTGTCAGGCAATGACTTTAGAAGCTTCAGAAGAAGGCACTCTTCGAACATTTTTGGACAGGGTTCATAAGCAGTGTTAATTTTTCGAGCTTGTTCCTGCCGGACCAGTGACCTTCCCCGTGGACGTACACGCACAGTATTGTGGGATATCAAAGGCATTGAAGGATGCATCTATGCTGCCTTCATAAATTCAGATCAGATGAAGATATCTTAGGAGACTGTAAAATGTTTAATGTTATTTCTTTGAGGAATTATCTCATCAGAATTCTCAATAGCCTTCAATAGAATAAGATGCTGTTTTGACAGCGGAATGTTGTAGTGGTCTAGTCCTTACAGCAAAGGCCAACGTGCCCAGGTAAACCAGTCAAACACCCTTTGGTGTGCGGTATGGGAATTCTGCTTGGCCTCAGAGCAGTGGATGTGTCTTTATTCAAATCTGAAGCACACATGTTCGTCCTTTAGTGAATCAGGCAGGCTGTCACCTCTAAACAAAGAAAAGATGAGCTGTCTGTAGCTTCTGTTTGCTAAGAGAAGAATTCAGCTTGGTCTCTGTCTCCCCTGAGTCTCCGCTCAAGCATTCTGTCTCCTGCAGGCTCTGCACTGCATTTTTTGTCTCTGTACTCCCCTGACACTGCGCTCCCTGCCTTTCTTCCTCTCCTCTTGGCAGAAGCTTTAATCCTATGCGGTGTGCACTACCCATGGCCTGGGCGGCTCTCCTCATCTGGCTTTGTGTGTGTAATGAGAGGCCGAGATTGTGTTGTCTTTGATCTGAGGTGCTCCAGTCTTACTGCATGCTACCTCATATAGGGCTGGGGATTTGGTATTGTGTATCTCTGGATCACTCGCTCACCTTTTGTGACCCTGCTCCTAAACACACAGACAGGCTATCCCTCTGCTCAATGCTTCAGAATACTTCCTGTTCTTTTCTAAACTCAGTCATCGTTCTTTTTTATCTTCTGTAAACATTATGTCTATTCTTATCTCCTCACAGCCCTATCTTGTTTTGTTTTTTCTCATCTTGCAAAGTTTTGTCTCTTCCTGTTTCCTTTCTCATTTCATCTGTATCCCCCCTCACATCTTTTCATCTGTTTCATCCCTGCCCTTCTCTTGTCTCATGTTAGCACTTCTTTTCTCATTTCATATCATTTCATGTGGTCTTGGCTCCCCACATCTGCATGTCTCATTTGATCTTATCTTATTCTCATCCTATTGTTTTAGTCAGTTCATCTAGTTTATTTTCATTTTGTCTCGTGTCATATCTTCTTGTCTTATCTCTGCTTGTCCCGTTTATATTGTCTCTTTTTTCTAATCTCATCTCATCTCATCCTTTCTTTTCTCTTGTCTTCTTGGCCTGTCTCACCCCATCTCTTCTCATCTCCTTTTCTCACTTCTAAATTCCCTTAATATCTCTTCTCATCTCATGTAGTTTATCTTGTCTCTTCTCGTCTCTATGCTGTATCTGTGTCAGAGGTCCAGCACTATAACTGTTCTCCTCCTCACACCATCATCAGTGTCCCTTGATCCAGTGAGTCTTAGGCTGTAATACTGTCAGCAACAGCTGCAGGGACATCTCTATTAACCTTCAGCCTGATGTACTGCATGTGCAGACTGACAACACTGCAGACCTTCTCTCACCCGCTTTCACACCATCCCACAAGTGCCTCTCATGGGATCTGAAGCACAATAGCTGCTGGGATTTGCTCTCCTAAGCATTAGCTTTGGCTGAATTGAATTACTTGGCCCAGGAATTGGCGGAATTACCTTACTGCTTGTTAATGAGCCTGACGATATTGTTTTACCTCCTATGGGCATCATTAGGTTGTTTAGATTCGACAGGGGACCCGAGTCTGGCAGGTTGATAAGAAGAGCTCATATATGTGATTTAACCTCAATGTTTTATCTTCTCCCTTGCAGGAATTCTCTCTGCTGCGATTGGATGATTTAGCAGATCAGCGGGTGAGCATTATCGGCTTCTCAGTCTTCAACAGGACGCATCCCTTCTTTCAGGACTTCGTGCTCAGCCTCAACAGATCCTGGCAGGAGAACTGTGACCACGCTCCTTTTGCAGGAATACCAGTAAGATAGACACAGCTGAAGCTGATTTTAAATACTCGCATACATGATTAAATCATTACTGACGTACACATAGCAGCCAAATGCATCATCTATGTATGTATATCTAAGTTAATTAGTCTGATTCATCCTGCTAACCCTGTCCTCACGCTTACCTTGAAACCAGGGCTGTGAGTGTATAATTCATCACATACTCACTCTAAGGAATACACACACCCCGCATGCTCATGTCAATCCTGTGTTTTCTGTTACTCTGCAAATGAAAACATCTGTATTATGGATTCCCCCTGATCTCACTCCAGTTTGTACTATCAAACCGGAAGGAAATGTAAAAAACATAAAGGAACGCTACAAGAGATCGCCAATATGTTTTCTGCTCTGCTATACATGCAATATGAGTTGTAATAATTCATTTGAAATAATTCATTTGCTTAAATTATTGCATTCTAATTAAAGCTGCAGGGACTTTTTAAAAATAAATGGTAGCTGCTTTAGAAAGTGGCTCTTGTTGCATTTCCCATTTAATTAGGTCTAATCTTTAATTAATCAGAGGAAGTTTGTGGTCTTGCAAACAGATGAGAGAGGGAACAGGTCTAAAGCCTACAGTGAGATTCAGCTCTGTTACACGCTGACCTAGAAATTGAGATGTTTCGTTTGCAGGGAGTAGCAAAGAGAACCTAGCCTAGCCTAATGTGCAGCCTTAATATGGAAGAATGCAACCGAATGAATATTTAAGCCCTGGACTTTATTAGCTTTATTAGCTGGTCTACACACACACGTCATTCTGTATTTACCTAATAAGTGTAGTCTGGACATTCCCCTCCATGTGACCAGTATAGATACACTGCATATTGTTTGCTTAAGGGAAAGAATCGTAGGCAGCAAAATTTACCCAGACAGCTATTTTAGTCACAAACAAATGCTTAACTTTCCTTTCCACTCCAGGACACACACACACAAACGCACACACATATCTCCACCCACTCTAAGCTGCTGCGTTGTTCCATAATGCATCACAACACATCCTCATTTCAGACTCCTTTAGCACTAGAGCCGTAATGAAAATCAGAGGAGGAGAAACTCCATAGCGTTTGCTCCAGTAATTTCATCTGATGTATTTGGAGAGGTTAGTGGAGGTTTCTGGAGGGTTGGGAAGGGGGTATGTTGACACTTGGTAAACTTGATGCACAGGATTGTGGGATATCAGTGAAGAATGCATGTGTTTCTGTACCACATATGCTACAAAAACCAACCAGATAAAAGCATATCAGTGGACAAGATATCACAAAAAAATGTTGGATTCTGATGTGCTTGATGTGTTTCTATATGTGCAACCTGTAAAGGCAGTAGTCCAGCTAGTGGCTGTATAGCTGGATTTTATTGACTTCTGTTTGCTTTGTCTGTGTGTTGACTTGTTTGTGTGTGTGTGTTCCAGCTCTCATCAGCACTGCTGTTTGATGCAGTACACACGGTGGTGGCAGCTGTGCAGGAACTGAACCGTAGCCAGAATGTCGGAGCCACTCAGCTCTCCTGCAAGTCCTCCAAGATCTGGGAGCACGGAACCAGCCTCATGAACTACCTGAGGATGGTAAGAGGAACCGCAGGGAGAGCCCACAACCTGCCAATCATCTCACCTGCCTCTGTCACAGCCACATTCATCATTCGGTTTTCTCAGTGTTCCACCGCAGCCCATTATGCCTCATCAGAGCTGCAACCTTCAGCAGAATCCCTGAAATCCAGACCATTAAAGATTACCGACCATCAGTTTGTCATGACTGCTTTTTTCAATACATGATGTACAGTAATCCATAGCTCACTTCCTCTGCATTGTTCTGCATTGATCTTTGCATTGTTTAAATGCGTCCAGTGAGGAGCTTCTGTCTGCACAACCCTGTGAATCAATAAAGCACTGAAGCCTCATGTAAAAAGCAACAGCGATGTGTGGCTGTGATCACATGATACCTCTGAGCGTTAACATGGCTTTTTGTGGATCTCTCCCTGGATAGGTAGAGTTGGAAGGTCTAACAGGCCACATTGAGTTCAACAGCAAAGGACAGCGGTCGAACTATGCCCTCCGGATCATGCAGAACAGCAGAGATGGCCTAAGGCAGGTAAAGTAACTCTCAGCCACACCAGACCATCAGCTGGAGGTAAAACATACCATTATCTGTGCTTTACACTTGCCAGGAACAAAATGAGTTTACCGCTGCCCATTACACCAGATGTGATGTAAAAGTGGATAACACTGCAGAAATCCAGAACAGCTCTTAAAGGAGTAGTGCACATAAAATATAATTCTGTCATGTACTCATCCTCATGTCATTCGTATGACTGGCTTTCTTATGTAGAGCACAAAACATAATTTTTTACATCTGGCTTTTTCCATTATAATAACATATTAATAATAACATTTTAAAGAGGAGGATGGGGACTGGAACTTATGATAAGCACCTTTAAATAACATATTGAAATTGAGGTTGGTATTTACTTAAAATCTTCTGTTCCATGGTGAGCAAAGCATTGAGATTTTGTTTTTGAGCATTGATTTTGGTTTTGTTAACTAAGTCATCTGATTAATTTAAAAGAGATTTTAACCAATGATTCGTTCAATTCATATGACACGGCTGCTTCTCTTATGAACTCATGAGCACACGTTAAACTCATATTGGAGTTTAACACCCTCAGTCTTCTTTCACTTTCATTATGTAGAATAATGTGGCCAGTATATTCTCCAAAAGTTTACTTTTTATGTTCCATAAGAAAAAGAAAGTTAAATGGGTTTAGACATGAGGGAGATAAAACAATGCCAATTTTTATTTTTGGCAAAGCTATCATTTTAATAGGACATATTGAACTAAAATATGGATGTACAGATTTTAGAGTGCCCAGCAGGGACAGTCAGGCCAGTTGTGATGAAACTATTGTTAATTAGCAGTTTCGTGGTCCTGTGATTTTATTGGTGGATCTGGATGTAGATGGCATTGCTGTTACATGAGGCAGGGTCTTTATCAGGAGTGCCAGCTGGTGCGGCTAGAAAATGGACAGCAAAGCAAGGTTTGCAAAATAAGTGTTACATTTAGGAAGAGCTTGTCTTCAGTCCTCCGAAAGATCACCTTGCTCTCAAAGTAAAATCTCTATCCATTTTCACACTCACCCAGCTAACAGGGAACATTCTCAGCTCGTTGACTAATATTCTCTAAAAGTTATTTCAAAGTTTTCAAAAGCATTCTTGCAGTAATGTTAGTAGGACTTTTTTCAATGTACATCAAAAACAATTAATGTTTTAAGAACGTTACATAATTAAATGTTTGAATAAGGTTCTTATAACCAAGCAGTTAATACAACATCTAAAAAAATGGACGTTTTGAAGGTTACTAGAACATAAAATAATATTTTTAATGTTTCTGTGACTTAATGGAATGTTCTTCCAATATAAAATTGTTAGCTAGGCAGATTCATCTCTGAAGCTAAGTAGAGTAAGTTTACTTGCTTTGCTTTGAGCTATGTCCAAACTTGAAATAGTGTTCTGACTTAAAACAGTCATTTTGGGTAAACAGACTTGACAAGACAGACTAGTGTCGCCTACATCTGTGCATGTGACAGGAGAGAAGAGAAGAGCAGAGGGGAACTGCTGTCAAACAGCAGACTGCTTTCTGACTGACATTGGATTTCTAGACCCTCTGTGACTGTCACCTTGTGTCATACACACACTTTTCTGTTGCTCTTTTAACCTTTTAAAATACTGTCAACTTTTTCACAGGCTGTTCCCATATGGACACCTCTGTCAGTTGTTGATGGACATATGGACGGTAGCTTCAGACAGCAGAGATTAGAAAGGCTGCTGGTGCTTAAGATCAACTATATTCGTTTTACAAAGACATCTCAGTTGAGGCTTGTTTTCCCATGTCTCCATTCCGTGTAATGTTTCCCTTTTATCATGGTCGTACGGTCCAGCCAATGTAATGTGAACGTCAATTCACTGTCCTAACGCAGCTTCACTCTGCTCATCTTTGTCAGTTTTTGTTGCATAACATGGAGCATTACCACAGAGCTTACTATGGCTGGTTTCACGTGTAGTGTGCTTTGTATGCTGATTTGCATACTTTTTTATGCACATTAAGCAGTATTTTAACATACAAAAATTACGCAATCACCTTCATTTTTGGCAGTTACATTAATGAGTCAAGAAGCTTCCTGCTCATTTGTCACACTGGACATGGAAGGTCAAGTCAAGTGCACTACATTGTGGGATACAATATTCCGTTTAGTGTTTTCTGTAGTATACAGAACATTGTGTGTCATAGCTTTTGGCTATGTTCAGAATAACATACTATATCTGTAGTATGTGCAGTATATAGTATATACACTGTGCATGCATAGTATGCATATTCTGTGTTTGCACAGATTTACTTTCCTTTGCATTTTCCACAGCTGTAATAGATACAAATGAAATCTGAATGCTAACATCCATGTGACATTAGGTCTGAATCCAGTGCTTTCTGCATGTTATACAGTGCATGTGTTTAATATACTCAAGTATGAAGAACAGAATGCTCCTACAATGCACAGCATAAATTACAGGTATCAATAAACTAAAACCTTAGTTGGCAGGACTAATTTTCCCTGAGGAGGTAAAGTTGTAAATTACCTAAATTTGTATATATGTGATTTTAATCTCATCCTAATTAAACACACCTGTGTTTTTGTAACACAACTTTGGTAAAAATGACAGACCATGTTTTTCGGCTAACTCGAGGGGGTCCTATGAGAAATCAAATTTAATATGCACTGAAATTTGTGTGATTGTAGTGTATTGTTTTCTAAAACGCATCTCAATTTTGTTGAATATTGTAACCAAAGCTCATTTTCCTATTGTTTGTTGATTTTCTTCATTACATCAGAATCCAGTTATTTGACAGATATTTTTTACCAGTTTTTTGCTGGTATTTTCTCTGATGTATAAAGAAATTATATCAATATAAATTAATAAATTACTACATGAAATCCCAGTCATTGTGTTAATAATTGTAATTTATAATTTGTAATTCATAATTCGCTTGAAAAGACAAATCCTGCCTCAATAGAAACAGCATGTTGGTTCACTTATGTAACATTGTGACTGCTGGTTATTTTTCACACTGACAGCATTGTGTCACTCTTTGAGATGCATTCGAGGAAGCGGTATGCAAATGCACGGGAGGTGATATGCTTTTAGATTTTTATAAACTAATTAGCGTGCAGTTATGGGCAATAACAACATATCATAAATGTGATTGAAAAGTGCATCACTTTTAAAAAGTCATAGAAATTCTGTTAAAACTCTCAGCTGTAATATATAATCCACTGCCTAGAAGTTCAGCTGCTGCAAAATTATTTTCTTTAAAATTCTGGTAATTATGAATGTTTGGATAGAGATTCATTCGTCATTCATTAGGTGTTGGAACCTCATTATGGATGATGAATCCATGAATGAAGCCTAATTTCATTATGGATGTAGAATGTTTTCATAGTGCTGCCTGAGGTACTTAAATCCAGCTCTACCAAGTATGCCATTGCTCTCAATTTACCATTATAATCCTCATCGTTGCCATCGAACATCAGGCCTGATGTTCTCAATAGCTTTCCCTGTGCACTGGTAAGATCAATCTGCCATGTCTTCTCCCACAGCTTTGCCAGAAGCCCCACCAGTCATCTCCATAAACAGACCCCATTAAACACCTCAGCCGGTAGCAGCCTCCAACGGGCATCCTTACCCACGCATTTCCTCTCTCTCCACTAAACGAGCAATGAAAAGAATGTTTGGGCTGGTAAATATTTTCTGGAGAATGTGCTTTAATTCAGGACACCCGGCATTTGGTTTTTATTGGACGAGCTAATGAGCGATATCAAGCAGGCTAATAAGGAGGCAGTACTTTCCGACCATGGGCAGATGGTGTCCTCCATTGGCCTGTACCAGCAACGATTGCTCATCTAAATGGATAATAATAATTCAGCCTGTTCTGAGATCAGTGAAAGGAAGATGTACTACAGAATGGCATGGAAATTATGATAGGGCACCTTTTAATTTTAAAATGGGCTCCTGGTGCCTGCACTCCAACCAAGGACGCGGCCCAGAGAGATGAGGCAAAAGATTTTTCTGTTCTGAGGTTCAGAGATGATGAGGCATGATCTCATTGACTTTGCTCTGCTCCCTAAGCTAGATCATGTAGCCACTGTGTCCCAGGGGCATTCTGAGTGGAAATGCCCTTCAGGAGGTGTGAGAGAGCAGGCTGGTTTGTTTGGGCACAACGCCAGCCTGAGTGCCCTTAGAGCAATGCAGTGAAATCTGGGTTTGCAGTCTCACACACACACATACAAACACACAGTTACTTGGCTACCTGATTAAGACTTCTGTTGTTTTTATATACATCTAATGGTAATTGCTATAGAGTAACCCTAACAGAAGACTTTTTATTAGAATTATTAGAATTTAATATAATTATTTTTATTAGGCTATTATTAGAATTGATAAAAGCTGTTTTTTATGATTGAGGACATACTCAAATGACCTGAAGAGGGGAAATGTTGCCAGATCGATTACATTTATAGTTTGCATAAAAAAATAATAATCCATTTAAGATTACTTTCCTGAACAAATATGTAAACATCCTTAAAACAAAGTTGTTGTTTCTTTCTTTATGTATTTACTCTATTGGCAATTGTTCTTGCATTAAGCATCAACTTGCTACTGGCTTTTATTTTCTAGAAGTTATAACTTATGAACAGAATTCTTTTGACTTATTCAGATCTAGACTTTCTATTTTAAACTATCAGAATTCATCATACGCCCACTGCTGCGCACAGAAATCCTCTTTTTTTAAATCTCTCACATCCCTTTATTCAGAAAGACCCACACACAGAGACACACACACATACACCTTCAGCCTGCTTGCCTAGCTGGGCTCGCCCTGTATGTTGCTGCCTGGGCTCAGGAGAGGTGAATGTCAATTGTCTTTATTTCCCCCATCGATAGCATCGTGGGCTATTAATTAGCCTGAGATCTGTGGAGCCTAATAGCCGTCAGAATCTGGCTGGCTGAGCCACACTGCTGTTTATTTGTTTGTCTCTTGCTGCAGGGGGTTGGCCTGCTGCTTGGCCAGTGTGGGCTGCTCTTGACAATTTTGTAATTAAGTTTGGTAATAGAAGTAGTTAATCAGGGCCTGAGATTATGCCACCTGCAGCAGAGGCCCGGCAGCAGAAAGCGTAAAGAGGCCCCTTCTTCCCTAAAGGGCAGGCATCAACTGTTGGCTTTTCCCCTGCTGTGAGAAGCTGAATCTCCTGCCTTGCATCTGTCTTGCTCTGATTCTTCCCCTCGCCACCAGAACTCATCCTCTGCCTAGTTTAAACAGCAGTGAGCCCTGGTCTTATCTCTCCCACTCTTTATACACACTCACAGCGGGCCCTTTTAATGCTCACACAGCTATTTAAATTCGATTAAATTCACTTGGGTCAGCTCAGAGAAGAAATATCACAAGCTTTTCTTCTCAATTGAATTTGTTTACTTATTCTCGCAGCATGAGACCTCATTTATTAGGCCTGTCTGTTTTATTTGTGTGTTTTATCACAGTGTCTGGGGACAACATTAGTTGGTAAGCTCTGTCAAATTCGCACCCCATGTAGAACATGGGAGAGGAGTCAACACTTCCTGTCACATGCTGGGCGTTAAACTAGGATTCTGCTTCTTGTCTAGAAAGATGCAATATCACACCAGCTGGTTTGGCATGAGGCTGGCAAATCAACCCAAGACTAGTTGATTTAAACCATAAGGCAGTAATTTCCAGCCAGAGATGTGTGTACCTCAGGGGTGTTAAGCAGGTTTCAGAGGGCACTTAAAAAGATTTTGATTTTGCTTGTTAAATTTGTAAAATATAAAATCGTGACTTAAAAATATTGAGGCAGTTAAGCGATTAGAACAAGACAATAAGACATAAAATAACCTAAAACAAAAAAGGTTGAGGAAACACTGCCTTCAAGCTACAAACTTCTCGCATTTTAAAACGTTTAAACGATCTTTATCTTTGTGATATCTTTATGTCTGAGGCAATTCATCACTTAGCATACATCTGGTGCCTAAATAAAAACATGCTTCTGACACGATGTGGAGAGATAGACGTTGAGGATCATTTTGAGTTCAGCATTATCACTGATGGAAATCATGAATAAACCATTTATGTCTTCAATCCAGACAGCAATAAAACTGTCACAGCAGCCAATGTTCCTCTGTAATGTACACAATCTCTGTCAGTGTGTGAGCTGCCTGGGGAGAGCAATAACATGAATGTGATGAAATATGGAAGATCAGGCCTGCAGCTAGAAAACCATCCAGGATGAACATTGTAGTACTCTAGGTAAATGCAGAGGGCCTGTGTGCATTAGGGATAGACTGTAACGGTTAGTTGACGAGGGTTTTTTATTAAAAAAAAATGTTGTGGTTGTCTTTTAATTAAACTACTGAGATTGTGATTTGCTTGAATCTCAGAAAAGTTTCGTCTTCATTTTGCCCCATTAAAGGCAGGGTAGGCGATTTTCTCCAGGAACATTTTTTGTTATGGTGGTTGAAAGTCTCTTCACATCCTGATAGCAATCACTAAATATATTTTTATAAATATATACTTCTGTGGGAGGCACAGGACCATAAAACGTGCCTGTCCAATTATGTATGCGTTCATGTGTTGGGGAAGGCGTGGCTTTGGAGAGTATTCTGAAGGGAGGGTGGGATCTTATGCTTTCAAAGCTAGGTTGCTATCGCTAGCCTCTCCAAAATTGCCTACCCTACCTTTAAAGTGCTGTCATTACAGCCATAAGCATTTAGATAATTAAATTTAAAACTGTTGAATTTTCAAAAGGCTGTCTTCAGAGCAGTTTTTGAACACAGGAGTGCTTCTAATGTGAACTCAACTAAGAAACCTGTCTCATCAGAGTGAGGTGAATCCCAAACCAGCCTAATTACTCTGGGCTGTCTTGCTGATTAGTTGACTTTGAAAAAATGTCGTTTTGAACACCCTAATGTGAGTGTGTGTGTGTGAGAGAGAGGACACAGCCTGGGGAACAGCACCACGGTCATGTCAAAAGAAATCTCTTAAGAGTGTAGTTTTATCACTGGAGCTTTTAACAGGCTCATCATCTGGCCTCAGAATCATCCTCTGACCCAGTCTTTACAGCTAATTGGTCAGAACAAGCTCAAGTTTTAACATCGCCACATCGCGCTCTTGAGAAAATGAGGTGAGAGAGAGACAGATCCAGAGAGATGAGAGCTAGAGAGTCTGGGAAAAGAAAGTCCCAGGATCATGAGAGCCAGCAGAGAGTAACAACACTGAAAGTCGGAGAGGCATTTGCAAGACTTTGCAAGACAAGGCCTTCTGTTAGAAACAGACATTTAAGCCAATATGTTTGCTTTCGGTGTGTGTTGCAGTAATGAAATTGTGCGAGTGTGACTGTGAGTTTGGATTTTAGAGGACAGATAAAGACTATTTGATTACACACCACAGGAGAGTCTTTCTTCTGTTCTCTTTCTTCTGGGCCCCTTGTGTCTATAGGGGCTATCGGGCAATTCCTCTTTTGTCCTGCCAGTGTAAAGGCAGACTGGAGTTAGCGAATTACTCAAAAGATGAATAAAGGGGCTGCTTTGTACAATCGCAAAGCATTAAAAGATTTATTGGGGCTGGATCCACACTTTCCCCACTTATGATGTTAGTTAAGGTTACAGCACCAAAACCAATCGTAAAGTTTTAAATAACCTGCTCTCTCTTTGACCCATAGAATTATTCAGGCTATTTTTGCTGTAGTTTGGTATTTACAGTACTATACTGTAAATGTTGTTTATAGTAGTAGTCCTGTATGAATTCAGTAAGTAGCTGTCAACCCAGCTGCCAGTATTTTACTGTAATTTTTTGGAGCTGTAAGTTTTTACAGTGTATTGTACCTTTAAGACTTCAGGAAAGAAGTCGTGTTTTGCATATGGAGCCTGTTCCAAAGGCATTTGTTTGGAAATATGCCTGTTTGCACAGGGAGTCTGTAAGGTTTATGACCAATTTTCACTGTATAAATAATTGTATATGGTATTGTTGTTTGTGTAATATAAATCTCAGATGTGGGTGTGTCTACTGCATTCAGCGTCACTGTCACATATAACTGACCTATCACAAAATGTATTTATCTGTGCTAATTAATTATGCAGGAAATGTTAAACATGAGAATACTCTAGAGTCATTTTACTAGGGGAAATTGAAGTCTTCCACTTAAGGCAAACCTTACATACAGTAAAAGCTAAAGTGCCTACAGGCTGACTATGGGCAGCTGGATATTCACAGGCTTTTTCCCAGCGTCTTAGTTTGCACAGAACTGATACTACCTGTGGTTATATTTTAAGGGCAAAAAGACACTATAGGATAAAAGACACTATCTTTGGACATGAGAACATGTAGTCCATGACAAATTGGAAAAATTACTAACAGAATACGGCTTAACTTTCAATTAATGGTCTGAATGGCTTTGCATTGTGAATATTAGTGGATCTCTACATACATCACAGAAATCTTATATTTCAAAAGAGAATCCTTTAATTTTGTTAAGTTAAATTACTTTTTTTATACCAGTCTTAAATGTTGAGACTATAAACACAGCAACATTGGCTCAAGCAATGGTGTAAGTTTGGGGGAGTGACTGTCTCTTTGACCAGTGTACTAGTACATTACTAGTGTTTGGAAAACCTGTTTGAAATAAGTCTTTATTACTGCAATACCATTTGGCACAGATAAAGTTACTAGTGTTTGAAAAACCATTTGGAAATTTGTCTATTTTTGCAGTTCCATTGGATACAGCTAAAGGCACATTGATTTTAGAAGAAAGCCAGTCTCTTTCTGCAGAATGGATTTAAACATAGGTAATGCCTTTCAAAATCTGCAGATCTTTTTATGTTCCATACAAGTCTGGCCATAACGGGATGCATAAGTCTTTATGCATCCCGCTGTTTCCCTATTAGAATCCTGAGCAAAGTGACAAAGCCCAAGCACTTCAGACACAGTATCACACATCGCATGTAAATGCATCGAGAGATTTCTCTCTTCCTCATTACCCATGCCGGGTCAGTCAGGACCCTCAGAGAGCTGTGGGAAGACGGAGGTCGCAGAGATAGCGAATAAACGAGGACACGACTGGACGAGAAATCTCCCCTCTTAGGTTTCAGCATTAGCAACAGGCCGGTGGGAGCTGAGCTGAGCATTGTTAAGCGTGTGTGGGGGTGTTTGTGGAAAGCTTTGATGTCAGTTTTGGGTGGAGCTTGATGGGCTCTGATCTCCATCGTCGCTCCTCATTATGGGAACAGCCCTGCAGCTGGCAGATAATGTCAAATAATGAATGTTGAGATTGGCTCTGCTGTTTGGGAATAACAATAAATGTTTTTCGTTGGCGGTTATGCACTGTAAATTGAAATTTTGATTGTAGTGAAAGGTCACCTTTTGAAAGGGATTATACCCACCTGACCTTTTAAACCGACATTTAACTCTTTATCTGTCAGCGTATGTTTCCAGCTAATGACTGCAGGTGTGACATTCTCCATGTTTTACATCAGAAGCTGGAATTCCTGCCTCAGAATAAAGAAAAGCCGGTGCTCCGCAAATGAGGCCATGGGCGAATTTCTGAGTGGAGGTCAAAGGGTTCACGAGGAAGCGCTCACCAGTTGGCACTAACACGTCTTTTGTAGAGTGTCAGCTTGATGGTACACCACAAGAAGATTGTGTCATTCATGTGGCTTTTAAGCATTGTATACGCTTGCTTTATGTTCAAATAGACTCCTGAAACCCTAGACTCGTATACTGAGGTTGATGGTGGGCGTTAAGATCACACACACACAATTTCTTGTGGAAAACGAGTGCTCATTGTTCTGTTAGCGTGAGCTCTATTCAAGCACTGACTGAATGGTTGGGAAGCTCACAATGGGAGTTTATGTTATCTCCAGAGCTCCAGAGCTTTCCAGGCCAACGGTGGGGCTTCAGCTTATCCCCCACCCCCTTTCTTCCTCTCCTCCATCTTTCCCACACCACTCTATTGATCTCTGTCTGCTTCTTCCATTCAGTCAGACTTCCACAGTACACATCTGCCTGGTCAGACTCCACCGTCCCACTGTTCTTCATTAATAGACAGATTTACAACAGGAAAGGATGAAGAGCCACAAAAAGGAAATGTGAGAGAGATAAAGCGAGTGTGTCAGCACAGCTGAGGTGATAATTACATATGTAGCACTTATGTAATGATTACTGCTGACATCCACTAACCCGGCATTATCTGAAAGCTAAAATGCATGTACTGGGGGTGGGTGGAATGACCAAAGACTTAGATCACCATATGAGTCATTTTATATCACAGTAACAGTCACATTTTAGTTATTTTTGCTTGAAATTCAACCCAAAAATGTGTTTTACCTGATGTAGTAAAGTTTATCTTTCAATAGTCTCAACAGTGCTTTAAGTACTGCATGTCAGTTGTTTTTCTTTTTTAATTTGGAACTTGGTAGATGCAAACCAGTATGAATACAGTTATTCATGCCCGATAATAAGTCTGGCTGGGCCACATTATGAGAGAGATTCATCAGAAATGTGACTGGATGAGCCACATTTACAGCATCTGTAAAAAAACAGTTGATATACAGCACATCATTTCCATACTGCATTAAAGCACTAAATTGTAATGTTGCTTGGCAACTGTAAACCATCTAGAGTTACACTTTGTCTATGCTAGACCGGCCGGAGCAGCACCACACGTAAAAACTTCCTTTATAAATAACGAAGCTGTTTATCCTAGAAGCACCCGTCAGCGGCACAGTTTGCAGAGTAAACTATGTTTTTGTGTCTTTTTTTAATCACAATGTGGATTTACTGCAGTATAAACAGTAGAGTAAAATCTATAGTAGTCCATACTGTCTTACCATTGAACGGTATATACCGTCACACAGCCATACAATATGTGTTTCTCATATCTAGGCTTTGCTTTTATCGTTACTTTTATTCTCTGAAACTCTCCAAACCTTTTTATATCCCCTTCTTTAACACGACTTCTTTAATACTGCATCAGAATGGAGAAAAGCATCACTCGAACCTCAACCTAGAGTAACATCTGCTCAGACTGAATGTAGTTGAACTTCAGATGCATGTCCCAGAGTACATAAGGAGCTCTTTGATCACGTACTGTACCAGGAGCTGTAAGAACGGTTTGTACAAGCGGTAGAGCTCAGATTTGACTTTGATAATGTGTACCTGTCATTGGTAATTAATGGTAAGTGCTCATAGCTCTTGATTAATCGCGACTCGTTTAAGCGAACAGGATATGAGTCCTATTCAGCCAGTTACTCTCATTTACCTTGGCTTGTTGCTCTTATTTTACACACTTAATTACCAGAACTGCTCCCTTATAGCCTCTTAAAAGCCCACCACAGAAAATGAATTCTCGCCAGGCCTTTGTTGTGATAGCATAAGCATGAAATGAACTAAAGACATTTAAGAACATTATAGAGCACAACCTGTTCACCTTTAAATCAGAGGAAATCACGCTCAATAGTCACCACTGAACTTTAGCCTTATCAGATTGTTTTCGTAAAAGCTAATGGATAAAGAGGAAAAATGCTGCTAATACCTTTTCATGATGCTTTTTATTGGTGCTTGCTAAGGAAACCATCACTGTTTCTAATGAGGAGAGGTGTGCTGTTAGTTTTCTATGTGTTTAGACTTTTAAACTTATAGACTTGCATTGGAGGAAGAACTTGAGCCGTGTTAATAGACAGAAATATCATAGAGACTTGGAAGTAGGATCTTTTGACTTAAACCAGTTCAGAAATGCCCTAGCAATCACTTACAGTAGCAACACCTTAGCAACCACCCAAAACAACCCCAGCAGCCGTATAGCAGCGACATACTTTTGCACAGGCAAACAACAATGGCATTTTCTTTAGGAATTGTAAAAAAAACTTTGCTTTTGTGAGTTTTGAATGAGTCAGTCCTCATATGAGTATGTGTGTCCCAGTTTGGCGTGCTGAGCATGTTTTGTTCTCTATGTTTATCCACGCTGTGCTGAGTACAGGGCCAATCTCAGGGCAGTTCCTCCCAGCTGGCTCATATCCAGGATCTCTTCCTGCCCACAGCTTAACTGCACCGTCCCGCTCTGTTCCTGCCTCTACTCTCTGCCTACACCGCCACCTCCTCCTCTCCTAATAACTCCTAATTGTTCTCCACTAGAACCGTGTGGAGCTTCTAGCTGTGGGTTCAGTTCTGCATCATAATCACAGCCATGTGCTTCTGATGTCATAATGTCATCAAGGCTTTTTGACAGCTGCTGGATTTCATTCATGAAAGCAGGGTGCTGTGTGTACCCGCAGAGACCAGAACACAAGATCTTTTCATCATATTCTCAGAGGAAATTTGATTCTCTCGGGTGTCACTGCATTCTCACTGTTTTCCTTTCTTCTCCTCTACAACATGAAAGTCATGCTGGAGCATAGATGTAGTTTTTTGCTTTTTCTCTTGGGAATAGCCCATAAAAGATTCCTTGAGCCCAGATTCTAAGTAAATTAGCCTGGTTCTGTAGCTATGATATCAAAAGAATCCTTAGAAGTGCTGGGGGTGACACGCATTAGACTGTATGATCAGATTGTTTTCTTAATAAGCAAAAAAATACATTATTTTATTACAACAAAATATTTGACATAACCCATGTTACTTTTGAATTGTTTACTTTATGCAATGGCAAACACAAAAAATCTCTGTCCTCATGTTGGGAGAAATAGGTGACATATTTAAGGTGTGCAGGCATTGTATGAGTTGTAGAATGTGTGAGCATGATGGGTATTGTAGTCCTAGTAAATGTGTCATGCTTATCATTGACATGCTGACTGCAACTAAAATTTCTTTCAGCCCGCTCTGAGATTTGCAGATGCCGCTGCAATTGTTGTTATGACAATCAATGCATGTTTTGTTCCGTCAGTCGTGCACAGTACTTAAGGAATCACTATTGTTTTCCTGCATTTGTTTTCCTGCAATTGTGATTTCTATGTAAATGCAAAAGTAGTATTTTTTCATTAAAAAGTAGCAGTGTGCTTAGTTACTTCATATAATGGTGCAATATTGTACCAAGTTTCTTTTAAAGTCTTTAGAGAAACACTGCCAGAAGTTTTTGATACTGTACATTCACTTTAAAGAGAATTAATCTGTTGTCACTATGTCCCCTGTTTGTGGCCCACGACACCTTCATATCTCAAAGAGTGAATCATTTTAGATCCAGCTCTGTGCTGCAGCATATTCTCCTCTGTCTTTTGGGTCTACAGGAATGCTGGAGATCAGGTATTGCGGGGAAGATAAATAGACCATCAGTATTTTAGAAGACTTTAAGCATGAGGCCCAATGAACCATGCCGCTTCGTAATTACAATGAAATATAAAAATGACGGGTGATTTAAGACTGCCATGTGTGCTGGGTGGAGACTCCGCCTCCTATAAAAGACCCCATATAGACGACCTGGTGGAGGGGTGCCAGGCAAGCAGGAATGGTAATGAGGACATTGTCTCGCTTCAGAGAATTGGGGTGTAATTGAGTTAATGAATGCATGTTGCATCTCTGATTGAGCGTGTGCCAGCGGTGCTTTCTTTAAGGTGTTCTGACTGCCTTGTGTTCATGGATATGTGTGTGATACAAGCTAACATCCGCATTCTCCTCTACCTGACATTGAGCCTTAAGGCTTAATGGTTGTTCTTTTCTTGTGTATCATTTGGACTTGAATCTTCTACTAGACAGTGTTTGCTTTAAGGCTCAGTGTAACTCAGACTGTCTTTCTCCTGCAGATCGGTCAGTGGCATTCAGAGCAGGGATTGACGATGGAGAAGCAGCTTCCATCACTGAATCTGACAGATACACTATTTAACACCACTCTCACCATAACTACCATTCTGGTAAGTTCTGAATCTTCTGCTTTGGTTTACACCCCTCAATTTTGAAGTCATAGTTTGTAAGCTTTTTGTTGGAGGCCCCTTTTACAAGTCACATGCTTCAGACTTCATCATTCAAGATCTTGAGTGAGTTGTTTATATAATAACGTGAAACAGATTCAATCAAATTGCTAAGTTGTTTATGTAGGTTTAATGTACCCGTTTAACCAAGTTCTTATCAACAAATGACTCAAACAATGATATGTGAATTGGACGTTGCTGCTGGTAAGGATATACTCAGTTAACAATTTTAGTTTGTTAGAACGTTTTCGTGACATTTCTGTTAAGTAACAAAAATGTTAAAAAAATTATTTTGAAAGTTATAGGAACGTCCAGTTTTTTAGGTGTTTTATTAACGTTATGCTTTTTTAATTCCGTCATGTTTTTAAAACATTATACTAACAACTTAAGAATAACATTTTGATATATAATATATAACGTTTAAAAAACTTCTGCTAACATTACTGCAAGAACATTTTTTGATCACTTTTTGAGAACATTAGCCAATGTTCTGAGAACGTTTCCTGCTAGCTGGGTAAGATGAGACCAATAGCTCCTCTTTGCAGCTTCCAGAAACATTCTGTTTAGTCTCTGATCACCCCAGGGTTCGATGCTGATCTAAATAAAGCCTCATCTCCTTCAAGATGACTGGAAACTAACAAGCATGCCTGTGATACCATTTCCTGGGGCAGCAACCACCAATTGAAGATGTAATCCAGAAGGCTGTTATCTGGGGGCAATTTTCTCATCATCTCACATGCTGTATAGTGATGGGGCAAAGAACCCTACGGCTCTTTTCAGCCGTAGGGTGGAAGTGCCTCATATCTGTCTGGGTCACCCCACTCCAACGCTAGAAGAGAAGGAGATAAATAAACAGAGAGAAATAAAAAAACACCCATGTGAGGTGGACGAAGACCTCTAGAGGCAATAAAAACCTGTTATTTCTACTCCAAGGGGCCACATTAAGGACTTGTACAGGATGTGAGGAGAAATTTTCTATTTATCTATTTATCTTCTAGCCTCCACTGCAAACACCTGATGAATGAGAAGAGAAGCTTCATAAACGTCTTTATCAAAACTGTTATTCTATTTAGAGCAGTGGTCTCCAGTACATGTTCCTGGAGGTTCACAGATTTGCAGAGTTTAACACCAACCTACTCACCAACACACCTTCCTGGATGTTTCTAGCAGACGCAAAGACTGGTTCAGGTGTGTTTAGTCAGGGTTGGAGCTAAACTCTGCAGGTCTGTAGACCTTGTTGATCTACAGAATTGTGTTGGGGAGGGTATGTGTAATGTGTGAGCTTCACCAAAAGAAGCGTAATACAGGTGGAACGGTTGATTTCATACAGATTTTATACAGTTAATTGGCTTGCATTGCAACTGGAAGAATTTGGGAGAAGTTTGCACCATGTGCTTATTGCTTTTTAAAGATATACGAAGGCTTTTGCCACATTAAAGAGACACCGAGCAGCAATTTCAGCTCTATCACAACTCATTCATCACAGCCTGATTGCAACAGCTGCTTTATCTCAGTAAACACGCCACAGTTGAAAGCTTGCTGCGGGACTCTGCACCTGTGGAACATTCCGGCAGAGCTTTCATTACTGCTGTGAGCTTTTGTCATCACTGGGGTCACACCACACGCACACATACAATCAGATTGAATTTTACTCAGATGATATGGGCTAGATCGAGCAGTTTTGGAAAGATAGACTGGGTGTCACATCCAGTTCAAGTTTTAGTGACTATCTAAACTTTACTAACTGTTCTGGAGGCTTCTTTTCTGTTCAGTGACTTAATGGAGCAACTCAAGTAATTGTTTTTATTTGCATATATATGTAGTTTATACTGAGGAAATGTGAGCAATGTGCTGAACAAATGGTGCTTAAAACTCTGTGGGTTCGAATTTATTAGAGTTGCACCACTGTGTGCAGAAACTCTATGCTGTTTTGTTGGTTTTTATTTGAGAGAGATGTTTTTTTACATTTTTATTGATCATGGCGGCAGAAATTCATCAAATGATGATCAAATGATTGAGGAGGGCATATATATATAACCAGGCATATATTCAGATTACAGTGGTGTAGTGGTGCTGTACAGTCCCAGTAAAGTATGCTAGATTGCAATTGTCGACAGTGTCTCAGCTAACAAGTTTAGGTTGTAAGAATGTTTCCATAACGTTTCCATTAAGTAACAAAAACGTTTTGATAGTTTCAAGAACGTTGAAAACATCCAGTTTTTTAGATGTATTAACGTTTTTGTTTTCTTTAAGTTGTAAGTTATAGCAACGTTATTCAAATATGTTTTAATTCTGTTTCTAAAACATTCTACTAACTACTTAAGAATAACGTTTTTGATATAAGGTATATATAACAATAGGAATATGTTCTACTAATGTTACTGCAAGAACACTTATTAATAACCTTGAGAGAACTATTAGATAACATTAGCCAACATTTTGAAAACATTCCTTGTTAGCTGGGGTCCTCCACAACCCAGCACTCATATCTGACCCAAAAGATTGTCAAAAGCGTCAACAACTCTGTCAAAAAGCATGCATAATTCATCCACCCTGACTGTTGTATCATTGAAATTATGACCACTTACAAACCTCATTTGTGAGCACTGAGAGTCCATGCTAGATTTTAGGAGCAGCAGAGTGTTTTTAATCTCTATGGGTTGTGATCAATGTGAACTGAAGTGGATTGTGTATCATTGCACCTCTTTAGAGACAAGACAGCACTCACATTAAGAAGCTAAATGATGACGCATTCAGCAGCTAAATTCACACAATTATTGGCGGCAATATTGTGCTCTTCTGAAAACCTGGGGAAATAAGATTGGAGAAGCAGTTTCTGGATGAATTCTCACACATGCTGCCTTCACTGCAAGCAGAGGCTAGAGCACTATTATTATGTTCAAGAACAGGCAGATAGCTTTTATTCATACATCTGAAATGCTCATAAATATACAATGCGAGGGGCTATCTTCATGTAATGTGTCGCCTCTGTACAATCTTTGTTTCGGGGACTGTTTGCTGCAGGCAGAGCTGGTTCCTTCAGGCCGGTTGCAACAGTGCTATGTATACTATGTATAGTCCAATTCTTTTCATACAAGCCAATAAAACATAAAGGGAGGAATAAAACAAAAAATCAAAAGAGTATTGGACCACTCAGTAAACAAACTCAGTCCCTCACTGGTTTTTGGGAACATCTTTCTGCGCTTCAGGAAATCTAAGGAATGCACAAGGAACCCACAAATCCAGTTTTTCTTTTCACAAATCCTTTCTAAAGAAAAAAGGCTTTGAGATTTGATTTGAGGTAAGATTTACTTTAATGTGTTTGTTTTCAGGACCTTTCGAAACGGACTGCTGCCATGCTATATTTTTTAAATGGATTTCATCAGCTGACAGCCTTCCATGAAAACAAATAGAATCAAATCTGCCTCAGATCCCAGACCAGTGAGGAATGTTACGTTTGACAGACTCGACGCTCAAAGTGCCCTTAATCTCACTGTCGGCGCTATTCAACGGAAAGTTTCTTTCTCTGATGTGACCTACAGATTTTATGGAACCATTCAGGCTTGGAAGAGAGGATTGCTTGGCCTGATAACAGCATTCGCTTGGTTGATTGATGCCCGAGCTCCACTCCTGAGATTAATGGCAGTGTGCCAGGCCCAGTCCTGTGTGTTCACAGTTAACACCCTTCCTTAACCTGAACTCTATTCCTGCCCCGCCTCTTCCCATAGATTTTCCCATTAATCGATTATTATGTGTAAAAACATAATAATTCTATTTTCCCCCCAATCATCAATCAGACCGAAGGCCATTTGGCCCATTAGGGGTGACGCGCAGTGACCTAAAGCCACCCGCTTTTCTCGCCCGATGTGTAGACCTATTAATTGAATCCAGACGGGTTGTTTATTAGCTTTGGTCAATCCTATGAAACCGTCTGTGTAATATTTGACTGGCCTATGAAAGGCCGCTCCAATAAGCTAGTTTAGGAGAAAATGTCCGGCTGCAATACTTGAGTGCCTCCAGCAGGCTGAAAGCAATGAAAATTTGCATTTATATTGTGCTCTTCTGCGTAACCGCGTCAGTGTCATTGCGGGGCATGACGGCAACATGCGTGGATGATTCAATGAGTTAATGAACGAAATACAGGATTTGCATTTATAGTGTGAGACTCTGACTCCTGGCCAAAGCGGCAACTCCTTTGTGTCGTGGCAATATGGGATTTCTCTGTTGACTTTTGCAGGGCCAAGGTGCGCGCATCCATCTGCAAATACAGCGTGTGGCTTTTGTAGACATACAAATGAGGTGAAAAGGACCATTGCTGTGTTATTTGGATGCATATGAGCAATTCATATAAATCGGGTTCAGGTTTATTTGAAGTGTCAGAACATTTCCATCGTCTGACAGGCCACGAGGCCCAGCTGCGGCTGTACTTGGGCCAGCTGGACCGTGGCCACTGAGCACATCAGAAATCAGGAATGCAAGACCAGTCAAGCAGGTAGAAAAAAAAGGAAGAAAGTGTTGCCATGGAGACGGGAAAGACTGAAAAGTCTCCTCAGCTCTTCCAATAGCCATTTAAAGCATTGGAGTGATGTGAAGTAGATTTACTAGTGAAAATGAAACACTCTTCAATCTACCAGTTTGCGCTAAACAAATCTTAAGTGCAACAGACCTTTTTCTTTTGCACTTAGTGGAAAGACTTTAGTTAGAACAAAATGTTATTTCAAAAGCTTTCATATGGCTGGTTTGATTTAGCAGTGGCTGTTTATCTGTGAGATGACAATGGAGTGTTCAATTTATGCAGAGTGTTTTGCGGAAAATGACAGTAATCCTTCCACACAGAACAGCAGAAACACACCTGTATCAAGGCCCGGGAGCGTAGCGAGTGTTTATTGAATGATGGCACCATGGAATATTTACAAACCCTTTATTTTGACTGCAGATTGCCTAATAAATCTGTTATCTTTCCTTCATCAAGCACACACCTTGCTTGAGAAAACAAGTCGTAAACAGAAACAGTCTGGGCTCACATTACTCTCTGAGCAGCATACACACTGACTGAGCACCCTAAAGTTGTAAGACACCCTTTTAGGTTGTAAGAATGTTTCCCTGAAGTTTCCATTAAGTAACAAAAAATGTTGTTTTGAATGTTCTAGGAACATTCAAAAAGAAATTTTTTTAGATGCAGTATTAACATTATTGTTTGATCATAAGAACATTATTCAAACTTTTTTCACTGTTTTTAAAACATTACACTAACAACACTAACACAAGAATAAAATTTTATTTACTGCAAGAACATTTTCTGGTAACTTTGAGAGAACTTTTAGACAGCTTTGTGTTTCCTGTTACCTGGGCTGCCAGCTCAAGCAGTGTATGCGAGTGTGTGTACAGATGTGCACATAAGGTGTTTGTTTTTATATACTGATGGTGATGCCAGTAATGCCTTTACAGGAAAATCCATATGTAATGCTAAGAGCCAACCACCAGGAACTAGAAGGGAATGAGCGCTATGAGGGTTTCTGCGTGGACATGCTGAAAGAGTTGGCAGATATCCTGAAGTTCAACTACCGCATTCGGCTCGTCGGGGACGGTGTGTACGGGGTGCCGGGGACCAACGGCACTTGGACGGGCATGGTGGGAGAGCTCATCAGTAGGGTGAGTGACTTTGCAAGGACGATGGTTATACTGCATTACCATGGGTGGGTCCCAATGGGTGGCTTAAAATCTGATTGGCTATTCCAGGTTTCACTTTAAAATTCTAAACTATGATTGGCTTCTAATTCAGAGGTGGGACTTTCAATAAAACCAGATATAATCAATACAATTTCCCTGTCAGTTTTAGTAGTGCCTTTTTTGTTTCCAATTGTTAGACAGCAGTTTTCAGTCCAGAGCATCAGCTGGGCTCAAAACAGTTTAAAAAGATGCATTTGGAAGACGATTTTATGCAAAGCAATTTAAAGTGTATTCAGGGTATACACTGAAAATAGATGGGGCACATTCAGAATGGATTTTAAACGTACACATTGCATTAAATATGCAGCACTCCGGGTGCAAGATTGAATCCCCAGTCTGGGCACACCACTATACCTTGCTCAGAGCCACTTGGAACAATTAATTTAGTATAAATTACATTCAAAGCACACCGGCTGTGCAGTTCAAGAATACATAGCTTAAAACAATCTGTTTTCCTTGTTGTAGCCCGGATTTATTCATTCTCAAATACTCATTTTAATAATTCATTAAAAGGAAGAGGCCTAAAAGCAAGACTTAAAGTTGTTTTAGTTGCTTCCATGCAGGTGATCTAGATTAACCAGCGATATTCATGTTTTTGCCTCTCAGTTACAGGTCTGTCGTCCAAATTAATTTCAATTAGCCCATCTGATCCCAGAACACATACACACAGATGTGTTTAAAAAGACTCAGTGAAGCATGAAGAGTATTAATCTCATTCTGACAGCCATTAACATACACTTGATAAGATGGAAATCTCACATGCTGCATATTCTGTTTAACTACGAACACTTGCCCTTTTCAGCGGAAATGTTATTTATTTCAAAACACTTACAGCAGACTGCTGATTTATTTGTCCGTTTTCTGGCAGGCACCACAGGTAGCTAAAGAAATTTTTTTGAGAATGAACAAAAAGGCCACAATGATATTCATATATTTCCAGGATAGGGGGTCATAAACCAGAGCTTTTCTTCTGTAGCTTTTATTCTCTGGTACAAAACAGCAGTATGCTTTAAGAAGTTATCTTTTTTAATTCCACTAGCTAACAGAGGGCGAAGCTATTAGTGAAATAAAGAAAGAAGTGTCTGATCTTATTATTGTCTCAATTTGTTCCTTCAAAGTATAATCTATACAGCTGACCTTGAGAGTGTCCAGTGATTCTGATTGGGGTAGGGCTTCTGAAGGGTGATAATATTGATTTACATAAATACAGTCATAATTAAAGTTCTGTAGTTAGTCCAGATATTATTTTAAACATTGTGTTCTGTTATAATGGCTAAGTAATTATACGATTAGAATAACCTCCTAGAACATCTTTTTACTAAATGTCTCGGACACCCTAAGTGTCCTTGTTGATCGTGCTTTATGCTGCGGTACATAAAGGTGAGAACAGGATCTCAGCTGTCCTTAGAGTATTCAGTGTTTTCAATAGCAGCAGATGAAGAATAAGCCTCAGAGGGAATCTGAAATGCCACACAGGGAACTTAAGTCAATGTATTATTCAGCAGTGATAGAGTTGACATTGCCTCTCTCTCTCGCTCTTATTTTTTGGGGGCATCGCTTTATGATTGAGTTGAGTGAAAGCTAAAGGGAGGCATTGAAGAAAGAATATCTTGTTGCATTATTTATTATTTAGCACCGGTGTCTCATCATTTCTTGAAATCTCTGTGCGGTCCAGTTATCAATATTAATACGTAACGGGGCTTTCTTATGTTTGAGCACCATTTATCATCCTTGTTTTGGTTATGGGCGACATTTGTTTGAGAGATTTCTGTTCAGGAGGGACTGCGTAATTTCCTTGTTGGAGCATCAGTGTGATGTTTTGTTGTGTGAAGTGAGGTGTGCGGGAGTTTAAGCAGAGCTCTGGGCCAGAGCGGAACTATGGAGAGCACTTGAAGATTAGCATATCTGCAAGCTATTATTGTGAATTGAATTTACAGGAAGCGGTGACTCGTGCGAGGGAAGCACCTCTTTTGGCACCGCAGGCGGTTTGGCTATGGTGACGGTGAAGTATATGACAAGATAACAGCTTAACTGGCTGTTTAATCAGGTGATCATCATTATTCTACAGAGACGAGTGGGTCAATGTTCCTGCTCGATTGATCAGAGGAAGTGCGTTAGCGCCATTGTTTTGGTCCTCAGCTAATCTTCTCACTCATTAGCTGTATACTGGAAGATCTCCGTGAGCGACAGATCCAATCACTTTCTCCTGAAATCTCTCACCTCTTGGATCTCGAAACACATGTTCAGCCTAATTCGGCTCTCAGAGTTAAGTCTCCTTTCCTGGTGCCTTAGAGGCTCCAGGCTTATGGCTAAAACAGCACGTTCAAACCTGTTTCTGTTGTCCTGAGATTGTCTCGTTTACAGCAGAACTCCAATATCCCATCAGTCATCCCGGAGAGGGAAAAGGCAGCAGAGGGTAAGAGTGTGTCCCATGGGAGTGTGAAATCTCTTGCAGATGCACTTTTCAGTGTTGTTTGATTAATGGGATCTGGCCACAGCACCATGCCCAGCAGCACTAGGTGCTGTGTCAAATGATTTGTCATGACAGTCTGGCCCTTTTCTATTCTCAACTACTGTGGTGATGATCTGTCACACACTCACATGATCAGCTTTGCCCCTTAGTATTCACCACAATGCAGGTATTTGGACTGCAACCAGTTGTTTTCTGACTGTATAAAAAAACAGATGGTCAGGTTGGTTTTTGTACATGGTAGTTTGTTACTGGTAGTCCAAGTACTCCAACCAGCTTGATAAAAATGAACTAACAAGTCTACCAACTGTTATTGCATTGCATTCCACAATATCAAAACCAGTTTCCTTTGTTTATAAGAAAGGACAGTTAAAGGTAGTTTAATGGCACAGAAAAGTGAAGTTTGTTTTAAAAAAGTCAAGCCCCATTTACAGATGTTATTTTGATATTTTGTCTATTGTGACATTTATATATTACAATAATGACTGAACTGTGTCTTTATTATGTATGTGTTTCAGAAGGCTGACCTAGCTGTGGCTGCTCTGACCATCACAGCTGAGAGGGAGAAGGTCATTGATTTCTCCAAACCCTACATGACTCTGGGGATCAGCATTATGTACCGTGTGCACATAGTAAGAACACCATTTCTCCTCCGCCTGCTGCACCCAAGCCTCCATCACAGATACTTCAGCATCAGAGACACCAGCCTCAAAAGCAGCAGCAGAGAGGGAAATATATAGAGAAGTAGTTTGAGGCAGGGAGCCCCGCAAGTTATCCTTGCTGTAGCAGATGGCACGCCACGGTGTGAAAAACTGATAAATGTAGTGCTTTCCTTGGCACTTTCAATTTCTCCTTATTGTATATAATTCGCACCAATAACACCCCAAGCTCTCACACACAGCAATGGTGAAAAATCCAATAGATCTTTATTTTTAAAGGCATGTGTGCCATTAATCAAAGCCCCTCCCTAAACTTAAGGTGACATGCTGATCTCTCTGTTGGCTAAGTGCCAGATGAAGCTGCTTGGTGCAACGTGCGCAAACATTAATGTGATGTCCCAGTAGGGTATTTACACACACACACTATGAAAGGCGTACCAGCCCTCCATGCTCCGCTTATGCCGCTATTAGCCGTTTCTGTGTACGTCTTCATTGGTCGGAAGCACTTGGGGAAATCAATGGCACCAGGTGTGCAGTTAACTGAGAAAGAACCTCAGAAGAACGTTTTTGATCCGCAGCATGCAAACAAAACGGGCTGTTGTGTATCTGTATACTTGCATGATGACCTGCTGCAGCAGACACCTGGATGTGCTACTGTACACACACTAACATCACATTTTCCAGACTTCCTCATCAGAAGAAAGGTGATGACGATGGTGGTGATAACATTAATGATCATTACTGTGATAATCGTTGTGATGATGATATTTATCTGTTTGTTTGAGCATCCCAACCAACACAATACAGCTTCAACCAGTGGTGTGCTTGTGGTGCCACTGGAGGTACACGAATGACACACTTTACCACACAAACCGATTGTTAAAAGCACAAAGCCAGGCACACAGAGTGACTGTCAGATCAAAAGACCGCCCAGTGGCAGCAGACGTAAGAGAAGTGTTAAATGGAGTTCACACAGGTAAAGCAGATAAAAGCCTGTTGTACAGTGTGTAGCAGTCCTCATGTTGGAAAGCCTTGAGATCTGGCCCATTCTGCTCTTCTCTGTCCCAGCACTGGCTTTTTATATCTTCTTTTAAACCAAGCACCACAGTCATGGTGCTCTCAATATCTGAATGCTTGTGCCCACGCTTGTTTAGTTTTAATCCTCTTGTTATTGATCCAGAAGGCTTTGATTTCTACACGGACCACCATAGCTTATTTCAAACTTTAAATGAAATTCTTCGCTTGATCAATAACAATGGTAAATGGAATCAAATGTGGCCTCCAGTCTTGTTTTAATTACATGTTTAGAACTACAGTGGTACCTCCATGTAGCTGTGTAATTGGTCGCATTGGTGGATACCAACCACTGTGACTTCATAGATGTTAATTGAACATTTGACTTCAGTTATTGCCTCTTACAGACAGGCAGGGCAGGAGTGACCCATTTATGTGTTCTTTTAAACGTAATGCTCGTTTAAACTGTGAAATGAAAATTAATCTTAGCAACAAATCTATCATTTGAAAGCTTAAGGACTCAGAATTCAATATCTCAATGTTTTACAATAGCAAAGCTATGGCAAGTTTTTTATATTTGTGTTTTGTGTTGTTGTGAAGTGAACATCAAAATCACACAAAATTAGCATTTTTAATCATAATATTTTATACAATAATTTGCCAGTCATTTAGAAGTAGAGTTTGTCCTGTGCATTTAACTCATACAAGTAAGTGCACACACATTAGAAGCAGTGACCAGTGAACACACAATACAAACAGCAGTGGGCAGCCGTTCACTGCAGCACCCGGGGAGCAATTGGAAAGCTGCCTTGCTCAAGTTGTTTCCTTTAGTATTAAGAATTGAACCTGCAAGATTCCGGTTACAAACAACCATTAGGCCACAACATTTTGTCAGTAATGTGAATCCGTAAATCTCTCGTGTAGTGCATGCAGGTCAGGAAGACACTGAATGTGGCTGATTAAATGGGTGTGGCTGAAGAGTAAATAACTAATTAGAGCAGTGAGTTTATTAGATTGTACAGGGCTGCCCCTGGATCATGAGCTGCCCCAACACAGCAGTGATGGAGTGTGTGTGTATGTTTGAACATGTGGTTTACAAGGATGTGTATAATGACGAGTATAACATGTATATTGATGTAAACACTTCCTGTGTCCTCATTAACGAAATCACTTACAAAAATTTTTTTTAGTTCATTAAAAAATGCCAAATGTTTTCTGTGAGGGTTAGGTTTAGGGGTAGGGGATAGAATATACAGTACACACAATTTGCACAGTATTAAAACCATTACGTCTATGGAGAGTTCTCATAAACCACATATGCCAATGTGTGTGTTTGTATGTTGTGAGATAAAAGATCCTCTGCCTTTCCGAACATAAAGCAGTCCACTCACTCACTTTTTTTCACTGCTCTGTTCCAGCTGTGACAGGACCATGTTTCCAGGGGCCACACATTTCTCAATGTGTCAGGGGCTGTGAAGGGGTCTTCTTCCCCTCTGTGGCTTTGAACTCTCCAGACTAACGGCTGAGCTTATTGTGTAATACAGCCTTTAAACACTGCGCTCCAGTGCTCCAGAGAGACCTGTTGAACCATGTAATAATACAAAATCACCCCTTTACATGAAAGTGGTGCAGACATGCAGGAGACCATGTTTTAAAGGGGCGGGGAGGTGCTGGTTGTGGTGTCATGAAATAGCAAGGCTTTGCTCATAAATAGTCATTTTGTATATACTTTAATACAACCTTTTACTGTTTTGATAAATAGTCTGTTGTATGTTACTTAGGAATCAGGTCTGTATTATTTCTAAACATAACTGGAATGTAAACAAATGTTAATGTTATTTTTGGTTTAAAAAAATCACTTAGTATCATACCACTTGCATTCAGACCAAATGCAATGATTGGACAAACATTTTATGTTTGTTTTATGTTCGTTTTACGTTCTTGGTCCTTCCACAGAAGATGGACCACTTTTCTACCACTTTACTTTGTGATCGCTATCAGAATGTGAAGAGACTTTAAACCAACATTTAAAGCAATGTTTCTGGACAAAACCACCTACCTGCCTTTAATTGTTAATTAAGTTTCACAACTATGAATCATAACCAATGAGGGGAGCACGGTTAATGAGATGGTCAAGAGAGGTTGTATTTTTCAGGCACTGAATATACTGCATTTAAAAAATAATGCATATATTTAGAGGAACGTTTCAACAGGTTCAGTTCAAGAGTAATCATGTTAACACCAAAACCATTATCTTTTTCAATCAATTAACAACTCTTTAAAGCATAAATAATCTACTGTACCTGGACTTTAGACATGTATGTTTGCGAGTAATCCACAGCATGCTAGTTGAATCTGTTAGGATTACCATGCTAAATCCACACGTGTGGTGGCAGCTATGCAGCCATCCTCTGTAATTTCATTTAGCATGTAGTACAAATGTTAATGAGGACCTGGTTAACTAGATTAAGGGAACTCTAGGGTAAAAGGCTGGTTGTAGTGCGAAACAGGAGGTGGCATGACTGCAGGTGTCACCTGCCACTTTCTGCAGCCGCTGCTCATGACTCTGTTTTGACAGCCTAAGCAGCAGCGCTTGTCTTAGTGAGAGAAACTTTATTTCATACCCCCTTTACAGCAAATCATAAACAAGAAATTACATAACACCACAGAGACCTTAACATAGCTGGCAGAGACCCAGTAGAGAAACAGACAAACTGCCCACCGCTGCTCCACTTTTTTTAAACGAGGAAGAATCTAGCTGTGTTCATTTGTTAAGTAATAAAGGGAATCTTTGCTGCCAAGTGTGGTATATGTGAGAAACGAGCTGTTAGAATGTGTGTAACCTGTTGTTCACCTCTCAAGCGAAAGTGCCTAGTATGCATTAGTAACATATTTACTCTCTTTTTCACTGTTTTGTGCTTTATTCCAGTGGGTTTCTGTGTTGCATAATGTTGATTATGCTTTTGTGTAAACCTTCAAATTGAATTTAGAAAGGAGGCTGTAAACAAAGCAGTTTGTAGCAGATTGCAGAGAGCGCCACAGTTAACGTTCCCCCTGTGAGCTCTATCCGCGAGTCCCACTTGCTCCGAGTCACGATACAATTATCTCCTCAAATCTCACATGACTGCGAGCGCACGTGCTCTGTCTCACCCGCACAGGCTGTAGACACAGTCCAATTTTTCTCTGTCCCTAAACATCGGCTTGTCTGGTTTAAAGTAGGAATGGATCACTTTGGCTCACTAGTATATCAACAACCAGTTCGTCGATTAGTGATGTTGACCAGGTCATTTGGATTTTTTTGGTGTCTATATTTTTAGCAGCTTTACTATCTTAACTCTCAGCTTTTAAAAATCTTCATTCCCTCTTCATTCCATCCATAGCTGTTTTTAACACAAAAACGTCAGAAACGCCTCCATTCAGGATGAACCTGAAACAAGCCTTATTGCATAGGCTTTCTGAAGACCGATTAGTAAACAAGTCTATTTCGGAAAACATTTGAACTGCTCCTGAACCAGCCTGTTTCAGAGAGAGCCAGTTCTCTGTGTATCTACAGTAGACAGGCCTGCTTCAATTTCATCGCTGTAATTACAGCTTTTAGTATCCAGCTCAACAGCAACTCAGTTCAATAACACTAATATGGAGATGATTGCTGACACATTAATAAATTTTCGGCCTGGTGCGAGCTATATAGTGGAATAATTATTCATTCCAGCAGTATATTAAGCCTCGGTTTTTGTGGTCTGAGGCAAAAAAGGTACCCCAAATGATGTGTGAGTTTGCTACATTGTAAAATGCTCCAGGTTTGTGAGTGTATCTGTTGCAAGCGCTGTTCAGATCCGTCATCTGTAAGACACGTGTGCTGGTGGTGCTTTCACACTAAGTTCCTCCCTGATAAGATTCTGTAAAGTTGCTGACCACTGATTGTCAATGTACCTCCAGGAGAGATAATTGGATTTGACTACTGTGTACAGAAGCAGCTTTTGTGTTCTGTTCCAATGGGTATTGGATCTCCTGAGTTTGCCAAAATAGTTAACAGACAGAAGATCAAGCACTTTGCCAATCAGCTGCAAATAAGGAAGCTTTTTACCTCCTTAAATCTTTAATTCTCAAGTTTATTTACTAAAACTAATGACAGGATCTTGTGATGCCAGTTCCAATGCCTTGATTCTGTCTTTGCTTTATAGGGAAGAAGACCAGGGTATTTCTCTTTTCTGGATCCTTTCTCTCCAGGGGTTTGGCTTTTCATGTTGCTGGCTTACCTGGCAGTCAGCTGTGTGCTATTTTTGGTGGCGAGGTAAATACTCAGCTCCACACTGACACCTGGAGGATTGTATTAGAACCAACATCAACTTGAACACTAGACCTTTTTAATTAACATTATGCCTTACCTTCTGAAAAGACAAGCTTAAACCAGCATTAGTTATCTCACTGATCCAGGCTGGTTTATGTGGATAATCATAACCATGCTAAAATAGCTGTGTAGCTACTCTTCCAACATATTTGTGCTCATAGAAAACAGGATTAGTTGAGGGTGTTGTGGTGGAATGTTGTGAGGGGGTTTATGTTGGATAAACATCCTTTGTTGGTCCTGAAACAACCTTATAATTAGAAAATTATGGGTCAAACCCTATTCCTGAACCTAAAACCTGATTGGTTGATAAGAGTGATGTTCTATGACCAATAAGGATGCATTTATTTTTCTAGAAAACAGGTGTTTTGTGACTTTTGTCAAGGGCAAAAACATTTTAAACAAATTCATTGTTAATGCTGTAGTGTTTACCAGTCTGTAATATGCGTATTGTGGTACTGTCATTAAAATTTGACCTGTGTTAGAAGTTCTGTATTGCTTGTGATGTGCTTGTGAAAATTTCAAAAGAGCCTTAATGTGGAGTTTTCACACACCTTGAAGAATAACTTAGCCGTGTGCTGGATTCTGCAGTGAATTTTTATTAGCATCCTGTCAGTCACAGCCACAGCTTGAATGGCCCATTTGAAAACAAAACCCAGGTGACATGGCCCAACAAAAACCTGATTAGAGGAACCTCTGGCGACTTCATGCTTTAACTTTTTTAAATTGTTCCTGAGTGAATTATGTTTATTTTTTTATTTGTTCCCCATCCTATTTTCTTGTATTTTGGCATACAGGCTAACACCCTACGAGTGGTACAATCCTCATCCCTGCCTGAAGGGGCGCTGTAGCCTGCTCATTAACCAGTATTCTTTAGGCAACAGTTTCTGGTTTCCTGTGGGTGGGTTTATGCAGCAGGGTTCCACTATTGCCCCCAGAGCGCTGTCCACACGCTGTGTCAGTGGAGTATGGTAAGACTGTGCACCAAACCAGTGGATCTAGACTGGTGGGTCCTAACCCACAAATGGCTTACACATGTAACCCACATAAACAACACTAAACAGCTAACCACACCATTTTAGCATCAGACAATAAGCAACTTTGATTTTGCGTTGAGCTAAACCCGTTGAGAACCACTGCTCTTAACACACACACTCTTTTTCCTATACTACTGAATCTTAGCACAGATCTTGACTATATCCTCCTTTTGTACCCTGATCTTAGTGGATAAAAGTGATACACCCCGCTCTTGCTTGGCCTGCTTGCTTGGTTTTCCTGGCGGGTTATTGTACTGTCATTTATAGAGGCCTTGCCGAATGCAACACGCAGAGGTCAGTGGAGAATAAAGGAAAGCTGTTTTTGAGTATTCAGAATGGGCACACTGTATTCAGCAGAGTCTTTCAACTTCTCATTCAGATGCAGAGCTCATAGTAGCTCTGAGTCGCCTTTGATGTTGGGTCAGGGCTGCTTCTCTCTTCTGTTCCTTGCGTCTAAAGCTGACGTGTCATTTCAGGTGGGCCTTCACCTTGATCATCATCTCTTCGTACACAGCCAACCTGGCAGCCTTTCTCACTGTGCAGAGGATGGAGGTGCCCATAGAGTCCGTGGATGATCTGGCTGACCAGACCACCATTGAATACGGAACCATGCATGGTGGCTCCACCATGACCTTCTTCCAGGTGAGATTTCAAGGACAGAGAGAAGGAAACTCCAAAGCCCACCGCCCACAAATCAATGCTCTGTCAGCAGGTTTATTGATCATGTCACCAGGGCTCTTCCCTGCTGTGGGATTTATCTGTTTCCTGTCTTAATATCAATGCCCTTCCATATCTCTTCCTCTCCAGAGGTCTGGCCAGACTAATTCAGACTCTTAGATGTGTCGGAGGGGCTGATTTTTGACACCGCCCCTCAGCAAGCTGAGACGTTTCACATATGCAATGTAACACACAGCACCGCATCAACACGTCAGCCTGTCAGCTTATCAACCGCCAGGTCCTTGGTTAATACAATCAGTCTTGCTTCCTGAAAGCTCTAGTGATTGGCTGTCAGGACTCTAGATGAGGGTTGAGGGGCGAGTAGCAGTGGTTTTCTGTGCAGAGGTCTTGTAATAAGCCGTCTGAACAATTAAGAACAATTAAGAAGCCTTGTTAGGCACAATGTGGAGTGACTAAAACCCACTTAGCTGTTCTAAATTCACTATAAATCACAGTTTTGCTAGGTGTATTGGTTGTTTCCTATACCTGGCAAGGTTTTATACAATAAACACAGCAACAAAAATGTAACGATAACGAGAGAAATATTACACTTCCGCCATTAATGTAGTTCTTCAGATACAGCAACACAGTCAGACACAGTGGTGCAGTGATACTGATGTAATGAGGTTGCAGGTGTGTTTATAAAGCAATTTACAGCTATTTCAATGTGGCTTATCCAATCATGATCAAGGGTCGTGACTATCCATTTTACAATGCATCTTTCGGACTGTGTAACTTTGTGTAAATGCCTATGTCAAGAAACCCCTAAAATTTTTTAATAAATGACGTTAATTTCATATTAGAGGTTTGTGTATAGGTATTATGTATATCTGCTCAAACCAAAATAGTGAAATTATTTAAATCCTGTAATTAATTAAAATTGCTCTATTAATCATAATGTTGTGATAGAAAACCAATATGATTTCCTTCTAAAAAAGAAATGGAGAGTTGATATTTTATCCAGTATATTATGATGTGGCACTGGTAATAATGGCACTGACCTTTTGTTCTTCTGTTCTGTGGTCAGAACTCCCGTTACCAGACGTACCAGCGCATGTGGAATTTCATGTACTCCAAGCAGCCCAGTGTATTTGTGAAGAGCACAGAGGAGGGCATCGCAAGAGTGCTCAACTCCAATTATGCCTACCTGCTGGAAAGCACCATGAATGAGTATTACCGCCAGCGCAACTGTAATCTCACCCAGATCGGAGGCCTGCTGGATACCAAGGGCTATGGCATCGGCATGCCTCTGGGTAAGAGGGACCAGCTCTACAAGAGCCAAAGAAAAGCTTGTTTATGTGGAGTTTGATCTTTTCAAAGCAAGTCCACTTTAGATTTTTGTAAGCTCTTTGTAAAAATGTACTAGTGAATCTTTAAAAGCTGAAATTAAATAAATCCATTGAGTAAATGAAAATTGCACTGTAATTGATTTTAGCCAAACCGTGCTGAAGCGTCCAGTAGCAGGTGGTTTAATCCATGCAGTGGTTGTTTAGTTTATGATAAAATTAATTATTATTATTACTGTTGGAATAGGGGGGTTTAGTTGTGGTTTTTATAAGATGGATATTTGTGTCTGTTCAGGTTCAGTCTACAGAGATGAGTTCGATCTGGCCATACTTAAGCTACAGGAAGACAACCGCTTAGAGATCCTGAAGAGGAAGTGGTGGGATGGTGGCAAGTGTCCGAAGGAGGAAGACCATCGAGCAAAAGGTGAACCATCTCTAAACTTCCAGGTTGACCTGGTCTAACTTGATCTAAAAGTATTATCAGATTGGCCTAATAAAAATATGCATCTGGGCAGGGTTTTGTAGAATTAAGGACTTCTGAAGGATTAGCAAAGTGATTCTTCTCTAATTTGATCGTATGGATTTTTGTAGGCAGTCTGGTGATGATCATGTGTTTCTTGGAAGACATGCTATATTACACGCTCTGCTGAAGAATCAGTTCTTGTTGTATCAAGCTTATATATATATATATATATATATATATATATATATATATATATATATATATATATATATATATATGAATATATATTTCCAGACAGGTATTTGGTTAAATTGAAATCCGCCTGCTCATCTGTCACCTGCCACTTTTATCATGTTCTTACCATACATGTTTCTTTGTAGGTCTTGGAATGGAGAACATTGGCGGGATCTTCGTGGTGCTGGTGTGTGGTCTCCTGGTGGCCATCTTCATGGCAGTGCTAGAGTTTGTGTGGATGATGCGTCACACGCCGGCAACAGAGGTGAGAGAGGGCTATTTTACCTGCCTCTGCTTTCTGTCCATCTCCCAGCCTACGTGCCTCCCCCCCTGAACCCACACCCTGGTCTCATCCAGAACCATACAACCAACACACCTAAAAAGTACCTCAAACTGATCTACACAGCCTTCACTGTCACTATAAATACTCACTACAGGTGCCAGACACTTTTTAAACTTTATCAAATTTTAATGGAATGGAATTCTTTTTTGTTTTGCTTTGTTTCTTTCCTCTCTGCAAACTGATTGTTGTGTGTGTCAGGTTGCATTGTTTCAAATTTGAGAAACACTGTGATTTTTACTAAATAAACATTTCGGCATGTTTCAGTAGAACCCCGAGACGTGGCTTTTTTTTTTTGGAAAGTGCAAATGCATGATGTGTTTGTACATATCTTAGTAATTCAATTGATTCGTAAATACACACTGAAGTATCATTTGTGGGTCTGTGTGAGTCTGTATATGGATGTATGCAAAATGAGACTCAACTGAATGCTGATTTATAAACTGATGGGAAATGTGTGTGTGTGTTCTGGTATATGTGGTTTTTGAGGAGACTAATATGTATAATAGCCTGCGTATAACGACATAAACATGGTTTGTGAGGACACTTCCTGTGTGATCCTATGGGATTAGGGGAATGGGCTCAGTATAAAAATCACTGAGTCTCTGTAAACCACATATGTGAGCATATATATGTGTGTATGTGTGTGTGTGTGTGCTTGTATTGTTTGCTTGTCTCTACATCAGATGACAGAGTATTTGGGTCAGAGCAGATTTAGCTTATTTCCTCTGATAGACAGAATACATGAGTCATCTCAAAGGGAAAATGTTATAACCTTTTCTAATAGCATTAATATGTGTCTGTGTGTGTGGTGCATTTGTGCATGTATACTGAATGCATGGCTCATGGTTCAAACAGCAGGCCTTGTTTGGGCAGTAATTTGTTGTTTCTGTGCTGTGTGACAAGTGAACATCTCTGTTTGCATACCACATCCAACACCGGAAGTCCCACCAACCACAAACCTGTTAGACACTACAGCTCCCAATGAAGAGTCATTTTTGCATGCAGTGCCTTTCTAACCTCATGACCTTTTTATCATGTTGATAAAGAAAACATTGTTTGGATCGGGAGGAGGTGTGTTCAGATGGTTCACACACTGGTTGAGCTTCAGTAGATGAGTTCTGGAATGATAATGTAGTGTGATGGCAACGTAGGGTGCCAAAATCTTTAACAAATATTAAATTCAGTTATTTTGTTTGAAGGTTGAAGCTCATACATTCCCTGTCAATGAATAACTGATGTAAAATCTGTCTAGCAGGTTGGAACTTAGTGATTCAAGCAAATTTTTGTACAAATATTTGTAGTATTTTCTTTGAATATACAGATAAACTTAAAACATATCCCTTAATATTATTAAACAGAAAAGGCGCTACATACACAGAATGACTTAAACACAACAGTTTCTTTTACCACAATGATTTAGCTGTTTTTCCTAATACAAATCAATTACAAATATTTTAAAGCTGAATTAGTTTAGAACAATCATATATTCCAAACAGAGAGATAACCAAGTGCTGTTTCAGGCTGTTTCAGGTAAACAGCCACCCACCCCCTTGTATAGCCCAGTGTTATTTTGATCAATGCTCTGGCTGTGCTTCCTGCCACCCCCTGTGTGCAGTGTGTCAGTGAGCCCCCCTGGCCTCTCTCTCTCTCTCCCTCTCCCTCCCTCCCACCCTGTGTCTGTGCCTCACAGCTGTCTGTGTGCGAGGAGATGCTTCGAGAGCTGCAGGGTATCGTGCTGTGTCAGGACAGCCTGCAATCCCGGCGCAGGCGGAGCGCCAGCATGCTGCGACCGCCCCCCGTGCCTTTGGACGAGCGACGGGCGCGGGCGGCAGCGGCAAGCCTCAGTAACGGCAAGCTGTGTATGGGCACGGGCCTGCCAGAACCCCTTCCCCACAGACTGGTGCAGGAGGCCGCCCTGGTAGCACGGGGGTGCAGCCACATTCGCATCTGCCCGGAGTGCCGGCGCTTCCAGGGCATCCGAGTGCGCCCGGCCGGCACCCCCGAAGCCTCCCCCACTCACAGTGAGGAGAGCGTTGAGTGGGACAAGGGCAACAGTGAACATGAATAACCTCTCCAGGCTTGCATCATTGAGGGCACATCAAACATAGGCTTTGCCGGACCTCAGGCATTCATTTGAGGATGATGGGAATGTGTGCTCCAGAAATCGGACTCTGAACTGACAAATAAAACATTCCCCACCAATGAAAGAGCTTACTGAGACACTCTTGTTGGAAATTCCATGTGTGAAGATGTCTGTGCTGCTTAATTCAGCCGTCTGATCTCTGTACACACTGTCCTTACAACTCTCTGCCCACGAACTTCCCTTGGGACACAGCAGAGTGGCTTTGTACTATGCAGTATATTTGTCGTACTGTGCTGTTGATTTATTTTTAAATTATTCCTCTTTTTGTTGCGATACCACTGTACAGATGGTATTATCTTATTCTCGTGACAATTACGCTGGTTTAGTTTTTTCACATTGTGGACAGAGAACTGCAAACAGCTACGGAGAACCAGTAACAGAGACTAAATCCACTATTGCTCAAAAGAACCTTTTTTAGAGTGCAAAAATACTTTGTAATAATTTTGTGCTGTTGCCATCCCATGGCCCTGAGGTAAATAACCGTCTCGAAAACTGGACACAAAACCAACAACACTCTGTTTTTAATAATGAAGTGATTATTCTATTAAAAAGGTTTTTGAGATGTTTCTGAATGTTTGATGTGCATGTTTGAGAGTTTTAGATGCTACTGAATGGGAAACAAATAATTTTTTTGGTTGTTTTATTCTTTTAGGTTCCTTCCACACTTTTCATTCTTTTGTTTCTGATGCATACTGTTGCACTCTTTCAATATAAAACAATTGCACAGAGTTGTGTAATAGTGGAAGATTACACACCCATTGTAAAAGTAACTATAAATCATTCAGAAAGTTCCTTATTGTGCCATTCCAGTAGAAGTACTTTCAGTGCAAACTGTTGACAAATGAATCAGGAGAGTCAGAGTGAGATCTGAGCTATCATCAACATTTCTGTCAAGGTCCAACAGTCATCTGGCCCACTCAATATATGAAGTCAACCATATACCAACAGGGTTATGCCATCTAGATCTGTCTGTTTTAAGAGACATAGTAGAAGTAGACTATACATTCGAGTGTTTGTTATGTTATGTAACATCTCATCATGCAACTAATGTTGTTTTAATTAGGCTGAAACCAGCAACTTTTATTTCTTTATGTGATTTCTGTTTTTCAAAGAGAGATATCTAGTGAACACCCAATAAATGGTACATAACGGATGATTTAAGAATCCCCACAAAGGTTATTACTGATTATATCAACACACCACAGGTAAAGTGGAATTTGGATGCCAAAATGAAATGTACTTTATTAGGCATGATGTTGTCCTCAGCAGCACCAAAATTGTACTAAATTGCCTTCACATTTTAGGTGCCATTAGGTCACGACCCATGTTGATTTTTCTGTGCATTTCTATTGAACTAAATCATTTCTACATTATATTTCAATACAGTGTTAGTGCCTGACAAAATAAATGTCATTGTGTTCAGTTTTGTGAGGTTTATTTTGTTCATGAAGATTTAGAAAAAATCCTGTTGGGTGTGATATTCCTTTAAAAATGCTTTTTTGTAGGTAAGGTGTGTGTGTGTTTACTTAATATTATAGGGAAAAGTTTGTACCCAAAAGTCAGCAAAACCTGACACATCTGAGCAAAACCTTCTGGGGACATTCTCATCAAGGTTTTTTTGTAAAAATGCATTATATTATTTATAAACTAGCTGTGTACAAAACAATGTCTGTGGAATGTCCCCATTTAGATTAAGACAGACGTAAACGTGTGTGTGTGTGTGTGTGTGTGTTTCAGGTATCTGAACAATGGCAAAGCAGGTGTGTGCAGGTGGGTTTACACTGAATGCACAAACCTGCAAAAATGCACAAGCCACATATTTAGGGCGACCTCAAGACGCTTCACATTTACTCTGTGGGGAATGAAATCAGCCACATGTGCTTTAGAGACGGAGACATCTGAGAAAGCTTAAACTGTATCAGCAAAACAAGGAGACCATTTGGGGTGACAGTTATTGCTTAAAGTGAGAAGTGACTTATTTTACAGAAATGTTTCAAATGCTAGTTAAATTAGACTGGCAATTAGGACGTAAGCAGAGGCGAATGAAAATTGTCAAGTACCAGACCAGCATGCTTCACATTGTCATAATTATGGTGCTATATACCACATTATACCAGAGCTGAAGAGTGTAATTTGTTTTAAATGTTAAAATACTTTCTACTATCCCAGTTTAATATGCAGAGACAGTTGTAAGTATGCCATTAGCTGGTTGATTTCCCTCAAAGCATAAGCACTGACTCTGTGGCACTGTCAAAACATTGCTTTTCATTGGCTAAACAAGTTTGGGGCAGGGCACTGTCAGGGTTATGATGGATGAGGGGGGTGTTGAGGAAAACATGTTTGAAAGAAACATTTTTAGTCATTTACTGTGAATTTGTTGCCGTTAATGACACATCATTTACACACTTAAGCTTTAAGTTGTTTGTAGTTGCAGTGTTTCTTTAAATGCATTTTACATCCAATCCAAAGAGTGTTTGTGTGAAGTTATCAAGCCAAACACAGAGTCCTGTCTCACAGCTCCCTTTTGGGGGCAGTTGTGGCCTACTGGTTAGTGATTCAGGCTTGGAATCAGAAGGTTGCTGCCCACTGCTCCGGTTGTGTGTTCACAACTTGCACTCCTCACCAGTGATGGGTTAAATGCAGAGGTCACATTTCAAGTATGGTCTACCATATCGGACAAATGTCAATTTCACTTTCAAATTAAAGCTGCAATCCGTAACTTTTTCTGGTTAAAAATGTCAGTTATTTTCATTCAGTCAGTTGTCAGTCAGTTATTGATCAAGTACATGACAGATCTATGTTTATCTTCTTACCTTACCGCAATTTCCAATGGTAAGTTTATAATACTGATTTATAATTTGAGCTGTCGGGTCAGATTTTGCGGGAAATGTATGTGTGTAAACAGAAAGAAGCTCCAGCTACCATTTTACATGTCCGGGTATTGTAGATGGTGCAGCATTTGTAACTTGTTCTAAGAGCAGTTGTTCAGAATTGAAACTTGCCATCCACGTTAAGAAAATAACTCTGCACGTACCCTGCAGTTTTATGTTTCAAACAGATGACAGTACAGAGGCAAAAGTTAAAGATTGCATGTGTTTAAGTTCAGTTTAAGCGATCCATTTGAATTCCATGGCCCAGACACTATTTGTCCAGCTTTATGACAATTTGTTAGTAATAAGTGTGAATTGTTCAGGGACTGAAATGTCATGGCTGACGACAGGATTTGTTAGTGAGACAAGCAAAGCTCACAGCCCAATCAGTCCAGATGCATTCCCAAGAGCAGGCCTTTATCTCTCACAGCAGCCACCCCTTCTCCAGCCCATTTATTTCTTAATTCAGCTCTAACCTGTTTCCACTGGACCAAATTGCATCGCTAGCCTTAATCCCTTCTGTCGCTATTGGTTTCATTCATTCAGCAGCAAGCAATTTGGGCCTGTTGATTATTCTTCATGACATAACAGACATACAGTACATGTTTCTGTATAAATAAGTGAACACACGGCATGGGTTGGTTTATGCTCATGTAACCATTTGAATATATGGTAAGACTTTTCGAGTTGCAAGTAACATAAGGGAGGCCACTGCACGAGTGTCAGGAGGTCTGATCCCAAGAAATCAAGCTTGGTAAGGTGATAGCTTCACAGTGGAGATGTTTCAGCATAGCGTTAATTACATTTTACCTAAATTTTCTTACACAGGTTGATGTGGAGTAACAGATATAAAGATGAACATGAATGTTACCTGCATGCAAAAGCAAGCACTATAAATACTGCCATTCCGTTTTGACAATAACAAACAACCAAGGAAGAGGGCATATAAATACTACTGCATTAAAGATATAAAAGTATAGTTCAACAAAACATAAACTTTTATCATGTTGTTCTGAACCCAGATGACCTTAATTCTGTGGCACACAAAAGGCAGAATGTTAGTTACTGAAAGCCTCAGTCCTTATTCAATTTGAGGAATGTATCAACAATCATCCAATTCTTTGCTCTTGTGTTCCATGGAAGTCAGTCAGTCACATGATTTTGAAGCAACATGAGGATGTAAACAGCATTTTCTTTTTTGGTAGCCTGTTTTGAGTTGTGTACACTAACATCAACATGTGAGCGTGTGATACAACAATTTAAATGGATTCTTACAGGCTGTATATAGCGTATATAGAATATTATATATATATATATATATATTGAGAGAGAGAGAGAGAGAGAGAGAATGAATCTTTAAGCTCTTATAGAATATGTATATTACTTTGTTAGTCAGAACTAACAGAGTATTTAAAAATCACTGGTTTGGCACCTACACCTGTTTTCCTGGCTATCTCAGACTTTTTTGTACCAGAGATCAAAATGCTCCGTCTCATCTTTGTTTCATAATGGAAGTGTTGTTATACCTGTGAGTCCAGACAGAGATAATGTCATGTTCATTTTCCTGCTATTTGTTCCCATGTGGTGCTTAAATGAATAGGACAACTATCTCTGTATTACAAATTTAGGTGATATTAAAGTCTTTGTTTGCTTTGGTCTCAGTTCTCTTTATTCTGCCTCTGACTGATTGTTCTCAGACAGAGATACATTATTCCCCTGCCAGCCAGACGAGCAGTAGCCCTGCTGCTGAAATCACACCTCTTTCCCTGCATAGAAAATTATTAAACTCATTCCAGTTTTCTAGTAGTTGATTGGTGTGATTAGGTTGTATTCAAAATGCTGTATTGATGTTTAGAGGGTTTGTGTACTTATTATTGTGTTCCTGTAGCTCAGTTGGCAGAGCATTACGTTAGCAACGCAAAGGTTATGGGTTCAATTCGCAGGGAACACATGCACTGACAAAATGAATAACTTGAAAGTACTGTATGTCACTTTTAATAAAAGTGCCTGCCAAATGCGTAAATGTTATTACAGACAGCTAATTCTCCTGGATTCTCATGTCCTGTAATTAACAGTTTCTAAATCATTCTACGGAGAAAACAAGTAAAACAAATCTACTTAATCTATATGATCAGCCCTACAGTCATACAAGAGTTATTTGATGATTTTATTTTAAGAATTGCATTTAATCAGTTTCATTATGTTAAAGTAATAGCCATTGAAAGTGCAACAGAAAAATTGGCCAACAGGGACACCTGCTGGTTACAGAGATAGTGGCAGAGACTGCTGCTCTTAAGATTACACACGTTTACATGAGTCATGTAAGGCCACAGATCAGGTGTCTGCAGACACTGTACAAATTGCTAGGAAAAGAACAATTATGGAGATGATAGCAAAATTGTTAAATCGACGTAATAAGGTTTATAATGTTCCTCTGTGATGACTGTTCTGCTTTATTAGGAGCTACAATGTTTAATAATACCCAGTGTGAAAGATTTGACTGCACTTTGGAAATTGTGTAAGAGCAGCAGAAATGATTCATTCTTTTCAAAGGTTCAACTGGAAAAAGATATCCTGGGGCCGTCCTTCATTTCTTAACAATGGAAACTCACTTTGACTTTTTATTTTTATTGGAAACAAATGTAAATGTTCCCATCTGGTATATCAGTCTGTTTTAATCTTGCTGAAAAGACCAGCTCAGACCAGCATGAACTTTCACTCTGGTTTATAATGGTTAGTGCTGGTTGGTATTGGTCTAGCTCAGGGATGGGCAAACTTGTTCCTTGAGGGCCAGTGTCCTGCAGAGTTTAGCTCCAACCCACCTGAAACACACCTGAACCTATCAGGATTACTAGATAGCTTCAGGCAGGTGAGTTTTATCAGAGTTGGAGCTAAACTCTCCTGGCCCTCCAGGAACAATCCCCATCCCTGGTCTAGCTGGTACACCAGCATCCCCATGACTGGCCAGGAAACATTTGCATGTCAAGCTAAAGAAGCCTGATGGAGACAACAGCATCCAAAGCACAAATATGCTGGTGACAAGCCATGGTGTTCCTCAATGTCCTCATATGAAAAGTGGATTTATCCCAAAGTCAATGAGCATGTCCTTGACCTCCTGATGAATGACTGTACTTTGCTCCTCCCAGTGCGACCGAGTCTCGGCCAGCTGAGAGAGCAAACTGTCCAGGCAACCCTGTGCCAAGCCAATAGAGAGCAATTAATACAAACTTACTCAACTTAAAAGATGAAAAGCAATTTATTAAATGGGGCATGTCTCACCATCTGGCGCAAGCATTTAGAGGTGCAGATGGTCTCTACTAAAATACTGAATGCTAAAACGAATAACCTTGTGAATGGCAATTAGATTTTTTTAACACTTTAATTAATAGTCAATGTAATTTGTGTACTTTAATATTAATTATACTAATTTCAGTGAGGCAGATTATGTCATACTTTGAAATGTCACCAAGTAAATTTAAGCTGTGTTCATAAAGTTCATAAAAATACATCATCCGTTCAAGCATATAATAGATATTTTTAAACACAGCCTATGTTTCACTTAATCAATTAAAGAGCAGTGCACTGATCTTCATATAACTCACATGCAGGATCTTCTCGCATTCTCTCTCCATGCTGTCCAGTTTGTACCGGAGGTCGGAAATGATGGCATCTTTCTCTGCTTCCCTCGCCTGATGCTGCTCGCGCTCCGATTTTAATTCAAGCTGACACTGGGCTAATCACACAAAGCTTTTGTCTGTCATTGGCGTGTCATTGGAATGCATGTGTTTGGTTAAAGCACACGCTGGCCATGATGGACAGGAAGAGCTTGAATGTGTTAATGCTTGGACTCACCCAGCTGTGTCTGAAGCAAGTCTACATTCACTTCAAGCCCGTTTACTTTGGACTGCAGGTCTGTTTCCATGGATTTATATTGACGATTGAGATCTATATGCAATACATAGTGTTAATAATCAATAGTGTTGCATTTAGAATTCATTTTCAGCATTTCTGAACCTAATTTGGAGTCTTCATTTTTTGTTATTTATGCTGTAACGTGCATTTAAATTTTCCAGTATTTAAAAAAGGTGCAACAAAACATTTTGTAAATCATTAAATGTGTATTGTTTCATACAGGTGCAATTAAACCTGGTATAAATCAGCATGTTTAGATAGATACAAACACACACACACACACACACACACACACTTTTTCACAGACCTGTAGTGATGTCTTTCATATCTGATCTTTCCTGATTCAGCACTTGCTCCAGATCTCGTATTTGACTTCTCAAGTCATCTCTCACTGCTGTGGCCTGACGCGCTACACTGCTCCTCAGCGCTGACGCGTTTTGTCAATGTAAGTGAAAAGTTGAATTACACAGCAAACACATTACAAATTGGAGAAATATTCCAGGTCAAGAATTATATTTGTCTTACCGAGATGCTCTTTTAAGACAGACACATCCAGGACACTTCTCCTGTACTTTTCATGAAGTCCATCATCTGTGTATGATGCGAGAAAAGCACGTCAGATACCGCTGGAGATTTAATGGTGAGAATTAAACTCGTTTTAAAACATAATCATGTTGTAGCTTAAACAATCACCGTTTTCTGGTGTACTCTTTTTGGTCTTTTCCTTTTTGCTGGTTCCTTTGTCTTTCTTCTTCTTTGGTGGCATGATTTTGAGACGCTAGATCTGCATCCGTGGAGCAGAAGAAGATTCATTGAGTCCGTTTTGTGTACACTCGGAGGCCTGGTAGCGTGGGCGGGGCCAAATCGTGTCTTAGCCAATCACCTCCCCGCAATTACAATTTCAATTGTTCTGCGTAAACCGCGCCGCGTTGCAAGCCTGTTGCCAGGATGTGTGTACAGTTGCTAAGATACGAAAGTCCTTTAAAATTGATCAGATTTCCTAACGAGGATCTTACTTTTCCTTACAACTAAACAAAACACAGATCTCTCAATGCTCTCAATATCAAGCGTTCCCTTTAAGCTAATAACGTTGAAAAGCGTACGTCGCAAAATGTGACCATGTTCTTACTATAGTTGAAATAGTTATAATATGGAATAAAATATGGAAGTGTTGTAGGTTTCAGGTCATAAGCATTGAATTACCATTTGAAAAGAAAGGGTCATATAGTTGTATGATTGAATGGGGCATTAATCTGCCAATACGATTTCATGGTCACAAATCAGCCCGACACGATGTTTCCCTTTTTGCAAGTTCTGGTCGGTTCATAATACTAAAAAAAAATATGTAAAAACCCTTTTAACCACCCCCTCACAATTCGTATACTGTATATTAAATACCTGCACAATTCATATTTTAAACCAGAAGGAGGGCCAAAGAAGAAACCCTACCACTACGCCAAAGGCTAAACTCATGAATATTAATTCCATGCTGACGTTGCTCGTTACCTTCCTGGCTCATACTATATACTAATACTATACTAATATATATAATTAATATTAATATTCATCATTCATATTTGCTTGAGGTCGAGGACCGGGGAGGAGAAACCTGAGAGAAGAGGGCGAGGTCTTACAGGCGGAAGGGGACGAACAGGAAGCGCAATCACACGAGCACGGGAGGAGACAGAAGGCGGTGTTTATTTCCATAATTTATTTATTTATCTTATTTCCCTAGCCGCCCGATCGAAAAGATATTTTCACGTTGCGAACAACCCTAGGATTTTAATCGCTGTTCTCATCCGTTTCCTTTCGTACACTTTGTTTGCGAGGGTTTTTGTCTTGCTCACCCTGAACTTCACGTTGCGAGAAGCGCGTAGAGAAAGAGAGAGAGCGCTGCAGGAAGAGGGAGCATTGAAAGCGGTCGTTCAGACGCTCGCCGTCGCACGTACAACTTAATTTTACGCGTTAGTTGGTCTTCAGGGAGCCTAAAACCGTCTGTGAATCGGTGGTTTCCTGCACGGGGCTTTTAATGGGAGTCTTGCATCGATAAAGTTCTTCTCCCCCCCTTGACGGACCCTCGCTCGAACCGAACCGGACTCGGGCGCTGTCCTCACCGGGGGGTGTCCCGTCCAAGTTATATTTGCGACTGCGAAAAGCAGAAGGAGGTCGATCTGGCCGTCGTTGTTGGAGCTCGAACATGGCAGGAAATCTGAAGAAAGGTGGGGGGCTTATTGGCATGATGAAGGACGCTTTTCAGCCTCACCATCATCTCCATCACTCCCATCACCAGCCCGGGGCCGTGGACAAAAAGACGGTGGAGAAATGCTGGAAATTCATGGACAAGGTGGGTGAATTGACCAAACACGATACAACAGATACCAGAGATGCGATGTCGCTAGCACCCTTGTTCTCCTGTTAGCTTAGCCGGATGGCCTGCGCGAAGAAACCTTAATGCAATATGGCAGGGCAGCTCAGCTAAGGCTATTAGCTGAATGGTTTGCAGCCTAACAAACTATGATCAACCGGCCAAATGGTCTTGGGAATAGTCTTTGATTTAGTTTTGTGTCGTAGGCCATCTCTGGTACTCTTACAGCCTCGCTTAACTAGCAGGAATTGTGATTGTGCTACGAGCACATTTAAAGGGTGCCGCGCTAGTCGCGTTAGCTGAATAGCGTGTGTTATTACTTTACTTGTAAAATGTGTAACTGTGAGATCAGGATAAATGGTTTTGAGTGTCGGAATGAGACTTTATCCTCAACAAGAACCCAGTAGTAGTCCAGATATGTGTTGAATGAGCAGCATCTGACTGCTTCAGTGTCTGGGCAGTCTGTTGGTTTTGCTATTACTCAGTGTAGACGTGGATAGTGGACAGAAGATTGATCTGCCTTCTCAACCTCTGATCTGTTCCTCTGTTGATGCAGTTTTGCCTCCGATCTCATATATATGTAGTGTAAGAAGGACGTTTAATATATCATTTCCTATCCATAAGTCTGTTTCTGTCATCCCAGCTTTATCTGAAGTATACTTATGCATGCTGCGGAATTAGAAACAAGTCTATCTGAGAAGGAATTGTTTTAAGATCAGGTAACTGCTAGGTACAATATCCTTATTTCACAGCTGATTAAAATATGAATGCAACCACATACAAACAGGGTTATTAGTAAGGTAAAAGACTGAAGCAGTTTAAGGAAACATCTGTCTACATTTTCTGCGCTTTTTGCTGCCTCACAACACAACAGTTAAAGCTGCAGTTCATGGAAAAAAGTCGTGGTTAAACCTCAAGCTTCCTGTGATGTTTACCCTCATACACGAGCAAAACTCACAGAAGTCACGCTGTGCAGCTTATGAATACGATGATACTTACTGTCGCTTGAATTTGCTTTGCGATAAATGTGTAACACAGAATGACAATTTAATTGTTCCCGAGAAGAAAAACAGTTTGTGCTTCCTGATCGGGATATGTGCAACTTCCTATTTGCTTAGTTTCATATGGGATAGTTTGGTTAGTGCGCATGTGACATATAACACATATAACTCAATCTGCCTGTTTTTGCAACATTAACATGGCGTGGATTTTTACAATGTTAACCATCGAAAACCATTTAATGATTGATGGATGATTTGGTGTATGTGTGAGACAAAGAAAAGCTCAGAATAGACAGCTCAGCCTCAGTTCCCACTTGCAAAACCGACATTTTTGGAAAGACAAGTTTCCTCAAGTCTTATGCATATAATAAATATCCAGACTGGGCTCTTTGTTGTCCAATATTAACTTAATTATGTAACCCTTTAGTTATATTGTGTAAATATTTAACTTTATTTTACCAGATCTACAAGATGTTTAATGTATAGCTAGTTTTATTCTTTTGTATTCCACCCTGAATATGCAAATACAATCTTACATAGTCAAATAGGAATAAACATCACTATTGAAATTCTTTATTTGGTTCTGGGTTTTTCCTATATTTGATTACTTCTGTATTCATTGTGGGTGCCTTTTGCATTCACTGTCTTATTTAGAAACGCATGAACAGAGTTCATATCATTGCACCATAGGCCAATACATTCATTCATTCTTTAATGGTCAACTGGATAAAGATTTGACTACTGGGATGTGGTTGGTCATAAACAGTCAATGCAAATGTAATGCCATAGATGAAAATGTTGCGTTAATGACTGGATCATTATAAATGAATAATTATTTAAATTTTAGTTGGCTTTCCTGACAGATCTGCAGGGTGGGGTCACGTCTCGATTCATCTTTTAAGTGTCACAAGAAAATTCTGGCACAATTTGCACTTTTTGGAATATTTTTATTGTACAGCCTAGACGTGCATCACGTCTGTGCATGGACACATACACACATGCATGCTCGCTGATAATGTTTAGGCCGTCATGACACCGCGGTCTTATCTCTCGGCTGTCAGTACTATGGTAACTAATACTGTGTAACTGGGGGTTCATGAGAGCCAGAGACTTTAGAGCAGGAGTCAGACTCTACAGTGAACCCCACTGTGATGTCATCAGCTCACCCCACCCCCAATCACAGCTGGTCGTGTACTAAAGACATAATAGATAAGAGCAGCCACAAGCCCTCTAAGCAGCTGCATGGAAAGCTGCAGCATGTTCTCGCAGTTCAGGCCTTCACAAACTGCCGGAGTGGTGACATTTAAGCAGATTTTCGTTTCCTCAAATTTCCCACCCGCATCTTAATTGATGGTTCAAAAGGTGATGATGCTTGGCTTTAGTCCAGACAGCACAGAACCACTGTGCCTAAATTAAATTCAAGGCTATTGGACCGTCACCCTAACCATTAAGCAGTTTGACTAATGAAGTGTTTTGTGAACTGTGGGCAAGCACTTAATCATGGCGATTTATTGTCTTAAAGAGATGTTTTTTTTCTTGAAAGACTGCCAGAAGCTTTGTGGCCTCTAATAGGGATGGGCAATAATTCAGTTTTTTTAAAACTCATGTAAACACTTTAGTCATACTGAATTGTACTAGTCCATTTTTTGTTTTACAGCGGCAATTACAGCTGCCATGTAGCCATACATACTGTGTTGTAGATTGTATACCATGTCTTTTTCTACAAACACAGTTTGTCAGGATATGTACCCTGATGCTTTTCTGGAAATTTTTTTGGTGTTTGGCATGAAAAGTTTGTGTTTATTTGTGAATTGGTTAACAGTTTTAAAAATGTTGATCAAAGTAGTTTTCACACACATGTTGTAAGATAAAACTTGCAAAATGTTGCCCCACAGAGGATATGGAGTTAGTTTGAAATTCTGTTTTCTTCATCATTAGTCAACCTAATGTGTCTTTAGAGAATTGTACAAAGTATTTGAATCAAAATATTTGTACAAAGTTTGTTGGCTTCTGTGTTAACAGACTAATATAGACCAAGCAGAACATATCTAGTGAGTTTTCTCAATGAAACAGGGCTTTCTCATCTGTTGTGTATAGCAAGTATTTGTCCTTTGGAGAGATTTGGACTTGGAAACTAGCTGTTATGTATTCTTTGTGTATTGCATCAGTCAAATGAAATTAATTTGAAGTAACTCAACAAAAGATATTATGATCAAAGTTAATATATGAACACAGTCCTGAATTGATTCTGCTCTGTGATTCAGGTGGTGCGGTTATGCCAGAACCCCAAGCTGGCCCTGAAGAACAGCCCTCCATACATCCTGGACCTGCTGCCAGACACTTACCAGCATCTTCGCACCATCCTGTCACGCTACGAAGGCAAGATGGAAACGCTGGGTGACAATGAGTACTTTCGTGTTTTCATGGAAAATTTGACCAAGAAGACCAAGCAGACCATCAGCCTGTTCAAGGACGGCAAAGAGCGAATGTTCGAGGAGAATTCTCAGCCCAGGTGAGGAGTTTAAAGTGCCGTGATGCCATGATTGGAAATTTGAATTTTTATTTTAAATATTTTGGGTCACCAAGCTGCTGCAAAATATTGGTTGATTTATAAACATTGAACATTCTTTGATTGGATTACTGTCTAAATTATTATTCTGCCATCTTCCCAGCAAAATATTTCCCAGCTAAATATTTTTTTAACATTTTTGTTACTTAATGAAAATGTTAGGGAAATGTTCTTTCAACCTAAAATTCTTAGCAGTGTTTTACATCCATCTTATTGTTTTTGTAATCAAAATACCCTTTGTGAACTTTCATTTCTTGTCGTTTTACGCAGCTCAAGTTTGTCGCATCTCTGTAAAGGTGTGAGAGTAGAGTAACACTTTATCTCCGGCCAGCTTTATACTGACAGTTCCTGAGCTAGTTCATGGTTTTCGGAATCCCCTACAACTCAGTTTAACTCCGCGTGGGAGGCAAAAGCAGAACCAGTGAAACATGGTTCATCAGGCCTCAAATCATGTGAAACCGGTCTCTTAAGTTGACTGGAGGTTACTGTGTGTTAAGCCAAAGCTCAAGTTGTGTTTCAGAGATGCAAATGAAGATGAGCTTGTAAGATCTGCTGGTTTAGACAGTGGACTCAGATTGTATCTGCGGTTCTTCTTCTGCGTCAGGAAACACTGGGCTTGTGTGAGTGGATGGAAGAGGAATGTATAATGCAAATAGAATCAGTCACGAGAGAAAGAGTTGACTAAGGCCAAGCCCTTAAAAGTAACAGGTCAGTTAAGTACAGATAAAACCCTTGTTAAGTGCATATCATTCTATATTCCTGTTCATATTTGTCTCCTTCAGTCCAGTTTATATGTAATCTTTTTGCACTATGAGGATGCATTAAGGCATTGGTGGCATTTTCATAGTATAACCTCCATGCCTCAGTTAGTGAGCTAAACAACCCTCTGGAACCAAAGCAGTCTGTTGTTTTTTTAGGGACAGTTAGCTTAAAAAGGACATGCCGTTTCATTTCTGTTGGAAAAGTTATACAATTAGGGGCTGGAAACTAAAAAGGTATTTAAAGAAAATCTTGTTACATGACAAGGGCCTGTTTTAAAGGCAATTTGGTAGCAAATTGTTAAGAAGATAAGTTGCAGCTTTTCCCTGTTGTTTGACGCTGAAGCTGTACTTGGCATTGCTGCGGGGTGGAGTGTTCGTATTGAGTGAGAAGAAATTAATGATTAACTCTGACAAACCAGTCACACTTTTGACACAGACACTGTGCTTCCTGTTAACACAGTCACTTCCTGTTTCTAATAAGCCCCTCAGCATGCATTGCTAAACCTGCCACTTACACTGACTGTCTGTCAGACTAGATGGATAGATATATAGATATAGATATCTAGATTGATTGATTGATTGATTGATTGATTGTGGTGTCATTGCTAAGATCTGAACATCTTTTTATACGTTGCCCTCTGAAATGTGTTGTGCTTGGAGAGGAACAAATAACCTGTTGCAGAGAAACAGGAACAGGACAAAGGTGACAGGTTTTCAGTCGGCATAGTTATAGTTAGAACTGCCCACCACAAGGGAAACCTCTAGTTAGGTTTATTGTTATGCATTTATTTCTGTTTGGAAGACATTCTGATATGTTTGGCTATTTTAAGAAAGAAATATGTTTATTTGTTTGTTTTAACACTCAAAACAATCAATTTAGAACAGATTTTTCCTTTAGTGAGCAGAGGTGAAAAAACATTCTGATTGGCTGATTCCTTGCTTGTGTTTGTTGTATTATAGTACCTTAACTATCAAATGCTTTTAAATAAGCATTGTTTTAGAAGCACATTTGTTTAACATTTGCTGGCCGTCTTTGTATTTAATGCAGGAAGTGTTGAAATTCCTCAGAGCACAAGACTCACATTTGCGGTACTCAGAAGCGTGCTTCAATTAAGCTTTCTTTGTATTAATCATTCATTGTTAAGCGAGTTATATTGTTCTCAGGGGATCGCAGGAAAACAAGCACGCCTGAAATCAATGGATCTAAACAGCTGATTCAGTGTGATGCACAAAGCAGTAATTGCGACAATTTCCGCCGTAAGGATTGTTTTGGCCGCTTTTCATGAGTTTAAGCACACAGGGAGCGCTTTGGATGGAAACACTGTTAACACGTCCGAGGATTGTGTTGCAGCTCGTGTTACTGCATCTCCCTCCACGGAGAGCCGAGCCCTGTGTAGTTCAGCCCAGAGCATTGCGCACTAGCAGTGGAACATCATATTTATTTATGGCCTACTGAGCACACTGGCCGAAACGCACTAACTGATAATGCAGCTCTTGCATGCTTTTGCAATGCAATTGTCTGCTTCCTCTTACACTCTGAAGACAGCACAAAACAGTGCTGCATGCTGTCTCTACCAGTTTTAAAGTCACAGTTCTCGTTTCCTGACAGTGGTTATGTTGAGTTTAGCCTTCAGTTTATTGGTTCTCAACTGGTTTTACGGTTTTTACTGTGGATCACAAGTGATGACCAACAGAGTACCAAAATTGTTTATCACACAAATAAATAAAAAAATTAACATATAGTGTGTGTGTGTGTGTGTGTGTGTGTGTGTACATACACTTTATCAATATTACCATGAGCTGCGTAACCCCCAGCAGTATGCAAACATAATATGAACCTGACATAGGCTGAATAGGAAAATTGACACGTTTGGTTTCTAAATGTGTCAGGTTTTTTTAGGTTCATGCTTTCAGCAACACTAAATAATAATTCACTGCATACAACCAGTGTGGCCGGCTCAAATACCTTCTTGTCATTCCAAGTAGATTCGTATTTAATGTACACGTCATGCAGTCAGTCCATGTTGCCGTCTGTTTTGGCTCACTTCTACCAAGTGAGTGAGTGATTGACTGTTTGATTGAAGTGAAGGCACAGCCAAATGTCAACAGCTTTTTCTCCTTCCTTTTAATTGTGTATATTTTACTACTGTTTGTGATTACATGGTACATTGCATTTTATTATTTATGTTCTGCATTGTTTCTGCTCTGCTGGCCTTCAGCCAATCAGAACAGACCTTAAGTCGAAACATTGTTGAGTCGTGACCCACCATTTGAAAACTGTTTCTTTAAAAAAATCACCCTAGATGAAACGAGTAGAAGAATGGGCATTACAGCATCAGTTCAGCTCAAAATTAATGTGTTTGTGGATGCTTCCTGGGCACCGTGTGTGTGTTTGCTCGGGTGTATGGTTGCTGTCATCTGCTGTTTCCTGACTGAAATCCGGTGTGAAGCCAGTTCCGGACAGTTAAATTTGTGGAGCGGTGCTTGTAGAACGGAAACCCAGAATCTATGATGCTTTTTTTTTTACCTATGACTCTGTGTTTGGACGCAAATAGTGACCAGCAGTTAATGTCACATCCTGAGACAGAAAAGTGTTTGGGGAAATGTTGAAAAATTGAAGGGAAGTGAACTATGTTGAAATAATTGCTCGTGTATTGCAGCGTAAACTAGTGCAGACTGGCATTTTTCTTTGTAAAATTGTGAATAATTTGAGGCAGGCACTGCATGGAGACTATAGGTGTGAAGCTTTAGACTTTTGATTTTCAGCCACGGGCACGAGTAGACTGCGCTCGCTTTCTCTGGTTGGCTTGACTGTTTTATCAAGGAAAACAGGAAACAGGAAGGGAGCAGCCAGCTGCAGGTCAAAGGTCAGGCCATAAGAGGAGGAAGGCTGACAAAAGCACAGTATCTAGGGAGGGCTTAGCCCATAACCACAGCAACAGCAAGGAGAGGCCGGCCTGCTGAGGAATTGGAGGTGGGGAGGAGGGGACTGTGGCCAGGGAGCTGACAGTCATAAAACAACAGTAATGAAGTTGTACTGAATTCAGTGAAGAACCTGCTTTTTGAGTGTTGGTAAAATGTTTCATGTATGTGCAGGTGTGAGTATAAATATATACATTTGTGTTAAATAAGTACAATTTAACCAGGAGCAACTTTCTTGGTGCCTGTGTCACTTCCACTTGTAATAAGCCACCTGGCTCACAGTTTTTCTCATTGAACCGATAACTGTCTCTTTCAAACACAAATAAATTGTGCTTTGTTTTACCATGCAAAAAATGTTCTAGCCAAGAGATGTTCATTTTCGTGTTCCTTATTATAAATGCAAATTGCATTCACTTCTAAATGACGACATCTGAATCATGGCTCCAACTGGGACGCATGAAATTACAACACACAACCCTTGTTTATGAAACTTCTTTAAAAACTATAACTGCAACATGTGCCGAAGTTGGGCTTTCCCTCTCTAGTCACAATTACTGAATGCTTATGAGTTAGAATAGAATAGAATAGAATAGAATACTTCACTCAATGAAATTTAGCGCTTTCCTCAGTAGTGCACATTCATTAAAAGCACATACAAACAGAGAGGATGAGGCACATGTAAACAAATATTACAAGGGGCATATATAAAATGTGTATGTAAAACAGGTAAAAATATTTTAAAGATAAAAATGTGTAATGACATACTACTTGTTTGAGAGACTGCTTTTTATCCTGCGTATTGTGTAGCAGGAAAGTATGCTTATTCAAATGCAAGATATGTTCTCTTCCTCTGATGGGAAATTAGCATATTCAAAGACATCAGTGGCTATTAATACAATGCTATTCAGTATGAATGGCTGACAGTATGAGGGCTTCACTCATTGTTCTGAAGAGTGAAGCTTCAGACTCTGGGATTAACAGTGTGCCGCTCTCAAATGCCGTCCTTCGACAGCTTTAGTGAGTAATTGAGCGAGCCCGGCCGCATGAGTTTTGGCTTTTTGTGCATCTGTGCCCTACTTAGTTTGAATTTCAAACTACTCAAAGCCTCCTCTCTCCCTCATGGTTCAAATCCTGCACGGGTCCAGGTTCCACCTCGTTTTCTCTTCTGTGCGTCATGCTTTCAAAATGTTTGCGAGCATGTGCGCATTCGGTTCAGATGTTTCAGAATCTGCATCGCTCAAAAGAACTGCGCCCTCAGCACACAAGTGCCATAGCTCGGGTTCTTTAAAGTGTTATGTTGGCCAGAGGAAGCTTGGCACAGCTGGTTCCACAGAAGGCACGTTGGCCACTTTTGACCCAAGCCTGCACAAACAACAACTGTTTCCAGAGCCCACTATAGATAAATGAGTGTTTAAACCTGGGCTGTGAGGACAGTAATGTTTTAGGTGCTGCAGTAGTAAAGAGAGAGTGAAAATTTGTTTCGGAGGTCTCTGACAGAGGATTGGAGTACATCCAGAGAAAAGTAGCACAGCTGACTCTTGAGATTGCTTCAGCGCTGACCCATAAAGCTGGTCACAAAGAGAGCCTTTGCTTACGCACAGCTATGCCCACACACTGGCTGTGTCTGAATTGCCTGACAGCTGCTCTAGGTTTCAAAGTCTTCACAGGCAGTGTTTTTGTCAGATGGTACCTTCTAAGAAAATTGTTTTTAAACTGGCTTTCTAAGCACCCTAACAATTTCTAGTGATCAAAAACAAATTTACAGCAAGCTTTAGAGAAAAACTTTAATTTGGTGACTTTCAGTGATTAGAAAAATGCGTTCATGAAAAACATTTTTGTTTTACATTTTTATGAATTAGTTTGTGTTCCAACCACTCCTATGGGACTTCTTCCACATCAGATGTCAAATCACATGCAGGATTGTGAGACATCTTAGCAGCATAGGATGTTGCTTAGTAGACAAGAAGTTACATAGATTCTACCGTTGGATATGCCTTGTTGCCTTCCTACTTCCGTATATTGCCTACAAAGTCAGCATTTTTCAGCTTTCAGGCACCGTCTGTAAATTTCTCTTCTCTTCCTCCTTTTTCTTCTTGCCCTTTGGTACTCTCTGTTCTTATAAATTATGCTTCACTGTCACCTTTTTTCTGTCACTTGAGACCCATTTAGTTTGGCGCACATCCTCCCTCTCCCTTTCACATAGTCAGAGTAAGGCTTTAACTTTTTGCAGGCAGTTGCGCGCTGCCACGCTCAGGCTCTCTCTCGTGCATGTCAATTCCTCAGGCTGGAGTGCCTGCACAATCCCCCACTGTGCTGCCGTCTAAATCATGGCTTTCTTTGCCTCCTCCTGCCTTGCAGCATGGCCCTCCCTGCTCGCCTGCCTTGAAGTCAAGTGCCCAAGCCCTGCGGAATCAGAAAAATGCAGCAGGCGTTTAAAGCGTCCACCTCCGTCCTCACTCATATGGACTCTGCATGCTCCCTGACCACGTCCATTGATCATCTCTTTGCCTAACCAACCAGAAGGCAAAATATTTAAAAATGGACATGCAAGAATCAGTAAATGAACTTTAAAAAAGTTTGAAACTTCAAAAACAAAAATTCAGCTGTGCAGATCTCTGCTGAGCTTCTGAAGGTCTGCAGGTCCTCACGTGACATTGGTTTTGTTTTACATTTACTTTAGATCTATGTTTATGTATTTTACAGATGCTTTAATATAAAGTGACTTACAGTGCATTTTTAGATTATACATTTTGTCAGTTCCCTGGGAATCGAACCCATGACCTTTGCACTGCTAAGGCAATACTTTACCAGTTGAGGTACAGGAACACATTTAGTCTAATTATTTACTGTATGAAGCACTGCAGAACTTACAGGTGCTTTTGTCATATGCTAATGTCATAATTAAAAATATTTGATCACATAAGACTTCTCTGATCATCATTTAATCACAAAGGTCATGACTGGGTTTATTAAAACTTGTGTAAAAGTAATCTTTTCTCTGTTTCAGACGGAACCTGACAAAATTGTCACTGATATTCAGTCACATGCTAGCTGAGCTCAAAGCTATCTTTCCCAATGGGCTGTTTCAAGGCGATAACTTCAGAATCACCAAAGCAGATGCTGCAGAATTCTGGAGAAGATCATTCGGAGACAAGTGAGACGTTTCATATACTCTTTGACCTCATAGCTAATTAAAAGAGTGAAAGCCAAAATAAGTTACATTCAAACGTTACACATTATGTTTTCTGATAATGTAAACAGAATTTTTCTAATTTTGCTTTAATTTAGGACCATCGTGCCGTGGAAGGTGTTCCGACAAGCCCTGCATGAATTCCACCCCATCAGCTCAGGTCTGGAGGCCATGGCTCTCAAATCCACCATTGACCTCACCTGCAACGACTACATCTCTGTCTTTGAGTTTGACATCTTCACCAGGCTTTTCCAGGTGCGGTATCCAATCCCCATCACTTTTTAAAGCAGAGACTAGCTCCATTGTCTCAGTGTTCGGCAGAGGGGGAGGTCTGACAATGACTATTGTTGTGTGGATGTGTGCTGTGGGTTTGGAGATGCTGTCTGTATGTGTGTGTCAGTGCTGAGGCTCGGTTTCTCATGGCTGAAGGCCAGCTTGAATGAAGGCCTCTTATCACCTTTTGTAGCTCAAACAGGCTTGTCTGCTCTCCCGCGAGCACATGGTTTCCTGAGGGTAGGGGATATGAAGATTTGAGTGCCTCAGTGTTAGAAGAGAGTTGTGTTAGACCTGTTTTAACGACAACTGCTGCTAAACTCTGAGGGATATTTGCTCTAATTATATACCCTTTGAGTGCTGCAATGCAGAACAGAAATGTTTGAGGTTTCTACCTTATTTGTATACATGTGTGTGTGTGCACACTTTTTTAAGTTGCCAACACAAACACCATATTAGTGGTGCTTTAAGGCAAACAGCACTGTTATTACGGTTTATACTTGGGATTTATAGATTGTTTGAACCCCTGGCCCTAAACTTTGGGTGTAGCTTGTTACCCACAGTTTGTTCCAGAGTGACACACAAATGCATGAATTGTGCACTTAGTTAATTGTTTTCTAAGCAATGTGCCTTATAGTTGACAATACAGTTCATATTTGATTTACACTCATCTAACAATAAAATGGTCAAAAAATGTTCTAGATTGGAACCAAAGTAAAACCCCAAGACATATCTAGGTACCAAAATATTGTGACACCTGCCCAAGAAAGAAGTGCCTACGCTGGAAAGGAATAACCCAGAACACCTTAGCAACGGCATAGAAACGTGCTAGAAACCAACAGAAAATAGAAAACCTTAACAACCACCCCACAACACCCTAGAATCATGGTGGTAATGACACTGAACTAATAAAACAAAAAAATCTTAAAAGTGCAGGACATTTTTGCATACACGTCCCCCCTGCATGCATTGAATTTTCTTAGCGCAGGTTAGTATTATTGTTGTAATATGGATCTATAATGGTTCAGTTCCTGAATGTAGTGTTTCTCTGTCTGACGGGGGCTTGGCAGCGCAGTGCTGTCTATATAATGAGCTCATTATTCTGAGTGCTCTAGTACAGACATCACAGAGGTCCACCACTTTCTCTTCCACCATAATCACATCTATTCTGTAATTAGCCTCCTTTTCCCCTACATGCTTCACATCAGAGCTAATTCGGGAAAGAGAGCAAGATCATTCTTGTCTGATTTAGCCATAATTAAATACTGCCTTTGATACATGTAATAATGGGCCTGAAATTGACTGTACACCATAATTCATGCTAGCATGTTGGTCTGTTAGAGCACTTAAATGCGGTCTTGGCGCGAAAGCCCAGCACCCGTTAGCGCTCAGGGCCGCGCTTGTTGCGCTTTATCTTTGTCTCATTCATTTGTTCATACTAACAGCCAGAAATAGACAGTCTGTTTACAGAGAGACCGCAAAGCAAGGTCATGCTTCTCATCAGCTTCTAAACGGACCTGCCTTGCTTGAGAGCCGTTTATAGGGTTTTTTCCCCATCCCCATGTTTTTTGATTCTGCAGCCCCTTGATTAGAAGAGGATGTTTGTGAGATTGTGACAACCAGTTTTGTTTCGTGTTTGTGTAGCGTGCACGGGCATGATTATGCATCTCTGTATGTGATAGTAGTACATAGTGAAGATTTTTAATAATGATTATATGTGCTTGGAAAGGAAAATTTATCAGTCACCTTGTTTTTGGGTGTCCCTTGTTTGGTGTTCAGCTATTTGCTTCATGTAAGTCTCGGGAAATTTCGAATGATGCACAGCGAAGCAGAATGTGTTTTCAAAATGTGTGAACACAGGCCACTCCGAGGTGTCGGATTTTCACGTCTGGCCACGGATCTGTGGGCTATTTTCCGCTGACTGCATAAGCTGCCTGTGAGTCTTGGTTCTAGTTTTGACAACATATTGATAGATTTAAATATAATTCAATGTAGCACATTAATGCCATCCCGAGCTAGCTTTGAGCTTTAAAACTTTAAATTTGTAATGAACCAATTTACACATGTAATTTACCTAATTTTAGTTCAATTTAACTACAATTAAAAAAATTTAGTTTTTTAAAAATTAACTAAAATTTAAATTTAACTAATCTATAAACACATTTTTGTTCAAACAGATAATAAAACTAAAATGGAGTAGATCTGAAGCATTATTATAACAGAAACTGGGTATCACTCTGCAACCAATGTGGACAGACAGATAACAGGAGCGATCTGGTTTCATATGGCATCAGTCAATCCAAACTGTTGTTGTTTTGAGAACTTCAGAGTTGTGTGATTCTTAGACAAGAGCTGTTCATGAACCCAGATCCTGTTTTTATGGGCCAGGAAGTACATTTCTGCTCTGACATCTTTTGGTGAAGTTTTGCATGCGCAAGGCGTGGGCAGGCTGTCGATCAGGGTCTGTTACGTACTCGCTCTAACCTCTTTTTTTAAAAAAAGGAACGAGTCAAATTCTCAGAAACATTTGCAAACTCATCAGAGGAAGTTCCAGACAGTCTTGCCTGAGGACCATGTGAACACATGAGTGACTTGTGCAGCTGCTGTTTTCTCATTGTGTGGAGCCTATAAGCTACTGAAAGTCTCCTGGTTGCAAAGTCCACAGTTCACCTTCCCAGACCTGCCAATGACCAGTGAAGTGAGAAAATTGACTGGCCATGTATTTAGCATTTCTTTATTCAAAATATATTTTGGTCTTTATGACAGTGGGACTTTTACATGTTTTTAAAACTTTTTAAAACCAGAACATTTAAAAACATTTAAACTTTTTAAATGCAGATGAGCTTCTGATAACTTTTTCACAGAGGTAAAAGTCTTTAAGGTCCTAACAGATATTTTGTTTGTAAATGGGTTGCCTTCTGTTTTGGTTTGTCTTAATTTTTTTTAGTCTCACTTGCATTGCAAGTAAAAGCCTTTAAACAAGAAGCTGATTAGCATTTGTTTAATTTGTTTTAAAACGTATTATGTTGCAGTTACCAATAAATTCACCAGCCAATTCACAAATAACTTTTATTTACTCACCAAAGTCAATGTTTACACATTCAGTTTTTGGCGAGTGTGAATTCTGAACCCGGTGCAGAAATAATATTGTCACTGAGCAATAAATAATTTTCAACAGCTCAGTTGATGGAATGTGTGTTGGCTCTTTGTCTCTGTCAATAAACTAACGTTGATTGCAACGCCCCTGTGGTTTTGGATGAGGCTACAGGAAAGGAAATAAGGTTGACGTGTTTTTTATATTTGGCAGTGAATGTCACAGCACATATTTATCGGTTGTGAGCTGTGACTTCACATCAGCGTCCTAACATTTAACAAAAAGCCTGGTTCATGAATTAGACTGACTTCAAGCAGTAGAGTCATTATTGTATTGTATATGTATAGAGATGCGAGTTCACATACACAATGACTCATCCCTGCTACTTTGTCTCTGACAGAGCGCTTTCTCCTGATCTCTTAAGTGTGTGTTAGAGGCCAGCACATAAGACACTAAATATCTCTTGGCTGTCAGATTCGGTCTGTATTGTATTTTAAGGCATGCCATAAATTCACAATGCTGGTGGGGTTTAAAAAAAAGTGATTTTCTGGTTTGTTTTGTGATGTAGCCATGGTCATCGCTGCTGAGAAACTGGAACAGCTTGGCCGTGACTCATCCAGGTTACATGGCCTTTCTCACCTACGATGAAGTCAAAGCACGTCTGCAGAAATTCATCCACAAGCCTGGCAGGTAATGCACACACATCTCGTTCTTGCCCACAATTGGGGTTAAAGCAATGATTTAGCTAAAGATTATGATTTTGTCATTAAGAAAAAGTCACACAGGTCTGAACAAAAGTTACTTAAATAATAGTATTCATGAAACTTGACTCCAGTAATTGTGTTTTAAAAACCCACTATATATAAGACTTCTGCTTCCATTCAGACATCTCTTAATGGCAACAGTCATGTCACGCAAGCCTTATCTACCACTGTTACACACGGTGACAGGAGGTACATGGGACAATTCACTGTCAGTCGCTCAAACCCCGCCTCCTAGTGGCTCAAAGGACAGTGTGGTACCTCCCATCAATAGATGTATTGTAAAACCACCATGATGTCACAAGCGCTTTCATAGCAAAGAAGAGCAAGCATGTGACTACCCCTAATGCATTGAGAAACGGTTCTCTGTGATGGAATCATTTAAATGCCTTTTGCTCTGTTTGCAGCTATATCTTCAGGCTGAGCTGTACGCGTCTCGGTCAGTGGGCTATTGGTTATGTCACAGCTGATGGAAACATCCTGCAGACCATTCCTCATAACAAACCCCTCTTCCAGGCGCTAATCGATGGCTTTCGGGAAGGATTGTAAGTCAAAACAGTGACAGTTTAAAACCGACCTGCAGAGTCAGCCCAAAAGAAAGTGGAGTTTAACTGTTTTATTAACTTAGCACATTATCTTAAACACGACAATCTTGCAATGCCCAGAAGACGTACATTTGACACAGTAATACGCTGACTAATATGTAGACTAAAAAAATATCCAAAATGTCTTTCCCTGCCGTTAGCTCAGAACTTCAGTGTGTTTTAAAGACTGTTTTGTCTTTTTTAGCTACCTTTTCCCCGACGGCCGCACTCAGAACCCAGACCTCACGGGGCTGTGTGAGCCTTCCCCACAAGACCATATTAAAGTCACACAGGTACTTTTCATTTTTAACTCCCAACAAGCTGCCTTGTGTGTTGGGTCATTGTAACACTCCTCTTCACCTCTAACAGGAGCAGTATGAGCTCTACTGTGAGATGGGATCCACCTTCCAGCTGTGTAAAATCTGTGCTGAGAATGACAAGGATGTGAAGATCGAGCCGTGCGGCCACCTCATGTGCACTTCCTGTCTCACAGCCTGGCAGGTAAACATGAAGAACCTTCAGAGAGCAGCTGCACGTCATTGTGAATTATCTGGATGTGAGCGACAATTGTCATCACTTCTGTTTTAGGAGTCGGAAGGCCAAGGCTGCCCCTTCTGCCGCTGTGAAATTAAGGGAACCGAACCCATCGTTGTTGACCCTTTTGACCCCAAGGACCCCAACAGTGGTGGCTCGTATGGAGGCGGCAGGGGCATGTTTGGTGCAGAGGGGGCCCCGTCGCCCAGTTACGATGATGACGACGACGATCGCCTGGAGGACTCTCCGTTCATGATTAGCAAGCTGGTTGGTGTTAAAGTGAGTAGAACTTTGATTTGCATCTCTCGTTTTTGCATCTCCTCTCTCTTTATTAAGTTAAAAGATATTAAGTTAAAAATGTTAAAAGATATCTGACCCAAAGAGCAGTATTGCTCCAGCTGTCCCCTTCTCCAAGTATTATTTTAAATGTGTTCCAGGTTCCTGTTCTGAAGTTTAATAATGTCTTGAATTTGCATGCATTTCCACCGGATGAAACAAAAACATTTACTTCGGCTTTTATTGGCTGGTAGCTTTTAGCATGGACTTTTCAGTATTCCTCAGCCCCAGATCACACTAAATGCTCTGGGAATGTTGGAGTGTTTAGCACCAGCAAAGGTATTTGCTCAAAGGTTTGGTTTGTTTCAGGTGGAGCGGCCGCCCTCACCGTTGTCGATCAGCCCTCAGCCCACAGTTCCTCCAGTACCTCCCCGTCTAGATCTGCACCCCTTGAGACCCACCAATCCTCCCGGGGCCTCTAGTCCAGGGGCCACATCCAAGGTAAATTCACAGCATGAAATTTTTGCCCTGTAAATCTCAGCTTATCGCTTAATTTGTATATATTATAACCATTTTTTTTTAAGAAATCCTAAAGTAAAATTCCTGGTAAGAGTATCAGAATACAGCCTAAAGTTTAGGCAGGTTGTAACTATTTTGTTGACTGCTGCATTGTTTCGATGTCTTACTTTATATCCCAATCATCTTTCACAGGCCCCCTCTCATCACAAAGACAAGCCATTGCCCCTCCCTCCAACGCTAAGGGACCTTCCCCCTCCTCCACCCCCAGACCGACCACACCCAGCCGGGTCTGACGGCAGACTTCCGAGACGCCCTCTTCCCAGCACACCCGGAGAATCTCCTCGGGACAAACTGCCCCCTGCCCCACCCAACCGAAACATGACAGAGTGGAACTCTCGGCCTGTACCCAAAGCCCCATCCCAGCCACCAGCGACCGGAGATTCCCGCGGATCCCGAGAACTCTCTAATCGACACTCCCTGCCCCTGCAACTGCCCTCAGCACTTGATGCCAGAGCAGAAGCCCCAAGAAACAACGGCCCCCCCAGCCTCGATCATCAACTGGTGAGATCACACTTGCCATATTAACACCTTGACTGTTATGTAATTTTAGTGAACAGAATTCCAATCTGGCCTCAGACACAAGTTGCCAACATTAGCATGTGAAGGGGAAGTCACTGACCAAATGCAGTGATTGGACTAACATTTTATGTTTCTGTGCCATCTACAGAAGATTTATATTTATGTAAATATATTTAGACCACTTTACTTAGTAATTGCTATCAGGATGTGAAGATGCTTTCAACCACCATAACCAAAAATAGTTTTGGAAAAAATCACCCTGCCTTTATTATGTATTTATTTTATTAATTTGTCTGATCTCTGAGAATCAAACTTGTGACCTCTTTGTTAGTGCCATTTCTCTACCAGTTAATATACACAAATCTTTAGTATAGTAAAAGATAAATCAAAATGGCACCCTGTCAAAATGTTTCCTGTCCCTGAACCTATATGTGCTCTGATCGCATTCATATCTGTAGAGTTTTGGATCATCTATAGCTGGTTCTGATTATGATGGCCCCAAAGTGAAGCCGTCTGCCTCAGCGAATGCCATCTATTCCCTGGCAATCAGGTAGGTGCCACAAAGCCAACACAAAACACCCCCTCACTTCCTGCTTCATCACTCTGTTAGCAAATCAGCAGTCACATGTATGTTGACTCTTGTTCTTGTGTTGACAGGCCTCTGCCAGGAATGAAGCCGCAGACAGGTGGTGAGGACACCAGCGAGAACGGTGAAGAGTCAGAGTACATGACTCCAAGTTCTCGGCCAGTGCTGCCCTCTGCTGCAGGGGAGGTTGTGCCCAGACCCCCACCTCCGTCTCTCATCTCCAGGTCAATATACATCACCATTAGCAGCATTATAAAAAAAGTAAACTAAATGAAATTCTGTTTTAATTTATGATCCGTTTAAAAACAAAAGGGTCAAACTTTTAAATGCAAAAACTAACAAGATGATCATGCAAATTGAACAGGTTTTTAAGAGGGACTAGAAAATGCCTCTCATCTTCTGTTGTTGACATCAAAGGCTGTGCATCCAATCAGGCTTTATCAAACTACGCAAATTCATCTGTCATCTGTCTGTCAGAAGCTAGCCAAATTAGGCACATGTCAACATTAGCAGCTAGCCAAATTAAGGAAGATTGCATGACATGCCCTCATCCTCCAAAATCATTAGCAAAACTCCACGAGGCAAAACAAAATACAGCTCAGACTTCATTAAATGTTGGTTCAATTGCAACAAGGATTAACATGTTTTTTCCAACCTCAGTGTGTGTTGTTTGGTGAATTATTGGCTGCCATGAGCATAAATCCATTGAATAAATACATTTTAAATATGCATTTTGTATTTTTAATGTAATTGATCTGGATGCCTAAATAAATTAAATATATCCTTGTGCAATTAATCAGTATGTGTTTGGTAAAAGAATAAGGTATCTAGCACAGAGCAGGGAATTCTACAAAGGTTTGGTGTAACGTGCATAGGATGTGCTAGCTTAGCAGGCTAATGAGTTAGCTTGATCATGTGCACATTCATTCCTGTGGTGACTTTTCATCTAAGAATCATGAGACACAATGCCAAACACTTCAAAGCTGTGACAGTTCACTGACACTCAACTGTTCTCCTCCATGTCACAAAATCCAGCTCAGTTCTTTCGGTTCTCCTCTGTGTTTCACAGGAACATGCTTAATGAAATAGAGACTGAGAGTCCGCAGATGTATGAAGCCATGTACAACATCCAAGCACAGGCCTTCACAGCCTCTGGGCAGCACCAGACCGGAGACTCAGGTACTGATGTGACGTTCATCAGATGCATGCTCACAGTCTGCTAGTATGTTCTTTGTTGTTTACTAGATAGTATGCTAGTATGTTCTTTGTTGTTTACTACTGCTTTCCTCGTTCAGATTATTCAGAATTGCCTCCCTTGACCTGCTCTAATGGGCCAAGAGATCCTGTTGGTGTCTGCGGTGAGGAAGAGGAGGAAAATAGCTATGATTATCCCAAGCCCCATCTTCCTGCCTCCCTGGCCCGACGCACGCTGTCCGATGGTAACCCCACAACATCTGCCTTCAGCCACCTTTCTATAGACAACGAGTTCGGAGCCACAGCGAGTAAGTCAGATACATCTAATCTAAAGGCTTATGCCTAAATGACGGCAAAAAACTATTTTGTTACGTCTTAGACCTAAACATGTATGTCCACACATATGTGATTCTGAATTGTGTCTTCAGCAGTCACAGACCCCTCCGAAGTTCCAGAGCGGCCTCCAAAGCCTCTTCCACGTCGCATCAACTCGGAACGCAGGCCCAGTCCTGTCCCCCCTGGAGCGAGTCCAGGGCCCAGCCAGCAGATCAGCAGTGAGATCGAGCACCTCCTGAGCCAGGGATACTCCCACCAGGACATCCAAAAAGCCCTCATGATTGCACAGAACAATATTGAGATGGCCAAGAACATCCTGAGGGAGTTTGTCTCCATCCCCTCCAGTGCACATATTTTAACATAACAAACCTTCTCCAAGTACCCATTGTGGCCCAGCTTTGCTCGCATTCGTCTCGGACTCCAAAAGAGAGGAGCGTGTTCTTGCACTCCACTACTACTTGTAGCTGTAATGACGGCGAGAATCCCTATCTCTGGCCGGAAAACACTTTTCGGGTTCTCCGTCCTCCTTCACGTGTGCGGTGAAGTGCCGCTCTTACCCTGGCGAGTGGTTCATTGCAAACCGTTTTGCCAGCTGGATGCTTCACCAGTCCTGGTGCGTCTCAAGGCATCGCATGTCCCCCGAGGCTCAGTGTGAATCCTAACAAGGACAAAATTAAAAATCAAAAAGACATGTATGTGTTCATACAATGATTTAATATATAAATCAGAATAATGAGTATAGTTAATATATACACATGTATGTTGGAGAGGTTCAGGGTGGGAAGTATTTGGAGTTGGGATAAAGGGAGATGAGCTAAACACAAAGGACTGCAGCTAAGCATTTTCTGGTGTGAAAAAATGGCCTTTACTTGTGTTGCTTCGGTACATTTTTGAGTGTGATTTTTGTATTATTTCGTTTGTCAAGTAGCATGGCATGTGTGTCAGTCTTCTCAATGCAGGTATCTTATTCCCCAGCTAAGGTGCTGTGTTGGGATATTGCTTGGCCCAAAGTAACCCGTTCTCCGCCATGACCATGACCTCCAGGGTACTGTAGGTACAGGGCTGTGGGGTTTAAAGCGTGGTGGCGGCTGGCATCGGAAATGGGCTCTCCGTCAGCCCCGTTACATCTGTGTAGCATTACTGTAACTGTACTGTACCTTACATTTTTCTTCCAAAATTGGGCAAATCAATTGAGGGCAGCCAGTCCTCAAATTCCTAGAAGGTAGAACATGCTGATGAAGGGTACATGCCTCTGTTGAGACAAATTTGGTATTAGTAGCAGGGTCCCAAAACGTCTGTACTCACCCGTTTGAAGCAACAAGGCAGGGAACATGTAACCTGTTTTCACAAATTTTCTGAATGTCATTTCTGTGGTAAACTCTGACAGACTTTTGTGAAGTAGTGTGTTTACTAAAGATTGTGTTTTTAACAGATTAGGGGTAGTATAGAGAGATTGGGTGCAGATTATTAAAAAAAAGTATTTGATCAGAAAGGTTAAGGCCTGACCAAGTTTCTGTATTGGGTGGGGACTAAAATGGCTAAAAATCACGGGGAGGTTTGGACTTGTGTATGAAGCTGTTCATCTAAAAAAAAAGTCATTTGATCACCTTAATATATTGTTGTTAATGTTATTATTGTTATTTGATTTATTGTTATTAATACAGAAGTGCTTTACTGCTGCTATTATTGTTAGTGCTAAACAAGTAAGCCTTAAATGTACATTTGTGAATACTGTGTTTAACCTGTTTTAAAGTGACAGTATCTGTTCTGTGTTACTTGGTAATGTAGCATACTTGAAATCAGATATGTATTGCGCAGGTGTGAGCCCAGTGTGTGTATATGTGTGTGGCAGTGTGTGTAAATGTGTGCGTCTGTGTGTGCATGTGTGGCTACAAAAGCCAGACATGGGAAATCTGCTTTAATACAGGTACTATGTTGTATTTTGCTCGAATTATATACTTTTATCTATGTGAATGGAGGTAAAAAGCATTGTTGGGCTCATCGCAGGAGGCCTTATATATATTTGTTCTTTCCTTGTCCTACGTGGCTTCAGCATTAAACATGTCACAAATCGGGTGGATCATTCAGCGACAGCCCTGTTAAAGCCATGATCGCAGTGCCCATAGTCTGCCTGCTGTTAGGGAGAAGAGATCCTTTGATTGGACCTTCCCAGCCTCCCCTTGTACTCAGGTATACCGTACATTTAAACAGAATCTCTATAAGAGACTCCATACTAGTGAGATTGAAAATAATGCTAGACTACAGAGTCACTCTCATCATAATTAATCTGCACCTTCTTATTGACGTCTCCAAAAAAAAGAAAAATCTTAAAGCAACCCTTAACATTTTGAGTAATTGTTTTGTCATTGCACCAGTGCACCTGAATGCATTAGTAATCCGTTCAAGTGGGTGTATTGAATCCCAGCTGCAGGATGGAATTGTGTAGAGGTTCTAGGGCTTGAGAACTCATGGTAGTTTTGAAGGTTCTGTTTCAGTATGTCTTGAAGCATTTACCTGGTATGGTTTAATACTGATGTTTTCACTGCACCATATGAAGTTTTCTTGAGATGAGAAATTGCATTTAACAAGATTGTTCAGATTGTCCAGAATCTTTGTTTATTTGAATCATTTCATTGTTACTGTACTACTATATCTTACTGGTGTCAATCTGATGGAGTGTGTGTGTGTTTAAAGGTGTACAATATTTCGCACAGTGTACCGGTATGTGCTACGATACTGTCACTTTAAAAGCAAGCGTGTAAAGTTACATAGAATACGTGGAAGTTCATTTCGCATTTCTGTACATGTCAGAATTTTATTTTTGTTTACTGATGTGAATAATACTGTGAGCAGTGCCATATGTTTAGATATGTCCGTACTTTTGTTCTGCTACCCACAGAAAGGCCTTTTTAGGGTTAAGAGTGAAAGAAATCAAGCATCATTTCCACTGTCGCGCTGTTCCACGTCGGCTTGGTCAGCGACAATGTCTCGAATTTGACCACAAGAGGGCGCGCTTTCCCCATTTTGCCATAACTTACCTGCGTGTCAGGATTTTTTTTGTTTTAATTCTCATATCATTTTGGAAGTATGCACAACGCTATACTGTTATTAAACGAATAGAACTAATGCAGTGTCTGTGAAAAGTGTTGTCTGTATTTCATATATAATTTCCCAGTGCAATTTGTCTTCTGGTAACCTTGTAGGCTACAAGAGAGATTTCTTATTAAATATAAACTCGATATAAATGCCAAATGTAAATGTAAACATCTTAAATGTTATAGATCTAAAAATAAGTCTGGCTAAACATTAAGAGAACATGCTAATTAATTAATGACGGGCAGCAGAGCTCTGCATTGTGCTTGGAAACTGATCATTTCTTATCCATTGTACAGCCTGGACAGACAAGTTTTTAATATTTACGCTTAAAAAGACAAACATCACAAATTTAAGACTTGAGTAAAGCCGCCCTTTTTAATAGAAATACAAGGACGATGCAAAAACAAGCATTAACAAAAATTCCACTAACACAGAAAAGATGTAACGTAGCAGGGGAAATTAAAAACAAAAAAACAAACCAGTTAAGAACCAAGATTTGCAGTATAGAGGTCTGCTTTGGTGTGCCTAACAATTAAAGGATATGCTGCACAAATTCTGGGGTGTACATACTAACCATCTTACTAAAACCAGCTTCAAACATCACCTTAAAAAAATAGTGTATCAAAAAATATCCATTGCGTTTCCACTCTGCTCTATGTTCCTTCTAATATGTCTGACAATTGAAAACAAAACAAATGAAAGGTGAAAGGACAAAGACCTCTACATTTTAAATGAACGCTTGCACCTTATTTTAACATTCACTTGCAAAACTTAGAAATGGAAAGATATGTCATGTAGTTCATTCCTTATTTACATTACATTTAGTGCAAGTTAAGGACAGCAGGTCATTGCAGTACAAAAATAAATGCAACAGAACTGAGGATCAGCCCCTGCTGTTGTACAGTATGCTTTCATTTCTCTCAGGTAATTGTGACATATTTAGCTCAACCCTTTAGGCATAATTTGGCTTTCAGCTCTCATAGAGCATCAGGCGTTTAAGAGACCTTATACAGAAACTTAATTTGATATAGCTAATAAAAATGTTACATAAACGTAATTTAAATGGTACAAAAATTGCCCTCAAGATGGACTGATCACCGGGCAGTTTCAGCACTGCTAAGGAAGCATTTCCGTGGTACTGCAGTGGTAAAAGTGGCTCTTGGTTCAGTGCTTGGACTATGATGTAGCAGAAGTGAGAGCAGGTTCAAAACAGGCAGATCGACAGCAAAGAGCAAATTAATTATTTCAGCACCTATCAAACGCCCCACAATAAAGTTCTCCAATAATGTGTTGTCATCAGAGAGATGTTTAAGCATAATCTTTCAAATGCTGTCTTAAGGCATTTTTAATAGCTAAATATGTACAGAATTTCATATATATATATATACACAAGGACTGTCCAGAATGATCTTGTTGTTTTAGATTGTGGAATCAGATTATAGCAAGTCAAATACAAAACATGGGCAGAGAGAAAGGGCTGAATTAATCGGACCCTGCATCAGGATACAGGTGAGGTCTATTAGCTCTCTGGTGTGGGGATTTCTCCCTGAGTGTCTGTAGGACACTGACTGCTTAGTTTCTTGTCCTTGCCGCACTTCCAATGTAGCTTTCAGTCTTCAGCTCGCTAATTCAAGAAAAAAATATTTACCACAGTGAATATCGCCTTTACAAACCTACATTAAGAGATGTGAATTAACTTCTTAGTGCACTTTAAATTACTATGACTCATCTACAACATTTATACAATCTACAAACCTAATAATATCCTATTCAGTGGGTGACTTGTTGTCTCCGTTGACTCCCTGTAGAAGCACAGCCTCTTCAGATTTTCCACTTTTGATTTCCATCACAAGATCATCTTTGTTGGCCTGTTCCTTTGTGCTGGAGAATAAAAAAATAGTGGCATTAATGCACTCTTGTATCATGAAGGTTTAAAAGCAATTTTATAACGTGCGTTTATACAGCCACGAGTGGCCCCAAACCAACTGAAAATGTCATGACTGTTTTCAGACAGGTTTCCTAAATGCTTCCACCTACAAAGGGCTTTTCCGAGGGCCCACAGTGCAGCTTTCCTTTTTGTACAGGAAGTAAAGGAAACTCATAAGTAGAGAAAACTCATATAAAAACGTACAAATCCTGCTTTCCCGAGCGCCCACAAGGCAGCTTTCCTTTCTTGTACAGGAAGTAGAGGAAACTGCCCAGAATGGCAAGTAGGAGGAGGCAGATGATTATGACCGCTATAACGACTCCACTGCCACCTGGTGGGGTAAAAAGTGAAATGCAAGCTGAAGTTAATTTTTCTGTTTTTAAAGGAAAACCTCACACCAACGACAGAGCTATACTTTCATTTTCTATACTACTATATAGGAAAATCAGAGCATGCTAGATGTAATTATGAAAGTGGAGATGAGGCATGGTGTTGAGATCTCCATAATCAAGAAAATGATGAGCAATTTTGGATCAGCATTCATTCTAGAAGGAATTAATTCATTTGTTCTAGAAAGAAAATGTTCTTGTCCCTTACAAAAATTAACCATGCTACAAATGGTTTATTACAAAAAAACATGGCTGCTACAGTTACTATGGTAACCATAAAATTATCCATGGTTTTGCAGCAACAGCAACTATAGTTTAACCAGGGTATTTGTAGTAAAACTGTGGTTTTAGAAATGGTAATCAAACCACCAAAAGCATTTACTACACTTTTACTATAATAACAGCATGGTTAGGTTTCATAAGGGGTAGCTTAACTTGAGCAGAGTTTCAGCAGTGCCAGGATCATGGCTTCAGTTCTCTGGGACTGATAATGTGCATATCTTGGATGGACTGTAAGTTGCCAATTACATACATGTACAGGAAAAGAAAACCCCCACTGTATCCATGAAAACTGAACTTACATATATGGTCATTGCTGAAGACTCGAGTTCAATCAAACCAGCTTAGTTAGGACACAAGTGAAGGTTAACAGAAAATGATGGATTTTACACAGCAAGGCTGCATGTGTGGTCTGTGGAAGAGTTAGGCCAGTGGTGGTGAAGAGAAAGCAGGCTGGTGTTGGCCTCTGGCCTTCACAAAAGACAAAGCTACAGTACAAACCTCGCTGCTGTTGTTGTTTTGGAGGAACAGTAATTCCTGTTACTGAGACAACAAGGGTTTGGGTTACCACACAGGTACGCTGTAGTAGTACTCATACTTTGCTCTCTTCCCTTGTTAGATAACGCTGATCCTGTGTTAGTCTCTGTCAGCCAAGCTTTGTTTTGGAACATGACAGCTGAGCTCTTGCTGGTCTAAGACGTTCATTAGCTGGTGAAAGCTGGTAGACCCTCTAGGACCAGCAAGAAACCAGCCATCAGCTGTTCAAACTAGCTTAAGGTGTTTTAAGAACACAGTTGCTGGTCAACCAGCTATTCACCAGGTAGAACCGACCTACCACCTTAAAAAAAGATGGATTTTCCAACCCGGAGCTAACACAAGATAAGACATGCTGCTCATTTAACTCTGTTTAGTTTCCTGACAATGGCCGTAAACAGTATGTGAGATAAGGGTTCTGAGAATAGCCACAAATAGGGAAGAGAAAGATCAGCTGATATCCCAAAGTGAGTGTCTGGTTTATCTCATCTGCCCTGATGCCGAGCTCTCTGATCCCATGAGGTCACAGGCAGAGACTGCCAGGCCTCATATTAAGCCTGTATATATGCTAATGAGGACCCAGAGACCACAAGAAAGCACTTTCCCCATCCACTGCCCCCTTCTGTTACAGTAAAACACAAGTTCTGTGACTGATGCCTTGAACGTACTTCAAAACAGAACTTGCTGGAATAAACATACAAATGCTATTGAGGCCACCCTCTCAAATGTCCATGTTTATGTGTCACTCAGAAATGTCCATCTGTTCTAAAATCTCAAGTGAGTATTCTATTACAATCAAACAGCAGACATTTTGCTACAGACCTGGAATTACAGTGTAAACATTGGTAAAAGGTTTAAAGATCTACCTTTCATGTGGGGGGCTGTGGTCGTACTCGTTGGTCCTCGTGCAACTGCATAAAAGAAAAATTTGTGACAAAGAAAAACATGGTATGTGGAAGGTCACAATAATAATAGACAAAAATATTTAAATATTTAAAGGACCTGCAAAGAGGAACGACACAAGAGCAATTATTTTAGTTGAGTAGCACTTTACAATAATGTTGTGTTTGTTAACATTAACATTAGGTAACATGAATTAACAATAAACAATACTTCAATAGCATTTATTAACACGTTATAATGAACTAACATGGACAAATTGTATTTGCATCGTCTAACATTAACAAAGATTAATAAATGTTGAAAAACTATGTTGCTTGTTTTTAGTTCATGTTAGATAATGAATTTACTGACATTAATAAATACAATACAATCTTATAGTAAAGCGTTAAAAAAAACCAGATCACATTGCATCTCTGTAGTCTTACTGAAGTGATACGATTCTGAATACATCTTACAGGTTGTAACGTCGCGGGAGACAACAGCTGTCCCAAACTCATTAGAGGCGCTGCAGTTGGCTGTGAATTCAGATGTGGCTTTGACAGAGATTATACTGAGAACACCATCAGACATCCTCTGGAGATCCGCATTCGGTACAAGGAGAGGATTGCCAGTCTGTATAAAAATAAAAATGTATAAAACTGAGATTCCCTCAATCATAAAAACACAAAAAACATTGCTACTTTGCTACGTTTTGCTGTAGCAGATCATGGCACTAGAAATATTAAGGTTATATGTTCGATTCCCAGAAAATGCACATATAGTAATTGAATACCCAGAATGCACTGCAATTGGCTTTGGATAAAAGCGTCTGCCATATGCATAAACAAACTTTCTAGAAGTGTTGCATGATTTAGCCAAGTGAAACATCTTCCTGGTACAACATTCATCTATCCTACTATACTAACTATTCAGCTGTCCAACAATCATAGATCAGGCCTTTTCTCTAACCCTAAACACAACATACACCTACAATCAGATGGAAATGATTCCATGACAGGAATGTGAAACCACCATATAAACAATATAAGCCATACAGATATTATACAAGCCGTTAATCTAAACCCTATAATCCAGTTGGTTAAAACCAATAATGTAGGACATAGTCAGAAGCAATGTAAGGATACCTGTCGGTCAGAAAGGTGCCATGTGATGGTGGGGAAAGGGTAGCCTTCTGCATAGCAGGTCAGGTTAACTGAGTGATCAGTCTTATTCTTCGGGCCCACAGTTATCTGCCCTGTGATCTTAGGCTTTCCTAAAGCAGGTGAACAAGGATTTGGAGGTTATTAACCATTAAACCACACTCACATTTGTTTACTTTCCATCATTGTGGGGCAAAATGATGGAAACACAGAGAAAGCAAAACTTGATCCACATAGTGCTGTACTGACCCACCTCGCACGTTGATTTGCACAGACTTCCGTTTTTGTAGTTCAGGCAGGGAAGAGACAGTAACTTCACACAGATACATCCCAGCTGTGTCACTTGAGGCATTATTTAACTGTAAAACATGTTTCCCCTCCAGTTGCCTTTCTTTCTACATAGAAAACCACAGAGAGTCGCCTAAATACATCAGCCACTTAACTAATAAACTTTTTTCAACTAATATAAACGTTTTTTCTATTCTGCATTAATAATAATAATATAATAATCTGCATTTTGGGAGATCTGTTACTGATCAGAGTTACTTGACAGTGATTTTAGTTGTACCTTATACCATACTGTCTGTGTGGGCAGAGAAGACAAAGCATTACAGGTTAAGGTAAGATCTTCTCCCTGGTCCAGGACCCTCTTCTCTGGTGTCACCACAATTTCATTCAAATCTAAGAACAAAAGATGTTGGTCACCAGAATGAAAAAGCTGATCCAACCACACCAACAATCTTCATGGCAAAGGAACTGCTAAGGAACAGGTTCTTACAGTGTATCTGGATCTGGATGGAATCCTCAACCGTATCAAAAGTATCTAAATCATGGGATGTGCACACATATGTTCCACTGTCCAAACGAGTAACATTATGCAGAACCAGCAGGCCGTCCTCTGATCCCTGCAGTTCTTTATTTGCTCCCACCTGGAATGAACAAACAAGAACAATTAATGCTGCAATACCCTCCAAACCTGCAGGAGATCTGATGAATGTTTTCATGTGGTTAACACATTTCAGAAGAGTAAACACCATATTACCTCTTTACGAACAAAAGAAAAAATAGGCTGCGGGAATCCATCTCCCTCACACCTGATATTCACAGTGTCGCCTTCTTTTAAAAGCCCTGCAGGCGGATCTATCGTCATTGTAACAGCTGTAGTGGGATCTGCAAAAATTAAATAAAAGGTTAAAATGCAATAAACACAACCCATGTGGTTATGTCATCCATATGTTCAGGAAAAGGAAAACTGATCAGACCATGAAAAGTTGGTACTTAATACATACCAGCATTAAGAAAGTACATTTTTTTGAGTTGTGATCTCATACTGACTTAAAAAGGCCTTATTTTCAGTGAAAAGGCTATAAGTATTGCTAGCTAGCAGATTTAGGGGTGGTTTACACAACCAGCTAAAAACAAAAATCTTTTTATGCATTTTAATCGTTCATTTACATGACAATGGGGGCCTGAAAACGCAAACTTAAATCATTTTCAAAAACTTGCACTTTTATACCTGCTATGTAAAGCAGGTTGCCTCTTGTACACAGAGACAACAATGGTATAGTTTTCAAAAACGTGCACTTTTAAACCTACTTTTAAAAGTTTGCGTTTTCAGCCCCCCAAAATGCAAATTTACAAATTTGTAAAAAAAAAGGAGATAATGTGCGTATTTTGTGTTCAAAACTGGCATGACATGCACAACAGCATTTTTACTGCGTTTTTAGATGTTTTGTGGATCAGTGTTAACGGTGATCATTTTGACAACAGTCATCTGCCTGCAAAAACACTTTCATTTTTAGTACCATGTTGTCATGTAAACATAGCCTTAGTCTTAAAGTATATTGACTCACAGAAAACCACGATGCTGATGACATCAGACTCCATCATCTTCATTGCACCAGGGTCAAAGTAATTGACCTCACAATAGACCTCGGCATCCTCGTCTTCCTTCACAACTTTAAGAGAAAGCTCACTCTCTACTGTGAAGAGGCCGCTGGGATTCTTTATCACCTTATCCATGATCTTAACACCTGAAGAAGATGCAGAGGGTTGCTTATCGTCAAATAAAAGCACATTTAAATCACACAATCACATACAAACAAAATCACATTGTCAGTGTTCAAATATTTGTGTTATTTAAGTTGTCAGTAATGTGTTTGAAAAGGTTTCTGTATTTACTACCATCCGATGGCTGGAGAGGGAATTTGTTCTTGTACCAGGTGATGTTGGGTCTGGGGTATGCTTTGTCTACTGTGCAGTCAGCGATCTGAGCAGAAATACAATAATTCATAAATGGTTCATTCATATATTTCATAAATTCATAACACATTGTTTTTAAGGGATAAAAGGTTATGACATTTACCTTTGATGGCTGCTCTTCGTTAACAGAAATTCCACTGTGCATACTGACAATTATAGGAAAAGATGGCGAATCTACAAAACAAAGAAGTTTGCTATTACCAATACAAAGGTCACAAAGGGTCATAATTTTTAGATGATTACACTAGAAAGGAAATATAGCTTAGTGCCTTTTTTAACTCCACTTATTTGAACTTACTAAACACTTGGAGCCAAGTGTGTCCTTCACCATGGTGCTTCGACACATTGTGCACCGTGCAGATGTACTCAGACTCATCACGCAGTTGCACGTTAATGATGGTCAGAATGACGCTTCCTCGTAACTCGCTGGGGTCATAAAAGTGACTGACACTAATTCGGCCCATGTAATCATCATCTATAAACTCATTGTCACTTGTAGAGTAGTAGATTCTTTTGCTTCGGTCCCTGCCTGGCAATTTCTGTGCAAAGTCAAACATGCTGATGTTAGGAATTTACTGGTTATTTACTGGTTATTTCCAGACCTTCTGTTTATAGAAAACTGTCAGCAAATGTCTTGATCAAATTTAAAAAACAACAACAGTGAAACAGAAGACATATTTTTATTATATTAGACATATTTAGAAATTATATAAGTATTATATATTATTATTATATAAATGAATTATATAAATGAATTCCCCCACTGTAGTCCACTGTAAAGCAGAGAAAATATTCTTAATATGGTAAATGTAATAAAATATAAATGTTAAAAAATGTAAATGTAAGTAAAAGTAATGACTTTCTTTTAAACTCTATTTATATTGAGTTGTTGTTTTTAAACTATGTGACACTTTGTGGTGTAAATCTTCTTACCTTAGACCATGTTATCATCATGGCCTTCTCACTCAGACTGTACATACAGGAGATCTTGGCCTGCTTGTGTAAAGAAACCTCTACCCTATCCTCCATGCTCACCTCCACCGAGGCCCATGCTGAAAAAACATCAACAGATTATGGTTGGTAACTGGTCTAAACGCTCAACACTGCAAAAAGTTTTTAATTAGAATTTCTTCTTTGTTTCCAGCAAAAACATTTAAACATTCTTAAAACGAGTTAAGTTCACTTGTGAAGCAACATTGCGACTTTTGTTGTCAGAGTATATCCCGTCCCATTCCTCTTAGCAAATTTTGTATTTTAAAGGAGGCTGAGAATTTTTAAAATTGAATAACACCATTTGCATTAAATGTAGATTAAAGAAACTTCTCTTAAAACAAGCATTGGCATAATGCATCTCATAACCTAGTATTCCAATAACATCAGAAAAAACACAAATGATTATCTTCTGCTTGTAACGTTATGACCAGAAACTATGCTAATTATTCTCCATCTGAATTAAGGTAACCTAAGGTAACTAGAGATTACAGATTACACCACCTCCAGTAACTGTATATTACGCCTGCACCAGTTTGGATCCAGCTTCATACGAAGGCATCAGAAGACCCAACCCAAACATGGACTCAAAAAAACCATACATCTTCTGTTCAAAGCTTCTTTGAAATGATATGTTTTGTTAAAAGTGCTATTTAAATAAATGTGAACTGAATTGTAATATTTTATTTAAAATATTATGTAGTTTATGAATAAAACAAGGAAAACAATGTGTCAGTGAAAAACAAGTCCTGAAAGACATTCAATTTTGCTTCATAAATACATTTATCTTGTTATCAGGATGTTTACGTATTTCTACTCTGTATAAACAAACTTTGCTTCCTTAAATTTTATAGCCAAGTTTGTTTATTCAACTTGGCTATACTAGTCATTTCCACATAAAACTCATGACTGGTATAATTTAAAAAAATAGACTAAGCAAGTTACAGCAACTCAAGACCAGTCAAAACTACAAAGAGCAAGTTGAAATGACAAATTGATTAAACTTAAAAATTTAAGGCAGCAACCTTTTTTTACAGTCTCCCGGAAAACAAGGTAAAACTACCAATTAGTAAAATAACTTTATGTAGCATAGGAAAAAGGGCCCGAGAAACAAAGAGGCCCAAAGGGCATTTTTTCATAACTCACTCCAAAAGCCCTCAAAAATATTCAAACAACATCCATTTCCCTGCTATTGTCCAGGTTATCCATCCAAAGTTCCAAAAACTAACTCCTTTTAGCTAATCTCCATCAGAGGATCTTTTAAACCAATGACCCCATTACAGGAAATAGGGCATTGAAATGACCAATTCTGATTGGACCACACCACCAAATGCCTGATCTAGTGGGAGCAAAGCAGAGAGAAGCACTAGACAAGATACTATGAGTGGAATTCAGTAAATCCACCCATGTCCAGATTACTGTGTAGCATTACCATGTGTCACGCCTAGAGGAAGAAAGACTCGATTTATCTAGAGAATAGTGACCTACTATTCACCAAGCAAGACTGAAATGAGCTGTTCTCTCCCTTAAAGTATCTTCAAGCTTCTTGAATCATTAGAGAAGACTGTGAAAATACCAGCCAATGGTTAAAAACGAATCAGTAAATGAAAAGACAAATACAGTCTGTGCTATATTCTGATTGTTGACTAACATTTTACAGTGGGCTGGCATTTGCGATTTTTGCGGCAGTGGTTCTCTGTAGACTTCCAGTTGTATTGTAAATAGCCTTCCTGCATGTGGTCCTGCTGGCCCTACAAGGAGATAATTGGAGATAATGCTTTCACATTACAGAAATCTGATTAGTTTCCTCCAACAAAGGCATTTCCTGTGCATTAGCGTCATCAGCTCAAGACAGGCATTCTTTGTTGGCATCAAACCTTCACCTTATTTATGAAAAGGAAACAGAGGGGGCCGTGCCTTATCTATAAATGACCTAAAAGTAACGCTCTGTTTCTGAGAAGGTTCCAGACTAACTGTGAAGCAAAATGATGCCCTTCCTTTTCAGAAAAACCTAATTGTTTCTCTGGAGAGCATGGATGGTCTGAAGTGTAATGGATTGGAGAGAAGGTATTACTGGCCCCAGCATGCTGAAGAAGAAAATGCAAACAGATGCCATGAGGCTTCATGCACATGAAGGACCAAGTACATCTGTATGCAGTGTCTTGTGGCTTCGTGCCCTGGATGCCTTGCCAGATTTCACACTCAGATGTGATGAACTGATGGAAGAGTCAGTTACACTGACAAAACCATATTATTATCTCTTATTTTAGGTTGTCTCAATTCATGCATCAGAGGGTTCATGTATGTATGTAGAAAACAAATTCTACAATTGATCAGCACCTGCTTTTCTAAATTATATTATAATGCATAATTTTTTTAATTATAGTAGAAGAAAAAGAAGAGGGCATCTGAAATTTGTTTGTGAGGCACTGTTTGGTGTGAAGTTTGGTCTCTCTGGATTCTTGAGAGAGAAGGTATGTTTTTCTGTCTTTGGTCTATCAAGTTCTTACACACATTTTTCAGAGCATCCGTGCAGAATACAAATGCAGACACCCAAAAACTGGCAACACCTCAGTGAGGAAGCTGATGCGTATTTTCTGGCCTGTTCTCCAGACTTTGCAGGAAGGCTCACACACAACAAAGCTGTGAAATGTGTTAATGGGTCCCACTCGAGCCCCATATTACACAGCTATTCCGTCTTTTTACCTTCACACTAAGTCAGCCAAAAAAGCAGATCAAAAAGAAAAAGAGACTTAGGCTCAGATTAAGGAAAGCATTTTTCATCAGACAATGGAAAGCATTTGGAACCCCAGCCTGGCCTGACTGCACAGCTGCTGGCAGGAGGTCACAGCTATTAAAATGTATTAAAATAAATACACAATGAGCATGTCTGCTGTGACTCCTATATCCTGTATACTGAAACAGATTAAAGCACAATTTACTCCCACATTTAACTGTGTCACTCTGTATCTAACTTTGCAGTGTGTATGTGGCTTAATTTGATTTAGCAGTGTTCGACTCAGGGCTCTGACTCACTTTCTCTCTCGAGACTCTATAGTTCTAGAATATACTCAACACAACTCCCCAGAGTTGTGTGCAACCATACAAAGCCTACAAATGACTATTATTAATGGATGACCAAGCTAACAGGGATCATTCTCAGAACGTTGGCTAACATTCTCTAAAAATTCTGTCAAAGTTATCAAAAAACATTCTTGCAGTAACATTAGTGGGATGTTTATAAATGTTATACATCATATATATCAAAAACATTATTCTTGGATAGTTAGGGGAATGTTTTAAAAAGTTACAGCATTACACAATGTTTGAATAAGCTCTTATAACCAAGCAATACTATTAGTACAATTAAAAACTAAACATTTAAAACTTTCAGTTTTTGTTACTTAATGGAAATGTTACAGAAACGTTCTTACAACCTAAATTTGTTAGCTGGGAATGCATCTGTCCTATGTTAAATATCTCCATTCTGGACGTAGGCAAACAAAAACTTTTCCAGCTGCAAATGGTAAAAGGTTACTAAGGTTTTGGATCTACCATATCAATCATTGCAGGCTTTATTTATAAAATGTTCACGGACTTACAGTATAAAATAAACACTCCTGCCTACAACAGTTTTGCTGTATAAGCTTGGTTGGTTGGACATACTTGGTCACCTTTATCACAATCACACAGATGTTTGTTTACTAACTAATGCCGCAAATTGTTTATACAAGGATGTTTATTCACCCCACAGATCAACGGTATGTGTGTCTTGTAGTCGTGTAGTGTAGAGATTCCTCTGCCAGTTAAGATGACATGTTTGGGACAACAGACAGGAGAATTACTGTGCCTACTGCAGCAGGGTTTCTTAGAAGAGATTATATGCATACCACTTTATGGAGGCTAATGTCCATTGAATTTGTTGGCACATCATACTTCATCACGTCTAAGAATAACAGCAGTGTATCAGGTGTGTTTGAAATTACTATGAAAAACATCCAGCGAGGTTACATGCAACACCCCAAAGACATAGTAAGCACATTCCTTACTAAAAACAGAATCCTATAAAGTGCTCTTTTTCACTTCATGATAATCTGAATCAAATATATATCCAAAACAATATATAATTACACTACTTTTACCTTTTTATTTCATTATTATTATTATCCACAGTAAAACAAATCCACAATTGATTGTATTACAGCCACAACTGATGTGAATTCATGAGCCCATCATTTGGACTAGCATCGCTATGCGGTCTGTCAGTCTTTTATCATGAGCATCACAGTCAGTCTGCTGACATCTATACAGCCCCTCCATTAACACATACTGATCTGAGATCAGTTCTTCTCTCTAACAGTTCACTGGTCAGTGTGTGGGCAAGGGAAGATAAGAAATTCTTCCCATTAAAGCCCTAGTGCCCTCCTCTTCTATGCATCCCAACTAATTACTGCCTTGACCTGAGGTTCAGAGGTTCTCTTTAAAAGGCTTTAATGGGCTTTGAATGGAGTTATCTGTACTTCAGCATTTAGGATAGTGAGTGACATGGACAAACTGTTGGAAGGACTTCAGAAGAAGAGCCTGAGATATATGCCAATACCAAATGTATTACAAAGCTTTTTCACGTTATCCCAAAAAAGAAAATAATATCTCAGTTATTTCTTTTAGACAACGAGATTAAATGGAGAGCAAATGGAAACTTTTGCTTAAGTGTCCTGTGTCTCAGATATTTCTCCTGAGAAAAAGATCCAAAAATCTCACCAATGTCTCCATTACAGTCTCAAAAGAGATCTCAACAATGACAAAAACTGTGCTCAGATTTGAAGTCTACAATCAAACATCAATTTAATTAAACATTTCTCCAAATCCAGAAAATTCAGCTACATAATTTTTACATAAATCTACATGTATTTAAACAACAGTTTCATTTGTTCTATTTTTAGTTCTCCTAAGCAATTTGAGAAACATTTGAGACAAAGTTGATTCTTAAAATGAAACACAACTGAGATCTCCAACAGATCTCTGGAGCTATGAAAGAGCAATCGCTGAACAATATACTTTTCCCATGGGAGCGCTACTCTGTCCTTAGAATCTTAAACTATATTGAAATTTCTTCCTCTTACCACAAGCAACAGAGAGTTTAGGATATGTTTTATTATTTCTCTCAAGTGGAGAAATAATATATACAGAGGGTTAAACTCTGTCACACACACACCAGTGACCTACAGGCAAATTAAGTCTATTACCCTCAAGCTTTTGACTTTATGATCCGCTCACAAATGTACGATCATAACAAACATGGACTGCATCTCTGGATAGCACTTTAACAATAATCTCTGTGGACCTTTCCCCATGCCTCCTCCCATGAGCCTCCACTTCCCCTCCATCTCTTTTTCTCAAGACATTTTTTTGTGGGCTAACAGGGAAGCAAAAATAGCTGCAGATTTCTGGAGTATGGGAACAAGCAGCAGGACATTATTTATGATTCCTTTATTCCCTGAGAAGAATGGGACATGCAATGGTGATCTCCTTGGTTGAGCAGATCTCTAAAGATAGCCAGTAACTCTGGAAGCAATTGCTGATGCCAATGTGATGAAGCACCAGAGAGCAGCTCATTCCTTTTTTGGTGCACTAGAAAGTGGCACGATGCAGGGTTCAGCATCACAAATCTCCAAGTGTGGCTTCACATTCACCATGACATGAGAGTACATGGGATAGCTCTCAAAGACACAGGATTGAACAGATAAGACAATGTATGTCAAACATTCATTAATCTTAAGGAATGGAATGCTGTGATGCTGTGAAAGTGGAAGTCTCATGTCCTGAAGGCCAGAATAATCTAAACAGAAGATCACAGAAGTCACAGCAACGTTCTCCCTAAAGTTCTTTATAACAGATTCCAGTTGTCAGGAAACATATCAGAATCAGCCTACTTAGAACTATGAATCCTGTAAAGACACTTGGGAAAATGGACCAAAAACATTCCTTTACAACAACAAGTAGTTCCACGCCTATGTAAACACAAACCCACACTACTATAATGTCAAGCATTTGTGACCTATTCTAATGCAACACTGAAAGATCAGAAGAGAGACTGTGCTTTTGCCAAGCTGCTCTCAGCAGAGCAGCATAATGTCTAAAAATTATAAATCAACGGTCAACCATCCCAGATCTTGTAATATTGTCAGTGGACCTTTACAAATGTCTCAAAATGGACAAAATAAGAGGGTTTATGACATCACTACCCAAATCAGACAATGATTACAGCTCGAGTCATTTTAACATTTTCAGTTCAGTCCCCATGCCAAGATAAATTCCAGATGTTCATTGATTCAACAGCCTCTGCCAAAGTCATTTCTGCTCACGACTGGCTGGATCAAGACTCTGAGCTGTTGTGTGGAGACAGTCACACAGGCCTTAAAACGCTTCTAAGATGTTTAGGATCAGCAGAAATGGGTGTTTCAGAAAACACAATCAATTATTAAACTGCATAAATGAAGAGAAAGAAGAAGCCGCTCCTCCTTCATCAACATCCTCTCCCTGAAGGGCATGTTCCCCATGTTCACCAGCTAAAAGCTAAAGGGATCAAAGCTCCAGCCAGTGGCTGTTTACAACCTAGTTCAATTCATGGATGCAAATGGATCTCCTGCAAGGTTGTGAAAGGTTATCAAACACAGCCTTGGATGTAATGTTTGAACTACAGACCAGGGAATTCTTATTTATGTTTAGAAAAACATATCATCTGTAAACCGTGTTGACACAGAGGGGTTCACATGTTTCCAGTGCCATTTTATAATCCAATGATAAAAAAATTATTTAGCAATAATTTAAATGTACTTTTGAGCTTCTGCACAATTTTGCAGCTTAATATGTAGAGAAACCTATTTTATTTGATTGACTCTGGCTCAGTGAGCTGCGTTGCTGTTTGTTTGAGCATCTTAATACCAAAACATAACTTTAATTTAACCAATGGTGTGAGTTTGGAGTCATATATTTGAGTAATGGAAGACGAGGGGAGTGTCTGGTTAAGCTACTGGCACAGAAGTGACACACTGCAGATTTAAACCAGTAACCCCAGATAATTTACATCCCTGTAGGATGTATGACCTGCTTTGAACAAACAAACTGTGTAACATAAATAAAATCAGCGATGAGTGAAACTAACTGTTGAGTCCAGCAAACATGCTAATGGTTTTAGGGGTGTCAGTGAATGAGGATTTTAATACGACGTGTGAAGAACTTTGAGGGATTTGTGGTGATATGTTACACTGGTTATAAGTTACACTTATGGCTGGGGTCCAGTATGAAGCAGAGGTTTACTGTGGAGGACACACAAGAGAATCTAGTTGGGGGAGCAGTGAGAGAAGTCTCTGAGGAATGCCTTGCACCTCTGGCCAACATGATGGCCTGGATTAGATGACCATTATGAAGCACCCGCTGTCCTGCAAACCAGACAGTTCACAATTCAAGCTCTGTCATCAGCCACTAGCCCCACAAGTGTCCATTTCACTCACCAGTGAGAAAGCGAGCACCACTCAACAGAGATTAGACACGCCTGCAGCACACCAGAAAGAATGCAGGAGACAGCTGTGTTATTGTGAAGCACTCCTTGTCCATCCTAGGGAGTTTAAACTACCCATGTAATATTAGTTTTTATACAATTTTCATGCCAATACCAGGTCAATCAATGTGAAACGTGTACATTTTCAAAGCTAAAAAAACATACTTCTATTTGTGAGTGTCTACACAGTGGCTCTATAAAAGTCTCAGCTTTGCTCTTATGAGTCAACATCAGAGCTGGTTCAAAGATGAAGATTTGGGAAAAACCGTAAAATGATCTTTACTATTCCAGTTAACTTAAATATGGTTTTCAAACAGCAATCCCCGTGTAACATGGAGAAAATTAAAAAAGGCTCAAAATTGACTCAAACACTGTTGAGTCTTCAAACTTCTTCAAACACTGTTGTCTTCAAACACTTTCCAGTCAAAATGAGTTTTTGCTTCACATGTCATCATCAGACACCATATTCATCTCATTTGTTGACAACTATTACATGCGGGACAGTACAACTAAATAAAAAGAGTTAAAACCTTAAAAAACCTTAAAACCTACAAAAAAGAAATTGTTTGTAGAGAGTAATATTCCCCTTAAGCATGTTCCTTTCCTTTAGACTTCAGTGTCTGAGCTCAGAGTTCTGAAATTCAAACACATTCTTAATCTAAGGCCCATTGCCATGTGATTATTAGCAACTGCACAAACAACTGCGCATTTCACATTTTTAAAGGCTATTAAAAGGCTAAAGCAAAAGTACCGCCTTCTGCCAGCTGATCAGTCACTCTTTGCCGTCCACATATAAAACTCATTGTTTCAAGACGATCCAGAGCTCTATTTTAAGAGCACATATTTGCTAAACAGATTCAAATGACCAAAAAAAGAAGCCAGTTATGAAGCCAGTTTGCTTAACTGCCTTCAAACTAAGCATGAGACCACAACCGATAAAATCAGGTCTACTCTCCAAGCTCACAGCAAATCTGCAATAGCCTTAAACAGCACATTCTAGACAGCATGACTTATAAACATAAAAATACCTGCCAATGAAATATTCAAAACTAACCCAAACAAACAGAAATAAAATGCAGTCTGTTTTTACGCCACCCAAGTGTCAAACCACAGACATAAGTAGCATGAAACATTCGATTTCACATCTTCAAATGTTATTAATGTTAAGGGATCCACAATATCCAAAAATGGTATCAAAAACTTGGACTGGCTTGTTTAGTATGAACAATCACTACATATTGTAGCACATGAACTGTGACTATTCATTGTGAAGGTCTAAAACAGCTGCAAATTGATTTGTCTTACAGCAAATCAGCAGAATCGTTAAATATACACAGACTATACAGCACAACATCCCAATCATCCATTATACTGCACATTTATAATGTACTATAATGTAGCACAACTTGATTTTGTCTGTATTGAGGTAATGCAGACGGAGGGCTGCAGAATGTAAGAAGCAGTTAGACTCTGGCACAGGGCCACAACTGAGCAGATTGCAGTTACTCTGAGTTTCTCTGCACAGCCTCCAGACCTGAAGAACAAGAGCTACATTCAGGCCTACTTGAGCTCCCCAGGGCAGCCCTCTGGGTCCTCACCATTTTCTGTAAATTGTAGAAATCTGTCTATAGTCCACAAGAAGTTTCTTCTAACCACTATACATCTCTGCAGTGTTCTGAAGGATGAATTAAACACATTGTTTTTAGACTGAATCTTAAAGGGACAGTTGGGGGGGTAGTACCTGTTAGAAATTAAAGCAAAATAAAAAAATTATATAAAGTAAATATTTCCATATGGCAACATGTCGTTTGTAAAAGCAAGATCTTAGCAAGTTCTTCTATTGTTATTTTATTAGTCTGAATCAATGAATCTTTAATGAATCAAGCAGGAAGACAGAAGTTGAGTTTGTGGATGTCTGTTAGCAGCACAATGCATGTCTATGCTCAGCACAACAGGAGATGTGTTATGGGGCTTTTGGGGGGGCTGAAAGCTGATCTTGAGCGGATTCGGTGATTGTCTGAATGCCAGGTGTGGGCAGCTGTTTGCTGGGCCTCACAAGAGAACACAATGGGTGAGAACTGTAGACTGTGGGAAACTTTCCAAAGATTCCAGGTCAATTTTAGTGACATCAAATAGTTGTAGCTGCACTGTAAATAAACTACATTAATATCTATTTTTGTCTTATTTTTCAATAAAATATCTAAACCCCCAACAAAAACAAGATTTACGTAACTTCTTGTTGATTTGGTAAAGTCTTGGCCCACTGGCAAATTTTAAACATTTTTTAAAGATTGTCAATTAAAAATATGGTAACACTTTATAATAAGGTTGTATTTGTTAACTTTGTTAGTAAATGCATTAGCTAACTTGAACTTACATTTATCAGTTTGTTTCACATTTGTTTTTAATATCAAATACTTTTTTAATTTGCCTTCAACACTGTAAATTATGAGTTCATCTAAGACAGCTATTAAGTTAAGTTGAGCTTTACTGTCATTCCGCTACATGTGGGGACATACAGTGGAACGAAATGTCGTGCCTCACAGGACCACGGTGCTACATAAATACAAACATACAGCAATGACGTATAACAGTATAAATCTAAACACAAAACTAACCAACTGAGATTATAAATATACTATATATAAAGTTAAGTTCATTCTGTCACCAAAGATTGTTTTTCTCAGAATTTCTTGTGTTTGCATAAACTGTTCCTTGTTGACAGGGGAGACTGCACAATTTGCAGTATTTTTCTCCAAAAGGTGTCAAGTTTGGTAGCTTGTCTTTTCAGACAGGTGTTAAGTACCCGATAAATTTAACAAGTCCCAATGGGTCTCCAGTGGGACTTTCCCTTCCATCTTAGTTGCAATTACTTTTTTTACAAAAGTGTAACTTCTTAATTTGAGTTCGATTTTAATTCTGACTCCTATCACTTCGCTGATGTATGGACGCCTCTTCTCTATTGGATTTTGTTAATACTAATATATTAAAAACCATCTTTGAATTCATCATTGACTTCTCCAAATGGATCACATTAGAGGTTTACATATTTTTACTGGAAAAGAACACACAAACTGATTAAGCATTCATTTCTTGCAGTGTAAAAAGCAGCTGAGGTTCCGCACAGCAGAGATACTCTTTCTAAACTTCACTTTAGCTGTAATCAAGTGACTCCTGTCATTTGGTTGCCTGGTGAGAGTAAAATAACTGCTAATAATATTTCTTCATTGTGGAAGGCCATTGCACACACAGCTCACATGACGATGTCCAAGAGGCACAGTCTGTAACATTTTCACTTCTGGTGAAATGGTCCCCACGTTTCCCCGGTGACCCAACAGTGACCCAAGTTAATGCACCCAATAGTTTGAAATGGTAATGTGAACACTGCAGCTTTACTTTGTCAGAATTGCCTTCACAAACCATTTGAAGGATCTTCTCAAGTTCTTAAAGAGACTCAATTTTAAGGTCTTCAAGGACCCACGACAATGTTGGGAGCAGTTTTCTTCACCTAAACAAACAACTAAGATTTTAAAGACTTCATAACATAGTTAACAGACTTTGAATTTCAGACAAAATCTGATACTTGCTAAAGTGGAGAGAAATGTCAAACAAACAAACCTGATAAACATTATATATTAGATTAATTATAATCTAATATTATAATTAATATATTAGATTTCTCTCTTTCTCTAACTTATCATAGACATTCTCTCCATCTGATCATACTGTTTTATGGCCCTTGTAAAAGAAAAATTGAAAGCCTAGATGTTTACACTTCCAGAAAAATCAACCTATCAATGACTTAGTTGTATCTGCATATTAATCTTGGTAAGAGATTTGATTAAATAATTACCAAACAAGTAACATAAAAATGACACACTTCAACTTATATATAAACAAATAGAAGAATATGATAATTTTGATAAATGTTTTTTCCCCATCAGAACGGCTAATTGTAGGAAATAAACTTTCCTCAAAACAAGTCAAATCTTCCAACTTAAGTTTATATAACAACTGTTTAATAAGAGCACAGGGCGTTTTCCACTAGTAGAGATCTGGATTCTCTCTTCATAATCTTAACAATACTGCATTATCCAGACACAGATTTATAAAACACTGATAGACTCAGAATATCACAAGCAGGAACAGGTTTCATCTTCTGTTATACGGACTGATTTTCAGAATCTGGACACAGACATGTCATAAAAGCAATTTATATTCAGGCATTAATCATGCATATTATTACTGAAAACAGAGTGGAGTAAGGCCACACTGGAGAAGCTCTAGATCTGAGAGGAGACATAGAACATGATAAAGGGAAGTGACTTTTTCTAGCTGCAATCTATCACTCAAATAAGTGCCTCTCACCAACAATAAACACAGCAGACACACTGTATCCTAATACACACTGCATGAGAAGAGCAGAATACAAAGCATGCACTAATTATCACTCGTCACATGTGTGAGGTGACCTTTGCTTCAGCCTGTTGGAACTCTCAGAATTCTTTCTGATTGGTCCCTGCACGAGGTTTAACTGTATATTCATTCTGAAAATGGCAAGTGACTTCATTTTAAGCCAGGCATCCAAATACAAAAGCACAAAGACGCTGTGAGTTCTCAGCATGCCCTGTGGCATGAATACATTACATGGTTACCCTTATGGTATTTGTGTTTTAGTACCAAACAAAAGTTACATAAACAGATTGCAAAAATACAGACTGATTAAAACATTTTATTTTCAAGTCTGACAGATCCTTTCAGACATTTTAGAAGATCATTATTTCAGCACTGCTAGCATGGGACGTCACCGCCTATCTGATCTGTACAATTAAGACCTTATCTGTTCTAGTACAGGCCTTCATATAAGGTCCATATAAAGGCATATCCAAAAGCCATCATCTCTGAGATGGTCCAGAGAAACAGAATGACCTTTAACCCCTAATTAGTTGGCACTCAGAAAGGCACATTGTTTCTTTATCTTCTAAAATGCTGAGATCTCAGTGGTACAAGTCTCTCTATGACCCAGTGAGGGAAGCATCTCTTTATATCCTGCACATAAAAGCAGCTCACAGGAGCTTTGTTCTTTATGCTGTGTGGACTTCACACAGGCCACGTCCAAGCCCACAAAATCTGACACAGTTAAACAAGACAGCTGCAGAAGACCAGCAAACACAATTTCTGCACCACATACCCAACTAACAGTTTTAGATTGTAAGAATGTTTCCCTAACGTTTCCATTAAGTAACAAAATGTCTTATCTTAAATGTTCTTGGAACATTCAAAACATCCAGACTTTTTTAATTATTGTACTGACGTTATTGCTTGGTTATAAGAACATTATTCAAACGTTTTTAATACTGTAACATTTTTGTGTGTTTGATATATGACATATAACATTAAACAAACTTTTGATAAGTTTTCAACAGAATGTTAGCAAATGTTCTGATAGCTGGGTACTAAATTAAAAAAGTTCACACAAAGTAACTACTAGTCTTGTAAATGTGATCATGGGGAAGCAGAATCAGAAAACAGACTCACTAAAGCTGTAATAGGAACAAAGTGATTCATTTTCTGTGTTGTCTAATGAACAGTTTTAGCATATACTCCTGGAACTGGAACTGTACAATGGTTCTAACTATGAGCTACATTTCCCTGATAGTAATCAATAACAGGTTATGATGACCTAATCACATATACAGTTAAAATGCAGTAAACACAATAAGTGCTGTGCAAAGAATCAACAGAAATACACCAGGGACAGTTCTGGGCAATGCCATACAAAACAAATCTGATTCACAAAAACAGAGCAAATCCATTTACATAAGACTCATTTATCTATACTGGTCTTCATTGTTTCTTCTGGAAAAACAACCTATGTGGAAAAGAAGAAAATTAAAGCCCCTGTTCTATCTAATTCTAATTCATCATCATTTGTGTCCTTCTATAAATACAAAACACATTTAAAGGGCAGAAGGATGTGAACATGGTGATCTACACTTGAGATAAGTTCTCGAGTTTCATTTCAAAGGTGTAAAGGAAACAGATCATGTGGAGGAGGAAAGTACCAGTCTATACAACAGGAGATCAGTACAATAATGAAAATATAGGAAAAGGACGTGATTAAGCAAAAGCATAAGACAAATAAAGGAAGTGTGAGGACGTTCACCACAGATGGGGGATAAAAGTGTGAATGAAAAAAAATGAATAGAAACTCATACTTCAATGAGCTTTGGGAACAAACAAAATGCCATTTGGGAGGATGTGTCTCCTTTTAAGGCTATACTCACTCAGCTATACAAAAAATGTGGTGCCACTGTAACACATTCAAAGCATTTTTATGCATTTTCCAGTGACTAACTGCATATTGGATTGTGATAAACATCCTTAAACATCATCTAACGACAGTCCCGAGGTCTGTGAAGATAATGACCGGGGCCTGCTTCTGTGTTTGCCACAAAACTCCTTTCACTGGAGACTAAAGCTCCTCCAGTTAAGAGTATCTCCTTACAATGGACTCTTTAGCTTTTCCATTACATTTCCATTTTAATATCTTAACAAGATAATGTTCTTCATATAATATCATGATTTACACCACTGTCTGCCCCTGTCTATTTTACTAAATTAAAATATATTTTTTGGAAAAAAGGGATATCTATAAAACTGGGTTTGTAGTTTAAACAATTTTCATTTACCCTCTGGCTATTGCAAAAATCACTCAATTTTATTATAACCTTCTATGGTTTGATTTGAAACTTGAATTCATTTGCCTGAAGACAAAGGATTTTTTTTACCTTTAATTAGGTAATTTAATTCAATTACAAAGCATTTTGATGTAATGAACTGCTTTTAGGCTACTCCAGATTCAACAGGCACAGTGTTTACCTGTGCAAACGCATTACTTTCGTGACTGTGTTCTCATGAATGAAAACATCGCACAGCAAACAACATAACCGCGACATAAACTTTCCTGATGTGCATATACCTGATACTGGCGTGCCCAACCAAACCTTTGACTTACTTGTGCAAGAGAAGACGTGAAGTCCGGCCACTAGCAGAGAGATGTAACGGAGGTCCATGTTTCCCTGCGGTCCCGGGTTTGAATGCGAGGACAGTGTTGGTGTGAGGAAGCTACAAAGTGTGTATAGATCACTAGAGAGGGCAGATGTTTGCACAGACCGCGCGTAAAGTGCGCAGAGATGGGTAGGAGGGACCCAGTGGGCTGCGCCCTACGTGCCGTACTTAAAAGGCTGATGGGCTTCTCTTTAAACACTGGTAAAACCAATAGGCTGTATAATAGCTGTGCCAATAGACTTATTTTTTTTAGATCTAACATATGGTAATCGTTTTAAGTTAATAGAAGTGTTTTATTGGATATTATCAGTGAATGTAACATCCACTGAAGGAAGCCCTTTTGATTTTGCTTATGAAAACATGTTAGAGTCTTTGTCTGGGTAATAGTGGTTGCTTGACCTGGTGTTCATTTGGAGGACGCAAAAGGGCCTGAAGCACTCCAACCAGAGCTTTCTATATTTATCAACGGTCATTATAAATCCTATTGTGCTTGATAATGAGGCTTTTAGTTGGCTTTCTAAATTATAATTTATTTGGACAGCCGTCCCTTAGCGGATAAAACACAGATTTAGTTAGCCTGTAATCTGATCATGTTTGCAATGGGCTACTGCTGAGAACTAATTAAAAGAGAATTTAAGGAATATGCATTTGAAAATAGGCTAACAATTTCCTGTGGGACTGAAATCTAGAATCTATTTGACATGGTTTATTTCTCCACATGCCCGACCAAATCAAATCCCTTATGAGATACTCAGTTTTAGGGCCAGAGCTCAGTATATGAGTCAATATGTAGTAATACTGTAGCTGGGTCATTGGCTGTAGTATGATGACATACTGTATGAGCTGTGCTCAGGAGGCCTCAGGTAATGTTTGCTCACCTGGAGGAGAGAACAAAATGAGGTGATGTTCTGTGACTAAATAAAAACAGAGATGCAAATTAAGATCACATTTTTTTCTGTATCCGCAGACTGTTGTATGTAAATGACAACAGTAAATGACATTTTTAAGTTTAATCAGCTTGGCTGAAAATCCTTTTAACTTAATTTTAATCTTTACTGCTTAAATCTTAACAACGTGTATTTTTCCTCAAATCTTCTGAGCCTTTTCATTCCCCTTGAAACCTCAATAGATAGAAAGATGATGGGGGCCACTGAATATTCTGGCCATTTTAAAGCATGTATTTGGACAGCTTTATCAACTTATTATGACACATTTAAGTTTATTGTGCTACTTTGAACCAAAAAAAATCTTATGATGCTTGCTTTTTCCACTTCAAAACTCTGTCAATGACTGAGAAGATTTCACAAATGTAGTTAGAAGGATGAAAGTTAAAGATAAAACTGGCTTCTATGACGTAAACAAACATATTCTGTTTATCTTCTCTGGAAGTCGCATGACTAAAACCTTTGTGTGTGAAGACATTTTTAAGTGCAAGTCTTGTTGTCACTATGTTCACATTGCTCTGCAAATAACAAACAAATAAACAAACAAACAAACAAACAAACAAATACGGAAAACATTTCCTGACAATGTTTTATTAAGTGTAAGATGTATGTAACTTACAGGCAAATGTAACATTAATTGTGATCCGTTTCACTGTAAAGAGAAGGAATCTCCATAACGCTGGTACAGAGGGGTGAAAAAAATCAGGTCTATCAGTATGTAGAATGTTTTAAAAGATGTTCACATGACCATGTTTGAGTTTTAACATGATCATAAAGGGACGTTATAAAAACATTTACTCAAGCACATTGGGATACATGTCTTCTCAGCTCATATGGGTGGATTATGTTAGACACGCTCTGCTTAACAAAATTTGTTATGCAGTTAGCACTTTTCACATGTATAGGAGAAGACGCAACACTGAGTGAATAGTTTGAGCATATGTTCTTTGACACAAGTCAAGACTTCCTTTCGCATCAGCGCTCGTACAAAATCAATTGTGGTGTTCATTTGTGTATGTTACAATTAAAAATTGTGATTTTACATAAATACTTTGGGTTCTTGTTATCTGCATGTCTGTTAAAATATGTTTCAATCTGATTATCATATTTTACAATCTGTCAGTAGGTCTAAACAGAATCTGTGCCACACAATTTCTGTGTAATGATCCACAGATATTGGCACAATACAAACACCTAAACTAAACTAAATATTTGTTGTTCATAGCTCCTACACTGGAAAAAAAAACTTTGCTGCCGTAGATTTTTAAGTCTAATCAACTTGGTTATACAAGTAATTTCAACTTAATATTTTAAATCCTGACTGGTATAACTTAAAAAATAGGTTAAGCAATTTTCCAACTATTTCTTATAAGTTACCTCAACTCCACACCAGTCAAGATTACAAACGAGTAAATTAAAATAATTTGATTAAACTTAAAAAGAATTTTACAGTGTATCCTGGCTTTACTGATAACCCTTGCAGAATGATTTATATCTGTCAAGAACTCAAATATGGTTCTTTAAGTGCTGGAAAGAGCCAGACATTTGTCTCCATGACAGTTAGGAGGAAGGAAATAGGAAAAAGTCATTCTTTCCATGCTGGACCCTGGAGAGTTTTGGAGTTGTCTGCTTGAATGAGAGGGTCTATTGTCTGTTAGACACAAGGGTGTTGGCTGTGAAAGTCAGAAGAGTGAAGGGGCTCAAGGGCAGAGAGGCAAAGACATTTAGGGTCCTATGTGCATACAGATCCTTCACAAAAACAGGGATTGTTTCAGGAAGGCAGTGACATCAATGGTCTTCATCATGGCATAAGGCTGTTTCTGTGCTGATGTGAAGATATAAATCCAGTCTGATCCAGTGTTTTGGATACTTTTGGTGAAGAATGAAGAATCTATGAATCTATGACCTAATATACACCTTGTTGTTGTATCTTTATGATGTTCTAGTTATTTGTAGCAGACCCACAATGGTATGAAATACATACAATCAATTTTGTGGCTTGAATAGGATACAGAATTTGGCTGAGAACCTCTGTTTCGCCAACTAAACCTAATTTCCTTTCTTTGGAGCATGAAGCTGATACTGAAGGATCATGACTCTGGGAAGGCAAATTTCCACAGACCAAGAATATAAACCCATGGGACTGAGCAGTTTAACATATCAATATTTTCTCTACCTCTTTAATGCATCCGTCTTATTCTTTCTTAGCTAACTAATGTTGAACTTGGCTAGAGTCTGAGGGTTGCTCTGGTATGTAAGGTCATAGCCTAGGTTGTGACAAGACAGCACATCAGTGGTTTCTACTATTTAGAGTTTGTGTTTTCCCATAGAGGCTTCTTGAATAATAAACCATCGGTCTGTCTCTAACTAAAGGACTATTAGTCGTCCTTATACTGTTTTTGTTATATTGCTTTCAGTTCACCCAAATAAAAATTATTTCATCATTTACTTACGTTATGTCATTCCATAACCATTTTTGTCCCTCTGTAGACCACAAATGGAGATATTAGGCAGAATACATTTCTCTCTTTCTATATTAAAGCTGCAATCTATATAACTTTCTTTTGGGTAATAATGACCAAAAATTAGTTATTGAGCAAGTAACGAATCAATGTTCAAAATGTTAACATTACCTTACCTTGGTAAGCTTATAATAATGATTTCTCATTTGAGCTGTCAGGTCCATTTTCCATTTCAGGTCCACTGGAAATGCCAGATTGAATTTATTTAACTGCAAAATATATAAAGAACAGTACTTAAAGTAATTTTAAGTTTGAACAGACATGACAATTAAGAGTCAAAAGTTAAGGACTGCAGTTTTAAAATTTACAGGGCTTTTTGTCTTTCTTAGAGCTTGAGAAGCCTTGGTCACCATTTATTCATTGTTATTGCCATTATTCTTTCATTGAATGGAAAATGTAATGTCACCTTTGCTTAAATTCTCCTTTTATGATCCACAGAAGAATGAAAGTCAAACAGGGTTATAACAACATGAGCAAATGACAGAATTTTCAAGTGAACTATTTTGGATGAAGCAAGTAAAAGGCAAAAGACCCAGAGACAACAACTTAAAAAAATGAAAACTTTGAATGAATTCTCTGAATCAAGAATACGTTGTGGACTTTGTTTTAAAAAAGTGCCAACAAAATCAAATGAACTTTTTCAAGCTAACTCCCACAGGTCACATTTGAGAGAAAATATGCATTTACTTGAGTTAGTGGAGCAATAGAGCAATCGTCAACCAAATAACCTGTTATTGCGATTACTGTCCTGCATAAGAAAATGGAGATACATACTTCCTATAATGTTCAAGGCTGCAATGAGCGGTCAAAGGAGTTATGGACTGTCATCAGCTTTAATGGTCTGGAAGTGGCTGTAGGATTGCAAAAACAATATTTTGCTGTATCCTCTGGGAGAAGGAAATCTGTCAAAGGAAATGAATTCTCCAAGGCTTTGTTACTTACAAATGGGAGCCTCAGATCAGTGTAGTTTGCTTATTTTTCCAAGAGACTTAAGCTAAGAATGTGTACTTGGCCTCAGACTTAGATTAAATTTACAATGCTTAGCAGAGAAGCGGTTGTGTTCCAGCACGTCAAATGATTGTGTGTGTTTGCATGTATATATGTCTTACCCATTAAAATATGAACGGAGTCATAATAATTTTACTGCACAATTTCCAGTTCTTTCTGTATTGAAAAGAAAGAGAGAGTACAAACTGTGTATCAAGATATGGAAAGATTATGATTACTGCTTGTATAATTGTGGTCGTAATATTAATCGTTTTTAGCGCCTTATAAACGTGCGTCTGCGCAGCTTGAGCGCAGTGTTGATCCGCTTCAAACATTTGTTGGAACCGGAAGTAACCAAACAAACAGACAGAAAAGCTTTCGATTCTAGCCCCATAATAATCGAAATAAACAAGCCAGTGAATTTGTTGTCGTCTTGACGCTTGATCAACGCCATGTGAAAAGAACAGAAATTAATAATGCTTTTCCTGGACTACATAATGCAATCAGCGAACGCTTTCTGTTTTCAAACGTAAACATCCGGCGAGCAGTTCGTGCCCATGTGTGAGGAGCTACTGTGCTATGCTAACCATTGTGTATTTCTGTCGAAAACAGAAAAGCTGCCGTTCACATTTAAAACCTGGTTATATTACGGCTGGAAGGACTCTTTTGTTTTGTAAATCTTCAGTGTTTTGTCAAGACGTCACGTTTGCGTTACTTTAAATGCTGATGGGGTAGCCAGCCAGCTAGCTTGGCTACCAAAGCTGTTTGTTTGCGCCAGATCGGTAACTAGAGAATGAACAATGTTATGTTTTTTTGTAGTTTGAGAGCACCAATAAGACGACAAATGCAATATTCCAGTTCAGTAAACTTAAGGTGACGCCTTGGACATTGCACAAGAGGGCATACTTATTATGGGGCTATTGAACTTTGTTTTCAGTATAATTGGAATATGCATCGATTTCATTTGCCTCCTTCTGGATGTAAATTTCGTGATTGTCAGCTCATTAATTCAGCTGTTGGTGGCAGTGATCTCTTTCGTCAATAGTGTACCTGTGCTACTCACAAATTCAGTGTTGGAGTGCTGGAATATCACTCTGCTTTGCATCATCACAATGAGGGACGGTGTGACTGTTGTGACACATAACGTGGTGGGAGGCTGGATGCAGTTAGCTGGAGGTGCGCTGGAAAGCTTCAAGATGATTGGATACCTGTCGTCACATTTACTGTTGCGCACCAAAGAGCTCCTGCACCGTGGACTGCTGTCGGGCCATGGTTTTCTGCGGCAGGCCTGGGAGGGTTGTGGCATCTTGTTCAGCCTGTTGCTGTATTTCATCAACACAATCATTAATCTACTGCTTATAGGAACCCAAAATCTATATGCTGTGTTGGTCAGCATGGTGGAAGCTGTGTCCTGCCCTTTGCAGAAAGCTCTCGAGTTCACCTTGACTGTGCTTACCTTTCTTTACAGTAGTCTTGTGGGCACCTCCATTCTTCTGTGGACACCATGCAGACTGGCCATAGAGTTTCTGGGTTCAGTGTGCCACATCTTTGTCAGCGTGTTCCTGCTCAATTCTTACGGGCTGCTGCTCACCCTGGTTATCGTTGCAGGTGCCACTGTCTATTCGAACCCTGTGCTGCCTCGACAAGGAGCTTTGCGCATAGTCAACTACATCAACACGGTGCCCATCTTGCGGCAGCTCCGCAGAACAATACATCGCCTCAACATGCTTGAGAGGAACCTGTGGCAGAGGCTTGCCTGGCATCGCAGTCGGTTAGGCCTCTGGATGGTTCCTGCAAGGAGAGAAGCTGGTGTGGCAGTGGACAGGGAGGTTGGAGATCCAGAGCCCAACCCAGAGCAGAGAGCTCCTCAGGCTGACATGAATGGAGAAGATCTGGCAGTGCAGGATGCACCCCAGGCCGCCCAGCAATTGGATGAACCTCTAGACTTACCTCTCCCAAGCTCCAGCACTCACAGGCCACTGCGGAAATTTCCTTCTGAAGACTGCTGCAAAGGCCCTCCAACTGAAAACCTACTGACACTTTTACAGGAGCAAGAGGAGAGGAAGAAATGTGTGATTTGTCAGGACAGCACTAAGACTGTTGTGCTTCTGCCTTGTCGTCACTTGTGTTTGTGTAGAGACTGCACCAACATTCTGCTAAGCCAACCTATCTACCAACACAACTGCCCTCTGTGTCGCCATATGATCCTACAGACCATGGATGTGTATCTCTGAGGGACTGCGTCTAGAGTTGTGGACTGGTCTGTCATCCTCAGGTTTTTTGAGCAGCACTGTTCTTGATAGAGATGGTCCTCTTTGTCAGGTGTTTGGGAAACCACACATTCCCCGTTCATCTTTTATGTCTATTCCACTAACGCCTTTTCGTCACCGTTGCTTGTATATAGATTTGAATCACATCCTTTTATAAATTTGAATATGATTGTGTTGGTGAGGCTAACAACTGTAATAGTGCTTTGTTTTTATATTCATCGTCATTTCTTTCATCAGCTTTTGTAGCAACGACACTATTCTGTCATATAGCAATATTACATGAATGTAAGCTTTGTATTTACAAAAAACAGAATATTCATTGTAAAAATGGATGCATTGTATACATTTCTATGCTATAGTACTAAAGATAATCTTAACAAAATGAATTTTTGTTTACTTAAATCTTTCCTGACTGTACAAAGTGATCCGAGGTTGAATGGGAACATCATATTGATTGTTTTTGTGTTTGAGAAATCGATGCGTAATTTGCCTTTTCTGCTTAACCATTCCTTTGTTTGCTTAATCTTTCCACCAACAGTCTCACTACAATTTTTTAGAAGCCATTTTACTTTTTTTAAATGCCTATCTCACTGCTGAAATGGTATTGATCAGTGCTGTTTGAAGTCTAAATTTTGTGTTTCAGGAGACGGTAATTCAATTCTTATGCTGGCTGACTCCCACAAGAGTGTTGTTTTGTAAAGAACAGAGTGGCAGAAAGGCTTTTAGCTCTGCTTTGTTCAGTAAATGTTGTTAGAACTGACTGTTTTAGAAACATCTCGTTTTCATCTGTACGTTAGAGA